>CM066047.1:84967654-86217654 GCA_033557465.1 Ichthyophis bannanicus
GGCTGAACTGGGGGGAGAAGGAGAAATTCTGCAAGAGGAATCTCACATTGTACACATCTTTTGCAGGGAGAAGTTGCCGGCTCTCCTATCACACTTCTTAAAAGCACAACATGCTGGCAAGAGTTCCACAGGGCAACAATCCTTTGGAGGATCTGCTATTTCAGGCTGTCCACAAAATGCAGTTAGTGTTTCCTTTGCATAGGGTGATTAAATAGATGATACAGGATGAATGGGACGTTCCAGAGAATGCCCTAAAGTGTATGTGGACGATGGCCAGACTCTATCCTCTCCCAGAGCAGGAAATCCTGCACTCACCAAAGGTGGATACAGCGGTGTCGGCAGTAAGACCACCATATCGATGGACGGTAGCTTCGCTCTTAGAGATGTGCAGGACAGAAAATTGGAAACGTTGCTGAAGCAGGCATTTGACATAAATGCACTGTCATTGCAAACATCGGTCTGCGGGGCTTTTGTGGCCAGGGCCTTTTTGTGCTGGACGCAGGGCATTTTGGAATATCCTGACGAGGGGCAGATCCCACCACTGGAAACAGCTCAGCTGGAGTCCAGGACTGTTTATTTGGCAGATGCCTTCTATGACCTGATTAGGGGCCTGGCCAAGAGTATGGTCTCAGTCGTGGCTGTGCAGTGTTACCTGTGATTGCAAAATTGGGCGGCAGATGTTTCCTCCAAATCACATTTGAGTAAGCTTCCTTTTAAGAGGAAGTTGTTGTTTGGGGAAGCCTTGGATAAGTTGGTTAAGGACCTCAGGGAGTCTAAAGGGGACAGGTTCCCAGAGGATAAGCAAAAGCCAGGGCCTTTGGCCATGCCAATGAGAGGCCAGCCACATGATTTCTGACTCTTCTGCTCAGTGCATTTTGCACCCTTTCATAGGAGACATTTTCTGTCCCATGGGCAAGGTTTTTGTGGGTTTCAAGGAGCAAGCTGAGGTTTTTACTCATTCGCCTCCGCAGCACCCAAAAAAACACAATGAAACGATGGAGGCCCGGCTGGGGTAGTTCCCATTGGAGGTCGGCTGCAGGACTTTTATCCAGCCTGGACTTTCATTACCCCTGACCATTTGGAAATCATCAGAGAAGGGTATGCACTGGACTTTATCCGTCCTCTGGAAGATTCCTTCATAAGGTCACGCTGCAGGGCAGCAGGCAAGGTCAAGGTGATGCGGGACACCCTCCATTGCCTCAGTCAGTTGTACGCTGTAGTAGAGGTTCCCAAAAGCCAATGCGGCTATGGTCGATACTCCACTTATTTCGTAGTTCCCAAAAAGGAAGGGACCTTTTGACCTATCTTAGATCTCAAGTGAGTAAATCGCTGTCTGCAAATATCCCATTTTCGCATGGAGATCTTCTGGTCGGTCATAGTGGCCGTGTGGGAAAACTAATTTTTGACCTCTCAATTTAACAGAGTCCTACTTCACATTCTGATTCGCCCCGAGCATCAACAATATCTATGGTTCGCAGTATCAGTGAGGCACTTCCAGTTCAGGGCATTGCCCTTTGGCCTCGCAACTGCTCCGCGGACATTCACCAAGATCATGGTAGTGGTCACAGCGGCTCTGCATCAAAAAGGCATTCTAGTGCATCCCTACTTGGCGATTGGCTTATCAGAGCAAAGTCCGCAGAAATGTTTGTGGGCTACAGCAAGAGTGAGTTTCTACAGGAGCTTGGTTGGGTAGTCAATTTTGTGAAGAGTCGGTGTACCTGGGGGCTCGTATCCAGATGAGCCCAGGAAGAGTGGGTGCAGGCATTGCAGTGGCAGGTCTGGCAATTCTTGAGAATGCAAATTCATTCAGCTTGGCATTATTTGCAACTCCTGGGAACCATGGCGGCATCCATCAAGTTAGTCTCGTGGGCCCAAGCCCACATGAGACCATTATAGAGAGCCATGCTGCGAAGGTGGTCGGCGCAGCGTTACCTCTTTATGCATCCATTGTCCTGTCTGAGGGTGGCACGGTTAGCACTCTGTTGGTGGCTCTGATGTGGAGGAGGACCACCACCTATAACCTTTAGAAGACTGTGAAGAGGCTGGCATGATCCGCCTGTTCTGGAAGGAGGAATTGGTGGCGTTGATTTTCAGGGTCTCATCTGTTTTGAACTTGACAGATGTTTGTGGCAGAAAGCAGGAGCCAAAAGTACACCCGCTTCTTCAAGGGGTACAGAAATCCACTATTGTCTTCCCGTTCTTAGAGGTGATCAAAGATATTATCCAGTCTAAGTGGGACTCACCCGACTCCCTACCTAAAGAGTTAAGGCTCTATAAGAAGATTTATGCTCTCCCAGAAAAGGAGCGTGGTGAGTTGTTTGACATTCCCATGACGGATGCACAGGTCATGGCGGTTACCAGACAAACCACTATTCCCATGGAAGGTGGATCGGTCTTAAAGGATGTTCTGGACTGCAAGGTTGCTTCCTTCCTGAAGAGCCAGTTTGCCATGGCGGCAGCTGTTCTACAGCTTGGGGTATGCACCAGCTTGACTTCTTGAGCCCTGCTCAGTGGATTCAGTCTCTTTCGTCTGCTGATACTTCTGTCTTGGAGTTGGCTACAGCCTTCCTTTCTGATGCCATATATGACCAGGTGTGTCTGGCAGCCAGGGATGGTGTTCTGACTATTGTGTCGCAGCACTGGATTTGGTTCCATCCTGAGTAGCAGACACATTCTCCAAAGCCCGGTTGGTTCAACTGGCTTTTAAGGGGAAGCTCCTCTTTTGGAACCAATTTGGAGAAACTGGTGAAGGACCTAAGCGAGAGAAAATCTTACTGCCTCCTAGAAGACAGGTCCAGGGGGCCCGTGAAGCACTTGAGTGCCCTTTCTCATCAGCCTCTGCCTGACAAGCAAGGACATACTGGCCAAATTACCGGGGGTCTCAGGACTATCATCATTACCAACCTGGAAAATTTTTCTTCCCCCTCTGCTTCAGGCTTTTGGCTTATTCTCAGCCTTTTCATGGAGCATGTGGACCCAGGGACGCAGCCCCCACCAGAGGCGGACCCTCCCAAGCCACACAATGAAGATTTGGGGGCCCATTCCCTGGTACCTCCAGTGGGCAGCAGGCTTCGCCTTTTCTTTCAGGAATGAGCCTGAGTTAAAAAGGATCGCTGGGTGCTAGACACCATTCAATTTGGCTATGTCCTGGAATGCAAGGAGTCGATTCCCGATGCCTTCCATCATCTCCCCCTGTGGATCTGTTATCAAAGGTGCCACAGTGCAGACCACCTTGGACAAGTTGTTTCACCTGAAATGGTGGTGCCTGCTCCACCATACGAGCCAGGGCAAAGGCAGAGACTCCATCTACTTTTGGTGCCAAAGAAGGACTGTTCCTTCTGGCTTATACTGGACCTCAAAGGGTCAACGAGCACTTGCATGTCCTGCGCTTTCAGATGGAAACCTTGCACTCCGTGATTCAAGCTGTGCGCCGAGAAGAATTCTTGGCTTTTCTGAATCTGGCCAAGACATATTTTCATATCCCAATCCAGACAGATCAGCAGAATTATGTATGTTTTGCCATGCTTGGCTGTCACGATTGGTTCGCCGCCCTTCCTTTCGGGCTCTCCACCACCTCAAAGACATTCTCCAAGGTCATAGTGGTGACAGTTGTGGCGCTTTGGTGCCAAGGGATCTGTATCCATCTCTATCTGGACAGCTGCCTCATCCGGGCCCATTCCCTGTCAGAAGTATCTCAGGTGATGTCCCAAGTGGTGTCCTTTTTAGAAAGCCTCAACTGAGTGATCAATCAGGAAAAGAGCCAGCTTTTGCCTTCCAAGTTCTTGGAGCTTCTGGGAGCAAGTTTCAACACTTGAGTGGGCAGAGCTTTCCTTCAGAACAGAAAGTCAGAAGACCGTTGAATTGCCTGGCGATGTTCTATGCGCAGCAGGCCCCCAGAGTCTGGGCTTATCGTCAGCTCCTCTGATTGATAGCAGTGGTCCTTGTTGACTCAATGGTCCCTGAGTTTTCAGGAGTTTGAGGGCAGGCTCCCGCTCCTGCTGATGGTGAAGTCCAGCCTGCTATGGTGGCTGTAATCTTCTCATCTGAGGAAGGGTGTGCCGCTGGACAGTTTGTCCTGGATCTTGCTGACGACAAATGCCAGTCTCTCTTGCTGGGGAGCCCATTGCTGAGACCGTACAGCTCAGGGCCGTTGGAACTGCAGGGAAGTGATGTGGTCCATCAGCCGCCTCGAGGCAAGGGCCATCAGGTTGACTCTTCTGCATTTCTAGCCCTTGAAAGTGGGTCAGGTGTTTTGAGTGTTTTCAGACAATGCCATGGTGGTGGCTTATGTCAATTGGCAGGGCGACACAAGAAGCGCCTGAGTTGCCCTGGAGATGGATCTCCTCTTTGCCTGGGCAGAGAAGAACCACCTAAACCTTGTCGACTCAGCACATTGTCAGAATGGACAGTGTGGAAGCACTCAGCCGGTACTTCCTGAATCCTGGTGAGTGAGAGTTGAGTCAAGAGGTGTTCCTGTTGATTCTGCACCACTGTGGTTGCCCCCAAAATGGATCTGATGGCAACCTGCTCCAATGCCAAAGTATGCCACTTCCTAAGTTGCCGCATGGAGATGGGGTCTGAAGGTGTCGATGACTTGACCCAGGCCACGGCTGCTATACGTGTTTCCTCCGTGGCCCCTGGTGGGGCTCGTGATTCAGTGTATAGAGTGTGTCACCTGGGCAAGATTATTCTGGGTGGCACCGGATTGGTCGCCGAGAGCATAGTTCAGAGACCTGATGAGGCTCCTTCAAGTGTCTCCTCTTTGGCTGCCTCCATCTCAGGGGCTATTGTGGCAGGGACCGATCATTCTGGAAGACCCAACTTCCTCCTTGCTTACGGCATGGCTCTTGAAAGGAGTGCTAGTGTGTAATGGCTACTCTCCAGCAGTAATATCTACTATACTTGGTGCCAGGCTCAAGAGTTTTTCAAGCTGCTGTGTCTTCTTCCTGCCTAGTGATATTGTAGCTTTGGTACATCTCACTTATCTGGACTGGTCTAGCAGGACGATATGGAAGGTGACATTTTACTTAGCAGATAATGTCCTTTTCTTGAATCCTGCTAGACCAATCCAGGGCCTGCCCCTGAAACTGTTTATTCTGCTGCAGTTCCCTTGGGTCTGTCGTGATTTTATACTTGGCTCTGCAGGCTCATCTTCTACTGACGGCTTTACATTTCTACTTTCCTATACATAGTTCAATACTGTTGTTGATTATTCATTGTTGCCCACATTTGAGGTTGTGTGAGGCTTGCTCTGTATCTCATATGCTTTGGGATGAATACTGAAGGGCCCTGTGGTGGCTGAGCCGGATAGAGGAATAGGAGTGATGTCATTGAAACCTGGGCTTTTCATTGGTTCTTTGTCTCCACCAATCTGATGGTAGGGGAACTGTGACAGGGAGTATATTCCATCACAACTGGAGTTCTGAAGGATGCCGGATAGCCCGAAGGAGACGGAGGAGGGTCCCTGGTATAGAACCCCAGATCCTGTTATGAAACTCCCATTAGAAATGCAGAGCAAGATAACCAAGGCCAATGGGAAGCTCCTGAGTTGAACCTGAGATCCTGTCCACACAAAATTTAGGGAAACCCATGCCTCTTCCCCTGGACATTCTGGGGTTACGAGGAAGGATTGGGAAGACATTAGAGAGATGAACCCCCCATCAGGCCCCCCCCCCCCCCGAGGGAATTTAATTGGGCACAGACTCACCAGAGGAGACACTCATGGAACTGGAAACACAACTGGTTGAAGGCCCGTCGATGGATGTAGCGAGAGAGAGCTATGTGGGAGGTGGCAGGTCATCCAGGTCTCTGGGACCTGAGAATATCCCAGATGGGCTAGGGAGAATTAGGTTTTTTTTCCTGTTGATTGACTTCTATGTTTTTTGTTTTTTGAACTGAAGAAGCAAATAAATGAAGATCTAATGTGCATATTGTTTATCTAATTTGCATTTTTGCTCAGAAGGACCTTTATGAGAACTAATATTGGCCGGGGGGGGGGGGGGGACAGCTACCCCAACCTAGGAAGGGTAGAGTACTGAGAAATATGTTGAGAAAAAAATGTTAGGACTTTGATTGGTTCACCCTGAGGAAAAGGGGGACTGTGGACATAGACCTCCCTACCAGTGGAGGTTTCTAGAGTGTGGTACTCAGCCTATTTTTGGAGCTGGTTCTAGCTGGAGGAATGCAGGAGAGGCTTGGAAGGACCACTGGATGATCTGGATCTGGTGTTAGAAGCTGGATTTTGAGAGCACGGAGACCAGAGCCACTGACCTGTCAGAAGAGAAGGGTGCAGAACCAGAGGAGGAACATATCCCTGGGAGGCCCAACGGACTAACAAGGCTGAGACCCATCTGCACATAAGATACTAGTCTGGTTAAAGTAGGATGGGTAAACCCTTCTTGAAGATTTGTATTTGGGTTGTTTTCTATGGCAGTCAGAAGAGTTGATCTGTTGGATGTAGTAAAAGCTGTTAGTGTAGTTAGGTTTAAAAAAGGTTTGGACAAGTTCCTGGAGGAAAGGTCCATAAACCATTATTAAAGAGGACCTGGGAAAATATACTGCTTATCCCGGGACAAGCATTGCGGAACCCATGTACCTTCTCTGGGAACCTGCCCAGTACTTGTGACCTCGATTGGCCACTGTTGGAAACAGGATACAAGACTTTGATGGACCTTGGTCTGACCCATTATGACATTTCTTAAGTTCTTATGCTCTATACATACCATAACCCATCCCTTTCCCTAATTTTAATTGACTTTTATTTATCTTTTTTATGTTGTATTTCTATTATCTACTGTTCTATCTCGAATTTGTATTGTAAGCCACTTTGATAAATTATGAAAGACGGTAGGTATATCAAGTTAACTAATGTTTTTTTATATGTATCTGTACAGCGCTGCGTAAGCCTTGTAGCACTATATAAATATTCATAGTAGTAGTAGTAAAATATATACATACACACACAAACACTGACCCCCCATAGTACCTGCACACAAGAAGGGAACAGAAGGCAAGATGTACAAACATAATCAGTGGACCCCCCCCCCACCCAACAGTACCTGCATACAAGAAGGGGAACACTAGGAGAGATACCAACATAGAGGAAGGCAATCCTAAGAGAACTGCACGCACACTCTCTCTGACAAGTATGGTGCCTATATATAGGAAGGGAATACTAGGAGAAACACACACATACTCACACGCTTTGACCCCTATAATAGTTTATATTTTATTCCCTGCTCATCAGAGCTTACAATCTAATAAATACAGACAATACAACAGTTGAGAACAAGGAAACAACTAGGGAAAGGTAAGGAGACACAAGGAGAACAAGGGATCAGAATCCAAAAGCAGCCTCAAAGAGGTGAGCTTTTAGCATAGATTTGAAAAAGGGCAAAAATGAAACCTGACGCACAGACTCAGGTAGTTTGTTCCAGGCATATGGAGCAGCAAGGTAGAATGGATGAAGTCTGGATTTGGCAGTAGAAGAGAAGGGCACAGATAGAAGGGATCTGACAGAAGTGCAGAGTTCCCGAGGAGGGGTATAGGGTGAGATAAGAGAGGACAATAGTGAAGAGCTGAAGAATGAATGGATTTGAGGATAAGTAGGAAAAGTTTGAACTGGATGCGGAAATGGCTAGGAAGCCAGTGAGGTGACTTGAGAAGAGAGGTTAGATAAGCATAATAACACTGGCGGAAGAGGAGGGAAACTTGATACAGACTTAGGTAGTTCCAGACATAAGGAGCGGCAAGGTGAAAGGATCGGATTCTGGAATTGGCAGTGGAAAAAAAGGGGACAGAGAGAAGCAATCTAGCAGAAAAGTGTAATTCATAAGGAGGAGTATAGGGAGGGATGAGAGAGGAAAGGTAGTGAGGAGCAGCAGAATGAATGCATTTATAGGTCAGAAGAAGTTTGAACTGGATACGGAAACGGAAGGGGAGCCAATGAAGTGACTTGAGAAGAGGGGTTATATAAGCATATTGGGGCTGGCGGAAGATTAGCCGCGCAACTGAGTTTTGAACAGATTGATGGGGAAAAAGATGATTCGGGGAAATCATCAAGGAGGAGGTTGCAATAGTCAAGGCGGGAGGTGACTAAAGAGTGTCTAATTGTCTTAGTAGTGTGTTCAGAAAGGAAGGGGTGGAATTTGCTGATGTAAAGAAATAAATGAAAAGTTTTAGCTATCAGTTGGATGTGTGTGAAGAAGGAGAGGGAGGAGTCAAAGATGACCCCAAGGTTGCAGGCTGAGGAAACAGAGTAGAAGAATGTTATCCATAGAGATTGAGAAAGGAGGAAGGGGGAGGTGGGTTTAGGGGGAAAAATAAGAAGTTTGTTTGAAATTGAATATGGCCAAAACCAATGGTGAGATATCCAGGCAACAATATCAGAAAGGCAGGCAGAGATCCGGGCTTGGATTGCTGGAGAGATATCGGGTGTACAGAGATAGATCTCAGAGTCATCAGCATAAAAGTGGTACTGAAAGCCATTTGGAGGAGATGAGTGCACCAAGGGATCGTGTATAGAGAGAGAAAAGGAGTGGGCCCAACACAGACCCTTGAGGTACACCAACTGAGAGTGATAGCAGTAGAGGAGGTGATACATTAAATACCTTTATGGAAATGGGTAACAGGGGTAACATATGGAAAGCAGTGTGTATAAATGCCCGTAGCATGGAAATAAGATCCCTGATGTTGAAGCTTTGGTGGGAGTGGCTGACTTGGATTTAGTGGCAGTTACAGAAACATGGTTCACAGAAAACCATGATTGGGATGTAACTATACCTGGCTATACTTTATTCAGAAAGGACAGGGTAGGAAGAAGGGGAGGAGTGGCACTATATGTAAAAACTACTATTAAAGCTTTGGAATTACAGAACTTAGGGAGAGGGGAGGCATTGTGGGTTAAACTAGAAAGAGAGATAGAGAAATCTATTTGTATTGGTGTGATATACAGACCACCCTCACAAGAGGAAGAGGTGGACAGAGAGTTAATTGAAGACATATGCAGAATTGCTAGGAAAGGGGAAGTGCTACTGATAGGAGATTTCAATATGCCAGATGTTGATTGGCACATTCCTGCTGCAGTATCATCTAGAAGTAAGGAGATCCTGGTTCCTGATCGTATCTCCAGTCTAGTCCCGGACCTCTGGGTTGTCCACCTTATTCAGCAGCTTGGAGACTGAGGAACCTCTTTCTTTTGTGATGTCACCGGTATATCCTCCCGAGAGCCACCTCCATCCACCAGTTACCTCAGTCTCCAAGCAGCTGATGGGGTGGTGAGCCTGGAAGGTCCGGGCTCACTGGAGGAACAATTAAGGGATAGCCTTAGGTTTGGTGGATTAAAAAAAAAAGGGAGCCCTTGGTTTTGACAGGAGCTGTATCTTTAAATTTTGCAAAACGTTTTCCCCTCACCTTTGGGTCTTCCGGCGGCCTGTGAGTTTGAGTAGCTCTCACAGCAGCAGGAGTTGCTCCGGTTACAAATAGGCAAGGAGACTTGGTAAAGAAGAGAAACCGGAGAGTGTGCACAGCTGGCGCTTCAGAGGGTCTGCCTGTCAGCGCACCTTGGCTGATCGCGGCGATCGGTCGTGCAGTGCACAGACCCCATAAAATCCTAAGCCACCAACGGGATCGGCGGCGGAGACCGGCTTAGCGGATTGAAGCAAGCTGTGTCGTTTGGGGAGGAGACCGGCAAAGGTAAGGAGAGCCGGGTGTGTGACTTTACTCCGTCAGGCCGTGTGAGGGCGAAACGGCGAGCAGGTCCGGCCGCGTGGTGGCGGCGCGGGAAACTTAGGAGCAGCGTCAAGAATTACCAAGAGGCTTTTCTTCTGTGGAAGGGAGCCTCGTTTCACTAGCTAATTGAGGTTTCCTTAGTTTGGGGGACGTTAGCTGTTAAGATTTATTGAGATTATTAAAACAAACAAACAAACAAAAAAAAGGATATAAAGCAGGTTTTCTTTTGTTTTTTGCCGTTCCCCTTTTGGACGGCTCTGGGCTTCTTCAGGCATTGATTTTGGCAGAGGGCAGGTAGCGATGCCTTCTAGACCCCAATGTTTTGTCTGTGGGGCTAGAAGAGGCACAGTGTCCGATTCGGGGGTGTGCAAGGCTTGCACAAAAGAAGCCTCTGCCATGGATCACGTGGGGGAGGACAAGGAGGAGGGTTTGGAGGCCGAAGCAGGTCTTTCGGGCGCCCAGTCAGCCGCCTTACCTCTAGGGGATCCGGTGGCTGGTCCATCTTCCGCCCCGGACATTCCTCCCTCACCTGCGTCCTGGCCCAAGGGATTGGAGTCTATTTTCTCCAAAGATTTTGTGACTCTCCTGCAGCAGGCACTGGGAGGCATGCCGCGGAGGCTGACGAAGGGGAAACCCGAGGAACGTGGAGTGAAGAGGCTTGCGACCTCCCAGAATGCTGAAGAGGTTCAGGACGGGGTTAAGAGGCCACGGTTAGACGAGGAGACTAAGGATCAGTCTGTTGTTTCAGAGGGGCAAATGTCAGATGAGGAAGGCCGGAGTGTGGACCTTGAAGAGGAATTAGAGGAAGGTGAGATAGCGGATAAGGAAGAGCAGGCTAGAGTGGTGCGGGTCTTCCGCAGAGATGAGCTGCCAACGCTCATTGTAGAGACGCTAAGGGCGCTAAACATGCCGGCCCTGGGATCGACGGAGGATGAGGCCCTGGAAGATCCCTTGTTGCAAGTATTTAGAAGGACTCAAAGGGCCTTTCCTCTACATAGGGTGTTTCAGGAAATGATTCAGGAAGCGTGGAATATTCCAGAGGCGCCCCTGAGGGGGCTCTAGGGTGATGAGCCGTCTTTACCCTCTGGTGGACCAGGATAGAGAGTTGTTTAAGTCTCCCAAGGTGGATGCGGCCGTGGCAGCAGTCACAAAGAAAACCATGATCCCGATGGAGGGCCGTACGGCCCTCAAGGACACTCAGGACAGAAAGTTGGATACTCTGCTAAGACAGATTTTTGATGTGAATGCCTTATCGCTCCAGGCGGCTGTCTGTGGAGCATGGGTAGCCAGGGCATGTTTGCGATGGTCGCAACAGGTCCAGGGTGATCAGGAGAGCGACGGGTCCAGGGAGGCTTCCAAGCTGCAGTCGGGAGCGGCCTACCTGGCGGATATTCATTATGATCTTATGCGAAGTTTATCAAAAAGCATGGGATTGGCGGTAGCAGCGAGGCGTTATCTGTGGCTCCGGAATTGGGCGGCGGATAACTCGTCTAAGGCAAGGCTGAGTAAGCTTCCCTTTAAAGGGCGGCTCTTGTTTGGAGAGTAACTAAAGAAGTTAGTCAAGGATCTCGGTGAATCTAAGGGTGGAAGATTGCCAGAGGACAAGCCTAAGCAAGGACGGACGATTCCCGTGGGCAAAGGGCAGCAGCGGGATTTTTGTCGGTTTCGTTTCCAAAGGTTTAATTCCGGCCAGAGAGGCAGATTCCCCAATAGAAACCAGGGGTTTCGAGGATTTTGGGGGGCAGGAAGAGGGTTTGGGCCCTCCTCCTCCGCCAACCTTAGGAAGTCGCAATGAAGTCAGGGGGACCCAGGCACCCCTAGTTCCCGTAGGAGGATGATTATGGGAGTTCTATGCCACCTGGGTCCGAGTCACAACAGATCAATGGGTGCTGGAGGTAATTCGAGAGGGGTACACATTGGAGTTTCGCTATCCAGTGCGAGACGCCTTCGTAATGTCCCCCTGCAAATCGCCGAGCAAACGCGAGGCGGTGAGGGGGACGGTACAAAGGCTCCTAAGTCTCGGCGCAATAGTACCGGTGCCCCGAGACCAATACGGCTGTGGTCGATACTCCATTTACTTTGTGGTTCCAAAGAAGGATGTAGGGTTTCGTCCAATTTTGGATCTCAAGGGAGTGAATCATTGTCTTCTCGTGTCTCACTTTCGCATGGAGACTCTGCGATCAAGTAATAGTAGCGGTCCAAAAGGACGAATTCCTTACTTCCCTGGATCTCTCAGAAGCGTACCTTCACATCCTCATTCGGCCGGATCATCAAAGATATCTCCGTTTCGCGGTCCCTTTTGGGCAGTTTCAGTTCAGGGCATTGCCCTTTGGCCTGGCGACGGCTCCGCGCACTTTCACCAAGGTCATGGTAGTGGTCGCAGCGCTCTGCAAAGAGAAGGGATCTTGGTACACCCTTACCTGGACGATTGGTTAATCCAGGCGAAGTCGAAACCTGAGTGCGAGAGGGCTACGGCCCGGGTAGTGGCCTTCCTAGAGAGTCTTGGTTGGGTGGTCAGTATGTCAAAGAGCCAATTGGTCCCCACGCAGTGCCTGGAGTACTTGGGAGCTCGGTTCGACACAAAGATTGGACAGGTGTTTCTCCCTCGGCAAAGGGCGCAGGGTCTGCGGAAGCTGGTCCGAAGGTTCTTAAACAATGTGGCTCCCATGGCATGGCAGTATCTGCAACTGTTAGGCACAATGGCGGCAACGATAGAGTTGGTGCCTTGGGCGAGCGCGCACATGAGACCATTACAGAGAGCGCTACTCAAGCACTGGTCACATCAATGGGATCGGCTGTCGCAAAGACTCCCTTGTCCGGCAGAGATGCAGGTGGCTCTGCATTGGTGGTTAGTCCCCGAGTCACTGCAGAGGGGGAAACCACTGGAGTCGTCCGACTGGTTGCCCCTAACGACGGACGCCAGTCTCTTGGGCTGGGGAGCGCACTTCCAGGGCAGGTTCGCTCAGGGGCAATGGAACGCTCAGGAGAGGACTTGGCCTTGCAGAGGTTTCAGGCCTTTCTCGGAGGGACAGCGGTCCGAGTGTTTTCCGATAACGCGACTGCGGTGGCTTATGTCAATCGGCAAGGGGGAACTGGCAGTGTGGCGCTGGAATCCGAGGCCGAGGGGCTGTGCAGATGGGCCGAGGAGAACCTCTTAGCGATGTCGGCAATGCATGTAGCAGGAGTGGACAATGTAGAGGCCGACTTCCTAAGTCGGGTGAAGGTGGATCCAGGGGAGTGGGTTCTTCATCCGTAGGTGTTCCACATGCTGGAGTGTCGGTGGGGCACACCGGTCATGGATCTCATGGCCACGTTTTAGTCAGCAAAAGTCAGTCGATTCTACAGCAGGAGACGGGAAAGGATGTCAGAGGGGCTGGATGCTCTAATTCAAAACTGGCCAGAGGAGCAACTCCTGTACGTCTTTCCTCCGTGGGTCTTGATAGGCAGAATGGTTCAGCGTATAGAAAGACACAGAGGGCAGGTAATTCTGATACCCCGGATTGGCCGTGCCAGCCTTGGTATGCGGATATGATAAGGCTCCTGGTAGCGGGCCGTGGCATCTTCTGGCCCGGGCGGACCTGTTATCGCAGGGTCCTCTGCTCATGCCTCACGTAGATCGGTTCTCGCTTACGGCTTGGCTATTGAAAGGGCTCGGTTGAAGGCAAGAGGTTATTCCATGGCAGTTATTACTACGTTGTTGAAAGCCAGGAGGAGGTCAACGTCCTTGGCGTATGTCAGAGTCTGGAGAGTTTTTGAACAATGGTGCGCCAACAGGGCGTCCGAGGCGTTAAAAGCAACCATTCCCCAGATCTTGGAGTTTCTGCAGAATGGCTTCGACAAGGGTTTGGCGGCTGCATCGCTTAGGGTGCAGGTCGCAGCCTTATCGTGTTACAGAGGTAGGATAGGGGAACGTCCGCTTGGGGGGCACTTGGATATAAAGCGTTTCTTACAAGCGGTATCCCTGTTAAGGCCGCCAGGCAGGCAGATAGTACCTAAGTGGCACCTGCCGTTCCTTCTAGAGGCGTTGGAACGGGAGCCGTTTGAACCTTTGGTGTGGGCTTTGGTGAAGGACCTTACCTTGAAGGTGGTATTTCTGGTGGCAATCTGTTCAGCGAGAAGAGTTTCGGAATTGCAGGCATTGTCCTGTAAGGAGCCCTACCTCTCATTTTTTGAATCAAAGGTAGTGTTAAGGCCGGTGCCAGCTTTTTTGCCTAAGGTGGTGTCGGCGTTTTATGTAAATCAAGAAATTTCCCTACCAGTATTGGGTAGAGGCACTGGAGGTCGGCCAACGGGGAGACCGGATCTCTTGGACGTTCGACGGGCGTTGAAGTACCTGCGTCGGACAGCAGGTTTTCACAGATCTGAGAGACTCTTTGTCCTCTTCACCGGGCCAAGGAAGGGAGAAGCGGCATCCAAAGCGTCCATTGCTAGATGGATCAAGGAGGCGATTGCGTCTGCATACGTCTTGAAGGGTAGACCGGTGCTGGAAGGGTTGCGGACCCATTCCACTAGAGCTCAGGCAGCGTCCTGGGCGGAGTCTTGTTTGGTGCCGCAGCTAGAAATTTGTAAGGCAGCGACTTGGTCATCATTGAATTCGTTTGTGAAGCATTATCGTCTGGATGTTCAGGCAGAACAAGATGCGTGTTTTGGAGCGGCAGTTCTTCAGGCTGGTACAGCGGGGCCCTCCCGTTAATTTTACTGCTCTGGTACATACCCAGAGGTCCGGGACTAGACTGGAGATACGATCAGGAAGGTGAAATTAGACTTACCTGCTAATTGTTGTTCCTGGAGTAGATACAGTCTAGTCCCATATCCTTCCCCAGTAGGGTGTTTCTATGGACTACAGCCTGAAGGTCTTGAAACGGTCACAGGTAAGTGGAGTTTCAATAGGGGTTGGCTTTCCCCTGGGTGGAAGGTGTTATTCGAGGGCGTTATCCCTTCAATTAGGTGAGGGGAAGGCCTCAGTGTATTTAAAGTTTAGAAGGGGGAGAGGGGACTCTCTTCCCTTTTTTAATAGGTATTGGTTAAGTAGATGGCAAGTTTTTTTCTTTTTCAGTTATTTGCAGTTGATACTTACTTGTTGCTCCAGGGAGTCTGCTTTGTCAATAGGAAACTGATGGATGGAGGTGGCTCCCGGGAGGATATACCGGTGACATCACAAAAGAAGGAGGTTCCTCAGTCTCCAAGCTGCTGAATAAGGTGGACAACCCAGAGGTCCGGGACTAGACTGTATCTACTCCAGGAACAACAATTAGCAGGTAAGTCTAATTTCACCATTCTCTACAGGGAGAACTATTCAGGCAATTGGTAACAGACCCCACACGTGAAGGGGCCATACTGGACTTGGTGCTTATCAATGGTGAAAGTGTTTCTGATGTAGTGGGAGATCATTTTGCATCCAGTGATCACCAGATGGTGTGGTTCAGTATTAGGTCTAGGGCTGTTAGAATCCATTCAAAGGTGAGGATCTTAGACTTCAGGAAGATTAACTTTGCCAAGATGGGCCAATACCTCAGGGAGTCGTCAGTGGGATGGGAACAGCTGGGGGATGTAGAAAAACAGCGGGCAAAACTGAAAGGGGATATTTTAAGAGCAACCAACCTTTTTGTTAAAATGGTAAATAAAGGTAAAAGGAAAAGGAGACCGCTATGGCTTTTGAAAGAAGTAGCTGAAAAAGTGAAGAAAAAGAGGGAGGCCTTCATGAAATACAAGAGATCACAGAGAGAGGAAGACAGGCATCTATATTTGGAAAAACTTAGAGAAGCCAGCAAAGTAGTCAGGAAAGCAAAGATTCAAAAGGAGGAGGAAATAGCCAATGCAATAAAATGGGGGGATAAGACATTTTTCAGATGTTAGTGAGAAGAGGAAGGGCAAAAGTGGTATTGTCAGACTCAAGAGTGCAGGGGAGGAATATGTAGAAGCTGATAAGGATAAAGCAGAATTGCTTAACAAATATTTCTGTTCTGTGTCCACAGATGAAGAACCAGGAGCAGGACCTTAGAAAACACTCACAAACAGGAACAGAAGCGAGGGACATCTTGAACAATTTTCAGAAGACTGTGTTCATGAGAAACTAGCTCAACTTAAAGTAGACAAAGCGATGGGACCGGATGGGATACACCCTAGAATACTGAGGGAACTTGGGGACGTTCTAGCAGCTCCACTGACTGACCTTTTCAATTCCTTGTTGGAGTCGGGAGTGGTGCCAAAGGACTGGAGAGAGGCTCATGTGGTGCCTTTACACAAAAGGGGAAGTAAGGATGTGGTTGAAAACTACAGGCCGGTTCGTTTAACTTCGGTGGTGAGTAAATTATTGGAAACGCTGCTGAAAGAGAAAATAGTGAGGTTTCTGGAGTCCAGCGGATTACAGGATCCAAGGCAGCATGGAGTCACCAGAGGCAGGTCTTGTCAGACAAATCTGATTGATTTCTTTGACTGGGTGACCAGGGAGTTGGACCGAGGGAGAGCCCTAGATGTAGTGTATTTAGATTTCAGTAAAGCCTATGACACTGTTCCCCACAGGCGACTTATAAACAAACTGAGCACCCTAGGGATGGACCCTAAAGTTACTGCTTGGGTTAGAAATTGGTTGGGTGGGAGGCAACAAAGAGTACAGATAAATGGAGCTCTCTCTGAGGAGAAGGATGTTACCAGTGTTGTGCCCCAGGGATCTGTCCTTGGTCCGATTCTTTTTAACATCTTTGTTAGTGATAGAGCGGAAGGGCTGTCGGGTAAGGTTTGCCTCTTTGTGGATGATACCAAAATCTGCAATAGAATAGACACCCAGGAAGGTGTAGATAACATGAGGAGGTATCTAGCTAAGCTTGAAGAATGGTCTAGAATTTGGCAGCAGGGATTTAATGTTAAAAAATGTAAAGTCATGCATTTGGGCTGCAGCAATCCAAGGGAGCAATATAGTATAGGGAGTGAAGTACTTTTGTCCACTAAAGAAGAGCGGGACCTAGGCGTGGTTGTGTCTGATGATCTTAAAGTAGCTAAACAGGTAGAAAAGGCAACGGCAAAAGCTAGAAGGATGCTTGGGTGCATACGGAGAGGAATGGCTAGCAGAAAAAAGGAGGTGATAATGCCTCTGTATAGGTCTTTGGTGCGACCTCATTTGGAGTATAGTGTGCTGTTCTGGAGACCGTACCTTCAAAAGGATGTGAACAGGATAGAGTCGGTGCAGAGGGTGGCTACTAAAATGATTAGTGGTCTTCGTTATAAAGCACATGAGGACAGACTTAAGGATCTTAATATGTACACCTTAGAGGAAAGGCGGGATAGAGGTGATATGATTGAGATGTTTAAATACCTCCGTGGCATAAACGTTCAGGGAGAGAGCCTCTTTCGATTGAAAGCAAGTTCTGCTACGAGGGGACATGGAATGTGGGTGAAAGGGGATAGATTCAGGAGTGATATATGGAAATATTTCTTTACAGAAAGAGTGTTGGATCCGTGGAATAGTCTTCCAGTGGAGGTGGTAGAGATGAGGACAGTATCTGAATTCAAAAAAGCATGGGACAAACACAGAGGATCTCTAAAGGTAAAAAGGGGACTGTTGTAGTTATTGATATGGAAGGACAGACTAGATAGTCCATGTGGTCTTTTTCTGTCGTCATATTTCTATGTTTCTATGATCCACCAGAGCAAACACGGAAAGAGCGATGGGAGAGATAAGAAGAAAACCAATATATATAAAGGGCCCTATATTCCAAGGGATTTACACGGCTTACAGAGTGGTTAGTGCCACTGAATATCCCCAACTAACACACCTCAATACTAACCACTTAACATCGGAGTGTGTCGTGGGCAGCAACAGTAGCTAAATAGAAATTACACTTACCTGGTAATTGTAGTTCCTGGAGGGTCCAGTTTAGTCCTCCACATCCGGGTAGTGCACCTCCTCCTGCAGCAAGGAGACTGGACCAATCAACTCTTTAGTAATCTAGCCTGTATACTGCTGGATCTCCCATCAGCCCTCCAGTGAACTAGTAACAAAGCAGACTCAAGAAAGAACAGATTAAAGAAAAAAGTATGGATCAGTATAGAGGACCCCTTAATCAGCTAAGTGACCCCCTCCCCAAACGAGAGGGCTCGAACTCTGCACCTTGCTTCTGTCTCCGGCACTTAAAAGAAACCGGCAGGCAGAGCGGCAAACCGAAGAACAAACAACGCAACAGAAAACTGGAAGGGATGCAGAAACCCCTAGAAAAACGACAAGGTCCCTTGTCCCGCGGGGTTTTGTCTTTTTTTTTTTTTTTTTGTACGAGCCGAAAACAGACCAACAGCGCCTCACAACGGACTTAGTGCGCCGCCCAGACCAAGTAGTCACCAAAACCTCTGGGCGGGAATGAGGACTAAACTGGACTCTCCAGGAACTACAATTACCAGGTAAGTGTAATTTCTATTTCCTGAGCGGGTGTCCAGTTTAGTCCTCCACATCCGGGATGTACCAGAGAAGTTAACAACGGGGGGGATCTTGCCACGCGGCGCGCAAGACCGCCGACCCAAAACAAGTATTCCGTGCCGCCGCCACATCCAGCCGGTAATGTCTACTGAAGGCATGGAGAGAGGGACCATGTCGCCGCCCTGCAAATCTCCAACAGCGGAACCAGACTATGCTCCGCCCAAGATGTTGCTTGCGCTCTAGTAGAATGAGCTCGCAGACCCAATGGAACAGACCTACCTTGCAGAATATAAGCCGAAGCGATAGCCTCCTTAATCCACCGAGAAATGGAGGCCTTCGCCGCCGCCTCCCCCTTTCGAGCTCCACCGAACAGCACAAACAAGTGATCCGACTTTCGAAAGGACTCGGAGACCTTTAGGTACCGACGCAGGATTCGCCGCACATCCAGCCTATGGAGAGTGGCGTCGGACCCCTGAGAAGACTCTGGGGGAAAAACGGGCAACACCACAGACTAATTCACATGAAAAGGAGAGACCACCTTCGGCAGAAAAGAGGGAACTGTCCGTAAAACCACCCGATCTCGGAAAAAGGATAAGAAGGGAGCTCTACAAGAAAGCGCTTGAAGTTCCGAAATACGTCGCGCCGAGCAAATGGCAACGAGAAAAACCGCCTTCAGCGTTAAGTCTTTAATCGAGGCATGACGAAGGGGCTCAAAAGGCTCCCGAACCAAAGCCTGCAGCACCAGGTTCAAATCCCAAGGTGGCAAGGTAACCCTGCACGACGGACGCAACCGAAACACAGCCTTCAGAAAACGTCGAATGTCCACATGCGCCGCAAGAGGGACATCCTGAATCTTGCCTCTATAGCACGCCAGAGCCGCCACCTGAACCTTCAGAGAACTAGCGGCTAGTCCCTTGTCAAAACCATCTTGTAAAAAACTAAGAATGACTGCCACCGAAGAAGTCGCTGCCCGGACATCATGCCGGGAACACCAATCCTCAAAAATTCGCCAAACTTGAACATACGTAAGGGATGTAGAAGCTTTTCTAATTCGAAGAAGAGTAGCAATGACCGCCGGGAAATACCCTTTTCTTTTCAACCTAGCCCTTTCAATGGCCATACCGTAAGCGAGAATCGATCCACCTGAGGCATGCGCAGGGGGCCCTGAACTAGCAGGTCCACTAAGGGAGGAAGCCTCCATGGCACGCCGTTGAGCAGCCGCACCAGATCTGCGTATCAAGGCCGACGGGCCCAATCCGGTGCCACCAACAAAACCTTGGTAGGCTTCGATGCGTTGAACCACCCTTCCGATCAGAGCCCACGGCGGGAAGACATACAGAAGCCCGAACTCGGGCCACGGATGGATGAGTGCATCAATGCCTTCGGACATTTTATTTATTTATTTATTTATTTAACTGCATTTATATACCGCTTTTCACCGGGTCAAAGCGGTGTAACATATAACATGGGGGGGGATAGTATTTTATAGGGTGGGGCCATCACCAGGGACAACAATTAGTGATTTTGGGTGGACATAGACATGTACTCTCGCCGCCTGCTGAAGAAGCGACTTGTCTTCGCCGACCGGAAGGTCGCCATGAGATCCATGATCGGCGGGCCCTAACGATGAACTATTTGAGCATATATCTGTGGGTGCAACTCCCACTCTCCGGCGTCCACGTGCACCCGACTCAGAAAATCCGCCATCACATTTTCTTTTCCCGCGATATACGCTGCTGAAATGGCCAGAAGTCGCACCTCCACCCAGGCGAACAGCGCATCCGCCTCGTCTTCCATGGCTACGCTTCCCGTGCCTCCCTGCTGGTTGATGTACGCCACCGCCGCCAAGTTGTCTGACAGAACGCAAACCGCCCGACTCCGTACCGACGACTCGAAGACTTGCAACGCTAGCCACACAGCTTGCAGCTCGAGACGGTCGATCGACCACAAAGCCTCCTGCGGAGACCACGTCCCCTGCACGAAACGGCCCTGACAGTGGGCTCCCCAGCCTGTCAGACTCGCATTCGTGATGACCGGTAACCAAACTGGTTGTTCCAAGGGGACTCCCGCCCGAAGCGACCTCGGGCATAGCCACCACTGTAACGCCTTCCGAACCCGACTCAGACACAGCAACTGGCGATTGAGAGAATCCGACTGATTGGACCAACGACGGAGCAGGGCTCGCTGAAGAGGCCGCATGTGGAACCTGGCCCATGGAACCACCTCCAGAGTCGACGCCATGGTTCCCAGCACCCGTAGATACCACCATGCCGAGGGAGCGGGACTCGCCAAGAAAAAACGCACCAGAAGACACAACCCTTGAGCGCGCCAAACCGGCAGACACCACACCTGCTGACGTGTCGAAGCAGACACCCAGATATTCAAGAAGCTGAGTCGGAACCAAGTGACTCTTCTGCACATTGATCACCCAGCCGAAGCTCTGAAGGAGACGCACTACCTTGTCTGTAGCTTGCAAGCTCTCCTCCGCTGACTTCGCTCGTATCAACCAGTAGTCGAGATAGGGGTGGACCAGCACACCTTCCCTTCTCAAGGCCGCCGCCGCCGCCACCACCACCATTACCTTGGTGAAAATGCGAGGAGCTGTAGCCAGGCCGAAAGGTAAAGCTTGGAACTGAGAGTGACCCCAGGGGAACGCGAACCGGAGAAACGTTTGATGAGCCGGTCTGATTGGAATATGCAGATAAGCCTCGGTGAGGTCCAGAGAAGTCAAAAACTCCCCCTGCCGCACTGCGACAATGACGGACTTGAGGGTCTCCATGCGAAAATGAGGAACCCGCAGACAGCGATTCATGCCCTTGAGATCTAGAATAGGCCGCAAGGAGCCGTCCTCCTTTGGCACCACGAAATAAATGGAGTAAAGACCGAGACTGCGCTCGCTCTCCGGAACGGGAACAACTGCACCCAGCGCTAACAGACGCTCCAACGTAGCATGAATGGCCAGTTCCTTCTGCTGCCCTCTGCTGGGAGACAGAACAAAAGAGTCTCGCGGCGGAACGGCAAACTCCAACGCATAACCTTCTCTGACAATTTCTAGGACCCAATTGTCCGTTGTTATGTGGACCCAAGAGGGAAGAAAGTTCCGAAGTCGACCGCCGATCACTTGGCTTCCCTCCGGGGCCCGCCTCACTTCATTGCGGTTTGCGACTAAAGGAAGAGGCCGAACCGGAGGAGCCAGTTGAAAAACCTCTGCCAGCTCCCCGAAAACCGCGAAAGTACTGCTTCCTAGACGCAAACCTGCCTTGCTGAGAACTCCAAAGGCAGGACGATCGAAATCTCCTAAAGTCCCGAAATTGACCCCTGACCACTGGTAAGCCCCTACCGGACTTAGGCCTGTCCTCTGGTAGTCTCCCACCTTTAGACTCTCCCAAGTCCTTTACCAACTTATCCAAATCGTCCCCGAACAACAACCTGCCTTTAAAGGGGAGTTTGCTGAGACGAGATTTGGAAGAAGGGTCGGCTGCCCAGTTTCGCAGCCAAATGGATCTGCGCGCCACCACCAAGGAAGCCATACTATTAGCCAATGTCCGGATCAAATCATAATGGACATCCGCTAAATACGCTGAACCAGACTCCAAGCAGGTGACCTCAAGCAACGCTTGCTGATCTAAGAGTGGATTCTGGCGCAACCGTTGAGCCCACCAGGCCCCACAGATAGAAGCCTGTAACGACAAGGCATTGGTTTCGAACGCTTGTTTCAACAATCCGTCCACCCTCTTGTCCTGAATGTCCTTCAAGGCCGCACTCCCCTCCACCAAGATTGTGGTCGTCTTCGTCACTACCGATACCGCCGCGTCCACCCGAGGCGACTTAAACCTCTCCTTATCCTTGTCTGCCAAAGGATAGAGGTGATGCATCGTCTGGATCCCTTTCAAACCAGAGTCCGGCTGGTCCCACTCAGTTTGAATCACTTGAGCCACAACCCGGTGTACTGGGAACACCACCTGGGAATCCAGAACCGCCTGAATAAGAGGATCCTCCAAAGCCTCGCCGTCCCCCGGAGGCGGCGCAACGAGATTGAGTGTCTGAAGAGCTTCCGTAATAAGAGGAATCAATTCCTCCCTACAAAACACCCGAACAATCCTAGCCTGATCCTCAGGGTCCGGAATCTCCCCTTCTTCAAGATCATCCATACTGCACTCCGGATCTACCTCCACATCCATGTCTTGCCCTTCCAAATCCTCTTGATCTAAGGACCGAGGTCTCTTAGCCGACTTGGAAGAAACGTGTCCGGCCAGGTCCACACTAGCGGGCGGAGGGGCCGGAGACGAGGACAAGGACTCGGGCCATTTGCCTAACCGCCCCAATTTGAAGGCCTGATGCATAATCAGCATGAAGTCCAGCGAAAACCCCGCAAAGGCAGAAGGGGGGTCCCCTGATTCCACCGGAATCCCAGCCACCTGTCCCTTAGACCCAGAAGGAACAGGCGGTAACAGAGGCCCCGGAGAAGCGTTTCCTTCAGCAGACAGCGAAGATTCCAAGGGCTCTGTCTGAGAACTGCCCTCCATCTGTGGATCTATATCACAGGAGACCACAGCGCAGCTCCCGCAGAACCCTGAAGCTGACACTGGCCGCCTACGCGAACCGCAGACCACACACTGTGGTTTTGAGGACATGAAGAACAGCCTATATCCCCCGCAGAACAGGAAGGGACAGACTGAGATAAGCAGCCCTGCAGGGAGAAAGGCAGGAGCCCAATGCAGTTACCCCTATACCGCACGTCTCTTGACCTCTGGCCTCGTTGATTTTTTTTTTCTCTCAGATACAGGGAAACCAGCAACCTCCCGATACTGTTCGGAACCCAAAACGCCACCAAATTAGCAAGACTGACAGACTTTAAGCTCTGTACCGCCAAAACCGAAAAACCAAAATGGCCGCCGCGGTCTAGCCACGCTGAAGGAAAAAAGGCGCCAAAACCCAAAGATGAAAAATAAAGAAATAAAATAAAGTGCCGACGAAGCTAACGTCCCCTAAACACCAGAGAGAAGGCACTTACCAGGCAGCCAGCAATAAATGAAGGGCCCGCAATGCCGCTTGAATCATGAACGGAACAGTGCAGAGAACCCGGTTGTTGGAGGCAGGTTTAAGCGCCGGTTCCTCTGACGGACTGCTTAGTGCCGTGCCATGTGGAAGGCAACAATTGCTGAGCCCGGTAGCACACGCATCCTACCCCCGAACCGTCCTGGGGGAGCGATCACAGGCTGCTTCTTACTCTGAGCTGCCAGTAGAGTGCCGGGAAGAAGAGCAGTGCCGGCTCGGCTCCTCCACCGCGCTTGCCCTTTTTTTTTTTTAAAGGTATAGGCTGCAATTAAAGGAAAATTAAAGAGAAATGAAAGATAAAAAGAGAAGAAATAAAACAGCTAACAAGACTCTAAGTGAGCCTAGCGCCAGGCTCACACCACCTCCTGCTGCAAGGAGACTGGACACACTGGAGGGCTGATGGGAGTTCCAGCAGTATACAGGCTAGATTACTAAAGAGTTGATTGGTCCAGTCTCCTTGCTGCAGGAGGAGGTGCACTACCCGGATGTGGAGGACTAAACTGGACACCCGCTCAGGAACTGGCAATATTGCAATGCTACCCGGTTAGCTCCCGTGGGCAAAAGATAGGCCAGATTTTGCTGCGCCTATCTTTTGCCCATGGGAGCTAACCAGGCAGCGGCTCAATATCGCCGCTGCTCAGATTGCTGCTGCGTCGTCGGAGCATTGCGAGAAACCCGGATATTCAGTGCTGGGGCTGCATATAACCCCAGCATCGAATATCCGGGGTTAAAGTTCTGCATCGGCAGCTAGGCACTGAATATCTAGTCCATACTGTATAACTGTATGGGTATACCTCACCTAGTGATCCCTTTGTGGGTGCAGGTACTGTGGGGGTCAGTGTTTGTGTTTGTGCGTCTGTGTCTGTATCTGCGTACGATTGGGGTCAGTGTATGTGTCTGTCTGTCTGTTTGTCTACTAGTGTATAGGTACTGTGAGGGTGTGTTTGTGTCTGTGTCTGTCTGTCTGTCTCTGGGTGCAACTACCAGGGGATCAGCGTGTACAATCTAGGGGATGAGGTACTTCTGTCCACAAAAGAAGAGCGGGACCTGGGCGTAATTGTCTCTGACGATCTTAAAGTAGCTAAACAAGTAGAAAAGGTGACTGTGAAAGCCAGAAGGATGCTTGGGTGTATAGGGAGCGGAATGGCCAGCAGAAAAAGGTCTAAGTCTCTGGTGTGCCTCATTTGGAGTATTGTGTGCAATTCTGGAGACCACACCTTCAAAAGGATATAAGCAGGTTGGAGTCGGTGCAGAGGGTGGTTACTAAAATGGTTAGTGGTCTTCATTTGGTAGCATATGAAGACAGACTTAAAGATCTTAATATGTATACTTTAGAGGAAAGGCAGGGTAGGGGCAATATGATAAGAAGCATTTAAATACCTCTGTGGCATAAATACGCAGGAGGAGGGCCTCTTTCGATTGAAGGCAAGCTCTGCTATGAGGGGACATAGGATGAGGGTGAAAGGAGATAGACTCAGGAATAATATGCAGAAATATTTCTTTACGGAAAGAGTGGTAGATGCATGGAATAGTCTCCCAGTGGAGAGGTGATGAACACGAGGAAAGTATCTGAATTCAAAAAAGCATAGGACAAACACAGAGGCTCTCTAAAGGTAAAAGGTAAAAAGGGGATCAGGGCCGGTGCTAGGGTTCTTGGTGCCCTCCTGCAACCTATAGATCGATGCCCCCTCCTTCATTACTATAAATGGTTGCTATCCTCCACCCTTCTTTTATCCAAAACTACTTTGCGATCTCTTTTCATATGGTAATATTTCTCCTTAAAATTATATGTTGTAAGAAAATTGCAGTGAAGGGATAAATGCATAGCTAGATTAAAAGTAAGTACTGCCACACCATAGTAGCACTAATTCCTAAGAGTCACACACCATGAACCTTACCCATTAGTAGGTAGCTACTGCAACATTATATTGGGCCCTAGAACACCAATACACCTACTACTGGTAACACAGAACAAGTGGGACTACTACAGGTTTCTACATAGAAACACCACATTAAGAATTCTGTGCCTCCATCACAAGCAATACAGACTGTCGCCAAATACCGAACAAGGAACCACAGATTAGAAAGATAAATACCAACATGCTCTCTCAGATTCACAGGTCATAAAAAACACAGCAAATTGCAATGTTTTCTATGGTCTGAGAGAGCAGAAGAGGGGAGGTAATGGGGGGGGGGAGGAATTGCAGTGTTTTTTATGATCTATGAATCTGAGAGCAAATGAGGGGCGAGAATGGGAGGTAGATTGCCGTTTGCTGTTGCTGTTGGCCATTGGCAATCCCCCATACCCCTTCATTTGCTCTCGCAGATTCACTGGCCATAAAAAACACTGCAATCACCCCCCCCCCCCCTATTACCTCCCCTCTTCTGCTCTCTCAGATTCACAGGCCATAAAAAACACCGCAATCACCCCCTTCATTAACCACCCCCCCATCTGCTTTCTCAGATTCAGAGGCCATAAACACGGCAAATTGCGGTGTTTTTTATGGCCTGTGAATTTGAGAGCAAATGGGGGAATGGGGGTAGATTGCTGTCAGTAATCTACCCCCCATACTCCCCTCATTCACACTCTGATTCACAGGCCATAAACACTGCAATAACCCCCCCCCCCCCCCCCACCATTAACCATCCCCCATCTGCTCTCTCAGATTCACAGGCCATAAAAACACTGCAATCACTCCCCCATTACACCCCCTCATCTTCTCTCTCAGATTCACAGGCCATAAAAACTCCAGATTCTGAGAGAGCAGATGGGGGGGGGGGGGGAAGGGTATGACGGGTAGATTGAGATTGCTGTGTGTTTTTATGGCACAGCAATCTACCTTCCTACAACCCCCCTCCCCCCCCAATATACCTTATGTGCTGTCTTCTCTGAATGGTGCGGTGTTGGTCCTTTTTGGTGAATGGATAATTGCCACAGCGCTGCCTGCTGCCGTACACTCTCCACGTTCCTCCCTCCTCAGTCCTTCCCGCACTCACAGCGGCAGAAAGAACTTAATATGACTTCACTTCCGGTTTCCCCGCACACTGGAAATTAAATCATATTAAGGGCTTCTTGCCATTTCGACCACAGAAAGAAAGAAATGCAGCTTTCTTCAGTACCGATAAAATAAAGATTAGCTTTTCTGCATCGCTTGATCGCCGATCACCTGCCCGAACTGCACTGACACCGTCCGACATCAATTAAAGCGCTGGCTGCTGGAGAGGTGAATAGCGGCTACTGCTTTGGTGCCCTGCACATCAGAGCCCCCCTGCCGCGTTTACCTCACTTACCGGGTAGCGCTGGCCCTGAAGGGGATTATTGTAGTTGATATGGAAGGCAGACTAGATAGAAACATGATGACACATGGCCTCTCTGTCTCATTGGTGTTCCCTCCCTGTCTACAGGAACTATGGGAGTAAGTCTGTCGCCCTGCAGTGTCCCAGGATCTGGACCAACCTTTCATTTATCTTCAGATGAGTTGGAGCTGGGGCTAGGTAAGAAAGGGTCTCTGCCTCTCTCCAACTGTGCCTAATATTTTTTGATTAAATTCATGTCTTTCTTTTTTTTATGTTTTATGTTCATTTAGTGCTTGATATTCAGCTCATGGCAGTTAGCACTTGTAAAGCGCCAGGCTGCCATGAGCAAAAGCAAAACAGGATATTCAGCACTAGATGTCAGATATCCACTGAATATCCGATTTCACAGTCAACATCCGTTGCTATCCTATCCACAGCAATAGTCAGCCACTAACCGGAGTGGAGGAGCAACAGCCTACTACCTAGGAGATCTGGGTTTGATTCCCACTGGCACTCCTTGTGGCCTTGGGCAATTCATTGCCTCGGAAGAAAAGGCCTGGCAATTTAATTCCGGTCATACCTTGCCAAGAAAATGCAGGGGTTGCTGGGTCGCCAAGAGTCAGCACTAACTTGAAGGCACTATGCGTTGTTGTTTTTTTTTTAAAGTTGGGACAGCCATTGACTTCTCCTAACTTTATGCGGCTACCTATCCAGTTAGTGAGCTGCAAATTGTCACTAAGCAGATAAGTGCCTGGACCGCCCCGTTAATAGCTGGATTGTGGCATGGTAGTCTGTGGGGGGGGGGGGATATTCAGCGGCACTGGCCAGTTAGTGCTGCTGAATATCAGGTTCAGTGGGGTTTATGTGGTTAATGCGTCCTAATTGCATAAACCCTTTTGAATATCAAGCCCTTAGACTTTTTCCTTTTCTTTCTTGTATGTATGTATTTATTTATTTATTTACCATGGTTTTCTATACCGCCCCTTCCGAAGATCAAGGGCGGTTTACATAAAACAGTGTGAAAAATGTAGCAATACAATAACTATTTACAAATAAACTATATACAGTACATGATTTGCATAAACCAGACTTGTGTTTTTGCATTTCTCTTAAACAGGTGTTTAGCGGGTAACATAACATAACATAGTATATGACGGCAGATAAAGACCAGTATGGTCCATCTAGTCTGCCCAGTTTTTAGGAGTTGTGTATCTGCATCCTGCAGAGCATCATCTTTTATTTTTTGCTTTTGTATTTTGGATTATGTCTTATTCTTTACATGTTCCAGGATGTTTGTATTTTGTTTGTATGTTTTATTTCAGTCTAAGTCTTAATCAATTCTTCCTGCATGACTTTTAGTCATGTATTGTCTCTGTTTCAATTTTGATCTCTCACTTGACCATGCCTGCAGGTCATTAGATTAGCTCAGTATCTTTCTCTCTATTGTCCCAGTTGGTATTCAGCTTGCTGTAATTTAGATTAGTAGTTATCGTATATCTTATGTTCTGCATCTGTTGTAGGAATTCATGGAGAGGCTGGAATTAAACGGATGAAGGTAGGTTGTGCTTGTATTGGTTTTAATGTTATATTAGATATTTATTTTTATTTATTTATTTATTTTATTGTTTTTCTATACCGCGCTATTCACCATCAGTGCGGTTTACAGGTAACACAAATGAACAATGCAGAAAGGTCTCACATTGAACTTACAGTAAACAGGGAGTTTAAAACAGGAGAACAGGTGAACTATATATAATTTTATGGCATTGTTTACAAATTAAACAGTGTGACTATATACATATTCATAATCTTAGTATGTCTCAGAGTAATGGCAAGCTCATCGCTATGGTCTTGAATCAGCAGAGAGGTGGATAAAGGAGGGGGGGAGGTTGGCTTAGGTGTGATCTGATTAAGGTGTGTGGGGTGGGTATTATGTGGGTGCTGGCTTGGGTCGGGGGTGAAGCATAGTTGTCTTAGTTGTGACTTGTCTTTTTTGAACGTGCGCCAATTAGTTTTTTTAATAGCAGACAAAATTATCAATTTTTCATATAGTACCTTAGGCATTATTTTCAAGAAAAAGGTAAACGAGTATTTTAGGATGGCTCAAACAGAAGTGAACTAAGCTGGGCAAATAGTGATCAATTAGATGCAATAAGGCAGAACACAAAACCTGAGCAGCTGATTCATGGATACAAAGTAGAAGTATAAGATATATGGAGGATAAGTTCATATAGGACATAGGATAACTTTATATTGGTTGGACATTTTAGATCTGTGCATTCAGAAAACTAGGGAGGGATATTCAGAGCAATTAATGTGATTAGCAGACCTGTTAGCCATGTTAATCCCTCTGTCCGGCATATTCAGCAGCAGTAACACAGTTAGCGCCACTGAATATTCTCACGTGCATCTGCGGCATGCCCCGATACTAACTGGTTAGCTCAATATTGCCGCTGCCTGGTTATGGTAAGGCAGCAAAACTAAGACACAGTAAACACTGGCCTAACTTTCTCTGCGGAAGCTAACCGGGCAGCAGCAATACTCAATATTTAGCTGCTGTCCAGTTAGCTTCCTGCCAATCCAGGCAACCCACATATTCAATGCTGGGGCCGTATGTGACCCCAGCATTGAATAGCCGGGTTTAAGTTTCAGCAGCGGTGGCTAGCCATGTTAGAATGGTTAACTGCCACTTCTGAATGTCACCCCCCCCCCCCATGCTATATTTTAAATAGGTTCACTGAACCTGGAGCCTTTTATAACATACATACAGCATCAACAAAACCATGTATTTCCTCATTGTCCCTCCAGTCCAAATGCATGCCTTCCTACCAGCAGATGGAGACTGAGAACCATTGGTTTGATGTCGTCCTGCAGATGAAGGTGTCATAGATGCCTGTGCAGTCTGTACTCCATGACAGAAGGACAAACAAAAAGGGAAGACAAAGAAGAAGGCTAGAGACAGCTCCACAGAGGACACAGAACCATACAGGGCCCAGGGATGCAGAACCCAGTGGGTCCGGGTCCCTCTACCTTGCTTCCCTGCCATCTTCAAGCTTCTCAGACCGGATCAGAGTATCCCTTGGAGGGACTCTGAGTGAGTTCTCCGTTCCTCCTCAAACATTTGGAAGGGGCCTAGAATGACAGGACTATGAGCCGGTGTCTTTTAAGAGGAAAAAAAAGAGAAACACAACAGCAGCAGCAAGATAACTGCACTAGCAAGCTGCCAGGTCTGACAGCATGATCGGGGGCGAGCCATGCCAGCGTGTTCTAGTCGGTCCAGGCCAGGGAGGAGTAGTGATTCGATCTTGGGAGCATGGTCTCGCAGTGCAGCACTTGTGTAGCCTGCGGCAGCTGCTGAGTCAGCTCTCTGATGCTGGTTTCTGCTGCAGTTGCAAATGTGAGGAGCAGGAAGCAGAGGGGCAGCTTTTTAGCCACTCCTAGATTGGGGGCATTTCAGACAGAGGCCACGGGAACTGCGGAGGGTGGGGCCTGCCTCTCCTCAGCCGTGGCAGGTGTTTGATTTGGCGGGAAGTGCTGTATTTTGCTTAGCACTGCAGCTGTAATCAGGCCTGGGTAGCTCCCATCCTGCAGCAAGCCACGAGTGCAGCTCGAGGAAAGGGGTTAGCAGGGAGCCCCCTTTTTTCCCCAAATTAATTCTGCTGCTGCATTAGGTCTTTTGTATGAAGCAAGGCCTGGTGCAGAGACCAGAGCAAATCCTTGCAGCAGCTTCTATTACTACTACTACTACTTATCATTTGTATAGTGCTACAAGGCATATGCAGCGCCGTACAGACATATGTAAGAGACGGTCCCTGCTCATAGGATCTTATAGTCTAATCAAGACAGACAACAAAACAACTGGGGGACTAGGATATATTTAGGGGAATGGTAAGGAAACACATAAGAGGTGAACAGGAGACTAAGGGGATCAGGATCCAAAAGCAGAATTAAAGAAGTGAGTTTTTAGCCTGGATTTGAACAGGGCCACAGATGAAGCCCGACGTACTGATTCAAGTAGTTTGTTCCAGCCATAAGGAGCCAGCAAAGTAGAAAGATCAAAGTTTGGCATTTGCAGTGGAAGAGAAGGGCACAGATAGAAGGGATCCACCAGAAGAGTGGAGTTCCCGAGGAGGGGTGTAGGGAGAGTAAAAAGAGGAGTGAGAAGCAGCCGAATAAAGGCCAATAGGTCAGTAGTAAAAGTTTGAACTGATTGCAGAACCGAATAAGGAACAAATGAAGTGACTCCAGATTAATTCAGTTGACTTTCCCTGTGCCCAGGTGCAAGAGGCCACAAAGAAACCCAGGAAAAGACTAGGAGGATGGGACTTTGGTCCTCTTGGGGTACTCGGAAGATCCCTTGGAAGGTCCCTTGGATCGGTGGGATCGGGACCTGGAGGAGGATCTCAAAGAGGTCAAGATTCTGGTGGGGAGGATCCCATGGTAGTGCAGATCTTTCGTAGAGATAAGTTGTCCTCTCTGATCTCTCAGACCCCAATGGCCTTAATATAGCAGAGGATGCACCCACAGTGACAGGACAGTGGAGGAACCCTTGCTGGTGTGCATCAGTAAACACCCAAAATCTTTTCTGCTGCATAAGACCATAAAAGAGTGGGATTCCCATGTGCTGGACTGCAGGTTAGTAGGTCTGTGGCTGCCAGATGAGAAGGAGCTTTTGTGGCTGCTAAAAGTGAATGTATTGGTTACAGTGATCACCAAGACTGTGATTCCTGTTGAGGGTGATGCTGCTGCACTGAAGAACTCTCAGGATCGGAAGCTGGGGACCTTGTTGAAGCAGTCTTTTGAAATCTCCACTTTGGTTCTGCAGGTGATCTGTGGGGTATATATTTTTATTTTTATTTAACACTCATTTTTATACCGCATCTTCCAGAGATCAGGTGCGGTGTACAAATAACAACAATTAACAAAGCTAAGTTTGTTTTACATAGAACATCTTAATTTTTACATAGAACATCTTAACATAACATAAAATAAACAAGGTGGGTTTTTAACTGGGACCGTGCAGAACAGTTAACTAACAAAGTGTATATGGCCCAATCATGTCTGCAGTGGTCACAGAGACTGCCCAAGAGTGCTTAGGAGCTGCAGGGTCCCTGTGGAGGTGGCTAGACTGGAGTCAGGTTTAGTTTTTCTGGCGGATGCTCTGTATGACTTGGTTCGGGCCTCAGCAAAACACATGGCCTTGGTCGTGATGGCTTGCTGCCTTTTGTAGTTATGCAATTGGTCAATGGATGTGGCATCCAAGTCCCAGCTTAGTAAACTCCCATTTCAATGTCGTCATGCTAGACCAGTCCAGGCAATGAGTCGTGTTCCCCTACTAGCAGATTGGTGGAGACAAAGAACCATTGAAAAGCCCAGGTTTCAATGACATCACTCCCATGTCTCTATTCGCCTCAGCCACCAGAGGGCTTTTCAGTATTCCTTTGTCTCCCTCAGACGGTGGTTGGATTTTCTCCACTCTGAAGAAAACCTCAACAATTGAGAGGAAAAGATTGATTTTGCTCATGGACAATCACCTTGAGAGTGACTCTCTCACTTGAGCGCAACATGAGAGACTCCACTAGAGTGCGGTCTTTTCGGTAGCCATAAGAGGACTACTACTATAATAATCATTTGTATAGCGTTACAAGGTATATGCAGTGTTGTACATAAAGATGTATGAGACAGTCCCTACTCATCAGAGCTTACAATACAATCAATATGAAAAAATATTGCAAAACTGGGGACTAGAGTATGGTTAAGATACGCACAAGTAGTGAACGAGAGAGTGAGGGGCATCAGGATCCAAAAGCAGCCTCAAAGAGGTGGGTTTTTAGCCTGGATTTGAATAGGACCAGAGAAGGAGCCTGATGCACCAACTCGAATAATTTGTTCCAGGCATATGGAGCAGCAAGGTGGAATGGACAAAGTCTGGAGTTGGCAGTGGCAGAGACGGGCACAGATAAGAAGGTTCTGCCAGAGGAGCGGTGTTCCGGAGGAGGAGTGTAGAGTGAGATGAGAGGGGAAAGGTAGTGAGGAGCCACAGAATGAATGCATTTGTAGGTAAGTAGAAGAAGTTTGAACTGGATGCGGAAATGGATAGGGAGCCAGTGAAGTGACTTGAGAAGAGGGGGTTACATGAGCATAGCGGCACTGGCGGAAGAGGAGGGAAAATTGGTTCAGCTCCATGCTCTTATCTGTCCCCCCCCCCCTCACTCCCGAAGATTGAAGAAGGCTCTCAGAGGAATATTCCTGCCAGCCACCATAAACGCAGTGTCTGCAAAGCATGAAGTTCAATTTCAGGGGAGTAGAGCTGAGCCCAGAATGAACTTTCTGCCTGGGGCTCTCGGGGTGAGTACCAAGGCTTCACTTAATCGTTGTCCTTGTTGAGGGCTCCTGTTTCCGTCCATCTGGGTCGCAATTTGGGGTGGACCGCTGCAACCATTGGTGTGGTGTGGGGATTTTCTGCCCTTTCCTGCATGTGTTAGTAGCATTTTTATCTTTGTGCGCCTGGCGGTCGCACGCATTCCACCCCAGCGCCTCCAATGCACGTTCCTATCCAAGCACTCATAAGGCACATTATGTAAATGCTTTTAATGTGTGCCTTCTGGGCCTCCACAGCCTTAGCATGCACTACTGTGGTACTTGCCTTAACTTTCTATGTCTTCTTCCAGGAAACGTTGTTTAGACGATGGCAGGCGATGTACTTCATCTCTGGCTTCTGGACTCTGCATAGCAGCTTGGGTCATCCCTGGAGGGCTTACTCCCCCTCTCTCAGCTGAGGGATGCAGTTAGTCTGGCCTTACCTGCCTTAGGGCAGAAAGTGGCAGATGGCACTGTGAACCAGCCGGCTGGAGGTTCCAGCATCCGTGCTGTTGACCGCTCCTCCCCCCTCCCCCGGTCCTCTAGGGGTTTTGGCGGCAGCTATGTTCCCTTGTGTAGGGAGGTCATTTTCATAAGAAGCGCTTCCGGCCTTCAGATTGTCCTCCCCAGAATTTGTTGTTTTTTTTTGTTTTTTTTTTACAACAGGCCTAGTCATTCTGGCATGGAAATTAAGACCCTGCGGCCTCTGGGTTCCCCTGAGTGCAGTCCCATGAGGGACAGGCTGAGAGTAGAAGTCCTGTTCGATTGCCTATAGTTAAGCTTCCCCGGCATGGTTGCCTCCTGGAGATGAGGAATAGCGGGGATCTGTCCGAGACTTGGACTGCGACTTGGATTCAGATGTCTTGGTTTTTGACTCTGATGTGGACGAAGAAGTGCTCTCGCCTTCAGAGGGTTGTGAAGAGGTCAGTATTATCCGCCTATTCCTAAAGGAGGAACTTGCGGCATTGTTTGTCAGGATCTCATCCACCTTGAGTTTGGCAGATGCTCCAGATACGGAACAGGAGCCGAAGGTGCATGTACTGCAAAGGGTGTGGATATCCACTACTGTCTTCTCATTCCTGGACATGCTCAAAGGCATGATCCAGTTGGAGTGGGATTCCCCCAACTCCCTGCCTAAGGGGCTAAGGGTGTATAAAAGATGTATGTTCTCTTGGAGAAGGAGTGCTTTGTGTGGTTTGATATTCCAAAGGTAGATGCACAAGTCACGGGAATTACTAGATGGATCACCATTCCTGTGGAAGATGATCGGCCATAAGGATACTCTGAACCAAAAGGTGGATTTGTTGTTGAAAAAACAGTTCACTGCGGCAGCTGCTATTCTTCAGTTGACAGTATGTGCATGCCTGACGTCTTGAGCCCAACTCCACTGGATTCAGTTTGTCCTGGCAATACAACCCCTCCTTTGGAGTCAGCTACGGCCTTCCTTTCTGATGCCATGTACAACCTGGTACTCGTGGCAGCCAGGGATACTGACTTGTTGACTGTGACATCACATTGGTTTTGGCTCTGGTGTTGGGCAGCGGACACATCTTCCAAAGCCCAGTTTCCCCAGTTGGCCTTAAAGGCAAGCCTATTTTTGTGGCCGATTGGGAGAAGCTGGTGAAGGACCTGGGCAAACAAGATTTTGCAGCCTTCCAGAGAGCAGATCCAAGGGACTATGAAATGTGCAGGAGCCCTTTTTCAGTCAGCCTCCTCCCACTCCTTGCGGATGCAGTGGTTGGACTCCCAGATGTCTCAAGACTCCCATCACTAACGGCCTAGAAAGCTTTTCTTCCTCTTTGCTTCCAGATTCGGACTCGTTCTTGGAGCTTGCTTTCAAGGAGCTTGTGGACCCACAAACTCTTTTTGGAGCTTGGCAGCCCCTGCAGACATTTGTTGGGCAGCAGCATGGGCATCACTTTCCACTTTTGTCAAATGTTACTGCTTGGATGTCCACGCATGGGTGGGCATGGCCTTTGGATCTGAGGTTTTGTGAGCTGCTGTGTCTTCTTCCCACCCTGTAGAGACGTAGCTTTGGTACATCACACTTGTCTGGACTGGTCTAGCAGGACGATATGGAAGGTGACATTTTACTTACCAGATAATGTCCTTTCCTTGAGTCCTGCTAGACCAGTCTAGGGCCTGCCCTTGGAACTGTGTTTGCTCTCTTCTTCTGTGGTGATACTTTTGTGTCCTTTATGATGTATATGCTTATTTCTGCAGGTCCATATTCTACTAACAGTCTTCTGGTTATGCATTCCTGTACATAGTTCTTTTCTATTGGATCTCTCATTGTTGTCCATGTTGAGGTTGTGTGAGGCTTACCATGTTCTCTCATATGCTTTGGGATGGATACTGAAGAGCCCTCTGATGGCTGAGGTGAATAAAGGCATGGTAGTGATGTCATTGAAACCTGGGCTTTTCATTGGTTCTTTCTCTCCACCAACCTGCTGGTAGGTGAACACAACCCACTTGTCTGGATGCAGGACTCAAGGAAAGGACATTAGGTAAGTAAAATGTTACCTTAAAGATAAGCTGCTATTTGGTGAGACACTGGAGAAGCTAGTGAAGGATTTGGGCCGATCTGTGGTGCCTCTGCTTCCTGAGGATAGGCCACGGGGTTTTAAGACTTCATCTTCCTCATGAGGTCGGTATCAAGAGGCCCAGAAGTTTTGTACAGCCAGATTAAGTTCTTCCCAGTGGTCAAGATTTCTCCCTCGGGTTGGTCCTTTTGGGTCAGACACAGGGGGAGAAGAGAAGGGACTTTGAGAGCCATAGAAGCATAGCAACATGACTGCAGAAAAAGACCATACAGCCTATCCAGTCTGCCCTTCCATTCCAACTCCTGTAGTCCCTTTCTTTCCTTTAAAGATCTTCTTTGTTTGTCCCATACTTTCTTGAATTCAGATACTGTCCTTGTCTCTACTACCTCCATGTATTTACTACTCTTTCCGTGAAGAAATATTTCTGCATATCACTCTTGAGTCTATCCCCTTTCACTTTCATCCTATGCCCCCTTGTTGCAGAGTTTTAAATTGAAAGAGGCTCTCCTGTGCATTTATGCCACGGAGGTATTTGAATGTCTCTATCATATCTCCTCTCTCCTGCCTTTCCTCCAAAGTATACATATTGAGATCTTTAAGTTTGTCCACAGATGCCTTATGACGTAGTCACCCTCTGCACTGACTTCATCTTGTTTATATCATTTTGAAGGTGTGGTCTCCAGAATTGCACACAATACTTCAAATGTGGTCTCACCAAAGACTTATACAAAGGCACTATTTCCTCCTCCTTCCTGCTGGCCATTTTATTATTTATTTATTACAATCTTTTATATACCGCGCTATTTGATATCAGCGCGGTTCACATACAACAACATCAACAGAATAACAGGCTATTCCATGTTTACAGCAAACAGGTATATAAACTTGGGTAACATAAGGTTAACTTATTACAAGCATGATTATATAAAAGGTATCATGACAACACAAAAGTCCTAGTAATCTTACTGAGAAAGTGGGAGAGGCTATTTGAAGATAAGGTGTGTCTCTTATTTGGGGGGGGGCTTTTGCTGGGGGTAATGTTTGGTGGGTAGTAGTATATGAGGAAAAGGTGATATTTAAGTGCTTTCCTAAATTGGGTTAAGTCGGTAATGGCACGAACGCTTGGTGGTAAGGCGTTCCAGCATCTTGGGCGTAGAATATAAAAGATCTGCTTGCCGTTATCTGGGTGCATTTTGTTACAGCCTTAGGAAGTGTTAGTGTGTTTATAGCCGTCAGTCTTCTGGATCTAGTAGATGGAGTTACATGGATGAGATTTGAGAGTGAAGAGGATGAAAGTCCGTGGATGGCCTTAAAGGTCAGCAGTATGGTCTTGTAAGTGAGCCTACCATGTATGGGGAGCCAGTGGAGTTTTAGTATAGGAGTCACGTGCTCGAATCTGGCGACTCCCTGAAGGACCCTAGCTGCGGTGTTCATAGCAAGTTGTAGAGGGTTAATAGTGGATTGAGGAAGGCCTTGTAGGATAGCGTTAGCAAAGTCGAAATGTGGTAGAATTAACGCTTGGTATATTGTCCTGTAGTCTTCTGGATCAAGTAAGGAGCGAAGATGCCTGAGAGAACGAATCTTGAAATAAAACTGCTCTTACTACATTCTCTATGTGTACTTTCATATCTAGATGTTGATCCAGTGTGACCCCCAGATAACGAATTGTGGATTTTGTTTGCAGTTCTGTTTCTTTAACTCTTACATATGATGGTGGGGTGAAGTTGTGGTCCCTTGTAATGAATAGAACCTCTGTCTTCTAGTGTTGGATGCGGAGGTTTTGGGATAGGAGCCATTTAGAAACTGCATCAAAACATTCTATCAGAGGGGAGAAATTCAGAAGTTCTGTAGAGAACGGGGTGTAGAGCAGGATATCATCAGCGTATATCAGGCAGCTCACATTAAAAGATCTGATGAGATTACAGATAGGTTGTATGTATATGTTGAAAAAGAGTGATGATAGTGAGGAGCCTTGAGGGACTCTTTGAGTTTGGTGGAAAGGTTCAGACGTAGCTGATCCAGATTTCACACATTGCCATCTTTCGGCAAGGTATGATTTACACCATTTTAGCGCATTACCACAGATGCCCTTTTCTTCAAGCCGCCCCAGGAGAAGTTTGTGATTCACTGAGTCGAAAGCTGTGGCAATGTCAAGAAAGATGAGCGCGAACCCTTGCCGAAGGTTATCAATACCTGAGATTATGTTGCTGAAAAGGGTAGTAAGGAGAGTTTATACTCCCTGAACCCATGTTGGCATTGGTCGAGTGGGGCTGCGGTGTCTGTGTGATCTTGAACTTGTCTTTGTACCTCTTTCTCGATGATCTTGGCTAATAGAGGTATGCTTGCTATGGGTCTATACGAATCGACTTTCTGGGGGTTTAGTTTGGGATTTTTTAACAGGGGTCTGATGGAGGTATATTTGAGGTCTATGGGGAAAGTTCCAGTTTATTTATTTATTTATTTAACAGTATTTTTAAACCGCCTTATCTTATTAATCAAGGTGGTATCACAGCAAACAATTGAGTAAAGTGAGTGTGTTAAACATGCAGTGAGGGTGAAATTTAGTTGAGTGTGTGTTGTATTGTGTGCTAGAAGGTTTGAGCTATGTACAATGTGGGCTATATACAGTGGTGCTAAAAAACATTTTCTATACATACAGTGTTTAGGCGGTATCTTGTGCTGTTATACATTCTCTTAGGTTATGTGATGTGTCCATAGTGTTCTATGAACAGCATGGTTTTTAGCTGTTTTCTAAAGTCTTTGAGGTCTGTAGTTGCCCTCAAGTCGTCCGGTAGTTTGTTCCATATTGTTGGAGCAGCCATGGAGAGCGCTCTGTCTGTTGTGTCTTTGCGTGTGTGTTTGAATTCACTTGGGATGCTGACTCGGTTGTGTGTTTGTTTTCTTCTAGGACGTGTGCTGGTGTCTGGTTGTATGAGGGTGTGCAGGCTGTTGGCTGATGTGTGCTGATTTATCTTAAATAGGTTTATGATAGTTTTGTATCTGATGCGTGCACCGATTGGGAGCCAGTGTAAGTCCTTTAAGGTAGGTGTGATGTGGTCCTGTCTTGCAGTACCGGATATTATTCGTGCTGCAGTGTTTTGTGCCAGCTGGAGTGGTTTGAGGGCTTGTTTCGGTAGTCCAAGGTATATCGGATTGCAGAAGTCCAGTATTGGGGTAATCAGTGCTTGACAGAGGGTACGAAAGTGTTCTGGGGCGAGGAGTGGTTTCAGCCTCCTGATGATTCGCATCTTGTAGTAGACTTTTTGGATTGTTTTGTCTATGTGTGGCTTGAGGTTTAGTTTATTGTCCAGAGTAACTCCGAGGTATCTCACTTCTGATCTTATTGGTATAGTAGTGTTTTGTATCTTGATATTTGGCGGGTGTATGAAGCTTTGGTTCCGAGTGATGATTAAAGCTTCGGTCTTGTTGTAGTTTATTGCGAGGTTGTTGTTTTTGACACCAACTCGTCATTTGGGTAAGGCAGTCTGTTATCTTAGAGAAGTCCGGGTTGTCGATTGATATCGGGGTGTATATCATGATGTCGTCTGCATATATTGTGTATTGAATGTTGTTCTCTTTCATGATGTTGCATATTGGTTGAATGTAGATGTTAAATAGGAGTGCTGAGAGTGCGGAACCTTGAGGTACTCCTTGACGGACATTTATGGGTCGGGAGGTGTTGTGTCCCACCTTGACTTGTAGCTGTCTTTCGGTTAGGTATGAGTGGAACCATTTCAATGTGATACCGTGTATACCAGTGTTCTTTAGTCTTTCCAGGAGCGTGTTGTGGTCCACTGTGTCGAAGGCTGAGGAGATGTCGATGAAGATCATTATGATTCCATTCCTGGTGTTGTCAATTATTCTTAGGATGCTGTCGAAGAGGTAGATCAGAAGCGTTTCGACTCCATGGTTGGGACGAAAGCCGTGTTGGTTGTCGTCGAGTGTTTCATGTTTGTCGATGTGTTCCTGGAGTTGTAGTTGAACCGTTCTTTCGATGATTTTTGCCAGGAAGGGTATGCTGAGATTGGTCGGTATGCTGCTGGATCTTTTTTGTCGAGAGTTGTTTTCTTTGTGATTGGTCTTACTGAGGCAAGCTTTAGTTGCTTTGGCATGAGTCCTTGAGTGAGTGAGTTGTGTACTATTTTATGTATGGTGTGAATGAAGTTTGATTTGGTGGCTTTGACCCATGATACTGGGCATGGGTCCGTAGGAGCAGTGCTTGTGTTGATTGTAGAGATGATGTGGGATATCTGCTCTGTTGAGGGTGAGTAGAATGTGCCCCAGGTCTTGGTGTGTACGTCTGTCCTGGTGGTCCCACTGGGTGATGTACGCTCTGTGGAGTGAAATTTGTCTTTGATGTGGTCGGCGAATTCCTGTGGATCAACTTGTACTTCCCCTTCTGTTTGCTCTTTTGTGAGGATCTTGACTATTTCGAAAAGCTCTCTGGGTTTGTTGATTGAATTATTTATAATGTTTGTGTGTGGAATTCCCTCTTTGATTGGTTGATGTGGTCATTGTATTGTTTTTGTTTTGTTAGGTAAAGATGTTGGTCGGCTGTTGTTTTGTTTTTTCTCCATCTCCGTTCAATCTTCCTGAGCTCCCTCTTTTCCTGTCGTATTTTTGCTGAGTACCATGGTTTGTTTTGTCTCCTGTTGTGGTGGTGTTTCTCGTGCCCGCCACCAGATGGTTTGGCGGCGTTAGCTAAGATGCTGTTCCAGCTGGAAACAGTTGTGAAGGAGAGGTTCATAAGTCTTGTGATGAAAGGACTGACTTCTTTACGTAGCTCTTTTATCCAATAGACTGGGCAGGGGTCGGATTGTGCAGTAGTGGTATTGATGGATGTAATAGAGTCTTCAATGCATTTTCTTGTTGGTGTGGAGAACACCGAAAGGGGAAGTGTATAGGTGGACAGTTGTGGTGTAATTAATGAGATTGTATCTGTCTGGAGTAGTTTAGACTGAAGGAAGTCAGCGAATTCTTGAGGGTGAATTGCATTTTGTTGTTCTGGGGAGGGTTCTTTCGATAAAGTCTTAACTAAGTTGAACAGATCACGTGGCTTGTTCAGAGACCTTTTGAGTATGTCAGTGTGATGCTGTTTCATTTTCATCGTGATCATGTTTCTGTGGTTTTCTAAGTGGATTTTATAAGCTGTTTGATCCTCCATGGATTGGGATCGACGCCATCGTTTTTCCAGCTTCCGTAACTGCACGAGCGAGGACCGCAGCTCTGGGAAGTACCATGAAGCAGACTTTCTTTTCTTGGTACATTGTTTTGATTTTGATTAGGACGTTGAGCAATGGCGCTGAAGTTGTTATTCCAATTGGAGATCATATTATCAAGGTTGAGTGTTGTATTACTGAGGAATGAGGAGGCCTCTGATAGAATGTGTTCTCTGTTGAAAGGTCGGAAATTTCGTACTGATGTTTGTGAGACGTTGCTTGATCTGTAGTTATCTTTCGCTTGTTTGTTTAGCGTGGGTATCAAGAAATTCTCTCTATGCACCCCAGCATCCTTCTGGCCTTCACTATCACCTTCTTTACCTGTTTAGCCACCTTATCATAAATTTTTCCTAAGATTTCCCTGCAAATGTGTTGTGAATTATGAAGGCGCTTCATATATGTTTACTGATGTATCCCATTTGGAAAAATTTATTACAGACAGAAGTACAGGCTGAGGCCTATAGGGGAGTATAACCGTAGGTTTTTGTTATCCTCCCGATATGTGGGCTAGATAGCCTTATTTTCTTATGATGTATTGTGGTTCTATTGTAAATCCACAGCTGAATCCCAATTATGTGGACTATATCAGCTTTGTTGCCTTATATTTTTGGATTTCTAAGATGAAAATTTCCTTTCTGATTGTCTTTTTGCTAGTTGGTGTAAAACTGATTAAAATCTAATAAAAAAAAAGATTATTATAAATAATCACACCCATGTCCCGCTCTTCTTTTGTGGACAGAAGTACTTCACCCCCTATACAGTATTAATCCCTTGGATTTTTGCAGCCCGAATGCATGATCCTATATTTTTTAGTGTTAAATCTCAGCTGCAAAATTCTTGACCATTGACTATTCTTCAAGCTTAGCTAGATACCGCCTTATGTTTTCTATTCCTTCCTGGGTGTCTGTTGCAGATTTTGGTATCATCTGCAAAGAGGCAAACCTTACCTGATAGCCCCTTCCTCTATATCTCTAACAAAAATGTTAAAGAGAATATTCAGAGTCATCTCACTGATGTGGGGCTCCGGGTGGAGGTAGTTATGGTGGGCAGTCATCTGCAGAGTTTTTACTCCACTTGGGTCCATATAATATCAGACAAATGGGTGCTGGAAGTGATTTAAAAGGCTACACTCTCAAAATGGCATGGCCTTTATGGTGTCCCTGTGCTGAGCATCAGAAAAGGTGCATGCAATGGTGGAGACCTTCTAGCGGCTGCTTCAGATCAAGGCCATGGTGAATGCGCCTCTGGAGGAAGGAGAACCAGGATGATGCTCCATTTATTTTGTGATGCCCAAGAAGGATGGGACCTTTGGGCCTATCTTGGACCTAAAACAGGTAAACAGGGCTCAATGAGTGCCTCCTTTCTGCATGGAGATTTTGCGGATGGTCATAGTAGCAGTGTGGCAAGGAGTACTTGATGTCCTTGGATCTGGCTGAGGGATATCTTCATGTTCCCATTCATCTAGAGCATTAGCAGTGCCTGCACTTTGCAGTGCCCATGAGTCATTTTCAGTTTTGAGCCCTGCCCTTTGGGTTGGCTATGGCTCCGGCTCCCAGGACCTTCACCAAAGTGATGGTGGTGGTAGCAGCTGCATTGCACAAGGAGGGGGGTGTTTTTTCACCCTTATCTTGATGACTAGCTGATGAGAGTGAAGTCTCTTCAGGAGAGTAGGCTGGTCAAGAGGTGAATGGTGTTCTTTCTCTGGAATCTGGGCTGTGTCGTCAGCTTTGCTAAGAGAAGGTTGGGGCTGACTCGATCTTTGCATTACCTGAGTGCATATTTCAACACCAGGACAGGTTTAGTTTCGCTGACCCTGTAAAAAATTCAGACGTTACAGAACCAGATTTGAATTTTATCAGAAGTGCATTCTTCCCAGGCTTGGGATCACCTTTAAGTCCCGAGGTCAAGGCTGCGACATTGGAACTCGTGCTATGGGCCAGGATGCATATGCAACCTCTTTAGGGGGCACTGTTGTCATGATGGTCAGCACATACACAGCATCTGTGGCAAGCCAAGGCAAGTCTATGCTGGTGGCTACACCCTGCCAGATCGTTGGTAGGAATGAATCTGAAGGTGCTGGAATGTATGTTATTCCCTGTGGTTACTAACTTAAGTGTCTGGAAATCCCATAGTCTGTCCCAGGTGGCTCAGGGCAGTAGACCATGGAGGAAAGTATCTGGTATATAAATCGGTAGGAGACACACATGGTGGTCTTGGCTCTCAAAGCCTTTCACCCTTTGGTACAATACAAGGCAATATGGATACTGTCAGACAATGCAAACGTAGTAGTTTACATCAATTGTCAGAGAGCACAGGCAGCATTGTGTTGGCAGCAGAGGTGGTGTCCCTTCTAGGATGGGTGGAGGCCCATCTGGTGGCACTGCCAGCAGCCCATGTGTCTGGAAGAGAAAATGTTCAGACCAGTTATCTCAGCCAAAATCTCTTGGACCCAGAGGAATGATGTCTCACCGACTTGGTGTTTTGGCAGATTGTGCACTGTGGTGTGCTGCCAGGAATGGATCACATGGTGTCTGCAGCCAATGCCAAAGTGACCAGGCTTCAGCCACAGAAAGGAAAAAATGTCAGAAGGTCTGGATGCGTTGGTTCAAAGGTGGACTCGGGAAGGTTTGCTGTATGTATTTCCCCCGTGGCTCCTGATAGGCCACATGGTTCAAAAAGTGGAGACCCATCCAACGCTGAAGGGTTTTGGTGGCTCCAGACTAGTCCTGTAGACCGTGGTATGCAGATGTGGTGCACCTGGTGATGGAAGATCCATTCCCACTGCCGGTGGTGACAATCTCATATCTCAGGGACCAATTCAGATCCTGGAGGCTCTGTTCTCGCTTACGACTTGGCTCTTAAGAAGGCTAGGTTGAGAAAAAAAAAGGTTATTCTCTTCAGATAAGAACATAAGATATGCCATACTGGGTCAGACCAAGGTCCATCAAGCCCAATATCCTGTTTCCAGCAGTGGCCAATCTAGGTCATACGTACCTAGCAGTTTCCCCAAAAGACACAGGCTCTGCAATGCTTGTACTGGGTCAAGCATTGATATCATGGGTCCCTTCTTAATAATGGTTTATGGACCTTTCTTCCAGGAACTTGTCCAAACCTTTTTTAAACCCAGCTACACTAACAGCCTTTACTACATCTCCGGTAACAAATTCCAGAGTTTGATTACATGTTGAGTGAAAAAATATTTTCTTTTATTAGTCTTAAATAGTTTACCCTGTAGCTTCATTGTATGCCCCTAGTCTTTCTATATTCTGATAACGTAAACAATCGATCTACGTTTACCCGTTCCACTCCATTCATTAATTTATAGACTTCTATCATATCTCCCCTCAGCCGTCTCTTTTCCAGGTTAAAGAGCCCTAACCTTTTTAGCCTTTCTTCATAGGAGTATCCTTCCATCCCCTTTACCATTTTGGTGGCTCTTCTCTGAACCTTTTCTAATAACGCTATATCCTTTTTAAGATACGGCGACCAGAATTGCACACAATATTCAAGATCATAGCAACCTTGTTTCAAGTGTGGAAACATTCTACATCTCTGGCTAATGTTAAGGTGTAGAGGCTTTTTGAGAGTTGGTGCAAGGAGAGAGATGATCACCCTTAGAGTTTGCTGCTGCTTGACATATTGGCCTTTTTGCAAGCAGGGCTAGAGAAAGGGCTTGCTCTGAATTCCCTGCAAGTTCAACCGGCGTCATTAGCCTTTTTCAGAGGTAGGATTCAGGAAATGTCTCTTGCCTCCCATCTAGACGTAGTACAGTTTTTGAGGTGGATTAAGCATACATATCCTCTGGCTCATGCAGTAATTCCATCATAGGATCTTAATTTGCACTTATTAGCACTCAGTAGGGCCCCATTTGAGCCTCTTCTGGAGCGTTCTCTTAAGGAGTTTATGCTGAAGGCAGTGTTCTTGGTGGTGATTTGTTCAGCATGTTCAGAGCTCCAAACATTGTCATGCAGATAGCCATTTCTGTTGATCTCCAAGGAGAAGGTGATCATCCGACAGGTGCAATCTTCCACTCAAGTTGTTCGGCATTTCTCCTTAATCAGTTTGTGTCTCTTACTCAGAGATCCGCAGACTCCTATTTTACACAAGTTGAATATATGCCGGGTTCTTTGTCAGTAATTGAAAAGAATGAAGGGGTTTCAGCAATCGGATCATCTCTTTATATTGTAGGGGGACCACGCAAGGCTGAAGCGGCCTCCAAGGCATCGATTGCTTATTGGCTGAAGGAGGCTATTGCATCCATCTATCTGCTTAAAGGACATCCAGTGCTGACAGGGCTCAAAGCCCATTCCACCAGGACTCAGGCTTCATCTTGGGCTAAGTTTGGTATGGTGCCGCCTCTAGAAATTTGTAAAGCAGTGATGTGGTTCTCCCTCCATTTAAAATTCTGCCTTTCTGCACTCTGTTTTGATAGTGATACCAGATTGTTGATCCATGTTCTTTTCACTTCCTAGTCACCCATCAGTACTCTTGTTAACAAAAATTGATAATTAAGTACAATATATACTATGAAACCTGTTTATTTGGTTTTGTAGGTAGGACAGTTGTAGTTGAGCATCCTTATTCAGTGGAGGGGGGGGTGATTAGGTGGAGGTGCCAAAGGCTTGGGTGAATAGGTAGATTTTTAGCTGTTTTGGGAAGATGGGCAGGTCCGTGATGTTTCTTATGGTGTCTGGGAGTGTGTTCCATGTAGATGGGGTGTATAGATCAAATGAGCGTGCGCATGCTTGTTGCGTAGATTTTATTTTTGTGTGGGGGATGATGAGGGTGTTCTTGCTGGATTTTCTTCTGGGTCTGTTTTGTTGTGATTTTTGGAGCAGAATGTGTAGGTGAGATGTAGAGTTGGAGTTGATGGCTTTGTGGGTTAGGAGGAGTGTCTTGTATTTGATTCTGTGTGAGTGGAATATGGTTATATTTTGTTGCTCCTATTAGAGTGTGTGCTGCAGTATGTAGGGCAGTGTGAAGGGAAAGCAGGGTGGATTGTGGGAGGCCTTGATAAATGGAGCTGCAGTAATCAATATGTGGTAGGATTATAGCTTGGAATGTGGATCTGAAGTCTTTTGGTTCCAGAAAGGGGCGTAGGCATTGTAGTATTTGGGTTTTAAAGCAGATTGCTTTTGCGGTCTTCTGTACTTGTGGTTTGAAGGAAAGCTGTTGGTCCAATGTGATTCCAAGGTATTTGATTTCTGGTTATACCTTTATTTTAGTGTGGTCCAGAGTGAGAAAGGTGGGGGTATGAAAGTCTTGTCCTTTGTGACAAATAGGGCTTCTGTCTTCTTATAATTTATTGCCAGCTTGTTGTTGGTTAACCACTGTGTGACTTCTGTAAAACATCTGTGGAGTTTTGTGTGTATAGAGTGCTTTGTGTTTATGGATCCATAGATTATGATGTCTTGGCATATATGTGAAAATTGATGCGAGTTCTGATGATTTTTCAGAGGGGTTGAATATAGATGTTGAAGAGGAGGAGGGATGGGGTAGATCCTTGTGGTACTCCTTGGGTTTGACTGTAGGGATTGGATGTGTTAGTTCCCAGTTTTGTTTGTTGTTTCCTGTCGGTCAGGTAGGATTTGAACCAAGTTAGCACTGTGTTCTGAATGCCGGCGGACCGTAGGCATTGCAAAAGAATGTTGTGGTTAACTGTATCAAAAGCAGCAGATATATCCAGAAATACCACGATGTATCCTTGTGACTTGTCTTGGATCCCTTTTATTAGGTTGTTGATGAGGGTGATCATTAGGGTTTCTATGCTGTGGAGGGGGCGAAACTCATGTTGTTGGGGATCGAGGAGAGAGTTCTTGTCAATATGTTCTTGGAGCTGTTGTTGGACAGCTTTTTTGATGATTTTCGTAAGGAATGGAAGGCTGGCGATGGGTCTATAGGAGGCCGGGTCCGTCGGGTTGATGTTTGGTCTTTTGGGGGTGGGATGAATTGAGGACAGTTTCAGGTCGCTGTGAATTTCTCCTTTCTTCAGGACAAGCAGGAAGTCAGTCCTCATATATGGGTGATGTCTGCGCCGACAGAGCCCACGTGGAGCATTTCCCCAGCTTTCAAAGAAAACCTTTGTTTTGCTTTTCCCGGTTTGTGTACCAGTTCCTCTTCCCACCTTGAGCCGGTGCCAGACCTGGTGCTTTTCTTAGCTCCTTTCCCCTTTATTTGAATGAGCAAGTGTCTGGTGAGGGAGAAGTTCAGGATGCCTTCGGAACATTGTTGCCTTACCTCTGCCAGGGAGATTGGCTGTTCTCCTTGGACCTAAAGGATGCATACACACACATCCTAATCCATCCCTCCCACAGGCAGTACCTAATGTTTGTGGTAGGGAGAGGACACTATCAGTACAGGGTGTTACCCTTCCGCCTGGCCTCCTCGCCAAGGGTCTTCACCAAATGTTTGGCGGTGGTAGCTGCCTATCTGCACCTACAAGGGGCCTTCGTCTTCCCCTACTTAGACAACTGGCTAATCAGAGGGGCACAGCCTCAGAGGTCAGTCAGGCCAAAGAGCGTGCAACCCGCCTCTTGCAGCACCTGGGGTTTATCATCAACTACCCCAAATCCCATCTCTCTCTAACCCATCTCTCTGGAGTTCATAGGTGCTCAGTTGGATACATTACATGTCAAGGCTGTATTCCCAAGAGAAACTATAGAACGCCCCAAGCAGCTGGCAGGAGATGTGCAACACCACCGGTCAGCCCCAGCCCGTCTCCTCCTCTGCCTGCTGGGCCACATGGTCTTGACGATCCATGTCATGCCTTCAGCCTATTTGCATGTGCAGACAATCTAATGGTGCCTCCACTCACAGTGGACTCAAGCCACAGGCAAGCTACAGGACAGAGTCAGGGTAACCTGCCAGCTGGCAGAGTCCCTCAACTAGGAATGCCCTTCTAGGCACCCATGTCTTAGAGTACTCTGACGACAGATACCTCCCTCCTAGGTTGGGGAGCACATTGTGGGGACCACCGCACACAGAGCACCTAGTCCCAGGAGGAGTCACTCTTGCATATCAATCTAACTCAAAACAACGCTCTACACAGAACATTATGGAGAAATCATGTGACTCTAAAATATTTACCTAGTATACCCCCCCCCCCCACTGCCCAGCGACTACCCTCCCCCCCTTGTACATAGCCCACTGTATATAGCTCACCCCTGTATATATAGCACCCCAAATTAAGATGTACCTACCCACACACCCAAGAACACTACCTACACCACCACTGCATGCCGACACCCCGCCCCACCCCAACTGATTGGTTTGCAATGTAAAACCGCTTTGATTAAAGGATAAAGCGCGATATAAATACTTATTAATAAATAAAAATAAATAAATCTCCTAGAGCTTAGGGTGATCTTCCTAGGCCTGCGACACCAGTCCGTGCTGATTCAGATGGACAACCAAGTCGCCATGTTCTATATCAACAAGCAGGGGGCACAGGCTCGTACTCCCTCTGCCAGGAGGTGGTGGCCCTCCTATCCTTTGCAACTCGCAATGACATGCTTTTGCGAGCAGTCTACCTCCCGGGCCAGGACAACTGTCTAGCGGACAGGCTGAACAGAGTCCTTCAGCCACATGAGTGGCGCTTGAACCTCAGGGTGGCCAAGAGGCTCTTCCACCTCTGGGACAGGCCCGTGATGGATCTTTTTGCCTCTCCGGACAATGCACAGCTGCCTCGCTTTTGCTCACACCAACTGCACCTGGAGAGAGTGGCGGCAGACCCCTTCCTGATCTCGTGATCTGAGGGCCTACTTTGTGTTCTCACTGACTCCCCTAGTCGCCAGGACTCTTTTCAAGGTCCAGACAGAGAGGGCGTCACTCATCCTAATTGCCTCAGGTGGCCGAGACAGCCCTAGTTTCCACTGCTGCTATTCCTGTTGGTGGTACTTCCAGTCTTGCTGGGCCGAGCTCCGGACCTCCTGTCCCAGGAGGGGGGCTCACTCTTGCACCACATCCTAGGGTCCCTAACGCTGACAGTGTGACTGCTGAAAGGGTAGCACTAGCCCCTTTCAACCTTCTGAGATAGGTCAAGGAGATCCTGCTGGCCTCCCAGAAGCCCTCCACCAGATGAGTCTGAGCCTATGCCTTTAAGTGGAGGAGGTTTTCTACCTGGTGTGCGGAAAGAAGGGAAATCCCCTTCTCCTGCCATGTGCAAGTAGTACTCCGATACCTACTGCACCTGTCCCACACCAGGCTGGTCTAATTCAGTGAGGGTGCACCTGAGTGCCATAGCTGTTCACATCACCCTTTCAAGGGGAAACCCCTCTCAGGCCAGCCCCTGGTCTCCAGGTTCCTCTGGGGCCTCCTGTTATCTAAGGCACCTATCCGCCTTCTGACAGCAGAGTGGGACCTCAACGTGGTGCTCTCCGAGCTTACCAAGCCGCCATTCAAATCCCTAGCCACTTGCCACCTATGGTACCTATTATGGAAAGTGGCCTTTCTGGTGGCCTTCACGTCCGCTCAAAGAGTGAGTGAACTCCAGGCCCTGGTAGCAGATCCACCATATATAAGGTTCTATAAGAACAGGGTAGTGCTCCGCACACATCTCAAATTCCTCCCGAAGGAGGTATCTCCCTTCCACCTCAACCAGGAAGTGGTCCTCCCCACCTTCTTCCCACGGCCTCATGCCTACAAGCAGGAACTAATGCTTCATACACTGAATTGCAATCAGGCCATGTCCTTCTACCTAAAGCGGACGCAGGCCCATCGGAAATCTCCTCAGCTTTTCATCTCATATGACCCCAGCAGACTGGGGCTTTCTGTCACTAAGCAAATTTGTCCACTTGAGTGGCGGACTGTATTGCCCTTGCCTATGAGCGGGCGGGTGGGCCTCTCCCTTGAACACCAGATCACAGTACATCACATGAGGGCATTGGCCATGTTGGTGGCCAACCTCTGCTCAGTGCTGGTGATAGAGATATGCAAGGCCGCTACATGATCTTCAGTTCATACGTTCGCAGCTCACTACTGCCTGAAGAGTGAGTCCCGCAGGGACAGTGCCTTTGTCCAGGCAGTACTCCATAATATTCTCGGGGTGTAGGCAACTCCTGCCCTCCAACCCTTCTGTGTTCAGGCTACCGGAGTGATGGGGTTGCTGGACGCTAGGGTCATACAGAGTCTCTCAGTGGGGACTCACCTTCTGCAACTTATGGCGATCTGACTTGGTCTCTGTTGGTGCTGTCGTGGTTCGATCCTCAGCAGCCTGGAGCTAGGGAGATATGTGAGGACTGACTTCCTGCTTGTTCCTGGAGAAAGCATAATTACTCACCTGTAACAGGTGTTCTCCAGGGACAGCAGAAATGAGTCCTCACAACCCTCCCTCCTCCCCTGGGAGTTGCCTCCCTACCTTGTTTTCTTTTTATCACCGTTTTAGCTGTGTCATCTGAGCAAGATGGCACCCTTGGGCAGGAAGGAGACCACACATGCATGGTAGCATGTCTCAAAGGCTTTCTTTGAAAGCTGCAGAAATGCTCTGCGTGGACTCCATCGGCATCAACGTCACCCATATGTGAGGACCCGATTTCTGCTGTCCCTGCAGAACACCTGTTACAGGTGAGTAACTATGCTTTTTGTAGTATGGATTGGGTCAGTTTTGTGAGTATTGGGCTGAGCTCCTGTTAGGTAGATTTGATCCAGATGACACGGCATGGATCAAGGAGCGATATTGTGGTATTGAGTGAAGTGATGATGGTTTCGATGTTGTCCTTGCTGATAGGGTCAAAATTTTGCTATTGTCTGGTGTGGGAGGGTTAGTTGGGAGGGTGTGTGAAGGGGGTGGGATTAGGCTGTGGGTGCAGTTGTTTGTATTGGCTTGCTAGATGAGACATAGGGCCCAATATTCGAAAGGCATTTACACAGTTCACTGCCCTGAATATCTCCGATCTTCTCCCTTACACGCCCCGATGCTAACCGCTTAGCATCGGGGCATGTCGTGGGCATTCCAGGGAGGAGTGGAAGTGGCAACAGTGGATAACCGAGCAGTGGCGATATTGCATGCTGCCCGGTTAGCAATCTGTGGCTATGTAATAAAACATAACTTTTTACACAATAACAGACTCTTCAGTGAAGCAAAGAGTTACTTTAATCACATTACATTCTTGCAAGACGGGTGACTGCTTAACTGAGCATTCACACCTATCCTCTGTTTCACAGTTCTTTTATAGTACACTATGTCCTTGCCCACTTCCAGCATGTCCATAACTCATTGGTTAATACTTCTGCACCTGTGTCAGGCTATGTGTTATTAGCCACGTAGACTTTCTTCCCAGAATGCAGACATACAGTAAAGGAAGTCAGAAAATCATTACATACTACACTGTGTCCTTGCCTTCTTCCAGCATGTCAATTACTCATTGGTGAATACTGTCTCACTCCACTTCTTTGTACTTCCGCACCTGTGACAGGCTACATATTACTAGCCATGTAGTCTCTTCTTCTAGGATGCAGGCATACAACAAAGGGAGTCAGAAAGTCATTACATACAAAATTATATTACAGAATGGTGAATGAATAGAATACAAGAATTATATTACATTGTAAAAATAACATATCAAATTTGTTTATATCAAACCCCTCCCTCTTTCTTTTTAAAGTTTTCTTGTTACTTTTTACATTTACTCTACAGTTCCATAGGAAGCTTCTAATTTAAATAACATCCTTCCTGACTCTATCTCTTCTCCTTTATTGTCCATTAATAACATTGCACCTTTGTGCACTGGAGATGATACAATCATTTGTTTAGTGCTTACTGTTTCTATCAATCTTTGAATTAGTCATCCTATACATGGTATTATGCAACACCTCACCGTAATTAATACTCCAGTTACAACAAGTACAGAGGTAAATATAGATACTACCACCCTTTTCCACTTCCCAAACCATGATTCCAACCATCCAATGAGAGAGGTATCCGTACCTGAATTTTCTGCCAATTCCTTTGCCAAGGTAGTTAGTCCTCGCAGGGCTTTAGTGATAGTGGGATGAACGTATAACATTTCCCCCCCACAACTTACAACAGAACCTGCATCAGAACAAACAAATGGAATCCATCCTCAAACATATGCGGATTATCTACAAACGAAACTTTGTCAGATAAACAACAACCCAGCGTCCAGCATCATCCTTCAGCCCTACAATCAAACACCACTCACTACCTTCTCAACTCCATCCAAACGATGCATCGAAGACACCATAGCAGCCATCAATACGTCCACAGCGCAATCTGATCCATGCCCAGCTTTCTGGGTCAAGGAACTCCGGACTGACCTCAGTCCAATCATATCCAGACTTATTCAACAATCGTTCACAACAGGTGATTTCCCACGCACCCTCAAACAAACTTCAATAAGACCTCTACTAAAAAACAACAAACTCGACCAACAGAAACCAGAATCCTACAGACCCATAGCAAGCATACCATTGCTTGCAAAAATAATGGAAAAGATAGTTCAGAGACAAATACAAGATCACATTGATTCCAATGCACCACTGGATCCATGCCAGCATGGATTTAGAGAATCTCACGGGGTCGAGACCCTTCTCACCACACTCTTCAGCAACATAATATCAGGCATCGACAATACCCGCCAAGGCTTTATCCTTGTCTTCCTTGACATCGCGGCAGCATTTGATTCCGTTAGCCATGAACGCCTCCTAGAACGCCTCAAAGAAAAAGGAATCTCCGGTAAAGCACTCGAGTGGTGCAGGTCCTACCTCTCGGACAGATGGCAGCAGGTGAGATCCAGAAACACATCATCAGAACCATTCCACCAAAGCCAAGGTGTCCCACAAGGATCCTCCCTCTCCGCCTTACTATTCAATATATACATGCAACCTCTCTGCAACCTGATCCGGTCTTTCAACATTAACTGCATGATATACGCAGATGATGTGCTATTATACACGCCTTTTGCAACAGATAACCCAGACCTCGAACCAATAACATGCTGCATAAACGAAATATCCAATTGGCTACAATCCCAAAACCTCCGGATTCAACACAAGAAGACGGAGGTGATGTTCATTACAAGAAACCGTAACTTCACTGCCCCAACAGTACTGAAAGTGAAGGAAGCAGACCTCCAGACCAAATCCGCGATCAGATACCTCGGCATCACACTAGACCAGAACCTAAATATGCAAGCTCATATAAGTAACACTGTAAGGGCAGTATATCATAAAATTAGATCCCTTAGATACCTAAGATCTCTGCTGGAGCCAGATGATTTCAGGACTATCTATCAAGCACTAATTATCCCGCATTTCGATTATGCAAATGCAATACTTCAAGGTCTCCCCCAAACCACCCTAAACCCACTGCAAATGGCAATGAACACCGCAGCAAGAGTACTGCACGGAGCATCCAGGAAAGACCATGTCACACCTATAATGAAACAACTCCACTGGCTCCCGATTCAAGGTAGAATTACATTCAAGACCTTGCTGCTCACCTTTAAAGCCACCAAAGGTCTCTCGTCAACTTCACTAACTGAGCTAATCCAGATGACACCCCACAACAGAGACAGAAGGTCAGTAGCTCAAAACACCTTGATAGTCCCAAGATCTATAACTAAATGCTCCAAGTCAACATCCAGCAGGACTTTCAATCTTTATGCACCAGTGATCTGGAATAACCTCCCTCACAACATTAGATCAATCCCAGACATATTCCAATTCAGGAAGGCCGTGAAACACTACCTCTTCCTCATACATTACCCTGAACCTAATAGAAACTCAGCACCATTTGCCGAATCCACCCAAATCACTACTGTCTAAAACCACACAAACACATGATCAGCCTACAAATTGTATATATTGTATATTTTATGGTTGTACATAGTTACCCTGTTAGCCAAGTTGATTATCCTGTTCATATGTAAACACAAAGTACTATTGGAAATGTGTATGTTCACTGTTTATTGTAAACCGCGCTGATGCTGAATAGCGCGGTATAAAAGAGACTTTAAATAAATAAATAAATAAATAAATTACACACGCCCCCTTTTTCAGCCGCCATCATATCTCTGCGATCCCCTTTATTGCATCCCGAGTATAATTGATAAGCCGCTGTTGGTTATAATATATATAATTTATCCAATCTACATTTTTGTTTATCGTGATTACCCCTAACAGGGATTTGAATCCAGCTGCAGTCTGGTTTTGTGCCTTATACTCATCCAGAACTCCCCGAGGGACTACTATTGCATCCATCTATCTATCTGTATCCTGTCATCAAATGAGGCTCCCAAAGTACTCTTCCTTTTCCTTTGTATTTGCCCCTCGTCCTGTTCTGTGAATGCCAAGGTGAAAGGAACTGCCAAATGAACTATTACACATGTTCCCAACCATAGGGTAGGCAATGTTGGTCTCAACGTCCGCCCTCCACAGTGCCACCACAGGTCTGCCCTAGGGATTACCAGGTTGGAGTACTTCTTCTCTTCTCCTTCCATCCCTGTCAGGTTCAAGCTTAGAACGCAGGTTTTCAGTTCTCCCACTTCCCTTGTGTAGTTCTTCCCCCACCTGATGAGACAGGCGGAGTGATTTCCAAACACTGCTGAAAATGTGGGGGGAACTTTTACCTCCTCCAAGTCGGTAGGGGGAAAGAGCAAATTCAATGACTTGCAACTTTCATTTCCCCAAGCCGTTGTTTCCTGATACAGAGATATGAAGCATCTTACTCCATCAGGATCTATATCCCACCTCAAGGGTAAGAGCACAACCTGTGCAATGGGCCTCCTGGAGGCACATGCGTAACAATTGCTACAGTTGAGACTTCCTACGGTATATTTAACCCATTCCACCCAGGCGTTCACATCCACATAACCCGTTTCCACCCCTAGAGTGTCCCTCAAATCTTTAATCTCCACTATCTTGACTGCCTTAGGGTCCTTATTAGGTTCAAAGAATATTCTGGGGAATGGTATGGAGACCTGAGTCTGATTCTTGAGGGGTATTTTTATCCTCAATAATCTCCAGGAACAAGCAGGAATGTAGTCCTCACATATGGGTATTGTCGGTACCGACGGAGTCTGCATGGGAACGCTCCCCAGCGTCCAGTAGGAACGCTTTTGGGAGTATCTCTCAGCACATGCGCGCTGCCTTCCCGCCTTTCCAACTGCCCCTCTTCAGTTCTTCGTTTTCCGCGGAGCCAACAGGACCTATTCCCTGTCACCGCAGAAAATTCCGTCTTTAAAATTCTTTCTTGTGGTCGCGTTTGCCTACCGCACGACGCCTACCGGTACCGCCAGTTCTTTTCTTTTCTTTTCCTAAAAAAAAAAAAAAACCCTTAGACTTAGACTGTTTCTTTTCAGAAACTTTCCTGTTGTGGTGCTAGGCGCCATTTTGGGCATTAGGCCCCATTTTTCCAAAATCATGGAAAAGCCAACTAGTGGTTTTAAAAAATGTACTAAGTGTGGAGGTACCATTTCCGTCACTGACACCCATGATTGGTGTCTAAAATGTTTAGGATCTGATCATTCTCCAACTGAATGTTTCTCCTGCATGGGGATGACCAAAAGAGGAAGACAGAACCGGGCCGCAAAGCTCGGTACTCTCTTTTCTTCAGATGCCAGATCCATTGCATCAACATCGTCAAGGGCCTCTTCTTCCTCCCATGGATCTCAGGTAACTAAACACAAAAGCTGGTCCTCAAAGGGTAGCTCTCCTGCTAAGCATCGAGAGGCCATTGGCATTGCCCTTGAGGGAACCACACCGGCAAAACAGCCCCAGCAGGAGGCTTCGGCTTCCAAAGCATCGATGGGGCTTCAGGATGTTCTCGAGGCCTCAACCTCGCAAGAACTACCTGTGCCATGCTCAGGGGTTCTGGCCGTTATTACCGGTACCGACAACCAGGCATCGCCAGCGTCGATAAACCAGAGGTTTCTTGCTATCGAACGCAGTATCGCAGCTCTTCTCTCAGCTGCGGTACCGGTGGTCCTAAGGGCACCGGTGCCAACATCGACACCGATGCCGGTACAGACACCGGTACCGACACCGATGATGCCGATACCGACGGTACAGGCCCCGATGGTAACTCTTCCCATTCCCATCCCATATAAAGGTGAAAGAAGCCGAGCTCCAATCAAAACCTTCCATTCGATACCTTGGGGTCACTTTGGACCAACGCATGGATTTGAAACTACATATAACCAACGTAGTCAGAGCATTCTACCTCAAGATCCGGACACTCCGCCATCTTCGCCCCCTGCTTGATCCTGATGATTTCCGAACTATATTTCAAGCCTTAACCTTACCCCACCTTGACTATGCTAATGCCATTCTTCAAGGCCTCCCACACTCCACCTTAAACCCTCTGCAACTTGCCATGAATACCGCTGCTAGAGTCCTCTACGGAGCATCAAGAAGGGACCATGTAACACCCATCCTAAAACAACTCCACTGGCTCCCCATACATGGCAGACTATTGTTCAAGACATTATTACTCACTTTCAAGGCCACTAAAAGCATCACTTCCTCCTCTCTAATAAACCTCATTCAGGCTGTTCCACCCAACAGATCTAGGAGAACGATATCAACTAATGTGCTAATTATCCCTAAAGCAGCGACAAAATGCCTATCAGCAACATCTAACAGGGCCTTCAGCTTCTATGCCCCTAAGTGCTGGAATGCCCTACCTCCAGAGATTCGGGCTATCACCGATCTATCTCTTTTCAGAAAGGCACTCAAATCCCACCTTTTCCCCCAATATTACTAGACCAGCTAACCAATCTCGATCACTACCCAAACTAAGAATAAATCCTGTTGTGTACATACATGTAAATACTCTTGTAAATAGTTGCAGTAATGACTTCCCCATGTTATCCAAGTTCTCTGACCTGTTCTCTGTAAAACCAAACAGTTTGTTGTTCTGGTCTGTTGTTATATTGTGAACCGCGCGGATGCTGAATAGAGCGGTATATAAGAACCTGTAATAAAATAATAATAAAATAAATAAATTCCACCTTCGGCTGGAGTGGATAAAGAGGTACCGGGTCACCTTGGTACCGACTTCAATCGGTACTGGGATCGTGCTTTGCAGGAGCATCGGGGTCAGGAATACTTCGATTCCTCCGATTCCAAAGGCTCTGACAATTCTGCTGGCACTAGAGGGTTCCTCCTAGAAGATCCCTCTTCTCCCTAACGCAGAATGTCACCTCCAGAGGACATGTCATTTCAGGATTTCATCTGTGATGTGGCTAAAGGTCTTTCAATCACAGTAGCTCCTGAAGAGGAACCCAGAGCAAAGGAATTGGAAATCCTCCAATATCCTAAAGCTCCTAAGGAGGCAGCTACTCTGCCTATCCATGAAATTCTGCATAGCTTGATGCTCAGAATGTGGGAGACACCTCTGACTACTTCTCCTCACTCTAGGAGGCTTGATACTATGTATCGAGTCCCACCATGTCCTGGATTTCAGAAAACTCAGCTGCCACACCACTCAGTGGTAGTGGAGTCAGCCATGCGTAGAATGAAAAGTGCAAAAAGACATGCATCCAATCCTCCAGGTTGTGAATGCAGGACTCTGGTTGCTTTTGGACGCAGAACTTTTCAAGCTTCCATGCTTTCAGCTAGGATCAGCTCATATATCCTAAATATGAGAATGTTCCTCAAAGAAATCACAGGAGACTTGTAACTTATGAGCCCATTTCTCCCAGATAAGAGACAAGACTTTCTTACTCTGGTTAAGCATGCTCAGGATGTCTCCAAGTTTGTCATTCGTGCAGCCTTTGACTGCTTCGAATACTTCTGCAGAACTTCTGCTATTGCCATTGGCGCACGACGGATTGCCTGGCTACAAGCATCAGACTTGGAGACTTGGGTACAGGACAAGTTAGGCAACATTCCTTGCACGGGAGAGAATCTCTTTGGCAAGAACTGGCAGGAGAAGGTTAACGAGTTAGATGCTGACAATTCTACCTTAGATAGTCAAAGTCTACAGCCACTCCAGCCAAAAGGAAGCCGTATAAAAACCCTCTTTTAGCAAAAAGAGGAAGTTTTATCCTTCCTATACCCACCAAACTCAGACTCCAGGTCAGGTTGCCCAAAAGGGACAAACTAGACGACAAAAGAAACCAAAAGGCCCCGAGAGCCCAACCAGCTCTCCAGGTTCAGCCCCCTCAAGGGCTTTGACTCCATCCTAGAGAGCTTTGCCTTCCTGCCTCTGAGGGGTTCTCAACCCCCCAATATTTCCGACAGGTTATGCCACTTTCTCAACAGATGGCATCAGATAACAGCAGAAGAGTGGACTTTGTCCATTGTAGGGGAGGGGTACAAACTTCATTTTCACAGCTTACCCCCTCCTACGATTCTAAAGCAGTTCAATTCACAAACCTCTGCAGACAATCTGCTAGATTACGAGGTCTCCACACTTCTTGCCCAAGGGGCAATAGAGGAAGTACCCATTCTTCAAGAGGGTGCAGGGTTCTACTCCCCCTATTTTCTTATTTCAAAGAAAACAGGAGGACACAGACCCATTCTAGACCTCAGAGAATTGAACAAATATCCGTTTCAAGAGAAATTCAAAATGATTTCTCTGGGAACTCTTCTGCCATACCTTCAAAGCCAGGACTGGCTTTGCTCTCTAGACTTAAAGGATGCATACACTCACATTCTTATCCATCGAGATCACAGGAAATTTTTACATTTCCTTTTCAGGGGAAGACATTTCTAGTACCGGGTTCTTCCTTTTGGTCTGGCTTCAGCACCAAGAGTATTCACGAAATGCATGGCAGTAGTAGCAGCATTTCTATGAACCCTGGGGATTTTTGTCTTCCCTTACTTAGACGACTGGCTCATCCGAGCCTCTACAGTGACAGAGGCCAGCATTGCACTGTCTCGTACAATGCAAATCCTCCAATACTTGGGATTGGTAATAAACTTCCCGAAATCTCAACAAGTTCCTTCCCAACGCCTAGAATTCATAGGAGCCTGTCTGAATACCAGACAGGCAAGGGCTTTCCTTCCACAAGCCCGGTGTCTTCGCATAATGCAGTTAGCTTCCCAAGCAATAGGCAAATCCTCCCTCACTGCTCGGGAGCTACTGCAGTTGCTGGGACACATGGCATCCACAGTTCATGTAGTCTCATATGCTCGCCTCCACATGCGAGCAGCTCAGTAGACCCTCTCCACACAGTGGACTCAGGCCATGGGTCATTTGTCGGACAAAATAACAATCTCTCAACGACTAATTTTGTCCCTCCAATGGTGGCAATCACGAGAAAATCTGACAGTAGGGTCTCCTTTCCATTAACCCCTCTTTCAGGCCACCCTAACAGATGCATCACAGGTGGGTTGGGGAGCACAGCTGAATCATCTCTCTACCCAGGGAACCTGGACTCCACAGGAGGATGGTTTACACATAAACCTCCTGGAGTTAAGAGCAATTTATTTAGCTCTTTGAGTGTTCCACACCCAGCTCAGCTACAAGACAGTCCTAGTCCAGACGGACAATCAGGTAGCCATGTTCTATATGAACAAGCAGTGCGGGACAGGCTCTCTGTCGTTATGCAACGAAGCTTTACGACTATGGGCCTTCGCCAGAGAGCACCAAATTCACCTTCTAGTGGCATATCTTCCAGGCATTCAAAACCTTTGGGCAGACAAACTCAGTCGAGTACTGCTACCTCACGAGTGGTCACTCCACCTAGACCAGGTGGCAAAGATATTTCATCTCTGGGGCACTCCAGACATAGACCTCTTTGCAAGTCCACTGAATGCCAAACTTCCCCGGTTCTGTTCCAGGATTCCGGCGCACAACTGTCAGGCAAGGGATGCCTTCCTCCTTCACTGGGGTCAGGACTTCCTTTATGCCTTCCCACCCATTCCCCTCATCCCCAAGACACTCTTCAAGCTTCAGAGAGATAGGGGTCGCATGATTCTCATAGCACCACGATGGCCATGCCAAATGTGGTATTCCCTGCTTCTGCATCTCTCTCAAGCAGCACCTCTGGAGTTAGGGCTTGCTCCATATCTCCTTTCCCAGGAGAACGGGACGCTATGGAACCCGAATCCCCAGTCCCTGCACCTCACGGCCTGGTTGCTGAAGGCTTAGACCTCCAGGATTTCAACCTGTCCCAGCAGGTAAAAGATATCCTTCAGGCTTCTAGGAAACTTTCCACAAGAAGATCTTATGCCTTCAAGTGGAAACATTTTACTATATGGTGCTCCAAGAAGGGATTAAACCCCCTGGTCATACCCTTAGAATCGATACTAGAGTATCTCCTTCACTTATCGAATTCTGGGTTAAAAACCAATTTGGTAAGAGTCCATCTTAGTGCAATTGCAGCTTCTTATAAGCCTCTAAATGGACAACCAATTTCCTCTCATCCACTCCTATCAAGATTTATATGAGGCCTTTTATTGACTAAACCTCCCATCAAGCCACCACTGGTAGCATGGGATCTAAATCTAGTTCTCAAGCAGCTCATGAAGCCACCTTTTGAACCTTTAGCCAATACAGCCCTTATGTTTTTGACTTGGAAGGTCATCTTCCTGATTGCAATCACCTCTGCCCGTCGCATTAGTGAATTGCAAGCTTTAGTGGCTGATCCTCCTTATACTAGATTTCATCATGATAAGGTTGTTCTTCGAACTCACCCACACTTTATGCCAAAGGTGGTTTCGCCTTTTCATTTAAACCAATCAATTTACCTTCCTGTATTTTTTCCAAGGCCTCACGCCTCTAATGCAGAAAGATACCTTCATACTTTGGATTGTAAGAGGACCTTAGCCTTTTACATTCAAAGAACACAGCAACATAGAAAGTCCTCGCAACTTTTTGTAGCTTTTGACCCTAGTCTCCAAAAGAACTTTATCTAAATGGATTGCCCAATGCATATCCTTTACTTATGAGAGTAAGGGTCTTCCTCTTCAGGACCATGTCACAGCTCACAATGTGAGAGCCATGGCATCTTCTATGGCTAATCTCCACTCTGTGTCTATCGATGACATTTGTCGAGCAGCCACCTGGGCTTCGGTACACACCTTCACAGCCCACTACTGCCTAGATAAAGCCTCCCGTCGGGATGCCTTCTTTGGCCAAGTTGTTCTTCAAAATCTCTTTCAAACCTAAACCAACTCCTAACCACCAACCCTGGTGGGATGCCAGAGATCCATGGGAGGAAGGATTCTCACCTTCGACGGTGGCACCTTCCTGGGGATATCTCCCTGGTATCTTCAGCTAGGGAGTCCCCATATGTGAGGACTACATTCCTGCTTGTTTCTGGAGATAGCGTAGTTACTCACCTGTAGCAGGTGATCTCCGGGAACAGCAGGAATTTAGTCCTCACAACCCACCCACCTCCCCTAGGAGTTGTCTCTCTCTCTTTGTCTCTTTCCTCTCTCCCTCTATCCTTTCACTCAGCTACAAACTTAACTGAAGAGGGACAGTTGGAAAGGCGGGAAGGCAGCACGCATGTGCTGAGGGATGCTCCCAAAAGCGTTCCTATTGGACGCTGGGGAGCGTTCCCGCGCAGGCTCCGTCAGTACCGACGATATCCATATGTGAGGGCTACATTCCTGCTGTTCCCGGAGATCACCTGTTACAGGTGAGTAACTATGCTTTCTCAGGGGATCTTGCCCACTAACGTCTATTCCTAGTCTATACGTCCCATTCAGTAAGTCACCCCTTCCAGAGAAGGTGACAATGATGGGGTTGCAACTTCTGGGTTACATTGCTAAATGCTGGGTTTCTTTATCATTGTTATTTTCTTTTGAACTGGGTGCCTCTTTCCCTCTGGGGAGACCCAGCCTCCATCCTTGGTGGTCCACCAAACTTGTGACCACCCGTAACAGGGCATCCCGTACACAAGTGTCTAGGAAGTCTCTGGACACATATACTTATGACTATTTCCCCACAACGTTTCGTAGTATCCCCATCACAATTTATCACTTGGCAGGCATCAAATTCTAGGCTCACTGGTCCCTCTCCCTCTGGTACCGTTACAGTAAATATGTTAGGGTACACCCTTCCCCATCGTGTCTGTGTTTGTATTTGTTCATCCGTCCATCCCTTTCCCTGTCCTAGATCCCCATATCATTCCCCTTAACAGAGAAAGTGATCTCCCCATCATAGCAACATCATCCACTTTTTTATTAGTCCTTTTTAACCAACTAATCTCCTGTTCTTCTGTTTTTCCTTGTTATTTTCAGGTGCAGAGGGTCATTAGTTCCCTGGAACTTCCATTGTTCGTCTGAATGTGCTTTGACCGGACCTTTAATTCGTGTATAATGAGTCCAACCTTTTTCCGCAGTTCTTTCAGCAGTCTCAGTACTCAGTAAAACCCGGAACCTCCCAGTCTGGTTGCAATTTGGACTCCTTCCAGGATTTTATCAAGACCCACTGTCCTAGTTTGAGACCGTGAACTGCAAACTCCAATGGGGTGTTTGTGCCAACAGTCCTTTATTCCTGAGAACAGATAAAGAAGAGGACAGCCCAAGTATATATTCTTTAAGAAACTTATCTTTAGTTTCAAACTGGAGAGGTTCCTTTAATTGTCCCATATAGGGTAATCCGAATAACATTTCATAAGGGGACAATCCTAAATCTTTCCGAGGGGCTGTTTGGATTCTTAACAATGTTAAGGGCAAACAATTAGTCCAAGGTATTTTTGTTTCTAACATCAATTTGGCTAACTGCTTCTTTATAGTCTGATCCATGCATTCCACTCTCCCTGAGGAGGGTGGATGCCATGGAGTATGGAAATCCCAGGATACTCCCAGAGTTTCCATTATGCTTTGCAAAACCTTGGCTGTGAAGTGACTTCCCTGGTCCAAGTCAGTGTGACCTATCATTCCATGTCTTGGAATGGTTTGTTCCAGGACTATTTTTGCTACTCCTATTGCCGTGGCAGCTGCTATGGGATATGCCTCCACCCATTCCATCAAATGGTCCACTATTACCAAAAGGTACTTCACCCGCCCAACCAGGGGGAACTCGGTGAAATCAACCTGTATACTTTAGAATGGACGAAGACCAGGGTCTCTGTCTCCCTGCAGTTGTTTCCTAAGGACCTTTTTGTTTATTTTCTTACAGGTTATACACCTCTCACACACTTGCTTGGCTACTGTGTATATTCCCATACACCCATCCATAATTTCTCTCATTGTTTATTTGTTTACCATCTGCCTGCCATCGGGTAAAATCCATTTTCCCCCTTTCAGTTTCTACTGCCCTTATATGTTCGAGTTTTCATTTTTCCCTTTCAGTAAATAAGAACATAAGATATGCCATACTGGGTCAGACCGAGGTCCATCAAGCCCAGTATCCTGTTTCCAACAGTGACCAAGCTAGATCATAAGTACCTAGCAATCTCCCCAAAAGACACAGGTTCCTCAGTGCTTGTATTGGGTCAAGCAGTGATATCCTGGGTCCCTTTTAATAATGGTTTATGGACCTTTCCTCCAGGAACTTGTCTAAATCTTTTTTTAAACCCAGCTACACTAACGGCTTTTACTACATCTGTGTAATAAATTCCAGAGTTTGATTACACGTTGAGTGAAAAAAAAATATATTTTCTCTTATTAGTCTTAAATAGGTTACCCTGTAGCTTCATTGCATGTCCCCTAGTCTTTCTATATTCTGATGACGTAAACAATTGATCTACGTTTACCCATTCCACTCCATTCATTAATTTATAGACCTGTATCATATCCTCCCCTCAGCCGTCTCTTTTCCAAGTTGAAGAGCCCTAACATTTTAGCCTCTCTTCATAGGAGTATCCTTCCATCCACTTTACCATTTTGGTGGCTCTTCTCTGTACCTTTTCTAATAATGCTATATCCCTAAGATACGAGGATTTGTTGCCTGACTCCCTGTTTCTGGGGTTAAATTGTATATAGGAGTGGCCTAGTGGTTGGGGCAAGGTACTTCAGGCCGGAAGGTCGGGGGTTCAAATCCCACTAGAGGACAGCAACCTTGGGCCAGAAGGACTGGGGTTTCTAGTCCCACAGGTGCTCCTTGTGGTCTTGGGCAAGCCACTTAACCCTCCATAGCCCTGTAAAATAGTTATCTCCAAGTTATAATGCCCTGATCAATGTAATTTCAGTTTGTTCAATGTAAACCGCACTGATGCAGAATAACGTGGTATATAAGAGAATGTAAATATAATAAAATATAGGGTTTAAGTCTTCCCCTAAGGCAGCCCCCTTAGCAGTCTCATCTGCTAATCTATTTTTCTCTGGCTTCAAAAAAATTCCCTGCTTAATGACCGTTTTCATGCATCACTGCTATTTCTTTTTGGCAGCAGCTAACACTTGCTGAATTAATCTTTTTCACTGTTTACATATAAGTTAAGGATTTGATATATCCACTCTTCGTCTGTGCCAAATTTCAGCCAGAAAACTGCAGCTAGCTTTAAGCTTTCTTTTGTCTATGTAACACAGCAATTCTTAAAACACTTCTTTGCTTTATCCTTATTTTTAGTGTGTTCATTAATCTGCTATTTACTTTAACATCCTCCCTAATTGACTGGAGGAATGTCCCCAGGGGTCTTTATTCCTGGCCCCATCCTTACTCGAGTTTCCTTTAGAATTCCTAATCCCATCGAGACTTGTTTCACCAATGTGCTTTTCACTTCGTCTCTCTCCAGCCGCACTCCTCACAGACGTGTCTGAACCGCGGATTGAGACTCCGCACTTGCTTCGTGTCTAGGACACGTCTCATACACACAACAATCTGTCTCAATACCCAACCACCAAGGCAATACTTTACAATCTTGTTTCTTACATTGGTCCGTGCATGGAGTTAACCTGGTTGACAAATTTGTACCTGCTTAATACCTGGTCTGTTTCACTGAGTCTGTATTGATTTTTCCTTCATGGTCTCGGGATTCTGCTGTCAGTACACTGTTGGAGCCCATGTCGTTGATACACGAGGCCATTGAACTCAGTGGGACGTGTCTCCCCATCCTCAGCGGTGGTGGTCTCCTCCAGCGATGACGCAATCCTGGACGAGCCCCCAATCTGTAATAAAACATAACTTTTTACACAATAACAAACTCCTCAGTGAAGCAAAGAGTTACTTTAATCACATTACATTCTTGCAAGACAGGTGAATGCTTAACTGAGCATTCGCACCTATCCTCTGTTTCACAGTTCTTTTATAGTACACTATGTCCTGTCGCCTCCTCCCCCGCCTAGGCGGTTGCCTCTAGCGGGGAGGGGCTGCTGCACTTTCAATGTCCCCTTTTATATGGGCTCCCAGGGCAAAGGCTCCTGGGGGTTGTAGTTGCTTGGGCACTTAGTTGTAGTTGTAATAAATGATTAGGCCGAGGTTTGAAAGCAACACAGGAAATTTTTATTTTTGCCTCCTTTGTTTTAAGGAACTTCCAAAGAAGCTTGGACCAACATACAATAAGAAATTAACTTCTGTATAAACTTTCCCACAATTACCAATTGCCTTTGCTTTCCTCAACAAGGCAATGGTTTCTCCTTTCAAAAACAAAGATATCACTTTATAGTCCTTTGCTGCAATTGCCTTTGCCTCACTCAGCCAGATAATTCTTTATTCCTTCAACAGAAATGTTACTTTACAGTCCTTGACTGCAATTGGCTAGCAAACGAGGGCTTTCAGGCAGCAATACTGATACAATGAGTTTTCTCCTTTACTTTAGTTTATGCAGCTTTAATTAGTTGCTTTAGAGACATTTAGAATTCAACCTTAAAGGTCTCATGCATTTAAAACATAGCAGCAACTCTAATTAAAACTTTCTTAGCCTCTTCACAGCACACATTCAAATACCATATGGCTGGGATTCCTTCAAGCTTATAGTTCACAGGTTTCTCACTCTACCCTTCTGGATAAAGCACAATCCATGTCACAATCAGATAGATCCGATTCAATATTACAATCTTCTATTTCCATGAACTCACATTCAGGGCAGTCAGGGTCTGCAGCTTCCTTACTAGAAACGGCTGGAGACAGGGTGGGCCTGACTTCCTCAAGCAACTTAACTAGCTGTTCCCACCGAGACCTCTCTCTTGACTTAGGGCTGTTATCAGGGCAGGGGAGATCTTTATCTCGTAGCAAGCTGTTTAAAAGTTTCAAAGAATTCAGGTTCTCTCTATCAACAGGTTTCCTTACCAGCTTCCCCCGAGGTGAGACTCTTGGGCTCAGCGTTTCCTGGAAAGTCCCTGTAACGGAGTCATATACAGCACTCTCTCCTGGCTTAAACCTCCTGCTTCCTGTACCCACTGCAGACTTTCTACAGCACAGGCTCCGGTCCAAACTCTGGTGCTGGCTATGGGGGAGACTCTTCCCTCAAGCTGTCGTCTGAATACCTTTCCCTGGATTCTCTGTTCACGTCCTTACTTGCAGTTTCTTTCAGGATTCCTTCCACCACTGTTTCACTGCTACTTTCTTGGCTGTGCTTGCTCCTGCATGCATTAGCCCTTCCGTCTCTGTCTCGGTTCCTGCTTCCGTTTCTCTTTCTCCTATCGAGCTCCTCCCTCCCTGTTCTCTGGGGCTTAAATGAGTGGGGCTGGCCTGTCTCCTTCCACCCCGCCCCCAGCACTCTCCCATTGCCTTCCTCCGTTGCTATGGAGCTGGGGCGTGGCTTTAGGACAGCAACTTTAGACAGGTTTTTTTCTTTCCTAGCTGGACTTTTAAAGTGGCCGTTCCCTGCACTTTCTTTCTGCCTGGAGGAAACTGCTAGTGTTTCCCTATTTCCCTAGGCTCTGGGGTAGCTTCGTCACCACAGTCCTCGCCCACTTCCAGCATGTCCATAACTCATGGTTAATACTTCTGCACCTGGGTCAGGCTACATGTTATTAGCCACGTAGTCTCTCTTCCCAGAATGCAGACATACAGTAAAAGAAGTCAGAAAATCATTACATACTACACTATGTCCTCGCCTTCTTCCAGCATGTCAATTACTCATTGGTTAATACTGTCTCACTCCACTTCTTTGTACTTCCGCACCTGTGACAGGCTATGTATTACTAGGATGCAGTCATACAACAAAGGGAGTCAGAAAGTCATTACATACAAAATTATATTACAGAATGGTGAATGAATGGAATACATTGTAAAAATAACTTATCACATTTGTTTATATCAGATAAAATATAGGTAAGGCAAAAGCTCACCTATCTTTTATTCACAGCAGCTAACCGGGCAGCATGCAATATCATGCTGCCCAGTTATCTACTGTGTCTGGGAGGCTGTACGGCAAACCCGAATATTCAATACTGGGGCCACATATAGCCCCAACATTGAATATCTGGGGTTAAGGGTTGGTGCACAAGGCTATGAACTGTAGTGGCAAATTACCGGCATAACTCAATATCTGCACATAAAACCTAAACCTAAGCTATAGCCTTTTGGGAATTTTCCAGAAAGCTGCTGAGGACTAACTCTGTAATTAGTATCCATAGGTAAAGTAAATTCAGAATCTGGTGATAGAACAGAGGCTGTAGAACAATAAATAACTCAATTTATTTTATTTATCTCCATAGTATGTGGCAAAATTTGAAAATGTAATCCACAAGTTTAATTTTCCTTCCCATAACAAACATGCCTTTGGGAAGGCCTCCCACAAGCTAGAATTAGCCACTTTGAGAGAGGGCAATTTTCAGATAGCTGATTATCATGTGCAAAATATATTTTACCTGTGTAAATCAGTGGCATACCAAATGTGGACAGTGGTGTGGTCCGCCCCAGGTGCCAGCCAGGAGGGGGGTGCTATAATTCTGGGCCCACAGGGCAGAGGCATCTGCACAGCAAACACACCATAACTTCCTTGCTGGCTTGCTGTGCTGCCTCCATTCCGGGCCTGGTGGGTGTTATAATGAGATTTCGACCCGGAGTAAAATCTCAATCCTGGCATTTACACGGTTTACAGAGTTGTAAATGCTCCTAAGCGGGATACCCCCAAGTAATGCTGCTGTACGCTCCGATGCTAACCTCTTAGCATTGAGACATTGGGGGCGGTACCCGGGAAAAACCTTGCAGCAGCGATAATTCAGCCACTGTCCGGTTATCACTCAGTGGCGAAAGTTAGGTGCAGCAAAAGCTGTCCTAACTTTCGCTGCCTCTTAAAATTCGGTGGCAACAGCTATGCACCTTAGATATGCCATGCTGGATCAAACCAAGGGTGTCCATCAAGTCCAGTATCCTGTGTGCAGTTCTGGTCGCCATATCTTAAAAAGGATATAGCGTTATTAGAAAAGGTTCAGAGAAGAGCCACCAAAATGGTAAAGGGGATGGAAGGATACTCCTATGAAGAAAGGCTAAAAAGGTTAGGGCTCTTTAACCTGGAAAAGAGACGGCCGAGGGGAGATATGATAGAAGTCTATAAATTAATGAACGGAGTGGAACGGGTAAACGTAGATCGATTGTTTACGTTATCAGAATATAGAAAGACTAGGGGACATGCAATGAAGCTACAGGGTAACCTATTTAAGACTAATAAAAGAAAATATTTTTTCACTCAACGTGTAATCAAACTCTGGAATTTGTTACCGGAGGATGTAGTAAAGGCTGTTAGTGTAGCTGGGTTTAAAAAAGGGTTGGACAAGTTCCTGGAGGAAAGGTCCATAAACCATTATTAAGAAGGGACCCAGGATATCAATGCTTGACCCAGTACAAGCATTGCGGAACCTATGTCTTTTGGGGAAACTGCTAGGTACGTATGACCTAGATTGGCCACTGTTGGAAACAGGATACTGGGCTTGATAGACCTTGGTGTGACCCAATATAGCATATCTTATGTTTCCAACAATGGCTAATCCAGGTCACAAATACCTGTCAGATTCCCAAAAGTTATACAGATTCCATGCTGCTTGTCCCGGGGTAAGCTATGGATTTCCATGGTCCTCCTTAATAGTTTATGGACTTTTCCACCAGGAACTTGTCCAAACCTCTTTTAAACCTGGCTACACTAACAGCTTTTTCTACATCCTCTGGTAACAAATTCTAGAGTTTGATTACATAGTGAGCGAAAAAAATATTTTCTCCAATTAGTCTTAAATGTGCTACATCTTAGGTTCATTGCTTGTCCCCTAGCCTTTCTATTCTTTGAAGGAGAAAACAGATCTATGTTTATCCGTTCTACGACATTCGTTATTTTATAGACCTCAAGTATCATTTCTTCCTCTAATAGTTTCTGCTTCTCTTTCCTTGCATGCGTCGTTGTAGTACTTTTCCTTGTCCTGTCTTGCTGCACGTTGGAAATCTCTGTTGAGTTCTGTTATTGTCTTTCTTTCTCCTCTGGCTTTAGCTTCTCTGCGTTTCTGGGCAATTTTCAGAGTTTCTTCCGTCATCCATTTTGGCCGTTTTTGCTTTTTCACCTTTTGTAGAGACTTCTCGCTTTCTTCCAACACAACCTTCTTGATGTCATTCCATAACTCTTCCGGAGCTCTGTCATTTGTATTTAAAGCAGCAAATCGATTTTGCAGGCAGTCTTTAAATTCCAGTGGTACATTCTCAAGGTCATATTTTGCTGCATTCATGAGTGGTTTGCTCTTTTTCAACTTTAGCTTGAGTTTGCATACTAGTAGTTGATGATTTGTACCACAGTCAGCTCCAGGTTTTGTCTTTGTTGATGTTATAGAACTTTTCCATCGTTGACTTCCACAGATGTAGTCAATTTGATTTTTATACAATCCATTGGGTGAAGTCCATCTGTACAGTCGCCGCTTGTGTTGATGGAAGAAGGTGTTTGATCAAGAAGCAGCACTGATCAAGAAGCAGCAGTTTGAATGGAACAAGGAGAAACAGAATGGTTTAAAATAAGCAAAGGTGTAAGACAAGGCTGCATACTTTCCCCCTACCTGTTTAATTTATATGCAGAACAAATCATCAGAAGCAGGATTGTATGAAGACAATAGAGGTGTGAAGATTGGTGGAAGACTCATCAACAACCTTCGCTATGCTGATGATACCACATTACTGGCTGAAAGTGAAGATGATCTGAAACATTTGCTTCTCACAAACAAAGAACATAGTCTCAAAATGGGCCTGCACCTTAATGTAAAGAAGACAAAGATCATGACAACTGGCATAATCAACAGGTTCATCGTTGAAGGAGAAGAAATTGAAATCGTGAACAACTTTAACCTACTTGGATCAACTATCAATAAAGAAGCAACAAGCAGTCAAGAAATCAGATGACGCATTGCTCTTGACAGAATGGCTGTGAAAGACCTAGATAAGATTCTCAAGAGCAGAGATGTCTCTCTCCATACAAAGATTTGACTTGTTCAAGCCATGGTGTTTTCAGTAACATCATATGGATGTGAAAGCTGGACAGTGAAAAAGATACAGGAAGAAAATTGATGCCTTTGAATTATGGTGCTGGCGGCGAATACTGTGTATACCATGGACTGCCCGAAGAACAAACCAGTCAGTACTAGAGGAGATCAAACCTAAGTTTTCTTTAGAAGCTCAGATGACAAGACTTCGACTTCCATACTTTGGACACATCATGCGAAGAGAGAGATCATTAGAGAAAGACATCATGCTTGGCAAGATAGAAAGTCAGCGCAAAAGAGGGCCAGTAATGAGATGGATTGATACAATAACAGCGGCTACTGTTACCAGTCTGTCAACAATGAGCCGTCTGACTCAAGACCGAACACAATTTAGAATAGCTATCCAGAGGGTCGCCATGAGTCGACTCTGACTCGACGGCACTTAACAACAACAAAACCATTTCTTCCTTTAGCCATCTCTTCTCCAAGTTGAAGAGCCCTAACCTTTTAAACCTTTCCTTGTAGAGATATAATTCCATCCCCTTTACCATTTTGGTGGCTCATCTCTGTACCTTTTTCTTATTCTGTTATATCCTTTTTAAGATATGGCAACCAGAATTGCACACAATATGCAAGATGCAGTCGCATCATAGAGCAATACAGAGACATTATAATAGCCTTGGATTTAGTCTCCATTCCTTTCCTTATGATTCCTAGCATTCTATTTGCTTTCTTGGCTTTGGTTGCACACTGGGCAGAGGGTTTCAACGTATTAACCATGATGATGTCCAGAGCCTTTTCCCGGTGGTGATTCCTAATCTCCAATCTTGCATCATGTAACCGTAGTTTGAGTTCTTCCTCCTTAACTGCAGAACTTTGCACTTGTCCACATTAAATTTCATCTGTCATTTGAACACCCAGTCTCCAAATTTATCAAGGTCCTATTGCAATTTTTCATAATCCTCTTGGGTTTTAACAACTTTGAATAATTTTGTGTCATTTGCAAATTTTATCACCTCACTCTTTATTCCTATTTCCAAGTCATTCATAAATATGTTAAAAAGCAATGGGCCCAGCGCAGATCCCTGTGTTACTCCACTATTTATCTTTCTCCATTGAGAAAATTGGCCATTTAGGCCTAGTCTCTCTTTTCTATCTATTAACCAGATCCTAATCCACAATAGTACACTACTCCTATCCTATGATTTTTTTTTAATTTCACCAAGAGTATCTCATGAGAGAGACCTTGTCAAAGGCTTTCTGAAAACCCAGATACACTATATCAGCCGGCTCACCTTTGTCTACCTGTTTATTCAGACCTTCAAAAAATATAAGAGATTAGTGAGTCAAGACTTTGCTTGGCTATATCCATGTTGGCTTTCTGCCATTAAACCATGCATATTTACATGTTCAATAATTTTGTTCTTTATACAGGTTTCTACCATTTTGCCTGGTACTGAGATCAGGCTCACTGGTCTGTAGTTTCCCAGATCACCCCTGGAACTCTTTTTAAAAATTGGTGTGACATTGGCCATTCTCCAGGTCCTATAATTTTAATGATAGTTCACAGATAACGAAAAGTTGATCTGCAATCTCATATTTCATGGGATTAATTTTATAATTGAGTGCACACATACTTTTCCCTGTGCGGATACCGGTGAATTTTTAAAATATCACATGCTAAGCATTAGTAAATGTAATTTTTTAACACACACTAAGTGCTGCTATGGCCTGTATTATTCCAATGGCCATATCAGTACCTAGTACGTGCTAAGCTTTAGTAGACATGCCCCTTATCCTTCCATTTTGAAAATTACCCCAGGGAGTTTATGCACTTACATTTCCATCTGTTTTTAGCATGCACACAGTTTCTGGGTTAATTTACATGCATATGCACATATTTTCAAAAGTATGCTTACAAAAGGCAAATCGCCTTCCCAACCCCACTCCTGGGAGTGTCTCTGCTTAGTTCAAGTAAAGTTATGCATGCAGAGCCTATAACTTTGCGTTCAGATCAGACACACAATTCTATTTGTGCCTGTTTCCTCTAAATGATTATTAAAAATGTCTTTTTTTGTAACCGAACAGATGATGACTGCTGATAAAGTTGTGAAATTGATGATCGATCATATGACAGACCCTTCAAATGAATCTCATGTGACTTTCAGCTCTGGTGAGCTACATCTGTCTTAGAACAATACAGGCACATACGTATGCATGATTCCTTTCTCTCTCGCATGCCAAGCCTTGCTGCTACTACTACTACTTATCATTTTTATAGTACTATTAGCATATGCAGCACTGTACAAATACACTTCCAAATACATCCTACTAGACAGGTCAAGACTAGTGGGTTGTGTCCCCCTGCCAGCAGATGGTGAGACAGAGAAAAATTCTTGAAGCTTTGTGACATCACCCTTGGTATAAAAACCCATCCCCCAAGGGGAGCTTCAGTATTTTCTCTGTCTCAGCAGATGATGGACTTCTCCTAGCTCCTGGCGTTCTCTGAGAAGAGAGTTGGTGTCGGTGTAGCTATCTTTGGCAGTTGTGCACACTGTGGTGCCCCTTCTTTGCCGACAGTTTTCCTTTCTTCACTTTCCAGAGCTGCTCCTGGTCAAGAGGACCAGTAGAGCACATCTGAAGAGAAGTGCTCCTGCTCATGAGGAGCAGTTGCAGCCTTATGTTCTGACTGTTCTGCAAGCAAGACTTCTATCAGCTAAGCTGACAGTCACCTTTTGCTATTTTGCTAATTTCTTAAAGTTTGTTTTTAAAAAAAACCACCTTATTCAAGGACCTGGTAGCTGAGGAAGTTGTCAGGCAGTTTTTTCTTCTCCGGACCCTTTCTTCTTCATCTGTTATTTCCTCCTTCGAGAACAGTGAGTGTTTTATTTCTTTCACGGTTCACTTTTAAAGCAGCTTCCTGATCTGTTTTTCATCAGTATCTTGTTCTTCTGACTACATATGCCTCCCTTCTTTTTTCAGTGTGCTCCATTTTCTGCAGTTGCCTTTTTCCTGCTTCTCTTCACGTGGTCTGTCAGCCGCTACTTCCCAGTTCTGTATTTGCTGTTTTCTTGATTATTTTTCTGCCGTGGCTGCCATTCTTTCTTCAAAGTCTGCTGATTTTTGGCTCCCCAGCTCTTCCTGTGACTTTTTCTTTTATCTTGTTGTGAAAATGCCGCCTTCCCTATAGCGCTGCTTGGGCTGTGAGAAGAAATGTAAGACTTTGACGGGTAGTTTGTGTCCTCCTGTGGAACTGCGTCTGCAGTTCTGGTAGCCCTTCCAGGTCTCTTGCTTTAGCTCCCTCTGGATTATCTCAGGGTGATACTAAATCTCAAGATGCCCTTCCTCCGGTTTTATTGCCTGAGCAGCCTGCTCACCCTCCACAACACTCTGTTCAGTTTATGCAGCTATTCCATCAGGCTTAGGATATGTGGTGCCTGGAGATTTTGGCTACTCCAACTACCACTGATCCTCCATCTAGAAAGCGTGTCCGGCGAAGTTTGGCTGGAATGTCTTTAGGTCTGGCCTAGGATACCTTCTCTCCTCCAGGGGACTGGTGCCCTGCAGGAGAAGACGGTAATGGTCCTTCAGGTGAACATTCTATCACTTCTGAGTCTGGCCGGGAAGAAGGAGAGCTCTCGCCATTGGAAGACAACCAGGCGCCTCAAGAAGATGTTCAGGATATCCAGTTATTCCATAAAAAAGAGCTTCCTGCTCTCTTTGCTCAAATTATGGAGGCTCAGCACCTCTTGGACTCTCAAGTACAACAGCCTTCAGATTCCTCTAAACCTCAGACAGACCCCCATCATCGTGGACATCAGGAAACCTTCCAAGGCTTTTCCTTTTCCCTTGGAACTACAACAGATGGTCTCCTTAGAGTGAGATTCTCCTGATGTGTGTCTATGCTCTGCTTGTTGCTTGGGGCATGTTTATGTTTGGTCTTCGGATCATCTTGACAAATGGTTGCGTTTCCTTAAAGTAGCGCTGGTCAGTGCAGTCACTAAACGCACAACTATTCCTGTTTAGGACGGCCCTGTCTTCTGTGATCAGATGGATCGTAAGGTGGAGAGCCTCTTAAACACGTTCTCGTCATCGACCTTGGCATTGCAGGCCCCTGTTTGTAGAGGTCTTGCTGCACGTGTTCTGCTCTGATGGCTTCAGTCACTTCCGTATGATCCAGCTTTGCCTCATTAGAGTCAGCCACTGCCTTTCTTGCAGATGCCTTTTATAATCTGCTGCGCTTATCTGCTCGGTCTGTGGCTGCTGCTACAGTTGCTCGGCATTGGCTGTGACTCCATCTTTGGAATGTGGATGCTGCTTCCAAGTCCCTTCTCACCAAGCTTCCTTTCAAGGGCCGCCTTCTTGTGAAGGATTTGGGGGAAGTCAAGCCTTAGTGTTTGCCAGAGGATAAGCCCAAATCCAATTTTCATCATCGTCCTGGTTACACGATACAAGGTTCCACATTAGGAACCACCACCCAGGAAAAAGATTTAGGCGTCATTGTGGATAACATGTTAAAACCCTCGGCCCAGTGTGCAGTGGCGGCCAAGAGAGCAAATACGTAGAATGCTAGGTATCCTAAGGAAAGGAATGGAAAATAAAACAAAAGATATTACAGTATAATGCCTCTATATCGTTCCATATTGTGTACAATTCTGGTCCCGTATTTTTAAAGGATATAGCGTTATTAGAAAGGGTTCAGAGAAGACCCACCAAAATGGTAAAGAGGATGGAAGGATACCCTTATGAAGAAAGGCTAAAAAGGTTAGGGTTCTTTAACCTGGAAAAGAGAAGCTGAGGGGAGATATGATAGAAGTCTATAAATTAATGAACGGAGTGGAATGGGTAAACGTAGATCGATTGTTACGTTATCAGAATATAGAAAGACATGGGGACATGCAATGAAGCTACAGGGTAACCTATTTAAGACTAATAAGAGAAAATATTTTTTTCACTCAACGTGTAATCAAATTCTGGAATTTGTTACCGGAGGATGTAGTAAAGGTGTTAGGGTAGCTGGGTTTAAAAAAGGTTTGGACAAGTTCCTGGAGGAAAGGTCCATAAACCATTATTAAGAAGGGACCCAGGATATCAATGCTTGACCCAATACAAGCAAGCATTGTGCAACCTGTGTCTTTTGGGGAAACTGTTAGGTACGTATGACCTAGATTGGCCACTGTTAGAAACAGGATACTGGGCTTGATGGACCTTGGTCTGACCCAGTATTGCATATCTTATGTTAATGTCCGCATCCTCATCTTATAGAATCCGCTTCAGAGACATTTGTCTCTACCGGCCTGGCAGATGCTTATGGTATTTTTCCTGCGAATGGACCCAGATTACATCAGACCGGTGGGTATTAGAGGTAGTAATACAGGGTTATGCTCTCAACTTCACCAAGCTCGTACTGACTGTCTTCCTCATCTCTCCATGCGGTTCCATGATCAAGACAGTGACTGTATGCCTGGCTCTCCACCACAGTCTTCAGCTCAATGCGGTATGCCAAGTTCCTCCCCCAGAAAGAAGTTCTGATCATTATTCCATTTACGTTGTCATTCCCAAGAAAGGGAACTCCTTCTGTCTTATCCTGGACCACAAGGGAGTCAATTGCTGTCTTCAGTTGTTGCGGTTCTGGATGGAAAACCTCAGGACAGTCATTCAAGCTGTTCAGCCAGGCAAATTTCTCACATCACTGGACCTGGCAGAAGCATATTTTCACATTCCAATCCACCAAAATCATCATCAGTATTTACTTTTCGCAGTCCTCAGTCAACATCATCAGTTTCGTGCCCTGCCCTTTGGTCTTGCCACAGCTCCTCGCACTTTCTCCAAGGCGATGGTATTAGTGGCTGCTTCCCTGCGGCGCCAAGGTATTCTGGTTCATCCTTATCTAGATAATTGATTGATCAGAGCAATGAGTTTCAAGGAGACTACTTCTGCAGTCACTCAGGTCCTCTCCTTTCTGGACCATCTTATCTGGGTGGTCAATTATGCCAAAAGCAACCTGTGCTTGGTTCAGTCTCTGGAATTCCTTAGTGCCCGCTTTGGCATGAGAGTGGGTCATGTCATCCTCTCTTATGACAGATGCAAGAAGCTCTGCATTCAGGTCCATGCCTTCCGGTACCTGGCAGCTCCCTCTGCTTGGGATTACCTATAATGCCTCAGCACCATGGCTTCTGCTCTTGACGTAGTCCCCTGGGCCTGGGCTCACATGCATCTGCTTCAGTACTCTATCCTGTTGCACTGGTCCCCATCCACCCAGGACTATCAGATTTGTCTACCCCTTTCTTCAGTGGTTTGCCGCAGTCTTCGCTGGTGACTTTATCCTCATCACCTATTGAAGGGTGTTCCCTTGGAAATTCCACATTGGGTGATGGTCACCATAGGCGCCAGCCTTGCAGATTGGGGTGCACACTGCCAGGGACAGGCAGTATAGAGATCTTGGTCCATTCAAGAAGCCTCTTGGACCATCAATCGCCTCAAACCCGGGCTGTTTGTCTGGTTCTACTTTTCTTTCAATCCCACCTCCAGGATCGAGCAGTCCAAGTACTTTCTGTCATTTCCACCACTGTGACTTATCTCAACAGACAGGGTGGGACCAAATGTCTCGGAGTGGCCCTAGAAATGAGTCTTCTATTTCCCTGGGCAGAATCCAAGCTCCTGGCTCTTTCTGCGCAGCACATTGTGGGAATGGAGAACATTCAAGTGGATTTCCTGAGGAGTCATATCTTGGATCCTGGCGAATGGGGGCGTTTGCGAACATTGTGCATCAGTGTTGTCATCTCACTCTAGATCTAATGGCCACTGCTTCCAATGCCAAGACATCAATCTTTTTCAGTTGTCATTATTAAGAAGGGACCCAGGATATCAATGCTTGACCCAATACAAGCATTGTGGAACCTGTGTCTTTTGGGGAAACTGCTAGGTACGTATGACCTAGATTGGCCACTGTTGGAAACAGGATACTGGGCTTGATGGACCTTGGTCTGACCCAGTATGGCATATCTTATGTTCTTATGTCAAAAGGAACTGAACTCTCATGGCCTAGATACTCTGGTTCAGACCTGGCCCTCAAATCTGCTTCTCTACATCTTTCCTCAGCTGCTAATCGGCCATGTACTCCGTCAGATAGCATCATCCTCCGGATGGCTAGTGCTGGTGGCCCTGGAGTGGCCTCTGCAGACATGGTACAACAATCTCCTCCACCTCCTGCATGAGGCGCCCCTTCTCCTTGATGTCTGGAGAGGTCTCTTGTTTCAGGGTCCAGTTTTCATGGATGACCCTGCTTCTTACTCGCTTACGGCTTGGCTATTGAGCGGCTTCACTTGCATCGCAAATGTTACTCACCTCAAGTAGTGGCCAGTCTACTATGGCTTGACGGTTTTCTACCTCACATGCCTATGCTCAGATCTGGCGTCTTTCTTTTCTTCTTGATGATTATAAGAGATCCCTCTCCCCTTGGCGAGTTTATATTCCAGACATTCTTTCCTTCCTTCAGGATGGTTTTGATAAGGGTCTCGCCCTTAATTCTTTAAAGGTGCATATTGTGGCCTTGACATGCTTCCGGGGGCCTCTCCGTATAGACATTTCCCATTTTATGTGGGGCGTTCGCTCCCTGAGGCCCCCCAATTGTCCCTTCTTGGGATCTGTCCTTATTGCTTTGCACGCTCACTCTCAAAACTGCTTTTCTTATAGCAATCACTTAGACACTGTGCCTTTTGGAGCTCCAGGCACTTTCGTGCTGGAATACTTTTCTGTCTTTTTCCTCAGACGAGGTTACCATTAGAACTGAGACCTCTTCTGCCCAAGGTCCTTTCAGATTTTCATGTCAACCAATCTGTTGTGCTTCCTTCCTTATTTAAAGAGCAGTCTTCGTGTGATAACGGAGTCCATCAGCAGTTGGATGTTGGTAGGGTGTTATGCTATTACCTCAAACTCATAATCTGTTTCGTCTCTCTGATCACCTTTTTGTCCTGAATTCTGGTCCACGGAAAAGAGTGGCTGCTTTCATAGCAGCCATTGAGTGTTGAATCAAGCAGACGAGTCAGCTTATATTTTATTGAACAGACTTGAACCCGTAGGTCTTTGGGCACATTCTATGCAGGCCCAGGCTATCTCCAGGGCAGAAGATATTTGCAGGTCAGCCACCTGGTCCTCCCTCTACCTTTGTACATCACTATCGCTTGGATGTCCAAGCTCTAAAAGCAGCTTACTTTGGAGCCTCTGTCTTGGCTGCATCTGTTTCTTCCCGCCCTGGAGTAGTTTAGCTATGGTACTCCCCACTAGTCTGGACTGGTCTAGCAGGAATTCCAGGAAAGGAAATTATCAGTAAGTAAAATTTCTCTTTCCTAATACATTCTGCTAGACCAGTCCAGACTAGTGGGGAATATTTGGAAAGAGACATTTTACTTACCGATAATTTCCTTTCCTGGAGTCCTGCTAGATCAGTCCAGGACCCGCCCCTCTAAACTGTTTAGTCCGTCGCCTAGTTAAGACTCTCTTTACATTTCAATGACATTGCTGTACCTTGCCATGTACATACTTCCTTGGCCTGTGGGTCCTGTTTCACATTGGTCAGTTTAGTTTGTTGTTATAAGAGTTATTTGTTTATGAACTCATTTTTGGTCTGGTTTTGTGCTTCCTTGGCTGTTTGAACTCCTGCTGTTTGTTATGGTTATACTGAAGCTCCCCTTGGGGAATGGGTTTTTATACCAAGGGTGATGTTACAATCTCCTCACAGGGAGACACAACCCCCACTAGTCTGGATTGATCTAGCAGGATTCCAGGAAAGGAAATTATTGGTAGGTAAAATTTCTCCATAAGAGACAGTCTCTGCTCAACAGAGGTTAGAATGTGTTTAAGACAAAGTTGCTTCTGTGTAATCTGCAGTGTTTTACTATGGTTTATAAACCACTTTGATGAATTTTTACCTGAGGTGGCATACCAAATAATGCAATAAATAAACAGAATAAGCAGGGATTAGTGATTTCATTTATAAAGCATGATTAAAACACACATGGATATTAAACAGGAGAATAAGAAGACTCACTATTTTCTTATCCAGTGTCCTTTCTTTCAGGAGTCCGCTTGGTTCTAGTAGTGAACAATCTGGGAGGACTGTCCTTCTTAGAAATGGAAGTTGTTGCAAATTCTGCTGTAAGATATCTTGGTGAGATAGCAAACCATTATACCTTTATTTATGGGGATCCCTTCAAATCAGGAATTCAATCTCTTCTTCCTCTGTATCTCTTCCACTTCCTGCCTCTCCCTCTTAAAAAAAAGTACATTGGCTTGCACGTAAACATCTTCCCTTGAAGCCTGGAAAGACCATGAGAATAGCAGATCTTGGTATGACTGTGGACAAGCATCTTAGTACAGTGGCTCTCCAGGAACAAGCAGAAAACAAGCAAGCAAGAAAGCCTTTGGGAGATGCCACCATGCATGCATGGTCCCCTTCCCGCCCAAGGGTGCCATCTTGCTCAGTCTCCCTTTTTCTGCAGAGCCCTACAGACGTTAGTCTCGTCCCCCAGAAAAAAAGTTGATTTTCTTGTACTCTTTTGATACCTTTTCCAGCTTGTGCCAGTTCCTTTCTCGCCCAAGACCCAGTGCAGATGCACCGAGTCTCAAAATGACATTTTTGTCTTGATTTTTTTCCATCAGAGCGCTTTTGCGCCTTTTTTAACCAATAGATGCATCAAGGGTCTTCAACCTCGCTGGGGTTCTTTTCCCCCCAATGGCCACCGGCTTTAAAAAAAAATGTGATCAGTGCTCCAAAAACATGTCACTCACCGACACTTATGATTGTTGCCTCGGGAGTTTGGGCACCAATCATGACCCGGAGGAATGCTCCTTATGCAAGAAAATGTTCACGAAGGCCATACAGAGCCATCAGCTTAAGCAGGATGACCTCTTCCACAAGGCAGACTCAACCCTGGTTTCTCCAGTAGCCTCATGCCTGAAGGCCCCTCCCAGATCCTCGGATGCACATAAGGCCCCCGCGGCCCCTCCATCACTCCAAGCAAGGGTTGCCAAAGCATGCGCACAAAAAAAAGAGGGAAACCTCAAACTTCGGATCACAACTTTATATTGGATTGTGGTACACTAGTGACATGTAGCTTGTACTGCTTGACACCTGCCTCTCTGTAGCTCTCTGTGTAGTTCAAATAATGTGATCCCCTCACTATCAACGCTATTCTTGCAATGAGGGCCAGAAAGTGCAAGAATACAGGTGCAATGAGCTGTAGAAGTGGTAGAGACAGTGAGTAATGGGTTAGGGAGAGTGATCACTTGGTGTTGGGAGGGAGGGGTGGTAGAGTGAGCAGTGGTGGCTAGAGTAAAGGAAAATGGTGAATGTGTGCAGCAGGGGTTGGGGAAGTGGGTGGTGAGAATGAGCAATATGGTCTGGAAAATGCAAGGGAGGTGTGGAGGGGGAATGTTTTTTTTTTCTCTTCTAGTGAATCTCATGGAAAGACTGAAAACTATTATCATATACTTCCCTACCATTTCCTCATTTTTTTTCTCCTCTTCCATGTTCTTGGATTTTTATTTCCATCTCTCTCCTTCTCCTTTTACATCTCTCCCCCCCCCCCCCACCTTCCCATCTTTCTTAGCCTCTCGTTGCCTTCTCTCACTTCTGACTGCATTATCTGCTTGTTCTTGCCTTTCAGAGGACCAAGGGCTTATGATTGAACGAGCCATGGTGGGTCCCTACATGACAGCACTAGAAATGGCTGGAGTTTCACTCACTCTTATGCAGGTGGATGAGGAGCTGTTAAAGCTATTTGGTAAGGACTGAAAACAAGTTACCTTGACCCCTGTGTGAATAACTGCTGAATCCTGAACCACAGAGGACTCCTGTCTTGAACTCCTCCTCCGCTGCTTTTTCATTCCCTTCTCAAGGGAGAAGTTTCATGCTGATTGTTTATCTGAATATGGCCTCTTTTTCAAGCCATATTATTCAGATCATTTGAGCCTGGGTTCCAAAAAGTAAGTTTCTCTCCTGTCTCTGTGATACTCATTCCGCTCTAATGAAATCCTAGATGCTGAGACCACAGCAGCTGCCTGGCCCAACCTAGCTAAAGTTACAGTCACTGGCCAGAGCCGAAGCATCTCCGCACCTGAAGAAGAACCTGAAGTTGAGGATTCCCCTGGGACTGAAGGTACAACCTGTACCCAGTGATCTCAGCTCTAATCCTTGAGATCTGCTAACAGTAAATATTTATCAGATTTATTTGCATATATCTGATCTTAAAAATAATCCAATGATTTGATCATCCTGAAGTTAATCAGCAACATGGCAGGAATCAGATATGCAGAAGCAGCAGCAGGAACATTTGATGGTGGCTTGTCCATCGTGCAGCACAATGAGGATGATCTAATGTCAGGGATTACTCTTGCAAGCAGCTATTTTATTGTGTACCTGAATAATGCAATTTTTAATTGCTTTACCAGCAAACTACTGCCTGTGCTTATGGTTCGGTATATCTGCTTATGTGTTTGTGTGTAGGTATTTAATTGTGTAGCTATAATTGGTTCAGTGCTCTGGTCCCAAAGAGCATTCTCTGATGGGGTGCTTTTCTAAGTCTACATGACTTCAAGTATAGCTACTCAAGCCATCTTACTGGGCAGACTAGATAGACCATACTGGTCTTTATCTGCCGTCATATATTATGCTACTATTGCATGGGGTATTTAATTGGGACGATATTTGCTTGTATATCTGTATGTGATATATGTATGGGGGAGAAGGTGTGTAGCATTGTGTGTGTATATTGTCACCTGTTTCTGAGGACAGCATATGAGATGAGATCTGCAGATGATTCTTCAGCTGTCTTGACAGAGTTTCCATTTCTCAGATCCCAGCTCCCCAGCACTGAAGCGAGTTTTGGAGCAAGTATGCAGCACCCTCCTTAATCTGCAGGAGAAACTGAATGAACTAGACCGAGCAGCGGGAGATGGAGATTGTGGAACTACCCACACTAGAGCAGCACACGGTAAGTGAAAGAATGCACTGCTTCTTTTTTGAGCATTCGAGTTAGGCTACCAGCGGACCCTGTCCCATCTGACTTCCAGGAACTTTTAGTCCAGCTTTTCTTAGAAAAAAAAATGGACATAGAGCCAGTTGGAAACCTTAAAACCAGGCAAATTATATTTAAGAACCATGGATTTCAAAATGTAACCAGTGTGTTCCCATTAAGCCCACGCTGTGGACACAAGTTAGAGAAAGGGCGTACTGACGCAGACAATGACTTTTCCAACCTCACACAGAGAGGCCAAATGCCAGGGTCAGTACTGTAATGGTTAGAGCAGTGGGCTGAGACCAGCAAACATAGGTTTGAATCCCAGTGCTTCTCTTTGTAATCTTGGACAAATCACTTAACCCTCCATTGAATCAGGGTCAAATAAATAAATAGACAAACAAACTTAGATTGTAAGCCCTCTGGGAACAGGAAAAAATACCTATTGTACCTGAATGTAACTCCTTGAATTTCTGAAAAATGGCATGAGCTAAATCCAGTTCCCTTTTCCATTAGATGAACTCGCCTATCTTTAAGGCACAGAGGGCTAAGTGGGTAGCATCGAAAATCACTTCTTCCCGCTTAACCTCGGCAGCTCCAGGCGCATCCAGCCAAACCCAGATTTTCACTTCCGTCGCTGCGGAAGTGAAAATTCGGGTTAATCGGGCCCTCAGACTCTTATCACTGTTTCCAACACTGTTCATAAAAGATCTCATGGAAACAATTTGAATGTGGAGGCTGCACCTTAGACGTGTACATTCCCAACAGAGTCATATTTGATACCTGGACCTTGTAAAGGACACCAGCATAAAAAAGATGCCAATTGTGCAGAAGGAGTGTGTTTTACTTACCTATAGCCAAAATGCGAAGATTGGTGCAGCGTACAACAAATCTTCTCCAGGCGGCTCTTGAGCATCATCAGTTTGCCCATTCGCAAGACTTCAGGTATTCAAACCAGCCATATCCTTTTCTTGAATCATACCATATTTAAGACTCATTAACCCAGTCTGAACAAGGGTGTGAGAGTCCCTAGAATATATTTCATTTGAACTTTTTTTCAGAGAATGAAAAGGATAGGCCAGCCAGCTCATTGGACCCCTGGACCCTTCAAGTGGCTTATCTACCTGGACATCAAAATCAATTAACAGACAGGCTAAGTCAGAAATTGGACCCACGTGAATGATCCATTAACAGTACCATAGTACAGAAATTTTTCCATCGCTGGGGAACACCAGAAATAGACCTTTATGCAACATCTCAAAACAGAAAATGGCTACAGTTTTGCTCCAGAAGACCAACTAGTCAAACACTAACCCATGATGTCTTTGCAATTTCTTGAAATCAGCCTTCTGTATGATTTTCCTCCAATTCCCATGATTTCCAAGGTAATTCAGAAGACTACTCAAGATCGAGCCCAAATCATCCTAGTGGCACTGTTTTGGCCTCATGAACCATGGTTCTCATGGCCACTTTCTCTATCACGAGACCGACCTCTACACCTAGGAATTCATAAGAACATAAGATATGCCATACTGGGTCAGACCAAGGTCCATCAAGCCCAGTATCCTTTATCTTTATTTGTGAGGTTTGATATACCACCCATGCCGGAGCGTCAGGGCGGTGTACAATAAAAAAAATATATTGGCTACTGAAAAATAAGGCCAGAAAGGAACGCCATCAGCAAATGGAACAGGGATAGATAAAGCAGAACGAGACAGAGGACAGGGACAAAGCCAGAGGTCTAACTTTTTAGACAAGAACCAGAAGGGAGGGGAAGCAGTGGGGTGACCTAATTGTAAGGGTACCACATTATAAAGGGTGGGGGGCACAACTAGGGGAGGCGAAGCCATCGGCGGAAACAGGGAGGTCTTAGGCCTGGCAGGAAAGGTATATTTTAAGAAGAGCTTTGAAACTGTTTCCCACAGTGGCCAATCTAGGTCATAAGTACCTAACAGTTTCCCCAAAAGACACAGGTTCCACAATGCTTCTATTGGGTCAAGCAGTGATATTCTGGGTCCCTTTTAATAATGTTTTATGGACCTTTCCTCCAAGAACTTATCCAAACCTTTTTTAAACCCAGCTACACTAACAGCTTTTACTACATCCTCCAGTAGCAAATTCCAGTTTGATTACATGTTGAGTGAAAAAATATTTTCTCTTATTAGTCTTAAATAGGTTACCCTGTAGCTTCATTGCATGTCCCCTAGTCTTTCCATATTCTGATGACGTAAACAATTGATCTACGTTTACCCGTTCCACTCCATTCATTAATTTCTAGACCTCTATCATATCCTCCCCTCAGCCGTCTCTTTTTCAGGTTGAAGATCCCTAACCTCCAAACCCACCACCTGTTCCTCTGACCCTATCCCCACCCATTTTCTACACCCCCATCTCCCCCACTGTTATCCCCTTCATCTCTCATATTCTCAACCTATCACTCTCCACTGCAACTGTCCCCATCAATTTCAAACATGCTGTGGTCACACCTCTCCTCAAGAAACCCTCACTCGATCCCACCTGTCCTTCTAACTATCGACCCATCTCCCTCCTTCCCTTCATATCTAAACTACTAGAACAAGCAGTCCACTGCCGCTGCCTCGACTTCCTCACCTCCCAGGCCCTCTTGGACCCACTACAATCTGGCTTCCATCCCCTACACTCCACCGAAACGGCTCTTACAAAAGTTTCCAATGACCTGTTCCTCGCTAAATCTAAGGGCCTCTACTCTGTCCTCATCCTTCTCGACCTCTCCGCTGCCTTTGACATGGTTGACCACAATCTCCTCCTCTCCACCCTTTCCTCGCTTGGTTTCAAGGGCTCCGTATAATCCTGGTTCTCCTCCTACCTCTCACATCACTCCTTTAGTGTATGCTTTGGCGACTCCTCCTCCTCTCCCACCCCGCTCCATCTTGGTGTACTCCAGGGTTCCGTATTGAGCCCACTCCTTTTTTCTCTCTATACCCAATTCCTTGGCACGCTTATCTCCTCCCATGGCTTTCAGTACCATCTCTATGTCGATGACTCCCAAATCTACCTCTCTACACCTATTATCTCTTCAGCAATCCAAACCAAGATCTCTGCCTGCCTTTCTGACATCACCGACTGAATGTCTCATTGCTGCTTGAAATTGAACATGGCAAAGACTGAACTCCTCCTCTTTCCCCCCAACTCCTCTCCTCCTCTTTCCCCTTTCTCAGTCTCCGTGGATGGATCTATGATCCTTCCTGTTCCCTCGGCCCACAATCTGGGGGTTATCTTTGATACCTTCTCTCCTTTTCCACACATATCCAGCTCATTGCTAAAACCTGCTGCTTCTTTCTCTACAACATTAGCAAAATTCACCCTTTCCTGTTGGAACACACCACGAAAACGCTTATCCACTCCTTAATCTCCTCTCGCCTTGACTACTGCAACCTACTCCTTGCTGGTCTCCCTGTGAGCCATCTCTTCCCCCTTCAATCTATACAAATTATGCTGCTCGACTAATCTTCCGCCAATCCCGCCATGCCCACATTACTCCTCTTCTCAAGTCGCTTCATTGGCTCCCCATCCAATTCCGCATACAATTCAAACTTCTCCTGCTGACCTATAAATGCATTCACTCTGCGGCCCCTCAATACCTCTCATCTCGCCCCACATCCCCTCTCGAGAACTTTGCTCCGCTAACAAATTACTTCTATCTAGGCCTTTCATTCGCACCGCTAACTCCCGACTTCATTCCTTTCACCTTGCTGCACCCTATGCCTGGAACAGCCTACCTGTGTCTATATGCCAGGCACCCTCCCTGGCCGTCTTCAGATCCAGGTTAAAGACCCATCTCTTCACTGTCGTGTTCAGATCCTGACTTCTATCCCTCATCTTAACCTAACCCCCATCATTTTCATGATCGAACTGTAAAACCCATCGAATTGACTAATGCTCCGTATTGTCTTGACTGGATCGTAAGCTCGGAAGAGCAGGGACTGTTTTTTGTATGTATGTCTGTACAGCACTGCGTGCGTGGCGCTATATAAGTGTTTAATAGTAGTAGTAGTTTTTAGCCACTCTTCATAGGGGTATCCTTTCATCCCCTTTACCATTTTGGTGGCTCTTCTCTATACCTTTCTAATAACGCTATGTCCTTTTTAAGATACAACGACCAGAACTGCACACAGTATTCAAGGTGCGGTTACACCATGTAACAATACAGAGGCATTATAATATCCTTTGTTTTATTTTCCATTCCTTTCCTTATGATACCTAGCATTCTATTTGCTCTCTTGGCCGCCGCTGCACACTCGGCCAAGGGTTTTAACACGTTATCCACGATGACGCCTAAATCTTTTTCCTGGGTGGCGGTTCCTAATATGGAGCCTTGCATCATGTAACCATAGTTTTGGTTGTTCTTTCCTAAGTGCATAACTTTGCACTTGTCCACATTAAATTTCATCTGCCATTTGGATGCCCAGTCTTCCAATTTATCAAGATCCTCTTGCAATTTTCCACAATCCTCATGGGTTTATCAACTTTAAATAGTTTTGTGTCATCTGCAAATTTGATAACCTCATTCGTTATTCCCATTTCCAGGTCATTTATGAATATGCTAAAAAGTAGCAGACTCAGCACAGATCCCTGGAGTACTCCACTATTCACCTTTCTCCATTGGGAAAATTGGCCATTTAGCCCTACCCTCTGCTTTCTATCTTTTAACCAGTTCCTGATCCACAGTAGTACACTGCCTCCTATCCCATGACTTTTTAGTTTTTCCAAAAGTCTCTGATGAGGGACCTTGTCAAAGGCTTATGAAAGTCCAGATACACTATATCAAGCAACTCACCTTTGTCTACCTGTTTATTCACACCTTCAAAAAAACATAACAGATTAGTAAGACAAGATCTTCCTTCTCTAAAGCCATGTTGGCTGTCTCCCATTAAGCCATGACTATTGTAATGGGGTAGATCCGTCCCTTGCCATGCAGTCAGAGGAAACTGAGGAAAGTACGTCAGATTCTGACAGCCAAGTAAAGCACATGGCTACAAGTTGCCAAGGGAGATATAAACAAACCCAGCAACGAGTGCAGCAGCCCCGCCCAAGTTGCAAACAATCCCCGTGCCCTGAGTGTAATAGGATTCACCTGGGTGGGGGAAGAATGAAGCTAAGCCCTAAGGCTGATATAAAGCACTCACTAGAAAGCAGTGAGAGTGCTGGAGAGAGAATTGAAAGCAGTTCTGGAAGGAGAGATGAAAGGGGAACTGAAACGGGAACTGGAAGGAGAACCGTTAGAAGGACTGATAGCAGAGAGGCTGAGAGTGATTTAAGCAGCCCTGAGAACCAACCAGGAAAAGCTTCAGTTGAAAAGGAACAGAGAACTCAAACGCAAAGACTACAGGAAAGCTACTCTCAGTTAAAGCCTGGTGTTGAAGGTAACTGGAGAGAAAAGCCACGCAGAAAGTCAGTTTGGGTGTGCCCAGAAGCTCCGGTGAGAGGAAGGTACAAATCTCTAGACTCTGCTGATATTGAAGAAGCACTGCCGAGTAAACTTTACAGGCAAAAGCCAGACAGGGTCTCTGTAAAAGGAACAGGGAGAAAACAAAGAATACCAGTTTTCTCTGGGATAGTAAAGCTCTCCGGGACTCTCTTAAAGGTAAAGAGAATTGTTTTAAATCCCTGTGTGAATGTGTTCCCATGTATCCAGCGGGGGAAGGGCTGGAAGATATGCAAGTTGAATTCATAGATGAATGTATAAGTGATGAGCCTATGAATTGTACACTGACTATAGCAGATACCATAGAATCACTTCGCTGAGTTGGATGTATAAAGCTGTAGGAACAGCATTGAGAAGCAAAGTGAGCATTGCTGCCTTTGAAAAGAAATGTTTATTGATTCCTGTGTTAAAGGACTGTATAGTGAAAGCTGGAAGAAAAAGGAGTTATTTTTCTGCAGTTCCTGATTTACTTTTCTTTGTACCAGAAGCATGGTTATTTTGTCCTAAGTTCTTTGTGCTTACCAAACCCTGGGACGGGGAAATAAAACCTCATTTTGACCTTACCACTTTTGTTACTTCTATTCCTCTGCTTGGGGAGTGTTTGGGACTTCATTACCCAGAGGGTGTGTACTACTACGCCTGCACTACCCCCACTTCCTGGTTCAGGATATTCACCAGCCTGACCCTCTCTGCATGCCCTAGGACTCAGGGTGGGCCACTGGTGACACTATCGACATGTTCAGTAATTTTGTTCTTTATGATGGTTTCTACCATTTTTCCAGGCACTGACATCAGGCTCACCACTCTGTAGTTTCCCGGATCACCCCTGGAACCCTTTTTAAATATTGGCGTTATATTGGCCATCCTCCAATCTTCAGGTATTACAGATGATTTTAATGATAGTTCACAGATTACTAATAGCAGGTCTGCAATATCATATTTCAGTTCTTTCAACACCCTTGGATGTATACCATCAGGTACAGGTGATTTGCTACTTTCAGTTTATCAAATAGTTGTAATACATCTTCCCGGTGTATTGATACTACTTTCAATTCTTCCGCAGTATCACCTGTAAATGCCACTTCAGTCATGGGTAACATCCCTACATCTTCCTCAGAAAAGACCAAAGCAATGAACTCATTCAGTCTCTCCGCTATGGCCTTGTCCCCTCTTAGTGCCCCTTTTACCCCTCTATTATCTAATGGTCCAACTGACTCTCTCACAGGTTTTTTGCTACGAATGTACTTGAAAAAGTCTTTATTACATGTTTTTGCTTCCACAGCAAGCTTCTTCTCAAATTCTCCCTTTGCCTGCCTTATCAATGCCTTGCATTTAACTTACCAGTGCATGTGCTGTTTCCAGTTTTCGTCATTTGGCTCTTTTTTCCATTTCCTGAAAGATGCTTTTTTGGCAACAACAGCCTCTCTGACATCATCTTTAAACCATGCTGGCAGTTTTTTGGACATCCTTCCACTTTTCTTAAAGCGTGGAATACAGCTGGTCAGGGCTTCCAAGATAGTATTTTTAAACAACACTCAAGCTTGATGTGTCTTTGACCTTTGCAACTGCTCCTTTTAGTTTTTTTTCTTAACTATTTTCCTCATTTTATCATAGTCTCCCTTTCGAAAGTTAAAAGGTAGTACTGTGGATTTCCTTACTATCCTTCCTCCACTAATTAAATCAAACGCGATCATGCTATGATCACTATTGCCAAATGGCCCCAACACCCTTATCTCTTGCACCAGATCTGGTGTTCCAATAAGGACTGTCCATAATGGCTTCCCCTCTGGTCGGTCCATGAACCAGCTGCTCCAAGAAGCAGTCATTTATTTCATCTAAAAACTTTAAGACACCTCACCTGGAAAACACTGTTCTAACAGCTATTCCTTAGCGTCCCTCTAGTCCAGTCCCGGAACCATAGAGTTGTCAACCTCCACCAGCAGCTTTGGAGACTGAAAGATTTCATCACTTTGATGTCACCGGTATAAGTAGACAGGAACCGCCCCCTATCACCAGTACTTTCAGTCTCCAAGCAGCTTGGAGGTTCTGAGCCCGGGACTGTGCTCAGGGAGATCAAATAAGCAGAGCTTTGTTTGTTTCTTTGGGGTTGTTGTTTTTTCCTCTCTTTTGATTTAGTGCTTTTGCTTTATTCTGGGGTGAAAATTTGCTGCTGCTGGGAGGGGTCCCAGTTCTGCCTTTCTCTCCTGTTCTCTCTCGGTCCTTCCCTTCCCTCCGAGGGGTTCTTTTAGTGGGGTCCCAGCTATTTAAAAGTGCAGTGGGCTGAGAGCCTGACTGCCTTACCTCCCTGCTCCCGAACCCGTGCCAGAAGGGTGAGGAGCAGGTTGCAGGAAGAGTGTGCAGCAGCAGAGGACATAATCTGGCAGGAGCTGTGTGCTAAGAGGCTGCAGCAGTCAGTGGGAGCTGAAGCTGGGTGAGAGCTGTGCTCCGGAGCTGTATTTCTCTCTGCCCCCCCTCCTTCCCCCCTTCTCCTCCGGATCGGGTAAGTGCTGTTGAAATTCTTTTTGGGGGGCAGTGCAGGAGTGATAGTAGAAGTCCTAGGGAGGCTCCCAGGTGAAAAGGAAAGCTTGGGGCCTCAGCGCATGCTGTCAGACAGCCCTTTTTTAAGCGGGAAAGCTGGCGGCGGCCATTTTGAAATCGGCATTTCTTTTAAAAGATAGAATTTTCTTCTTTTCATTGAGCAGGCTAGAAGCTTCGTTTTTGCATGGGACCTTCAGAATTCAGCTGATTGGCCTATTGGGAGTAGATTACTGGTTTTAAAAGAAAAAAAAAACGGAAAGTGACTTCTGTCTCAGGGCAGAGAGCCTGTTTTGTCTCTTCAGAGCTGTTTGTTGCTCATAGACAGTAGCATGCCACTTAAAAATCGCTGCTTGGTTTGTGGAGTGAAGCGCAGCGAGCTACTGGACTCCGGGGTATGCCAGGGCTGCTCCCTGGAGCCAGTAGGTATGGAGAAGGCGCTGGGGGGTCCGGCAGGAGATCAGCCAGCGGCCGCTTCAGTAGGAGAGGGATCCCGGCCGTCCTCCCTCGGTCTTCCTGAGCCGACGGCAGGGCCGTCCGGGACAACTGATAACTGATGTGTCTTTGACTCCGGCGGGAAGTCTGGAAGGGAGCGTTGTGGGGATTCCCTCGGACTTCTTTTCCCTGATGCAGCAGGCGTTTGCCTTGCTACAGCCTGCGTTGGGGACTCAGTCGGAAGTCCAGAGGAGTCGGAAACGGTCAGGGTCGGCAGATCTCGCGGTGGGGGAGATAGGCTCGGCAAAGAAACGTAGGGAGCTCCGAGAGGACAGTCTGTCAGGTGATAGGATAGATGAGCTCGGAGCGGATCTGGATCTGGAAATGGCCTCGGAGGAGGATTTAGAGGAAGGCGAGCTACTGGACGTGGAGCAGAGTAGAGTGGTCCGGGTGTTCCGGCGGGAAGAGTTGCCAGCGTTGATTGCTGAGACTCTAAAGACTTTAAACATGCCCTCCGTGACGCCTGCAGCTGAGGTTGTGTTGGAGGATCCGTTGTTGCAGGCGGTTAGGACTTCTCAAAAGGTATTCCCGGTTCATAGGGTGTTTCGAGATATGATTCAGGAGGAATGGGACGCGCCGGAATCGGCGCTCCGAGGGACCAAGACTTTGGCCCGGTTATATCCGTTGTCGGAACAGGATAGGGAGATTTTTCGGTCCCCAAAGGTGGATGCTGCGGTGTCGGCGGTCACTAAGAAGACCACCATTCCGGTGGAGGGTGCCGCGGCGTTAAAAGATGTGCAGGATAGGAAGCTGGATACCTTGTTATAACAGGTGTTTGATATGTGCGCTCTCTCGTTGCAAGCCTCCATTGCGGGAGCATGGGTGGCGAGAGCTGGCTTGCGGTGGTCCCAACGTCTGCAGAGGGGACTACCGGAATCCGGCACGGCTTACCTATCGGATATTCACTATGATTTGATTCGGGGGCTCGCCAAGAGCATGGCTTCGGTGGTGGCGGCTCGCCGGTATCTGTGGCTCCGCAACTGGTCGGCGGACGGTTCTTCCAAGGCGCAGCTTAGTAAATTACCTTTTCGAGGCAAGCTTCTCGTTGGGGAGGATTTAGAGAAGTTGGTCAAGGACTTGGGGGAATCAAAAGGGGGTCGGCTCCCGGAGGATAGGCTGAAGCTGGGCCGGGGGTCGATAGCCTCTAGGGGTGTCCCCAGAGACTCGCAGAGATTCCGATCCTTCCGATTTTCCCAGCCTTCGCAGGGTCGGTATATGGCTCGAGGTCAGTCCTTTCGGGGTTTCCGGGGGCAGGCAGAGGATTTGGTTCCTTTCAGTCCGCCAACAGTAGAAAACCCCAATGAGATACGGCGGACCCAGAGGGGGGAGGTGCCCGTGGGAGGAAGGTTGCGGGAGTTTTACCCCGTCTGGGTCCAATTAACTGCAGATCAGTGGGTGTTGGAGGTCATTCGAGAAGGCTATGCCCTAGAGCTCCAGCGCCCCGTCTCCGACGCCTTTGTCCTCTCCCCATGCCGAGCCCCAAGGAAGTTCAGGGCGGTCGCCAGCACGCTGCAGCGGCTGCGGCATTTAGGGGCGGTGGTGCCCGTTCCGGCGGCTCATTGCGGCTCCGGTCGATACTCCATTTATTTCGTGGTCCCGAAAAAAGAGGGTACGTTCCGTCCCATATTGGATTTAAAGAGGGTAAATCGCTGTCTTCGTGTGACCCATTTCTGGATGGAGTCCTTGCGTTCGGTCATTGCGGTGGTGCGAAAGGGAGAGTTTCTCACGTCTCTAGACCTGACGGAGGCTTATTTGCATATTCCCATACGCCACGAGCATCAAAAGTATCTGCGGTTTGTTCTGCCGATGGGTCATTTTCAATTCCGAGCAATGCCTTTCGGCCTAGCGACGGCGCCTCGCACTTTCACCAAGGTCATGGTAGTGGTGGCGGCGGCGCTCCGCAAGGAGGGCATTCTCGTGCATCCTTACTTGGACGATTGGTTGATTCGAGCGAAGTCCCGGGAGGAGAGCGTGGCGGCCACGGCGCGAGTGGTGCAATTGTTGGAGAGTCTCGACTGGGTGGTCAATTTTGCGAAGAGCAAGCTAGCTCCCTCTCAAGCCCTCGGGGTGTACTGCTCTGTCACGTCCTCTATGGTTCCGGGACTGGACTAGAGGGACGCTAAGGAAGAGTAAATTAGACTTACCTGCTAATTGTCGTTCCTTAAGGAACTCTAGTCCAGTCCCGGATCCCTCCCAGGGTCTTTGCATTTGGGGGCGCGTTTCGAGACCAGTCGGGGGATGGTGTTTCTCCTGGACAAGAGAGCACGGGAATTGCGGGAGCTCGTGCTGAGATTTCTGGGTTGCAGAGCTCCGACTGCATGGCACTATTTGCAATTGTTGGGGACGATGGCGGCCAGCATCGAGGTGGTTCAGTGGGCCAGAGCGCATATGCGGCCGCTGCAGAGCTCTCTTCTAAGGCGCTGGTCGCATCAGAGGGTTGCGTTGTCTCAAAGGTTGGTGTGTCCTCCGGAAGTGCGACGGGCACTCCTGTGGTGGTTGCGCCCCGGAAGTCTAGAAGGGGGCATGCCTCTGGAGGCTGTTGACGACGGATGCATGCCTCACAGGTTGGGGAGCACACTGCGAAGGAAAGTTTGCCTGCAAGTGGTATTTCTGGCGCTGCAGAGTTTCCAAGAAGACTTGGGTCAGAAGGCGGTTCGAGTGCTGTCCAACAATGCCACGACGGTAGCTTATATCAATCGCCAGGGCGGCACAGGGAGTGCGTCGCTGGAGGAGGAAGCGAGTCGACTCTTGGACTGGGCCGAGCGGAATCTGGCTGCGCTGTCGGCACAGCACGTGGCAGGCGTAGAGAATGTCGAGGCCGATTTTCTGAGCCGCCGCAGAGTAGACCCGGGGGAGTGGAGTCTACACCCGGACGTGTTTGCGTTGATAGTGCGGCGCTGGGGGCTACCGGTAATGGATCTGATAAGAACATAAGAAATGCCATACTGGGTCAGACCGAGGTCCATCAAGCCCAGTATCCTGTTTCCAACAGTGGCCAATCTAGGTCATACGTACCTAGCAGTTTCCCCAAAAGACACAGGTTCTGCAGTGCTTGTACTAGGCCAAGCATTGATATCCTGGGTCCCTTTTTAATAGTGGTTTATGGACCTTTCCTCCAGGAACTTGTCCAAACCTTTTTTAAACCCAGCTATACTAACAGCCCTTACTACATCCTCCGGTAACAGATTCCAGAGTTTGATTACACGTTGAGTGAAGAAATATTTTCTCCTATTTGTCTTAAATAGTTTACCCTGTAGCTTCATTACATGTCCCCTAGTCCTTCTATATTCTGATAGCGTAAACAATTGATCCACGTTTATCCGTTCCACTCCATTCATTAATTTATACACCTCTATCATATCTCCCCTCAGCCGTCTCTTTTCTAGGTTAAAGAGCCCTAACCTTTTTAGCCTCTCTTCATAGGAGTAGCCTTCCATCCCCTTCACCAGTTTGGTGGCTCTTCTCTGTACTTTTTCTAATAACTCTATGTCCTTTTTAAGATACGGTGACCAGAATTGCACACAATATTCAAGGTGCGGTCGTACCATGGAGCGATACAGAGGCATTATAATATCCTTTGTTTTATTCTCCATCCCTTTCCTTATGATACCTAGCATTCTATTTGCTTTCTTGGCCGCCGCTGCACACTGGGCGGAGGGTTTTAACATGTTATCCACGATGACTCCTAAATCTTTTTCCTGATGGCACGGTTTGATTCTGCGCAGGTGGAGAGGTTCTTCAGCCGGAGGCGGGAACGAATGGCGGAATGCATTGGCTCAGCGGTGGCCGCTGGAGGGCCTTCTCTACGTGTTTCCTCCTTGGGCTCTCATAGGCAAAGTGATTCAACGCATAGAGAAACACAGCGGTCTGGTGGTTCTCGTGGCGCCCGATTGGCCCAGAAGACCGTGGTATGCAGATCTGGTTCGGCTTCTGGTGGGCCGTCTGTGGCGGCTTCCTCTGCGGGGGGATCTCTTGCTACAGGGGCCGTTATGCATGCCGCAGGTGGGTCGATTCTCGCTTACGGCATGGCTCTTGAAAGGGCTCGGTTGACTGCCAAGGGGTACTCGGCGGCAGTAATTTCTACCTTATTGAAGGCGCGGCGCCGCTCTACTTCCTTGACGTATGTTCGCGTATGGCGTGTTTTTGAGGCATGTTGTGAGGACCGCGGGTTTCAACCTCTGCGGGCTTCGGTGCCTCATATACTGTCTTTTCTTCAAGATGGTGTGGAAAAGGGGTTGGCCGCGAGCACTTTGAGGGTGCAGCTGGCAGCCATTGCCTGTTTCAGGGGTAAGATTCAAGGTCAGCCGGTGGGTGACCACGGAGATATTAGGCGTTTTCTTAGAGCGGTGTTACTGTTGAGGCCTCCAAGACGAGATTCCGTTCCTTCTTGGGATCTGAATTTGGTTTTGGACGCGCTACTTCAAGAACCATTCGAGCCTTTGGACAAGGCTTCCTTGAAAGACTTGATGTTGAAGACTCTCTTCCTTGTGGCTATTTGTTCGGCTCGGAGGATTTCGGAGTTGCAGGCGTTGGCGTGTACGGAGCCGTATCTGACCTTTTTCAGACACAAGGTGGTTTTGCGCACGGTTCCGGCCTTTTTACCGAAGGTGATTTCCGTGTTTCATGTCAACCAAGTAGTATCGCTTCCGGTGTTCTCGGCGGAACAGAAAGAGCGCTCGGGGGGCCGTTTGCATCTCTTGGATGTTCGGAGAGTGCTCAAGAAATATCTCAGGAGAACGGCCTCCTTTAGGAAGTCAGACAGGCTGTTTATTGTTTTTGCGGGGCCTCGGAAAGGTGAGGCAGCGGCGAAGTCTTCCATCTCGCGGTGGTTGAAGGAGGCGATTGCTTCCGCCTACCTGTTAAAGGGTAAGGTGGTTCCGGAAGGTCTTCATGCGCATTCCACCAGGGCGCAGGCGGCATCTTGGGCGGAAGTCAGTTTGGTACCAGTGGAGGAGATCTGTAGGGCGGCGACGTGGTCTTCGCTCCATTCATTTGCTCGGCACTATAGGCTGGATGTGCAGGCACGGGGGATGGGCGTTTTGGCTCAGCGGTTCTTCAGGCTGGGCTAGTAGGTCCCTCCTGTTGATGTGTACTGCTCTGTCACGTCCTCTATGGTTCCGGGACTGGACTAGAGGGACGCTAAGGAAGAGTAAATTAGACTTACCTGCTAATTGTCGTTCCTTAAGGAAATCTAGTCCAGTCCCGGATCCCTCCCAGGGTCTTTGCATTGGGGGCAGCCTGAAGATTCTTTAGAGCGGTCCAGACGGTCAGTGTACTTGTTTAGCGTAGGAAGGGTGAGAAGAAGCACAGGGAAGACAGGTGGGGCCCTTCTTTACGCAGCAGTGTCTCTTGAGCTTGGTCGCACAGTTGCGCCGGGCTTGGGGGTTCTCGGTTCACCCATTCTTTTTTTCTGGTAACACTGTTTGGGACTGTATGGGTGCGAGTTCATTTTGACTGTTGGCCGATTATGGCTATTATTTCTTTATTCTACTTATTTGTTGCTCTGCTGAGTCTGCTTTGTCAATAGGTACTGGTGATAGGGGGCGGTTCCTGTCTACTTATACCGGTGACATCAAAGTGATGAAATCTTTCAGTCTCCAAAGCTGCTGGTGGAGGTTGACAACTCTATGGTTCCGGGACTGGACTAGAGTTCCTTAAGGAACGACAATTAGCAGGTAAGTCTAATTTACTCTTACGTCAACCAGCTATGTAAGCAAGAGTCAAACTCTTGTACATTACTCTCCATATATACAGTTTTTCTCTGTGGACAAGAAGGAAGTAAATAGTCACGTAAGAGTGATGACACCAATGGAGCCTCGCATGGGAATGCTCTCCAGCTTCTACTAGAAGCTTTTGGGAGGCTCCACCGTGCATGTGTACCTGTCTTCCCACCTGCCGTGTTGCCATCTTCTCCAGTCTTCTTTTTCCACAGAGCCCTTAGGATGTGTTCCTGAAACGTCAGAAAAAGGTTTTCATACCTAACCTCTTTGGGGTGTTTTATTCTTCATTTTTCCTTTATAACAGCTGGTACCATCGAGATGTTCTACTTTGCCACAGCTGTTTTCTGACATGTCCCAAAAGCCAACAAGCGGGTTTAAGAGGTGCACTACCTGTGCTCGGACCATCTCTGTCACGGACCAGCACAACTGGTGCTTTCAGTGCCTGGGCCCAGTCCACCAGTCCGCCTCTTGTAACCTGTGCTTGGAGATGATAAGAAGGGGCCTGAAGGGTTGGAAGAAGCAGTGGGAGTCCCTTTTCAGGCTGGAAGAGTCTGCATCTTCGACCCCGGCATCAACCCTGGTGTCTTTGAGCACTGTGGAGACATCGGCATCAAGAGGGTCCCAAGCTAACATGGAGCCAAGGCATGGTGGATCTCTGTCGACCTTTGCCTGGAATTGACTTTGTCGACAACAAAGGGGGCTTCCAAGCACTGGGCCAAGGTCCATAGACATCGGAGCCCTACTAACAGGACATGGAGAGCGATGGTGGGAGCAGCCCGCTAAGGTGCCCCGACAAGAGAACTTGAAAGCCAAGGTACCAGACGGGTGCCATGAATCTCCCAATGCCCTATCATTGTGGATTCTTCTATAGGGGTGCTGGAGCCAGAGACTGAAGTTTTATTCCCAGCCCCGATACCTTCGGAGATGGTAGTCTTGGTGGAGTGCCTTTGAGCCCTTGTGGCCCACATGGCAGCAGTATTGGCCATGCAGCTGTCTGGCTCCTCAGTGCCTAGGGTATCATCATCGCAGGCACTGCAGCCAATCCTCAAGACCCATGCACTGCCTTCTGATGCAGACATATTAGGCTGGTGATCAGAATCGACACTGGTTCTTATGGCCATCTCCCTGTCGAGTGTAGGGGTCTGATGCCCCGAGGAGGCTACAGAAGCACTCGATGCACCATCGGTCTTGGAGGCACTCTTCCTCGGCATGCAGCTGGAGTTGGCACCAGGAAGTGGCCCCAGGAAGTGGCCCGATGCTACTTCAAATTCTTCTCGGAGAGTCTGATGGCTGGGAGACCGAGGCATCAGAGGTGTCTGGGAGCAGATCTCCCGAGCTCCCTTTGGACCCCTCTCCTCCTTACAAGTGCTGGAAGTCATCACCAGGGGACATGTCCTTCCAGGACTTCATGCCGGATAAGACCAAGGCCATTCCCTTCTCCCTGGAGTCGGAGGACAAGCCCAGGGCGGAGGAGCTGGAGATCCTTCAGTATCCTTCGACCCCCAAGGAGGCTGTGATTGTGCCAGTGCTTCATATCCTGCAGAGGTTGCAAATGGGGATGTGGGAGAATCCCCTTATGGGTGCCAGTGGTCAGCAGATGGCTGGACTTGATCTGCTGGTTCCACAAGTTCCTGGGTTTTGAGAAACCTCAGCTTGCACACCACTCTCTGGTGGTGGAGTTGGCTATGAAGAGAATTAAGAGCAGCAAGATGCATTTCTCACTGCCCCTGGGCAGGGAGGTGAGTACCTTGGACGACTTTGATTGGCGGGTGCTTCCAGAGTACCTTGCTGGTGGGGCCAGGTCCTTTCATACCAATTGTACATAGGCATGTTTCTCAAGGACATCATGCTGGATCTGGCTGAATTTGGCCCGCTCCTCACCCTACAGCACCTGGATGCCTTCCATGCCTTAGTGGGCCACGGTAAGGACTGTTCTAAGTTCATGGTCCGGTCGACTTATGATGCCTTAGAGTCCACCTGCAAGGCCGTGGCAATGGGCATTAGTGCCTGCTGGCTCACCTGGCTTCAATCCTCAGACCTGGAGCAGTGGTCCAGGACAAGCTGGCTGATGTGCCTTGCCTCATTGGGAAGCAGGTAGAGGGTAAGGCTGGTGAGAACAAGACGCAATAGTACAAGGGCAAGAAGATTTTCTACCAGTGGAAGCACCAGTACCTCTTAAACCCACAGAGCTCTCAGCCAAGGACACCATCTCCATGCCACATTGCCAGGAAAAGCCTCAGAAAGCCCCCTGGCCCCGCAGCCCAAGCCTGGGGCTAGGTTTTGACTGGTTCCTCCAGAGCGTAGCCAATCTGCCTGTCTTCGCAGCTGACAACACTCCAGTGGGGGGCAGCTCATCCAATTCACCCACAGGTGGCCTCTCATCACCTCAGACAAGTGAGTATTGCACATACTCTGAAACGGCTACATGCTGCACTTTGCCATGCTGCCGCCCCTCTTTCCCCCTGCTGGATTACCTGCATATTACCCTGTTCACAGACCTCACCATCGAGCCGGTACTTCCTGCTCCCCAAAACAATGGGGGGGGATGTTTCCAGCCCATCCTGGACCTCGGAGACATCAACATCTACCTACTGCGAGAACAGTTCAAGATGGTCCCATTGGGAATCCTGCTTCCATCCCTTCTAAAGGACGATTGCTATGTTCCCTGGATCTCAAGGAAGTATACACGTATATACCAATCCACCTCGCTCACAGTAAATATCTCTAGTTCATCCTAGGGGACTAGCATTTCCAGAACCTTGTCCTTCCCTTCAAACTGACATCAGCACCCCAAGTCTTCACGAAGTGTCTCGCGGTAGTTGCCGCTTACCTGTGGACTTTGGGGTGTTCATCTTCCCCTGCTTGGACAACTGGCTCATGCAGCGGTCCACTCAGCTGACCATCCAGGTTCTTGAGCAGTTGGGGTTCATGGTCAATTACCCCAAGTTCCACCTCCTGCCCCTCCCAACAGCTGGAATTCATAGGGGCTCTTCTCAATACCACGCGAGCATGGGCTTTTCTCTCGATGGATCACTTGCAGAAGCTGACAGCCTTGGTCTGTGATACCCAGCAGAGACATCAGGTGACAGCTCGTGGGATGCTGAAGGTGCTTGGCCATATGGCTTCGATCGTGCATGTCACTCCTCTGGCTTGTCTGTCGACGAGATGAGCTCAATGGATTCTGAGTATGCAGTGGACACAGGCCACTTCCAGGACCGGATGGCGGTTAATGGGCCTCTCATACAGTCCCTGCACTGGTGGCTGGAGCCGCAGAACTTGATCAGGGGCTCCCCTTCCAGACATTGCCCTCTCCAATGGACACTGATGACAGGTGTATCCAAGAAGGGCTGGGGAGCTTATTTGGATGACCTGCACATGCAGGATCTATGGTCCGAGCAGGAGAGCCTGCACCAAATCAGTTTCCTGGAACGCCGGGCCATAATGAACACTCTCTTGAGTGTTCCGGGTTCACTTGGCCAACGAGTCTGTGCTGATCAAGACAGACAACCAGGTGGCGATGTACTATGTCAATAAGCAGGGTGGCATGGGGTTGTACCTCCTGTGCTGGGAGGAGGTCCACTTGTGGACGTTTGCTATTGCTCACGGGATGGAGCTGAGGGCTACATACCCACCTGGGGACCTCAACTGCCTGGCGGACTAGCTGAGCCGTGTCCTTCAACCACACAAGTGGACCCTCAAGAAGGCGGTTTTGAGGTAGATCTTTCGGGAATGGGGTACCTCCGCAATAGATCTCTTCGCTGCCCCATAAAATGCCTAGGAGGATTGGTTCTGCTCCAGGGTCACTTTCCCCAACTGACATCGGATGTCTTCCTCCTCCACTGAGAAGTAGGCCTGCTTTACACCTATCTTCCCATTCCACTTGTGGTGAAGACCTTGCTGAAGCTGCAGGGCAATAGGAGTATGATGATTCTCATTTTCCTGAAATGGCCCAGGCCGCTGTGGTTTCCCGTGCTGCTCCAGCTCTCTTGAAGGGAGCCTCTGCGCTGGGCTGTGCCCAAAATCTCATATCTCAGGAGGGCAGGGCCTTGCTGCATCCCAGTGTCCATTCCTTGGCTCTCACGGCATGGATGCTGAGCAGGTAGTCCTCTCGGTGCTCAGCCTGCCTGAGAATGTTACAGAGGTCCTTTTGGCCTCCTGCAGGACTTCTATGCAAAGGTCTTATGCACTCAAGTGGCAGAGGTTCTCCTCCTAGTGCGCAGAATGGGCTCTGGACCCCTTCTGTGACAGGTTGTTGGAGTACTTCCTGCACCTCTTGGACTCTGGTCTCAAGTCCAATTCGGTCAGGGTCCACCTGAGTGCGATTGGGGCCTACCATCACAGCTCAGAGGGGAAGCCCATCTCTGTCCAGCACCTGGTGGCTCATTTCATGTGGGGCTTATTTCTCTCAAAACCTCAGGTCAAGCCCCCATCAGTGGCTTGGGACCTAATGTGGTTCTGGCACAGCTCTTTTCTCCCTTCAAGCCACTCGCCTGCTGCCCTCTGATGTTCTTGACCTGGAAGGACTTGCTCCTGGTGGCAGTCACTTCGGCATGCCGTGGCAGAGAGCTCCAGGCATTGGTGGCTCACACAATGTACACCATGTTCCACCACAATAGGGTGATCTTGTGCACGCACCCGCGTTTCTTGCCAAATGTGGTGTCTTCGTTTCACCTCAACCAGTCAGTCATCCTGACGACTTTCTTCCCCAGGCCTCACACCAATAGCAGGTGAAGCAGCACTGCACATGTTGGACTGCAAGCGCACCATGGCCTTCTGTCTTGAGTGGACGAAGGCCCACCATAAGTCCACCCAGCTGTTTGTCTCTTTTTACCCTAGCAAGCTGGGGACTGTTGTCTCCAAACACACTCTATCGATTTGGCTAGCAGACTGCATGTCTTTTTCTTATGCTCAGGCAGGCCTGAGCCTTGATGGTCATGTCACAACTCACATCAGAGCCATGGCTGCATTGGTGGCCAACTTTTGTTCGGTCTCCATGGAGGAGATCTGCAGGGCTGCAATGTGGTCTTCCATCCACAACTCATTACTGTCTGGATGGGGATTCCTGACGAGACAGCAATTTTGGCCAAACTATGTTCCAGCATCTCTTTGGGAATTAGGTTCCATCTCCTTCCCATCGGCCCTTCTGTCCATCCAGGCTACCAAAAAGTGTATACCTCAGTGATGCTGTGTGCTGTAGATGCTGAATCAGTCGGGTCCGTTAGAGGGACTACCCACGCTGTTGTTCTCTGGTTCCGTTGCCCATGTTGGGCTTTTGACCCCCTCTGTTTTCGGTAACCTGCAGCTTGGAAGTCCCATATGTGAGGACTTACTTCTGCTTGTCCACGGAGAAAGCATAGTTACTCACTTTTGTAGCAGGTGTTCTCTGTGGACAGCAGGAATAAGTCTTCACAACCCTTCCACCTCCCCAAAGAGTTGTTTTTGGCTATTGCTTTGATATCTTACTGGAGAAGATGACGCCACGGCAGGCGGGAAGGCAGGCGCACATGTGTGGTGGAGCCTCACAAAGCTTCTAGTAGAAGCTGGGGGAGTATTCCCATGTGGGGCACCCATACATGAGGACTTATTCCTGCGATCCAGATTAGTAACTATGTTTTCCCCAATAGAGTGGTACTTTCTTTGCATCCCAAATTTTTACCCAAAATGGTATCAAGTCCGTCTAACACAATCAGTTGTTCTTCCAGTTTTTTTCTGAAACCTTACTATCATCCAGCAGATAATTTTGTACATAGATTGGACTGTAAGCATACTTTAACATACTTGCTTACAGCGCTAAAAATAAGATGTTCCCAACTGTTTGTCTCCTACAAGCCCGACAATCCAAATACCCAGGTTTCAAAGTGTACACTTTCTAATTGGGCATCAGATTGTATTGACTTTTATTAAAAAGCAGAGTGTCCCATCTCCAGGTCATGTCACTATTCATCAAAATCCATAGCCATTGCTAACCTCAAAGACGCTATACTATCAAAGAGTTACAAATTGCAACATGGTAATCAGCATACACTTTCTGAGCATTACTTCCTAGAGTAGACTCCTCGTTACTCATGGACAGTAACTTTGGCCAGAAAGTTTTTCAAAACCTGTTTGCTTAGTTCTAACATCAATACTTCCATCCACCCAGAAGACAAGATCTAACTCGGACTTCACTCACACATTATAAGTCTCAGCTTAAGAGTCACCCATGCATGTGGCTGCATCACTTGCTTGTCCATGGAGAAAGCAAAATTGCTCACCTGTAAAGGGGGCTCTCAGTAGGTAAAAGAAGCCACACTTCCTCCCATCATCCCCAACTAACACTGTTGGCCAATTATGATATAAACTGTCTGTCAGAGGATGGTTGCTGGCATCGGAACAGCCAAATATGCTCAAGAGACCCTCGTGAGAGATTTTCCTGAAATTTAGAGGAGAGAGCTGTCACGGATGATGTCACCCATGCATGTAACTGCTTTTGCCTGCTATCCATGGAAAACCCCCAATACAAGTGAGCAGTTTTCACTTTTGTGGATAGTTTTGACTAATACCCCTTTTATTAGAAATCTGCATCTGGGATGTACAGTGGCCACAAGCTGTTATTGTTATATCAAAAAACAATAGTCTATTGAATGTACTTGTATATTTTTCTTGCGTTCTCTCAGCTATTCATGAGTGGCTTATTGGAAGATCTCTCCCTTCACAGCCAGCCCAGCTCCTGACGGCTCTAGCCAAGATTCTTTTGGAGAAGATGGGGGGCTCATCGGGGGCGGTGAGTGTTGGGGATAGAACACTCCTGTGGGGAGGAAATGCAGAGCAGCTTGATAGGACATTACATAAGAACATAAGATATGCCATACTGGGTCAGACCAAGGTCCATCAAGCCCAGTATCCTGTTTCCAACAGTGGCCAATCTAGGTCATACAGTGATTCCTTAGTGATTTTCTGGGAGGCTGCAAGAGACCAGAACCCCATTCTTATTTACTAATTATCTCAGGAAGGAGAACATATCATTGGCAGCTTGAGGGGGAGTAAAATCTTCCAGATATATCAGAGATGGATTTATCAAACAAATAAGATTTCCCTGTTCTGGATTTTCCATTTAATTTATTTGTTCATTTTGCTTCAAGCTTTATAGCCTTTTTCTGACTGCAGCTGCACAGCCCTTGCAGTCTCACAATGACCCTGCGGCCTGGGCTGCTGCGATGGATGCTGGAATTGAAGCTGTGAAGAGGTAAGTAGGCTCCAATATACATTAACCATTTCTAGCATGTATTTTCTGTTCTTGCCTGACTATATTAGAACACAGACTACTCTGTTTTTGTGAGTCACTGACTAGTTTCTCTTCTCTTGGCCTGTGGAGCCTACCAAAGTTCCCTTGAAGCATCATTGGCCATATTTAACTCTTTGGTAGTCTCCGTGATATATATGGTCATATTTTCTTACCTGGAGTGCTGGCTGAGTGATTAATGTCAGATTACTCTGGATGGGTCCTCAGTTAATTTGGCTGTTTATATTAGATTTCTCACTTTTTCCAAATCAGGGTTCAAAGCCAGTAGATAAAAATTTCCCTGCCCAAGAACGTTTCAGAATCTTAATTTCTGATCCTCTGGTAATGGAAGAGTAAGCAACTTATTCAAAGTCTTAGGGAGTGTGAGAATCAGGATTTGAACCCTGCCTTTCTTGGTTCTCACCACTCTCTCAGTTAATAACCAGCTGCAGTGGAGGCCAATAGGCTTGAGCTCTTCTAGCCAGGATTTGATATCTTCAGGAAGGACTCTATAGATTATAATGAGCATTTCATCTGCATTCATACTGGGTATACCAAATGAGTTACTTTTGCTATATAAATTCATATTGGATGACAAAAAACAGCTGGGTTTCTAGGATTTAACAAAATCATTGAACAAACAAGGCAACAAAAGCAGGAAGTTGCAGAGGTTTCGCAGAAGCCAGGCTGTACTAATTTGTGGTTTGTTTGGCAGGTATGGAGGAGCTGACACTGGGGACAGGACCATGGTGAGTTTGACTAGCTATGTCCTCCGCTCTCCTGCAAGAATGACTACTTTTTATCCTTGCCAAGGCAAGACATTTAATTTGGAAATCGAGTCCAAAATGGAACTCACATTACAAGCAATGCACTTCAGTACTGCAGGGATGGCCACCTTTGAGGTGCTAGGCCAAATACATGACCTAAAGGCTTCTAGAGAGCAAGGAGGAAGAACAGAGCAGTGAACCTGCAGCCCTGGAGAGCTGCATTCAGAATCTCTTCAACTGACTTTGAAATCACCTCAGTTGTCCAGCTAACTGGATTTGAACAATATTTGCTCACTTTCTCAATTTCCTTTGGAAGTTGCTATACAGCTAAGGCAAACCTGGCACCAGCCTTTGCATCCCACAAGTGCCATTATATTTGTGTCTCCAGGAACAAGCAGGAATGTAGTCTTCACATATGGGGTATCGTCGGCACAGACGGAGCCTGCGCAGGAACGCTCCCCAGCGTCCAATTAGAAAGCTTTTGGGAGCATCCCACAGCGCCTGCGTGCTGCCTTCCCGCCTTTCCCAACTGCCTCTCTCCGGTTCTTCTTTTTCCGCGGAGCCAGCAGGTCGTCGTTCCTGTCACCGCAGAAAATTCTTCCTTATTGCTTTTTTTTTTTTTTTTGTGGTCACGCCTGCCGCCTTCGATACTCTACCGGTGCTGCCGGTTTTTCTTTCTTTATTTCTGTTCTTTAAAAAAAAAAATACGTAGTACTTTTTCCTGTTTTTTTCCAGGTGCACGCGCCATTTTGGGCCTTAGGCCCAAACATTTTTCCTATAATGGAGAAACCTGCTTCAGGTTTCAAAAAGTGCACCAAGTGTGGCGGTACCATCTCCGACACCCATGAATGGTGTCTAAAATGTTTAGGTCCTGACCACTCCATCACGGATTGTATGTCCTGTGCCATGATGTCTAAAAGAGGTCGGCAGACACCGAGCTACCAAACTCAGTACCCTGTTTCCCTCTGTTGCAGCTTCGGTGGCATCGACGTCTTCCAGGGCTTCCTCTTCCTCCCGTGGATCTCAGGTAACCAAACATAAGTCCAGCTGGTCCTCAAAGGGTAGATCTCCTTCTAAGCATCGAGATACCTCTGGCGTTGCCCTTGAGGATTCTGCACCGGCAAAATTGCCTTGACGGGAGGCTTCGGCTTCCAAAGCATTATCGGGGCTCCAGGATGTTCTTGAGGCCTCGACCTCGGCAGAACTACTGGTGCCATGCTCTGGGGTACCGGCTGTTTTCTCCGGTACTGACACCCAAGCATCGGCAGCGTTGATAGACCAGAGATTCCTGGCTATTGAACGCAGTCTGGCGGCTCTCCTTCCGGTATCGACACCCTCGGAACCGCGTCAGACACTTCAACCGGTATCGGTACTGATAACATCGACATCTGTGTCCGCATTGCCGGCACCCAGTCTCTCGATGCCCTCCGGTACCGATACACTGGTACCGATTCCTCCGGTACCAACTTTGGTCGGTACGGGTATCGGGCTGTACAGGAGCATCCGGACAGAAGATACTTCGAGTCCTCAGAGGAATCTGAGGATTCTGATAGTTCTGTCTATACCGGAGCACTTCTTCCAGAGGAGCCCTCCTCCCTAAATGCAGGATGTCTCCTCCAGAGGATATCTCCTTCCAAGACTTTATCAGGGAGGTGGCTCCGGAAACAGAGCCTAGAGCAAAGGAGTTGGAAATTTTACAATATCCTAAAGCTCCTAAGGAGGCAGCTACTTTGCCCATCCATGAGATCTTGCATGATCTCATTCTAAGAATGTGGGAGACCCCTCTTACCACCTCTCCTCATTCTCGGAGACTTGACACTATGTATCAAGTCCCTTCTTGTCCTGGTTTCCAGAAAACTCAGCTCCCTCACCACTCTATTGTAGTGGAATCGGCTATGAGAAGGATCAGGAGTGCAAAGAGGCATGCCTCTAATCCTCCAGGACGTGAGTGCAGAACGTTGGATGCCTTTGGACGTCGTATTTTCCAAGCTTCCATGCTGTCTGCCAGAATCAGTTCCTATATTTTATATATGGGAATGTTCCTGAAGGAAATCACAGGAGATTTAGAGATTTTGGGTCCTCTTCTTCCTGAGGATAGATGACAGGATTTTCTCACATTGGTCAAACATGCCCAGGATGTTTCCAAATTTGTCAACCATGCAGCTTTTGACTGTTTTGAGTGCATAAGCAGAACCTCTGCCATTGCCATAGGTGCACGAAGAATTCCTTGGCTCCAGGCATCTGATTTGGAGCTCTGGGTACAAGACAAACTGGGCAATATTCCTTGTACTGGTGAGAACCTGTTTGGCAAGGATTGGCAAGAGAAAGCCAATGAACTGGATGCTGACAACTCCACCTTGGACAGACTATCCAAGGCCACAGCTGATCCTGCAAGAAAGAAATCTTTCAAGAAACTTTTCTTTTCCAAAAAGAAAAGGTTTTATCCTGCTTATTCTCAGCAGGGACGTTCTGCAGGTCAGCTTGTCCGGAAGGATCAGCAACCACCCAAACAGAGAAAGGCAAAAACTGCTAAGCCTCCACAAGGCCTTTGACTTGCAACTAGAGAACTTAGCCTTCCTGGCTCTCATTGGACCAGAGCCTTCCACCATTCCAGGAAGGTTGTGTCACTTTGCCCCCAGATGGGGGCAGATAACAGCAGAGCATTGGACACTCTCCATCATAAAAGAGGGGTACAAGCTTCATTTTTTGAGCATGCCCCCTCCCACAATGATAAGGCAGTTCAATTCTCAGACCTCTCTCACCAACCTGTTAGATCAAGAGGTCACCATGCTTCTTGCCCAAGGGGCAGTAGAAGAAGTACCCATTCATCAACAGGGTACAGTGTTCTACTCTCCCTATTTCCTTATCCCAAAGAAAACGGGGGGATACAGACCTATCTCAGACCTCAAAGAATTGAACAAATTCCTATTCAAAGAGAAATTCAAGATGATTTGTCTGGGAACTCTGCTGCCATACCTTCAGAGTCAGGATTGGCTTTAGATCTCAAGGATGCATACACCCATGTTCTCATGCATCCAACTCACAGAAGTTTCCTTCGGTTCCTTTTTCAGGGAAAGCACTACCAATACAGGGTGCTTCCTTTTGGCCTGGCCTCAGCACCAAGAGTGTTCACGAAATGCATGGCTGTGGTAGCAGCATTTCTCCGCACTCTAGGAATATTCATCTTCCCCTACTTAGAGGACTGGCTCATTCGAGCCCCAACAGAATCAGAGGCCAGGACTTCTCTATCCTGCACAATGCATATCTTTCAGTATTTGGGTCTGGTAATAAACATCCCAAAATCCAGTCTAACTCCCACTCAGTCTTTAGAGTTCATAGGGGCTGTGCTGGATACCAAAAAGGCAAGGGCCTATCTCCCCCAGGCCCATTGCCTTCGCATAGTGCAATTAGCTTATCAAGCAGTGCTAAAGCCTCATCTCACTGCCCGAGAAATGCTACAATTACTAGGCCACATGGCATCTACCGTGCATGTGGTTCCCGATGCTCACCTCCATATGAGAGCAGCCCAGTGGACTTTATCCACTCAATGAACCCAGGCATCAGGATGCCTGTCAGACAAAATAGCAAATACAAATCGCCTTATTTTGTCCCTCCAGTGGTGGAAGTCCACTCAAAACCTGTTGCTGGGGTCCCCTTTTCAACAACCCTTACCCCAGGCAACTCTCACAACAGATGCTTCTCCGATGGGTTGGGGAGCTCATCTGCAAGACCTCTCCACCCAAGGCACCTGGACTCCACAAGAGACTCATCTACATATCAGTCTCTTGGAGCTCAGAGCAATCTTCCTTGCCCTTCGAGTGTTCCACAGCCTGCTCAACTAAAAGACAGCCTTATTCATACGGACAATCAAGTAGCCATGTTCTACGTGAACAAGCAGGGGGGAACAGGCTCTCTGTCGCTTTGCAACGAAGCTTTGCGACTATGGGCCCTCGCCAGAGAGCATCAGATCCATCTCCTGGCAGTGTATCTTCCAGGCATACAAAACTCTTGGGCGGACAGACTCAGTCGAGTTCTGCTTCCACACGAGTGGTCTCTGCATGCAGACCAGGTGGCCAAGATTTTTCAAATTTGGGGAACCCCGGACATAGACCTCTTTGCAAGTCGGTGGAATGCCAAACCTCCCCGGTTCTGTTCCAGAATTCCGGCTCAGGGGGCTCAGGCCAGGGATGCTTTCCTCCTTTACTGGGGTCAAGACTTCCTGTATGCCTTTCCACCCATTCCCCTAATTCCCAAAACTCTGTTCAAGCTTCAGAGAGACAGAGGCCATATGATTCTCATAGCTCCACATTGGCCACGGCAAGTTTGGTACCCTCTGCTCCTACATCTCTCTCAAGCTCCCTCCCTGGAGTTAGGGTCTGCTCCAGATCTCCTATCTCAGGAAGGCGGAATGTTATGGCATCCCAATCCCCAGGCCCTGCATCTGAGGGCTTGGTTGCAGAAGGCCTAGATCTCCATGGTCTTAATCTCCCTCAGCAAATAAAGGATATCCTTTATGCTTCCAGGAAGCCTTCCACAAGACGCTCTTATGCTTTCAAGTGGAAAAGGTTTACCATATTGTGTTCGCAGAAGGGTCTTAACCCTTTTGCCTTACCTCTGGAATCATTGCTGGAGTATCTCCTTCATTTATCCAACGCAGGACTTAAGACTAACTCAGTAAGGGTCCATTTGAGTGCTATTGCAGCTTCCTTCAAGCCCCTAAATGGACAACCTATTTCCTCCCATCCTCTTATAGCAAGATTTATGAGAGGCCTTCTGCTGACTAGGCCTCCCATTAAGCCACCACCTGTGGCATTGGACTTAAATTTGGTTCTTGGTCAGCGCATGAAGCCACCTTTCGAACCCTTAGCTACTACCTCCCTGAAATTCCTTTCTTGGAGGTTATCTTTTTCATTGCAATCACATCAGCACGTCGCATCAGTGAGTTGCAAGCACTAGTGGCTGATCCACCTTATACAAGGTTTCATCATGACAAGGTAGTCCTTAGGACTCATCCACACTTTATGCCAAAGGTGGTCTCGCCTTTTCATCTAAACGAAGCGGTCTACCTACCTGTGTTCTTTCCAAGGCCTCATGCATCAAATGCAGAAAGGAACCTTCATACTTTGGACTGTAAAAGAGCTATAGCCTTTTACTTACAAAGAACACAGCAACATAGAAAGTCCTCTCAACTCTTTGTTGCTTTTGATCCTTCTCATTTGGGACTTCCAGTCTCCCAACAGAACACTATCAACTGGATTGCTCAGTGTATTGCCTTTGCCTAGCAGAGTAAGAATCTTCCTCTGGAGGGCCATGTCACAGCTCACTATGCGAGAACCATGGCAGCCTCAATGGCTCATCTGCACTCTGTGTCTATTGATGGCATCTGTCGAGCAGTTACCTGGGCCTCGGTTCATACCTTCACAGACCATTACTGCTTGGACAAGGACTCCCATCGGGATGCCTTGTTTGGTCAGGCTGTTCTTCAACACCTGTTCCATACCTAATCAACGCCTACCCGCCATCCCTGGGGGGAAGTGGAGCCCTGGTTCAGGGACACACAACTTCTGGGGTCTCTCCCTGGCATCTAAATCTAGGGAGTCCCCCATATGTGAAGACTACATTCCTGCTTGTTCCTGGAGATAGCATAGTTACTCACCTGTAACAGGTGATCTCCGGGAACAGCAGGAATTTAGTCTTCACAACCCACCCACCTCCCCTAGGAGTTGTATCTCTCTATCTCTTTCCCTTTCCCTCTCTCTTTGTCTCAGCTTTAAAACTCAACTGGAGAGAGGTAGTTGGGGAAGGCAGCACGCAGGCGCTGTGGGATGCTCCCAAAAGCTTTCTAATTGGACGCTGGGGAGCGTTCCCACGCAGGCTCCGTCGGTGCCGACGATACCCCATATGTGAAGACTAAATTCCTGCTATTCCCGGAGATCACCTGTTACAGGTGAGTAACTATGCTTTCTGGTAAAACATACCGGGATTCTTTTTTTGGAAGACGTGTTTATATGACTTTGATAGGGTCACTGATTAATTTCAGATTTTCAGGATAGATTGATCCAGCCCTGCGTTTACTCCTTTGCTTGCAGATACGCAGATACTTGCAGTTTTGATTTTTCTATTGAATTCTTAAAAAAAAAAAAAAAAAAAAAAAGCAAGACCACATGTAGTGGTGAAAATCTAGGATTGGATTAGCTTGTCCTTGAAAACCTGGAGCCAGTTGGCAACATTTTTAATGGATCCTATGAACTGGGACTTTCCAAGTCTGTCCTGTTGACCCCACTACCAGTTGGGTTTTCGGGATAACAGACACAATATATGCAGATGTGCCTTATACATATCATTGTAGATATCCTGAAAGCCCAGCTGGCAGTGGAGGTCAGCAGGACAGATATTGGAAGCCCTAAGTATGTACACAAGAACTTGTTTTAGTGCACTAGTAAATGTTTTATGGCAATAAGAACAACGGTTCAAAGTCTCAACATGTTTATTCCTATCAGTGTCATTTGGAACTAGATCCCACGTGTATGCTTATTGAAGGGATTGACTGCTGTCCTATCAGAGCTTTATAAGATGTGATCCACTGGTGAAAAGGAAGTCTTCCACTCAAATAGACTGCCACATAGTAATGTGGGGAAATAGCCAATTGCTGCTGCTAGGAAACAGCATTCTGTCTAATTTTTCTCCAAGGGCATATGCTATGTGGTGAGGAAAGCACCACTACGCACAGATATGCACAGGGAAATAGAACCTCTACCTTTAATTCTGAATGTGTCAGAGGTTTCCCTAGCAACCAAGAGTCTATGACTCACAAGTTAGTCATTCCTAAGCCCCGCCCACAGCAGCACGTCAGAGGGAAGCCAGACCCTGGTCACATGTGCTGGGAGCAAGGTGTGGCACAGGAAGAGGAACAGTTGAAAAACCTGAGTTTTAGAAACTCAAAGGGGGACGGAGCGAGGGCAGCAAACAGAGCCAAGGAAGCCAGGGAGAGACTTGGACAAGAGAGACATGGAGGACAAGGTCTCAGGCATGGTCTCAGTGAAGGAGCAAGTGAGAGAGTGCTGACAAGGAATGAAAGAAAGTGTGAAGGAAACACTGGAAGCAGAAGTGTGAGAACGGATGAGAGATTGCTAAAAACAGCTGAGAGAACAAGGAATGAAACGCTGTTGCAATCAGACGGAGTTGCTACAAACAGAAGACAGCATGGCTGGCTCACAAGAGAGAGAGAGATACTAAACCCCTCTGGCTCCAGGCAAGTGTGTCTTCCTCCATTCATAGCTAATAAAAGCTTAGAAGAATTAGCTTTAGATTTACAAGCTGATTCTAATCATAAGCAGTGTCCCAGGATAAAGGGGAACCGTTTAGCTAAGTATCCAGTAGCCCAGGTAGCTGAAGAGCTGCTGCAGAAACAAGCCATACTTAAAAGGTTAAGTGACTTGATAGAGAAAGAGAATAGCCAGCTCTCATCCCAGCTGCCATTGAATGTATGTGATACAGAGAGTATTGAAGATATGGAAATTGCTGATGATGAATGCAGCTCTATTGAAATGCAATGTGCTGTATGCCAAGCTTCTGACAGGGAAGAATGTTAAAACAGAAAGCCATTGAATGAATGCCTGTATAGAGAGAGAAGCCTGATTTCTGAAGACGTCACAAGTAGGTGATAAAGCTGCTGAGTGCTAAGCACAACTTATAAAGTTAGAAGCTGCTATTAAATGCTCAAGGAACATTTGAAGAATTGTTTGATACAAGAGTTTGGTTCCTATGAAGAGAGCAACCTTTAAAGAAGATAAAAGTTTTGGAAAGAAGTTGTAATTGTGAACAAAGCAAAGTTCTGCTTGTTTTTCTTTTGAATTTGTGGCTGTGAAGCAAAAGCCTGTATTTTGGTTTTTCCATTTCCCATCCTGCGTGTAAAGGATTCCCTGAATACGATTAATACATTTCTCTGTCTATTGCCTAAATCACTGGTTCACAACTCCTTACTTTAAAATGGGACTATAATTCCCAGCAGCCCTCCTGGCAGCCATCTTGGGAAACTTGTTTTAAAGAAAAAGGCGACCTCACCTGGTGTTGGTTATCAACCTGGCCAGCTGGGGGCGACAGCTAGTATGCAGTACTGGTGTGCACAACCTTTTGCAAGTGAGTAGGGTGGTCCCCCATCTTGTGTTTTTTCCCCTGCATGAGCTTTTTCTGTCATTGCACTGCCACCACCAGGGACCCAAGCTCCATATTTCTCCTTCCCTTGCTCCGTTTTTCTTACCTCAGCTTCTACTTCTCCTCCCTTCACCGCTGTCTCCTCTGACCCCTCCCTAGCTTCTAAATACCCCTCCATTTTATTTTCTCTAACCTACTCTGTCATTCCCATGTTGTCTCCCATTCCCTATCATCCCTCATCCATCTAATGCTTCATTTCTCATTCTTATCTCCATAAATCCTTTGTTTCTTTATTCCCCAGTATGTCCCCCTGTCTCTTATCCTTTTCCCCCTTGTAGCCATCTAACCTTTTTTTCCCCTTCTTCTTTTCCCCCCTCCTTTCCACAGCATCTGTCCCCCCATCTTCTATGCCCTTTCCTAACACCCACTCCCCTTATCTCTTTCCCCTACTTGCCATCCCTTGAATCTGCTCCCTGCTGCAACAGTTAAGTGTAACAACCAAAAGAGTTACTAAATTAATCAAATAAAGCCTGGGGAGAGCAAACAATGAGACTGTTGCTAACAAAGCCTCATTTAATTAGTTTAAACCACATTTATATGGTCAAACTTCTGCATGAGCAATCTCTATTGGTGTTGAAAAGGCCTCAGATATGGGGTAAAACATAGCTTGATAAACCTGCACTCTTAGCCCGTTCACCTCAAGCTCTTGTTAAAATAAAACCCTCAGTACTTGCTTTCAACGGCAAACTAACATGTTTGTCAGGTTTTTTAAAAGCATTTAAAACCATTGAAAACATTTAGCTTCAACATGCCAGCACCATAAAGTGCTCAGTAAATAGATGGGGGGACAAACAAACGTCGACTTGAGTTTTGCCAGCAAACTAGTAACCGGCTGCTTCAGGACTTAAATCCCCTTCGTTCATAACAACTCCATCAGAATAATGCCCTAGAGACTTAAAGGCTTTTAAAACTAGGCAGCGATTATACATTCAAACAAACTTGAACCAATAGGATCACAAAGCTGTCATCCATCAGTTGATTCATTCAAGCCCTCATTGGTTGCACGGACCTGAGAGTAAAAATGCATCTTTGCACAAGCCATGTCAGAGTGCACATGACATCATCTCCTTTCTGCTTATCTAGGCTGTCAATAATAAACCAACAAAATTGGCTCCACATACAATTGCAAGATAAGCAATGTTGAACTATGGGGACAGTAACAGTATGAGTGTTGAGTCGAGATTTATATTCCATTAACCAAATTCAGTTCCCTCATACCCATGGAGCGCCTTGATTCCTTCAGTGCTCTGGTGGGCCATGGCAAGGATTGTTTGAAGTATATGGTATGTGCTACCTACGATGCCTTAGAATCTTCTGGCTGGGTGGCTGCCCTTGCTTGGCTTCAGTCCTCTGACCTAGAACTGTGGGTCCAGGTCAAGCTAGTGGATGTGCCTTAGAACGTGACGGCAAAAAAAGACCACATGGCCTATCTAGTCTGCCCTTCCATATAAACTACAATAGTCCCCCTTTGTACCTTTAGAGATCCTCTGTGTTTGTCCCATGCTTTCTTGAATTTAGATAATGTCCTCGTCTCTACTACCGGAGTCCAAAGGAGAGCAAAAAACACGCAGGGGGCAGGAACAACAAAACAGGTGTGCCAAGACAGTGGTAGGTAAAGTAAATTTTATTGAACAACCCCAACGTGTTTCAGCTGATGCCTTCTTCAGGGGGAATATACTTCAAATAAAATCAAAGAAATGTACAGAAGTTCACATACCCAGCAATAAATAGTTAAAATAATACAAACAATAAGTAAACTGTACAATAATAAATAATCCTAGAACATTAAAGGAACCAAAAACATATAAGAATTTATAATAAAACTTATGTTAAAAACTAGTATTATAAAAGGTTATGAATAATTAAACATAAATAGAATAAGCCATGTAAAGCTGTCTCACCACGAGGTGCGAAAGGAAGGGACTAGGAAGACCACTTGTGAGACTCTTATTTAATCCACATAATAACATGTGCTTCACAGTCTGAACCATCTATTTAAAGGTATATATAGAATTATAGAATTCAAAAAAATTATGCTGAAGTGACCCTATGAATAGCATGCATAATGGCATAGAAGGTAAAATGTGAGATACCCTGGAATGTTAAATCTGAAAAGTGTATAAGCTGAGAGACCCAGAAGTAAATTGTTTCAACCAGCAAAACTTACTTAGCGGCTGCCAGCACAAGTAAGCAGCCAGCCAAGGCTATAAAGAATGATTACCAATGTAGAAATCTGTCATGAGGAAAGAATCACATGAATCTCACATGTGTGGTCCTCCTCGTCCCTTCCTTTCCCATCCCTTGGTGAGACAGCTTTGCATGGCATATTCTATTTTTTCAGGAACAAGCAGGAAGTCAGTCATGTGTGGTGAAGTTGGCACTGACGGAGCCTGTGCGGAGCATTTCCCCAGCTTTCAAAGAAAGCCTTTGGGAATGCCACCACGCATGCATGGTCCCCTTCCCACCCAAGAGTGTCATCTTGATCAGTCTCCCTTTTTCCACGGAGCCCTTCGGACACATGTCCTGTACCTCGGAAAAAATCTCATCTAATTATGGGTTTCCGGTCCTCTTCCCGCTGTCCTCAGTGCCCTTTCATTTTTTTCATTTTTTCTTGAATTCGTCTCCAGTGCGTTTTCGTACCCTTTTCAACCGCTGGCTAAGCCAAAGGTCTTCGAGCTCTCAGGGATTCTTTTTGCTCCCATGACCTCCGTTTTCAAAAAGTGTGACAGATGCTCCAAGAGTATGTCACTCACGGACACCTACGACTGTTGTCTTAGGTGCCTAGGAGCTGACCACAACCCGGAGCTCTGCTCCCTTTGTAAAAAGATGTCCTCCAAGGTCATCCAGAGCCGTAAGCAGAAGCTGGACGATATTTTCCGCAAGATGGCCCCGGTGTCCCTGGTAGCTTCCCGCTCCACCGACCTTCAGCCTCTGGGGTCCCCCGCAGCCCCGGCATCACTCTGAGCAAGGGTCCCCCGAAAAGGAGCGGAAGAAGAAGATGGGCTCGAGGACCCTACCGGGGTTACCCATCTTACCCTCTGGTGCCGGCTTTGCCCAAGGCAGACAGAGCAAGAGTGGGCCCCAGGGCCTGCGTAAACTCAAGGGACACAAAAGCCAAAACCTGGCACCAGCCCAGTCGGCCCTGGGTTTTTGAAGCCAGATGCATAGCTGCTCGCCCTCTGACAACCCAGCAACCTGTGGGAGGGCGCCTGGTCCACCTTGCTCCCCGATGGGAGTCTGTCACCTCAGACACCTGGGTCCTCCATGTCATCTGGGAGAATTACCACCTTCTGCTCGCTCCTCCCTTCTGTCCCACAGAGCCCCCTCGGCTCCCCACACACCAGGCCTTCTTGGCGCAGGAGCTTGCCATCCTCCTCGAGGAACAAGCTGTGGAAGTGGTCCCGCCGCACCTCAGAAGTCATGGGTTCTACTCCCATTACTTCCTTGAGCTAAAGCGGACGGGCAGTTTCCGACCCATCCTCTATTTAAGAAATCTCAACAAATACCTGGTGCGAGAGAGATTCAAAATGCTCTCCCTTGGCGCTTTGCTGCCCTTCCTCTGGCAGGGCAACTGGCTATGCTCCTTGGACCTTAGGGATGTGTACACTCACATCCTCGTCCATCCCAAGCACAGGAAATGCCTGCATTTCAGGGTACAAGGGAACCACTATCAATACAGGGTACTTCCCTTCGGCCTCGCGTCCACCCCGCAAGTGTTCACAAAATGCTTCCCAGTAGCCGTGGCTCACCGTCGACTGCAGGGCACCTTTGTCAACCCCTATCTAGACGACTGGCTCGTTACAGGGGGGATGGCCACCTAGGCGCAGCAGGCAACGGTCTGCACCGCCCACCTCCTCGAGCATCTCGGCTTCATGGTCAATTACCTGAAGTCTGTAAAAGGGGGTGCTTGTTATGAAGGTACCACCATCTTGGCAAGTATGCAAATTAACTGTCTTGCAAAGGATTGTGGTTATTGAAGTCCATTCACACAAATCTTGCCTTTTTAAATAAGACTCTTGTAGTTGGTCGAGTGTAAGGCAGAAAGAGTTTATTTATGGGATGATTATTCCACACACAGATATGTTTGGTAACACCATCCAGATAACTTCTCCAGGGTTTATTCAACACAAAATAAGGCAACTGAAAATCTTATGCAAATAAGAATCAAAGTCCTTTATGGAACAGAAAGGCTTTCTTACAGCCACCGCTAATAAACTTCTTAGCAGTGCTGAGGTAAAAGCAAATCAAAGAGGAAAACTTGTTTATACAAAAACATAGCTCACTTTCTCCATGCAGAAAAGAACTTTAAAATCCTACGTGTGCACGGCTTGTGCTGGGCTCTCTTCCACCAACAGGTGACAATTAACTGCAATCAGTAGCTTGATTTCAGCACACATGCAAAACTTTCCCAAAAGCTTTTTCTTTTCAACAAAACTTTATGGGACGCCAATATTTAGAATGTTTCCTTTTGATGTTTGCTCTGATATTTAGGATTTTCCTAAAATAACAGTCTACTCAAAGAACAGTCCATATAATCATCCTCTGTATCAGATATTAAACCTTGCTCTTGAAATTGCATAGATTCAGTTTCTCCGTCTGACTCAGAGGGCTTTAGGAAATGACCTCTATACGGAGAGAAACTGTTTCCCTGCTGTTTGCACTGCTCAAAGCTAGACAAACGTTCACAGTTCCTACCTCAATCCAGGCAAGCGTCAGGCTGCTTCTTCTGGTATTCTGGCCAGTATGCAATAGAGCTTCTATGTCCTGTCCTCCAGTTGGTATTTCTGGACCTCAGGATCTTTTCTCCAGACGTCCTCCAAGAGGTATTTGGGCTCCTTTCCTCCTTAGCTGCAACAGACCTCTTCCTAGGTGTTGCTTGAGGGTCCCTGGCTGTGGCTCTCCAGGCATAGGTACATCTCCAGGAACAAGCAGGAATGAGTCTTCACATATGGGTACGTCGGTACCGACGGAGTCCGCGCGGGGACGCTTCCCAGCGTCCAATCAAAGAGCTTTTGGAAGCATCCCAGCACGCCTGCGTGCTGCCTTCCCGCCTTTCCCAACTGCCTCTCCTCAGTTTTCGTTTTTCCGCGGAGCCGGCAGGACGTCCTCCTGTCACCGCAGAAAATTCTTGTTTTATTTCTTTATTTTTCTTGTGGTCGCGGCTGTCTTCCCGACGCCACCGGTACCGCCGGTGTTTTCTTTTCTTTTCTTGTAAAATCTTCCTTCTTCAAGGAATATTTTTCTTCATAGTTTCTCACGGTATCTTAGGCCTTTTAGGCCTCTTTTCCTTCATGGAACCGCCAGTCACTTCAAGAAATGTTCACACTGTGGCGGTACAACTTTATTTTTAGACCCTCGAAGTCGGTGTCTAACCTGCTTGGGTCCTGACAACAGTTTGGTGAAAAGAGGTCTTCAATATCGAGGTTCCCTCGATACACTGTTTCCCTCCAGCTTCGGGGCACCGTCCCCTTCTTCTTCTACACAGGATCAGGTAACCCACAAACAGTCTGTTAAGACTAGCCAGCCCTCGAGTGGTAGGTCTCATGCACAGCATATAGACGGCTCCGGCCTTGCCCTCGAGGGCTTACTGGCTTCCAAACCCCGGCCAGAGACTTCAGTCTCAAAAGCCTTTCAGGGGTTTCAGATTGTTCCTGGGGCTCACCCCTCACAGAACATACCTGAGCCGTGTCTGGTGGTGGCATCCGCTTCGAGCGGTACCGATACCCCGACATCGGCACTGGTGTTGGATGAAACACTCCTCACCAGGGATGGTCATCTGGCGTCCTCGGTGCCTTCGGGACCGGTGGATACATTCCAGATTGACCTTCCATTATCGGTACCAGCACCGATACTACCACCGACTCGCCTTGGTACCGGCTCTCGGCGGTACCGAAGGTTCGGTTCCGATGATTCGGATCCGCAACTCTCTGTTCCCTCGAGGCCCACTGAGTTGCCACTGGTTGACCTTCATTCACTGGTATCAGGCACGGTACCGAAGTCGGTGCTGATGTCCTCATTACCCTTACGGTCGGTGTCTTCCATGCTTTGTTCATCGATGCCCAGTTTAGAATCGTTCTCTAGTCTGGAAGACTCGGTACCAATACACTTTGGTACCGACACCGATTGATACCGGTGGCTCGATACCGAGGATAGCACCCGGAGGTTTTCGGTTACCTCGGTACCGATTGAACGGTCTCCGATGACTGCTCAGATGTCTTTGTCGGGCTCGACTCTGACATCGGTACCGGTATCCACAGTACCATCGTGGCCAACTCCTGCCATGCTTTTTTCAACAGGATCGCTCCCTTCTTTGCCAAGCTTGGAGTCGATACCTGGCATGGACAATGTGGTAATGTCGGACAACCAGTACTGGTGACCATCCTTTAAGCATTCCACACTGCACTGTGCAGGATCTTCTATTCCTATATATCTGGATAGCTCTGTTGGTGCTCAGGCTAGTTCTTCAGATCTAACCTGTCCAAGGGAAATTCCTGTTGGGGAACCCTCTTTTCAGAGTTTCCTCCTGATTATAGCAAGATCTCTTGCCATTCCTATCCCAGGACATGATCCTGCACAGGCCTCTCTTTCTACCAAAGCAAAGAAAACATAATGCTTCCTTTGCATCATTCCTTGCAGGATCTCCTTCTAGGAATGTGGGAAACACCTTTAAGGGTACCCCCACCTTCCAGAGCAACTGATCTCTTATATCAGGTGCCCCCCTATCCAGGGTTTCAAAAGACTCAACTTCCTCATCATTCCATAGTTGTGGAATCAGCAATGAGGCGGGTAAAGAGCAAGAAAAAGCACTCTTCTTATCCGCCAGGTCGTGAGTCTAAGACACTTGATGCCTTTGCACGTCAAACCTTCCAGATATCTATGCTCTCTGCAAGAATTCTCTCATATATTTTCTATATGAGTCTATCTCTTGAGGAGGTCACAAAGCAATTACATCTTTTGACTCCTTCCCTTCCAGAGTCCAAGAGTGCAGACTATTCTTCACTGCTCAAGCATCTCCAGAATATCTCTTGGTTCCTTACTCGTGCTTCCCTAGACTCTTTTGAGTCTGTTAGCAGGACTTCTGCTATAACTATAGGGGCACGACGTAGAGCCTGGCTCCAAGCTTCAGACTTGGAAAAATGGGTACAGCACAGACTGGGACATACTCCTTGCACTGGAGACAATCTTTTTAACAAGGAGTCTTTACGTCAGGTTACTCAGTTCTCCACTGACTTACCTGTTCCTAGGGGCTGTTCTGCACCACCTTCTGTCCCAGTAGGTAGGAAATGTCCTGCCAGACTTTCTTCCCACAAAAGAAGAAGGTTTTATGCATCATCTGCCCATCATACAGATGTTCCCAAACAGGGGAAACATCATCCTGGTCTGCAGAGTTCAACCTCTCACCAGCCTCAGCAAACCCAGTAACCACAGGGTTTTCTGATCAATCCATTAGATGCTTGTGACTCTTGGGATTAGAATCTGCAGTTGCTTCTTTTCAATAGAGACAATCCATTGCTGTCATTCTAAATCCTAAACATGGATCTCTTCCCAAAAGACATCCATTCGTCCTATGTTCTATGAGCTGTCAGGATGTTCATGCTTCTAGCTCACAGGATTTTCCTTTTTTTCCTGCTAAGGAACGAGGTCTATCCACTATCAAACGATAGTTTCCTGTGCCAGCATGTCTTTTTTCCTTCCTATAAACTTACTTTCTTCAGCTCCATTTTCTTTACCCTCTTACCAGGTTTTTCCCCTGTAAGAGCGGTATTGCTACACTGGAGGGCTTTTTCTTCAGCCTCTCTAGTTTTCTTACTTTCCAGTGCGGAGTTCTCTTCTCTGAGTTGACTCCTCTTTTCAATCTTGCTTTGAAGCAGTTCATCAGACACATCCAGAGTTTTTCTACTCTTGTTTTGTCTGTTCTTTCTGTTTTTAATCAGTACCATTCTTCTGCTGTCTGGCAAGCAGCTGCCAATGCAGGAGCCTTAATGTTTGGACCACTGGTTCTTGTTCTCCAGCAACCAGATTTGTCCTCCACTAACATTCTGTCTGGTCTTAGTAGTGACTCCAAGGCAGTGCTGTCATCTAGCCTGAAATTTTTTCACTACAAGCTTGTTGGATTACACAGGTACACTACCAAAAAACTGCCTCCAGTTTTGCAACTGATTCCTATAGATTTTGGGGTGCTGAATCCAGGAAAAATAGCCAAAATGTTCCATCACGTCACGTTTTCTTGCAAAATTAGATTTCTTACCCATATAAGGAATGTTCACATCATTTCTTTTTAGCCGACTGCAGTTTATTTTCTTGGCCCAAAATAGAGGTTGTAATGGTTAACTAACTAGAAACACTCCCTCATGATATTTTAGAGTGTTTTGTATTCATTTTATACATTAACAGGACAATTGGGAGGCGGGGGGCTAAATCCAGTACTCGCGCTGGCGCATGTTCTTTCCTGTTCGCCTCGCCTCGTTCGCTCGCTCAAACACGGTGGTTGCGACATGAAGGTTCCTGTCAAATTTCAGTTTCTTGCAAGTTCATTATTACCTTTTGTTTGCTCAGTCGTAATCCAGCTTTATTCCGAAGTGGTTCACTACAGTTGTAGTTTGCAGTGCTGTGTATTTGTGATGGCTCACAGAGCCAGAGGTTGCGTCAACTCTCCGGACAGTTTTTGTTTTATTTGTGGGGAATATACCGTGAAAAAGCGGCAGAGGAACATTTCTGCATTTATTAAAAAAGTATATTTCGCCTATTTCGGTTTGAAGTTAGGCGATCAAGACAAACCGTGGGCTTCTCACAAAGTGTGCAAGACATGTGAGGAAGATCTACGCTTATGGATGAAAGGTAAAAAACAAGCATTTCGTTTCTGGCGTGAACAAAGAGACCACAGCAGTGACTGCTATTTTTGCTCTTGCATTGTGAAGGGATACAACTTAAAAAATAAGAACGTAATAAGTTACCCCAACCTTCCCTCAGCAATTAGGCCTATGCCTCATAGCAACGAAGTACCTGTGCCTGAACCACCAAAATCTTTGGATCATATTTGTGTGGACGGTTCTGATCATGATGAGACTCATCAGATGGCTTTTCCCGATGAGTCCAGTACTTCCGAGTTTGAAACTGAACCAGATCCGAAACCTGAACTTTTCTCTCAAGCTGAATTGAATGATTTAGTCTGGGATTTAGGACTCCCAAAAGATGCTGCCCAACTGCTAGGTTCTCGGCTTAAACAGAAAAATCTATTGTCACCAGGAACAACTTTTTATTGGTACCGCAACCGCGAGAGACAATTTTTGAAGTATTTCAGCAAAGAGGAAGATTTGGTATTTTGCAACGATATATACGGAGTGATGGAAAAGTTTAAACTCAAGTATGATCCTGCTGAATGGCGGCTGTTCATTGATTCGTCAAAAGACAGCATAAAAGGTGTTCTTCTTCATAATGGCAACACATTCGCTTCAGTTCCTATTGCTCACTCTGTTATTCTCCAAGAAAAATACGAGAATTTGGCCCTGATTCTTCAGAAGATTCGTTATGATGAGCATAAGTGGATGATTTGTGGAGACTTTAAAATTCTATCCCTGCTATTAGGGCAGCAATCCGGTTTCACCAAATATCCCTGCTTCCTTTGCTTGTGGGATAGCCGGGTCCGCGACCTACACTGGGGGAAAAAAGACTGGCCAATTCGGGAGTATTTGAGACCCGGTGAGAAAAATGTTCTTCATGAGAGCTTGGTACCTCGTGATAAAATTCTATTACCACCTCTCCACATTAAGTTGGGTCTCATTAAGCAATTCATCAAGTCCCTTCCAAAAGATGGAGAGTGCTTTCGGTACCTTTGCTCAAAGTTCCCCCGACTTTCTGAAGCAAAGCTAAAGGAAGGAGTGTTTGTTGGCCCTGATATAAGGAAACTCATTTCAGATGGAGCATTCGCTGAAACGATGTCTGAGAAGGAAAAAGAAGCCTGGGATTCCTTCAAGGATGTTGTTCTCAAATTCTTGGGGAACAGGCGGGATGAGAACTATAAGGATATTGTTGCCATGATGCTCAATGCCTTCAAAGAACAAGGCTGTAACATGAGCCTGAAAGTCCATTTCTTGCACTCCCATGTGAACTACTTTCCCGAAAACTTGGGGGCGTACAGTGAAGAACAAGGTAAAAGGTTTCACCAGGACATCAAGGACGCAGAGAGAAGGTACCAAGGAAGATGGAACACCACTATGATGGCTGATTTCTGCTGGTTGCTGCTGCGGGAAACCCCAGATGAAAAATACGCCAAGCAGCGCACCAAGAGAAGCATTCGGGGGAAGAAGAAACGGGCCCACCAGGAGATTGATTGACCCAAGAATGACTTTAAAATCTAAACTGTGTTGACAAATATCGTGTTTTTACTAAACTTTGACATAAAAATTTGCTAGTTTTACCACAGTGTCGGATCTCATTTATTAGAATTTTATTTTCACACCATCGGGTGTTTGTCTTCATGTATTGCAATGGTGCGGTTTGCGTTTTCTATTCTTACATACATACCTGTACAACATTTTTTGCACATTTCTTTGCTTTGCTTTGTGTCTAACCTCGCTCTTATATGCTCAATGTTTGTGCACATGTATGTGGCTGTTTTAAGTGCAGACAATTTTGCTACCATCACAGTGTGTTTTGTTGACATTACTCTATTCTTATGTGCTGCCTTGTTACAATTTTCTTTATTCTTATTTGAATAACTACTAAACAATTAGTATAAAGAATTCATCCAAGAAACTTTTATCTCGATCGCACTCAATCTGAAACGTTCACCTCAAACTGCTAACCCAATGTAGCAAAACATCTCTACGTGATGGAGCAAATTGGTTACCAGATTTGGATTCAGCGCACCAAAAAACGTAAAAATCAATCGAAACATTAGAGGCAGTTTAAAAAAAAATTTTTTTTAGTGTACCTGTGTTATCTTTTCTTTCTGCCATTTCCATACCCCTGGATTTGGCGACATAGAACTGGCTGCAGGAGAGCCAGTACCTATCTCCTCATTCTCCTGCATCATGCTCTCTGCAATTCTACAGAGAAGCTCTCCACTATGGGCCCTTGCTAGAGAGCATGGGGGGGTTTTCTCCAACAGCTATACTAGATGGTTGAAAAAGGTTTTTCAGTCATGTCTCCCATGACTAGAAAAGTTCTCCTTTTTAATATAAAGGACATAGGTCTCCTCTTACGTGAAAGCTTAAGGAGTTGCTAATTCCCTGCTTTTGTCCATAGTATTTCCATTAGGGAATATGTTTTCTCCTTCCAGCTCGTCGTCATGGTAAGAACGCATGATACCTTTCTGCCCTTAAGCAGGTCAGCATGGTATCTCATCCCTATACATCTTTTGTTCACTTACCATGCAAAAGGTCTAGAATACTCGGGACTTGCTGGCTGCAGACTGATATTATCCTCTGCTTTTCACGTAACCATCCTGGTTATTCTACTACCTAGCATCCCTGTAGCCATAACCAGTGGAAATTGATTCTCTCTATATCTTCTCAAGTAGGTTCCACCTTCTTGTTCTAAGATGAATCTTTCCTCTCCACATTTTCCTATGTGAATACCTTTTTGTAGGCATATATCTGTCTGCTTCTGGCAGACTTCCATATAGAGTCCTATATATTCATACCTATAGCACACATCTTACAGATGTCTATGTCTATCATTTGTGTGTATTTTATGCCCTTCATATCTCACTATAGATATAATCACATATATCTATATGATATATTATATATATATGTGTATCTGTCGAGATATTTCTCTATCGGTAGATATGTATTCTGCTTTATCTACCTGACTGTCAAGGCTCATATGATTCTGACAGATGGCCTTTACCCATGCTTCTGCTATCCAGCATGTTTTAGGGTCCTACACTCACAACCACTTGCGTGGTAGTTAACACCTACCATACCCTTAAGGTTAGCTACCTCTGAAGCTCTCCATGTTCCAATATCTCTCCCAGCTGACTTCAGTTAGGAGAGACATTGCGGATCTTCAGCTAATCACAGGCTCTAACGCCTCCGGCGTTTGTCCTTTCTTTGGGATACAAGGGGTTCCCATACCTTTCTCCCCACAAGGACTGGGCCTGTTTGTCCAAATCGGTTAGCCTTTCTCTTTTGTCCTAAGAGTGAACCACTCTGCTACCAAAGGAGTTCGGCTTTTCTCATAAAGCCTTCCGCTAAAGGCCCACCATTTTTGTACTACCCCAGTTTTTCTGCTGGGGTTATCTGTTACCTTTCAGGATTATGACCTCCATTGTTTTTCCTACAGGTTTACTACCTCCACTTACAGTGAGGTCCTTCTCGAGGTTCCTCTACTGGGTTCCCCAGTAGATCCCATGAACCTCCATACTCTGCAGTCCTGTTAGGGGAGGTCCATATTGCAATACTTTTTTTTTTGCAATATCATTGATGACAATTATCATCCACACATGGATTCCTTGTCTACAATCCTATGCTAGGTTAGCTGTTCCACAGCACCTTTCTTTCTTCAACTCCTACCCTCCATCCTCAGGATGCCTGGTGTTGTGGGAGATAGCATGTTCCAACCTATCACATGCTGGGACTCCAGGCATCTCAGCTTGGGAGTCCCCATATGTGAAGACTCATTCCTGCTTGTTCCTGGAGATAACACTGTTACTTACCTGTAACAGGTGATCTCTGGGAACAGCAGGAATAAGTCTTCACAACTCACCCACCTCCCCAGGAGTGGTATCTCTATCTTTCCTTTCCTCTCTCTCTCTCTCTTTGTCTCAGCTTTAAAACTTAACTGAGGAGAGGCAGTTGGGAAAGGCGGGAAGGCAGCACGCAGGCGTGGTGGGATGCTTCCAAAAGCTCTTTGATTGGACGCTGGGAAGCGTTCCCGCGCGGACTCCGTCAGTACCGACGTACCCATATGTGAAGACTTATTCCTGCTGTTCCCAGAGATCACCTGTTACAGGTAAGTAACTGTGCTTTCTCTGAGCTCCTCTCTTGGACCGTCTGCTTCCTTGTCCTTGTTCCTTCAGGTTCCGGTTGTTCTTCCTTGTGTTCTGGTTCTCATTCTCCTTCTGATTCCCCTTCTCCTTCTCAGTCTTTCTCTCTGTTTCTCTTCCTGAAGATTCCCCTCTAGTTTTAAAGGGCTTAGATTGCAACTCCTCCCTTGCATTCTTCAGGTGTTGTGGATCAAGCATTCTTCTAGAGGCTGTTTGATTAGACTCATGCTTTTCCACTCTAGCTCCCCTAGGGACTTTCTGCATACTGGTGCACTCTGGAACATTTAGTCTTTTAGGGAAACAAGCTGTCTTATTTCTATAACCTGCCAGCACAGGTCCCTTGATCAGAGTAAATTCTCCTCTTTTGTCATTATTCCCTGAGCTTTGATAAGCTTCCTTATCACAAGTCTCATCTCACTCCAGTCCAATCCCTGGAGTTCATCAGCACATGCCTCAACACTCAGCAGGTGACAGCCTTCCTTCCCCAGGACAGGGCAGACCACTTCATCGCTCTGGCATCCACGGTCCAACACCACAACATGGTATCAGCCCGAAGGATGCTCCATCTTCTCAGCCATATGGCTTTGATGGTTCATGTCATCCCTGATGCCTAACTGCACATGCGGGCAGTGCAGTGGTGCCTTCGAGCTCAGTGGTCTCAGGTAACAGGTCACCTCCGAGACTCTGTCTTGGTCATTTCTCTACTCACCGAGTCCCTCGACTGGTGGCAGGACGCCCGGAACCTGCTTCGAGGCATGCCGTTCCAGGCCCCACAACATAACGTGGTCTCGACCATGGATGCCACACTCATGGGCTGGGGAGCCCATTGGGGCAAGCTCTCCGTGCAGGGGACTTGGAGGAGTCCCAGCAGCCTTTCAACCTCCTCGCCCTCCGGGCATTCAGGCACCACGTTCACCACTGGTTGGTGCTCGTCCAGACGGACAACCAAATGGCAGTGTTCTATATGAACAAGCAAGAGCGCACCGTCTCTTACAGCCTCTGCCTGGAGGCAGTAGCCCTATGGTCCTTCGCGGTTCACCAGGGCATAGCCCTACAGACCACCTATCTGCCGGGCCAAGATAACGTCATGGCAGACAGGTTAAGTCAGCTCCTGCAGCTGCACGACAGCGCAGTGGCTGTTCAGACATTGAGGGACTCCGGTCCTAGATCTCTTTGCCAGCCTGGCGAACTTGCAGCTCCCACGGTTCTGCGGCCCATTTCTCCACCCGAACAGGGAAGCCCCCGATGCCTTCCTCCTGTTGTGGACGCACGGCCTCCTATATGCATTTCCCCCCACTCCGCTCATAGCGTGAACTTCCTCAGAATACAGCGAGACAGGGCCTTGGTGATTCTCGTGGCCCTGCAGTGGCCTCGACAGCCTCCGGTTCCCCTCAGCAACATGCCAGGCTTGTTGACGCAGGAGAAGGGTCTGCTATTTCACCCAAACTTGAGGTCCTTATCCCTCACAGCCTGGTGGCTGAGCGGGTCGCTCTAGCCTCCCTTCATCTCCCAGTGGAGATAGAGGACATACTACTGGCCTCATGCAAGGACTCGACTAGGAGGGCTTACGCCTTTAAATGGTGTCTGTTCTCGGTGTGGTGCTTGGAGGTATGGGCCGACCCATTCTTTTGCCCCACCCACTTGGTCCTGCAGTACCTGCTCCATCTCTTGCAGGTGGGCTTGAAGTCCAACTCGGTCAGGGTCCACCTGAGTGCTGTCTCGACTACCACCACCCTGTTGGGGGTGGACAGCTCTCTGGTCAACCACTGGTTTCCTGCTTCATGTCTGGGCTGCTTCTATCCAAGCCCCCCATCCAGCCACCTCCAGCAGAGTGGGACCTCAACGTCGTCCTCACGCGGCTAACTCAGCCACCCTTTGAGTTGATGGTATCCTGCTCGCTTCGGCACTTTTCCTGGAAGATGTTTTTTCTGGTGGCCCTCAGCTCTGCCTGGAAGGTCAGTGAGCTTCAGGCCCTGATGCCCCATGCCCCCTACATGAGATTCTATGGGAACCAGATGGTTCTCTGAATGCACTCCAAGTTTCTTCCGAAAGTTGTCTCAGATTTCCACCTCATCCAGGAGATAGTATTGCCAACCTTCTTTCCGAAGCCTCACACCGACTGGGCGTCGGCAGTCCTCCATACCTTTGACTGCAGGAGGGCTCTCTCCTTCTACCTGCAGCATATGCAGGTTCACCACAGGTCTGAGTGGCTTTTCGTCTCCTACAACCCTGCCGGCATGGGGTTCGCGGTCACTAAACGGACCCTTTCCATTTGGGTATGGGTATGGGTGTGCGGAGTGCATTGCCTTTGCCCAGGCTCACGCCAGACTGCTGGGTCATGGCGCATGGTGTTCGTGCAAGGGTGGCATCAGTGATCCACCTTCGCTCCGTGCCACTGGCGGACATCTGCCGAGCCGCAACCTGGTCCTCAGCTGACACATTACTACCTGGAGAGGGAGTCTCGTCAGGACAGCACCTTCGGTCAGGCCGTACTCTGTAATTTGTTCGGGGTTTAAGCATCTCCTGCCCTCCGACCCTTCTTCTGCAGCTACCAGGAGCGTGGTCTTCTGGGGACACAGGGTCCTCGGGCTGTCTTTGGTTACCAATGATTGCTCACGGCTCGCCCTGGCACTTTTCTGCAGGTCTTCAGTAGCCTGTAGCTGGGGATTCCCATATGTGAGGACTGACTTCTTGCTTGTTCCTGGAGAAAGCGTAGTTACTCACCTGTAACAGGTGTTCTCCAGAGGTAGCAGGAATCAGTCCTCACAACTCACCCATCTCTCCTTGGCGTTGCCCACGATCCTTGGTATTTTTTGTCTTTTGCCTAAGTTATGTCATCTGACTGATCAAGGTAGCACTCTTAGGTGGGAAGGGGACCACGCATGTGTGGTGGCATTCCCAAAGGCTTTCTTTGAAAACTGGGGAAATACTCCGCACGGCTCCGTCTGTACCGACATCACCTCATATGTGAGGACTGATTCCTGCTGTCCCTGAAGAAAACACGTGTTACAGGTGAGTAACTACGCTTTACGTTTAGTTATTCATAACCTTTTATAATACTAGTTTTTAATAAAATTTTTATTATATGTTCTTATTATGTTTTTGGTTCCTTTAATGTTCTAGGATTATTTATTGTTTGTATTATTTTAACTATTTATTGCTTGGTTTGTGACCTTCTGTACATTTCTTTGATTTTATTTGAGGTATATTCCCCCTGAAGAAGGCATCAGCCGAAACGTGTTGGGGTTGTTCAATAAAATTTGCTTTACCTACCGCTGTCTTGGCACACCTGTTTTGTTGTTCTTTTCTCCTTCGTCCCTACTACCTCCACTAGGAGACTCTTCCATGCATCTACCACTCTTTTCATGAAGAAATATTTCTGCATATTACTCCCGAGTCTATCCCCTTTCACTCTCATCCTCCCCCGCAGAATGCAGCTATCTGTTCCTGGTTCTGGAGCTGTGGTTTGTGAACACTTTGGGGCTTTGAGGGTGTCTGTGGAAGCTGTCAGTGGTGGCAGTTGGCTTGGTGCAACTAAGGCCTGTTTCCCACTATGGGGTCAGCAGAGCACGATTGGTTGAGACTGCAGCCTGCTTCCCATCAGTCTTTGCTGCTTCGTGCACGTGTGATGGTTGGGTTTTCAAGATTGATGCCTGTATCTCTTTCTTGCTGTCTCAACTGCAGCAAGTGGCGCTTTTTTTGATGTACAGTTTGTATGCTGCTTGCACAGACGATCCTGGAAGGCCTTCTCATGCTGCCTCGGGGGATTCCCCTGTTTCTCAAGTGGCATAAGGGTCTTCCCTGGGGCCTAGTTCAGTTCTTCAGGCCTCAGTGTTCTCTGGAGGGAGAGTCAGGTTCTCCTCTTCTCCTTCCTCAGCCCCTCCTCTGTCCCACAGTGGTGGTGGTGGACCCACCCTGGTGGAGTTTGCTGTGCTGGTTCATCATGCATAGGTGTTATAGAAAGCAGGGCAGGGGGGTACTTCATCCCAATTCCAGGTCCCAGTTTGATCCTCTGAGGGACTGGAGCCAGTTTCTCTCCAAGGTCTGTGAAGGCGGGAAGAAAATGCTCCCACTCCAGGGATAGTGCTCGTGTTGGAGGGAGGAACCCTAAGGATTTGGCCTGGGGGTCTGGGAGATGATGATTTCTTGGCCATGAAGGATGCATATCACACATTTTCAACAATTCTGTTGCAAGACAATCCATCTGGAAGTAGTGGAGGTCTCTCCTCCTGAGGATGATGGGGATGCCCAGATGGTCTGTCTGTTTCAGGGGAGAAGGTCCTGGCTTTGATTACCCAAATTGCAGTGGCTCTGCATATTCCTGACCCCTCAGAATGGGAGCCGACATAATTGCAATCTATCCCTATTCTGGTGAGCATCAGGAAGCCCACTAGGGCTTTTCCCTTTCCACTGGAACTGCAGCAGATGGTGCCGGCAGAATGGGGCTGCCTGGAGGTCGTGCTTAGAGAGTGCCAGGCATCTAGGCAGGATCTATGCTTGGTCACAGGGGGATTTAGAAAAATGGCTCCACTTTCCCCAAGGTAGGTGCCTTGGTCACAGCAGTGATTAAGCGTATGACAATCCCAGTAGAGGGAGGGGCAGTCCTCCAAGCTCAGCAGAACTGGGAAGAGGAGGGTCTTCTGAAGACAGCTTTCTCTGCTCCTTCCCTCTCAGTAAAGGTTTTGGCTTGTGGAGTTTAGCAGCTTGTGCCCTGCTGTGCTGGATACAGCTATTACCAAAGGTTAGGTCTTCTGCTTGCTTGGAGTTGGTAGCGGCCTGTCTTTTACGATCTTTTGCTTTTGGCTACCCAGCAGTGGCAGCAGCCACTGTGGCACATCGCTTGTTGTGCTGTGAAATTGGTTGGTCGATGCAGCCTTTAAAGCATAGTTAGCCTGTTTGCCCTTTAAAGGGGGGGGGGCTTCTCTTTGGGGAAGACCTGAAGAAGCTGGTTAAGGACCTGGGGGGGATTCCAGCCTCAATGGCTACCAGAGGATAAACCCAAGGTGTCTTCTTTTACTCAGGGTGCTCTTTTACTCAGAAAGGCACTCAGTCCCTTGTTTGGGGTGGCAGATACTATCGCTCTGGGAAGCAGCTAACTTCTTCAGCTCAGCACTAGTTATAGCCCTTTCATGGAGCCTAGCAGTCTAGAGATGCTCAATCCTCCTCTGCCTGTATTCTTCTTCCTGCCCCTCTCATTGACAGGCAGGGAACCCAATCTGAGGTGCAGTAGGTGGGCAGCAGTCTTCTGCAAATGGGCCCATATAACAGAGGACCATTGGGTTCTAGACCTCATTCAGCAAGGATATGTGCTCGAGTGTGCAAAGCTCAATCTGGATTCTTTTATAGTCTCCCTTTGTAGTTCTGCTGCCAAAAGGGAGGTGGCACGTTGGACTCCACAACGCCTTTTCAATCTTTAATTCTTCCCATGCCATCTTTTGGAGAAGAGTACAAGAAGGTACTCCATTTACTTGTCCCAAAGAAGGATGGTTCCTTTTGACCCATCCTCGATCTCAAGGGGGTCAACCGGTGTTTGAGAGTAGCCCAGTCTTGGATGGAGATACTACATTCAGTTATTCAGTTAGTGCGGCAGGAAGAATTTCTCACCTTGCTGGATTTAGCAGAAGTATACTTCCATATTCCCAACTGAGAGGATCAGCAATGCTTCCTAAGATTTGAAGTGTTGGGCAATCACATCTACTGTTGTGCAGTGTCTTTCGGGTTGGCAACTGCATCCAGGACCTTCTCAAAACTCATGGTGGTAGCGCGCCATCACAAGGGCGTTTGTGTGCACCCGTATCTGGACGACTGGCTCATCTGAGCCAAATCCTGGTCGAAGGCCCTCATGTCTGTGTGGACTGGGTTGTGCAGTTTCTCAAAGGGTTTGGACGGGTGGTCAATCACAGCAAGAGCGGCCTGGTCCCTTCCTCAGCCAGTTCCAGGTTTTCAGAAGAGCCCGGCTCCCAGGGCCTGAGAACATCTGCATGGCTGGGGGCAATGGCAGCAATGCTAGAGCTGGTTCCCTGGGCTCGGGTGTACATGAGGTTGCTGCATTGTTCCCCTTGTTCACCTGCCATTGCCTCGGGGCATACAGCACAGTCTCCATTGGTAGGCTTGCCCTGACAAGATGCTTCGAGGGATGCCGCTTGAGACCCCAGCTCGAATATTGGTGATGACGGAAGCCTGAAGAGCTGGGGTACCTATTGTCTAGACAGAACAGCTCAGGAGAGGTGGTCCCCTGGGGAGGCCAAGTGGGGCCATCAATCAGCTCAAGGTGAGAGCTGTCCAGTTAGCATTTAGCCTAGTCAGGAGTCATGCAGTGTGCTGCTTTCAAACAATGCCACTGCAATAGTGTATGTCAATTACCAGGGCAGCACCAAGTGCTAAGGTATAAAGCGGGATATGGCACTCTTGTTCCTGTGGACTGAGCTGTTCTTGCAGGCCCTTTCGGCTCAACACATCACAGAAGAGAACATGAAGGCTGATTATCTCAGCCATCATGTGCTTGATCCGGGCGAATGACAGTTGGCCCTGTGGGCCTTCAACGGCATATTGACCCAATGGCCAGTGATGTCATGGCAGTTCTTGGTGCTTTCTGTCTCTATATTCTGCTGGTAGGGGGAGATAACCCACTTGTCTGGACTGGTTTAGGAGGACTCCAGGAAAGGAAATTATCGGTAAGCAAAATTTCATCTTACTCTACTCTCCTGTATGTCTGTCTTGAACAGATTGTAAGCTCTGCCCTATTGTGTATGTGTACAGCACTGCATTTGTCTAGTAGCGCTATAGAAATGATACTTAGTAGCAGTAATCATGAGCCACATTTCAGTTCTGAGTTTGGCTAGCTAATGAAAGCATTGGACATTATCATTAGATAGAAGGTTAATGCATGAGTTACTTTATAAACAGCTAATATACCCCCCTTTCTTTGGCCTCTGTCTGTCAGTTGGACTCTCTATGTGCTGCAGCTCAAGAACTCCATGCCCTCCGGTCACCAGGAACAGATGCAATGCAAGTGCTAGCCCAGGCTGTGGAGGTAAGTGTCCACTCATTAGATCTCCTGACGATGCCAACATTAGTTCTGGTGGGCAAGAGTGAAGACAGAGAATATCAGGTGTCAGGCTGAAGTCTGTGTCAGAGGATGAGGTGCTAAATAGGGCATGGAAGATGGAGGCATCAATCTTCCTCATGTTTGTCTATTAATGTCCTGAGTTATTGTGGAAACTGATATCATGATATAGTGGAGATGGAGGCAGTCTGGCCTGGGGTAGTCTGTGGGAGAGATCATGATATAGTGGACAGCGGGACTTAAAACCAAGCCAATAAACTGAGTTGCACTGCTTAAAGGCGCAATTAGCTTCATCCTGGCCCTGCCCTGCGTAAACATCAAATGCCCTTCATAACACATGTGATATAATAGATTGGCAGGTGTTGTCTGGGCCCAGCCTAGATAGAAGACAGAGCAGGTGTTGCACAAGAATTACTTTGTGTCCCTTCCCTTTCAGACTTGCATGCTTGTAGACTCGCTGACTCAAACGGATGGCATGGTTCTCTGAGAACAAGCAGGAAATCAGTCCTCGCCTATGGGTGACAGCACAGACAGAGCCCATGTGGTAAGCACTCCCCAACGTTTACAGAAAGGCTTTGGGAGTTAGACTGCGCATGCATGGTTACCTTCCCGCCCAAGGGTACCATCTTACCTCAGTCTTCTTTTTTTCGCAGAGCCCATCAGACATTTCGTCTGCACCCCAGAAAAGGATGGCATTTTTTGTCTTTATTTTTTGCGATTAACTCTAGTCACGTATCATCACTTTCGCGGTTCCTGGAACCGCTGCTGCCTAGGCGATCTGTTTTTCTGGGGTGCTTTTTTTCTTCTTTCTTGTTTTCGTGCACAGGATTTTTCTCATGCTCTCCCTAACCAGGACCTTGGAGTTTGATCTCGCAGGTGCCGTTTTCCTGGCTATGTCCTTGGATAGTGGTTTTAAGCAGTGCGACCGTTGCAGGCACTTCATGTCCTGTATGGATCCCCTTGACTACTGCCTGCGGTGCCTCTGAGCTGCTCATGGTGACTCTACCTGTCCCCTCTGTCTTCAGATGATGAGCAAGAGTCGCAGGAATCATGAAAGGTAGCAAGGCATGCTGTTTTGTCTCAAGACCTCCTCTTTGGCCCCAGCTTCGAGCATGGAATTGATGCCATCGGGAGCCACTGCCTCAGCCTTGCCAGGTGGCTGGCCTGCTTGGAGCTCCAAGGTTGCAGGGCATCAGACTGGGGATCGTCCACAGTCTGGAAGGACCGGACTCCGGCTGTGGTGGTGTCAAAGGATGATGTCGGAACCAGGGGTAAGCCTCACGGTCACCAGCATCAGAGTCTTCGGTGCAGTGCTGAGGGTGATGGCCAGGAGCGTCCTTCAAAACTGTTCTAGCAGGAGGAGACTCCAGCAGCATCAGAGGATCGGCATTGGTCCTCCAAAGCCATCATCATTGAGGAAGCCCCCTTGACAGAGCCGGCGTTGGGCCCAATACCCTTGATGCCTGCGCTGGTGGGTATGGAGCCTTCTCCAGGACCAAGGAGGAAGTCAGTCCTCACATATGGGTGTCATCGGCGCCGATGAAGCCCCAGCGGAGCATTTCCCCAGCTTTCCATGAAAGCCTTTGAGAATGCTGGCACGCATGCGCGGTTCCCTTCCCGCCTAAAGGTGCCATCTTACCTCAGTCTCTTTTTTTCCGAGAAGCCCACCGGACGTGTGTCCTGTTCTCCCGGATAAAAGTGATTTTTTCTTTGGCGATTTTTTGCTATTTTTCTCTGGTTCGACGCCGGTTCCCCTCCCGCCGAGTTCGGTACACCGGTATCGAGCCCGTTTATTTCTTTTTCGGTTTTTGCCCTTCGTGGCTGGCGTTCGTGCCCTTTTTTCATTTTTTCTCTGGAAGGCCGGTCTTTTGACCTCGCAGGGGCTCTTTTTTCCCCGGTGGTTTCAAAAAGTGTGATCAGTGTAAGAAACTTATGTCTCTCACCGACACACACGACTGCTGCCTTCGGTGCCTCGGCCCTGACCACGACCCCAAGTCGTGTGGGCCATGTGGGAAGATGTCTTCCAAGGCACTCAAAAGTCGACAGCATCAGAAGGAAAGGTTTCTCTCGGACTCTGCCTCCGGCCGGGCCCGGACCTCGTCTGAGGCCTCGACATCTCGGGATTCCAATCCCGAGCGCCGAAGCTCCTCGGACAGGGGGTCCCATGACCGGGAACGCAAGAGGAAGAAGCGGCGTCGGAGGAGGTCCCTTGTCCCTCAAGGGCCACGTCTAAGACCCCCGAACGCCGTCCCGGGCACATGGACCAAGAGAAGCCTGCCAAAGTTCCTCGCGTGGAGCCTGAGTCTGCTGGACAGGTAAGCCCCGTTGTGCTCATGGACTCTCCTCCCAGAGAGCCGCCGCCGGGGCCCGAGTTGGTGGCTGCTGCGTCTCCTGAGCTGAGTCTCAGGATGACAGCCTTGGAGTGCAGATTGTCTGCCTTCATGGAGCAGCAGCGGGCACTGATGGCCAGCCTGTCTGGTGCATCTGCCCCGACCACCGGGACGTCGACTTCGAAGTCAACCCCGGAGACCGAGCCGATACTCGAGACCCTCGTGGCTCGAAGTCGTCCTCGGTCGAGGTCTCCCTCAACGTCCCGTTCGGGACCGAGGGTGTCGACGCCGGTGCCCCCGGCATCGGGGCCCCGCGGGGTTGGACCCTGACTCCTCCTCGGATGAGTCCGCCTGGGAGACGGAGGACGAGGAGTCTCCCGATACTTTTAAGACTCGGTGCGACCCGTCGGACTCACCGCAATCTGAGCCCCGGAGTAGATCCCCTCCGGAGGACACTAGGTTCTCGGAATTCGTTCGGGATATGGCCGCTGCCTTGGCTATCCCTGCCGATCCCGAGGAAGAGCCTCGAGCCGAGGAGCTCGATGCTCTACAGTACGACTCTCCTCCGAAGGAGGCCTTTACTGTCCCGGTTCCTCCGATGCTGGAAATGCTCCTCTTCCAGATGTGGGAGGCACCGGCCTCGGCGCCGGTTCTGAGCAAGCGAGTCAATTCCATCTATCGGCTCCGCAAAAGCCCTGGTTTCCAGAAAGCCCAGCTACCACACCATTCCATGGTTGTGGAATCGGCCATGCATCGTCTGAAGAGCCAGAAGATGCACTCCGCGGTGCCCCCCGGCAGGGAGGCCCGCAACCTCAATGGCGTCGGTAGGAAGTGCATCTCCAGGAACAAGCAGGAATGAGTCCTCACATATGGGTACCGACGGAGCCTGCGCGGGAAAGCTCCCCAGCTTCCCAGAAGGAAAGCTTTTGGGGCCTCCCACAGCGCATGCGCGCTGCCTTCCCGCCTTCCTGACCAACTCTCCTCAGTTCTTCTTTTTCCGCGGAGCCAGCAGGTCGTGTTCCTGTCACCGCTGAAGAAGTTATTTTAATTTGTTTCTTTGGCCGCGTGTCTGCCTTCCCCGATTCCGGACCGGTACCGCCGGTCTTTTTTCTTTATTTCTTTAAAAAAAAAAAAATCTTATTTTTCCCCACTTGGTGTGTTTTTTCCGTTAGGCCTCTAGGCCTTCACTAAATTCTCCCTCATGGAGAAACCAGCTTCTGGTTTTAAAAAATGCACCAAGTGTAGCGGTACTATATCGGTTACAGACACCCATGAGTGGTGTCTTAAATGTTTGGGGCCTGACCACTCCATTCCAGATTGCCCATCTTGTTCTCTGATGTCTAAACGTGGCTTACAAAACCGAGCAGCCAAGTTTCATATGCTGTTTTCTAATACTCCAGCATCGACATCATCCAGGTCTTCCTCTCCTGATGGATCTCAGGTAACCAAACATTCTTCCGGCAGGTCCTCAAAGGGCAAATCTCTCTCTCTAAGTATCGAGATGCCCCTGGGCTTGACCCTGAGGACCCTGCCCCAGCCAAACAACCCCGGCGGGAAGCTCCGGCTTCCAAAGCTCCTCCTATGGGGTTACAGGTTGACATCGATGGCACGGCCTCGACCGATCACCTGTTAGACTGCTCTGGGGTACCGGCTCAATCTTCCGGTACCGACATCCAGACAGTCGTGGCGTCTATGGATAATACAGTTCAATCCATGCAGCAGGCCATAATGGCTTTCATTAGAGCTGCGACGCCAGCGGTACCGACTCCGGTTCCAGTACCACAACCGATACCGGTACCCAGGGCATCCACATCAACCAGGATACCGGTTCCGGGGCTTTTCCCGATACCGATCCGGTTCCGGGTACCCCCGATGTGGATACCGGTCGATACGCTTATCGATCCCTGGAAGCCAACAGACGATACTTCGAGTCCTCTGATGATTCTGATTCATCAGATGACTCTGCTGAAGTATCTCTTATTCTTCCTGAAGAGCCCTCTTCTCCAAAGAGGAGAATGTCTCCTCCAGAGGATTTGTCCTTTCAAGACTTCATCATTGAAGTAGCTAAAGGTCTCTCTATTTCAGTAACCTCTGAAAAAGAACCTAGAGCAAAAAAAATAGATATTTTGGGATACTCTAAGGTTCCCAAAGAGGCAGTCACCTTGCCCATTCATGAAATTCTTCAAGAACACATGATGGACTTATGGGAGACTCCTCTCACCCTATCTCCACATTCTCGTCGTTTGGATACCATGTATTGTGTCCCTCCTCCTGGGTTTCAAAAAACTCAGCTCCCTCACCACTCTATTGTGGTGCAGTCAGCTATGAAAAGGATAAAGAGTACCAAAAGACACTCTTCTACTCCTCCAGGAAGAGAATGTAGGACTTTGGATGCTTTTGGTAGAAAAATCTTCCAAGCCAGTATGCTTATTGCCAGAATTAATTCATACAGCCTCTATATGGGCATGTTTCTGAAGGAGATTGCATTAAAGATGCGCCATTTTCTCCCCTTTATCCCAGAGGATAGAAAGGAGTTCCTTCTTTTGCTAAAGCATACCCAAGATATTTCAAAGTTCTCCAACAGAGCAGCCTTTGACTCCTTTGAGGGTGCTAGCAGAGCCTCAGGTATTGCCATAGCTGCTCGCAGAATTGCTTGGCTCCAGGCCTCTAACCTAGAACCCTGGGTCCAAGATGGGTTGGGGAATCTGCCCTGTACAGGTGAAAATCTGTTTGGTAAGGAGTGGCAAATCAAAGCCACTCAAATGGACGCAGAAAATGCTGCTTTAGATAGACTTTCTAAGTCTACCTCTACCCCTGCCAAGAAAAAGTCTTTTAAGAAGCCTTTCTACAAGAAGGCCAGATTTTCTACAAATACTGGCCAACAATCTTCTGCAGTTCGCTTTGCTCCTAAGCGTCAGCAGCCTGAACAGGCCAGGGCAAAACCTGCAGGGACTGCTCCAGCCCAGCAGTCCCAACCCCCTCAGGGTTTTTGACTTAATACTAGAGAACTTAACCTTTCTGGCTCTACAACAACCAGAGCCTCTCACCATTCCAGGAAGGTTAACTCATTTTGCTCCCAGATGGGAGCAGATCACATCAGAACAGTGGACCCTCTCTATCATCAGAGAGGGCTACAAACTACATTTCTCCAGCCTTCCTCCCCATACCATGGTGAGACATTTCAATTCTCCTCCATCTCTCCTAGACCTGTTAGGTCAGGAGGTGACCACCCTTCTCGCCCAAAGGGCAATAGAAGAGGTTCCTCTTCTTCAACAGGGGTCAGGGTTTTACTCCCCTTATTTTCTCATTCCCAAGAAAACAGGGGATACAGACCCATTCTAGATCTGAGAGAATTGAACAAATTCCTATGCAAGGAGAAATTCAAGATGCTTTCTCTAGGTACTCTCCTTCCATACCTGCAGAGTCAGGATTGGCTTTTGTTCTCTAGATCTCAAGGATGCGTAGACACATATACTCATCCATCCATCCCACAGAAAATTCCTACGGTTTCTGTTCCAGGGGAAAACATTTCCAATACAGAGTACTTCCCTTCGGTCTAGCCTCTGCTCCAAGAGTGTTTACCAAATGCATGGCAATAGTGGCTGCATTTCTACGCGCCCTGGGAATTTTTGTCTTCCCATACCTGGACGACTGGCTCATCCGAGCTCCATCTCAGTCAGAGGCTCAGACTTCCCTGGACCGCACCAGACGCATTCTGCAGTATCTGGGACTTGTGATCAATCTGCCAAAGTCTCAACTCACCCCTACTCAGTCTCTGGAATTCATAGGGGCCTGGTTAGATACCACCACTGCAAGGGCCTACCTTCCTCAGGCCCGTTGCCAACGTCTGGTGCAACTAGCCTCCCAGGCTCAGTCCAGAAGTCACTTGACTTCCAGGGAGATGCTACAACTATTAGGCCACATGGCCTCCACGGTACATGTGGTGCCTTATGCTCGCCTACATATGAGAGCAGCTCAATGGACTTTGTCCACCCAGTGGACTCAAGCATCAGGAGCTCTCTCAGACCAAATAGCAACCTCCAAGCGTCTCTTTTGGTCTCTCCAATGGTGGATGTCCACTCAAAATCTGTTGTTGGGGGCCCCCTTCCAACCATCGTTACCCCAAGCAACACTCACAACAGATGCCTCCCAAACAGGTTGGGGAGCTCATCTACAGGACCTATCCACCCAAGGCACTTGGTCCCCACAGGAGACCTCCCTTCATATCAACCACTTGGAACTTCGAGCAATCTTTCTAGCTCTCAGAGTTTTTCATACCCTCCTCAGCAACATGACAGTCCTTATTCATACGGACAATCAAGTAGCCATGTTTTACATAAACAAACAAGGAGGGACTGGCTCTCTGTCGCTTTGCAACGAAGCTGTAAGATTATGGGCCTTCGCCAGAGAGCATCAAATCCATCTCCTGGCAGTATATCTTCCAGGAATCCAAAACTCTTGGGCAGACAGACTCAGTCGAGTTCTGCTTCCACACGAATGGTCCCTGCACATGGATCAGGTACTCAGAATCTTCAAGAAATGGGGAACCCCGGACATAGACCTCTTTGCAAGTCCGTGGAATGCCAAACTTCCCCGGTTCTGTTCCAGAATTCCGTGTCAGGGAGTTCAGGCCAAGGATGCCTTCCTCCTTCATTGGGGTCGGGGCTTCTTGTATGCCTTTCCACCCATTCCTTTGATTCCCAAGACTCTGTTCAAACTTCAAAGGGATCAAGGGTCCATGATCCTCATAGCTCCACGCTGGCCACGCCAAGTGTGATACCCTCTACTTCTGCATCTCTCCCAAGCCCCCCTCCCTGGATTTGGGAGCGGCTCCAGACCTTCTGTCTCAGGAGGAGAGAACTTTGTGGCACCCAAACCCCAAGTCCCTTCACCTCATAGCTTGGTTACTGAAGGCCTAGATCTTCAAGATTTCAATCTTTCGCAGCAGGTGAAGGATATCCTCCATGCCTCTAGGAAACCTTCCACTAGGCGTTCTTACGCTTTTAAATGGAAAAGATTTTCCATTTGGTGTGCTCAAAAGGGTCTTGACCCTCTAGCACTCCCTCTGAATTCTCTATTGGAATATCTCCTGCATCTCTCCAATGCAGGACTCAAAACAAATTCAGTACGGGTCCATTTGAGTGCTATCTCAGCATCTCTTAAACCTCTCAATGGACAACCTATCTCCTCTCATCCTCTTATCGCAAGATTCATGAGAGGCCTAACTTTGACTAAACCTCCCATTCGACCTCCTCCGGTGGCATTGGACTTAAACTTGGTTCTTGGTCAGCTTATGAAGCCACCCTTTGAACCCTTAGCCACTACCTCCTTGAAATTTCTTTCCTGGAAGGTTATTTTCCTTATTGCAGTCACCTCAGCTTGCCGTATCAGTGAACTGCAAGCTCTAGTGGCTAATCCACCTTATACAAGGTTCCATCATGATAAGGTGGTCCTTAGGACCAATCCCCACTTTATGCCTAAAGTGGTCTCCCCTTTTCATCTTAATCAAGAGGCATATTTACCTGTCTTTTTTCCAGCTCCTCATGCATCCAGTGCAGAGAGGAACCTTCATACTCTAGATTGTAAAAGAGCTCTTGCCTTTTACCTCCACAGGACACAGCAACATCGAAAGTCTTCTCAGCTTTTTGTTGCTTTTGATCCTTCTCATATAGGACTTCCAGTCTCTAAAAGAACACTGTCCAATTGGATTGCTCAGTGTATCTCTTTTGCTTACCAGAGTAAGAACATTTCTCTGGAGGGCCATGTCCCCGCTCACAATGTGAGGGCCATGGCCACCTCTATGGCTCATCTAAATTCTGTGTCCATCGACCAGATCTGTCGAGCAGCCACCTGGGCCTCGGTTCATACCTTTACAGCCCATTACTGTTTGGACAAGGACTCCCGCAGGGATGCCTTGTTTGGTCAGGCTGTCCTCAGACACCTGTTCCACTCTTGAACAACTCCAGCCCACCTTCCCTTAATGGATGCCTGAGATCCATATGAAGATGAGGAACCCTTCAGGGTCTCATACCCTTGAGGGGATCTCCCGGGCATCTTAGCTAGGGAGTCCCCATATGTGAGGACTCATTCCTGCTTGTTCCTGGAGATAGCACAGTTACTTACCTGTAACAGGTGACCTCTGGGAACAGCAGGAATTAGTCCTCACAACCCGCCCACCTCCCCTAGGAGTTGTTTTCTCTCTCTCTCCTTTCCTCTCTCTATTGTCTCAGCTTTAAACTCGAACTGAGGAGAGTTGGTCAGGAAGGCGGGAAGGCAGCGCGCATGCGCTGTGGGAGGCCCCAAAAGCTTTCCTTCTGGGAAGCTGGGGAGCTTTCCCGCGCAGGCTCCGTCGGTACCGATGTACCCATATGTGAGGACTAATTCCTGCTATTCCCAGAGATCACCTGTTACAGGTAAGTAACTGTGCTTTCCAGGGGTATATGCTTGCTTGCCGTGTCCAGTCTTACCAGCTGTACATGGGCATGTACTTGCGAGACCTGACCAAGGAGTTGGCTGGATTCTCTGCTGGTCTCTCCGGGGAACCCTTGCAGAGATTTAAGACCTTGTCCTCGGGGATTCGGGAATGCTCCAAGTTCATTTCCCACGCCGCCTACGATGGCTTCGAGACTTCGGCCTGAGTTGCGGCTGCCGGCATTGCGGCTCGATGCCAGGCGTGGCTGCAGTCATCGTACCTCGAGCCATGGGTTCAGGACAAGTTGGTCAATGTCTCCTGCTGAGGTGAGAACCTTTTTGGCAAACCCGTGACCGAAAAGGCCGCTCAGCTCGAGACCGAGCACCTTACCCGGACAAGGCTGTCGAGGAAGATCTCTGCCCCTTCACATAAGAAGAAGGGCTCGGGTAAAAAGTCCTTTTACCCGAGGAAGGGCACTGCCTACAAACAGTACCCTCAGTATCAGGCTGCCTAAGCTGCCCCCCAGGGTCAGCAAGCCAAGGGCCAGGGTAATGGGCCCCGTAGGCAGAGAATCCCCAAGCCTCAGGCCCCTGCTACCACTCAGCAGGGTGGGGGTTTTTGACTCCTTGAGCGTAGCCACTCCGTCCCTACTTTCCCAGCCCTGCACAGGCGGTCGCCTTGTACTCTTTGCCCACCAGTGGCCTCTCATTACCACCGACAGTTGGGTGCTGGACATAGTCCAAAAGGGCTATGCTCTGCATTTTCATCAACTGCCTCCTCCTTACTTCCCAGGGGAGCCCTTGCGGCCTCCCCTGCACACAGACCTTCTCCTTCGAGAGCTCCAAGGTCTGTTGGTGGACAGGGCGGTGGAGCCTGTGCCTCCCCACTTGCAAGGTCACGGATTCTACTCCAGGTATTTCCTGGTACCCAAAAGGACCGGTGGCCTTCAACCCATTCTGGACCACAGGAACCTCAACAAGTTCCTAGAGAAAAGTTCAAGATGCTTACTCTTGGAACACTTCTGCCCTACCTCCAGCAGGGAGATTGGCTATGCTTCTTAGATCTAAAGGATGCGTACACTCACATCCTCATTCACCCAGACCACAGAAAGTACCTCAGGTTCATTGTGGGAGGAAACCATTATCAGTACAGAGTACTACCTTTTGGCCTGACCTCTGCTCCCAGGGTCTTTACCAAGTGCCTGGCAGTGGTTGCGGCCTACCTGAGAAATCAAGGCATCTTTGTCTTTCCCTATCTGGACGACTGGCTCATCAGGGGTCAGACATCCCTGGAGGCCAGACAAGCCACCCTCAGAACCATTGCTCTGCTTCAAAACGTGGGCTTTGTCATAAACTTCGCAAAGTCCACTTTGCTCCCCTCCCAGAACTTGGAGTTCATAGGGGCAAGGTTGGATTCTCAACTGGCAAAGGCATTCTTGCCAGAAGACAGGGCTCAAAGACTGATGGACGTGGCCAAACAGTTCCTAAACAGGTGCCTGGTCTCCGCCAGACTCTGCCTCAGACTTCTGGGCCACATGGCTTTGACAGTGCATGTGACTCCCAATGCCAGGCTCCATATGAGGCCTGCACAGTGGTGCCTTCGGACTCAGTGGTCTCAGGCCACAGGCCGCCTAAGAGACAGGATAAGGGTGTCCAGACCCCTTTTGGCCTCTCAGCTGGTGGCTCCATCCACCCAATCTGCTGAAGGGGATGCCCTTCCAAATGCCAGAATACTCGGTGGTCCTCACCACCGACGCCTCTCTGCGGGGCTGGGGTGCTCATTGTCTGGACAAGTGCACTCAAGGCCTCTGGACTCCCTGGGAGGCAGCCCAACAGATCAATCTCCTAGAACTTTGAGCTATCCACTTAGCTCTCAAGACTTTTTCTCCGGCCCTAGCTCACCGCTCAGTCTTGATTCAAACAGACAACCAGGTAGCCATGTTTTATGTGAACAAACAGAGCGGGACTGGGTCAAAGCTCCTTTGTCGGGAGACTCAAGACCTCTGTTCCTTTGCCCTAAAGCACAACATGCTTCTCAAGGCAGTGTACCTTCCAGGCCAGGAGAACTGCCTCGCCGACCGGTTGAGCAGAATTCTGCAGCCCCACGAGTGGCAGCTGCATCCCTTGGTCGTTCAGAAGATCTTCCTGAAGTGGGGTCTCCCTTGGATAGATCTCTTTGCCAGTCCGCTGAACAAGCAACTGCCCAAGTTCTGCTCCAGGCAACCCCATCCTTTGAGGATAGCACCAGATGCTTTTCTGATGTCCTGGTCTCAGGGGCTCCTGTATGCATTTCCTCCCACGCTCTTGGTGGCTCGAACTCTTTTCAAGACTCTTCAGGACAAGGCCTCGGTCCTGCTGGTAGCTCCCAGGTGGCCGAGGCAGCCTTGGTTTCCCCTTCTGCTTCAGCTGGCAGTGGATTCCCCACTACCTCTGGGGTTGCATCCCGACCTTCTCTCACAGGGACAGGGTTCCCTTCTGCACCCCAATCTCAAATCTCTCAATTTGATGGCCTGAAGGCTGCAAGGGTATTTTTGGCTCCCTGGGGCCTACCTCAGGAAGTTGAGGAGGTTGTCTCTAGGAAACAGTCCACTAGGAAAACCTATGCCCTCAAATTGAAGAGGTTTTCTGTGTGGTGTCAGCTACGTACAGAGGATCCTTTCTCCTGTACTGTGCCAGTAGTGCTTCAGTACTTACTGCACTTATCAAATCAGGGACTTAAGTCCAATTCTGTTCGGGTCCACCTCTCCGCTCTAGCAGCTCACCACTCACTGGTGGAGGGACATTCTCTGTCAGGTCACCCCTTGGTGTCCTGCTTTCTCAGGGGCTTGCTTTTGCTCAAGCCCCCCATCCGTCGTCCTGCTCCTGAGTGGGAGCTGAATGTGGTCTTGCAGCAACTGACTCAGCCTCCCTTTGAGCCGATGGCTACTTGCCCTCTACACTTCCTTTCCTGGAAGACTCTCTTCCTGATAGCCCTCACCTCGGCTAGGCGAGTGAGTGAGCTTCAGGCCCTGGTCTGTGATAGGCCTTAAACCAGGATTTATAGGAACAGGGTAGTCCTTAGGACTCATCCAAAGTTCCTCCCCAAGGTTGTCTCCTCTTTTCACCTCAACCAGGAGGTGGTTCTTCCAACATTCTTCCCTAGGCCTCATTCTAGCCAGGCTGAAGCAGTCCTGCATACCCTGGACTGTAGGAGGGCCTTGTCCTTCTACCCTGACCGTACTCAGGGACATAGAAGGGCTACTCAGCTCTTCGTCTCCTTTGACCCCAATAAGTTGGGGCTGGCTGTGTCCAAGCGTACCTTGTCCATCTGGGCGGCTGACTGTATCACCTGGGCTTACAAGGCGGCTGACCTTCCTTTGCAGGGTAGGGTCACGGCCCATCGTGTCAGGGCAATGGCTGCCTCAGTGGCTCATCTCCGCTCTGTGCCCTTGGTAGACATCTGCAGAGGCTGCAACTTGGTCTTCAAGCCAGACTTTTGCGGCCCATTACTGTCTGGAGAGTGGAGTCCCGTAGGGACAGTGCTTTTGGCCAAGCAGTAACTCCGGAATAATCTCTTTGAGGTTTAGGCAACTCCTGCCCTCTGTTGGGCTACCGGTGGAGGTTGTGTCCTTGAAAAGCCTTTCTTTGATGCTGTGACTAGAGGGAGTTCTCTTGTTCAGCCTGGGTTTCTGGTAGCCCAGAGCTAGGGAGTCACCCATATGTGAGGATTGACTTCCTGCTTGGTCCTGGAGAAAGAGTAGTTACTCACCTGTAACAGGTGTTCTCCAGGAGCAGCAGGAATCAGTCTTCACAACCCTCCCTCCTCCCCTTGGAGTTGCAGTTGTACATAGTTTGTTTTACATTTTTGTGTGCTGTTCTTAGCTATGTCATTTGACTGAGGTAAGATGGCACCTTTAGGCGGGAAGGGAACCACGCATGCGTGCCAGCATTCCCAAAGGCTTTCATGGAAAGCTGGGGAAATGCTCCGCTGGGGCTTCATCAGTGCCAATAACACCCATATGTGAGGACTGATTCCTGCTGCTCCTGGAGAACACCTGTTACAGGTGAGTAACTACTTTTTCTGGCCTTGAGGTCAGGATGGTGGCCTTGGAATGCAGCTTTGGCCCAGCAGTGGGGCTCAGTGCCCATTTCCTCTGGGTCCTCGGGCCCGGCGACCAGTCTCTCCACTGCGAGGGCATCACCCGAGAAGATCCAGCCAGTGCTAGAGCGGCATTGGCCTTGGGCCAATTCCCGGTCCCGCTCAAGGCCTTGAGTTTCTCCCACGAGTGCCTCCAGTTCAGAGCACCAGGCCCCGTCGATGCCCCCAGCCATGCACGGACATGATGCCCACTGGGTTCTCAAGGTGTCCTCCAATTCCGACTCTGAGTGGGAGACCGAGGATGAGTACCTAGCCACCCGGCAACACCAGAACATCCCCTCACACCAGTCTCTTTCACAGGGGCACTGGAGGTACTTGCCTAAGGATCTCTCCTTCCTCGACTTCATCCAGGACATGGCAAAGGCTTTGGCCTTCACCATAAAGTCTGAGGAGGAGCATTGGGCAGAGGATCTCGAGATCCTGCAGTATGAGGCCCCTCCCCAGGAGGCCCTAATAGTGTCTGTTCCTCCCATTTTGGAATGCCTGCTGTTCAGGATGTGGGAGTCACCGGTTATAGTTCCCATTGTGAGCAAGCAGCTCAATTCCATGTAGTGAGTCCGCAGGGGACCTGGATTCCAGTAGACACAGCTATTATACAATTCCATGGTGGTGGAGTCGAACATGTGCAGGATAAAGATCTAGGTAGAAGACACACTCCTCGGTGCCCCCTGGCAGGGAGGCCCACACCATGGATGGCTTTGGTAAGAAGTATTACCAGGACTTGATGCTTATGGCCTGAATCCAGGCTTACCAGCTGTACATGGGCATGTACCTGAGGGACCTGGCAAAGGAGCTTGCTGGGTTCTCAGCTGGATTGGCCGAGGAATTCTGGACCCTGGAATTGACGGTCAAGGAGTGCTACAAATATGTCACCTGAGCAACCTATGATGGCTTTGAGTCAGTGGCTACAGTGAGTATTAGTGCCCACTGCCTGGCATGACTACAGTTTTCAGACCTGGAACAATGGGTCCAGGACAAACTGCTTAATGTTCTGTGCCGAGTAGAGTACCTCTTCGGCAAGCCCATGATGGACAAGGCCACAGAGTTGGAGTCAGAGTATATGACCAAAACCAGGCTCTCCCAGAAGACTGCTGACCCTTCCCAATGGAAAGTTTCAGAGAAAGTCCTTCTCCCCAAAGAAGGCAGCTTATGGAACTTACCCCCAGTATCCGGTCTACCCAGCTCCCCCACAGAGTCAACAGGCTAAGGGCCAGGAGCACAGCCCTCATAAGTCTAAGGCCCCAATATCCCAGCCTGCGCTACAACCACAAGCTGAGTGGGGGTGGGGGGGTGGCTTTTGACTCCTTGGGCATGGCCTCTTTTCCCCTGCAGGGTCAGGAATCACAGCACACAGAGGAACGTCTGACATTTTTTACCGACCAGTGAACCACCATAACCACCGATGCCTGGGCCCTCCGGGTGGTGAGGGGAAGGTTATTTCCTCCACTTTGAGCAGACACCCCCTCCGTTCTTCCCTGGAGAACTTCCCATGATGCCTCTTCACCAAGACCTTCTGAAGCAGGAGCTCATGGGCCTCCTCACAGCCAATGCGGTGGAGCCTGTCCCGCTGCCTCTAAGGGGTGAGAGGTTCTACTCCTGCTACTTCCTGGTTCCCACAAAGATGGGCAGCTTTTGGCCCATCCTACATCTGTAGGATCTCAATTGGTTCTTGGCGAAGAAGTAGTTCAAAATGCTTTCCCTTGGAACACTGCTGCCATACCTCCAGTGAGGAGATTGCCTATGCTCCTTGGATCTCAAAGATGCTTACACGCACATCCTGATCCTCTGGTTTGTTATTGGAGGCCACTAGTACAGGGTCCTACCCTTCGGACTGGCTTCCGCCCCAAGAGTGTTCACAAAATGCTTGACGGTGGTCACCACTTACCTTCGGCTGCAGGGGGCATTTGTCTTCCCCTATCTGGACGACTGGCTTGTCAAGGGCAACTCCACAGCTGAAATCCATCAGGCAAGACATCGCACCATTTTCATTCTCAAGCACTTGGGATTTGTCATCAATTACCTTAAGTCTCATCTGCAGCCAATGCAACCTCTGGAGTTTAGAGGGGCCCTTCTGGACACAGTTCTGGCCAAGGCCGTCCTCCCTCTGGACAGGGCTCGGCAGCTAGTGACCCTTGCCAAGGAAGTGCAAGGTCACTCCACGGCCTTGGCCTACCTCATGTTGTGCTTCCTGGTGCACCTGGCCTCGACAGTGCACATCACATTCGACACTTGCCTTTGCATGTGTCAGGCCCAATGGACACTCTGCACCCAATGGACTCAGGCGATGAGGTGCCTGGAGAACAGAATCCACGTGACCATGCCACTCTGAGTCCTTCAACTGGTGGCAGCAGCTGCTGTGCTTCATGGTGGTGATGCCTTTTCAGGCCCCGATGCCTTAGAGCAGTGGTTTCCAACCTAGTCCTCAGGGAACCCCTGGCCAGTCAGGTTTTCAGAGTACCCACAATGAATATGCATGAGATGGATCTGCATGCACTGCTTCCATTATATGCAGATCTATCTCATGCATATTCATTGTGGGTACTCTGAAAACCTGACTGGCCTAGGGTTCCCTGAGGACCGACGTTGGGAACCTCTGCCTTAGAGGATCCTCACCACGAACGTCTCCAAACCGGGCTGGGGGGGCCCACTGCGATGGCCTGTGGACCCAGGGCATCTCATTGCTGGAGAAGAGTCTCCATCAAATCAACTTTCTCAAGCTCCAGGCAGTTGCGACTGCCCTACAAGTGTTCTGACACCACTTAGAGAACCAAGTTGTTCTGGTCCAGACAGACAACCAAGTGGTGATGGTTTTTGTCAACAAACAAGGTCGTACTTCCTGTGCTGGGAAGCAGTCCGCGTCTGCACCTTTGGACTCCCCAGTCAGGAAAATCTACTAGTGGACCTGTTCAGCAGAGTCCTTCAGCCCCACGAATGGTGGCTGGACCTGCAGGTGGCCAGCTGCATCTTTCGGATATGGGGCTCTCCTTCAGTGAATCTCTTTGTCAGCCCCAGTAACGCCCAATTGCCGCGCTTCTACTCCAGGACGCCAGGCCCATCCTGAGTGATGTCCTATGCATTCCTCATCTTGTGGATGGAAGGCCTCTTCTATGCATACCCTCCCACCCCCTGATCTCCAAAACCCCTCTCAACATTCAGTTCGACTGGGCCACTTTAATCCTCATAGCTCCTAGGTGGCCATAGTAGCCGTGGTTCCCCCTGCTTATACATCTTTCCCAAGCATCCCTGGCTCTCCTGGTGTGCGCTCTGGACTTGATCTCGCAGGAGGACAGTGCTCTCCTCCACCCCAACTTCAACACCCTCACCCTGATGGTCAGGCTGCTGAGAGGGTAGCCCTGGCATAGTTCCACTTGCCCATAGATGTGGAGGATGTCTTTCTAGCATCCCGCAAGGATTCCACCAGACAAGTGTACACCTTCAAATGGTGCAGGTTCTCAGTCTGGTGTGCTGCTTCAACCTTTTCTTCTGCTCTTACCGATGGTGCTGCAGTACTTGCTGCACCTTTCCAATGCTGGCATACACCTAAGTCTGTTGGTGACGCACTATCATCTGATTGAGGGGCAACCCCTGTCTGCCCATCCTCTCATGGGCCGCTTCATGAAGGGTCCCTTGTTCACTTGGCCTCCCATTCGCCCACCCATGGCGGCATGGGATTTAAATGTGGTTCTTGGGAAGCTCATTGCTCCACCTTTCAATCTGCTTGCTTCTTGTCACCTCAAGTACCTTTCCTGGAAAGCGATCTTCCTGGTGGCGCTCACATCTGCGTGCAGAGTCAGTGAGCTGCAAGCATTGGTGACTCATGCCCCCTACACCAGATTTCATAGGAACAGTGTTCCTTCACACTCACCCTAAAATTTCTTCCTAAGGTGGTCTCCCCCCTTCATCTCAACCAGGAGGTGGTTCTCCCCACCTTCTTTCCTCCAGCCTCATGCGAGCAGGGTGGAGGCTGCTCCCCACACCTTGTATTGTAAGAGGGCACTGGCCTTCTACCTAAAACAGACTAAGGCACATAATGTGTGGACTATGGCAGCCTCCATGATGAACTTGCGCTCCATTTCTCTGCTGGAGATCTTTCCAGGCCACCACTTTGTCCACATTTCACACCTTCACAGCTCATTACTGCCCAGAGGATTCCCAGTATGACAGCACCTTTGGCCAGGGGGTACTCAGTAATTTGTTTAGGGAATAATGAAATTCCTACCCTCTGACCCTTCTGTGTCCAGGCTACTGGTCGAAGCGGTAGTCATCTCTGGGGTCTTGCGGCCACTCAGCACTCTCTGCTGTCATTCACAGTTCGATTTTTTTTTTTTTGGTCGCCCATGGCCTTTACAGGATTTTTCAGTAGACTGTAGCTTGGGAGTCCCATATATGAGGACAGACTTCCTCTTTGTTCCCGGAGAAAGCAGAGTTACTCACCTGTAGCAGGTGTTCTCTGGGAACAGCAGGAATAATTCACGACAACCCTCCCTATGGAATTGTTTTTCTTTTTCTGCTTGATTGAGCTATGTCATCATATTGAAGTACTGTAAGATGGCACCCTTGGGCAGGAAAGTGACTGCGCATGCACGGTCTTACTCCCAAAGGCTTTCTGTGAAAGCTGGAGAGTGTTCACCACATGGGCTCTATCGGTGCCAATGTCACCCATATATAAGGACTGATTCCTGCTGTTCCCAGAGAACACCTGCTATAGGTAACTACACTTCCTCCCCAAGCCCTGGCTTGCTGCCCAAGGTGGTCACCCCTCTTGCTCTACTCTTGCAATGGCCTTGTCAGAAGATGCATTTCCAGAGCTAGTACACTTCCCTGGCTTGGTGTGTCTCCTTATAAAAGCAGCCTTAGGCCCTGTAAGCACACAGAACCAAAAGTCAGACAAATAGTCTGAAAGATTTATCACCTCAGATTTAGAAAGAAAGAGACAGACTTGCCTGAGAACCCCCAACCTGGAAGAAAGACTGTCAGGTTACCCCTTAGTCTGAGAAGACAGACTACCATGAGATCCCCAAGCCCGAAGAATGCTAGTGGTATGGCGTGGAAGAGGAGCTCTGGTTAATGATCTTTGATAATTTAAGTCTTGGTGGAGAAGGAGGGTAGCTTGCCCCAGATAAATGTGGAGGGAGAGGAGATGACTTTGATATTGTATAAAGGGAGATGGACTGCCCCAGTTCATTGGGGAAGGAGAAAACATGATATAGTGTAGAGGGAGGCAACCCATTCTGCGTTACTGTGGAAGGAAAGCATGCAACTATAGGTATTGAACTGACCGAGTACTGTCCTGGGCATAGTTTCTGAGTCAGTCTTTCATATGTATTCTTTCTGGCAGAAGGCAGAAGCAGGAGCCGAATCCACCAAGCATATGACAGCCAGAGCTGGTAGAGCCAGTTACATCAGCTCAGCACTGCTGAAATACCCTGATCCTGGAGCCGTGGCAGTAGCTGCTATCCTCCGAGCCATCATGCAGGGCCTACAGCTGAAGGATGTGTAACTGGTATAACAAAACTGTAAATTTCTAGTTTATTAAAAGGTGCTTTCGGTCCCACAGATCCAGCATTTACCCACTGCCTCTTTCCCTCTGTTTCTTCTTCTGGGCTGCCTTTATCAGTTGTGGGCTCAGTATTATATTACAATTTCATCCTATTAGTCATTTAGCAGCAGGTGCTAATATAAATACCAGTTTCATTGGTTAGCAAAAACATTCTTTTACTTTGCATTTTTCCTTCTGCCTATTGCTCTTTTTTGTCACTGTTAGAGACCTGCACTTACAACCCTGCCTGACGGTTAGGGTAGTGTTCATAAAGTAACTCCTCCAGCAGCCATGTTTGTATGAGCTATATTCTACTTTGTTCTCTTTCTGCATCTGTTTCCCTGCTATGTTTGGCAAAATTTACATTTTCACTCATCTGTCCTTTCTTACCTTGTGAAAATACTTTATGCAGTAGCTTATAACCCTGCTACATTCTTAGCATGATATATTTTTGGATCACATTTTCTAACTTTTCCTTAAGTCTTAACAGATTCTTCCTTATTGTCCCTCCAGTCCAGACCCGACCTGTGGGTAGTCTCACCCTACCAGTAGCTTGGAGAGTGAGCATGTCAAGATTCCTGACATCACACTAGATAGGCAACTGGCACCTCCTACCAGCCCCGAGTATCTCAGTTTCCAAGCAGCTGGAGAGGTGTGATCTCTTAGACTAGGGCTCACTAAAGGGACAAATAAGGGTGTTCAGAATTATTTTGCATTGGTTTTCCTATTTTGTGTCTTTAGCAAGAAAATTGTTATCTGGTTCATAAGCCTATACAAAAAAAAAAGAAAACTGTAAGAGAAAGCAGACGAGGACAGTAGAACAGACAGTACACACCTCTGGTAAGGTAAACTGCCTCTGAAGCTCAAGCAGGCATATTTTATTTACTTTTGGGCTGTCATTGACATCGTAGCGGCTCCTGATCCCTTTGGTAGGTGAGGAGCAGCTAGCATCAGTAATAGAGGCCTGGCCTGTCAGATGGATTCTCAACGCCGCCAAAGTTGGGGCAGGACAGCTGAGCAAGAGATGGCGATTGCAAGGCAGCCGGACAGGTTGAGGACTCCCGAGGCTGTCTGTGCTAATTGAGGGCTAGCTGGTGCAGGTGTCAGAGAGGAGTGCAGCGACCGCATGGCGGCCTGAGGTGCCAGCCGCAGTGCACAGGAAAGACACCATTTTTTCTTGACTAAGCTGCGTTTACATGGGAAAGACTCTGGGGGCAGTTTCGGATGCTGGGGGGTCCTTTATGCTGCATTTTGTTATTTTTTTTATGTAATCTTTAAATGTTTAATGTTTGTTTATTTGATATACCGCTATTCGTAGTTACAGCAAAGCGGTTTACAATACTCATAAGGAAAATGCCACAGGCCAGAAAAGTGGAAAAGTTACAGTTTTGACAGTATAGTTAAAGGACAAACAAGCATATGAAATAACAGAGAAAACCAAGGAAAGGGGAATGGTAGGGGGTAAGATCACACAAAAGGAGAGGGGAGGTCGAAGGCATCAGAGAAAAGGTGGGCTTTGAATGTACCGTGGTGCATCTAGGTACGTATGACCTAGATTGGCCACTGTTGGAAACAGGATACTGGGCTTGATGGACCTTGGTCTGACCCAGTATGGCATATCTTATGTTCTTATGCTCAAGTCTGAGTGAGGTGGGGAGGAAGTTCCAAAGTGCAGGTCCGATGAAAAAGAAAGCAGAGGTGCAGGTGGACTGGAGGTGAGTGCGGGAGGGGGAAGGGAGGTGAAGACGGTTTATGTGTAGAGAGCAGCCAGGAGTATGGAATTGGATGAGATCTGCCAGGTATTGCAGTATGTGTGTATAAAGGACTTGATGAACGAGGGTGAGGAGTTTGAAACAAATGCGAAAGTGAATGGGCAGCCACTGAAGGTGAATTAGTAGAGGTGTGATATGATCGCAGAAAGAAGAATGTGAGATGATCCGGGCAGCCGTGTTCTGAATTCGCTACAACCTAAGAGGTTGGGATTGTGGTAGACCTAGGAAGACAGAATTACAAAAATCGACAAGAGACAGCATGAGGGTAGTAAGTGCTTGGGGTGTAAGAAAGGGCTGAATTGCTCAAATCTGGCGAAGAAAGAAGAATGATGTCTTGGTGATGTGAGAGATATGGTCCCGGAAAGAGAGATCAGAGTCAAAGAAAACCCCAAGATACCAAAAACTAGACACCATAGGAATAGGGGAACCAGCGAAAGAAGGAGCCAATGGTGGGGAGGGACTGCCGTGTGTAAACCAGATGGTAAGTGTTTTAGTGATGTTGAGGTGAAGACAGTTAGATGTGAGCCAATTAGTTACAGCAGAAGACAGGAATTTAGAGGGAAGAGATCAGGATGAAGGGAAGAGGTATGGTGCAAAAGGACAAAGGTCATTGGTGTAACAGCTGAAATCCCAAATTGTTGAACCAGAAGAGCTAAGGGTGTTAAGAAGATAATGAAAATAAGGGGAGCTAGTACAGACCCTTGGGGGATACCATAAGATAGGGGGAAAGATGCAGAGGAAACCGTCGGGACGGTAAGAGAGAGAACATTGTAAGAACAAGAGAAAAGATAAGAGTGAAAACAGCAGTTTACCGTGCTACAAAGTCCAGCTTCCCGTAAGTGTGAAAGAAGGAGAGAGTGGTCAACCAGATCAAAAGCTAAGAACATGACATAAGATATGCCATACTGGGTCAGACCAAGGTCCATCAAGCCCAGTATCCTGTTTCCAACAGTGGCCAATCTAGGTCATACGTACCTAGCAGTTTCCCCAAAAGACACAGGTTCCACAATGCTTGTACTGGGCCAAGCATTGATATCCTGGGTCCCTTCTTAATAATGGTTTATGGACCTTTCCTCCAGGAACTTGTCCAAACCTTTTTTAAACCCAGCTACACTAACAGCCTTTACTACATCCTCCGGTAACAAATTCCAGAGTTTGATTACACGTTGAGTGAAAAAATATTTTCTTTTATTAGTCTTAAATAGTTTACCCTGTAGTTTCATTGCATGTTCCCTAGTCTTTCTATATTCTGATAACGTAAACAATCGATCTACGTTTACCCGTTCCACTGCGTTCATTAATTTATAGACTTCCATCATATCTCCCCTCAGCCGTTTCTTTTCCAGGTTAAAGAGCCCTAAACTTTTCAGCCTTTCTTCATAGGAGTATCATTCCATCCCCTTTACCATTTTGGTGGCTCTTCTCTGAACCTTTTCTAATAACGCTATATCCTTTTTAAGATACGGTGACCAGAATTGCACACAGTATTCAAGGTGCGGTCTCACCATGGAACGATGTAGAGGCATTATAATATCTTTTCTTTTAATTTTCCATTCCTTTCCTTATGATACCTAGCATTCTATTTGCTCTCTTTGCCGCCGCTGCACACTGGGACGAGGGTTTTAACATGTTATCCACAATGACGCCGAAATCTTTTTCCTGGGTGGTGGTTCCTAATGTGGAACCTTGCATCGTGTAACCATAGTTTGGGTTGTTCTTCCCTAGGTGCATAACTTTGCACTTGTCCACATTAAATTTCATCTGCCATTTTGATGCCCAGTCTTCCATTGTATCAAGATCCTCTTGCAATTTTCCACAATCCTCTTTGGTTTTAACAACTTTAAATAGTTTTGTGTGTCATCTGCAAATTTGATAACCTCACTCGTTATTCCCTTTTCCAGGTCATTTATGAATATGTCAAAAAGCTGAGTACCCAGCACAGATCCTTGGGGTACACCACTATTCACCTTTCTCCACTGGGAAAATTGACCATTTAGCCCTACCCTCTGCTTTCTATTTTTAACCAGTTCCTGATCCACAATAGTACACTACCTCCTATCCCATGACTCTTTAGTTTTGCCAAAAGTCTCTGATGAGGGACCTTGTCAAAGGCTTTCTGAAAGTCCAGATACACTATATCAACCGACTCAGCTTTGTCCACCTGTTTATTCACACCTTCAAAAAAAACATAACAGATTAGTAAGACAAGATCTTCCTTGTCTAAAGCCATATTGGCTGTCTCCCATTAGGCCAAAGCTATCTACGTACTGAGTAATTTTGTTCTTTATGATGGTTTTTCCCATTTTTCCCAGTACTGACATCAGGCTCACTGGTCTGTAGTTTCCCATATCACCCCTGGAACCCTTTTTAAAAATTGGCGTTACGCTGGCCATCCTCCAATCTTCAGGTATTACAGATGATTTTAATGAAAATTCACAGATTACTAATAGCAGGTTTGAAATCTTATATTTCAGTTCTTTCAAAACCCTTGGATGTATACCATCCGGCCCAGGTGATTTGCTACTCTTCAGTTTATCTAATAGTTGTAATACATCTTCCTGATGTATCAATATTTCCTTCAATTCTTCCGCATCTTTAAATACCACTTCAGTCATGGGTAACATCCCTACATCTTCCTCAGTAAAGACCGAAGCAAAGAATTCATTCAGTCTCTCCTCTATCGTCTTGTCATCTCTTAGTGCCACTTTTACCCCTCTATCATCTAATGGACCAACTGACTCTCACAGGTTTTTTGCTACGAATGTACTTGAAAAAGTCTTTATTTCCCATGTTTGCTTTTGCAGCAAGCTTCTTCTCAAATTCTCCCTTTGCCTGCCTTATCAATGCCTTGCATTTGACTTGCCAGTGCTTGTGCTGTTTCCAGGTTTTGTCGTTTGGCTCTTTTTTCCCATTTTTTGAAAGATGCTTTTTTGGCAACAGCCTCTCTGACCTCACCTTTAAACCATGCTGGCAGTTTTTTGGACTTCCTTCCACTTTTCTTAAAGCGTGGAATACAGCTGATCTGGGTTTCCAAGATAGTAGTTTTCAACAACACCCAAGCTTGATGTAAGTCTTGAACCTTTGCAACTGCTCCTTTTAGTTTTTTCTTAACTATTTTCCTCATTTTATCATAGTCTCCCTTTCGAAAGTTAAAAGGTAGTACTGTGGATTTCCTTACTATCCCTCCTCTACTAATTAAATCAAACGCGATCATGCTATGATCACTATTGCCAAGTGGCCCCAACACCCTTATCTCTTGCACAAGATCTGATGTTCCACTAAGGACTAGGTCTAATATGGCTTCGCCTCTGGTCGGTTCATGAACCAGCTGCTCCAAGAAGCAGTCATTTATTTCATCTAGGAACTTTATCTCCCTAGCATGTCCTGCCATGACAATGACCCAGTCGATACCGGGGTAATTGAAAGCTGCAGAAAGATCAAGAGACACCGCCACCGAGAAATCACCACGATTGTGCTCCATGTGCAGTTCATTAAGAAAAGCAAGAAGAGGCCTCTCCACACTATGACCCTGGCGAAAACCTGATTGACGGGGGTGAAAGTGCATAGAATCCAGGTGATGGGAAAGCTGAAAGAAAACTGTTTTTTCAAGTATCTTAGAGAGAAAAGCGAGGTTAGAGATAGTGTGCAGGAATAAGAAGATCAAGGGAAGGCTTTTTCAAAATAGGGCATACGAGGGCGTGCTTCCAATAGTGAGGAAAGATACTGACAGAAAGACTTGTGTTAGCCATAGTTAGGATGGAAGGAATGAGGGTGAGGGAGGGTGTAAGCAGCCAGGAGGAAGGTATAGGATCAAGAGAACAGTAAGTCTTCTTGGAGGAGGAGATAAGCTTAGGTTCTGAGGTGGTGAGGGGGTGAAAAGTACTCCCAAGTATGTGAGAGTTGTGAAATAGGTGGTGGGGAGGAGTGATAGGTAGAGGGCAGTACGGTAAAGATGCTTTAAGGTCCAGAATCTTGTTGCTAAAGAAAGACGCAAGCTGAGAAGGAGAGGGAACGAACTCAGCGGTTACTATCTTGGGATCCGATTGAAGTGTTGTGAGGGATTTGAGGACAGAGTAAAGATGGCGAGTTTGGTTTGGGGCAGAAGTAATGGCAGCAGAGTAATAAGTTCTTTTGGCTTTGTGAACCTCAGAGCAATAATGTGCGTGTTGTGATTTGAAGGAAGATAATGTCATAAAAGAAGGCACTGTCTGCCACTGCCGTTCAGCGGGACAGAGGTGCATGCGAAGAAGACAAAGACCAGAGTGATACCAGGGGTGTGAGTGGTGTTGGCGATGGAGACAACACAGGCTAGATACTGGAGTTCATCCCACTGCACAGGTTGGAACAGTGCTATTGTTTGGTGTTGGTCTCTTAGTCGGTTAAGAGGACAGGCAAGACTGTGCCCTCAAAGTCTACATGTGTGGTATGTGGCTCTTGCAAGGACCTGGTTTCAGCTGAGGTTTCTGTTGGGGTTGTGAGACAGAATCCTGTTCCACTGAAAAGGGGCTACAAGAAGAGCAATTTGAACAATGGCGAGGGAACCTCGGGAGCAGCGAGGGTCCTCTCTCACTCCTCCAGGGGCTGTCATTCGCCGGCAGTGGTAGCTGGCGGGGGCTCCGTGGACACTCCAGCTCCACCAGTACTAGAGCATTAGGGCAAGGCTATCCGATCTCCCAGACCCTCCGCCTCCAAGGATTTGGCCATGGAGTGGCTCCCAGGGGCTCTTTCACCAGAATTCATTCTCCTCAAGCACAAGGCATTTTATATGAAACAGCAGGGGGAGGAGGAGCCCCTGGGGCTCCGCGAAAAGGTCAAGAAATATGGTCTCCCCAATAGCCTCTTGAGGATTGAGGGGGAGCTGGGTCCAAGCCAAAGGTGAGTGGACACTGACCCTTGGGAGGAAGTGGAGTCAGACCCCTCAGAGGACATGGAAGAGTAATCTGAACTGGAAATGGGAAAAGAGCCTGGGGAGCTAGATGAAGGAGATATCCCACAGAAGGAATCTCACATTGTATGAGTCTTCCATAGGGAAGAGCTAGCGACCTTAATCGTCCACTCCTTGAGGGCCCTTAATATGGGAACAGAGGTTCCTATTGAGGAGGAACCTTTGGAGGACCCTCTCTTCCAGGCAGCGCGGAAGACGCAAATGGTCCTTCCCTTGCACCGTGTCATTAGACAGATGATTCAGGATGAATGGGATGTCCTGGAGGCCGGTTTCAGAGGGATGCGGACTATGGCCCGTCTTCACCTGCTACCGGGTTGGGAAAGGGAGCTCCTGCATTCATCTAAGGTCGATACGGTGGTCTCGGCAGTTACAAAAAAAGACCACTATTCCTGTGGAGGGTGGCTCAGCCCTTCAGGACATGCAGGATTGAAAGTTGGAGACTGCTTAAACAGGCCTTCGATATTAATGCACTGACCTTGCAGGTGTTGGTCTGCAGAGCCTTTGTAGCTCGAGCCTGTTTGCACCGGGCACAAGCAATTTTGAAGAGTGTGGGGGACTCGCAGCCGCTACCACTTGAGGCAGCTAAGCTGGAATCCAGGGCAGCTTACTTGGCGGACGCTTTTTATGACCTGATCAGGGGCTTGTCTAAGAGCATGGCATCAGTGGTGGCCACTTGATGCTACCTATGGCGACAGAACTGGTCAGTGGATGTCTCTTTCAAATCCTGTCTTAGCAAGCTTCCTTTTTGAGGTAAGCTCCTCTTCAGAGAGGACTTGGAAAAGTTGGTAAAGGACTTGGGCAAGTCAAAAGTAGGTCAGCTCCCTGTGGATAAGCAGAAGCCGGCCGCTCTTTGGCTCCAGCATGAGGACAGTTGTGGAACCTTCGCTGGTTTAGAACTGTGTGCTTTGCACCCTACCAGAGAGAGGTGTTTTCCCTCCTGGGGCAAGGAATTTGAGGTTTTCATGGATCGGGCAGAGGTTTTTATGCCCCTTTCTCCTAGACTGCCAGAAAGACACAGTGAGTTGAGGGAGGCCCCAGCAGGGGAAATTCCCATGAGAGCTTAGCTGCAGGACTTTTACTGCACCTAGGCCAGCATCACTTCCAACCAGTGGGTGTTGGAGATAATCAGAGAAGGGTATGCATTAGAGTTTTATTGGTCCCTAGCGGATGACTTCGTCAGGCCTCTCTTCAAGACATCCCAAAAGATTGAAGCTATCCAAGACACTCTGCAGCGCCTGCTGGACTTGTGAACAGTGGTGGAGGTCCCAAAAGACCAGTGCGGATATGGTTAATACTCCATCTATTTTGTGGTTCCGAAGAAGGAAGGGTCTTTCAGGCCTATTTTGGATCTCAAGCACGTGAACCGTTGCCTCAGAGTACCACGCTTCCATATGGAAACTCTCAGATCAATCATAGCAGCCATCAGGGAAGGCGAGTTTCTGACCTCGCTGGATCTTAGAGGCCTACTTGCATATAGCCATCCGACCCGAGCACCAGCAATTTCTGCGGTTCGTGCTACCAGTTTTGGGCGCTGCTGTTTGGCCTAGCATACCTTCAGTCTTCATACCTTCACCAAGTTGATGGTGGTGGTGGCGACAGCACAGCTTCACCAAGAGCAGATTCTGGTTCATCCCTACATGGATGATTGGTTAATAAGGGCAAAGTCCAGTACGGAGAGCAGGCATGCTACGGCAAGAGCCATTGAATTGCTAGAGAGGCTTGGCTGGGTTGTGAACTGGGCCAAGAGCCATCTCCATCTGGCTCAAGATTTGGTGTATCTCAGAGCTTGGTTCCAAACGGACAAGGGTCATGTTTCCCTGCCGGAGGATATGATGCTCAAACTACATTTATTGTAAACCGCTTTTATGCCTCGGCCAAAGCGGTATATAAAGTTCAAAAATAAAGATAAAGATACAGTGACTGGTGCGGCAGTTTCTAGGTTGAGGATTCCGATGGCATGGCGTTATTTGTAGATATTGGGGTCCATGGCTGTGCCATCGAGCTAGTGCCTTGGGCTCACATGTGACAGTTGCAGGGACAGTTGCAATGGTTTTCCGCTCAAATATCCTTGCCCTATCCAGGGTCGGTTCGAGTGGACCTGCAGCGATGGCTACAGCTGGACAGACTTCTGGCACTAATGCCACTAGAGACGCTGGAGTGGATTCCGCTGACTATCAATGCCAGTCTTTCCGATTAGGGGGCCCTTTGCGAAGTCCAGGTTGCTCAGGGCTTGTGGTCCCTGCAGGAGAGTGCATGGTCAATCAATTGATTGGAGATGAGAGCAGTGTATTTGGCACTGCAGAGGTTTTGACCCCTCTTGCAGGGGAGAGCGGTGTGAGTGTTCTCGGACAGTGGTCTACATCAATTGGCAGGGGGGCACAAGCAGTGTGCATCTAGAGGATGATATCAGCTCATTGTTGGTATTGGGCGGAAGAGAAATTGCAGGCACTCTTGGCAGTGTATGTGACCGGCAAGGAGAATGTAGCGGCCAACTATCTGAGTGAGCTTTGTCTGGATCCTCAACGAAGCAATCTTCACAAGATTAGTGCAGCCAGCCAATTATGGATCTCATGGCCACCTTCAAGTCAGCAAAGGTGGCACGGTTTTACAGTAGAAGGGAGAGAATGCCGGAGGGGCTCAATGCTCTGGTTCAGTGCTGGCCCTCAGACGGCCTTCTCTGTGTTCCCCCGTGGCTGTTCATAGGGCATGTGGGGCAAAAGATCGAAGCACATCACGGCTGGGTCATCCTGATTGTTCCTGATTGGCTTTGGCAACCATGGTATGTCGATCTCAGGCTAGTGGCCAATTTTCCTTGGCACCTACTGACTCAGGCTGACTTGCTTTCACAGGGGCCAATCTTGATGCCACAAGTGGATCGATTCTCGCTTATGGCCTGGCTCTTGAAAGGGCTAGGTTAACAAGGCGGGGGATATTCGTCTTTGGTGATCTCGACCTTGTTGAAGGCCTGTAAGCATTCCACCCCCCTTTCCTACATACGGGTGTGGAAAGTGTTTGAAGATTGGTGTGCAGAGTGTATTTGTAATCCCTTATCAGTGTCTATTCTGGATATTCTTGCCTTTTTACTAGCAGGTTTAGATAAGGGGTTGACCTGCAATTCCCTTTGCATGCAGGTAGCAGCGATTGCTTGTTATTGCGGTAAGGTCCAGGGGTATCCCTGGCTTCGCCTCCAGATGTTGTCCGGTTCTTGCAAGTGGTGAAGCATGTGCGGTCAGTGGCTTCTCCTTGGAACCTTATCCTGGGTCTTATCGGTTCTTATGGAGGCACCTATCGAGCCGCTGAAAGATAGCACCTTGAAGATGGTGTCTTGGTAGCAATTTGTTAGACTAAAAGAATTTGGGAGCTGTCATGTGCCCTTTTTATCTATCCTTTTACAAAAAGAAAGTAATGCTGCAGACAGTGCCCTCGTTTCTCCCTAAGATGCGCTCATCTTTTCACCTCAATCAGCCTGTCACTCTGCCAATGTTCTTGGGCACCAGAGAAACAGAGGTAGACCCCATCCTGTGGCTTCTGGATGTGTGCCACATACTACGGCATTATTTGAAGAGGACAGAGTCTTTTCAGAAATCAGATTGCCTCTTTGTTCTGTTCAGGAGTCCATGCAAAGGGGAGGTATCTTCAAAAGCATCCATCTTGCATTGAGTGAGGGAAGCCATCACTAAGAACATAAGATATGCCAATACTGGGTCAGATCAAGGTCCTTCAAGCCCAGTATCCTGTTTCCAACAGTGGCCAATCTAGGTCACAAGTACCTAGCAGTTTCCCCAAAAGACACAGGTTCCACAATGCTTGTATTGGGGCAAGCAGTGCATTTCCCAGGTCCCCTTTAATAATGGTTTATGGACTTTCCTCCAGGAACTTGTCCAAACCTTTTTTCAACCCATCTACAGTAACAGCTTTTACTACATCCTCTGGTAACAAATTCCAGAGTTTGATTACATGTTGCATGAAAACATATTTTCTCTTATTAGTCTTAAATAGGTTACACTGTAGCTTCATTGCATGTCCCCTAGTCTTTCTATACTTTGATAGCGTAAACAATCTACACTTACGTGTTCCACTCCATTCATTAATTTATAGACCTCTATCATATCTCCCCTCAGCTGTCTCTTTTCCAGGTTGAAGAGCCCTAACCTTATTAGCCTCTCTTCAAAGGGGTATCCTTCCATCTCCTTTACCTTTTCAGTGACTCTTCTCTGTATCTTTTCTAATAACACTATATCCTTTTTAAGATATGGCGACCAGAATTACATACAATATTCAAGATGTGGTCACACCATGAAACAATACAGAGGCATTATAATATCCTTTGTTTTATTCTCCATTCCTTTCCTTATGATTCCTAGTATTCTTGGCCATTGCTGCACACTGGGCGGAGGGTTTCAACATGTTATCCACTATGACACCTAAATCTTTTTCCTCTGCCTATTTGCTACGGTGCAGAGAGTTGCCCAAGGGCTTGAGAGCCCAGTTGACCCAGGCGCAAGCAGCATCCTGGGCAGAATCTGATCTGGTCCCTCCAGTGGCCATTTGTAAGGTGGTGACAAAGTGGACTTTGCATACTTTTGGAAAGCAGCATCGCCTGGATGTACAGATGACAAACGACTTGCGTTTCAGTTCGGCAGTGCTTCAGACCGGGCTCGCGGGTCCCTTCCAAGGTTAGTACTGTTATGGTACATACCACAGGTCGGGATTGGACTGGAGGAACAATCAGGAATGTGAAATTAGGCCTTACCTGTAATTGGCTTTCCTCGAGTTCCTCCAGTCCAGTCCCAAATCCCTCCCAGTTCTCCAGTGATGATGATCCTGGATGTGAAGAAGTACATTTTATAGTAAGAAGTCCAGAGGATAGTAGTACAGCCATCGGCACCCCTTCAGGGTATCGAAGCTTCTCCTTAGCTTTGGAGCAGTGTCAATAACTCCACACACAAAAAAAAGAGGGTAAACAGTGACAGGATTTGAGAAAAAGACTGGTTCGTTAGAAACAGTTCTACTGGAAGAAATAGTGGAATTTCCAGTTGTAAATTTCTAAATAATTGGTTGAATTAGAACAACAAGGTTTTCTGCCTGTTGGGGGTACTAAATCTCTTGTGCATTGATAGAATACATTCTTACTTGTTGCTCCCGTGAGTCTGCTTTGTCAATAGGATACTCGAAGCTGGTAAGAGGTGCCAGCTGCCTATCTAGTATGATGTCAAGAATCTTGATATGCTCAGTCTCCAAGTTGCTGGTGGGGTGAAACTACCCACAGGTCGGAACTGGACTGGAGTAACTCAAGGAAATCCAATTAGCAAGTAAGGCCTAATTACCTGATTATATTCTGTTTTTTTTGTTTCCTTATAAGCTGCTTTATTTAAGCATGATTTCCAACCATGCAGGTGACTCATTTCAAATTAGGACGCATAAATCTCTTTGGAGAAATTTGGTATGTTTAGCCTGGAAGAATACTGAGGAAGAGAAGGGAAGGAAATTTTGGATTTGGTTTACGCTTTTTTCAGGAGCAACTCAAGGCTGATTTCAGTGACATGATAGTTTTCAGATGCATAAAAAGGGAGCGATAGTAAGGATCACAATCAATTGTATTCCCTTGCCCCCAAAGGGCAACAAGTAATAAACTCTAATTTTAGCAGAGGAGGTTTGGGTTAGATAGTAAAAAAAATCTCTCTGGGCTGGCACAGTGGCTTAGTAGGAATTATGTACACTGGCATGTGCGAGACCCCAGTTCAGGTCCTCAGAGGTGAGGGACTATAAGACCGTCTATGACTTGAAGAGGAAGATGATGTGTGAAATATTTAATGGGAAAGGAAGCTATCACATCTTCTCTTTCTCGGCTAGGAATAAGCTTCTTTCACATTCCTTTAGGTAGGTTACAAACTATGTTTCCAGCCTTTTTTAGGATCATACTTTTTCTGTAACCATGCCTTCTCCTCTAGGTACTGTTTTTCACCCTTACAAGGGCATTTCCAGACATTAATGTATTTTAAATGGTTTCACTGTCCTTCACCATCTTGTCATTTTATATACCTTGCCTTACTTTGATTACATATTGTTTAATTTTGTACAGTTCTCTAAACCCCTATGTATCAGAAAAATTAAATAAAATAATTAATATATCTTCCTTCCTCCTATTCATTATTAGATACATTTTCACTAACATATTTGTAACCCTTGTACAGGGCTAGCTGTTCCAGGGTTCACAAAACATATTTTATTCAACTTCAGATGTTACTGTTGCGTTCTTGGATGAAACCAGGATGTCTACTGGAAGGCCAATTGCACTCTTGCTCTTAGACATCCACTCGCTCTTCCTCTCAGTTAAATAACATATATGGAGTTTGAGGTTGATTCTCAACCTAAATTTTGCTATCATTTTATCAACCAAACTGCAGCAAATCTTAACAGGTAAAATTAGTTCAGTGACTTACTGATATTTTAACACTAAAAGCCCCAAAAGGAATTTTACCTAGAGACCCCAAAGTGCGTCAATTGACGCATTATCACGACGACTGCGTTTAGCATGAAATGCAGATGTGAAGTTACTTATTGTTAAATACATGCAGTATGTGACATCATTACATGACGTCATCATGTGTTTGTTTGTAATGTCAGAGTAAAACTATAAACAGTGATTGAGATGCACCACCTAGTGGGAACATGAATTTATACCTAAAAGCTCCAAAGTATGTCAATTGATACATCCAAGACAATTGAGTGAGTCAATTGACATACTTTGGGGCTTCTAGTTATAAATTCATTTTCCCGCTAGGTGATACATCTGTCAGTCCTTATCGTCTCTCCGGGCCAGTCCAGGGTATGTTAGGGTTGTCAATCCCCTTCAGCAGCTGAGGACTGAAAACTCCAAGTTTTGCTGACAGGCTAAGCCACTCCCCCTGGTGACAACTCCTCAGTCTTTCAGTCCTCAGCAGCTGAATTGGACGCATAGCTGACTACCTCCCTGGTTGACGACAATAGTTTTTTGTTGTTTTCGTTGAAATTTGTAGCAGATTGGCTCTAGCAGGGATGTTTCTCTGCTTTATTTTCCAGTGCTCTGATTAAAGTCTTAAAAAAAAAAAAAAAAAAAGGCCACAAGGTGGACGTCCCGAGGCTGCCGCGTTCAGAGCGGCACCAGAAAGCAGAGCCTGTTTTCTTAGGGACTTGGTGTCTGCCATACCGGAGGATTGCTTCTGGGAGCCCCAGTTGACCATTCCTCTCTCTGGGTCAATCGTGATTTTCGGCTCCCGCTAGCAGCGGGCGGCCCGGAACACGCGATTCAACAGCTCCTGTCAGGTGGGTGCTTTATTTTCTTCCCGCGGCTCAGCCGCAGCGTCGGGGAGTGTGTTTGCAGGCAGGCTGTGCTCAGCGTTTCAGCGGCAGACAGCACGTTGCTTTTTCGGCGGCTCAGGGCCGTTTTGACTTTGCTGTGCCTTGCTTCGGCCTGGGTTTTTGCCGGGAGATGGAAGTTAAAACTTCTGGGGAATCCGACAAGGCTCTTCTCTCCTCAGAAAAGGCGGGAACGGCGGCCATTTTGGCAGAGCAGCCTGTTTCTCCCGCGGGGCACCATAAACAGGGAAAGAGGAAAGCCAAAACGCATAGAGATTCGGCGGCTGCGATTAAGACCCCGCAGTCCCTGCTGGGGGCTCAGGAGGGCTTTTCAACTTTATTTTCTCCAGAATTCATTTTGCAAATGCATAAGGCTTTTCTTTTAAAAACATCACAGGCCAGCGCTCCTGTAGCCGGTTCTGATGGGTTAGAGGCTCCTCTCTCTGCAGGGGCTGTTGTAGACCCGGGGGAAGGTTCTTCCCATTCCCTGTTGAAGCCAGAGTCAGATTTATTTACTAAAGGAGAGCAGAGCGGGCAGCCGCAAGACTTAGAGGACGGAGAAGTTCTCTCAGAAGCCTGCTTAGACCCTTGGCTGATGGAGGGTGAGTTAGCGCCTGGCGAAGATCCTAACCTTTTTCGGGTTTTTCACAAGGAAGAGCTGGGAGCGCTTATTGCGCAGTCTTTGGCGGCTCTAAATATTGCTATGCCCACAGTATCTCAGGAGCCCTTGGAAGATCCGTTATTACAGGGCTTTAAGACAGAGCAACGCTGTTTCCCAGTACATCGCGTCATTAAGCAGATGATTGACTCTAAGTGGGAGTGCCCGGAGGCTACGCTACGGGGTAGTCGGGCCTTAGGTCGCCTATACCCGGTTCCTCAAGAGGACAGGGAGTTGTTGAAAATGCCCAAAGTAGATGCCTTAGTGTCTGCGGTGATGAAAGACCACGATTCCTGTAGAAGGCGGAGCGGCCCTTAAAGATCTACAGGATCGTAAGCTTGAGGTGCTCTTGAAGCAAGCCTTCAAAGCCACTGCTCTTTCGCTGCAGGCTTCTATTTGTGGTGCGTATGTCTCCAGGGCTTCCATCCGTTGGCTGCAGGGCGAGGTCCCGACGGATTCGGGGGTGAGTCCTTCCGCAGAAGGAGCTAAATTGGAGTCCGCGGCGGCTTACTTGGCAGATGCCTTCTATGATTTGGATAGAATTGCCGCTAAGTCCATGGCATCGCTGATAGTGCCCAGGCGTTTCCTTTGGTTGCGAAACTGGGCGGCTGACGCCTCGTCTAAATCTCGCCTAAGTAAGCTCCCCTATAAAGGTAAGCTTCTCTTTGGGGAGGCCTTGGAGAAGATTGTCAAGGATCTCAGTGACGCCGAAGGTTTCTAAAGTGGGAGTGGCGCAGCGGGGGTCCGGTAGGGATTCTTGGAGATTCCGGGGTGCTCGGTTTGCTCCCTATCCTCGGGGCCGTTTCACTTCTCGTGGTCTGTCCTTTTGTGGTGCCAGAGGTTTCGGTAGAGGCTATTTCTCGGCCCAGCAGTCCTCCACTAAGAAGCCACAATAGAGGTCGGCTGGTCCAGCCGGAGGTCCCTGTAGGCGGTCGCTTACGGGGTTTTCTTTCCGCCTGGACCGCCATAACGTCCGACAAGTGGGTACTGGACATTATTCGAGATGGCTACGCGCTAGAGTTCGCTTGCCCATTACAGGACGCCTTCATGATGTCCCCGTGTGGTCGGGGACCCAAGGCAAAGGCCATTGCCGAGACGTTGGCGCGCTTGTTGTTCCTACAGGCCGTAGTTCCCATTCCTCCCGCCCAGTGCGGCTTCGGTCGATACTCTATTTATTTCGTAGTCCCCAAGAAAGAGGGCTATTTTCGGCCAATACTCGACCTCAAGCACGTGAATCGAGCGTTGCGGGTGCCCCATTTTCGGATGGAGATGCTGCGCTCCGTCATTCGGGCGGTGCGCCCCGGGGAGTTTCTCTCGGCAATAGATCTCACGGAAGCTTATCTCCACATTCCGATTCGCGAGGTGCATCGGCGGTTTTTGCGCTTTGCGGTTCCCATGGGTCACTTTCAATTCCGAGCCTTACCTTTCGGTCTGGCAACGGCGCCACGCACCTTCACGAAGGTCATGGTGGTGGTGGTGGCGGCGGCTCTGAGGAAAGAGGGGATCAGAGTGCATCCGTACCTGGACGACTGGTTGATCCGAGCGGATTCGTTGCCAGACTCGGTCGCGGCGACTACTCGGGTAGTCCAGCTGTTGGAGCAGCTCGGTTGGGTTATCAACCAAGCAAAGAGCCAGTTGTCTCCGGTGCAACAGTTGACTTACCTAGGGGCCTTTTTCGACACGGAACGGGGATCGGTCTTCCTGCCCGAAAGCAGGATAGTAAAGTTGGTAGGACAGATTCACGCATTTCTACGGCTCCGGGCGCCGTCGGCATGGGCCTACTTGCAGCTTTTGGGTTCCATGGTGGCGGCCCTAGACCTGGTGCCATGGGCAAGGGCGCATATGAGACCGCTTCAGCAAGCGTTGCTCTCCAAGTGGTCTCCGCAACATCATCCTCTTTCGCAGCGGTTGGTCTGTCCGGAGGGGGTGCGCCACAGTCTACTTTGGTGGCTGGAGGTCCAGCATCTTCAAGCGGGGGTTCCCTTGCGGGAGCCACACTGGGTGCTGATGACCACGGACGCAAGTCTATCCGGCTGAGGAGCGCACTGTCAGTCTCAAGTAGCACAAGGACTCTGGTCTCCGGACGAGAGCTTGTGGTCAATCAATCGTTTAGAGCTCCGAGCGGTGCGCCTTGCACTGCTGCATTTCCAAAGCTTGCTCGAGGGAACAGCGGATCGAGTGTTCTCCGACAATGTGACGACGGTCTCGTATATCAATCGCCAAGGTGGCACAGGCAGTGTGCCTTTATTGGAGGAGAGTCAAGAGTTGATGCTATGGGCGGAGACTCATCTCGTCGCCTTGTCAGCGGCGCACGTAGCAGGCATGGACAATGTGCAAGCCGATTACCTTAGCCGCCACGTTCTCGATCCCGGGGAGTGGGAACTGAACGCTGCAGTGTTTCACGACATCACGATGCGCTGGGGGCAGCCGGTGATGGATCTGATGGCGACTTGTGGCAATGCAAAAGCGTCGCGGTTTTTCAGCAGACGCAGGGAGCGCATGTCGGAGGGCTTGGATGCCTTGGTGCAACCTTGGCCGTCGGACGCCCTTCTCTATGTGTTCCCTCCGTGGCCAATGCTCGGTTGGGTCATCCAGCATATCTCGAGTCACGGAGGGCCGGTGATTCTCATTGCTCTGGATTGGCCTCGTCGTCCTTGGTATGCGGATCTGATTCGGCTGTTGATAGATGCTCCCTGGCGTCTACCCAATCGTCTCAACCTCTTGAGCCAGGGGCCCGTGTTGATGCAGCAGGTGGATCGCTTCTTGCTTACGGCTTGGCTCGTGAGAGGGACCGATTGAAGCGTAAGGGCTACTCAGAATCGGTGGTTTCCACGTTGTTACAGTCTAAGAAAAATTTGACTTCCTTGACATACGCGTGAGTTTTTGAAACTTGGTGCGGACAGCGTAGCATTAGCCCTAGGGAGGCTACCTTACCGCAACTCTTGTTGTTTCTTCAACACGGTTTAGAGAAAGGATTGGCTCTTAACACTCTCAAGGTACACTTGGCAGCCTTATCTTGTTTTCGGGGTGCTGTGCAGCGGCATAGGCTCTCGACACATGTGGATGTGCTGCGTTTTTTTCGAGCGGCCAAGATTATTCGCCCTCCGGTACTTTCTGTGGTGCCTCCTTGGGATTTGAACTTGGTTCTGGAGGCTTTGACGCACTCTCCCTTAGAAGTAGGTTCCTCGAGTGGTTTGTGGGAACTTTCCTGGAAGACAGCGTTCTTGGTGGCATTGTGTTCTGCTAGGAGGATTTCGGATTTGCAGGCTCTCTCTTGCAAAGAGCCTTACCTTCAATTTTTGCCAGAAAAGGTGTTGCTACGGCCGGTGCCTTCATTTCTGCCTAAAGTAGTCTCGACTTTTCATGTTAATCAGTCTGTGGCGTTACCGGTTTTTTCGCATCGTTCAGGTTCACGGGTGAATCGCACGCTACGAAAATTGGATTTGGCGCGTGTGCTGAAAAAGTATCTTGCGGCTACTGAGTCTTTTCGTAAATCGGATCACTTATTTGTCTTATTTGCGGGGCCGCGGAAGGGTAACGCGGCGTCGAAGGCTTCGATTGCCAGATGGGTGAAACAGGCCATATCAGCGGCTTATGAATCTGGCGGTCAGACACCGCCAGTAGGGCTCAGGGCGCACTCTACTCGAGCTCAGGCTACGTCTTGGGCGGAATACGCCTTAGCTCCGCCAGTAGATATCTGTAGAGCTGCGACTTGGTCTTCCCTGCATACTTTTGCAAAGCACTATCGGTTGGACGTGCTCGCAAGGCAGGATGCCAATGTAGGGGCTTCGGCGATTGTCGCAGGACTTGCGGGTCCCTCCCAGCTTTAGGTACTGCTTTGGTACTGCCCTAACGTACCCTGGACTGGCCCGGAGAGACGATAAGGAAGGAGAAATTAGGTCTTACCTGCTAATTGTCTTTCCTTGAGTTCTCTCCGGGCCAGTCCAGGGCCCATCCAGTATTCGCCTCAGTTGTTTTGTTTTATTTCTTTCCGGGAGTTCATTTTCTCTGGGGGGTGAGAAGTATTTTCCATCATAACAATTCTCTCCGAGGACATGGTTTTCTTTTTGGGGGCTCCTGCCTGTTCCTTCAAACTGTTTTTTTTTTTTTTTGTTTTTTTTTTACATACTAGAAGAAATCAAAATAGATACATGATTGCAAAAAAAAAAAAAAAACCCCAAAAAAACACAGAAATTTCGAACCATTGGGATTCCTGCACCTCAGGGTGCATGACTGCTTGGAGCAGGGCTGTCTCTTTTTACATGACACGTCCGTCACTGAGAAATATAGCAGATATTCAGTGTTCTTTTTCTTCTTTAGTTTTTCTATTGTTTTTCGGCTAGGCTAGTTTTATTTAATTTTTTTTTTATTTAACATTTGCTTCTATACCGCGCTATTAAAATCAGCGCGGTGTACATCAAACAAGCATACTACAATGTATACAAACAACATTGAGTTTTTACAGAGAACAGGAAATTGAACATGGGAAGGAAACCAGGGGAACTAAATACATATTAATTCAAACTATGTACAATACTTTAATGTAAATGGGTGTTGCATTAGTTTTGTGAAGCTAACCATTATCTGAGGAGATGATGTGCAGGGGCGGCAGGTATATGGGGGAAGTTTGCAGGTTGTTGGATGTGCTTCTATCACTGGAGGTTTCTGAGTAATATTTAGTGAGTAGGTGGAGTTTTAAAGCTTTTCTGAATAGTATGATACTTTTTATTCCACGGATTTCATGGGGGAGTGCATTCCAGTTTAAAGGGGCAAATAAGGAAAAGGCTCTGTTGGAGGTAGCTTTTGTGCATTTAGTCATTAGGTTGGGGACTGCTAACGTGTTCCGTGCAGTAGATCTTCTGCTTCTATTTTCTAGGGTGCCATGGATTAGCGTGCTGATTGGTGTAGGGGGGTAGCTATTTAGGGCTTTGAAGGTAAGAACCAGTGATTTGTATTGGATCCTGGCGTGAAGAGGTAGCCAATGTAAATCCTTCATGATGGGTGTTATGTGGTCGGATCTTGATGATCCGGAGAGGACTCTTGCGGCTGCATTCAAGGCTAAGCGGAGCGGGTTTAAGGTCGACTGTGGAAGGCCATGAAGAATAATATTCGCGAAATCAACATGTGGAAGGACTAGAGCCTGAAAGGTTGTTCGGTAGTCTGTGAAGTCCAGTAAGTGTCGGAGGTGACGTAGAGTTCTGATCTTATGGTATATTGCCTTTGTGATGTTTTTTATATGCGTTGTCATGTTCAGGTGCTGGTCCAGGGTGATGCCGAGGTAACGAATTGTGGATTTGGATTTCAACTCTACATTGTTGACTCGTAGAGAAGAAGGGGGTGTGAATTTGAGGTTCCTCGTGACAAATAGGACATCCGTTTTGCTGTGATTGATCCGTAAATTCTGGGATAATAGCCAATCTGTTACTGCTTCGAAGCAATTAATTATTGGGGAGAGCACTGGTTGGTCTATCAAGAATGGCATGTAAAGGAGGATGTCATCAGCGTATGCAAGGCATTTTACGTTGAAGGATCGAATTAAGTCGCATATCGGCTGCATATAAATGTTAAACATCAATGAAGATAAGGACGATCCTTGGGGAACTCCCTGTGTTTGTAGAAATGGTTCGGAGGATGAGTGGCCAGCCTTGACTTGCTGCCATCTATTGGATAGGTAGGATTCACACCATTTTAGAGCTGTATTTTGGATCCCCTTTTCTTTCAGGCGTTGTAGAAGAATGTCATGACTCACTGAGTCGAAGGCGGCAGATATGTCCAGGAAAATAAGGACAAAGCCTTGTTGTATGTTGTTGATTCCTGTGATCAGATCGTTAAACAGGGTTGTGAGGACAGTGTCTATTCCGTGTGCTACTCTGAATCCGTGTTGGGCTGGATCCAATGGTGCTTCGGTGTCGATATGTTGCTGGATTTGTTGTTGGGCGGCTTTCTCAATGATCTTGGCAAGGTGGGGGATGCTCGATATTGGTCTGAAGGATTCTACTTTGGCTGGATCTAGTTTGCTATTTTTTAGTAATGGTTTGATAGAGGTGTTTTTGAGGCTCTGCGGGAATGATCCTGTGGTGAAGGACTGGTTCAGAATTTTGGCCAGGATGTTGCTTATGTCATGACGAAGCTCTTTGATCCAGCTGGCTGGGCAGGGGTCATTAGGTGCTGTGCTGGGATTAACAGAAGCAACGATGTCGGCGACCTCTTTAGTGGATACTGTGGTGAAGTTGCATAGTGGCGTTGCTTGAAAAGTTTCAGATGGTGTGGAGGGATTATTAGTGCCTATGTTTGCGTTTGTCTTAACCATCTTCGATTGTAAATAGTCTGCATAGTCCTGTGGTTGAGGCATTGGGGGGTGGACTGAGATTGGTTCTCCTGTTATGGACTTTACTATATTGAATAAAGCATGTGGTTTGTTGATGGAGCGTTTTAAAATATCAGTGTGATAGAGTTTCCTTTTTTGTGTTATCTTCTCACGGTGGGTCAGCAAGTATGAGTTGTATGCAGTGTGTGATTCAGAGGTGTGGGTTCGACGCCATTGTCTCTCGAGTTTGCGTAGATGGTGAAGCGATGTTCGTAGGTCCGTGGAGAACCAGGGTGCATGTTCTCGTCGTTTTGTGGTTTTTTCGGCGAAAGATGGACAGGATGCAGCTCTGAGGTTATCATCCCATTTAGATATGAGGTCATCAAGGCTGAGGGATGCGTTGGTCATAAGAGGTTGGAGGTTCTCTAGGACTTCGCTCTTGTTGAGTGGGCGGAAGCGGGCTGCAGTAGTTCTGGAATTATTTGTATTTGTTGTTGTCTGGTTGTCACTGGGAGTGCTTATGGGTATGTGGAAGCTAAGGAGGTGGTGGTCGGACCATGGCACTGGTGTCACGGATAGTGCGATGTCTTGGGATGATGAGGCATTAGAAAGAGGTGCGAATATTAGGTCCAGCTTGCCCCCCTTAGTGTGGGTGGCAGAGTTGACACATTGTATGTATCCTAGATTCTCTAGGGCTTCAAGGAATGTTGTTGAGTGGCTGTTTTGAAGAGATGGGAGGTTAAAGTCGCCGATTAACCAGTTTGGAGAGTACGGGGTGGAATTCTGACATGTTAACTCAATTATTGTTGATAGGTCATCTTGTGATGGAGTGGGCTGCTTTGTCAGAAGTAGACTGAGGAGCTGTCACCAGGGGGAATGGCTTAGCCTGTCAGCAAAACTTGGAGTTTTTCAATCCTCAGCTGCTAAAGGGGATTGACAACCCTAACGTACCCTGGACTGGCCCGGAGAGAACTCAAGGAAAGACAATTAGCAGGTAAGACCTAATTTCTCCTTAATTTTCAATGCACATATTTGAACATCTTGACCTTACTAACAAAGTCATGGAACATGACTGACATGGTTCTAGCAGTGTCACTGGTATACAACTTTGAAGATGCATTTGTGTCAATTGTGACGCACTTTGGGGCTTCTAGTGTTAAATAGGGATTGCAAGAGCCAATAATGTCCATGGTATTAGCAGATTCTTGGAGGCACCATCAGTATTTACAGTCTGAGTGGATTTAGAGACACTAGCATTATTTACACAGGGGACATTTCTACTATGTATAGGAACATCAAGGTTATTTGCAACTTTGGTACTCCCCAGGCATTGTACTTTCAATCCCATGTGTACCTACCATTATGGTGAAATTAGACTTACCTGCTAATTGTTGTTCCTTAAGGAACCTCCAGTCTAGTCCCAGACCTCTGGGGTTTAAGCACCTCCTCCCACAGCTTGGAGACTGAGCATGTCACCCTTTTTGGTGTCACCAGTATAAGTAGTCCAGGTACCGCCCCTCCTGCTCCAGTAACCTATTGACAAAGTAGACTCACCAGAGCAATAAGTAAGTAGAAACACACTCAAAGTGCAGCTAAACTACATAACTATATCACTGAAAAAAACTAACTTAACATTGTTACCTGGCAATTCACCAGGCCACTTTTAAGAATGTTCATGCTAAGGCTTACTTTGCCCTCTCCCCAGAATCACCCAGCAGTCACTGCCGACATTGCTTGGGCCTCGCTTAGACCTTCAATGCCCCCTCCTCCCTACAGGAACCATAGCCAACCCATCCGCCGCTGAGCATTAATCGTTACCTTACTTCAAGCTACTGTCCATCATACTATATCTAGGAGGGATATGGGACTAGACTGGAGGTTCCTTAAGGAACAACAATTAGCAGGTAAGTCTAATTTCACCTTCCTTATCGTCCCTCCAGTCTAGTCCCAGACCTCTGGGGATGTAACAGAGCAGTGAACACTTTAACGGGAGGGACCTGCCAGACCAGCCTGAAGCACCGCCGATCCAAATCTAGCATCCCCTTGCGCATGTACATCTAACCTATAATGTTTAATAAAGGAAGACAATGACAACCACGTAGCCACCTTACAAATCTCTACCGCTGGAAGTAAACTGAACTCCGCCCAGGAAGCTGCCTGAGCCCAAGTCGAATGAGCTCTTAAGCCCTTTGGAACGGCCTTGCCCTTCAAGATATACGCCGACACTATAGCCTCCTTGAGCCATATTGCAATTGAAGCCTTAGACGCCGACTCACCTTGCTTTGGCCCGCCAAACACAAACAACCTGCCAGATTTGCAGAAGGGAGCTGTTCTCTGTAAATAAACTCTTAAGCCCCGACTTACATCCAACCGATGCAATCGACCTTGTCCACATCCTTGCCACCTCTCTCGAACACTGGCAAGGATAAGACCTGATTCACATGAAATATGGACCCCATTTTTGGTAAGAAAGAAGGCACTGTCCTCAAAACCACCTTCTTTTCATAGAAGGACAAAAAGGGCTCCCTGCAATTCCGAAATTCTCCTTGGCGAAGCAATAGCCACCAAAAACACCACTTTTAACGTAAGATCCTTCAAAGTTGCTTTAGCCAACGGCTCAAACGGTGCCCCTATCAACGCATCCAACACCAAGTTGAGCTCCCAGGTCGGTACTGGTACCCTGCACGGTGGTCTCAAAAAGCGCCGTTGCTCTTAAGAATCTTCTAACATCGGGATGTGTCCCAAGCATCATCCCCTGCACTTTCCCACGATAACAAGAAAGCGCTGCTAAGTGAACCCGTAGTGTAGCTGCTGCTAGACCTTTATCAAAACCATCGTGAAGGAAGGAAAGAATCTGCGGAATAGAAGCCCTTAATGCTAACACGTGCTTCTCCGCACACCATAACTCAAAGATACGCCAAACTCGAATATATGCCATTGAGGTTGGCCTACGCCGAGATCTCAAAGTCGAAATGACTGCTGAAGAGTAACCCTTGGCCGTCAACCTTGCCCTTTCAAGAGCCAAGCCGTAAGCGAAAACCGATCCACTTGAGGCATATTCAGTGGGCCCTGCAGCAGCAGATTGTTCCTGACCAGCAATTTCCATGGAGGCGCCACCAGGAGACGCACTAGGTCGGCATACCACGGCCTTCTTGGCCAATCTGGTGCAATTAGGATCACAAGACCCTTGTGCCTCTCTATGTGTTGCAGCACTCGGCCAATCAACACCCACAGCGGAAACACATACAGGAGCTGATCCTCCAGCCATCTTTGAATCAGGGTGTCCAAGCCCTCCGACATCCTTTCTTTCCTTCTGCTGTAAAATCTTTCCGCCTTTGCCGACTTGAATGTCGCCATGAGGTCCATGACTGCAGCCCCCCAGCGACGTACTAATAACTCAAACACCTCCTGGTGCAGCACCCACTCTCCTGGATCCACCTTGACCCTGCTCAAAAAATCGTCTGTCACATTGTCCACTCCTGCCACGTGAGCTGCCGATAACACTTCCAGGTGCAACTCGGCCCAACCAAGAAGCTCTTCCGCCTCTTCTTCGAGAGCCACGCTAGTTGTGCCCCCTTGTCGATTGATATAGGCCACTGCTGTGGCATTGTCAGACATCACATGAATCGCTTTGCCTTGTACTAACTGTTGAAACTCTCGTAGGGCTAGCGTGACCGCCCGTAATTCTAACCTGTTGATCGACCATTTCTTCTCCATTTCACTCCACTGACCTTGGGCAAAATTCCTTTCAAAGTGGGCCCCACAGCCAAACAGACTTGCATCCGTTGTCAGCGGTCTCCAATCCGGCAACTCCAATGGCATTCCCTTTTCTAAACAACCTGGAGCCAGCCACCACTGTAAAGACTGCCTTGTCCACAACGGACAGATCAGCTGCTGGGACAACTGATCTGACTGATGCGACCATCTCCTGAGGAGAGCTCTCTGCAATGGTTGCATGTGCGCTCTCACCCACGGCACCAACTCTAGTGTGGCTGCCATTGTTCCCAACAATTGCAAATAATGCCATGCCGACGGAGCTCTTTTCCCCAAGAAATCTCGTACCAGCTGTCTTAGCCATAGGGCCCTGGAGTGTGGGAGAAACACCCTGCCCCTCTTTGTGTCGAAGCGGGCCCCCAAGTACTCTCAACTCCTGTGAAGACTCAAACTTGCTCTTCTCCACATTCACTACCCATCCTAAACTCTGCAGAAACTGTACCACCCAGAGGGTAGCTCTCTCGCTTTCGCTCTTCAACTTTGCTCAAATCAACCAATCGTCCAGATAAGGGTGTACCAATACCCTTTCCCTGTGCGCTGCCGCCGCCACCACAACAATCACCTTGGTGAAGGTGTGCGGCGCAGTTGCCAAACCAAACGGCAATGCCTGGAACTGAAAATGTCCCATGGGGACTGCAAAACGCAGGTACTGTTGGTGTTCCAGTCTGATCGGTATATGCAGATATGCCTCAGAGATCTAGCGAGGTGAGAAATTCTCCCTGTCTGACCGCTACTATGACCGATCTCAGCTTTTCCATACGAAAGTGCGATACTCTGAGACACTGGTTCACACTCTGAGGTCTAGAATTGGCCTTAACGAGCCCTCCTTTTTTGGCACCACAAAAGTATATTGAGTATCAACCGGACCTGCACTGGTCTACCGGAACTGGTACTACTGCCTGGAGAGCTAGCAACTTTTCCAAAGTCTCTCGCACTGCCTACAGCCTTGACTGTGTCCGGCGTGGAGATAGAACAAACGCTTCTCGCACTGGGCGTTGGAATTCTAGGGCATAACTTCTTTGAATGACCTCCAACACCCATTGATCTGATGTGATTCGGGTCCAGGCAGGATAAAACTCCCTTAGTCGACCCCCCACGGGCACTAATCCTGCCTGGGCTCCCCTCGCTTCATTGCGACTTCTTGAGGTTCGAGGAAGAGGAGGCTCCAAAACCTCTACCCGCTCCTCTGAACCCTCAAAACCCCTGGGACCAGTAATTAAAAAACGCCCTCTCTGAAACTGACCGAATCTCGCCAGTCGAAATCTCCGAAATTCCCTTTGCTGGCTTCTAGAAGGTGCTAGCGGACGACCCTGCTTCTGCTTATCCTCCAGCAGCCTACCTCCTTTAGACTCTCCGAGGTCCTTAACCAACTTTTCCAAATCCTCCCCAAAAAGGAGTTTACCTCGAAAAGGGAGTTTAGCTAGCCTTGCCTTAGAAGCACCGTCTGCTGCCCAGTTACGCAGCCAGATATCTGCGCGCTGCTATCACTGACGCCATACTCTTCGCAAGACCGTGAATGACGTCATATTGTATATCTGCCAAATAAGCTGCCCCCGACTCCATTCGGGCCGCATCTTCCACTGCCTCAGCTTCTTGGTCCCCCTTCATCTTTTGGGACCAATGCAGACAAGCCCTTGCCATCCACGCTCCACAAATGGAAGCATGCATGGAAACCGCATTGACCTCAAAGACTTTGTTCAACAAACTATCTAAACGCCTATCCTGCGCATCCTTAAGGGCGGAACTGCCCTCTACAGGAATCGTCATCTTTTTAGTAACTGCCAAAACCACTGCATCTACCTTGGGAGATTTGAAAAGGTCCCTATCTGGTTCCTTCAGCAGGTAAAGGCGTGACATCACTCTGGCGCCTTTCATCCCGGCCTCTGGCGTGTCCCATTCTTCCTGAATCATTTCCTTAAACACTCTATGGACTGGGAAGACTCTCTGGGACTTCCAAACTGCCTGCAGCAGCGGATCCTCCAAAGAGGAATCCGCCGCTTGCTCTGCTGCTGGCATGTTCAGCGCTTTCAGTGTCTCCGAAATCAGAGCTGACATCTCCTCACGCCTGAAGACCCTAATAACCCGTGCTTGATCCTCTGGCTCTGCTATCTCGTCTTCTTCCAGGACCATCTCCATGTCCGAATCATCCAAAACTTCTGACGCCACAGCCTGTTCCGTCTTGTCTGTCCCTAACCTAGGCTTTTTGCACTGTACGCTATCCACTCCCCCTCCTAGGGGAGCCCCTGAGCACTTCCCTCTGAGCTCTTCCTCTGCTTCCTCAGACCCCCATTTCCCAATAGCCTGTTGAAGCAGTGCCATAAAGTCCTGGGAAAAAATTGCCGCCAGCCCCCCCCCTGCAACAAATGCTGTGAACTGGCGGACTCTGGTGCCGTGGAAGGTTCCAGCATAGGCTCCGGAGGAGGTCTGACAGGTGAAATGGGCTCTGGAGAGCCAGCAGCTCTTTCTCTAAGAACCTGTCCTTCTGCAGCTTCGCCCCCTATCACCGCTTCCTGCATACAGGCTGTACACACACCCTCCTCCGAAACAGACCCTTTCTTGGCCCCACACATCATGCACTGAGGCCTAGAAGGCATAATGATAAAAAAGTCAAGCTCCAAAACAGACCTGACCGAGAAAAAGATTTAAGATTTGTTTTTCTTTTTAACACACGCATCTCAAACACAGCCCAAGACTGTCAATTCACCTAACCTGAGCAGTTTCACTACTGAATGTTCGCAATCAATCAAAAACTGAAGAAAAGGCCCCTTCACCTTTTTCCCACGTGGCTCTGGCCTGTCAGCTCTCATCCACCTGCCTCTCAGCTGCGCTGTCCCTCAGAGGCTGCATGCGGCCCGAGCCGCATCTCACTGCCACACTCTTCGCAGAAATTTGAATCACCCCCCCGGACAATGCGCACAATCCTGCTCACCTTGTACTGTGCCGTGGACCACGAGGGACACCTCTGCAACTTCCTTTTTCCTCAGCGTGGCTCTGGGAGACCGGCAGCTTTAATTTTTTTCTCTGCCGCACGTCTCACTCTCCTCCACGGCTCCTCACCTGATTCATGGGTTTGGGAGCCGGAGGCCCCAACAAGCACTCCCGCACACTTCCCTGAGCATCGGTACCTGCAGGGAGGGGGGGAGAGAGGGGGACAGCGTCAGCCTGCAGCACTGCTTAAAACGTTCTGCCAGAGAGGTAAACTGCTTTCCCAACATGTTTTAAAAAGGATAAGAACCCCTTTATTTTTTTTAAACCAATTAATCTTAGCTAAGCTCCACTAACTAACTAATCCTACATCTCTTTAATCATTCCTCCAGTGAGCCCCGGACCTCTAGGCTCACGACTCCCCAGCTGCTTGGAGACTGAGATTACTGGAGCAGGAGGGCGGTCCCTGGACTACTTATACTGGTGACACCAAAAAGGGTGACATGCTCAGTCTCCAAGCTGCGGGAGGAGGTGCTTAAACCCCAGAGGTCTGGGACTAGACTGGAGGGTCTATAAGAAACAGGCTTTCCCACCAGTACCTTCCACTAGCTCATGAATGGGCCAGCCTCTCTTGACTCTTTCCTCTGATGTCTGAGCCTGTCAGAATTATTGGATATCTGCTACCCAAGCTGAATAGCTGTATTCTGGCTAACTTGCCCCTGCTGATTAGGCTCTACTCCATGGTATAGTGGTCTGATGACAAAGACCCTCATTAGCATAATCCCTGGAGTTTTATGCTTCTGCCATTCTCCTTCTATTACCTCCTCTCCTCTCCAGGTGGAGTTAGGTACTGGGGACCCTCCCACCTGCTGGCAGGCTCCCATAGGTTCTTTAGCCTCCACTACTGCCCTAAACCTCAGGGGTAGGTTCATGCTGAAAGGACAAAGTAAATGCTTACTTTTCAGCCCACCCAAAGCAATCAACTTGCACATAATGACTTGATTTTCAGATGTGTACTATGTGGTAGGGCATGGCATGCAGGGGCCAGGAGCTCTTAAAATACCAGGCTCACAAATATTCAGGGACAAACAAATAACTACTTTTATTGTGCTTCAGTAGTCAGCATTCCCTCCCCAGTTTGTTGTGTTCACAGGCTACTTCATAGTGCCCTTCCCCCGGCTGACAAATTAAAATTCAGAAGAATAAAATCTGGTCTCTCACTTCTTGAGTTTCCTACTTCACAGCAAGACTCCTTCGCCCACCTGACTTATAAGGAGATTTATGTCTCCACAGGCCTCTCTGCCTCCTGCAGCCTACTGGGTTAACCTCCCTCTGTGAGCCACTTCCTCCCAGCCCTGAAAACGGGGTGGATAGTCCCTTTGGAGGGGGCGGAGGGGGGGTAGCATTCTATCTACCCCATCTCAGGATATAAAATAGTACATGCATGCTTTGTCATTTCAGTTGAGAAAAGAAAATACACACCTACATTTTTTAGCCTTTCATGTACATGTACTGTTTTCAGATCATCCTACAAGACCAGTTCAGACCAGAGTTGTGTGCCCCTATCAACAGGATTCCAGGTAAGTAAAATGTTACTTTTCTCCCTGCGCCAAGTTAATTCTCCAGGAACTCTTCTCCTTATTGCTACTAAAAGAATGCTATTTGTTCCATGTAACTCTTGACAAAGGCTTCAAAAATATATCTCCATGGCACTAGCACTATTCTATCTCTTGCTTAATATAGATTAAGGATTCTCAATTCAGTCCTCGGGGCACCTCACCAGTCGCGTATTCACAAAATGCCTCGTTGTTGTTGCAGAATTTCTATGCAGACCGGGCATGCATGTATTTCCCTACTTGGATGATTAGCTAATCAAGAGCAGCACTCAGAAATGGGTTCAAGAATCCATATGCCTTGCCCTCTAGGTGCTAGAGCTACAGTGATTCATCGTCAATTACACCAAATCAAATCTCAGCCCATCACACTAATTGAAGTTCATTGGAGCTGTGCTAGACACAACTCAGGCGAAAGCCTTCCTTCTGCAGGATAGGCTCATCCAGTTGGTAACAACAGTGAGAAGGAGTAAAACAGAGGCAGATGATGTCAGAAAGACATGTTGAAATGTTGGGCCACATGACTTTGGATATTTCATGTAATTCCCTTTACATGCCTCAAAATGAGACATGGTCTCAATGGATCCTGAGCAGGCAGCAAACACAGTCCACTCACAGGCTCAAAGATACCATTTGTTACTTCTCCTCTTCAGGACTTCATGTCCTGGTGGACAGATCATTCCAATCTGGCAAAAAATCTCTTTTGAAAATTTTCCTATCAAAAGTTGCTAACGACAGGCACATCAAAGTTGGACTTTTTTTTTTTTTTAGAGGGGGGGGGGCACGTAGATGAGTTTCACACCCAGGAAAGTTTAAATCGGATACATTTATTGGAGCTGAGAGCAATCTTGACTGCTCTACAGCTTTCAGAGATTATATGGCCAACAAAATTGTTTCAAAGTCCAAACAAAGTTTACACTCCAAATATATCACTGATCTTGTAACGGAAATTTTTGACCAATCACTTTATGTGGGTGCTGTTTAATCAGACACGCACTCTTATTGCAACATAACAGGTCTCAGAAAAATGGGAACATGTGGCCATTAAATGACCTACGTTTGATCCCAATAATACATCAACGACCTCTTTAACAAATTTAAAGTGACACAGTGCATTGTCCAAACTTCACCAACCCACTAAAGGAATTTCTAATGTACAGATCCTTCCTTCTTCTTTCTGTTGATGTTAAAATTCCTCATTAAAACTGAATAACTTGTGGCTAAACAATATTGGCTTTTAAAATGCTGTGCAAACTTGCAAATCACCCAACGCCGTTCATTGGCACTGCCGACGCGTTTCTCCTCGTGGTTCTTCAGGGGCAGATTTCCAAATGCCAAGCAAACCACACCATCCTTCTTAAAACACTGAATGCTGCCCACGTTCTCCAACCATACCCTTTGCTCCTGTGATTCAGTTAACCATAGCAGGAATGCACACTCTAGGAAAAGATACCCTTGAATACATGTTGTCAACAAAATTGTTTGTCATGATTCAGATAATCACGTTGTAATATACTACATCAACAAGCAGGGAGTAACGGGTCATACCTCCTGCACTGGGAAACAGTCAAGGATGATGATGATCAGAACCACTTACAAGCCTGGTGAAGATAACACCCTAGTAGACAGATTGAGCCGTGTCCTTCAACCTCAAAAGTGGACCCTCGACTAAGGAGTGGCTCAGTCCATCTTCCGAGTGGGACACCCCCTCAGTAGATTTGTTTGCCACTCCTCAGAACAGGCACGTGCCTCAGTTCTGCTCCAGGATGAGGGATGCACAGCAAACTAGTCTTGGATGCCTTCCTTCTCCATGGGAAGGAGGGTCTTCTGTACATGTATCTTCCTATTCTTTTGATAGCGAAAACTCTTCTGGAACTCAGAAATGATGGGGGCATAGTAATACTCATAGCACTTTATTGGCCCAGGCAACCATGGTTCCCTCTTCTCAAACTTTACATCAAAGATCTGGTTCACTTGGGCAATTCACAAACTCCGATTATGTAAAGAACAAGGAACTCTGTTGCACCCTAATATCAAGTTTCTTGTCCTCACATCTTGGATGTTGAGGGAGTAACTCGTCTGCCAGTTGGCATTATCACCATTGACCTGGCCTCCAGAAGAGATTCCACACAGAGGTTATTTGGTTTCAAGTGGAGGAGGTTTGCTGCCTGATGTGAGAGGCAAGTCCTAGAGACCTTTTCATGTCCCACTCAAGAACTGCTTGAATATCTTCTACATTGTCAGAGTCTTGTTTAAAGACCAATTCTGTAAGGGTTCACCTCAATGCAATTAGTGCTAGCCACTGTTATGTAGAAGATAAAGTGAACAACTAAAGACTGTAGAAAGATGGGTTTATCCTAGGACTTGCTTCTTACAGGCCTTCCCTTAAGCCTCCCACAGCATCTTGGGACTTCAACATGGTTTTAACTCAGTTTATGAAAGTTCCCTTCAAGCTACACATGCTCTGAAGTTCCTGACGTGGAAGGTCTTGATTTTGGTGGCAGCAATATCAGCACAGAGTTAGCAAGCTCCAGGCTGCAGTAGTGGATGTACACTTTAAAAATTTTCCCAACAATAGGATGATATTGCGTATTTCATCCTAAGCCTTCCTAGGTGTTGGACCTTCCACCTTTTTCCCAATAGTCCATCCACCATTTTTCCCAAGTCCACATGCTCACAAAGATGAAAGCACCCTGAACATGTTGGTTTGGAGCAGACTAAAGCCCATAGAAAATCCACTGAACTTTGTTTCTTTTGACCCCCAATAGGCTGGGGCTGCCTTCAAACATACTACTGAGCTAGCAGGTTGCATTTCTTTCACATGCCCACGCGGATCTGATGTGCTAGGGCCATGTCACATCTCAACATCTGAACTATAGCTGTCTCAGTGGTCCACCTTTGCTCAGCCTTCATGGAACAGATTTGGTCCATCCATCCCCAGCATCTGTTGGGAGATAAGAATTCAACTCCACTCTCCACCCTTGGCCTCTTTCTTTCTGTTATGTGCTGCCTCATTGAAACATAGAAAATGACAGCAGAAAAAGATCACATGGCCTATCTACTCTGCCCTTCCATATCCACTACAGTAGTCCCTTTTAATCCTTTAGAGATGATCTGTGCTTGTCCCATGCTTTCTTGAATTCAGATACCATCCTTGTCTCCACTACCTCCACTGGGAGACTACGAGATGTGACAAAAAAATAAAATGAGACTGTCCCATAAATGTTTTATTACAAAATCTACAGAGAAATTATGCATTGTCCCCTTCAAAGTAATCCCTCCCCCAAAGTTAATGCGCTTCTGCCACATACAGAAGCACGCAGTAAAGTCCTCCTCCTTGAAGTCCCTCAGCTCCCTAGTCACAGTGGCCTTGATCTCTAATACAGAGGCAAAATTAGTTCCTTTGACCACAGTCTTCAGCCTGGGGAAGAGCCAGAAGTCACACAGTGCGATACCTGGGGAATAAAGAGGGTGGTCGAGAGCTGTGATGTTTGTTGGCCAAGAACTGCCTCACACTGAGCGCAGTGTGTGTGGGCGCGTTGTCGTGATGGAGCAGCCACAACTTGTCTCTCCACAGAGCCCACCTGCTGCGCCAAACCCGGTCATGGAGGCAATTGAGGACCTGCTAGTAGAAGTGCTGGTTGACTGTCTGACCCTCAGGCACAAACTCATGATGGACCACTCCCTTTTGGTTGAGGAATGCGATCAGCATGACACTGATCCTTGATTTGGACATGTGCACCTTCTTGGGTCTGGGTGACAGTCAAGTCTTCCACTGCAGGCTCTGTCTTTTGCTTCCAGGGTAGTACAGGAAGACCCAAGTCTCGTCTCCTGTGATGACTTGGCCAATGAACTCTGGATCTTCTCTGGCAAGTCTCGACAAACATTGACCCAGTGCTCCTTCTGGTCGTCCGATAAAAGCTTAGGCACCATCTTGGCGCACACCTTCCGCATCCCCAGCTCCTGCATCAAGATGGTTCGTATCGACTCCCTGTTCAGGCTGAGCTCCTCAGCTATCATCCACGCCATCAATCTGCAATCACTCCTGCACCAGCTGGTTCAGTCTGTCAATGTTCTCAGCCGTCTTTGTCATGGAAGGCCGTCTTTGTCATGGGGTCATCCTCCACCTCCTCACAGCCAGTCTTGAAGCATTTGTGCCACTCAAAGATTTGCGGCCTTGACATTGCATCTTCTCCATAAGCCTTTTGGAGAAGTTGGAGACACTTAGTTGGGCCCTTCTCCAACCTAACCAAAATTTCAAGTTGATTCTTTGCTCCATATTTCTGCCACCTCCAGTTTGCGAGACAAAGCGATGGAGCAGTGTGCTACAAAAAAAAAACCTGAAAAAGAAAAGAGTGAGAGAGATGAAAAATATTATAGCAGAATAGTGGTGAGATGTTGCACAACACAGTGACATAAGCAATTAACCAATTGGCATCGAGTCATGGGCTTGGCTGCCATAGTCTCGTTTTCTTTTTTGTCACACCTCATATTCCACGTATCTACCACTCTTCTGTATATTACTCTTGAGTTTATCCCCTTTCACTCTCAACCTATGTCCCTTTGTAGCAGAGCTTGCTCTCCTCTTGGGCATTTATGCTCTCCTACGTTCCCTAAAGGCCCTTTTACAAAAAAATTAACAAAGAACAAAAAAAATGTTGTTCTCTGGTGTTTGCTACTTGCAATGTCTCGTTCCTTTTTTTTTTTAAATTTACTTACAAGACAGCCAGTAGCAAGGGTATTCCATCTGTGAGCATTTATTCTGTTTGTCACAGGGATAGCAGTTTTACTCACCGGTAGCAGGTTTTATTCATGGACAGATGGACTGCAGGATAAGTCCTCACAACTTACCCACCTTCCCTTGGAGCTGCATTCTGGCTTAGATTGTTACCTGACTGAGGATATGAGGCGCAAACAGCAGCAGATGATAATTTGCACGCATGTACAAAGAAATCAATCCAAAAGCTTCTAGGAGCTGGGAGAGGTTCCGGGAGGGGGGAGGGTCAGTCATCACCCATATGTAAGAGATTATCCTGCTGTCCATGGAGAATACCTATTACAGGCTAGTAACTTTTGTTTAATCCATGCACCAGTGCATTGCATAGTTCTCTCTACCTTTTGAAAGCAGAAAGTTTGGATACCTCATTCAAGATTCAGTAGCACTTAGTGCTGTCATATTTTTCTTCCTTGGAAGATGGGATAGTAAAGAGTCCCAGATATTTTCCCGTTATTCGGATATAAAAAATGTTTTCCTCCTCAGTTTTCATGCTTATGGATAAAATGCTGGGTTAGCATGGAAATCTATTCTTCATTATCTTCTCAAAACTGAGCCAGTAGAGCTTTGAAGAGTAGAAGCATTGCTAGTGCAAATTTTCACACATTACCTTGTCATTGCAACACAAACATTTTTCGGATAGAGCCATCTTTAAAAGGTGAGAAACAGCTGCATTTGCATCTCTTAAAGATGCAGAAATTGTCCAGTCCGTTTTTGTCAGGAGGTTTTAGGATGCTTGAAATTAGAAAAGCAGACTCTTTTTACCTCCCTGTCTGGGTTTCTGTGGGGAGTTTGGGAGTGGAGGTGGTTGGGGGGGGGGGGGGAGGAGTCTTGTTGGTTCCTTGGGAACGACATGGGTGCACTACCTATGGTGTTAGCTGTTTCATATATATAAGTGTATGTGAACCCATATGGCTTTACATTATTGTTGTTTGGTTATTATATACCCCAGATCTTTGGTTGTCTTTTAGTGAAATGTAATACTACTTATAAAATTACTAAAATTTATATACAAAAAGAAAAGCAGACTTTCAGGCCTCACTAGTCACGGACAATAAGGCTCGATAATTTGACCATCAATCTTCTTCATGTTTGCCTACTAATGAAATGAAGCCAAACAGATTACAGCAGTAGACCTGTTAAACAGGATTCCTAAGCAGACCATGTCCTGTCACACACATGGGCGTCTGCCTGCTCTCTAGAGCACATTCCATGCAGGTCTGTTGAATGTGCTGCTTCCCACACCAGGCTAGCCAGTAATGCCTTGCTTTAGGAGGGAAAAAAAAAAAGCATCTGAACTCTCATAAATGTAGAATCACTATTTTAATCTGCATATATCGCCATCCAGGTGAAAACTAGGAACAAATTGTTATGCTGCATATAAAAGTCAAAGAACTATAAATTACAAGTAGGTATTAGCAGGGGCAGCCCAAGGGCTCTTGCTGCCCCCACCACTCCCGACATCCAGCCTCTCACTTGGGATTGATGGGCAGCACAGCGATCACCTCTTTGAAGCTGCAGCAGGCCTTAAGACACATGCATGGCCTGCTGCTTCTGCCCCCTCAGACTTCCTGTCGGAGGGGGTAGGTGTGGCAGGATGTAAGTGTGTGCACGGGTATGCTTTAAAGATGTGATGGCTGTACTGCCCATCAACCCTCTGTGAAAGGCTGAATGTCATGGGTAGTGCGGCACAGCGATGGCACATCGATTGTCTAAGGCTGAACTGTTCACCAGGGTCTGCCACCCTAGGTGACCTCCTAGTTCACCTAGTGGATGGCTCGGCCCTGGGTATTAGAGCCCTGACCAAAGGGACATTGTCCAAGATCACAGCAAGAGTCCATAGCAAATGCTGGAGTTCAATGAGATCTGGTTGCCAGCACATTATTCCAATACATAGGCTACTCACTCTTATTTTGGGTACACTAATTCATTGCTTTATTATTCTAATTTGAATTTTAGTGATTGACAATGAATTCCAGATTAGAGAGCATGACAAAAATATAAAATTTTCTATACTGGATTAGATCAAAGGTCATCAAACCCAGTATCCTATTTCCAGCTGTGGCCAATCCAGGTCACACATACCTAGCAAGATCCCAAAAAGGTAGACAGATTCCATGCTGCTTATCCCAAGGATAAGCAGTGGATGCCCCTAGTCTATCTTAATGGTTTATTGACTTTTCTTCCAGGAGTTTGTCCAAACCTTTTTTAAACCCAGTTATATTAACAGCTTTTACTACACCCTCCAGCAATGAATTCCAGGGCTTGTGTGTTAAGTGAAAAAATATTCTCCAATAGTCTTATTACAACTATTAGATAAACTAAAGAGTAGCAAATCACCTGGGCCAGATGGTATACATCCAAGGGTGTTTGAAAGAACTGAAATATGAGATTGCAGACCTGCTGCTATTAGTAATCTGTGAACTACCATTAAAATCATCTCTAATACCTGAAGATTGGAGGATCGCCAATGTAACACCAATTTTTAAAAAAGGTGCCAGGGATGATCCGGGAAACTACAGACCGGTGAGCCTGACATCAGTACTGGGAAAAATGGTAGGAACCATCATAAAGAATAAAATTACTCAGCATGGAGATAGTCATGGCCTAATGGGAGACAGCCAACGTGGCTTTAGACAAAGGAAGATCTTGTCTTACTAATCTGTTGTTTTTTTGAAGGTGTCAATAAACAGGTGGACAAAGGTGAGTCGGTCGATATGGTGTATCTGGACTTTCAGAAAAGCCTTTGACAAGGTCCCTCAGAGACTTTTGGCAAAACTAAAGAGTCATGGGATAGGAGACAGTGTACTACTGTGGATCAAGAACTGGTTAAAAGATAGAAAGCAGAGGGTTGGGCTAAATGGCCAATTTTCCCAATGGAGAAAGGTAAATAGTGGTGTACCCCAGGGATCTGTGCTGGGTCTGCTGCTTTTTGACATATTCATAAATGACCTGGAAAGTGGAATAATGACTGAGGTTATCAAATTTGCAGATGACACAAAACTATTTAAGTTGTTAAAACCCAAGAGGATCTTGATAAATTGGAAGACTTGGCATCAAAATGGCAGATGAAATTTAATGTGGACAAGTGCAAAGTTATGCACCTAGGGAAGAACAACCCAAACTATGGTTACACGATGCAAGGTTCCACATTAGGAACCACCACCCAGGAAAAAGATTTAGGCGTCATTGTGGATAACATGTTAAAACCCTCGGCCCAGTGTGCAGCGGCGGCCAAGAGAGCAAATAGAATGCTAGGTATCATAAGGAAAGGAATGGAAAATAAAACAAAAGATATTATAATGCCTCTACATCGTTCCATGGTGAGACCGCACCTTGAATATTGTGTGCAATTCTGGTCATCATATCTTAAAAAGGATATAGCAATATTAGAAAAGGTTCAGAGAAGAGCCACCAAAATGGTAAAGGGGATGGAAGGATACCCCTATGAAGAAAGGCTAAAAAGGTTAGGGCTCTTTAACCTGGAAAAGAGATGGCTGAGGAGAGATATGATAGAAGTCTATAAATTAATGAACGGAGTGGAACGGATAAACGTGGATTGATTGTTTACATTATCAGAATATAGAAAGACTAGGGGACATGCAATGAAGCTACAGGGTAAACTATTTAAGACTAATAAAAGAAAATATTTTTTCATTCAACGTGTAATCAAACTCTGGAATTTGTTACTGGAGGATGTAGTAAAGGCTGTTAGTGTAGCTGGGTTTAAAAAAGGTTTGGACAAGTTCCTGGAGGAAAGGTCCATAAACCATTATTAAGAAGGGACCCAGGATATCAATGATTGACCCAGTACAAGCATTGTGGAACCTGTGTCTTTTGGGGAAACTGCTAGGTACGTATGACCTAGATTGGCCTCTGTTGGTAACAGGATACTGGGCTTGATGGACCTTGGTCTGACCCAGTATGGCATATCTTATGTTCTTAGTCTTAAATGTACTACTCTCTAGCTTCATTGCATGCCCCCCTAATGTTTCTGTACTTTTTGAAGTTGTGAATTGGTTATTTACTTTTACTCGTTCCACACCACTCATCATTTTATAGACGTCTGTCATATCTCCCCTAGCTCTCAGCTTTTCCTCTTAGACCTATTCATCCATTCCCTTTATCATTTTGGATTGCCCGTCTCCATACCTTTTCTAATTTCACCCTGGAAATTTATTTATTTACCGCTTTTAGCATTGTAGAACCTTCCAGGTACTTGTGACCTGGACTGGCCACTGTTGGAAACAGGATACTGGGCTTGATGGACCTTGGCATTTCTAATATTCACTTTTTTTTTTTTTTTATTTTTTTTAGATATGGCAACCAGAACCACACATTACTCAAGAAGCAGTCACACTATGGAGTAAGAGACATTATGATATCCTTGGTTTTATTCTCCTTTCCTTATAATTCCTAACATTCTATTAACTTTCTTGACTGCAGCTGCTCATTGAGCAGATGATGTCAATGTATTATCCACGATGATTCCTGGGTGGCAACTCCTAATGTCGATCCTTGCATTATGCTACTATAGTTTGGGTTGTTCTTCCCTAAGTGCATAAGCGTGTACTTGTTCACATTCAAATTTCATCTGCCATTTGGATACCCAGTCTCCCAATTTCTCAAGGTCCTCTTGCAATTTTTCACAATCCTCTTGTGATTTAACAACTTTGAATAATTTTGTGTTTGCAAAATTTGATCATCTCACTTGATTACATTTTCAGGTCACTTATGAATGTTAAAAAGCATAGGGCCTAGCACATGTCCCTAGGGTACTCCACTATTCTCCCTTCTCCACTGAAAAAAGTTGACCCTTTATCCCTACACCTTGTTTTCTATCTTTAAACCAGTTTCCAATCCATAAAATGATACAGTCTTCTATTCAATGACTAACTTCCTTAAGAGTCAGTCATGAGGGACTTTGTCAAAGGCTTCTGAAAATCCAGATACCCTATAATCAACTAGCTCACTTCTATCTTACCCGTTTATTCATACCTTCAAAGCACATAGTAAATCAATGAGGCAAGACTTCCCTTGGTTAAATCCATGTTGGCTCTGTCCCAGTAAACCATGCTTTGTCTATATATTCAATAATTTTTGTTCTAATGGCTTCTACAATTTTGCCAGCCCCAACCTCATGCTCGTCTGTAGTTTCCAGATCACCTCCGAAACCTTTTTTAAAAATTGGCGTTACATTGGCCATTCTCCAATTTTCTGGTACTATAGACTAGTTTAATGATAGGTCATAAATTACTAATAGTAGATCTGTGCTTTTCAGTTGTTTCAACACCCTGTGATGTATACCATCCAGTCCAGGTTATTTGCTACTCTTTACTTTGTCAAATCACCCTATTACATCTTCCATGTTCACCAAGACTTGTTTTAATTCCTCCAATTCATCACTTTATATAATTTCTGGCATGGATACCTTCCCTACATCATCTTCCATAAAGACTGAAGCAAAAAATTAATTTAATCTCTCTTCTATGGCATTATCCTCCCTTAGTGCCCTTTTACTCTTCTATCATCTAAGGTCTAACTGATTCCCTCACGGGCTTTTTGCTTCAAATGTACTTGAAAATGTTATTTTGGACTTTTGGCTTCCACAGCAAGCTTCTTTTCTAATGCTCTTTGCTTGCCTTAGCAGTGTTTTGCTTCTAACATTATACCTTTTCCTATTTATTCAGATCCTTTTTCAATTTTGTGAAAGCTTGATAAGCTAGAACAGCCTCTTTCACTTTTAAACCATGCCAGCAGTTACTAGTTTTGTGTGGCGAGATGTTGATAGCTGTGTATCAAAGCTGTTTGTGTGGCTGGGTTTGGAAGGGGTTTGGAGGAGTTCCTGGAGGAAAGGGCCATAAAACATTCTTAAAAAGGGACCCAGGATATCACTGCTTGACCCAATACAAGCATTGAGGAACCTGTGTCTTTTGGGGAAACTGCTAGGTACCTATGACCTAGATTGGCCACTATTGGAAACAGGATACTGGGCTCGATGGACCTTGGTCTGACCCAGTATGGCATATCTTATGTTCTTATGCCCAAGATGGTATTTTTAAAGTGTCCAGGCCTGCTGTAAACTCTTAACCTTCACAGCTGCTCCTTTTAGTTTTTTTCCTAATCATTGTCATCATAGTCATCCCTTTTCCACGTTAAATGCTAGTGCAGTCAATTTCCTTGCTTCCTCCCTCCATTTGTTAAATCAAATTTGACATGTTATCGTCACTATTGCCAAGTGATCCTAACACTGTTACCTCTCATACCATATCCTGCTTCCCATTAAGGACTAGGTCTAAAATAGCTCCCCCTCATGTTGGCTGCTGAACTAGCTGCTCCATAAAAACAGTCATTTCTTTCATCTAGAAACTTTGTCCCTTTATTGAAGGCAGGGAGTGCTTTTTGGTGCTCAAGCAAAATCCCATGCAGTCCTGGATGTAGGAGCCACCGTTTCAAAACAATTGGGTGTACTAAATGCAACACAAATCATTCCTCTCTGGGGACAGTGAACAAGTTTACACTGTATTAGGGGTGCTCAAGCACCTTACAGAACTGGCACATATGGCGATAGTGATACCATCCCTCCATTCAGAAGCCAGGAGAATTAGTTTTGTGTGGCGAGATGTTGATAGCTGTGTATCAAAGTCAAACATTTTCAAAAGTTATAGGTAGCAATATATTTCTTAACATTACATAGAAACATGATGACAGAAAAAGACCACAGGGCCTATCTAGTCTGTCCTTCCATATCAACAACTACAACAATCCACTTTTTACCTTTAGAGATCCTGTGTGTTGGTCCCATGCTTTTTTTAATTCAGTTACTGTCCTCATCTCTACCACCTCCACTGGCCACTACTCTTTCCGTAAAGAAATATTTCCGCATATCACTCCTGAATCTTCTGCATATCACTCCTGAATCTATCTCCCTTCACCCTCATCCCATGTCCCCTCGTAGCAGAACTTGCTTTCAATTGAAAGAGGCTCTCTCCCTGAACATTTATGCCAAGGAGGTATTTAAACATCTCAATTATATCACCTCTATCCCGCCTTTCCTCTAAGGTGTACATATTAAGATCCTTAAGTCTGTCCTCATATGCTTTATAATGAAGCCCACTAATCATTTTAGTAGCCACCCTCTGCACAGACTCCATCCTGTTCACATCCTTTTGAAGGTGCCGTCTCCAGAATTGCACACTATACTCCAAATGAGGTCGCACCAAAGACTTATACAGAGGCATTATCACCTCCTTTTTTATGCTAGCCATTCCTCTCCGTATGCACCCAAACATCCTTCTAGCTTTTGCCGTCGCCTTTTCTACCTGTTTAGCTACTTTAAGATCAGACACAACCACGCCTAGGTCCTGCTCTTCTTTAGTGGACAAAAGTACTTCACCTCCTATACTGTATTGCTCCCTTGGATTGCTGCAGCCCAAATGCATGACCTTACATTTTTAACATTAAATCCCAGCTGCCAAATTCTAGACCATTCTTCAAGCTTAGCTAGATCCCTCCTCATGTTATCTACACCTTCCTGGGTGTCTACTCTATTGCAGATTTTGGTATCATCTGCAAAGAGGCAAACCTTACCCGACAGCCCTTCCGATATATCACTAACAAAGATGTTAAAAAGAATCGGACCAAGGACAGATCCCTGGGGCACACCACTGGTAACATCCTTCTCCTTAGAGTGAGCTCCATTTACTTGTACTCTTTGTCGCCTCCCACCCAACCAATTTCTAACCCAAGCAGTAACTTTAGGGTCCATCCCTAGGGTGCTCAGTTTGTTTATAAGTCGCCTGTGAGGAACAGTGTCAAAGGCTTTACTGAAATCTAAATACACCACATCTAGAGCTCTCCCTCGGTCCAACTCCCTGGTCACCCAGTCAAATAAATCAATCAGATTTGTCTGACAAGACCTGCCTCTGGTGAATCCATGCTGCCTCGGATCCTGTAATCCGCTGGACTCCAGAAACCTCACTATTTTCTCTTTCAGTAGTGTTTCCAATAATTTACTCACCACCGAAGTTAAACTAACCGGTCTGTAGTTTTCAACCACATCCTTACTTCCGCTTTTGTGTAAAGGCACCACATGAGCCTCTCTCCAGTCCTTTGGCACCACTCCCGACTCCAACGAGGCATTGAAAAGGTCAGTCAGTGGAGTTGCTAGAACGTCCCCAAGTTCCCTCAGTATTCTAGGGTGTATCCCATCCGGTCCCATCGCTTTGTCTACTTTAAGTTGAGCTAGTTTCTCATGAACACAGTCTTCTGAAAATTGTTCAAGATGTCCCTCGCTTCTGTTCCTATTTGTGGGTGTTTTCTGAGGTCCTGCTCCTGGTTCTTCATCTGAACACAGAACAAAAATATTTGTTAAGCAATTCTGCTTTATCCTTATCAGCTTCTACATATTCCCCCCCTGCACCCTTGAGTCTGACAATACCACTTGTCGCCACGCCTCCTGCCCGGGCCGATAGCCAGTAAGCAGGAGGGCGTCGCCTTATTGCCCTCTTCGAATAATGTCCATAAATATGGCTGCCAGCTAGGACTGCTGGGAAATGTAGTTTACTTATTCTTAAGAGCAAATAGTGTGACCACACGGTGTTAGGCAAAAAACAGAGAATATTTTTATTTTTCAGGATTTCCCCTCGCATCAAATTCAATAGCACTGAACAGAAATTGGATACGTCTCCAAAACAAAGAATAAAGTCCAACAGGTTGTATTCACAGAATTGGTCACTTTTAACAGCAGTTAACTTTGGTACTAGGAACTGGCTTACAAAGCTCAGGCTGTTAACTTTTTCCAAGGTAACTCAACTTTCATAAGAAGACGGTTTTTCTCACATCTTCTTTACACAAGGAGGCACACAGCTTCTAAAACGCCCAGTAAGTTTTACTTCTCTTCAGAGCTTTGAGGAAAGCACATTGGCTTAAAACTTCTGGTTAGTTTTTCTTGCTGTGTCTTTCAGCTTCATACAAACAAGCTTTGCTCTACTTTAAACACTCATTCCTTTACATGTGCTTAGGCTCAGCACATCTCAAACTCATTAGCTCTACAATATGAGCACTGCATTTCCTTAGACTCACTTTCATACGGTTCAGTGCAGCTTTCTATCTCCATCTCTTCAATGGATTCATTGCAGCTATTTTCAGGTAGAACAGGGTCATAGAGCTTACTACTCTGCTTCTGCAACAACTCATTCAGCTTTGCTAACAAGAGTTTCTTTTGCTCTATCTCAGCAGAGAGATTTTGGCTAGGGAACACAGAAAAGCTATTTTCTCTACCTTTGCAGCTTAGTTGGCTAGCTGAGTGGCTTCCCCCACTAGGAACTGACTCTTTCAGCTTTCTTTCATGCAGGGACTTTGAAACACGCACTTGCCTTGACTCTGGGCCTCTTAGCTGTTCCAATCCTTCCTGCTCTGTGCCATGCTGCCTTCTCTTTTCATACGATTGCCTTTCTCCTGGCAGTTTCCCTTTTAGCTGTGTCTGCCTCTGATCTGCTCCTCTCAGATCCAACTGCTTGTCTCTGCTCTGCTCCTCTCAGATCCAACTGCTTGTCTCTGCTCCTGGTTCCAGCTGCTCTTGTGCTGCTCGTTCCTGCTGCTCTTCCTCCTGCTGCTCCTGTTCTAACTGACTGCTCAAACACTGCAGTTTTAAACTGATCCTCCTTAGGGACCACACCCTTCTCCCAGCCCACGTGGGAGCTGTTAGGACTTAACCTAGCTCTGACGTGCTGAAGTGGGCGGGGCTTGATACTGGCTGCACTCTGACTCAGAGGTTTGTGGTTGCTAGGGAAATCCTGTTTGCTACTATTTTTAAAGGAACAGGATTCACTTTCTTGCCACTCCATGTCCCCTGAACAGCCTTCGTCATCACACACTTTTGCCCTTCCTCTTCTCACTAATATTTTATTGCATTGGCTATTTCCTCCTCCTTTTGAATCTTTGCCTTCTTGACTACTTTGCTAGCTTCTCTAGGTTTTTCCAAATACAGATGCCTGTCTTCCTCTCTCTGTGATCTCTTGTATTTCATGAAGGCCTCCCTCTTTTTCTTCATTTTCAGCTACTTCCTTCGAAAACCATAGCGTCTCCTTTTCCTTTTGCCTTTATTTACCATTTTAACAAAAAGGTTGGTTGCCCTTAAAATATCCCCTTTCAGTTTTGCCCACTGTTTTTCTACATCCCCCAGCTGTTCCCATCCCACTAACGACTCCCTGAGGTATTGGCCCATCTTCGCAAAGTTAGTCTTCCTAAAGTCTAAGATCCTCACCTTGGAATGAATTCTAACAGCCCTAGTCCTAATACTGAACCACACCATCTGGTGATCACTGGATGCAAAATGATCTCCCACTACAACATCAGAAACACTTTCACCATTGGTAAGCACCAAGTCCAGTATGGCCCCTTCACGTGTGGGGTCTGTTACCAATTGCCTGAATAGTTCTCCCTGTAGAGAATCCAGGATCTCCTTACTTCTAGATGATACTGCAGCAGGAATGTGCCAAATAACATCTGGCATATTGAAATCGCCTATCAGTAGCACTTCCCCTTTCCTAGCAATACTGCGTATGTCTTCAATTAACTCTCTGTCCACCTCTTCCTCTTGTGAGGGAGGTCTGTATATCACACCAATGCAAATAGATTTCTCTTTCCCTCTTTCTAGTTTAACCCACAATGCCTCTTCTCTCCCTTTTAAGCTCTGTAATTCCAAAGCTTTAATAGTAGTTTTTACATATAGTGCCACTCCTCCTCCCCTTCTTCCTACCCTGTCCTTTCTGAATAAAGTATAGCCAGGTATAGTTACATCCCACTCATGGTTTTCTGTGAACCATGTTTCTGTAACTGCCACTAAATCCAAGTCAGCCACTCCCACCAAAGCTTAACCATCAGGGATCTTATTCCCCATGCTACGGGCATTTATACATACTGCTTTTCATATGTTACCCCTGTTACATTAAATAACTTTATGGAAATGGGTATCACTTACCTGGGGGCTTTCTTCACCCATCCCCAATGAATCTAGTTTAAAGCCCTCTTCAGTAGATTAGCCAGGCTACTACCGAAGATGCGTTGACCTTTCTTGGACAGATGGATGCCATCTCTGCTCTGCAACCCTTGGAACAGCATCCCATGGTCTAGGAAACCAAAATGCTCTCGATGACACCATCCACGCAGCCATGCATTTAACTCCAGGATGCGAGCCTCTCTGCCTTGGCCTTTAACCTCAACAGGGAGGATTGAAGAGAACACCACCTGTGCACCTAACTGCTTCACCCTCTGTCCCAGAGCCATGAAGTCACTTTTGATACGTTCCAAGGTATACCTGGCAGTATCATTTGTTCCAACATGGATTAGCAACACTGGGTAATAGTCAGTGGGCTTGATGAGTCTCGGCAAACTCTCCATAACATCTTGGATTTTGGCACCAGGCCGACAGCATACCTCTCTGGACATCAAGTCTGGTTGGCAGATGGACGCCTCAGTACCTCTCAGAAGAGAGTCTCCAACCACCACTACCCTTCGTTTCCTTCTGGTCACTGATTCTGCAACTTTGGGGTACTTGAACTCTGGTTTTTCCCTTTCCAGGGATGCTTTCACCTCCTCCACTTCCAGGGCTGCATTACAATGCAGGTTCTTTCAATTAATCAGCTAGATGATTAAAGTTAAAAGCACAGGGTCAAATTTTTGATCAGTAAAAAAGCTTGAAATATGTTGTTTGCTCTACTTAACTTCTAGTTACCATTTCACTCACTCTTGGTAGTCTCTGCTAGCTTTATCCAAAACCTTTTACAATTAAAAAGAAAACACTTCCATGTCATCCCTACAGTCCAATCCAGACTCCTGGGTTTTGTCCCTCTTCCAGCAGATGACTGAGCAAACTAGCTTTTGGTGATGTCACTACATAAGGAGGCAACACTCCTCCCACCAAGCCAATATACTCAGTCTCCAGCAGATGGGACAGAACCTTTTAGCCTCGGCTGACTAGAGATTCTTAAAAGATTAACAAGATTTGGTAGTCGACAGCTTTCCTGTGTCAAAGAGATTTTAGTGAGTTAGAAGAGCAGCACTATGGTGACTGGGTCTGCCCCAGGGAACAGAGACCGTTTAGTTGGTAGTAAGGGCCGAGGAGGAGGTGGTTCTTATACTTTCTGCTGTCAGCACTTCAGACCTCTATCTGAACTCACAACGTCCTTCAGTGGGCTAGGGAGCTGTGGGCTTGCTGCTGTGCCGTGTAAGTGTTCTCTGTTTTCCCCTCCCCGGGGCTATAGGTTCACAGAGGAGGCGGTCACACAGATTGTGAAGGGAGTGTGCCCTTTTCATTTTTCTCCTTGGGCATTGTGTTTGGATTTCTCCCTCCCCATGCCTTTGGATAAGCAGGTGTGTGTGGGATGTGGCAGCCACAGATCGTTGATACAAGTGGCACTCTGTAGGGCTTGCAAAGGGGAGAATCGCCAGGCAGAGACCTCCCTTGCAAAAGTGGCATCGCTTGCGGCAGAACTTTCAGCAATCTCGGTGGCACTGAACATGGCTCCTGCTGTTTTGGCAGGAACCACAGCCATTTTGTCTCCCTCGCCAGCAGATATTTCCTCCCTGCCCAAGGCTTTGGCGGATTGGCAGTATGACCATTCGAGGCCACTAGGCCCTGCTTAAAGCAGTATGCCTGGTGCAATAACAGCACAAAATCAGGTGAAAGTGTCAACGCTGCAGTCTCCCTAGGCAAAGCATTAGTATTCCATGCAGAAATGGAGGGGGGGGGGGGTGGCAGTGAAAGATCCTCAGGATAAGAAAATGGAGTCGCCGCTGAAGTAGGCTTTTTGAGGTGAATGCCTTGGCATTGCAGGCTTCGGTCTGTGGCAAGGGCTTGGATGAGGTGGATCCAGAGTCTGTCAGCGGCTGAAGTGGGGCTGGTAGCAGCTCTTCCAGAGGCAGTGCGAATTGACTCGGGAGTGGCCAAGGATATGGCGGCAGTCATAGCTGTGCAGTGCCTGCGGGCTTGGTCGTGGACTTCTCCTCCAAGCAGCGTCTTTGTAGGCTGCCGTTCAAAGGCAAGCTCCTGTTTGGAGAAGCCCTCGAGAAGTTGAAGGACTTAGGCTTATCTTCCGCCCAGTGGGTTGGCTTGGACTCCCCTAAGACCCAGAAGCAACCAGCGTCCTCAGGGAAAGGGCTCTCCAGGGATTTCAGAAGGTTTCGGGCGACCCGGTTTACATCCTACCAGAATGTTGCACCCCCTCAGTATGGGGCACTCCTTTTGAGGAGATGGAGGCTATGGGAAGGGCTCCAAGACGACACAATGAGATGAGGGGAACTCAGGCGGGACTGGTGCTAGTCGGTCTACGGCATTTTTACCCAGCGTGGGGGCTGGAGGTGATTTGCGAAGGTTACATGCTAGAATTTACAGTCCCACTCAGTTGCCTTCCTGCTCTCACCAAACAGTGTGCCGCGAAAGGCAAGAGCAGTCTTGGAAACACTGCAGCAGTTGCTCCTGCTATGGGCAGTAACAGCAGTGCCTGTAGACCAGCATGGTCAGGGTCGTTATTCCATTTACTTCATGATTCTCAAGAAGGAGGGATCCTTTCATCTGATTCTCGATCTGAAGCATGGCAATCTGACTTTGTGCGTGCCGCATTTCTGAATGGAAACCCTGTGGTCAGTCATAGTGACCGTGCAGCCGGGGGACTTTCTCACCTCTCTCAACCTCACAGAGACCTACTTGCCTGTCCCTATTCGGGCAGAGCATCAGCGGTATCTGCGTTTCACCATTCCCATGGGGCACTTTCAGTTTTGGGCGCTTCCATTTGGGCTCGCTACGGCTTCTCGGACCTTTACGAAGATCATGGTGGTGGTTGCAGCACATCTCTGCAGTCGGGAAGTGTTAGTGCACCCATACCTAGACGACTGGCTGATTCGAGCCAATTCCTTTTCTGAAAGCAAGGAGGTGTGACCCGGTGGGTCCTTCAAGTCCTAGAATGTCTGGGGTGGGTGGTGATTGTGGCAAAGAGCCATCTCACTCCTTCACAGACACTTCTCTCTTGGGGTGTGGTTCAACATCTGGCAGGGGATGGTTTTCTTGCCTGAGGAACAACTCAAGAAGCTGCAGAACGAAGTGTGACAGTTCCTAGAATGGAGATCACAGATGGCATGGTCCTACCTACAGGTTCTGGGGTCCATGGCTTCGACATTGGACTTGGTATCCTGGGCACCATTCCACATGTGCCCGCTACAGCGAGCTCTGCTTTCCCGTTGGTCTCTGCAGCGACATGCATTAGCACACTAGCTTCTCTGTCCCTTGGAGGTCAGAGGCAGAGGCAGTCTCGCATGGTAGTTAGAGCTTAAAGTTACATCCTGTAAAATATGATGGGCATATTATAATATTAGAATAAATAACACCAACTGCTTATCTATAACCTAATCGGTGATAAGCTGTTTCTAGCATCATTCCAAGTATATATTGGGCACAAGAAGAATAGAATAAAGCTCTTTACAAGGAATCGCTCCCAAACAATCAGCAAATTGCCGGCAAGCTCAACATTAAAATTATTATAGCAGAAAAGAAGTATTAACTACCATGAAATTCAAACAATTCACACAGATTGTAGGAATTTTAGGAATACTTACACTAGCAACATTGACAAGTTCTTTCACCCCTTACACACAACCTATTCCAGTCATACACACAATTCAACAGCATAGAGCAGATTATTTTGTGTATTTCTGATCCATGATCTGCAGTTCCCCCAAATGGACTCCTGTCAAGATACTTAGCCCAGATGGTCCAACAGAGTTAAAATGTACACTAGTTAACGCTGTTAGAAACAAAATCCCTATTATAAACGGACTACATTAGTGACAACCTTCTGGATGTTTTATTCATAACTGAATCATGAGTCACAAAAAAAAGACACAGTTCTAATAAACCAACTAAAACTGCATGGATATGACATTTAGCTGACAAAGATTAGAGAAGGGAGGAGGAGTGAGCATCTTAGCCAGAAAGGAGCTTAAATTCTCAATAATGGCAACACGAAATGTAGAAGGCATGGATATACTTCTAGTAGAAAAAACAAGCATCTATTGGTTTGCCTAGTATATAGACCTCCCACTTCCAATGGAAAAGATATCTCAAGCATTCTGGAAATTATATGCACAAATAATTCACTCAAATTCAGTCTAATATTAGGAGACTTCAACCTTAACACATACAGAACTGACCACTCTCAAGCATTCTTGGATTCAATGGAAGAACTAGGACACCAACAAATCATACAGAGCTCCACGCATGTTAAGGGTAACAGATTGGACCTTATATTCATGCCAACAGAACTGACAGTCGCAGAACCAGTCTCCTATACAAATACAGCCTATTCCATGGTCTGATCACCATGCAATCAACTTCAACACACTTAATGTTGAAGTTGATTGCAGATGTGAACATTACAATACAACTAATGCTGCACTCCAAAATTATCACAGATTCAATAAGAAAGATTTCCTAGATGAAATCATACCATATCTCTCGCCAGATACCTCAAGCTTAGACGAAATTATCCAGAAATGGAGCTTAACCATAGGACAGGCAGTCTCAGAACCAGCCAAGGATCCTATAAAAAAGAAACTGAAAAAGAATGCAGTTTGGTACACCCAAGAGCTCGGAACATAAACAACCGAGAAAACTGGAAAGGTCCTGGAGAAGAACAAAACAACCAGATTATTTGAATAATCTACTGTAAAAAAAAGCCTAGAAGAATATCTTCTCTGTATTAATACAAATAAGAGATATTATCACACAAAACTAATAAGGTCATCTTTAAACAAACAGAGGGACCTATTTTGGGAAGTAAGATCTCTAACCAGAATGCCACAAAAATGAGAGGTCAACCCTCACACCAAGCCCATAAACCATAGCCGCATACTACATGGGAAAGATGAACAAAACATTCTACAACAAACATACAACAAAGCATTCATGCAGACACAAACAGTTCTGGTTACATGTCTCACTAATCTTCTTCAATCAACTAAAAAATGTCATAAGAATAAATGGAACAACCTCAGCCATAGACTCATGTCCAGTGAACTGGATAAAGATAACACAGGAGGAACTTGTTCCCATAATACTTAAGATAATGATGCATGCACTATCAAATGGATACGTCCCTAAAGATCTTAAAATAGCATCAATTCAACCAACACTAAAAAAAACTCTTCACTAAACTAAATCGGATCCAGCTTCATATAGACTAAATTTCAAGTCTACCTTTTTTGGCAAAAGTACTAGAAAAGGTGGTCTAACAGCAACTGTTAGATTATGTTGATGAAAAACCACCACTTGACCCACAACACAGGTTTTAAACGGGACATGGCGTGGAAACACTGCTCATATCACTTATGGACAGGATAATATGAGTTATTAACAAAAAGGGCTTCATATTAATTTTCCTAGACATTAAAAAGGCATACAACTCCAATCACTACAACATACTGCTGAAGAGACTACAAGAAATTTGAATTAAGGGCACCATTCTACTATGGTTTAAGTCATACCTTTCTGAAAGGAGGCAACAGATAACCTTGTCTAAATCTTTTTCGCAAAGGCAGGGTGTGCCATAAGGCTCTGTCCTATACACTCTGTTATTTAACATTTATATTCAGCCCATCTGCAGGATCATCCAGAGAAATAACGTTCATTACCACATTTACGCAGATGATATTATATACCCCAGTTGACACAAGCCAACTTGACAATTCAGGAATAGTTAAATGCTTCAGTGATATCTCTACATGGCTATCTGAATGTAATCTTCAAATCGATTTCATTAAAATTATGATCCTTTATATCTCAAAAGGATAAAACATTCAATCCACTGGCTAATCTAAAGGTTAGGGATGCAACCCTAGAGTAAAACAGGAAGTGAGATACTTAGGTATCATACTAGACCAACAGATAAACTTCAGTACCCATATCAATAAGACCATCAGAGCAATATAGTCAAAACTAAAGACACTGCAACATCTACAACCCACTCTTATCTGTGAGCAACTTCGGCACAACAGTACAAGCAATGGTTTATCCCCATCTAGACTTCTGGAGCAGTATCCTGAAAGGGCTCCTGAAGCAAACCATAAATCGGTTACAGATGGCTCACTCAGTGGCAAGATTCATATCGCAGACCCCAATACACAAACATATTACTCCAGTATTGAAACATATTGTGTCTCACCATTACTGGCCTGAAAAAACTCCCACTTATTTGATATCATAAATCTTTATTTACTACCCAACAGACCTCAAACACCTTCTTTTTACCAATTTAGCAAAGAGCCTTTAAATGCTACTATCTTAAATGCCATTTCATTGACCATTAAGACAGCCCTAGCACAGACACTAATGTCTCAAACGCTGGCACTATAACACAGCTTCACCATTGTTCCTGAAAGAGATAGAAAAATGATTTAACTGAAGGAAAAACAGCTTCATCAGGGGCAGAACCTAGAAGAAACCAGTTAACATTCACTCCAGCAGCTTTTAAATTCCACCCCTGATGAAGTCATTTTTCCGGCAAAACAAGGATCTTTGTTGGATGACTGTTCATCTGAAGAGCTGGCATTCATGAGATAAGTCTTTGAGCACTATGTGTGCTGTTTGATTGTGTGCTCCAGTTTTTTTTATATATCATTGGTTAAAGAAATGTATTTGAGATCTGTTTGGTAGTAAATAAAACTTTGACATCAAAAGAGATTTTCAGGACTTCCGGTTTAGCCACGGAGCGGGAGAGTCGTGTGTGAGTGCGCTCCCCAGACCCACCTCAATTAACAGGGTAGATCGCGGTCCCTCCCGGGCAAGAGGTCGGAGAAAAATGCCCAAGGTGGTGAAGATGAAGCCGGGCTCGACGATAAAGGAGCTGTACGCGGCGAAAGCAGGCGGGGAGAAGAAAAGCGTGAGCGGCCTAAAGGTGCAGCCGGCACCGGTGTCTCCGGGTGGATCCGAGGAGTCGCAGGAGGAGATCGGTATGCAGGCCGAGGTGGTGGCGATTCTGAAGGAGATCAGAGACTCTAAGGAGGAGATCGTGGAAAGAGTGTGCAACCGACTGGAGGAGAAATTTGTGGCCATGGGGCAGAGACTGGATGAGGTGGAGAGCAGGGTGAGTCAGATGGAGGACGTGCAGGCCTCCACACACCGCGTGGTGAGCTCCCTGCAGCAGCTTAGCTGGTTGCACGCTAAGGCTGAGGACATGGAAAACCGGGAGCGAAGATATAACCTCATAATTTTCGGGGTGCCAGAGGGGGCGGAAGGGGAAGAGACCGTCAAGTTTGTGGGGGATCTGCTGGCCACGTGTTTCCCGAACCCCCCGTCGACACCGCCGTATGAGATTGAGAGGGCCCACAGAGAGCTGAGGCCTAGGCCCGATAAGTCAGCGCACCCGAGGGCCTTTATTGTGAAATTGCTCCGTTTCCAGGACAGGGAGCATGTGATTCAAGCGGCACGCAGATCCAAGAGTGTGCGGTTTAGAGACTGGACTGTGTATGTTTTCCCGGACTTGGCCTCGGAAACTGTGAAGAGACGAAAAGACTTGTTGAAATTGCGGGATCATCTGGCTCGGAAGGGGATACAGATTGCGATATGGTATCCGGCCAGGATTACAATGGTGGTGAATGGGGTGCGGAAGTTCTTCAACACGAGAGAGGCTCTGGAGAGCTTTCTGAAGACCAAGGCGTGGTATCTGTACGGAGTTTCGGCAGTTTTATGAGAAGCTGTATACAGGGCAAGAGGGGGTTAGTGAGGCGATTATCCGGGCATATCTGGATGGGATCCATCTACCGAGGGTGGCGACGGAGCAGGCTCAGTGGCTAGGGAGGCCGGTGGAGGTTGAGGAGGTAGTGAGGGAGATCAGGAGGCTCCCGAAGGGTAAGGCCGCAGGGGAGTATGGATTCCAGGCGGAATACTATCACATGATGCGAGGGGAGGTAGCCCCTTTTTTGGCACGGCTTTTTACGGGCTTCCTGAGGGGGGGTCCCTGCCGCCTTCGCTGAGGCAGGCTAATATAGTGGTACTCCCGAAAGAGGGCAGGGCGCCAGATAGATGTGAGAATTATAGGCTGATAGCTCTGATCAATTGTGACGCCAAATTATATGCCAAGATCATGGCGAGTAGGTTAGAAGGGGTATTGGCGGGGCTGATCTATCCGGATCAGACGGGATTCATTAAGGGAAGGGTGATAACGTATAATGTAAGGAGGGCGGTGGGGATTCTCCATGCGGTCCGGCAGACACAGACTCCTACGCTTTGTGTGGCCCTGGACACGGAGAAGGCGTTTGATAGGGTGGAGTGGGAATTCTTGTTTGCAGTGATGGGCAGAATGGGGTTGGGCACAGAGTTTCTGCAGGGGGGGTGAGGGTGCTGTATAGTCATCCGGTGGCTCGTATTTTGGTGAATGGGCAGGGCTCGGACTGGTTTGGGTTGCACAGAGGAACCAGACAGGGATGTCCGCTGTCCCCCATGCTCTTTGCGATTGTGATTGAAGCGTTGGCCATATGGATAAGGGCCCGGAGGGAGATTAGATTGGGCAGGGGGAGCACAAAATATTACTGTACGCCGATGACACCCTTATATTTATGACTCGGCCAGAGGAATCCCTTCCAATTTTGGTAGAGGAATTGGAGGCATTCTCGGCGGTCTCGGGGTTTAAGGTGAACATGAATAAAACGGAGGCTATGGCGTTGGGGGGCTTACAGACGGGAGGGTTGGTGAACTTCCCCTTCAAGTGGGCGGATGGGAGTATAAAGTATTTGGGAGTACGGATCTCGGCGGATCCGGGGTGGTTATATGAGCTGAATTATAGGCCGTTGATGGGGCAGGTTAGTGAGTTGCTGGAGAGGTGGATGGCGTTGCAGCTTAGTTGGATGGGGAGGGTCGAGGTTATTAAAATGAGTGTGGTCCTGAAGTTCTTGTTTATGTTCGCTCAGCTGCCCATTCGGATCCCAGGGGTACTCTTAGAAAGTAGGAAGCTGCGCTGGGGCGCTTTGTATGGGGTGGGTAGCGGGCTAATATTAGGATGCGGAGGCTCCAGCTGTCTAAGGATCGGGGGGGGGGGGTGCGATTCCCGTCTCTGCGATGGTACCATCAGGCCTGTGTATTAAGAGCTTGGAGAGACCATCATTATAGAGGGGAAGAGGCGGCGTGGGTGGCTTTAGAGAGGACACTGATGGGGTCCCCGTCATTGGTGCATTGGCTGGGGGAAGGGGGCGATGGGAGGGTAGGGAGCATCCTTTTATTGCGGCCATGCAGGGAATAAGCCTAGTGGGGAAGGCTAAGGGGTGGTTCCCCAGTCCCTTGGCGGCCTGGGCTAGGGTAAGGGATTATTTTTCGTTCAACAAGACAGATTGGCTTCAGAGGGGGGGGGGTCAAAGGGAGGAGGGGGGTTGGAGCGACTGGTAGAATTTTTGGAACAGGGTGAGGTGTGTGCGCATAGTGACCTGGAGCGGAGGGTACAGGGGAGAATCCCGTTTTACCAGTATTTTCAGATCCGCCACTTCCTTCACTCAGGCGAGAATAGGAGTCAGCTGACAAGGCCCAGTACCCCGATGGAAGTGGCGTTGTACAAGGGGAAAGAGGATAGTGGCATTATATCCAGGGTGTATAAGGTACTGCTGAGTGAGGAGGAGGATGGGATGCAGGAGGGCCACAAGGAGCGGTGGCATAAATGGTTAGGAGTGGAAATTGAAGAGGAGGGGTGGAGGAAGATACATGAGGCAGTGTATAAAGTTACAGCGGTTTCTTCATGGAGGCAGACTCAATTACAAATAGTTCATGGGGTGTATATTACTCCGGTCCAGTTGTCTCTTGCAGATAGGTGGCTCTCCACGGGCTGCTGGCGGGGGTGTGGGGAGGTTGGCACATTTCTTCATATGTGGTGGGGATGTTGGGTCATACAAGGGTTTTGGGGGGGGGGCCAGGGGAAGGAGAGGGGTTTTTTTTACTGGGAGGGGGGATCGGGGGGGGGGGGGGAAATGGGAGGCATTATTAGTGGAAAAGCTTAAACTGGCAGCAAGGGTGGCGGTGGCCTGGAAGTGGAGGTCTGGGGGGGGGGGGGGCCTACGGAGGAGGACTGGCATAAGAAGATAGAGGAGGCGATCAAGTTCAACAGGTTAACATATAGGTTGCGGGGCAAGGCCTGGGTGTTCCATAGAATCTGGGACCCGTACTTGCAGGGTCAGAGGGGGAGGGGGGTATTGGCTCCTGGGAGTAATGGGAAATCCTAAAGGGGGGCATAGGGTTGCATGGGCACAAGGTTAAATGTTCAATGTTTTAAGTTATATGTTTCCGGTTATAGTATCATGTTTAAGGATACAAGTGTGGGGCAGAGTCTTATATTGTATGTAATATTTCATATATTTTATTGTGTTCAGTCATCTAAGATGGTGTATGTGCGGCGGGAGGGTAGGGAGTAGCAGGAGGGGTGGTGATGGGATACGATAATGTGTGTAACTGGATACCCTGTTTTCCACAAACTTAATAAAATATCTTTAATTTAAAAAAAAAAAAGAGAGATTTTCAGGCCAGTGATGGTGAGATGCAATATGTTACCCTTCGGGCAGGTTACTGCTGAATAGAGGGATAATGTTGGTAACTACTGAGGCCTTTTTCTCCCCCTAATAATTTGCTTGTGTTGATAACATTCTTCAGAGTCATTTTATTGCTCCTCAGATGCAACTGAATTTTGTAGGGAAATAGCTAGCTTTTGTTGTGATATAAAAGTTTGACTGTGATCTTTATTTCTTAGTAGATGTTTTGGGCTTGTATGCCTATGCTTATCTACCTTGGCTATTGCTAACGTGCATGCCAAAGATGCTACAGAAGGCAGTGTTTCACAATTACTTAGTTGCTACCCTCAAACACAAATGATGTCTTACATATAGTAAAGGCGTTTTCTCTGTACCGGGGACATGCTAGTGGCCACTGAAGTCACTGAGCTGTATGCATCCAGCCCAACCATGAAAACATTGTGCACCACTGGACAGCTAGTGCAAGTTCATATAGCTGTGAAAGGTAAATAGAAAAAAAACAGCATGAAATGGTAGAGTTAAAACACATTTCTGGTGCCAGTGCCCCCTAAAATAAAACTTCTATGCAAGGAGAATAAAAACAAGTAACGATGTGTTTTCTGATTACTCTCTCTTAATGGCCATCTTTAAAATGCAACACAATTGGAAAACAAAAAACACATCAACTTTTGGCTTATTCAGATTTACCCTAAGAAATGAACATTAATACATTTAAGTGTTGAACTCAACTTTGCTGGTCTATAGAACAAGTCATGTGAGACCTGGTAAGACGTCCAAATGGCAGATGAAATTTAATGTGGACAAGTGCAAAGTTATGCACTTAGGGAAGAACAATCCAAATTACGGTTACCTGATGCAAGGTTCCATATCCAGGAAAGAGATTTAGGAGTCATTGTGAATAATACATCGAAACCCTCTGCCTAGTGTGCAGTGGCAGCCAAGAAAGCAAATATAATGCTAGGAATCACAAGGAAAGAAATGGAGAACAAAACCAAAGATCATTCCTGGTGCGACCGTACCTTGAATATTGTGTGCAATTCTGGTTGCCATATCTTAAAAAAGATATAGCAGAATTAGAAAAAGGTACAGAGAAGTGCCACCAAAATGATAAAGGGGATGGAAGGATCCCCTATGAGGAGAGGCTTAAAAGGTTAGGGTTCTTCAACATGGAAAAAGAGACAGCTGAGGGGAGATATGATGGAGGTCTATAAATTAATGAATGGCGTGGAACAGGTAAACGTAGATCAGTTGTTTATTCCTTCAAAAAGTCGAAATGCTAAGAGACACTCAATGAAGCTACAATGTAGCCCATTTAGGACTAATAAGAGAAAATATTTCACAATGAGTAATCAAACTTTGGAATTAGTTATTGGAGGATGTAGTAAAAGTTAGTGTAGCTGGGTTTAAAAAAGGTTTTGACAAGTTTCCGTAGTCAAAGTCCATAAATCATTATTTCCCTGGTCCTCTTACCCTAGGATAAACATTGTGGAATCGGTGTACCTTTTTGGGAACCTGCCAGGAACTTATGACCTGGATTGGCCACTGCTGGAAAAAGGATACTGGGCATAATGGACCTTGGTTTGACCCAGTATGGCATTTCTTATAAGATCTTTTGACCCTGCAGAAAAGTGGGTGTTTAGCAGGTTGTGTGATAAGTTCAGTGTTCATCCAATAAAAAGTATCAAGCAATTATTCTAGACAAGGCCCCTTCAGAGGTAGCAAAGATCATGAAAGGAAATATGTATACCCCAAGAGAGTGTGGTAAAACAATACAAGGCCCATGAATTAAGCGATTACTGACATTGTAACTCTGTATCCATCAATGATGTCATCATTTGCTTACTTTGTCCTGTAAAATTTTTGTTATTTGTATTATGTATCTTATTTTGTTTTCTGTCATTAGATTGTGAGCTCTGATGAGCAGGGACTGTCTCTCTTCTATGTTTGTACAGCACTTCGTATGTTGTGGTGCTTTATAAATCTTTAATAATAATAAAATCTAATTATTTTTTTGAACAGTAACTGCAGTGTACCCACACAAAAGAGATTAATTGAAATAGATTTCATAAACTGGAAAGAAGCAGCACAGACTAGCAGGGTCCTGTAAGTTTAATATTTAATTTTCCACAACGTAAATGTGACTCGAATCTGGGCTTACAGAAGAACCTGAAAGCGTTAACCGTTTTGAAATGAATTCTCTTGGGTCTCCACCAAAATGACTGTAAAATGTCTCAGTTAATGTTTGTTATAAGTGCTCTATATCAGGTACCAGCACATGCAAGGTGATTAATTAGCATAGGCCACACAAACTGAGATAACCAGACTGCTGAAGTTTTTCTTGGCCAGCTCTGCAGCCATTCTGTGATCAGTTTTATAAATAAAATTATAAAAGCAATGTTCGCTAACATAAAAGCAGAGGAAATGATGGCAGATAAAGACCAGCATGGCTCATCACTGCCGCTTTGCGCTGGTTATTCCCCCCCCCCCCCCCCCCCCCCCCCCCCCCCCACTCTATGGTCCTAAGAGGCAAACAGGACCTGGCCTTCACCAGTGGCCCTGTACAGGTTGCACAAGCCAAGCCTCAGGCTCTCTTCCTATTGCCCTTCCTTTGTCAAATTGTAGAAACTACCAAATTGGGTACTCGCGCTTTTAATGGACATTTGGCCTTGGGAGCTTATCATATGGTTGTCTGCAACACCAATGCAAACAAACCCTGATGTCAGCATCTTGTTATCTATGTTTGGTTTAGCTACTCTATATCCAGGCAGTAAGTTTCTGAAGAATATTAATGCAGTAACCTGTGCACTTCCAAGTCAGATCTACAGGATTCCTGTATGCCTAACTCCTCCAGGATTTAGTAGAGAATTAAACTGGCATGGCAACTCCGTTTTCTAGCAGTGCGTGTAGTCGGCTGTGGGATATTACTTGAAAACAGTAGGTACAGTGTACAAAGCTCTCAGATTTAGTTCCATTTGATATCATCTTCAACACTGTTCAGACACAGCAGCATGCTGAAGTTCAAAGCACATGGGAAGAAGCCTCTTAACACCAGACACTATGCCTAAGCAGCCGATATTTAAAGGATAAACATTACTATGTGCATGTTCAGATCAACATTACACCTGCACTGTAGTGTGTGACAATCCCGACTTATTTCAGACAACAGGTGTTCCAACCAGAGAAGACATACTCCCTTGAATTCCACAAGTAAATCTCCCTTAGGTACCTTTCCTGATCTTGAACAGGTTTTAAAAACAAGGCAAAAGAGGTGGTATTACTTTCAGCAAGGTCCCAGGGGGCCATTTAATCCCAGGTCACAAATATAGCATGACTTGGCTGTGTACTTGGGATTTTCCAAAGGTATAGGAGTGAATACAGAAGAGATAGCAGAGTACCAAAGGCATCATACGTTTCAGAGAGTCGTTCTTTGAAACAGCGGGAAAGGCATGAGCTAAATACTACTAAATAAATTCCTTTTTCATAAAGCTGCTGTTCTGGATTGACCTTTTGGCTCAGTGAGAGTGCTGTGCACTGCCTTGTAGGAGATGCAAGTTTGAGTTTCAAGTCTGACATCTGCTTCTGAAGCTCACAATGAATGCTGTGAAGGAAGTATTTATAACACCCAGAGAAAGGAAAGGAATTGCAGCCATCTTGTAACAGCAGGCACAATAGCACTGGGTTAAGAAGGGAGCTATGGCCCATAGCCTATTACCATGAATTGGTTTATAGAAAAGGAAAATTGAGGACATAGCATGAAGACACATGGATTTGGAAGGTTTTTCTACTTTTATGCTATTGAAAACAGTATCAGCCTTCTCAGAAGGAGGTCATTTTCAATAAAGGCAGCTGTTATGGTCATAATCCACTTTCCACTTCAAACTGCAGCTTAATCGTTACCATCAGGTATGTTAGTGTAGCTCTGGTCAGAGAGGTTGAACCCATGCAGTAGCATTTCCATGCTTAATTGAAAAAGTGCTAAATATTTAGCTCACGCCTTTTCTCAGACATTCAAGGTGAATTACCTTCAGGCATAGTAGACCTCATCCTGTCCCTGGAGGGCTTACAATCTAAGCTTGTACTCGAGGCAGTGGAGGGTTAAATGACACCCAAGATCACATTCAAACCCTGCCTTCCCTGCTTCTAGCCCACTGCTGTAAACATTTGGCTACTCTTCCAAGCTGGGAAGGGGAAAAGTCCATCTTCATGCTCATCTACCCTTAATTTCCTCACACAAGGGCCAATTCTGATTGAGCTAGAAGTCATCAAGCTTAAAAATAGTAAGAAGCAAGCTAAACAACTGTGAAAACCACACCTGCAGAGATCCTTTGATCATGCAGAGTAAAACATTACTACTGTATACTGTTGAAAAATCGCAACTGTATAACAGACACCTGACAAAGTCTCGAGTTATAAGTCCAATATGGACAGTGGCATTTATTTTTTTGCACTGCAATATAACAAATTGATTCATGTTAGGTCCCAACAGATACTTCAGCTGGGTAGCAGGAGAGATGCTACAGGGCCTGCACAGACTACCACCTTTGCAGAACTTCTGAGAAGCAAGTGACACCAAGCAGAGAAAACCACTCAGGATCTGAAGGATGCTTTTGGAGTGCTGTTTGAGAATCTAATACCGACTTCACCTAACCACCCATAATAAAAGGTCTCACCTTCTCAATTCCAAATGTCACCCTCTTTACTTAAAGAACACGCACTCAAAAATGAAATTAGACTTACTTGCTAATTGTTATTCCTGGAGGAACTCCAGTCTAGTCCTGAACCTCTGGGGTTTAGCACCTCCCTCGCAGCTTTGGAGACTAAGCACATCACTCTTTTGGTGACTCCTGGTATAAACAGGCTGGGATCCGCCTCCCTACTCCAGTAACCTATTGACAAAGCAGACTCACAAGAGTAATAAATAAGTAGTTTAGTAAGTGAATAAACCCCCCCCCCCCCTTTTTTTTTTTGGTAACTTTCAACCTTTGTTGTAACTACCCTATCAAAAACTCTGCAACTGAACGCCTGGAAACAAACTTATGTTGCCAATGAAATACCTTTCTGAGAAGCTGCCGGGGCCACCCCACCTGACATCCCATGGACCCCCAGCTAGCCCTTCCTGACCCCCAAAAGGTACCCGAAACCCCCCCATACCGGACCGCCATCAACTTCTGCAGGCAATGGTCCGAATCCATACTAGGGAGGGATACAGGACTAGACTGGAGTTCCTCCAGGAACAACAATTAGCAGGTAAGTCTAATTTCATTTTCCTGATCGTCCCTCCAGTCTAGTCCTGAAGCTCTGGGGATGTAACAGAGCAGTAAATAAATTACCGTGAGGGACCAGCCTGCAGCACTGCTGATCCAAAACAAGAATCCCTTTCTGCCTGAACATCCAACCTGTAGTGCTTCACAAAGACATGAAACGACGACCACGTCGCCACCTTACAAATTTCCACCGCCGGCACCAGACTGCACTCTACCCATGATGCAGCTTGTGCTCTCATTGAATGAGCCCTGAGCCCCAACAGAACCTTCTTGCCCCGTAACAGATAAGCCGACTGAATCGCCTCCTTCAGCCACCTAGCAATCGAAGACTTGGAAGCCGCTTCCCCTTGTCTGGGACCACCAAACACAAACAATCTGACTTGCGAAACGGTGCCGTCCTCAGCAAATATTTCCGCAACACTCGCCCTACATCCAGACGATGTAGTCGTTCTTCGACCCCCTTCTTGCCATCCGCCTTGAAAATTGGCAGCACCACCCCCTGATTCAAGTGAAAACTGTGACACCACCTTAGGTAGGAAGGAAGGAACTGTCCTCAAAACAACCTTCGTGCCTTGAAAGGACAAGAAAGGCTCCCTACAAGACAACGCTTGCAACTCAGAAATTCGCCGGGCCGAACAAATAGCTACCAAAAAGCTCGCCTTAAGCGTGAGATCCTTCAATGTTGACCTTCCTAAAGGCTCAAATGGCTCCCTGACCAGAGCCTCCAACACCACGTTGATATCCCATGTCGGCACTGCCACTCTGCACTGGGGTCGCAAGAGAGACACAGCTCGTAAAAAAACGCATCACATCTGGATGAAAGCCAAGACCGACTCCCTGTACCTTCCCATGATAACAGGACAGCGCTTCCACCTGTACTCGCAGAGAAGCGGCCGCTAGACCCTTATCGAATCCTGCCTGCAGAAAGGAAAGGACCTGCGGAACTGACGCTCTTAAGGCCGATATCTCCTTCTCTTCACACCACGACTCGAACAGCCGCCACACTCTCACATATGCCATTGAGGTCAAATGCCTCCTGGACCTCAACAGGGTAGAGATGACTTGTGGCGTATACCCCTTTGCCGTCAACCTCGCCCTCTCAAGAGCCAAGCCGTAAGCGAGAACCGATCCACCTGCGGCATCTTCAATGGCCCCTGCACCAGCAGATCCTCCCTCACCGGCAGACGGACGAGGTCTGCATACCACAGTCTCCGCAGCCAATCTGCAGCAATCAGAATGACCTGGTCCTTGTGCTGCTCTATGCACTGCAGAACCCGCCCTATCAACACCCAGGGTGGAAACACGTAGAGAAGCTGCTCCTCCGGCCAACTCTGCATCAGCGTATCCAATCCTGACATTCTTTCTCGTCTGCTGTAAAACAGTGCGGCTTTTGCTGACTCGAAGGTTGCCATGAGGTCCATTACTGGCGATCCCCAGTACTGCACCAGCAAGTCGAACACCTCCTGCTGGAGAACCCACTCTCCCGGATCCACTTTGACCCGACTCAAGAAATCGGCTGTCACATTGTCCACCCCAGCTACATGTGCTGCCAACAAGGCCTCCAGGTGTTCTTCGACCCAGCCCAACAGGTCCTCTGCCTCTTTCTCTAGAGCCACGCTGCTGGTGCCGCCTTGGCAATTGACATATGCCACCATCATGGCATTGTCTGACAGTACGCGGATCGCTTGCCCTTGCAGATCTTGCTGAAAAGCCCAAAGTGCCAACTTCACCGCTCTTAACTCCAACCTGTTGATGGACCATATTCTTTTCTCCTTCCGTCCACTATCCCTAGGCAAACCGTCCTTCGAAATGTGCCCCCCCCATCCGAACAGACTGGCATCTGTCGTGAGGCCGCCACCTCGGCGATTCTAAGGGCATCCCTCTCTCCAGGCTTCCGGGCTCCAAACACCACTGAAGAGCTTTCCTGGTTTCCAGCGGACAAGGCAATCACTGGGTCAACTGATCCGACTGACTTGACCATCTCCTGAGCAAGGCTCTCTGCAATGGTCTCATGTGGGCTCTGGCCCATGGCACCACCTCGAGGGTTGCCGCCATCTTTCTTAACAGTTGTAGATAATTCCACGCCGCGGGGGCCTTCATCAGAAAGGCGCGAATGAGGCCTCTTAGATCCTGCACTCTGCTGCTCGGTAAGAAGACTCTTCCTGCCCTTGTGTCTAAACAGGCTCCCAAATACTCCAACACCTGCGTGGGCTCCAGCCTGCTCTTTTCCACATTGACTACCCAGCCCAGACTTCACAGGAACTCCACCACCTGGTGGGTAGCTTCCTCGCTCTCTCTCGACTTCGCTCGGATCAACCAATCGTCCAGGTAAGGATGAACCAAAATTCCTTCCTTTCTCAATGACGCCGCTGCTACCACCACCATCACTTTGGTGAAGGTACGCGGAGCTGTCACCAACCCGAACGGTAACACCCGGAACTGAAAATTCCCCATCAGTACTGCGAAGCGCAGGAACCGCTGGTGCTCTTCGCGAATTGGTATGTCTAGATAAGCTTTGGTCAGATCCACTTTCTGAATAACGTCCAGCACCCACTGGTCTGACGTAACCTGGACCCAGGCGGAATAGAACTCCCTCAAATGACCCCCTACGTGTATCCATCCCGCCTGGATCCCCCTCACTTCATTGTGACTTCTTGAAAGTTGAGGACGAGGAGGCTCCAAAACCCCAACCCGCTCCTCTGAAACCTCAAAAATTCTGGTCACGGAAGACAGCACGTCCTCTCTGAAACTGACCAAACCTCTGAGGGCAAAAACGCCGAAACTCCCTCTGCTGACTCCCCCCCCCCCCCCCCAAGTCCGTCTCGGCTTCTGTTTATCTTCCAGCAACCTACCGCCCTTAGACTCTCCAAGATCCTTCACTATCTTGTCTAAATCTTCTCCAAACAGAAGCCTACCATGGAAGGGAAGCTTACTCATCCGAGCCTTAGAGGAACCATTGGCCACCAGTTACAAAGCCACAAGCACCTCCTAGCCACTACCACCAAAGCCATACTTCTGGAAGGCTCCAGATGAAATCATACTGGACATCTGCCAAATAAGTCACCCCCCGCCTCCAACCGGGCCGCTTCCTCTGCCATGTCATCCACCTGAGTTCCCCTAATTCTCTGAGACCATCGCATACAGGCCCTGGCCACCCATGCCCCACTAACAGCAGCCTGCATGGCCAGGGTGCTAATATCAAACACCTGCTTCAACAGGGTGTCCTGTCCAGGTGCCTGTCTTGAGCATCTTTAAGGGCCGCACTACCCTCCACAGGTATGGTTGTCTTTTTTGTGACAGCTGCCACCGCCGCATCTACCTTAGGGGACTTGAAAAGTTCCTTATCCTGGTCCGCCAAAGGATAAAAGGCGCACCATCGCTCTCAACCCCTTCATCCTTGACTCCGGCATATCCCATTGTGCCACAAAGAGAAGCCTTTGAGATTGTTGATGACTGTCTTCAGAGACGCACCGTACATCGTCGAGTTTCTACTTCATTTTTATTATCCTTAGCACAGATTGCAGTGTTTGAAAATTTTTTCTGTTTTAGAGAATTGTTTTATAAACAAATCAAAGGGGTGCCGATGGGCTCCGCTATGGCCCCGGACATAGCCAATCTTTATGTTTAGTTTTGAAAATAAGTTTTTGAAAACACACCCCTTTAGTGACAATGTAGGTTTGTGGATTCGTTATATCGACGATGTTCTTATTCTCTGGCAAGGCTCTGTAGAGAGATTAGATGAGTTTAATATATGGATTAATCAGTTAGATGTAAATTTAAGATTTCAAATGACGTATGATTTTCATCAAATAGCCTATCTTGACCTTCTTATTAGAAAAGAAGAAGAGCGGTTTTCTACGACTCTTTACCGCAAACCCACTGACAGGAATCAGCTCCTCTATTTTAATAGTTATCATAATCCATCACTAAAGAAAAATCTTTCTGTCAGTCAATTTCTAAGAGTTAGAAGAGTGTGTACTAAGTTGGAAGATTTTGAAAATGAAGCTAAGGATATGAAAAGAAGATTCCTGACAAGACAGTATCCAACAACATATGTAGAACAAGCATACAAGAGAGCGAGAGCTTCGTCCCGTGTGTCCTTGTTACAACCTAAGACAAAGGAAGATAATATAGGTATAGTATGTCCTCTTCTTTACTCAGAGTACTCTTCCAAGATTATTAATATTCTTAGAAGCGAATGGCACCTGGTACAAACGCCATGTTTTCGAGATATTAAACTTACGATAGCACACAAACGTAACATCAATTTACGTAACCTTCTAGTTCCCTCGGCCTTGACAGAAAAAGGATTTTCCTCTAAGTATAAAGGACAGTTCCAATGTGGAAAGTGCTCTGTGTGTTTAAATGTTCTTCCAGTCAGAGCACAATACATCCATCCCATTACCCCAAAAAAATTTGATATTAAGGATTATTCTAATTGTGAATCTCAGAATGTCATTTATGTCATACAATGCCCCTGTAGCAAGCTGTACGTTGGAAAGACCAGTCGTCAGGTTAGAACTAGAATCAGAGCACAAAAGTTGTATTCGGAGAGGTTTAACAGATAAACCTCTAGTAGCCCATTGGCAATTGAAACAGCATGGTATTATGGATTTAAAGTTTTTTGTGATCAAAAAAGTTAAGATCAATTGGAGAGGAGGTGACCTCAATAAGACAATGTTAAGATTAGAACAGAGGTTTATATATGCACTCAACTCCTTAGACCCTAAGGGTCTGAACTTAGATAGTGACCTTTCCGTCTTTTTATAATTATGGCAAGTTTCCTTCTCAATTGGTTTGCATTTTGGCTGGTTTTATGGATACACGTTATAGCTTTATTCCCCTTTTAAAGAGTCCTGTGGTTCTTTTATCTATTTCTTTGTTTATTGTTTTATATAACATCATGTTTCACAAGAGGAGAGACATTTATTATATATATATTTTTTATATATATTTTTATGTTGAGTCTGTCTTTTAGGCTTGATATACTCCCTTTTTTTTTTGCTGGTTTTAATTAATGATATATGATATAGTTTTATTCCCCTTTTAAAAGTTTTTTTTGGTTCTTTTAACAATTTTTTGGTTCTCTTAACTATTTAATTGTTTATTGGTTTATGCCATAGAAGGTTTCACAAGAGGAGAGATATATATTTTTTTATGATGGCACGGTTAAGTTATTATAAATTTGCAATTCGGCATTCACGTAGTTTTTTAGGCTGGTTGCACTTGATTTGTCAAGTTCAGTATGTTAGCTTTAGGTTTTTTTTTAATTTTGTTTTTAATATACAGGTTGCATCTGTCAAGGGTTTTTACTTTCTCATACTCCGCCCCTTTGAACATGAGAGACATATATTTAGAGCGCTTGCGTGGGCTGTTTTTGATTCCCTCCATATTGGTTGTGAAGATGTGGCTTTTTCCTTGGCGGCAAAGCTCTGATTAAGAAGTTTGTGAAACTGGTTTTATTTGTTTCTTGCTCACCTTGAGCCTCTAGAGTAAGTTTCTTCAGCGGTTTGTAATATTATTCGCAGTAAGTTTATGGAAACATTTGAGATTGGTAGTTCGTACAGCTTGTTTATTTCTAAGTCATTTGTGAAGTTTTCGTGTCAGTCGGAGAAATTCCTTCAGTAGCCCGCGGCGTTCCTCACAACGAATTGTATGAATATTGTCAAACACGATCCAGTTTTATGTAGTTTTATTTATTTTAATATGTGATTAAAAAAGGTCGCGGTATATTCCTCCCACTATATATGAATAGTTTACTTTGGTCTGCTCTTAGGTACGTGGAGTGCCTTTGCCGTTTCTAGGTGTAAAGTACAAAAGTCAGACAATTTATGTCACAGCTCAAATAAGGGTATGTTTCTCCTATTCCTATTTTTCATGATAGGTTCAATACTTAGTGAATGGTCACCTTTCTAGCGAATGCACTAGTAGTTATATATAATATGCATGGGAATCCTTCTATTAATGGATGATTAAGTAAAGAACTTTTTTTTAAAAGAAACATTTTTTTATCACAAATCCTTGCCTTCATATTCACCAGACGCTCCTGTCTCCTCCTTGCTCCACTTTTTAATGCTCCTTTTTAATTTTCCTTATGGTCATCTTAATTATTCATGAAAGTTTGTCTTGTTTATGTTTATTGTCATTTTTATTTTAGTGTGATAAATAGATGTGATGTGTTCATATCAATTTTACTTTTAGCTGGACCTTCATAAACATAAGGACAAAGACGAAGTAGTCCTTACATTTTATGCAGAGGTATTTCTTTTACAGTTGTTTGTCACGTTTCCATACTTCTTCTTCCTCTATAGTCTGATTTATACAAAAATTTATAATTTTTAATAATTTCTTATTGTTTTAGAATGTAATTTGTGTATTACTGGTTTTTATTTATTTATTGATTGATTTTACTATTTTTTTGTTCAATGCGTTCATCATTATATTATTCTATGCTTTTTTTTTTTTATGTTTATGATATTATCTGTTCTTTACCTGATAATTTTAGTTTTTATTATTGCCGATTGATTTATTATTGCCGATTGATTTATATGTTTTATGTTTTTAAGCTGTATCTGCCAGATCAACCCCTGACGAAGGGAGCGAAACACGGCCTGTGTCGGGTTGGCAGCAAGAAATTATTAAATAAAATCTTTTTTTAATCACGCTCTGGACTGGGTTTGTATCTTCACGTGATTAATTGCCTTTTCGTGGTGGTATTTAAATAAAATATTAAAATAGAATTAAAATAAATAAATAAATTTATTTATTTATTTATTTACATTCTCTTATATACCGTGCTATTCTGCATCAGTGCGGTTTACATTGAACAAACTGAAATTACATTGAACAGGGCATTATAACTTGGAGATAACTATTTTACAGGGAACATGGACTATGGAGGGTTAAGTGGCTAGCCCAAGACCACAAGGATCACCTGTGGGACTAGAAACCCGTCCTTCCGGCCCAAGGTGGCTGTCCTCTCGTGGGATTTGAACCCCCGACCTTCCGGCCTGAAGTACCTTGTCCCAACCACTAGGCCACTCCTCCACTCCAATAGGGGAAAAACCCTCTGGGACTTGCGTACTGCCTGCAATAATGGGTCTTCCAGGGTAGCATCCTCCCCTGAACCCGCTGCTGGCATATTGAGGGCCTTCAGCAACTCTGTGATAAGGGCGGGCAACTCCTCACGCCGGAACACCCTAACCACTCTTGCCTGGTCTTCCTGCTCCAGAGGCTCACCCTCTAAATCCTCTTCTACTTCTAACTCCTCCAGAGCTTCCGACTGCTCCTCCGGCTCCAGCAATCTCTCCTTTTCATTCTGGAGTCTTGGTCTCTTAACTGGGATGCTATCCGCTCCCTCATCCAGCTGGGGACCTGGCCGTTTCTCCCGCTCTTTCGTTCCTGCCCCTGCCGCTGTCGCCACCGCCCCTAGGGCTTGCTGCAACAGGGCCACAAACTCCGGGGAGAATACTGCTGCTAATCCCCCCTGCACCAAGGTCGCAGCTGCGGGACTATCTGCAGCCGTAAATGGCCCTGCCACCAGCTCCATAGAAGGAACCAAAGGAGAGAGAGTGGAGCAGAAAAGACTGCAGGAAGCCCTCTCCCCTTGTCCAACTCTGCGGAGGCCGCCTCTAGTGAATAGCCCTTACACAGGCCCGCCTCAGACAGAGATCCCTTCTTAGCCCCACAAAGTAAACACACCGGCTTAGAAGGCATACCTGTTCTTTTTAATTTTCACTTCTCTTTTTTTTTTTTTTTTTTAATTGTAAACACCAAACTTGCTTTTCTGTTACCATTCAAGAGACTCCCAACTCTTTTTCTCTCTCCGAGTCTTAACTCAGCCTGAAGCCGTGCGGCCAGCCGCAAGTCTGCAGCCTGTCTTCCCGCGCTTTGCTCTTCACCATGCAGCTTGGGCCTGCCCGGCCCCAAAACAGCTGTGCGTGCTTCTGCCCGCCTCATGACAGCCCCCCCAGCCACCTTCGTGGCTTGCATTTCCCCTGCCTGCCGGCTCTTACCTCACCAGCCGCAGGTACTGCTGTCTTCCACCGTGTTCAGCCCGCTAACGGCTTCCGCGTTGGCCGAGCTGAAGAGCACACTGGAGCCCTGAACATCCGCCGGAGTGAGAGCCGCTGCCGTCACGCTCCCCGGCAACAGCACAGTGATTACACACCCGGCGCGCTCTTCCACCCGACTCCTCACCCACGAGGTGGATTCGGGATCTGCCTCTTACCGGCCCGCTCTGCAACCTTTACTCCTCGGGGCCTGCTACCCCCCCCCCCCCCCCCGGGGATGGAGGAACAGTGAAGAGATCGCCCCACAGACTGCCAGGCCAGTTCTTTGTTTTTCTCTTTCCTCCCCCCCCAATTAAAGGCAGAATACCCAAAATCAAAGAAGCCCTACAGCGCCTTAGTTACTCTTCAAGTGAGTCCTGAACCCCCCTAGGGTTAACACTCCTCTAGCTGCTTTGGAGACTGAGCTTACTGGAGTAGGGAGGCTGATCCCAGCCTATTTATACCAGGAGTCACCAAAAGAGCGATGTGCTCAGCCTCCAAAGCTGCGAGAGGAGGTGCTAAACCCCAGAGGTTCAGGACTAAACTGGAGGGACGATCAGGAACTATTATATACCATCCCCCGATTCATAATATCAAACCTATTGGTACTATATCCTGTGCATAGCTCGCAGCTTAATCTAGCTTTAACCCAAGTTATATCCAATTCTTAATTTATATAGTTCAACTGTTTTATTTAATTGATTCTGTACTGTTTATTGTACATTTCAAACGTTTAATGTGTAAACCACATTTGATCTATTGGAAAAAGCAGTATAGAAATGCTAATAAATAAAACAAATCAAGACATACATAACTATCTTATATCAACAAATAAGGGTGACCGACACGGAGCAGTGGGAACACCCCTAAACAAAGGCATGGGGAGGGGTGAACTGCATGGAGCAGCAGGTGCACCTACTCTTGCCACCTTGCTGAGCAGACTAGATGGACCATACTAGTGGTCTTTATCTGCCGACATATACTATGTTACTATGACACAGCCCCTAAATATTTATGCTTAAGGGGCCCACATTGTTTTTATAAGAAAAGATGGTGCTGAAAAGGCAGTATTTAGAGTTGGTGGCCTTAGGCATCACTTAACAGTGGCATTTAGTGGACAGACGTACGAACAATATTAAATTAAGTTCTGCAGGGATCTGCAGTTTGTCCAAGGACTGGCGGTGCTATGGCTGAGCTGAGTTTCAAAGGGGATATAAACAAAAAGGAAAACTAGAGAAACAGCCATAGATAGTTCCAAAAGCATGGTTCATTGTGCTGGAGCCCCTAAAGACTTAGTGAGATGGAAGCAAAAAGGTGCAAAAGAAACCAATAGAATTTTTTTTTTATTGTAAACATATTTCATTTTTTAATCTTCACTCACTGACTTTGTTAAACAAGCCAGAGATGAAAGCCAAACCATCATAAGCAGAGTCAGGAATACCAAAGAAAGCCCTACAGCATTCTGGAGCCTTTTCAGCAGACATCCTGCTCACCCTTAGATCATCTGTGGCTAACTAGTAACTGCATCAGACTCCTGCTGTTTATGGGATACAGTACCCAGGCACAGTCTTTTAAAAAGCATCAAGAGCATTTCCTGGGCCCCACTTGTCTTGAGAGAGATTTTAAATAAAGATAAAGCAAAAGCAGGGGGCACAAAGCAGTGCAGAGGAGAAAAGGCACTGAGCACTAAAGGGCCCATCCTCCACATCTCATCAAAACAGCCCTGTTACTTCTCCACGAACTGGCATCATACAAAACAAGAACCAAAGAAAGGAAACGGGAGTAAAAGGAGAACCATGGAAGAAAAACTATGCAGGAAGGACATAAAAGGCCCAAAATACTGCAGCAGCTCCCACAGGACTCTCCTGGAATTACTCTTCATCTTCTAAAAGGGGCTGAGAAGAAAAAAGGAGACACCAATTAATAGACAAGTCACAGCAGTTCCTCAAAGTATAGCATGGTAATATCTCTCTGCCCACAGCTTTGTCCCAAATACATAACTCACTTTGCCCTCCCTCTCTCTGCCTACAAGCATCATCTGTAAAAGGATGGCATGGCTTCCTCCTCTGCATCGCAGGTACTGTCCCTGATAGGAAAGCGCAATTCTCCAGGAAGAAGCAGGAACGAAGCCCTCACATATGGGTGACATCACTGACAGAGCCTGTGTGGGAACGCCCTCAGCTTCCACAGGAAGCTTTTGAGAGCTGCACCATGCATGCATGCCTGTCTTCCTGCCCGAAGAGGCCAACTTTCCCCAGTCTTTCCTTTTCCACAGAGCTCTTCAGACGTCCATCTGATCTCGGAAAAGTGCATCTTAACCCTGATGGTTGTTTTCTTCTTTTCTTTCACGATTTTTGCTGTATCTTTTTTAGTACCTCGTCTTCCTGCCTATTTCTGGGAACATCAGTGCCTTGGCGCCATGTTTTTTCAGTACCTTTTTTTTTTTGGGCACACAAGGTCTTTTGCACATCTCCCTGGTCAGCTGGAACACTGACATGTTCGGGAAGACTGTCTCCACCAAGTCAAAAGGATGCCAAAGTCAACCAGTAGCTTTAAAAAAATGCACCTGGTGTGGCTGCATCATCTCTATGATGGACCGCCATAATTGGTGCATATAGTGCCTCAGGCCCAGTCATGAGCCCACCAGCTGCACTTTGTGTCTGCAGATGATCCTTAAGGGCCTCAAGAAAGCGAGAGAAGCAATGAGAATAGCCGTTTGGGCCATCGGAGTGGGTGGCACTGAGACACCCTCAAGGGTGACTGCTGAGACTTTGGCTCAATGTAGCACTGGAGCTCATTCAGAGCAGAGGTTGTGGTAGCCTGGACCAGAGGCTGTGCTTCAAAGAAACAGGTCCCCGGCAGAACCAGTCTTCCACCCCATTGACATCAAAGGGCGATGCTGAGAGCCGGCATGGAAGCCCTCCCTGACGAGACTGAGGGCAAGGGCTGGGAACAGCCTCTTAAGTTGCCCCAGCATGGGGAATTGCCACCCTCAGCCCTGGAGGGCTGTCAGCGGTCTCCTGATGCACTTACTATCATGGAGTCCCTGATGGAGGAGCCGGCTTCGGTGGCCAAGGCTGCTGTCCTGGCTCAACCGGTGTCCAGCACATGCAGGCCTTCAAAAGAAGCCTGGCTGCCTTCTGGAGTCTCAGGCTGCGAGGGCCTCAAGGCTAGCAGTGGCCCCGCCAATGGTGATGCAGCCCATTCGAGACCCATGCCCTTACCAGCAGGGAAGAGGACTTGGGCCGGCGCTCTGACTCAGTGGCACCAATGGTCATCTCTCTCATCAGTGCTTCTAGTTCAGAGGACCTGCAACATTGGCACCAGGAGCCCTGGACTCCACCTTTCCCTCCTGAATGCCGACTACACTGGGAAGAGGCGTATCAGTATTTTGATTTCCTGACTCAGAGTCCGAGGACTGGGAAACTGAAGAGTCGTCTCCGGTCTCGGATTGGCACCGGGACATCTTCTCTGATTCTTTGTCATCCTACAAGCACATCTCATTTCATGAATTTGTCTGGGACAGGGCAAAGGCCCTGCCCTTCAGTCTTGAGGCCAAGAAGGAGCCAAGGGCAAAGGAGTTGGAAATACTCCTGTATGAGACTCTCCTCATGGTATCCCCCAATTAGCAACAGGTTGGACTCCATGTACCAGATCCAAAAGAGCCCTTTAATAATAGTAGTAGATTCAAGAAACCTTAACTACCCCACAACTCAATGGTGGTAGAGTCGGCAATGAGGCATATCAAGTGTGCAAAGACCCACTCCTCTGATCCCCTGGGTCGAGATGCCTGGACCTTGGATAGATTTGGGTACTGGTGCTACCAGGGCTCCATACTGGTAGCCCAGATCCTATCCTACCACCTCTATATGGCAATGTACCTGAAGGACAACATCATGGGGTACCTCGCTGAGTTCTCTGCCATGCTACCCACAGAACAGTTGGACCGATTCCACAGCCCGGTTATCAAGGATAAGGACTACTCCAAATACATGAGCAGGGTGTCCTGTGATGCCTTTGAGTCAGTGAGCAGGGTAGCCGCTGTGGGAGAATGGAGTCCACTGTCTTGCTTGGTTGCAGTCTTCTGACCTCGAACAGTGGGTGCAAGATAAGGTTGTGGATGTTCCCTGTCGAAGCAAGAACCTTTTTCAGAAACCCATGGACGACAAGGCGGGTGAACTGGAGAGGGAGCAGTAGACCATGAACCACCTCTCCAGGAAGGCAGCAGCGGAAAAGCCCTTCTATCCATGAAAGCGGGGATACTACACCAGCTACCCCCCTACCACCATGCCTACCAGGGCTCTCAGTAGGGGCAACAGAAGAGCCAGGGCCAATGCCAGTAGCATTGCCAGAAGCCTCAACCTGCTCTGCAGCCACAGACAGGAGGGGTTTTGACTCATCTTCCCGTATAAAGTGGCATACTGCCACAGGTGGGGGTGAAGTTGGTGTACTTTGCTCACAGGTGGCCGGTAGTAACATCTGATGTGTGGTCACTGAAAATCATCCAGAGCAGGTATCTGTTGAACTCTGACCAACTGCCGCCCCCCCCCCCCCCCGTACGTCCCAGGGGAGTACCCCCCTCTATCCTCACCACCGGAAGCTCCTTCAGCAGGAGGTTCAGTCTCCAGGCTAATCTTGCCATTGAGCTGGTGCCACAGGCTCAGGCAGGGAATGGTTCTATTCCCAGATCAACATAGAACCAAATAAGCGAACTCAAAGAAGTAGAAACACGAACACAATATCATTACCTAAAGATTATAAAAAAAGCTAAAAAACTAACCAATAACAGAGCCTTCTCTCACTGTGCACCGTCTCTCTGGAATAACCTACCTGACAATATTCGCCTTCTAACTGAACTTAAAGAATTTAGAAGAAAAAAAAAAACTAACACACCTATATATCTTACATTACACACCTCTGACTAACCAAACCATACAAGGAGACACAGGGTAATAATCTTTAAATGGCATACACCTACATGATAAAAATAAATGCAAAATCTGATATTAAAAGGTCGTTCTCATGTATCTCAAATTGTATAAAATTAATGTAAATATGTAAAAGGTTTGACTACGTCCACAAAATACCTCTGGATGTAACCAATGTTTGTATATCTTTAATTACACTGTTAATTGTAAAAAGTAAATCTGTTCCCTGTCAACGACTAGGATATGATTAATCATGTACCTTGAATTTTTTCTGTTCACTGTAAACAGCACTTGATACTTCGGAAAGAGCGGTATATAAATATGTGCTAAATAAATAAAATAAATAAAATTCCCATTACTTCCTGGTTACCAAGAAAGCAGGCGAGTTCAGACCCATTCTGGATATCTGGAATCTCAATGGGTTCCTAGTGAAGGAAACGTTTATGATGGTCTCCCTGAGAATATTGTTGCTCTACTTCCAACAGGAAGGCTGGCTTTGTTCCTTGGACTTCAAGGATGCATACGTTCATTTCCTCCATCCACCGACACTACCTCTGCTTCATGCTCGGCGGACAACGCTATCAAAATCGGGTGCTACCATTCGGCCTCGCCTCCGCCTCAAGGGTCTTCACAAAATGCCTGGCAGTCATTGCCACCCTCCTTCGGATACTGGGAATCATCATTTTTTCCCCCCTACCTGGGCGATTGGCTGATAAAGGACAATATCGGATGAGGTTCAGCTGTCGGCAAGGCTCACCATTCAGGTGCTGGAACAGCTGGGCTTCATGATCAACTACCCAAAGTCTCATCTGCAGCCCTCCATTGGCGCTCTCCTTGATACTACCCTGGCTCAGGCCTTCTTGCCCACAAATCAGGTTCAATGTGTTAGCTCGAGACGTCCAGTACCATGCATGCACTATGGCATGCCAGATGTTCCATGTGCTCAGCTACATGGCCTCCATGGTTCATATCACTCCCTTAACTTGCTTGCAAATGTGGCAAGCACAGTGGACCTTGTGCACCTAATGGCATCCAATCACTGGCCACCACGGGGAAAGGGTGGGGGTCACTCCACCACTCAACTCCCAGTCCTAATGGCTGGAGTCCCAGAACCTACACAGGGGCCTCCGCTTTCAGCCTCCTCCGCACCAATGGATGCTGACCACAGATGCCTCCAAACTGTGATGGGAAGCCCATCTCCTGTGCACACAGGACCTCTGGACAGCACAGGAGAGCCTGCACCAGATCAACTTTCTGGAGCTTCGGGCCATTGTGAATATGCTTCAGGCATTCCAGGAGCACTTAGCCAACCAAATAGTCCTCATCCAGATGGACAAACAAGTCATGATGTTTCACATCAATAAGCATGGCAGCACGGGTTCATACCTACGTTGGGAAGCCATGAATCTACGGAAGTTCATCATCTCCCAGGGCATGATACTCGGAGCCATCTACCTGCCTAGGGAGCTCAATGTTCTGACAGACCGACTCAACAGGGTCCTCCAGCCACATGAGTAGACCCTCAACAAGGATGTTGCGATCCTCATCTTCCGGATGTGGGGTGCCCCCTCCATTGACCTCTTCACTACTCCGGACAATGCCCAGGTTGCAAGGTTCTGTTCCGGGCAACCATCAGATCGCCTCTGATGCCTTCCTGCTCAATTGGAGCGAGGGCCTCTATTCGTATCCACCAATTCCACTAGTGGCCAAAACACTGTTCAAAAGCTTTGGGCAGACAGCAGTGCCATGATACTCATGGCACCGTATTGGCCCCAGCAGCCATGGTTTCCCCTCCTGCTCAGACTCTTACAGGGGCAGCCTCTCAGACTGGGCTGCACTCTGGATCTGGTCTCCCAGGAAAACAGGATTTTTTTTCATCCCCACATTCCGTTCTCAGGTCCTGGCAGCCTGGATGCCGAGTGGGTAGTCCTTGCAAACTTCACCTCCCTGCAGATGGGAATGTGCTCTTCGCTTCTCAAAGGGACTCGACACACCACTCCTACACATTCAAATGGTGTCATTTTACCATCTGGTGTACTGAAAAAGTGCTGGATCCCGTCTCTTGCACTGTGGAGGACTTGCTGACATCTCCTCCACCTCTCCATCTCTGATCTCAAATCAAATTTGGTCAGGGTCCATTTAAGCATGGTGCAGCATACCAATGCAGCTCTGATGGTAAGTCCATCTCTGCATACCCTCTCATAGGCCAGTTTATGCTCTCAAGGCCCCAGGTCAGGCCCCCACCCAGGGCGTCAGACCTCAACGTTGTGCTGGCACAGCTCCTCTCTGCCTCCTTTGAGCTGCAAAGCTCTTGCTCACTCAAGTTCCTTATCTGGCAAGTGATGTTTTTTGTGGCAGTCACCTTGGCTTGCCAGGTTAGTGAGCTTTAAAGTACTAGTGGCGCATCCATCCTACACAAGGTTCCATCACTGCTGATGGTGGTGCAGTCCATTCTTGAGACCCACGCCCTTCCCAGCAGGGAAGAGGACTCAGGTTGGCACTCCAACTCACTGTCTGCACTGATGGTCATCTCTCCCATCAGTGCCTCTGGGTCAGAGGACCCACGTCATAGGCACTGGGAGCCCCAGATTCCACCTTCCCCTCCCGAATGCCAATGGCATCAGAAAGAGGCATGTTGGTATTTTGATTTCCTGACCGACTCGGAGTCTGAGGACTGGGAGACAAAGGAAGAGTCTCCAGTCTTGGACTCCTTTGAGTGGCTAAGCTCTTGCTTGTTCAAGTTCTGTATATGGAAGGTGGTGTTCTTCATGGCAGTCACCTCGACTCATCGGGTTAGTGAGCTGCAGACACTAGCGACGCACCCATCCTACACAAGGTTCCATCAGAATAGGGTAGAGTCCTAGATTCCTGCCTAAGGTGGTTTCCTCCTTTCATCTCAACCATTCAGTGGTGTTGTCCACCTTTTCTCCCCAGACATCATGCCAACAAGGTTGAAGCTGTTCTGCATATCCTGGATTGTAAGAGAGCCCTGGCTTTCTACTTGGAAAGAGCGAAAGCCCATCAACAATCTACCCAGCTCTTTGTCTCTTTTGAGCCCAATAGGCCGGGCATGGCCATTTCCAATTGCACCCTGTCAGTTTGGATGGTGGAATGGATCTCCTTCACATGCTCAGACTAGTCCAAGCCTGGGACGTCACATCACAGCTCATAATGTCTGAACTATGGCTGCTTCTATGGCAAAACTTGTGCTCTGTCTCCACAGTGAATATCTGCAGAGCTGTGACGTGGTCTTCAGTCCACACCTTCACAGCCTATTACTGTCTGGATGGAGATTCCCAGCATGACAGTAACTTCAGCCAAGCCATACCCTGGCACCTGTTTGGGACTCAGATGCAACTCCTCCCACCAGCCCTTCTGACTGTCCAGGCTACTACAGAGTCATCCTGATGATGTCTGTGCTGGACAGACTCTTGGAACCCTAACAGATTACTCGTGCTGTCTCTCTCAGTTCTTTTTTGGTTGCCCCACTGGGCTTGTTTTACATGGGGGGGGGGGGTGTTTCGGTAACCTGTAGCTTGGGAGTCCCATGGGTGAGGGACTCCATTCCTGCTTGTTCCCAGAAAAAGCACAGTTACTCACTTGTAGCAAGTGTTCTCCGGGAACAGCAGGAATAAGTCCTCACTACCCTCCCACCTCCTCAGGGATGAGTTGTTGTTTTTCGTTAAGCTATGTCATTTTACTGAGGTAAGATGGTTCCTTCAGGCAGGAAGATGGGTGCGCATGCATAGTACAGCTCCCTAAAACTTCCAGTGGAAGCTGGGGAGTGTTCCCATGTGGGCTCAGTCGGCGATGTCACCCATATATGAGGAATTATTCCTGCTGTTCCAGAAGTACACCTGCTACAGGTGAGCAACTATGCTTTACCTACTGTAGCCTCCGTAGCATCTTCACTGATAGGCAAACATGAGCCCTACCACTGTCCATGAGCACAGGTTCCCTTTGCCCCTTCTCTGTAGGCACTGCCAGGTAGGCAGGTAAAGGACCTCCATTAGATAGGAAAAACCTGCTTTTCTTTGTCTCTGACCCAGGCATCATCCCTGACACACAAATTCATCACCCTCCCTATAGGCAGGCACTGCTCTTCCTTTTTTGCCACCACACAATTTCCAGCATGCAAATGTTGCCTGCCTTGCCCCTTGAACAGTGTGGCACAGGAAAGCATATAGTCTCCCCTGCCCGCTCCCCCCTCCCCCGAAACACATACACACAGTTTGCAATAGGAAGGTATGACCCTTCCAACTTCCTTGGTTTTTACTCAATTTGTTTACAAAACTGCTACAAGAGAGAGGATGTCAAAGAAGAGTCTTGCAGGACTGTGGACCCTTTTTCAGCAAAGATCCCCTTCAGCCCTCAAATAATCTGGGGCCAATTAATAGCCACAGACTCCTGCCAATGTTCACTTATAGGATATAGAGTCAGTACACAGTCTTAAAAGCACCGAATAGTCCCTGGGCCCTGTTTGTCTTTTCTTAAGCAGAAAAGCTGTACAAAGGCAAGAATTACCAAATACGAACGATATAGTAAATATTGCAGTTGCTCTGTATTTTTAAGGGGGAGGGGGAGGGGGAGGGGGAGGGGGTCCCCCCCCTCGGAGATACCCCCTCAAGCTTTAGAACGTCATTAGCCAGCAGAGATCAAATTCAGCATCCAGGCTTTTATCATTCATTGGACCAAAACCCTTCATTTTAGAAATATTTTAAAAATTTGTCATGTTGTAAATGAGCACTATAAAGGTTTAAAATAAGCTATAAATATAAAACATTTTATACCTTTTATAGAGCTCATTTAAAAAAATTCTTCAAAGTTCAAAAAGACCCATGACAGAATTTTTTTGAACTTTGAAAAGTTATTTTATCAAAAGAGAAATTAGACTTACCTGCTAATTGTTGTTCCTTGAGGAACTCCAGTTCAGTCCCGCACCGCTGGGTAGTGTACCTCTTCCTGCAGCATGGAGACTGGGCATGTCAGAAGCTTGACACATCTACCGGTGACACCTCCCACCAGCTTCCAGTGATCCATTGACAAAGCATACTCTAAGGAGCAACATATAAGTGGTTATAATAAACATGAACTTTAAACTAGCGGCCTTATTTTACACCACAACAATCTCTACGAGGAGAGGATAACTGCTTCACCTTCCCCCCCAAGGCAACCAACAGAAAAGATAAGAAATGCATGAAAAAAAGGCAGCCGCCAGAAGCAGCGAACAGAGTCGCCATTAAGACAACCATCATACCTGAACAGGAACCAGCCACTTACCTGTAGACTTTCCTTTGCGTGACCGGCCCCTTTAATGTCCCGAGACCATTGACTGAATCCCCAAACTGGGTGGGAATCAGGACTGAACTGGAGTTCCTCAAGGAACAACAATTATCAGATAAGTCTAATTTCTCTTTCCTTATCCTTCCTCCAGTTCAGTCCCGCACCACTGGGATGTAGCAGAGCAGTACATTAATGGGAGGGACCCGAAAAACTGGCCCGCAAAACTGCTGACCCGAAATAGGCATCCCAGCCGCCTGCACATCAAGATGGTAATGCTTACTAAAAGGTATGTAAAGAAGACCATGTGGCTGCCTTACAGATTTCAGCTGCCGGAACACAACCACGTTCCACCCAAGATGTCGCCTGAGCCCTTATTGAATGAGGCCTCAATTCCAAAGGCGCCCGACATCCTTGCAAAAGAAAAGCTGATGCAATCGCTTCCTTAATCCACCTAGCAATAGATGCCTTGGACGCTGCTTCACCCTTACATGGTCCTCCAAAAAGTACAAACACTCCGACTGCCGAAAGGCATCGGACCTCCGCAAGTAATGGCGAAGCACTCTCTTCACATCCAGCAACCGCAAGTCCCGATCAACTGCCTCCCCGCCTGATGACCTTAAAACACTGGCAAGGCGACCGACTGATTCAGATGAAAACGGCAAAACCACTTTCGGCAAGAACGACGGAACCAGGCGTAACACCATCTTTTCCTTGAACACTAGGAAAGGTTCCCTGCAAGATAAAGACTGCAACTCCGAGACCTGACGAGCTGAACAGATAGCCACAAAAAACACTGTTTTCAACGTCAAAATCCTTCACCGAGGCCTCCCCTAATGGCTCAAAAGGCCTACCTGTTAACACGCAACACCAAAATGAGATCCCACGGAGGGATCAACACACGGCGCAAAGGCCGCAAATGCGACACTGCTCTCAAGAAACTTAAGGCATCCGGGCGAGTCCCCACTGCACGCCCTTGTACCTTACCATGATAACAAGCTAAAGCGGCCAGCTGAACTCTCAACGAACTGGCCGCCAATCCCTTATCAAAACCATCCTGAAGAAAACACAGCACCTCCAGAACCGAGACAACCAATGGACGCAACTGCCGATCTGTACACCATCCATCAAAGATAAGCCAAATGCGAATATACTCTAAGGAAGTGGAATGTCTCCTAGCTGCCAACAGAGTAGCCACCACCGCCAGCGAATAACCTCTCTTCAACCTAGCCCTTTCAATGGCCAAGCCGTAATCGAGAATCGAGCTACCTGCAGCAATCGCAGAGGACCCTGCAGAAGCAGATCCTCCCAAACCAGAGGTTGCCAGGGCTGACCGTCAAGAAGCCTCACCAGGTCCGTGTACCACAGGCGACGTGGCCAGTCTGGCGCTATCAAAATCATGGAACCTTGATGCTTTTCTATGTGCTGAACCACCCGGCCTATGAGCGCCCAGGGTGGAAATACATAAAGACGACCGTGGTCTGGCCACCTTTGAATTAAGGCATCGATCCCCTCAGACATCCTCTCTTCTGCTGCTGAAAAACTGGCTGGCTTCGGCTGTGTCGTAAGTCGCCATGAGATCCATCCGCGGCATTCCCCACTTGACTACCAACTGACTGAATACCCCCGAATTCAGCTCCCATTCCCCAGGATCTACCCGAACCCGGCTGAGGTAATCCGCCATCACATTGTCCTTTCCTGCAATGTGCACCGCCAACAAAGCCAGAAGCCGAGGCTCCAACCACTCGAACAGAACTTCCGCCTCTTTTTCCAGTGCAACGCTGCCCATTCCGCCTTGCCGATTGAGACAGCACTCGAACCATTTGCCTGAGCAACACTGACTCAAAGGCTTTTAGAGCCAGGGCCACCGCCCATAACTCCAGACGATTGATAGACCACAGAGTTTCCTCCACGCTCCACACTCCCTGCGCGTAGAGTCGCTCGCAATGAGCTCCCCAGCCTCCCAGGCTGGCATCCGTCATCAGCAGAATCCATTGTGGCTGTTCCAATGGCATTCCCGCCGTCAGATTCGACGCAGCCACCAGCAGAGGGACACCCGAACCTTCCCCGGGCAGGACAAGTGCTTGCTCAACGAATCCTCCTGGTGCAACCAAACGATGGAGTAGAGACCTCTGCAATGGTCACATATGCACTCGCGCCCAGGGGACTACCTCGAGGGCCGCCGCCATGGTACCCAGTACCCAAAGGTAATGCCATGCCATCGGTGCCTGTAGCTTTAAGAACCCGAACACCAATGCACGCATCGCCAGAACTCGAGCCTCTGGAAGGAAGACCACTCCGACCCTCATGTTGAGCCGAACCCCGAGATACTCTAATGACTGCGTCAGCACCAATCAACTCTTTGCGGCAAGAACCGAACCACTCTGTCCGTCACTTTCCCTCTCTGCCCTTGATTTCGCCCGAATCAACCAATTGTCCAAGTAGGGATGCACCATCACCCCCTCTCTGTGGAGAAAGGCTGCTACCACCACCATTACTTTGGTAAACATACACGGAGCCGTTGCCAATCCGAACAGTAGGGCTTGAAACTGAAAATGACCCCACGGAACCGCAAACTGCAAGAATCTTTGATGCTTTGGATGAATCAGGATGTGCAGATAAGCCTCTGAGGTTGAGTGAAGTTAAAAACTCTCCTTGCTGCACGGCTACCATTACGGACCTTAGAGTTTCCATACGAAAATGGGTCACCCGCAGACACCAGTTGACGCCCTTGAGATCCAGAATCGGTTGAAAAGCTCCATCTTTCTTTGGAACCATGAAATAAATTGAGTATCGACCGACGCCGCACTGATCTGGAGGTACCGGAACCATGGCCCCGAGCTGCTCGAGATGCGCCAAAGTTGCTTGAACTACTGACTCCTTGTTCCGCCCCTTGCAAGGAGAAAGAACAAATGAGTCCCGAACCGGTCGAGCAAATTCAAGAGCATAACCCTCTCGAATGACCTCTAGCACCCATTGACCGGATGTAACTTGAACCCAGGCAGGCAAGGACTCCCGCAGCCGACTCCCCATGGGCTGTACGCCCGCCTGAGTTCTCATTTCATTGCGACTTTTTAAAACTGGTAGCTGGCGGGGTAGTGAACCCCCTGCCTGCACCTCTGAATCCGCAAATACCTTGACCACGAAAGGGATACTGGCCTCTCTGAAACAATCCAAACCACGATGCCCGAAAACGGTGAAAATCACGAGTCTGGCCTCTAAACGCCGTCCCAGGCCTAGCCGTCTGACTTATCCTCTGGTAACCGGCCCCCTTTGGACTCTCCCAAGTCCTTAACCAGCTTGTCCAGACCTTTACCAAACAGCAGCTTACCCTTAAAGGGGAGCTTACCGAGTCTTGACTTGGAGGCACCATCCGCCGCCCAATTCCATAACCAAATATATCTGCATGCCGCCACTAAGGACAACATACTATTAGCCAAAGTCTGGACCAAGTCATAATGCACATCCGCTAAATAAGCTGCTCTGGACTCCAACCTGGACAAGTCCACCACCTGCAAACGTTGAGACTATCTTAGACAAGCCCTTGCAACCCAAGCCCCACAAATGGAGGCCTGTAGCGCCAGGGCATTAGCTCAAAGACTTGCTTCACCATCGAATCTATTTTCCTGTCTTGTCCATCCTTCAACGCCATGATACCTTCTACCGGAATGGTAGTTTTCTTCGTCACTGCCGAAACCGCCGCATCTATCCTAGGAGAGTGAACCAGCTCCTGCTCCTGATCATAAAACGGATAGAGCTGAGCCATGGACCTCCCACCCCTGAGCGCTGATTCTGGCATGTCCCACTCATCCTGAATCATCTGTCTAACTACCTTATGGACCTTAAACACCACCTGGGACTTCCTTACTGCTTGAATGAGTGGATCTTCCACACTGTCCTCTTCCACCGACGCGGCTACAGGCAGGTTGAGGGCCTGCAGCGACTCCGATATCAACGCTGCCAGCTCCTCTCTCCTGAACACCCGAATAATCCGGGCCTCATCCTCAGGTTCCTGAATTTCACCCTCTTCAAGATCCTCAGCTTGATCGCCTTCTAACCCTTCGTCACCAAGACTCCAAGGGATGGGTCTCTTCCTCCGCCAACCGCGGCCATTTGGCCGGCCTCCCCTGAGACCCCTCTGCTGCCTGCACCTCCGAAGTAAGCGCCACAGGGCTCAACCCCGAGACGGCCGGAAAAGCCCCCCCACTTACGAAGGCAAAACGCTTGATGCAGCAAAAGCACAAAATCCGGGGGAAAAAAAATTTAAAATCTTCCAGGGCCTTGGATGCTGCCCCTTGCGGTGCACCCTTACCTGGAAGAGACAAAGTCGATGCCTGCAGTGACCGGGGAGGGGCCTGCCCCCCCCCCTTTTCCTCCCCTTCAGTTGCTAAAAGCATGGTGAGAGGTTCTCCCTTACTCTGATTCTTTAATTCCTGCTCCATCTGCACTGCTTCCGCCGCACAGCCCCGACACACGCCGTCTACCGAAACTGCGCCCCTGCGGGTTCCGCACACCAGGCACTGAGGTTGAACAGGCATCAGCTCCCACTCTTCACCTTACCAGAGTTGGAGGCTTCCCCAAAACTAGGTATGGCCCCCACAAACCAGCTAGTTATGAATCTTACCAAAACTCAAAACCTTTTTTTTTTACCTCCGATACCTAACCACCGGAACTTCAGAGGCTTGGGGCAAGCTCCGAAACTAATATTTTCTCAAAATGTAATGCCAAATAGCTCCAGGGATTGCCTACACAGCTAAATGTGCTGCCTGCAGAAATTGCGGGAAAAAAAAAATCACTCCCGACTCAAAATGGCTGCCTCCAAAATTTAGCCCCCGGCTTAACAAGAGGCAACAGGCCTCAGCTGGCAGCCAAAGTTCCCGCAGCTCTTTTAATGAGTCCTGCAACGTTTCCTGCTGATCCGGAGTAAAAAGAGAAGAATTACCTGGATTCCTGCCAGCAGCTGTCAGAACCCCGTGCCGGTGAGCTGCGATGCTGAGGAAAGTGCCTTCCTGACTGCACAGCCTTCTCCTCTGCTACCGACTGAAACAGACAGCAGCTCAGCACATTCAACACAACTCCCCACCGTCTGATCAAGGTAGGGAGTGCAATGGGCATTCAGAGCAAGCAATTGAAGGGGAAGCAGGAATCCCTTCCACTGCCCCCCTTCTCTGACCTTACCTGCACCTTCGGGTCATTTTTATTTTTTAAACAATAAAAATTAATTAAAGATACAGCGTAATAAAAAACAATTCCCTTCAAAAACAATTTTAAACCCCCAATATTTAACTAATCCTAACCACCAAACTCTCCTTATGTGCTCCTCAAGCTGAGCCTACACCCTAGGCTCACAACCTCCTGCTGCATGGAGACTGGACACACTGGAAGCTGGTGGGAGGTGTCACCGGTAGATGTGTCAAGCTTCTGACATGCCCAGTCTCCATGCTGCAGGAAGAGGTACACTACGGAACTTTAATATTGTTTTAAATAAGCACTATAAAAGTTTCAAGTCTTTGTAAAATGAAGGGTTTGGAGCAATGAATGATAAAAGCCTGGATGCTGAATTTGATCTCTACTGGCTAAGGACATTGTAAAGCCTGAGGGGTCTGCCTGATGTCTTTTTCCTCTTAAAACTATAGGATAACTGCAGTATTTAATATACAAGGGAGTACTATTTGTTTGTCTTTTAAGGTCAGAAAGATTCTAACATCATGATAAAACAAACAGAGCAAAACAGGGGAGCACACCCACACTGCAGCCATTCTCCCCCTCCTCAATCTTATAGCATCTCTGAAAGGCAACTAGGGCCCCCTTTTACCACATGGACCCTGACAAAGAAAAGTGCAGTCTTATTCCTTCATTGTCTAGCCTCGAACCAGAGCAGCCAGATACTCTCATACAAAATACACCTACTCTAATCTCAGCATTCATCTTCCAGATCCCTTCCAACAAACTGTACCTAACTGATCCACCATCCAATGAAGTATTTTCCCTTTTTATCATCAAAAGGTACCCAAGGCACTTGCTCCTTGACCTTGAGTCCCCTTCATAGATGTAGGCAGCAAGTCCTTACCTGTCGTGCCTCAGATTCACTTTGATTAGGACGCTGCCAAGTGGGTCTGAAAAGCATCCACAGCACCAGTAGTCCAAAGACTATTATCAGGATCCCTACAGCGTTCATGAAGCAAGCCTCAGAGGGTAGGCTGGAGTACGGCAAGGACCCGTTAACCCGAGGATCCCTGGGGAGAAAAGCATAGATGCAGTTTGTCACACCAAGAAACCTGTTACCTGCTGCTACTCATCTAAACAACTCAAGACTACATTTCAGCTCTGCTGCCTTTACATGCCATTGTGTTCTCCAATCTCGGAACACCATAGCTGTTACTCTGCTCCTCAACCTCAAGACAACCCCTCTACTCCTCAATTCGAGGCTGAATCCTGTAATGGCTGCCCTGTTGCCTCTCTCCCAAACCTCAGAACTTAAATATTTCCTTGTCCTCCAATATGGAAAAAAAAAGAAACCCTCAAGTACCAGCCTAACCTCCAGATAGGCCTACTGTGGAACAGGCATGCAACCGACATCATACAGGTATTCCAAGTGTGGTTTAGGTTGTACTCACAGGCTGAAGATCATTTTCTCATTAATGCCTGCAACAGCAGCAGCCACAGACAAAGTCAGAATCACTGTTCCAAAAAACACATGGATGGGTTTGTAGAGATTCCGAAGCCAGATAGGGGCCCAAGGTAAAAGGAATGTATACAGAGCCGTGACCCACTGGAGGAAGAATAAGTAGCACGTGATGGGGAACCTGATACACAAGTACCCAAACTGGTTTAAAGTAAATACTGGCACTCGAGCACAAACTCTGAGACAAAAATACCACAGACACCAAGTGGTTAATTCTAAAATGTCCAGCTAGCACTTACAGCACTACAGCTCAGAAAGGTTCATCATTAATGTATATCTATTCATGAGAGAGGAAGAACATGAAGGAGCTGTGTGAAAGAACGAGCTGTTCACTGCAATAGATGCCAATAGACTAGACAGTCATATTGATGCCAGTTACATAAAGGCAACAGAATAAAACCTGCAGTATGGAGAGGGTGCGTATGGAACCAAAGATCCGCTAATGTTGAATAAAGCCATCATTGCATGGATTGACTATAGCAAAGCTTTTGATAGTATCCCACACTCCTGAATAAATTGCCTTGAAATTCACACACATCCTGGATTGATTGAGTATATTAAATTCATTGTGAGAATATGGCAAACTACACTCCATCTGAAGTATGAAGATGGATGGTTTACCATCCCTAACATCAAGATCCAGTAAGGAATACTTCAGAAAAAAATCCATCTCACTGCTCTTTTGTATGGCGCCAAGTCTATTGAGTATTCTTAACACCTTGAAGCACAGATTCAGCCTTAAGGATGGTCCATCGTTATGTCCACTAGAAGTTCCAATGATCAACACTTAGCAGAACACTACCAAGTACAGTACTAAAAAGGTTTTCCATATGACACCAGGATGACTTCTGCTTGGACCAGTGCTTCCCGGATTATGGGTAGAGACTCCAATGGGGCTTATAAAAGCCACACGTAGAGCTGAGACCAGGCTGTGCAAAAACCACCACACATGCACAAAATCACAGGTCCATGGCTCACATTCAGCCGCATTTTAACTAGGCTTGCACAAACGCCATGAGGATGGGGGTTAATGGCAGCATTACACTATAGGAGAGCCAGGAGCAGCAGCAAGAATCGATGGTTAGGGTCCTGGATTGGCATGTTTATCTGTGGCCATGAAAATGGGATCACAGCCACAGAAAGTTTGGCAAGCACTGGCTTGGACAAAATATGTTAGTTGACCTTCTTTTATAGGAAAATTGAGCATTCTCCATGAACAAGCAGGAAGTAAATCCTCACATATGGGTATGGGAGGTGTCATAATTTTAAAAAGCACTAGTGAAAAATTAATGTGGCAAAACAACAACTAGCTTTAAATCTTGTGTAATATGTTAGTTATTTACCTACCTGTAATTTCTAGGAAATTACACAAACATACACAAATTACTGAAATATGTTTTTAAGTGCTCTGTAAATCTCTGTTTGCATTGCCTTTTGTGTCTCAATTATCAATTTATCTTACTTATTTCTGTGGAGGTTTACATGACGAACTGGTTCAATATTAGAATAAATAGCAATTGGACACAAGGTCCCAGGCATCTCCTTTTCCAGCTGCAACTGTTGAAAGAACATTGTGAAGAGGTAAGGAAGACAGTCATGCCTACAGTGAGAAGGTCAGCTTGGTAGGATTACAGCAAGTCTGTTCTGCAAGCTATGTTGTGCAGTGAAGAGGAACAGGTGAGAGGAGATGCAGTGGAGAAGATATTGAAGAGCAGACGTGACAAATGAGAAGATTCAGCTTGGAGGCAGCAGTGTGAGACCCAGGAAAATACCATCCATCAACACTGAGGCAACTACACTCACCCAATTACTTGACTGGAGCTCTGGTGTCTGAGCCTCCTCTTACTTGTACCATGACAATAGCAGAGATCAAGGCATTTCTGAGCATGCCCATGGTGGTTCCAGACTGGCTATCACACACCCAGTTCATAGAAAAGTGTGTATAAATGACAACTGAGGCTGCTGGCCATGTTTACAATCAGGAGAGGGGGGAAGATTATATTAGCGGTCAGATGGTCAGCAGGGAGCTCATGAGCCAAAACAGAAGCAAACAAGATATGGCTTTGCTGGATTTTGTTAAACATTAATTTAACTGCATAAATGACATTTCAAAGACAATTATGTGGCTACAGATGTTGTTCAGACTATTTGTATGTTCAAATAAATAGTACTTAATTTCCACATATTTCAACTGTAATTTGATTTTGGTTAAGACTCACTTTAAGCAATTTCTGAAGATTGCATGCTGAATCTAAAGCTAAACTGCATAAATTTGGTCATTAGTAGTTTGTACAGTTTGAAAAAATAAAGGCTACCCCTAAAATTGACACACCCATCTGACGTATGGGTGACATCACCAACGGAGCCCCACATGGAATGCTCTCTAGCTTCCAAAGGAAGCATTTGGGAGGTACACTGTGATGCACGCCTGCCTTCCTGCCTGCTATGGCACCATTTTACCAGTTTTCTTATTTTTCATGGAGCCCCTAGGACGTGTAGGAACAAAAGGAGAGCAAACCAAGTACCTGCAGACTACTAATAACAAAAGGAGCTGGTGCAAAGACTGGCAGATTAAGTTTTATTGAACCCCAACATGTTTCAGCCAAAAGGCCTTCTTCAGGGGGAATAAAGGATACACAAACCTCGAGAAAATACATTAAAAACAATAAAAAGACAAAAAAACCCCAAAAACATAAGAAAGTCCAATTACAATACATTAAAACAATGAGAGTGCAAAGAAATTATGGTGTAAAAACACATCTTAAAGATGGATATGACAAAAAAAAAAAAAAAGTGACGTGTTCCTGCAGTCTGGAAAAAAAAGTTCTTTCATCCTTTTAGACCAGTTATTTTCTGTAACTTCTTCACTGCCTGTTGGTTAATATATTTTACCGATTTAGGGGTTTTTCCCTTTTCTTGTGTCTCACTTTTTAGTGTTTTTCCACCCATGGTAGCTCTCCAGTTTAATTTTGCAGTGGCAGTATTTTTTGGCATGTCTAAACCAGCTAGTGGTTTAAAAAAAAAAAAAAAAAGCACCAAGGACGGCAAGACCATTTCTGCCACCGACTGCCATAACTGGTCCTTAGAAGGCCTTAGATGCGATCACCAGCCGGCATCCTTCGAGCTCTGCTTGCAGATGTGCAGAGATCTGAAGTCAGAAAAACAGAAGGAGTCCCTCTTCGGCTCACCTGATTCAGCATCCTCAGCCCCAACCACCTTGTCAATGCCTGCAAGACGTTCAGAGGCGTTCAAAAGAAAGAAGTCATGTGCCCAGTTGGAGCAGAAGGGCCTGAGCAGTGAGAAGAGACTATTGTCGAAGGGTGAGCACCAGGAGAAATTTTGGGTGCAGCATCATTTCAGCCCTTTGAAGAGATACAGAGAGCAATGGCCAGGAGCGGCCGGCCAAACTTCTGATGGGAGGAACTGACCTAGACAGTAGAGTCAACTCCGAATGTTTCCCGATGCACCTATCATTATGGAGTCCCCGCCAGAGGTGTCAACACTGGTGTCTATGGCATTGACCCCCTTGCAGGTGGTCGTTCTGGAGGAATGTCTTTGAGCCCTCGAAGCTTACTTGGCAGCAATGGAAGCCTTGAGGAATGCAGGCTTCATGGCACAGAGAGCATTGTCACCGCACTCCATCCAGTCTATCCTGGAGACTCATGCCCTGCCCATTGAGGTGGGGACATCGGGTGGGAGATCTGAATAGACTCCGGTTTCCAGAGCAATCTCCCTCTCCAGTGTGCTGGAGTCAGAGGTCCAGGGACATCGCCATCGGTATACTGGGTGAAAAGGGGCCAACGGCATCCACCCTCTCCCAAACAGTGAAACCAGCAGGAGGAGGAGACTTTGCACTATTTCGACTTCCTCACAGAATCCAAACTGGAATGGGAGACAGAGGTGGAATTGACAGCATCAGACCTCCTGTCCGACCCATTGCCTCCACCGAAGTGGCACAAGTTGCCCTCAGAGGACATATCCTTCCAGGACTTTATTGTTTGGGACAGGGCCAAGGCCATCTTTTTTCCCTGGAATCAAAAGAGGAACCGAGGGGGGATGAACTGGAACTCCTTCAGTACCTCTTGGCCCCTGGGGAGGCGATGGTTCCAGTGCACAATGTCCTCCAAAGGCTACTGCTGCGACTGTGGGAGGCACTGCTTACTGTTCCTATTGTCAGCCACAGGCTTGATTCCTTCAACTGGGTCCAGAAGACCCCAGGGTTTGAGAAACCTCAGTTTCAACCACTATGGAAATGTGTCTGCCTTGAAACATGCTGCCAAGACTCATTCTTCGGTGCTGCCGGGCCAGGAGGCTTGTACCCTGGACTCCTTCGGAAGGTTATACTACCAGGGTTCCATGCTGGTCATCCACATATTGGCCTACCAGACCTATATAAGCATGTTCCTCAAAGATGTGTGTGCTGGTCAGATTTTAAATTGTTTGCAACTAATGTTAGGAAGTTTGCTTTGTTGTTTTATTACTATAATTTTGAGGAATCTAGATTTGATTGCTGTTGGGGTTTTATGGGGAGGATGAGGATATACTGTGAACCTCTTTGAATGGGATGACCATTGGAGAAGCAAGTTAAAAAAAATTAACCACACGAGTGCTTGGTCTGAAAAGTGTGGCAAGGGGCAAGTCTGAAATGATAAACAAAACAAAACAAAAAAAAAAAACCTTTTCTGTGCTCAAATGCAGATACACAAAAAGTATTAAAGTATAAAGGTAAACATCTAGAATTGGACGAGCTTTCTGGTGAGTAGGCAGAAATGAGTGAGAATCCATCAACACAAGCAGGGAAGGAAGCAATAGAATTTGCAAAACAAGAGAAAAAAAATCTTTAAATTAGATCAGTAAAGAAGGGAAAATAAATGGAAATGCACAAATACAAAGCCTTGCTTTAGGAACCATATGTTGATCAAACCTGGACACAGGAATAGTTAAGATGTGACCTTAAGCCTAAAGATAAGAAAATTTCAGCCCAGGACTCTGGATTATAGACAAGACTGTTACAGCTAGCATTAAAAAAATGGTAAAATAGACAATTGCACATTCTGCAAGAAAGCACTGGAACTGGTTTCTCTTCTCATTGTTTTCTATCAGAAAGGCACAATAAGATGGCACAGCTCATCCACTGGACACTGTCAACACCAACCCTGCTGTACCAGAAAAGCAGTGGGATCGTTTTACTAAACTGCGGTAATGTCACTCGCGTTAAGTTCCACGGTAAAGGTACAGATGCCCATATAAAGGCGTGGGCGGTGCATCATTACAGCAAGCTGTATCAGCTAACACGTGTTACAAGGCGCCTTACATGGCGCCGTTTAAGGCGCCTTATTAGGCACCCCTGGACAAGGCACCGTAGAAGGCACCATGGGCTATGGAACCATAGGTTAAGGTGCCCTAGGTTATGTGCCCTAAGGGCTGCAAGGTGCCTCAAGATGACATGCATGACCTGTAAGGAACAGAGACAGATGTAGCCCTAACACTAGATAGAGCACTCAGGAAAGGCAATGAACAGGTGAGTGAAGGAGGGAGAGCTGGGAGCCGCTGGACCTGCCATATCTGTGGGCATCCCATGTGGCTGCCAGTACTGATGACAAACATGGTGGGGGCAACTGTACCATAGCACAGGGTGTTGGCAATGTAAAGTACTGGAAAGACAGTTGGTGGCAGACAATGGGAATACGGGTCCCCCAGTGGAGGCAGAGGTAGAGGATAGTTACAATGATGGGTGGACATAGGAGTGGTGGTGCCATGCAGATCAGGCACAGGTGAGGCAAGCATGAAGAGACACAATGCAGGAAAGGGTAGCAATGCAGGACATGGGGTGGTAGCCTGCACAAGCAGATAGGACTCTACACAGCTGACAGACGCAGATAGACGGACCGAGGGAATGTTGGCAATTGTGGCGAGGGTATTATGGGCTGGCAGCACAGATCTGCAAAAATATGACTGTTACAGGCATGCACACTATTTGAGTAGGACAGGCATGAGAGGAGGGAACAATAAGGAATTGAATCCATGAACACTGCCGAGAATGGCACTGTATTAACCAGTAGGCTATACATCCATGGTGTATGTCACAGCAATGGCTGGGTACAGAAAGACTGCAGGTCACCGCACAAACTGTCTGCTCTGAGTGCCAGGATAGGGTAACCCCACCAGTACCCATGATGCAATGCACATGCTGAATAGCAGTCTACAGCTGATCACCAAATGGGGTCTGCACCTCTCCGGTACCTCAGCTTGGGAAGACGAACTGACAGTGCGTGATATTGGCACAGAGTAGCTACAGACCATGCCATTGTGCAGGTTCTGTGTTCACCCTGAGGGAGAGGATGGGTGCCCAGCACTAGGTCCGCAGTACATGTGGTGCTAGAGATAGGTCCTGCTGTACATCCCCATCACTACCAGTGTGTGACAGGTGTTCCTTGCAGTGCAGCTGAAGGTAATTCAGTGTCCATCTGTATCCTGCAGTCACATGTGGCCCTCTGGGACCAGACACCACCCAGATTAGTGTGTACCCCATGTTAGGGTCTGGCTGACATGGGCACCTGTTATCAGGGCAGAGGGGTTTCTAGACTTGCATGAGGTTTGTGTAGCAGTGCCTTTATAGATCAAAGTAGTATACACTACATACCCCAAAGGGCCCACATCACCCTTTTTGTAGGTAAGGGACAGGTGCCCCAGCTCCCATGAAGCAAACTCCATCCTGCTGGTATAAGACAGCCCTCCAGGGTTGGTGGGCCAGAGCCATACCTGTGACTGGGGCAGTGGCAGACCAGCAGCAATGCTGGGGTTAGGTCTGGAAAACCCCAACTGCTTCACACCACTGTCTGCCAGTCACCAGCAGACAGCACAGACTGCACCTTATAGGTGTTCCAACCATGCACAGTCTAACTGCAGACAGTCCACTAGCCAGTCCATAGTGCATGCTCACAGAGGAACTATGTGCACCAAGCAGGCATCAGTGATTGGGGCCACAGCACTGGGATCACAAAGGTATCACTGGAGGCAGATAGTGTAGAGTGCTATGTGGTAACCTAGACATGCCATGGTCACTGCTCGGTTAGAATGAGTGCCCTCCCAGCATGACATGCTGTGGCCACCCTGTCCATGCAGGCGGTGGTTGGGCACTACAGAGTCCCAGCCATTGCCCCACACCCTGTGAAGATGCATCCTGGCCAATCCGCCCTGTCTGGGCCATACCCACAATACCTTGCTCCTCATTATGCACATATACAGGCTAACACTGGTAACAGTGGGACATTTTGGGCCGAGTGAGGGGTGGGCAGCCACAGAACATTGGATAGACATACACACACACACCTATTGCAGCATTCCTTGCAGCATTGTGCAAAGATAGGGGTGGTTGGCAACCCTGCCCGTCACACTGGTCCTGATCACAGTGCCGACATTGCTAAACTGTGCAGGAGGTAGTAGTAGCGCTCTGGTGATCTGCAGCTCAATGCTGGGGCCAACAGCCTGACTCTCCATGTATCTTTGGATTGTGGAGCCTGTGTGAGTGGGTGTTTGTACCCCTGTTCGCTGCTGCTTTGGGCTTTGCAAATGTTGCTGTTGTATCTGCATTGTAGGGTAAAATATAGGGACATGCTCTGCAGGAACCACAGCTGGGACTTGAACCTGTGACCCTCTGCTTCTGGACACACTGACTGGGTGTACTGCACCACACTGTTGCCACAGATGCATGGTAGTCCCTGGAGCTACCTGTACTTTTCCTCAGCCAGACCTTTTATGTTGCACTGCACACCACGTACTGGTACAGGGCATGGCCTAGGTCCACTGCAGGCAGGTGCCACTGACCCCTCCAGCACGGGCACACCCCCCCCCCCCCGCCATGCTGACATGACCATATGCTGTCATTGCGCAGGCCCAGGCCATCCACTGTGTGGATAGGTGGTCACCTAGAGAGCGGGGTCTGGAGCAGGGGGCATACATGAGCATCCTCACATCCCCCCCCCCCCATCACCGCCTACCAATAGTATGTCCCTTCCGCTTGCGGGAGGATTGGCTGGGGGGATGTCAGGTCAGTGCCCTGGCAACTGTTAGCTCGGGTGGACCAGGTAGATGTAGGTGGATTGTGTTTAGCCTTTGTCAGCTGCTGTCTTGCTGATTTCCGGTTTCTATGTTCCTATGTGCCACCTAGGCGCCCGCCTAGTCCACCCTGTACCCCAGCTGCCCCCGCTACATGTTCCGCCTGCAGCCCCCTATGCCCCATTTGCACCATCGCCATAGTGGCCTTTCATACTTGGGCACTATGCTGTCGCTGAAAATGGAGCACTACTATTACGTTTCTTGGGCTCCCTGCCTATGCTGTACATTGCTAACACTGAAATAGTTTCTCCTGCAAATGTGCATCTAACAGCAGGTTTTCATTCGCGGTAGGATTCAGCCCTTCAGTTCAGCGCATTAGTGTGCAGGGAGCCTCTCCTCACCCATTGACCCCTTCTCTCCGCCCTCTCTCCACCCTCTGCGGTGTTTACTGCGGTCGGGAACGCTGACGCTCGTTAGGTAACGTTAACGCGCATTAACGTTACAAACCATGCGTTAACGTTACCTAACACGCGGTCTGTAACATTACCACAGTTTAATAAACATACCCTAAGAATGGTAAAGCATGCAGCAAGAGAACATAAAGATGTGGCAGAAAGCTACTGAAATATTTCTCCATCACGCTGGGAGCCACAGACTTGATTAAAAGCAATTTCCATGTACACTTTGGTAAGCTGCCTATACATATTACATTCTTTGAACTCTAGAAGAAAGCTCTTTTTAGGCATGATGCATTAGTAAATTAGAGAGACTGAGATCATACTGCACCTACCCTGGCTTAGGAGTGAGGTTCATTACTATCACAATATACACAAAACTAATTTAGAGACATTGTCCTGGAGATAGAAGCTACAGAGCAGCAAGTCCTTTAGGAAAGGGAGCCCACTATACCATATATGAGTGCACAGAGCGGGAAGGAAAGCAACATGAAGAGGAACGTATTGCAATACCAACCTGGCAGGAGAAGAGAGTGACAGCTGCCAGCCCCAGCCAGCTGTGTAATGAATAGAGATTTGGAAACTTGTGGTCATTATGAAACTTAAAGACAGCAACAAGGCCCAGGACAGATACTATAAATGCAGCCAGAGTCAGGAAGGCATGTAGCAGCTTCCATGGGAGCTTGGATCCTGCCCAGGAGAAAGGCAGTCTGTATACAAGAACAGCTGGAAAGACAGAGAGAAGCACATCTCATGAACATCTGCTGCTAAAGCGTAGACCTCTCACTTTGTTATCTGCCTGGGTATACTCAGAAGCAGACTACAAGCGGTTTGAAAAAAATGCTGAGTTTTGTGTTTATTTCTATTGCAACATACTAGTTCTTCAGCAGTTCCCAGTGCAACTGATAGATTGTTGGATACATGTTGATGTCATGACTGGTAGATTTTACTTATAAAATATATTAAGGACCTACTGAGTAGCACTGATTAATGCACCAAATAAACTTTTCCTACAGCCTTCTTTACACATCAGCGCAACGGCTGGGAAGGATCAGCGCAACAGAATGCACTGGGAGTGTCTGGGTATGAGAGAAGCTTTCACATTTCCTTCAAGATGAAATTAATCAGGGTAAAAAGAATGCCATGTTAATGAATTTAGCAAGCAGTCAAACTGGGAAGGAATAAAAAAGCTTGGCCTGCTGCTTTAGAGATGTGTGAACTGAAAATCCCTTCCATCACTTTCTGAACAAATCCACTGTAGTGCTGCTTACCGCTTCCATAAAGCACTATGAGTCCTGTGATCATGCACACTGGGTGCCAGTTAAACAGCTGTGATCCCTGCAAAGCAAAGCCTCCACGCCAGTGCTGGACCCAGTATCCCGTAAATACCACACAAAAGAATCCAAGGAGCAAAACCAGGAGGTACAGCAGGCAGAAGAGTGAAGACGGCTTCATCATGTCAGGAAGGAGAATCCTAAGAAGAAGAAAAAAATAGAAGCCAGATGAAGATGCTACAAGACATACATGGACTGACTATCAGGAAGGGAAGGGAAATGGATGTCACTCACGCCTTTTCTCAGACGTTCAAGATGAGTTTCATTCAGGTGCAATATGTATTTTCCTGTCCCTAGAGGGTTTATGATCTAATTTTGTACATGAGGCAAGAGAGGGTTAAGTGATTTACCAACGATCAAAAGAAGCAGCAGTATTTGGTGGTACTAAACGGGGAAGACATTTGGGGAATGATAACCTAGCCAAAACTAGATATACGTTGGTATGTGTCCAGCAGATCATTTTATAAAGGCATTCTTGCATATAAGATAACATTCTACATGAAGCCTATGCACATGAAAGACTACTTAAGCATATACAGCCTGAATGGCCTGAACAGAAGTACTCCCGGTAGTGGAGGTGGGGAGGGGTTAGCATTTTTATGCATAGCTAATAAAATCTGTGTGCACAAGGATAAAATAAGTTGGGACGTTTGTGCATTCCCAATAGCAGGTGTAAAATATATGGGTATTTTCTGTGGGATAATTTTCAAAGGGAAAGCACCTGCACACTTTCGCTTTGAAAGCTGGTAGAACTTACCTGCTGCGCAAGTTAAGCACTTGTTAAAGTCAGTCCGTTTGACAGCAATTGTTTAACAGGACGCCTATGTGAGGCCAAAAAGTTCTTATTTGAAGCAGGTAACATAGGTGCTTGCATGCCTTTATAAAAAGGCACCCAGAACCAGTCCTAGTGATACACTAAATGTCACACATATTTATATCTGATCCAACTGCTGGTGTAAATGTGCACGTTTACTTGTGTATTTTATAAAATAGACACATACTTTACGACTCAACCCCTGAGACTAAGTACCTGCCATCTTGACACTCTGGGTACTTACATGGGCATATACTACTGCCTAAGTTTATAAAAGATCTTCTCTGTATGCTAAACAGGCTTATAAAAAAATGCTGCTCCAAATAAAAATAAGCTGAGTTAAGCTTTCTGTTCTCTCTGGCAAGGTGACTCAACCTGCAAGTTCGTGTAGTCTGATTTTTCTGCTCTTCGTTTCAGTGCATTCAGTGCTGGAAATGGCACAGCCCCAGTTCTGCAACGCTGACCTTGGTATAGCTGCTATTAAGAAAACAAGCTACAGGCACTCTAACCTTAAGAGGTAACTGCAGCCTGAGAGGAACCATAGACTGGACTTTAAGGAAGACCATCTCCAGTAACCCACAGCTCACGCATCTCCCTAGGGCAACTGTCATATTGTGCGCATGTTTTCTACGATGCCCCATGCAGGTGCTCAATCTTTTTAATTCCACATGCAAAGCACTAATACTAAAATATTTATTCAGTCACATGCTTAAACGGCACCCCAGTCTTCCTACACTGCTTCTTCAATCTGGCAGGTGCCCTTCTCCCAAGTCTTACACTTACAGCTGGGTCTACCTGACAGCGCTCCGTCTCTTCCTTTGGTTTCTGCTTTCACTTTCCCCCCCTTTCAGCTTCAAGTTCAGATTATAAAATGGAGGTGGGAGGAGTCCTTGGGCCCTCCCCTGACAGCTGCTACAGCCACAGTGCTGAAGCTTTGCATGAATGCCTAAAGCCACCTGCTGAAAGCAAACACGGGGAGGGAAGAGGTGACAAGTCGAAAGTGAAGTCAAGAGCTACTAAGCTTATCTCCCACAGACAAGACATGAAGAAAACTCTTAAGATGCCTGGGCTTTGCTCACTTGATATCAAGGAACAAATTCCCTGTTTATGTTAACAGCAGAGCCCAAAGGTTAGCATCAGCTTAAAACTGTTCATCTCAACTATGATTCAACCTAGTCCTACCCAAATACCCTGAGGCACCATCACAAACTGTTACCAGAACATCTCACATGACAGAACTAGCCCAATCCTCTGGCAAAATACTATGCTGCTACAACTGCTGCCACTCTCACCTCCTCCAGAGGCTGCAAACACCCAGCAGGACTCAGGAGAGATCTAGGGCAGCAGCTTCCGAGGGACAGCATAATGCAAAAGCAAGAAATACTGACAGACAGACACAAAGAGCCATCAGCACATTTTTACCTGCAGAGAGCGCAAGTGAGCGTGCACACATTCACAGAAAAGTGATAACAGAAGAGGTAATCAAAAACAGGCCGCTAAGCTTCATCTTGGGGGGGGGGAAGAGTCGTGGAAAAACTACTGAAAGAAAGAATAGTAAACTTTCTATAATCCAATGGGTTGTAAGATCAAAGGCAACATGGTTTTGCCAAAGGAAGGTCATGCCAAACAAATTTGATTAACGTCTTTGGCTGGAGGCCAGAGAACTGGATCAAAGGTATATAATGGATGTGATCTACTTAGATTTCAGCAAAGCCTTTGATCAGAAACTAGATCAGAAACTGGTTGACTTACAGATGACAGGGAGTGGTGAAATATGGAATTCATTCATAGGAAGGTGAGTAGCAGAGTCCTCAGGGATGAATACAGTCCAAAAGTGTGGCAAATGATTTTTGGGTTTTGCTCATTCTGATTAATTAAAGCAATAAGAGAATTTTATTTGTTACATGACCATGTTTTTGGCATGTACCTTCCCTCGAGGGATAATCTAAAAAAATCCAAAAAACCAAATAAACAGACATATATCAACAAAACATAAAAAGGATGGTAAACGACAACCAATAAATACATAGAAAATAATCACACATTTTTATAAACAAGTGATACATCACATAATTAAAACATAAAAAATGAAAGATTTCATGCAGCCATGAAAATATCAAATCATATCAAATTACTAAGCTGTGGTAAGGGCAAAAAGAGTGACGGAATTCAAAACGACATGGGACAGACACAAAAGATCCCTTTATAGCAAGAGGATGCAATCAACGCAAATTGAAGTTTACACTTCAAAAAGAAAGGCGGTAATCTGTATGGAGCAGCGGCTACATCTCTAGCACCTCAGTGGCCTGTAACAGCTGACAGGTTAACTTACTGGCAAACCTATATATGCATCAAAGTATACGACTGATACGCTCCTCTTAACACTGCTCCATAGTGCATACATGAGTAAGCCTAGGTGGGGACAGATCAGACGCCTGAAGAGAAAAACAGTAGTCATTTAGAAATAAAATGATCATATTTGTATGCCTAAGGTTAGAACAGCAGCCTAGTCAAAGAGACCGGGTTTGAATCCCACTAATGCTCTTTATGGCCTTGGGCAATTCACTTAACCCTCCATTGCCTCATTTACAAAAATGAGATTGTAATCCCTCTGGGGACAGGAAAATATCTACTGAATCTGACTATAACTCGCCTTGAATCACTACTGGAAAGTTAAATACTAAATAAATAAGCCATGGGTACCCAGCTGCCAGCCATAAACCGAATCAGAAGGTAACGTATTCTTAAACATCATCATACCTCATCCATCAAAACAGATTCTCATATTGCTCAAGTAGTACAGTATATGCAGTTTTGGTCACCCCATATCAAAAAAAGATACAGCTGAACTAGAAAAAGGCAACAAAAATGATAAAGGGGATGGAATAGCTCTCTTATGAAAAAAAGGTTAAACAGGTTAGAGCTTGTCAGCTTGAAGAGGAGAAAGAGGATATGAGAGAGGTTTAAAAATCATAAGTGGAGTAGAACTGTTAGTAGCCTAGTATATGATGGCAGATAAAGACCAGTATGGTCCATCTAGTCTGCCCAGTAAGGTGGCTTGAGTAGCTATACTTGAAGTCATGTAGACTTAGAGAAGCACCCCATCAGAGAATGCTCTTTCGGACCAGAGCACTGAACCAATTATATTTTAAGAGTACTCAAAAGAAAAAAAAAAAAAAAAAAAAAGATTAACAATTTGGGAATGTAAGACTTTCTGAAAATGATCACTTTAGCAGCGACATGAAAACCCATATTTGTGTTCCGTTCTAAACACTTTATGTGCCATAAAATTTTACTGGTTGTCATTTTGTATTCATCCATCAACTCCCCCTTCACATTATCATTGGGATGGTTTTTGAGATACTTCATATTTTTATGGTAGTCTTTTGTTCATTCTGTTCTGACCTGAGGAAGGAGTGTTGCCTCCTGAACTTAGTCAAGAAATGTATTGTTAGCTCAGTGCAAGGTGTGATCAAAAAGTATGGAGACTTGTGTAGCTATATAATACGGCACACCACAATGCTATTAAGCATTCATGTGCTCTGCATGTGCAGAGTGTAACGTGGCTGCAGAACACCTGTACTGTTTTTAATCACGTTTGGTATCATGTTAAAGCAGTATGTCAGATTTACGATGAGTGAAAAAAATTGAATAGCGAATTTGTATTGAATTCTGCCAGAAACTTGGAGATTCGTGCAGACTTATGATGAGTTACAGCAAGTGTATGGCAATGAATACATGAGTCATGCTCAAGTTTATGACCGATACAAACATTTCCAAGAGGGCCACCAAAGTGTTGACAGTGACAAACGTTCTGGAAGGCCATCCATGAGCAGGAATGAAGACCAAACTGAAGCAGTGTGTGCCACAATATGCTCAAATTGTCAATTGACTATCAGGAAGCTTGCTGAGGATATAGACATCAGTTTTGGGTCGGTACAGTCCATTCTTACTGTCGATTTGGGGATGAGATGTGTGTCTGCAAACTTCATGCCAAAACTCCTCTCCCCTGACCAAAAGATTGTCTGCAGCCAGGGAGTTGTTGGAATGCATTGAAAATGACTCAAATTTTATCAAAAAGATTATAACTGGTGATGAATCATGGGTTTATGGCTATAACCCGGAAACTTAAGGCTCAGTACTCACAAGGGAAGACTCCAAACTCTCCCAGACCCAAGAAATCCCTTCAGGTGAAAAACAATGTCAAGGTTATGCTCACAGTTTTCCTTGATTATCAGGGTATTGTTCATGAGTATGCTCAAAAAGGCCAGAGATGCAGTTCGTTGTAAGAGACCACAGTTGTACAGGAATGGTGAATGGTTGCTTCATCACGATAATGCCCCAGCTCACACATCACATCTTGTCCAGCAATTCTTGGCCAAACATCAAATCGAGCAAGTCCGCCAGCCTCTGTACTCACCTGACCTCACACCCTGCAACTTTTTCTTGTTTCCAAAACTGAAATTACCACTAAAAGGAAGGATATTTAACAACTTGGAGACCATTAAGCAAAATTCAACACAACAGCTTCACAGCATAATGAAAGGCATTTCAAATTTGTTTCCAGCAGTGGCAGGAACACTGGAGGAAGTCTGTTTTACCAGTGGTGTGCCCCAGGGATCTGTCCTTGGTTCGATTCTTTTTAACATCTTTGTTAGTGATATAGCGGAAGGGCTGTCGGGTAAGGTTTGCCTCTTTGTGGATGATACCAAAATCTGCAATAGAGTAGACACCCAGGAAGGTGTAGATAACATGAGGAGCAATCTAGCTAAGCTTGAAGAATGGTCTAGAATTTGGAAGCTGGGATTTAATGTTAAAAAATGTAAGGTCAAGCATTTGGGCTGCAGCAATCCAAGGGAGCAATATAGTATAGGGGGTGAAGTACTTTTGTCCACTAAAGAAGAGCGGGACCTAGGCGTGGTTTTTATTTTATTTATTTGTGTGCTTTTCTATACCGCCTCTTCCAGAGATCAGGGGCGGTTTACAAGGAACTTAAAACAACAATATAGCAATAACAGTGCAATATTGCATTACATTAAACATTAGGTGAACATAACAGTGCAATATTGCATTACATTAAACATTAGGTGAACATAAAACTAGATTACATAAGAACTAGGTTACATGGAAAACAATGTGTGGGTTATTAATATAAAAGGAAACATAAAACTATGTTACAAAGAACCAAAAAGTAGCTTTACATGGTTAGCAAGAGATTATAATAGTTATTTGCGATCATAAGTACAGTGTTGGGAGTAGACTAACATGGGTGGATATGAAAATGGAATTATGTGGGGTAGACTAGTGTTTGGTTTGTTGCATGTTTTTGTGTAGTAAATTTGATTTCAGGTTGTATGTTGCTATAGTGTTGACTAAATAGGTAGGTTTTAAGTTCCTTCCTGAAAGTTGTAAGATCTTTAATCTCTCTGAGGTTTAGTGGCAGTTTATTCCATTGGCTGGGAGCATAATATGAAAAAGCGGTGGTTATTTGTTTTGATTTTGTCACTGCAATGGGAATTAATAGCATGTTGAGGTTAGTTTTTCTTCTGATTCTGTTTTCTTGTGGGGTTTGGAGTAGAGTGGCCAACTGTGATGGGGCTAGGTCATTAATGAGTTTAAAAGTGGTGACAAGTGTTTTATATTGAATCCTACTATAGATAGGAAGCCAGTGGAGAGCGTATAGGATAGGAGAGATGTGATCGAATATTTTAGCTTTCATAATGATTCGAGCAGTGACATTCTGAGCTCTTTGAAGGATGTGTAAATTCTTTTTGGATGTTCCTTGGAGTATGCCATTGCAGAAGTCTAAATGTGGCATAATGAGAGCCTGGACAACTGTTCTGAAATCGTTGATGTCGATGAGGGGTCTGAGTTGCCGTATGGTTCTCAGTTTGAAAAATATAGTTTTGGCAGTCTGTTTTATGTGGTTGGTCATGCTTAGGGTTTTGTCTAGTGTAACTCCAAGGTATTTAATTTCAGACTTGACTGGGAGAGTAATGTTCATAAGGTTGATGGAAGTTGGAGGGGTGAAGGTGGTACTTCTGGTTACGAAGAGTGCTTCGGTCTTTTTGAAATTGATATCCATATGGATTGAGTGGAGCCATTTTTCAGCTTCAAAGAGGCAGGTGGCGATTTTGTTGAAATTAAGGTTAGCTATGTCTAACGGGGCGAACAGCATGATGTCGTCTGCATAGATAAAATATTTTAGATTGTGGCGCTGAAAGATTGTACAGATAGGTTGTATATAAAGGTTAAAAAGTAATGCAGAGAGTGAGGATCCTTGTGGGATACCACGTTCTTGGGGGAATGGTAGTGAGGGGAATGGTCTAAATGGACATATTGGAAGCGATTAGAAATGTAGGACTTAAACCAGTTAAGAGTGGTATCTTTTAAACCTAGTTGGGATAGTCTAGATAAGAGCGTATTATGATCAACGCTGTCAAAGGCTGAGGAAATGTCAAGGAAGATGAGCAAGAAGGTCTGTTTTATATTATCCATACCTCGGATAAGTGAATCAAGAAGGGATATGAGTAGGGTTTCTACTCCGTGATATGAGCGAAAACCATACTGGTACTCATCTAAAGGGAAGTTGGTATCAATATGATCCTGAAGTTGTGTCTGAGCTACCTTTTCAATAATTTTGGCCAAGAAAGGTATGCTGGCAATGGGGCGGTATGAGGAAGGGTCAGAACTGTTAAGGGTTTTATTTTTTAGTAAAGGGCGAATCGCCGAGTATTTCAGATCATTTGGCATGAAGCCTTGAAGTAGAGATTGGTTTACCAGCTTCAAAATGTATGGGGCTAGTTCGGATTTTGTTGTTTTAATCCAAGACACCGGGCAAGGATCAAGTAATGACGTGGTGGTATTGAGGTTTGATATAATCTCTATCAGTTGTTTGTTGGAGATTGTATGGAATGAGCTCCACTCCGTGATGGAATTTGGTGTGGGAGAGGTCAAGATAATGCTTGGACGGGCGCTTAGTTTAAGCTTATTAGCAAAATGGTTTGCAAGGAGTTGTGGATCTATTGGTGTTTTGTTAGAGTTGTTTATCGGGAACCTTAGTTAGAGATTTAATAATCTCAAAAAGTTCTCTGGGACGATTGATGGCCTTGGCTAATGTTTTAGTGTGGAATAGCCTTTTTGTGTTGTTAATGGCTTCCTTGTAGGTTTTAAGGCTTGTGAAGTATTGAACTCTGAGTTCAGTGGTTTTTTTCTTCCTCCACTTAGTCTCCAATTTCCGAAGATTGTGTCTAATGATCTTAAAGTAGCTAAACAGGTAGAAAAGGCGACGGCAAAAGCTAGAAGGATGCTTGGGTGCATACGGAGAGGAATGGCTAGCAGAAAAAAAAGGAGGTTATAATGCCTCTGTATAAGTCTTTGGTGCGACCTCATTTGCAGTATAGTGTGCAATTCTGGAGACTGCACCTTCAAAAGGATGTGAACAGGATGGAGTCTGTGCAGAGGGTGGCTACTAAAATGATTAGTGGTCTTCATTATAAAGCATATGAGGACAGACTTAAGGATCTTAATATGTACACCTTAGAGGAAAGGCGGGATAGAGGTGATATGATTGAGATGTTTAAATACTTCCATGGCATAAATGTTCAGGGAGAGAGCCTCTTTCAATTGAAAGCAAGTTCTGCTACGAGGGGACATGGGATGAGGGTGAAGGGAGATAGATTCAGGAGTGATATGCGGAAATATTTATTTACGGAAAGAGTAGTGGATCCATGGAATAGTCTTCCAGTGGAGGTGGTAGAGATGAGGACAGTAACTGAATTCAAAAAAGCATGGGACAAACACAGAGGATCTCTAAAGGTAAAAAACGGGACTGTTGTAGTTGTTGATATGGAAGGACAGACTAGATATGACGACAGAAAGAGACCACATGGCCTATTTCTATGTTTCTAAGTCTTAATATTTTTTGATCGCACCTCTTATATTACCACCTTGTATTTATTTATTTTCATTTGTTAATCTATTTCTGTACATTGAACTAGATGAGAACGGCAACCATATTATATCCTACTACTCTTGGGAATAAGCAACAAGGAATGGATCTACTCTTGAGTTTTGCCAGGTGCTCATGTCCAAGATTGGCCATTGCCAGAAAGAGGATGCTGGGCTCAATGGACCACCCAGCATCTACTAAAGTGCTAATTGGCTTTTCCAGCTAACGCTGGGTGTTAGCTACAAAGTCCCACAGTATCTGCAGGCGGTATTCCCTGGTTTTAAATTTGCATTACTATTTAGTCCCTGATTTTACCCATTGGAATCATATGTGCCGGGTCCCATAATGCATCAGGATAAGATTGTCAGAAATCCTGGACTGACTTAAAATCTCACTCATGGAACTGAGTAACTTGGTAACTCTGAGGTCATCAGGGACAGGCTGGGTCAATCTGTCCCTGGTGATCTGGAACTATATAGTAATCCCACCCCACTCCCATGTACAGTTTCCTTCAATGCCCCCTCCCCCTCCTTCCACAGATCTCTCTCTCCCTGTTGCCCCACCATTCCATGTAGTCTTTTTCCGGTATTCCCACCCATCTGATGTAAGTTTCTATCTCCCTGTCCCTCTACTATTTCATGTAGGAGTACTTCTCCCTGTCCCATAGTTTTCATTTTTGTTTTCTCTTGACCTCCCCCCCCCCCATATATGTCCCAACATTCCCCCACCTCATATCTCTCTGCAACTTATGTAAATCTCCCTTTCCCTTTCCACCCCCTCACCATCGGTTTCTAGTATTTTATTTTGTCATGTCAATCCCCAATCCCTCACTGAAATGCCTCTTCGCTTCTGAACCAGTCAACCTCTGTGACTGGCAGGAGGAAGGGCTTAAAAGCATATTTTCCTCCTCTTAGGGTTGGGATCAGTCTCATGGTATGAGTCACGCAATCCAAGATCTTGTGGCTCATACTGGAAACTGACCCCACGCAAGCACCATGAGGAAACCAATGAGTTCTTAATGCACCCTTCTTCCTGCCAGCCACAGGGACTGACTGAACTACTGGGAAATAGAAAATGGCTGACTTCTGACCGACACTGACCCTTTTCTACCATCAAATTGTTGATTTTATAGGTGGTCACCCAGTTTACCTAATGGAAGCACCAGTTTAGGCAGGTAGGAGGGGAGGGGAGGGGAGGGGAGGGAAGGTTCAGAGGAAGGAAAGAGATGAAGGACAATGGGCGGTATATCAAATGTCTTGAATAAAGAATAAAAGGAGATGGAGGGGAGGGGTAAAAGAGGAAGAAGGATGGTAAAGAATGAGATCAGATGGAGAGAGGAATGCGTCAGAAGAGCAGAAGAACGAACATCAGAGAACAATCTGGCCAGGCCACAGAATTAAGGCAGCAGGAGGGAAGGAGAGGACAGCTGCAGTGTGATTGGGCGACATGCCCCAGGAGGAGGAGCCAACAGGCTTGAGCAGAGCCAGCGTGACCATGAGGTGAACTAGGTGATCCCTCCAGGGCACCCACTGTCGCCGCTGCCACTCCTCTCCAGGTCCTGCAGTGGCAGCAATGGCTTGGAAATTGCAATGTAGTGCTTCCTAAATTCTCTGGTGCTATGTCATGGTTCCTGTTGCTTCCAACCCCCTCTGATGCAGACTTCTAATTTGCATAAAACCAGAAATATGCATCGTAGGGGGGAAGGGGGTAGAATTGGCAAATAAAAGGCTGAAACCGTGACACAGTGCCAGGAGTTCAGATAGATGCCGTTTCGTGGTTTCCAAGCCATTGCTGCCACTACAGGCCCTGGAAAAGGGCGGCAGCGTTGGCAACAGGACTGACCCCGGAGCTGGTTCAAGGGGGCCTAGGCAACCCATAAGCAAACCCAGAGCATTATGCCCCCTTCACTATCAGACTCTATGGTTTATCTTTGAATGCCCTGCTCTTTGCCTCCCCACAGAAGCTGCTACCCTAGTTCACTGCCTAGTTTGCCTAATGCTTGGACTAACCCTGGGTGGCAATGGGGGCAGCAGGTTGGAGGGCCTGCCTAGGGCTAGGGTTGCCAACTGGCTTTAGATTCACCTGACAGATTTAATCAGGTCCTGTGTTTACCCACTGCATGTAAAGGCTGCAGTTCTGATAGCTCTATTGCACTCCATAAGCAAAGCTGTCCTTGTTTTGCCCTATTATATACATCGCTGGCATAAATTTTGCCCAAGTAGCCCCCGCAATGCTGCGGAGCCTGGGCAGAAAGGGGACCCACAGAGTGGCAGCGGCGCAGCAAACTAACATGTTTGCCGTGCTGTTCCGCTCTTGTAAGTTCACCATAGGAACACGGGCTCAACACCACCTCCCAGCTGGGCTGAAGTTTCTAGCCCAGCGGGGAACAACCACCAGGCCCGCGTTCCCCACAGCAGACTTACAAGAGTGGAGCAGCACAGCAAACATGTAAATAAGTTTTCCATGCTGCTGCTGCTGCTGCTGCCACCGCCACCCCAATGGGGGGGGGGGGGGAGGCACACCACCACCATGACAATGGGAGGCCCTCAGCAAAATTTGGCTTGGGGGCTCTTTATTGTAACTTAAGCCACTGGGTATACATGGAATTGTAGTTCCAATTGTAGCATTTTCTCTTATGTAATTTATCCATTTGATATCAGAATTACAAATGGAACAACCTGTATGGTTGACCTGAGGAGAATTGGAAACCCTATTGAAGGGGAGGCTGTGTATACTGCTTTTATGCAAACATTACACACTGCAGAAGGAAAGTGTGTGTATACACACTGTATTGGGGAAGTACCAGGTTTGGAAGATCATATGTGGAGTGGAGGCAGGGAGGAAACTGGCTGATGTGCAACCACTTGTGCCCCCCTTCCAGGTGGCTTGGAATGCATGAAACCTGCATTCATTGCTGCAGTTATCTGCTGTAGAGGAGACAACCCTATTAGATATATACAATATAGAGATATACAGATAGCTACACATACAATTTAATTTGTAGAAAAGAAGAAGTGGAACTGTGAGTGGGGCAAAGGTTGGAATTGACGGGGAGGAGGGGGGGCAGAATTGTTTCAAACCTTTTTCCCTCCTCGTATTTCCGCACTTGGTCTCACAGCTCTACTCGTACCCCTTCACCTTGTCCCCACTGTCCTCCTAATCTTTGGTCAATTTCTTAGTCTTCACTATCCCCCCAGGCAACCTCAAGTCCCCACTTGTCCATCCTGCCAGTCCCTGAGTTCTTGCTCACAATCCTACCCTAGCTCCGAGTCCCCACTTACCCACCCAATACCCAGCCTATATTAGTCTATCTTACATTCTCCACCTAAGCCCATGTCCCCAGTGCCCATCCACCTAACCATTCCTTCCCTCCTCCTTACCCCAGCATCTGATCTTAGAGCCCATCCTCTCAACCTTCCCTTGGTTATGGACTTTACTTCTTTTCCCACCTCCACAATATCTATCCTCCTCTTTCTCACTCCCCCAGCATCTCCTTTTTCTCCACAGACACCAGCATTTGTCAGCACTAGCCCCATTTCAACTAGCACCAGTCCCCCTCCCACAAACCCATTTCTATTCCTAGTCCCAATATCACCCCATTTCTTCTCCCCCAGTCCTGCCCTTGCAGCCCCAATATGTCATTTCCAGTCCAAGTCCCTCCCGAAAGTCCCAGTATCAGACCATTTCCAGTTTCAGACTTCCCCCAACCCAGTACCAGCCTCCCTCCCAGCATTGGCCCTCTTCCAGTCCCAAGTCCTCTCTACCACCATCAACCCATTTCCAGTTCCTCTCAACCTACATTAGCTCCCTAATCCCAGCTCCCCATCAACTCTGGCAATCTGTCCACCTCCTCCCCCACATCATTCTGAGCCGGTTACTTCCTGCCTGTTTCATGCTTAACATAACCGCAGGAGGAAAGGAAAATAATCCCACAGCTGTGTTACGTGTTAGCCATGGCCCTGTTATCTCCTCTTCCTCTGCCTGCTCTGTGCTGTTGCGGCCGCATTTACCCTTAATCCAGCCGCGGGAGGATTTTCGTTTCCTCCTGGCCTCGGCTGTGTTGTATTGAAGCAACCCAGCCATGGCACTTTTAGCAAAGCGAAATGATCACCTCCTGCTTTACTAAAAGTGCACGGCCGGGCTGCTTCCATACAGCAGAGCTGCGGGAGGAAAGAAAAATACTCCAGTGGCTGTGTTAAGCGTTAAGACGGCCGCGGCAGTACAGAGCAGGGAAAGGAGGTGGGAGACAGAATGTGAATTATTTCCAGCTCCTCACGTAGTGCCGGAACGCCGTCCTACCCCATTCTAGCACAAATTGAGCTGAGGCATTCCCAGAAGGCAGGCTTGCACCTATACCTATATTTTCTAAGCTATGTACATAAGTATGTAAAATAAATAAATTTGGAAAACGTATGGTGCCCAAGAGCAGAGATGTAAAATGTTTGTATATATACACACCTTCTGTGGTGTAATTTTAAATTGAAAAATATTTGCACAACTTTCCCTTTTAAAACTGGTGTAACAGCGTATGCATGTGTAATCACACAAGTTAAAGATGCCCTGTTGTAAAATTACTGTAACTGCACACTTTGAATCTACAGGATCTACTGAAATTTAACACCCATTTCTACACCACTTCTTTGATTAAAGGACAAGCATAATACAACATAATAAAATCATTACATTAGATGAAACCAGCCTAGAATGTTATAATGTTAAACCAAAGGATGAATGAGGCACATAAAATCTAAGAGGGTGGGGAAGGGGAACCAAGAGATACAGCAACTGTATACCAGCAACCACCCTCCCTTGTTCCCTTTATGACTCACTAGCCTCCTCCCCCCATCAGGAAACAATAGCCTTAACTTCCCTCCGAAATCACCCAGGTCCAGTATAAAACGTCGAAACACAATAAAATCTATAAAAGGTGATCACTGAGACGTGCAGCGAGATGACAAAGCGATTTTAGAAGCGAGCAGGCATTCTCCTCCGTTTCTACTGTATAGCAGCCCAGCCCCAATGCTCAGGTGATACGCATGCACTCGAGGTGGGCAGAATTCACACTGCTGCCGCTGGCCACGCTGCGCAGCCCCCTACAGCGAGCTCAACATTATCTGCGCAAGATCTTCAGACAGGTGCCGCTCCCGCCTCTTTCCAAAACTGTCACTCGGGCGCCCTCGATTTAAAATGACTCCGTAGAACCTCCCACTCCGGCTAGTCCCGTTGAGACAGGCGACTCTACCTGACAGACGTATTAGCAACTAAATATCACACATGACATTTTAGCAGCAGAGAATCTTCCTTTCTGGCAATCCACATGATAATCCCTCCGGGCTCAGCAGTCCTTAAATAGCATATATACAACTTTTTAAATGTCTAGACGTCTCCGTGGTAGCTCCACCTTCGAGGGCCTTTGCCGCGCCTCTTTTGAGATATCACGCGCCCTCCAAGCCTAGCAGCACTAATTCCTGCCTCTTCCTACCAAACTGGCTCTGTACGTCATGGGTGATCTCTATGACGCATTCTGAGCCTTCTGGGAGATGTAGTTCACACTACTTCATATGCCCTTACTCCAGTAACCTTTTTCATCTCATGGCACATTGACAAGGCGCACCATCAGTTCCCAACAGTTTTTTTTAAGGATATATTTTATCATTTAAAAAACGAGTATTAAGATTACGTTTAAAGTTCAATAACGCACTTACGACAAGCCTATCTCAGAGACTTTCACCCAGTTCAAGAAAGGTACATCAATTTATTTATTTATTTATTTATTTAACATTTCTTATATACCGCGCTATTTGTCATCAGCGCGGTTTACATCAAAACAAGTGACGGGATATACTTCTCAATGTTTTTACGCTGCAGTGACAAACTTTGTAGAATTAAATTGACAAGATTTTTGTCCAGTCTGCGACTTTTTGTCAGTTCCAAACATTTCAACTTTGTTCTCTTTTTTGATTCTGGCTCCCCACAGTGTTAGCTTTTCCTTACAGGAGATAACTTTGTTAGTACAAATAAGAATATTTTCATTCTTTCCCTACATACTCTTGTTAAAAGTGTTCAAAGCTTGGAGAATGTCAGCTAGGAATGCGGCTTTATTGGACTGGGGTCTCATCACTAAGCAGGTCAGCCAGCTCAGACTCTTCTGATGTAAAAAAAAAAAAAAAAAAAAAGCAACCTTGAAAGCACCCACCCTCGAGACAGCAATCTAACTTCCATGTGCAGCAGCACAGTTTACATGGAATAAGACACCCAATCTGAATAACAGCTGACTGAAGGAGAACACTGGTTCCGTCCTCCCTCAAACTCCTCAAATGGCCCTACTAATAAATGACCTGAGCCCTCGTTACCCTCCAAAAGGTTCAGAGTCCCCAGGTTCATCCCCACAGGGTCAGTGCGACCCAATGTGCAAACTGCGTGCTCACATAGGGCAGCAATCATAGGAGGACAGCACAATCGACATAGTGAGATGACCAGGCCCAGCTGTGGGATGAATAGTGGCAATAGTGTCAAAGGACAGTAGAGAGGTAGAAGAAAAAGCGTCTTTGAAACCCATGTGCATGCAGCATGTTTGAGGCATCCCTGCCCCTCGGGTATAGGAAGTTGCATCAGAGGAGGTAAGGACACGTCATAAGAACATAAGATATGCCATACAAGGGTCTATCAAGCCCAGTATACTGTTTCCAACAGTGGCCATTCCAGGTTTCAAGTAACTATCGGGTTCCCAGAGTTAAACACATTCCATGTTGCTTATCACAGGGGTAAGCAGTGGATTTCCCAAGTCCTCTTTAGTAATAGCTTATAGACTTTTCCTCAAGGAATTCATCCAAACCTGTTTTGAACCCAGCTACACTAACAGCTTTTACTAAATCCTCTGGTAACAAATTCCAGAGTTTGATTACCCATTGCATGAAAAATATTTTTCCCCCTTAATCTTAAAAGTGCCACATTGTACCTTCATTGTGTGTCCCCTAATCTTTTTACTTTTTGAAGGAGTAAAGAGGGACGCTATGAGTCGACACACACTCAACGACACTTAAACAACCGATTCCACTCTATTCATTATTTTATCATATCTCCCCTCAGCCATCTCTTTGCCAAGTTGAAGGGCCCTAACCTCTCTTTATCTTTATTAGGTGTTTGATATACTGTCCTAGCGGCTAATGTCTCAGAGCGGTTTAAAATATAATAAAACAAAATGCATAAGAGTTTGAAAGGAATGCCAGAGTTGTAACAAGACAGCAAAAGATATGAAGACAAAAGAAAGGGCAGGAAATATAGAGGATGCCTCAAGACGGAGGGAAGGGACAGAATATGGGTGAATTGCTATGAGGGAGATCAAAGGCAGTATGGAAGAGATAAGTTTTCAACAATGTTTTGAATCTGACAAAGAAGGTTTCGAAACGGAGAGCAGGGGGTAAGGATTTCCATAGGACAAGGCCCAGATAGAAGATGGCTGATTTCAGAGTTTGTTCCAGGTGTGCCTGAGTGACTGTGGGAAGGACTAAACAGTTGACATGTATGTTTGAGAAGACGATGAGGGGTATGGAATTGGAGCAAATTAGATAGGTACTGTGGGGTTCCAATGTAAAAACTTTTGTTAACATTGGTAAAAAAAATTTATAGTCAATATGGAATTTGAGGGGAAGTCAGTGCATTGGGATTAGAAGAGGAGTGACGTGATCACGCCGGGAGAGATGAGTGAGGATTCATGCAGCAGTATTCTGTACAAGCTGGAGACGACGGAGCTGGTAACAGGGAAGACCTGCAAGTGCAACATTACAGTAGTCTAACCTAGCCTTTCCTCATAGGGATATCCTTCCATCTCCTCTACCATTTTGTTTGCTCTTCTCTGTACCTTTTCCAAATTGCACACAATATTCAAGGTGCACTCACACCATGGAGTGATACAGAAGCATTATAATAACCTTGTTTTTATTATTTTCTATTCCTTTCCTTACGATTCCTAGCATTCTATTTGCTTTTTTTGGCCGCTGCTGCACACTAGGAAGAGGGTTTCAACGTATTATCCACGATGACGCTCGGATCCTTCTCCTGAGTGGTGATTCTGTAGGGCTGGTACCCCTGCAATTCTACATGCAAATCTCCGGCCTGCTCAGCAACTCAGGCCTGAACCAAACTGAACAGACAAGATGGATTCTTCACTACACTTTTGCTGTGTTCAGCTACAAACAACCTCTAAGCAACTGCTTGCGCAGCGTTTCTAAGTGTGCATACAGAAGCTATTGTCCATGGCTGGCCTTGGACACTTGTACATGCCCAGAAGTTACATACTGTTGCCTCTGCCTGACTTCTTACTATGGCTCCTTTGTTTGCAAGAAGCTGCCCATCATCTACCTCCTGATTCGCTGAGAACACCTCAAACTGCCTGGTGCCAACCAATCATCGGACCTATGACGGAGGATTCTTACACAGAATAATGCAATCTGCACTGGAACTTTAGTAAGGGAGTTGGGGGCTTTTCTCACCTGTTCATACAGACTTCTTTTCCGGTTCCTTCCTGCTGTGCACTGCGTACCTGATTCCTGCGACCTGAGCTTTCCGCCAGACGGCCACTACGTGTGGGCTAGGCCGTCCTCCGTAGGTCTGAGATAAGACTTTCACAGATACCTCCGGTTCTGACTTACTGCGGCTCGCCTGACGGGGCTGGAGCCTGCATTAGCTAGGAGCTGCCTCCTTGGACTGTGCTGTTCCTGAGTGCCCGACGGAGCTAAGGTACTGGCTTATCTCTCCTCTCCTGGATGGGCAAGGGGTTAACAATATATTTCTTACTTTTCCTCAGTGCAGAGCGAATCAGTGACGTCTGGTTACTAATCAGTGATTTATTACGTTGTACAATTGTACATCTGTACTATAACCAATTTCTACCTCATGTTTCTAATTAGCTATATGTGTGTGTGTATATTTTTCTACCTGGTTGCCTATAATAAAGTCTAATATATATCTGCAGACCAGACTTCTTTCGTGGCTCATTGCCAGAATAACTCACCAAACGTTGGGCTGGGTATTAGTAGCTATTTCCCCTGGACAACAGAGAGTAACTTATTTTTGTGCTACTAATAATCCCTACATAATAATGGGGGCTCGTCCGGGATGAGTATTTCTGAATGTGCTACGTCTCTCAGAATTTGTGTAATATTTCTGAATTGTCCTATTGTGGTCCAAGCAGCTGTTTATGCTGGAGGTTTGTGGCTAGAGAGGTGTCTGTTAAGACGGGTTTGGAACCCACATTACAGGATCTCTGAATGAGTTGCGTCTTACTGAGTCAGCGTAATTCTAGCAGCTATTCCTGTATTTGTAACGATGGTTCACACAGAAGGCTGGGTGGATCAGGTTTCCGCTCTCAGGAAGCGGAATGCTCTGGATCAAACGGAATTGCAATTTCTGACAGTTTGTAGAACTGAACTAGCCGCCCAGACCAGGAGACTAACAGATGTCGCTGCTCTTTATGAGCAACGAGAGAGAGCTCTGATGGCTGAGCTCGAGTCTGCAGAGACTGCTCTCAGTGCAGCGAAACGGCGTACAGCCGATCTGCAAAGGGAGCTTGCTGTTGCACATCAGAAATGTGGGCAGGAAATACAGAGAGTTAACCTCGAAATCCAGCAATTAAGAGCTGATTGTTTTGAATTGGCCTGTATGTCCACCTCTCAGAGTAATGAGACAGAGTACAGGGATAATTTGATCCCTCTAGGCTTCTCAAATTACCGAAGGGTAGATGACGGCCGTTTGCCACTGGAAACCCTGCCCAGTGCTGAAAGGCAGCTTTTCCAGCATAAACTCAGTTCTCTCCCATCAGCGCATGAGCACAGGAGAGAAACAGGGCGGAGTGAAACATCCTACTCGACCCCTCCCCATACAGGGAGCGGTGAGGGGGGGGTGGAAGTCCCCCTAGTGATGGACAACTGTACCAGCAGCGACCACCAGAGGGAGCTGAAGGCAAGCGAAATCCTCCATGCTCCCGTGTCCTGCAAGGGAAACAAATAAATGAAGGTGCTTCTGTCGCCCAATTACAAATTATCAAGACCTTGCGGAGCATGATCACACCTTTTGAGAAAAATGGTTGTGCCACAATAAATGAACATTTAGCTGCAGTCAAAGATACCTTTCGGGCACTGAACATTACCAGGGGGGAGGACATGGTTCTGTATCTTCCATGGTCCTTTGATGTGCCTTGTCAGCAGTTTATCAGGGCCATGGCAGACGATGAAAAGAAGGACATCGTCATCTTTGAACAGGCACTAAAGAAACATTATGGGCCATACCCTGATGATATCGCTGCAAAGCAGGCAGCATTTAGTATGACTCATAGGGAAAATGAAACACCCCGAGAGTTTGCTTACAGACTTAGGCAGACCTTCTTCCAGAGTGACCCTTCTTGGGAAACAATAGAACACCATCAGGAGTTTCGTAATCTTTTCTGTCAGTTGCTCCTTCCATCTATTAAGCCTTATATGTCTGACAAGCGTCACGAACCCCTGTCACGTGTGATAGAACATGCTGAGTGGATTTGGGAAGCTGTTCCCAACATGAAAGCAACCAATACTGGCAGCACAGTAAGGGCTCCAAGCAAAGCCAAAGAGCCAAAACAGTGTGTTAGTGCTGTAAAATCTACCCTTTCGTTGGAAAATAACTCTTCTCCTTCTGCTCCACAGAATCCTCCCAGGCCACCCCAGAACAACCAGTCATCTGGGTCTAAGCAGCGCTCTGGGAATCAGCGTTTCGCTCCACAGAACCGGAACTGGAAGAGAAAGCCCTGTTTTGACAAATTCCAGGAGCTGGAGAAGAGAATAAGCGAGTTGACAGATATGATGAAGGCTACCATTGCATTCAGCTCCTCACAGGAGGCTTCTGCTAGTAGTGCGCCACCTAAGCCACGAGCAAAGCCTCAGAAGCCAGAGGAGGAACTGGTTGACTCCTCTTCCCCTTCTAATGCGACTGAATGACTAACTGACTTTGTTTCTGTCCCACAGGTCACTATTGCACAGGTGCAGCCAGCTGGAGATGCCACCCCAGGGACACAGAGTGACAGTCCAGCAATGGACAGCGAGGGTCCAGCCTTCGACACCACCAAGTCTCTAAGATGCTTGTATGCCAATGCTAGGAGTCTAAACAATAAGATGGGAGAATTAGAATATATAGCATTAAATGAGAGGTTAGATATGATTGCACTCTCAGAGACATGGTGGAAGGAGGATAACCAGTGGGACACTGTGATACCTGGATACAAACTATATCGTAATGATAGAGCTGAACAAATTGGTGGAGGGGTTGCGCTCTATGTTAGAGAGGGCATTGAGTCAGAAAGGATTAAAGTTTTGCAGGGAACAAAATATGCTGTAGAATCTCTATGGATTGAAATTCCATTTATGAAGGGGAAGGTGATGGCAGTGGGAGTATACTATCGACCACCTGGCCAGAATGAACAAATGGATGATGAAATGCTCAAAGAAATCAAGGAAGCTAACAAAAGCCACAACAGAGTAGTAATAATGGGTGATTTCAATTACCCCGGTATCGACTGGGACAGTGTCACAGCAGGACAAGCTAAAGAGATAAAGTTTCTAGATGAAATAAATGACTGCTTCTTGGAGCAGCTGGTTCATGAACCGACCAGAGGGGAAGCCATACTGGACCTAGTCCTTAGTGGAACGCCAGATCTGGTGCAAGAAATAAGGGTGTTGGGACCACTTGGCAATAGTGATCATAGTATGATCATGTTTGATTTAATCAGTGGAGGACAGATAGTAAAGGAATCCACAGTACTACCTTTTAACTTTCAAAAGGGTGACTATGATAGAATGAGGAATATAGTTCGGAAAAAACTAAAAGGAGCGGTTCCAAAGGTTAAAGACTTACAGCAAGCTTGGGTGTTATTTAAAAATACTATCCTCGAAGCCCAGACCAGCTGTATTCCACGCATTAAGAAAAGTGGAAGAAAGTCCAAAAAGCTGCCAGCATGGTTTAAAGGTGAGGTCAGAGAGGCTGTTGCTGCCAAAAGAGCAACCTTCAGAAAATGGAAAAAAGAGCCAAATGATGAAAACTGGAAACAGCACAAGCACTGGCAAGTTAAATGCAAAGCATTGATAAGGCAGGCAAAGCGGGAATTTGAGAAGATACTTGCTACGGAAGCAAAAACACGAAATAAAGACTTTTTCAAGTACATTCGTAGCAAAAGGCCTGTGAGAGAGTCAATTGGACCATTAGATGATAGAGGGGTAAAAGGGGCAGTAAGAGGAGACAAGGCTATAGCAGAGAGACTGAATGAATTCTTTGCTTCGGTCTTTACTGAGGAAGATGTAGGGGTGTTACCCAAGACTGAAGTGGTATTTAAAGGTGATACTGCAGAGGAATTGAGAGAAATATCGCTACACCGGGAAGATATATTACAACTATTTGATAAACTGAATAGTAGCAAATCACCTGGACCGGATGGTATACATCCCAGAGTGTTGAAAGAACTGAAATATGAGATTGCAGACCTGTTATTGGTAATCTGTGGACTTTCATTAAAATCATCTGTAATACCTGAAGATTGGAGGGTCGCCAACATAACACCAATTTTTAAAAAGGGTTCCAGGGGTGACCCGGGAAATTACAGACCGGTGAGCCTGACGTCAGTACCAGGGAAAATGGTAGAAGCCATCATAAAGAACAAAATTACACAGCATGTAGATAGTCATGGCCTAATGGGAGACAGCCAACATGGCTTTAGACAAGGAAGATCTTGTCTTACTAATCTGATCTGTTTTTTTGAAGGTGTGCATAAACAGGTAGACAAAGGTGAGTCGGTTGATATAGTGTATCTGGACTTTCAGAAAGCTTTTGACAAGGTCCCCCATCAGAGACTTTTGGCGAAGCTAAAAAGTCATGGGATAGGAGGCAGTGTACTATTGTGGATCGGGAACTGGTTAAAAGATAGAAAGCAGAGGGTAGGGCTAAATGGCCAATATTCCCAATGGAAAAAGGTGAATAGTGGAGTACCCCAGGGATCTGTACTGGGTCCGCTGCTTTTTGACATATTCATAAATGACCTGGAAAAGGGAATAACTAGTGAGGTAATCAAATTTGCAGATGACACAAAACTGTTTAAAGTTGTTAAAACCCAAGAGGATTGTGGAAAACTGCAGGAGGATCTGGATAAATTGGAAGACTGGGCATCCAAATGGCAGATGAAATTTAATGTGGACAAGTGCAAAGTTATGCACCTAGGAAAGAACAACCCACACTATAGTTACAAGATGCAAGGCTCCACATTAGAAACCACCACCCAGGAAAAAGATTTAGGAGTCATCGTGGATAACATGTTAAAACCCTCCGCCCAGTGTGCAGCGGCGGCCAAGAAAGCAAATAGAATGCTAGGTATCATAAGGAAAGGGATGGAGAATAAAACAAAGGATATTATAATGCCTCTGTATCGCTCCATGGTACGACCGCACCTTGAATATTGTGTGCAATTCTGGTCACCGTATCTTAAAAAGGACATAGAGTTATTAGAAAAAGTACAGAGAAGAGCCACCAAATTGGTGAAGGGGATGGAAGGCTACTCCTATGAAGAGAGGCTAAAAAGGTTAGGGCTCTTTAACCTAGAAAAGAGGCGGCTGAGGGGAGATATGATAGAGGTGTATAAATTAATGAATGGAGTGGAACGGATAAACGTGGATAAATTGTTTACGCTATCAGAATATAGAAGGACTAGGGGGCATGTAATGAAGCTACAGGGTAAACTATTTAAGACAAATAGGAGAAAATATTTCTTCTCTCAACGTGTAATCAAACTCTGGAATCTGTTACCGGAGGATGTAGTAAGGGCTGTTAGTATAGCTGGGTTTAAAAAAGGTTTGGACAAGTTCCTGGAGGAAAGGTCCATAAACCACTATTAAAAAGGGACCCAGGATATCAATGCTTGGCCTAGTACAAGCACTGCAGAACCTGTGTCTTTTGGGGAAACTGCTAGGTACGTATGACCTAGATTGGCCACTGTTGGAAACAGGATACTGGGCTTGATGGACCTCGGTCTGACCCAGTATGGCATTTCTTATGTTCTTATGTTCTTATGAAGCACAAGTACTTTCTGGGTAAACTCAAGCCAAAAGGACAGAGGTACACTGTTCCTGTTACAATTCAGCAGGCATTTCTCTGTGAGGGCCTGTTAGATTCCGCCTCTGAGGCTACCCTGATTACCTTGAGTCTCTTTGATAGACTCACTGCTTCCTTGGGGAGTCAGAGGACCCTACACGTCACACCCAGTGATTTGTCACTCGCAGCTTATGGGAATCAGCCCATAGAGTCAATGGGGCAAGTCTGGCTTAACCTCCAAATTGGAAAATTACAGGTGAAACATCCTGTCATCATTACTAAGTGCCCTGGGGAAGAATTCTTGATTGGCAATGAGCTCCTGAAACGGTTACGTCCAGGAAGTGATCTGGACACAGGTCACACATCCCATACCTTATGCTAGGGTAAAACATGACAGCAGAGTCAGTGGTCCTTGTTCGGTGGAACGCACAAACCAGTCCATCAGGATTAATTTCCAGAGCACTGTTCCCTCTAAGCTGTGCGCGTGTGCGCGCGCACACACCTCACCGAGCGAGCGCACATACTTTACAACAGAGCGCACAAAAATTACGGTTCTGATTCCAATAGAAAACACAGATGTCTTAAAATTTAAAAGTTGTGATTGTAATTACTAGAAATTTTCCGCTTCATTTAGTAATCGCCTATTTTCATTATAATTTGATTAAAATCAATGTGGTGTACATACTGTATTCTGACGTGTAGTCAAATTTTAAAGTATATAACTCCGAGTGTCGTTATATGGTGCACAAAAATTTAACCTTCCTTCAAAAGCTGCACAGCTGATATTTTATGCGCACACAGCCTACAGAAAATTAGAGGGAACATTGTTCCAGAGGTCAGCTGATCCCCAAATCCTTCAGCTCCAGTATGAAAGGACTGGAGATGAGGATCAGGGCATCAGCGACGTGGTTGCCATTGCAGTAGGTTCAGTAGCTAACATTGTCCTTGATACTGACTGCCTGCAGATATTCCTGAAGGAACCTGTGGAAGGTTGTGAGGTGCAAACTCCTCCTCCATCCCATCCCTGCCTAGATCACCCTAGGAGGCTGACGGACATATTCTCGGCTGAGAAAGGTCCCTTTATATATGTGCAGGTGGGCATGTCCCAAAAGGAAAGGGCCTACCTATTACCCCACTGTGACCACTCCCTCATCAGTGAGACTCTTTTCTATCGGCTCAAACAGCTTACCCTTGATTGGGTAATGGGAGCGAAGACTTCGTTCCAAGTGCCTGGGGAAGGGCTCAAGACATTAATGGGCTACTGCAATCTCCCCTTGCAAGTTGGGGTCAAAGGTTTTCGGCACACCTTCTCCATCATCAGAGGACTTGAGGTGCCCCTCTCCTTAGGCTCAGATTGCCTTGTTCAACTGGGAACTTATGTGGATTTCGTGCACAACATCCTCTGGAGTAGGATGGAAGGAGATCCGGTGGATTTCTCTGGTGCCCGCCCATCCCTACGGGCTGGTCAGACTATTCCTCAAGTCTGAAGTGGTCAGTGCAGAAGACACCCACATACCTGGGAGGGTACAGGATTGTCCCCTGCCGATAAAGGTGACCCGAGGACATGTGGTCTCAGACAACTTGGTCTTCTTCAGTCCAAATTCCCGTTTTGAGGAGCTGGGCCCTAGCCATGGGTCCCATACCCTGCATGGAGGCCACAGCTTCCTCCTTACACTTATTGCTCACCAATCCAAACCCAGATCACATTCACCTTGTGAAGGGCGAACCTCTGGGATTCCTAGTGGGAGAATCGTTCCCAAGTGTGGAATTGAGTCTCCAGATTATTGGGGAAGCCCCTGTTTCCTGGAACATCTGTGAAGGGGGGGGGGGACCCCTGCGTGTGTACGATCCTCACCCCGAGGCCTCCTCACTTTACAGTTTGTCTGGCCACATAGTGCTGTGACCTCACAGGTGGACCTCGAGTCTGACCATCTGATTTTGTCAAGTAAACTCGATGAGGCTGTTAGTTCCCTCACCCACCAGGGGGGGGGAGCCCCATGCTGTCCAAGCCATCCAGGTCTCCTCTCTCCAAGAGGAGGAGAAGGTTGAAATACCCTCAAACACACCTGTCCTGTGATTTGATATCTCTGCCCAGACTCTAGCAAACCACTATATGAATAAAGCAAAATCATTTGCATTCACACCAAATCCTCTATCCCTTTCCCACCAACACCAATTTGAAAAATGGTCCGACTTTCACCCTATAACCAAAGACACTATCAAGACTACTATTTCAAACCTGAACACTACGACCTCTCAACTTGATCCATGTCCGGTAAACTGGATCAAGCATACCCTCACTACACTATCCCCCTTTATCCTTCCCATAGTCAACCTGTCGCTGCGCCAAGGATACTTACCACCTTCCCTCAAACATGCACAAATCCGTCCAATAATTAAAAATAACACCCTTGACAAAACATCACCCAACTCCTACAGACCTATCTCTAGTATCCCATTTATGGCTAAACTGATTGAAAAGATCGTCCAAACTCAAACACAAGATCATATAGAAACCTCAGCTCCACTTGATGACCAACAATATGGCTTTCGCCCCTACCATGGTGTAGACACCCTATTAACAGTACTCCTCGATACATTAATAAGAGGTATTGATAACCCTAAACAAGCTTTCATTCTCCTCTTTCTAGACATCTCTGCAGCATTTGACAGTGTACACCATGCTCTAATGCTTAACAGACTAGAACAAATAGGAACCCACTCAACTGTACAAAATTGGTTCACCTCATATCTAACTGATCGAACACAAACCGTCCGAACTAACACAGAAACTTCTAAAACATACAAACAGGAAATTGGTCTCCCACAAGGCTCCGCCCTCTCTGCCCTCCTATTTAATATATATATCCAACCGGTCTGTGACATTTTCAAGAAATTTAAAGTCCACTACCACATATACGCAGACGACATGATGATGTACATTCCATTCACAATCCCAACACTCCCACTACAACTGTTAACAGAATGCTTCTCTGAATTAACAACCTGGCTAAAGGAACACAATCTCCATATCAATCATTCTAAAACGGATATATTAATAGTAACTAAAAATCAATCCTACATACCTCCAACACACATCACTCTCCAAAATCACAACATTACTATAAAAAATGAAGTGAAATACCTGGGTGTCACCCTTGACTCACACCTTAGTATGGACACACATATTAGAAACATCACTAAGAAGATCTACTTTAAACTCAAAATTTTAAAACAATTACGTCCTCTTGTACTTCTACATGATTTTCTGAGCATTGTACAGGCCATCATCACACCACACTTTGATTTCGCAAATCTCACCCTACTAGGAACAACAAAACAAAACATTAAAAGACTCCAACTTGCCCAAAATGCAGCAGCAAGAATTGTAATGAAGGTTCCACCATTTGAACACATTACCCCTATACTAGCAAACCTTCACTGGCTCCCAATTCAATCCAGAATAAATCACAAATTGATTATCACCACATTTAAGACTTTAAACACAATGGCCCCAGTCCCCTTAACAAAACTTATCACCAAAGACACATCCCAAACTACGCTACGGAGAGGCCACACGAATAGAATTAGGATCCCGAAAGAATTCACAACTGCTAAAAAGACTACTAATAGAAAAGCGTTCTCACATGCAGCTCCCACCCTATGGAACTCCCTCCCTGAAGAAATAAGGGCATTAAATGATGCAAAGGAACTCCGCAAGAAATTAAAGACTTATCTATTCACCTCCCATTTTGGCACACTTGAAAATACCTTACCTCTGACAGGTAATGGTTAATAGCAACCTAGGGTACACCAACTCTAATTCTCCTAGCTAACTACAATTACAATTAAAATCGACTAAATAACTACTTGTAAATCTTGTAAATAGATATATGTAATAGATCAAAATATGTAAATAAGTTCGTTTGTTATTTAACAAGTTTTACCATATTTAGTCATTCATGATTAATGTATTTAGCAAAATTGTACCAAGTTAACAAATGTTCCATGTAAAACAGCAAAATTGTACCTAGTTAACAAATGTTCCATGTAAAACAGACTTGTAAATCTGTTCATTCCTTGTTCAATGTAAACCGCACCTGATCTGTGGAAGGTAGCGGTATATAAGCAACTGTTAAATAAATAAAATAAAATAAATAAATAAATTTGATGAAATGGTTGCGGGAAAACTTGCTGAAGCAGACGCCTGCACTGATGAGTCAGAAAAGGCCCAATTAAAATTACTGCTGTACCGTCACAAGGACCTGTTTGCCACTGACACCTATGACTGTGGTCTCACCGACCTACATGTCACCCGTATTCCTACGGATCCCAACAGTAAACCTGTCTTTGTGAGGCAGTATAAAATCCCATTGGCCTCCTATGAATCCGTTCAGGAAATCATTAATTCCCTGGAACAAAAGGGAATTATATGTCAATGCAATAGTACTTACAATGCCCCACTGTGGCCTGTCATCAAGAAGGATTCTAGCTGGCGCTTAGCTTTGGACTATCGCCAGCTCAATAAAAAGGTACCTCTATCCAGATGGCCTATGGCACATCTGGAACAGAACTTAGCCACCATCAAGGGTGCAAGGTACTTTACAAGCCTGGATCTGGCCTCAGGATTTTGGACTTTACCTGTCCATCCAGAAGATCAGCATAAGCTGGCTTTTACCTTCGGTAGGCGACAATATACTTGGAATCGGACACCGTTTGGTTATTTGAATGCCCCAGCAGACTTCAATATTTTCCTGCATAAGGCTTTGCCTGATGCTGAGACTAGAGGCACCCTTGTCTATGTAGACGACATTCTGGTGAAGAGCGCCAGTTTCACTGACCATTTGCAAGAAATAGAGCATGTTTTCCAGCAACTGAAAGCTGCGGGAGCAAAGCTGTCCTTGTCAAAGGGCCAATGGTGCCGTAAATCCCTCAATTATTTGGGTTACGAAGTTTCTGCTGAGGGACTGCGGCCTCAAAGGAAGAGAATTGTGGCCTTGCAACAACTCAAACATCCGACCAACGTGAGTGAGCTGCGCTCATTCTTGGGCATTTGCAATTATTCACGCCAATTTGTGGATCAATATGCGGAGATTTCCCGACCCCTGGTCAAACTCCTCAAAAGAGATGAACCTTGGGCATGGAATCCCGACCAAGAGGCAGCTCTAGAAGAGCTGAAGGCAGCTTTGAGTCGAGCTCCCTGTCTTGCCTATCCAGAGAGTGGCAGAGAATTCTTCGTGGAACTAGGTTTCACCGATCACTCTATGAGTGCTGTTCTGTACCAGATGCATGACACAGATAGGAAAGTTATTGCCTATGCCAGCAAAGCTTTAACGGAAGTGGAGAAGAAATACTCTGACTGTGAGAAATCCTTGTTGTCCACAGTCTGGGCCCTCCAATATTTCCGCAGTTATATCCAAGGTGAGAGGCTGGTTGTTGAGACTCATCACCAACTCATCAAGTTCCTAGGCAGTGATCGGATTAAATCGGGACAAGTGTCAAACAGTCGCATTGTCTCCTGGACCTTAGCACTTCAGGGCTGGCCCCTAGAAGTAAGGTATGCTCAAAACCGCAAGGATGCCGTCGCACAGGGCCTGGCTGAATTGCACGATTGCACTGCCAGAGAACCTTTAGTGGGTAATTTAGACACCGAAATGGAGTCATGTACGCCTGAGCCTTCTCGTCATCGTCCTTATGATGAGAACCTCTGTAAAGGCTACCCCAAGGTGTATGTGGACGGTTGTGCTTACCGTCGAGAGCCTGACCATGAACTGGTAGCAGGTATAGGTGTAGTTTGGAACCAGAACCACCCATGTGAACCCTTGAAGTACCATCTGGGTACCAAGACTAATCAGTATGCAGAGCTAGCTGCAGCCCTGGCAGCTCTCCAGTCCGCTGCTCAGGAAGGGGTTCACACCCTAACCATCTGTACTGATTCAGACTACGTCCGACAGAATTTTGTTTCCCACTTACCTATTTGGAAATCTAACAATATGCTGAATTCCAAAGGGAAACCTGTCAAACATGCCGGATTGATTCTGGCCTTGGACAAGGTAGCTCATGAAAATGACATGACCATCTACTGGAAGAAAGTGAAAGGTCACTCCCGTGTTGATAATCCTGACAAGATTGGAAATGATCTAGCTGATCAGCTTGCCAAGGAGGGTGCTGTCTCTGGAGACCTCTGGCAGTTGGAGGCTCCCGAGACTAATGAGCTTCGAATGGTGACGGCGGTTACCCGGCGACAAGCTCAATTATCCACCATGCCCCCTGTGGTTCAATGGTGTGGCGAGAGCACAGATCTCGACCTCTTGCAAGCCCAGAAACAAGATCCTACTCTTGGACGTTTCTACCTTTTTCTGCAGAACCCCCAGGAACACCCATTAACTCTGGAGGATTGTCAGGACGATGAGGAACTGAGGATCCTCTACATCTCCAAGGACATGTTCCATCTCCAGAAAGATCTGTTGATACGGACGAGTAAGCATGGTATTGTGCAATGGGTGGTGCCTCGGGCCTTCCGAGGAGTTATGTTACAGCACGCTCATGATGAACCTTGTGCCGGTCATAGAGGTGACCGAATAACCTATGAAACGTTGAAACACCTACTGGCCCCACATGTACCAAGATGTCCAATTGTATACTAAAGGTTGTCTGACCTGTTGCAGATTTCAACCTGCGGCTCCTTCTCATAGAGCTCCTCTGAGAAACAGAGGTCTGACCATGCCTTGGTCTGATCTCCAGATTGATTGGATCGGCCCCGTGCCCCGATCCTCTCAAGGCAACAAATATATGTTGACAGTTACCTGCTTATTTACTAAGTGGGTCGAGTGCATCCCAGCACCCAACTGTACCGCCGAGACCACGGCCACCTTGTTGTTAAACCATGTATTCAGTAGGTGGGGCCTCCCCATGCGAGTGGAATCCGACCAGGGTTCCCACTTCACGGGACAAGTCATTAAGCATCTGTGGAAGGTACTAGGTGTGAAGGCCAAAGTCCACATTGCTTATCGTCCACAATCCTCTGGACAAGTGGAGAGAGCAAACAAAACTATCATCAGTATCTTGAAAAATTATGTTTCTTCCTCTGGGAAGGACTGGGACATCAAACTGCCCTTGGTCCTGATGGCTATCAGAGCCACGCGTCATCGTGCTACTGGTGTGTCCCCTTTTGAGATGATGGCAGGTAGGGACATGGTTTTACCTCTTCATCTTCTTTACAGGACTAATGATGTGAATCTCGCTGCTGCTACAACTGCTCATGAATATGTTGCCCATTTAAGACAACACTTGCAAAGTGCCTTTGCCTTTGCCCAAAAGAATTTGGACACTGCTGCTAGGGGTAGGAAGGCCTACTATGATTTGAGGACTACCTCTAACGAATACCAGATTGGCGATAAGGTATTCTACTACAATTTTGGTAAGAATAAGGTCAAAGACTGTAAATTTCTACCTAGCTGGAACGGTCCATTTCCTATTGTGGATAAAGCCTCCCCTGTTGCTTATCAAATTCGAATGAAGTCAGGTACTGAGAGGGAAGGCTTCCTTAAATGGGTCCACATTAATCAGCTTAGACCGTGTCATCCCAGTAAGCTCCTTCCTGAAGAACCTCTTGCTGAAGTGAGTGATTCTAACCTTGAGGCAGCATAGCCTGTTTGTCTTCTTTTACAGATGGAGTCCCGGACTTTGAAGGTCCTGTTCCTGATTTTGCTGTTAGCGGGATCCGAGGTTGCCAGATTGATTGAGCCTGGTCCTCTTTCTGGTGTCGTGCTACAGGATGCGCCTGGTTTCCTGATTACACAGTCCCAGACTGTCACACAGAAAGTTTTTGTGTCCCTAGATCCCCGACATGTTTTACAGAAACCTTTTGAATCGTCTGTTGTACGCACCACTAATATACAACAGTACCTAATCTCGGCATGTGCCAACGCTCTAAAGACATTCATTGGTAAACCTTTCCTGAAGGACACTTCTACGGCTCTTTGTGGGTTGTCTGCTGAAAATGTGAAAGAACAATGTAAAGTTACCATGAACAAGTATGATGACTTTTCAGAGACAAAAGTTGCTGTTGTCAACAATGTTTGGCTGGTTAGTACCCCTTTGAGTGAACTCCTGGTCACCATGAATAAACATGACATTCATAATAGAGTTCCTCTACCCTGCAATGTTTGCTTGATTGATGTTCCCAAGACCTCCATTGTTAATGTTGGTGGAGTTTCCTTGTTTTATCTAGATGCTGACCCTGTTTCGACAGAGCTCCAGATATTGGATGTGTTTCGAGGTCATGAGATTGACTTCAGTGCAGCCTTGACCTATCTTTTGGACTATAAGGACTCTCACACAGTTGAACTGTCTATTGACCAGAACATCCTTGCCATTGCTGATTATAACTTTGATTCACGTGATGTGGACATTTTACAAACTGATTTTATGTCACATGTCATTGTTCCTGGTCTTTTCTTTCTGTTGGTGCTCCAGTTTCTTATCTCCTTGTATCAACAGAGACCGATTCGTACTCTTCGTCGCTCTATGCATCCTGCACCTCTGCTGCCTGCCATGCGTCTGCAGGATTTGCTGGAATGTCACACTTTTGAATAAGTGTCACCATTTTCTTTGAAAGTTATCCACTGCTCTTGATTGAGTTGTGTTTTTTTCATAGATAGCATGTGTTTATTTTACTAACACAGTTACACGTGGCTTCTCATTACTTTTGCATAGTGTAACTGTAGCTTAGGTTGTTCTTCCCCAAGTGCATAACTTTGCACTTTTCCACATTAAATTTCATCCGACATTTGGACCCCCAGTCTCTCTCAGAGCACTTGTCTTAACAGGACTTGCAACATTTAATTTCTATTTCATTATTCCCCATAGCTAGTGGGATTTCTGTAGACAGCATGTTTTAGTTCATAAAACAAAGATAAAATGAGGTCAGCTCCTGTCTTTCAGATTTTTGGGAGGGGATGGAAACAGGTGTTTTGGACAAGATGGGATTTCAGAGAAAGAGTATCTAAAATGTACTCCGAGTTAATTGTGAAGTATCCGATTTGAAAGCAGTAATTAGGGAACATGCAAATTGTGTATTTTGTGCACTCACTGAGACTTATTTTCTCAGTGATTGCACCCATGATTATTTTACAGAGAGGTTAATTTTTATTCTTGAGTTGAATTTTCTTGAACTCAAGTGTGCCCACTCTTCTCTCTCTCATTCCCACCCTTAGTTTATCTAAGAAAAATTAAGGTAAACAGACACACTATCTAGTATCATTTGTTCACCTTTATTTCTGTGCATTGATGTAGACAAACATGGCTGCCACACATCTTTAAGAAAATAAATCACAAGGCCCAGAAGCAAACTTTACATAGACACTTTCAAAATTACCAAAAGGGACTGCTACAGCTGGAAAAAGATCTGCACTTGTAAGTTAGTATTTATCTTCTGGCAAATACTCTAAGGGATATGTTTATTAAATGGCGGAAGCTGCTACCGCCATTTAGTAAACATGCCCCTAAATCTTGGTGAAAAAGGGAATTCTTTGTGTTAAAGCTGATAAATCTGTGTATTTTAGACTTCCTACACAAACTACTAACACAACAACGCCTTGTAATACTCGAGCAAAATAAAGATACAGAACAGAAACATCTATGGCACAACTTCAACCTCATAAATAAAAGAAATAAAAGAAATACTTGACATCAACACCAACCTCACTACTTGACCCATGTCCTGTGACATGGATAAAAAAAATCTATGCAACCAATTTGCCCAAACCATCCTACAGATTGAGCACAGATGCTAGGTATCCTTGGGTCAGGGAGGAGTGAACAAACAGGCCTCTGTATGCCCCATCTTAAAAAAAAGATCTCAATGGATAAGACCCTCCCCAAGTTCCTATCACCCAATTGCGAGCATTCCATTTCTGGCCAAAATAATTGAGAAAACCATACAACATCAACTGCAAGACCATGTAGATGCTCACGCACCACTAGACCAACACCAACATGGTTTCCGCCCACAACACGGCATTGACACCCTACTAACAGACTTATTCAGACTCATCACTGGCATGGACAAACCCCGTCAGGGCTTTGTCCTACTATTCCTCTACATAAGCGCTGCTTTTGACTCAGTGTCTCACTCCATCATGCTAAACAGGCTAAGAGACATAGGCCTAACAGATAACACACTAAAATGGTTTGAATCATACCTCTGACAGAACCATGCAAGTGAAGGTCGGCACTACCAACTCCAGACCATTCAACTCAGCACAAGGTATCCCTCAAGGCTCAGCCCTTTCCGGTCTACTGTTCAATCTATATATTCAACCAGTCTGCAATCTACTACAGAAATGGAACATGCATTTCCACCTCTATGCAGATGACATCATGTTCTACATGCCGTTCAACACTAATAATTCAGACTTCTCGTATAACAGCTGTCTTCAATGCTGTGACAAACTTCCTAGCTAATATAAACCTCAGAGTAAATAAAAGCAAAACAGAAGCACTACTCATCTTCAGAGATCAAGAATTCAAGACCCCAAAAAAGATAACACAAGATGCTGAAATATCAATAAAACAGATCAAATACTTAGGTATAACCATCGACAGCAACCTCAACATGAAAGCCCACATCAAGAATGCATCTAAATTGGCCTTCTGGAAGCTAAAGCTCATTAAACCCCTACAACATCTTTTACATGAAACCGACTTCAGATCAATACTACAAGCCATAGTCACACCACACCTTGACTACAGAAACATCTACCAAGGCCTCAAAAAATCAGCTCTATCACCACTCCAACTAGTCCAAAACACCGCCGCCAGAATTCTCACCACCAGTCCGACAATACTACATATAACGCCAATCCTAAAAAAAATCCTACATCGACTCCCAATAGTACAAAGAACAAAATACAAAGCCATCACCACCACCACCATCAAGGTCATCCACAACCTATCAGCTCCCTGCCTTTATAATCAGACCGCAACAGCACTCACAACAAGACCAAGAAGAGCTTCCAATCAGAACCTCCTAAACATTCCCCTGCTCAAGACCAAAACCACACAACAGACCAGCAACCGAGCATTCTCCTTGTATGCTCCATCAATATGGAACGCACTACTGAACAATGTAAGATCAGCTAAATCTATCAACGAATTAACACAATTAAAAACGCACCTATTCAGAGAATACTATGGACCTGATGACAAAACAGAAGCCAAACACTACCACGCCGCATTGAAGGACAGATGTAGATCAACTAACACACCCCAGAGGAAAAAAAAAAAGGATCACCACTACATGTAAATAGTTCACTCCCCCACCCCCCCCCCACTTATCCAAGTTGTACTCCCTTTTTTCATGTAATTGTTATGTTGTTTGATGTAAACTGCCTTGGATAAAGGCAGTATAGAAAAACTGTTAAATAAATAAATCAGAGTATAGCTTAGCACAGAAAGTTAAATAGGGTAAATAGTCTCTGAGTAGAAATAAATAGTTTCTAGAGAGCTTTTTGCATATCAACCAAATGTATAGGAAGAGACATACTGTATCAATAAACTTAAGACAAATCCCATAGTTACTGATGACATGCTGCATTTATAACCTCACCCATACATAAACCATATAGACTAACCAATTTATTGAGGCATGAACCTTTGAGAATAAGAGTTCACTTTGATATGGACTCTTATCCTGGAAAGTTCATACCGCAATAAACTGGCTAGTGTAAAAGGTACCACCTGCCTCTGTCATTTTTGCTACTCCAGGCTAACAGAGCTACCATCTCAGAATTTTCAACATGTTGGGACAAAAGGTTTGTGAAGGCTCCATTGGAATCGGTAAGGGTATAAGGGTGGAGACAGCAGCAACGGTAGGGACAGATGGGGGGGGGGAGCAGCACAGTAATCATTCACACAAGGCGGCAAGAAAGGTAGCACTGGCCCCGATACCCACCATAATTTCTGGACCCCCTTCTCCTCCGTACTAGGCCTGGCACCACTACACCTCATCTCCTTTCTCATCTCTACCACTCTCTCTTTCCTCCCAAACCAGACCCCAGCAGTCTCTCTTTTTCTCCCCCCACCCTCAACACCTTCCCCCAAACACTCCCTCCCCCCTCCATTACACTCTCTCCTTAGTCAGGCCTTTCAGATTTCTCTCACCCCCACAGCTAATCCCTGCCAACCTCTCTCCTTTATCCTTCTTTACTGTGTCCTGCGGACCTCCTGGGGTCCACGAACCAGTGGTTGGGAACCACTGATTAGGCTTTTGTTGCATGTTGCAGTGCATGTTACAAATAGAGTTCAATAGGTCTAGAAAGTTGCCAATCTTAACTTTAAAGAATCTCTTTTGAAATGTTTTTACTTGTCCGCCGAAAAAAGTTAACAAAAACTAAGGGTGAAGCAATTCACTGGAAAAAAATGTATATGTGGATAAACAGTCCAACACTCAGGCACGGACCCACGTTACCAGGAACAGAACCAGTCCAAAAAACGTGGAAAACTCAGAAGGATAAAGCAATCTTTATTGTAAAGCAAATGCCACTGGCCCGACACAGGCCGTGTTTCGCTGCCTTCTTCAGGGGCACTAAAGGTGGACTTAAAAACTACAAATACATAAATAAACATATTAAAAATACCAATAGAACACTCAAACAATAAAATAAACTAAAATTGCATACCTGCTTTTATCCTTGCAATTATATCTAATACTACACCTTTTTGGGAGAGAAAGAAAACATGTATGAATTAGATATATAAACCATTGAGAATGACAGAAAACAAGCGCACATTGCAGGACCAAAACATATAGAAAAAAGAGAAGTGTACCAGAAGAGTCTGCATAAGAAAATTGATGTCAACCAGTGTAACAAAAATAAAAAAAGATAAGAATCAAATCCTTAATCTTTACCTTTAAGGTTTACTTTCCAACGCGTGTGAAAAAGGAGAAACCTCCTTTACACTATACAGCAAATTGGACTTTCACCAAGAAACCATCGGCGTAATGCACTAAAAAATCTCTCCCAAAAAGGTGTAAAAATGCAATGTGTGCCTTCGAGTCAGTTCTGACTCCTGGCGACCCAGAAGCTCCTAATTAGATATAATTGCAAGGATAAAAGCAGGTATGCAATTTTAGTTTTGATGTTTCATAATTTTTCTTCATAAATGTTTGTTCTTATTTTTAATGTCTTACATTATTTTTAATGACTTACATAATTTCTGTATATTGTGATAAGGAAGCTTATCATAGCTCAGGAAGGAGCTATAGAAAAGGTGAAGTGACTCTGAACAAGCAACCTGTCAGTTCTGGTAGAAATAAGAAAACAGAATTTTCCCATAAAAGACTACCAGTCCCAGAATGCACCAGGTTTCCAACAGCCATTAGAGGAGCTGAAGTGGGGAAACGTGTGTTCAATCAGGAGGGCTATGAGGTAATCCCTAAGCACTCATCTCAAAGGGCAGGGCCTGATCCAGAACAGCTGCGCTGTGTTAGGGAGGAGCACTCATCTAAGCAGAATAAAGGTAGAGTTTATTCTACAGAGGAGCAGCTTGAGCTTGATCATCTTCATCATCAGGAGGATCATCAGAAGCAGAAGCCAAACCGGACGGACAGAGAGGGAAAGAAACCCTTTGGAAGAAAGAGGAGAAAAGCCTTTGAGAGGTCTAGAAGAGTCCAGAGCAGTACGTATACTGGGAGGCATTCCAAGGGCCAGCATACACCATTGGACTGGGGAAAGCCAGAGGAATGGTGCTGCAGAGCTAGGAATCTCCAGACGGTACCTGTGAGGGAGACGGCTGCACGTGGAAGGGACCCTAAGACCCGTGCCAGAAGGTATGTGAAGAGAGATCCAGTGTCCAGGGATCTGGATTGGAAGGCTGGACATAAGAACTGGACTACATACTGGCCAGGCTATATAGAGAGGAACTCTAACAGCAATGGAAGCTCAGGTATGAACACTGATCTATGCCCTAGCTATAACCTTGAAAGACAGCAGGGAAACAAGTATTCTCCTGAAAGTGCTCCATTGGGAGATTCATCTGTGCCAATCCATGATATTGAACCCATGCTTGTTGAAGAAGGGGGAATGATAGCAGATGAAGAATCTGTTTACATGGACTGCTCTCTGTCTAAACTCCTTTGGTGATTTTCTGTTATAAAGTACAGCAACCATCACAAAGAAATACAAACTTGTTCTTTAATCTACTCAGAAAAGCTACTGAGTAGGATTTTTAGCCACGCAGTAGAAAGCAAGCCAGCTAAGGGGTTTCAGCTGGATAACTGCTAGCAATTGAGCCTTACCTAATTGCTTGTGAGCTCTGAGAGAATCACTTCTGAATCTATGTGGGAAGATATAAGAAGTTTACCTGAAAAGAACAGTTTTTTTTCTTTCTTTGTAGCTTTTGGTTTGTTGTTTGATACATTGCTAAGAGAATATTAGCTAAAGCCTACAGAAAAGACCAGTTTGTTGCCAACCAGGTCTTATTTCTTTTGCTTTGATTGCCTGACAAGTTAAAATGTTGTTTTCCTAATTTTGTTTTTCCAAGTTTAACACTGAAAGCAAGTAACCTGATTTATGTGCTACCAAGCATATCTGTGTTGGGAGAAATAACCCCATAAATAAATATCTTATTGGCTTTACCCAAAAGCACAACTAATTATTGTGAGCAGCTGTGTCTGGTGTGAATGAACTGCATTGCCCACAATCCCTTGCAAATCATATAGATATATGCACTTGCCAAGACTGTGAAGATTCTCACCCAGGCAGCCGTCTGACAATATACAACTTACTTTTTAAGCTTATATGGTTGATTTTACTATTTATTATTTTTTAATATATTGTATTTATTAATATGTATGTTATTTACATACCATTCTAAGGCTTATGTTATTATTTTATTGTTTGAGTGTTCTATTGGTATTTTTAATATGTTTATTTATGTATTTGTAGTTTTTAAGTCCACTTTTGGTGCCCCTGAAAAAGGCAGCGAAACACGGCCTGTGTCGGGCCAGTGGCATTTGCTTTACAAAAAAGATTGCTTTATCCTTCTGAGTTTTCCACGTTTTTTGGACTGGTTCTATGTGGATAAACAGGACATTTTCAAACACAGAAGTTGTAAATTATAACTGAAATCCTGTTTGCCAGCTATTGATACTGGGTAATAACATGGATCCTTAATGTAGCTCCCCCTTGCCCCAAAGAGCTTACCGTCAGGCTCACTTACAACAGCACCAATGATGTTTAAATGTAGTCAGATGGCTCAAGTGGTAGGAGTCTGGCGGTTTCTTCGGGTGGAAGCTGACAGATTTTACTAACCTTGACTTACTCTCCCTTTACTATGAGGCAAGTAGAGAGCAAGAGGAAAATAAACTAAAGTGGATAAGCCACTATCAAGGTGACACTACAGGTATTAATGGTAGCTAGGTAGTGGTTTGTAATAATGGACTACATAGATGACCTTTACTTTCAGGAATAGGATTTTTAGTGCAATTTATTCAATATTACAATAGAGTAACCATCCAAAATATTCTTAACTCATAGTAACATTTTGCTCACATCAACACAATAACTCAGTCACATCAAGTAATAGGAATATCAAGTTATTCTTTAGACCTGCTGGTGAAACGTTTACACAAAAATTTCCAGGCCAATTCCTACTAAGGAATTCTTATTTTCCTTTTCAAAACCTTCAAACCTTTTACAGGTAAGTTTCCTTTTTGGATTTTTTTTCCACAATGTATGTTTTATTTGAGCTCAAATATATTTTCCTTGTTTGTCTCTGTGTAGGGTGCACCAGTACTTCTACCAGTTCTCTTGTTTGCAAAGGGGCCCAGGACTCTGGATACTTTTGCTACTGGACTGAAAATCTTCACAGGTTATTCAGATGGACTCTTCTACGCTGGACCTACTTCCTACCTTTAACAAATCAACAAGGGAAACCCTTGTCTATCCTATAAGCTGGGGCAAAATGTCTCTCTGTAAGAAAGATTGTTTTTTTCCCCAGCAACTATAACATTTTCCCTATCTAATTAAATAAAAGGATAATTGATACACCCTGTCTTCCTTTGTTTCTTTGCACACATCCACTCCATACCTCTACACTCTGGACTGCAACCCATGCCCACATGCAGCAATCTCCCAAACACACTTTCCTTATCTGAGCCAGCTAGAGACTGTTATTCTTTCAATCCAGGAATGAGACTATCTTCTCAGGCCCATTAAGGGTCAGTCTCTATTAACTAAGCACAGAGCCCAGCAGAATGTTTAAGCTCTGTATTCTGCTTCAGTTGCACACAAACAGTTCAGTCACTGCTTAGGTTTGAATTTCCCTCTTTTTTTTTCTCAGGGAACGTGTCAGTCACTTCTGCACACAAACAGTTCAGTCATTTCAGCCAGAAATTACCCACTTCTGTAAATGCAGAGGGATTTTTTTCTGTAGTCCAAGAGGATATTTCTTATAAAATCAATCCTTTCATCCACTCTCAAGAGCTTAAAGTCAGATTCAGAATTACATTTCCAGCTGCGAGTATCAATAGCTTCTCTAGACCTTAGACAGAATTCCAAGGAGAATTTAATTTATTTTATTTATTTATTTTTTTAATTTTCTTATATACCGTGCTCTTTATCATCAGTGCGGTTTACATACAACATAACTGTGCAGTGCAGGGTGTCTGCACTGTACTTACAATATAACAGTGTAGTAACAAAATAACAATATAACAGGGGGTTATGTACAGGAATGAGCAGGGTACTATATACAAATAGGTTAAGAACATTTTGGTAAAGAATAGATCAATTAATTACGTGTTAATATTAATTAATATTTAAGAAATATTCTCTACTCAGTGGATTCTCAACCAGTCAGTCAGTATTTCTCTCAGAGCCACTCACCCAAAGTTCCAAACGGTCACCAAATTCAGTTTCCAGAGAATTAAACCACACTTTCACAGCCACTGGTCACAAATTCAACCCTTTTCTTTACTCAGCACCCTTCAAAAACACTTCTTTTCACTCAGAAATTTATTTTATTTATTTTATTTAGACAGTTTTGTATACTGCCTTATCCTTCAATCAAAGCGGTCACAACACAAATGGGGGATACATTTAACATGTGGGGATATGAGACATACACACTAATACTTACAGGGAACATGGGCAATGGAGGGTTAAGTGGCTTGCCCAAGACCACAAGGAGCACCTGTGGGACTAGAAACCCCAGTCCTTCCGGCCCAAGGTTGCTGTCCTCTAGTGGGATTTGAACCCCCGACCTTCCAGCCTGAAGTACCTTGCCCCAACCACTAGGCTACTCCTCCCTCCAGACATCTCACCTTTTCCAACAAGCTTCAACTGCTGTTTTCAGTTTCAATGCCCTGGTTTTGCTTCTGCAGTCTCCCTCCAGAAAAAAACCTCCTTGCTCAATAGATCCCTGCACCTGCCCCACAAACACACAGCTCTGGAGGCTGCAAAACGTTCCTGGATTGGAAAGAAACATTTCTAGCTGCCACATATAGCCCTGGACAGCACTTCCCTGGCCTAGCAAGGCAAAGTTTATTTTATTTTAACCCTCAGGTTACATGAAAGCCAAAAGCATTACTTCTCTAATAACCTGCAATGTTATTATGAAATGTTACCTGGTATACCCGCAGTCAGCCAGAGCGAATAGCTGCATCAGAATGAACATCTGACATCCAAGTCGTAATGCTCGTGCGGAAATACTCACTCCAGAGTAGGAACCCGGGATTTTAGCAATTATATCTCTATTAGGAGCCGAAGGTGACTCAGGAGAAGCCTTGTTATATTAGTTTAAGATGCCTGTATATATAATCTGGGAAACGACTTTTATCTCCCATTGCATCCAATTGGGAACAAAGCAGGTGACTTAAAATCGCTGTTTGCCAGTCACCAAATTATTGTAAAAAACTTCCCTGGATTGGAAAGAAACATCCAATGTAAGTGCTTAACAGCTCTCCTGTTCCGCACAAAACTGTTATCAGTAAACCTCACTGATTTCAAAGAGTGCGGTATATAAAAGCATTAAAATAAATAATAAATAAAATAAATAATATAGTGGAAACAAATGTTTACAGTAATTATATTCAGTGTATTTCACACCAAAAACTTCTTGTAGTAAGCTGAAACATGATATGTTTAAGCAGCTCTAACGGTAAAAAAAAGGTTTTTTTAATCAAAAAAGAAATTAATAATTTAGAAAAGCAAAAATTGAGAGGCAATTTCCTACTTCCTTGTAGACCCTACAGACAGGTCTCTTCGGTGTTCACCAGCTGTTTCGCTCGCGTTTATTCTTCTCTTAGCCCTTGCATTTGTACAGGGCTGAGTACCATGACAGCGCTTTCAGAGCCTGAAGTCCTCCGGCCCTCGGGGAGGCGCACTACGGTCGCAAGGCGGGAACGCAACCGGAAGTTCTGCACATTCCTCTCAGTAGGGCGGAAGTCCTGCAGGCCGTCGGGCGGCATCTCTGGCTTGGTTACTCCAGTGGTTTCCATGGCGCCCGGGGCGGCGGCAGCTTTGCTAAGCGGAGAAAGAGGAGGTCTGGGCCGGTGGGAGTACTGAACCTGGAGATTAACGGTGAGGAAGCAGAACGGAGAAAAGGTAGAAAGGGCGAGCCTTTGTGCTGCTTGGGGCTTTGGTAGGCAGAGAGAGGGGGGCTACCTAAGAGCTTAGTATTTAGTAGATATTTATGGGGCAGTGGGTCCACTCATATTGTCTGGTTACTTCAGCATACATGATTATGGCTAGAGCAGTAAAGCTTCCCAAGCTTGTGGGGGTGTCCCGTAGCCATTCGTGTTTTCAAGATATCCACAATGAATATTCATGATATAAATCTGCATATACCGTGTTTCCAATGCATGTAGATTTATTCTATGCATATAAATTATAGAGGAAGCTCAACTAGCTGTGGAGACCCAGGACTGGCTTTGAAAGATCCGTGTATCCCAAATACCAACATACAAACTTGTATATACTGCTATAGTTCTGGTCCTACACGAAGAATGGGACTATATACCTCATCCAGTGACATGCTATGAAGTCTGGATGATATAGGAAGAAGTTGAAAGGTTTTAGTCAAGGTGATGACTGGTCAATAAGTATTTTTCTGGTGCAGTGGATGAAAAATGATACCTGTCAGCTGCACAAAGAACCCATATTGAGCTTCATTTTCCATTTCCACTGTGTAGCAAAATAGATAAAACAGATTTTCATTTAGTAATATGAACATATATAAGCTGAAAGACACCAAGTAATCATAGACGAGGAACTTTTAGATCTGGTTTTGACTCGGGGAGCATTTTTGAATGGCCTAGTTGTAGAATATGTGTGTACATTTTACCACATGTTCTTAAAGCTAATTTTCCAAGAGAAATTGTCCTAGGTACTTTGCACCTGCTATTTGTGCAGATAACTTAGGGGAGAGAAGGCCAACTGCAAAAAATTCATGTACTTTTGCAAATGCCCTGTTTCTGCCACCATTTAAAAATCACACATCTGAAGGTGTATATACTATGGAAGTCTGCATATACTATTAGCCAGGCACAGAAAGGCAATTTTCAGATTAGTCAGTTTATCCATATAAATCATTGTTTAGGCAGTCCTTACAGAGGGATCATTTTACAAGTTAGAATAAGTTTGAAGCCTGGATTACAGAGGTTTTTGGAATATCTATGTGGCAGTCTCTTATGTATTCTTTAAGCCAAAGTTTGAGGGCTAGAGCATTCAGGAATCATCTCAGAACTGTTTTCTTGTTACATCTATTCCAGGCTATCCCATACAGTCTTAAGTACTGGACACTGCAAAAATCAAGACACTGGCTGCACCTCTCATAAAATAAGCAGTTCCAACCCTCTGGAAGCTAGGGGGTCAGAAGTGATCCAAATCAACCAGTGGTTCTACTTTATTTCTACAATGGATCTGGAAATGATTTATATTGCTAGCTCTGCTTTGCTTCTTTGAGAACAGGAAAAAAGCCCAAGTAATGTTTCAGGTTGTTCTGTCGGAAATTAAGTCCTAGGTAACAGGTACAAAAAGAGGTTGAATTGGCCCAAATTTGAAACTTTTAAGCAGAAATACCATTCATCAAGACAAGGATTTCAGCTCAAGGATTAGCATTGCTGCTTATGAGTTTTGAACTTATGTTAATTCATCCCCTTTTTATGTCTTGTTTCTTCTTCTGCCGTGTCTGCTTCGGGATCACTTCCTTCCTTTTCTCTGCAGAATGGGAAAGGAGGGGCTCGATTAGGGAGTAGAGTGACCATTCTACTACTACTGTTGATCATTTGTATAGCCGCTACAAGGCATATGGAGGAGTGGCCTAGTGGTTGGGGCAAGGTACTTCAGGCCGGAAGGTCGGGGGTTCAAATCCCACTAGAGGACAGCAACCATGGGCCGGAAGGACTGGGGTTTCTAGTCCCACAGGTGCTCCTTGTGGTCTTGGGCAAGCCACTTAACCCTCCATAGCCCATGTTCCCTGTAAAATAGTTATCTCCAAGTTATAATGCCCTGTTCAATGTAATTTCAGTTTGTTCAATGTAAACCGCACTGATGCAAAATAACGCGGTATATAAGAGAATTAAATAAATAAATAAATATGCAGCACTGCACAGGCACTTGTAAAAGATGGTCCCTACTAATCATAGCTTACAATCTAGTTAAGACAGTTAACACATCAGCCGAGGATAAGGATACATCTAGGAGTATGGTAAGGAAATACATAGGAGACTAAGCAGATCAGGATCCGAAAGCAACCTCGAAGAGGTGGGTTTTCAGCCTGGATTTGAAAAGGGCCATAGAAGAAGCCTGAAACACGGACTTGTGTAGTTTGTTCCAGACATAAGGAGCAGCAAGGTGAAAGGATCGGTCTGGAGTTGGCAGGGGAAGAGAAGGGCACAGACAGAAGCAATCTGTCAGAAGAGCGGAGTTCCCGAGGAGGGGTGTAGGTAGAGATAAGAGAGGAAAAGTAGTAAGAAGCAGCAGAATGAGTGTACTTTATAGGTTAGTAGGAGAAGTTTGAACTGGATATGGAAATGGATAGGGAGCCAACGAAGCAACTTGAGAAGAGGGGTTGTATGAGCATATGGAGACTGGTAGAAGATTAGCAATGCAGCTAAGTTTTGAACAGATTGAAGGAGAAGGGAGACTAGCAAGGAGGCTGCAATAATCAAGACTGGAGGTGATTAAAGAGTGAATAAGCATCTTAGTAGCATGTTCAGAAAGGAAGGGATGAATTTTGCTTATGTTCTAGAGAAAGAAACAACAGGTTTTGGCTGTGGGAAAAGAGAGGGAGGATTTGATGACCCCAAGGTTGCAAGCTGAGGAAACGGGGAGTAATAGTGTTATCCACAGATATTGAGAAAGAAGGAAGAGGGGAGGTGGGTTTAGGAGGAAAAATAAGAAGCTTGTTTTTGGCCATGCTCAATTTCAAGCAGTGGTGAGACATCCAGACAGCAATGTCAGATAGGCAGAGATCCAGGCCTGGATTGCTGGAGAGATTTCAGGTGTAAAGAAGTAGATCTGAGAGTCATCAGTGTAAAAATGATATTGAAAACCATGAGAGATTAGTGCTCCAAGGGACTGGGTATAGAGAGAGAAAAGGGGTGGGCCTAAGACAGATCCTTGGGGTACACCAGCTGAGAGTGTGATAGCAGTAGAAGAGGATCCAACAGAACAAACACTGAAAGTGATATGGGAAAGATAAGAAGAGAACCAGATAACACAGAGCCCTTAAAACCAAGCAAGGACAAGGTGTTGAATAGGTAAAAGCAGCAGAAAGGACAAGAAGGATGAGGGCTGAGTAAAGGCCCTTGGATTTTGCCAGGGACAGATTGCTGGAAACCTTTGCAAGAGCCATTTCAGTTGAATGTAAAAGACACAAAAGCCAGATTGCAGTGGATCCAGAAGGGCTTGAGGAGAGAGAAAGTCAAGGCAATGGTGATGAACTGCATGTTCAAATACTTTAGAAATGAAGGGGAGAAGGGAGATGGGTCGAACAGTTGCAGTGGAGAGCGATAGGTTGAAAATAGATGGAAGGGATGACAGTGGAGAAGATGGAGCTTAGTTGGGAATAGGATCTATGCTCTGTATGCTCCAGCCTCACGCTCTGCTCTCTTTTAACTCTGTAGATTGCTTGGAAGGTGGAAGGGGGAGGGGGGCTGGAACAGAACATTACATTCTGCTATCCTAGCTCTGGAATCTGAAAATAAATGGAAAATGTGCCCCATTTCTCCAAGAAATGAAGCCTTGCAAAACATAAATTCAAGTGTAGTAAGATGGTAGGAAAACTGCTAGGTGCTCGTGACCTAGATTGGCTACTGTTGGAAACAGGTTACTGGGCTTGATGGACCTTGGTCTGCTCCACTATGGCATATCTTATGTTCTTATGATTTCAGTGGTTCTCAAGCCTATTCTGGGGGTCTCCAGCCAGTCAGGATATCTACAATTAATGTGCATAAGATAGATTTGCATGTGCTGCCTCCACTGTATGCAAATCTATCTTATGCATATTTATTGAGGATGTAATCCTGAGTTGAGGACCCCTGCCCTCCATGGTATGCCTTAGTGGCCTAGCTACCATGGTCAGCTGAAGGTGCTAAAGAGCTTGCGACGTTCTTTCAGCATCGCTGTGACTCAGAGACCACCACCACAGTAGTGGCAGTACTTTTCTGTCCCTTTTGTGGGATAAACTGTATGGCCTCAACAGCTTTATTAACCCCTGCTGTCCCATACAATTCTTGCCAGTTCCTGGTATAGCTATGACCAAAAGTATGAATTTACAAGTCCAAAAGTCACCAGCTGCATATCATCTCCTTGCTAATAATACTGTCCTTCCTATCTCTGAATCAGATATTTCCCAATACAAAGTATAAATCCACCTGCCCCCTAACCACTTCCCGAAAATATAGCCCAATCTCATTTCCATTGTAGGTCAAGCTCGTTTGGTGAAGATGAGTGTCTTGTTCTTTCCAGGAATACCCCTGCCTCTCTCTGCGCTTAGGGAAAATGAGGATGGTCTATTCATTGACATCTTGACATTGAGTCCAAGGGGGAAAGATGCTGCAGGCCAGTAATTACAGCCTGGTGCTGTCACTTCAGTTCTTACTGTTGATCTACGACCTCTTTGTCAACTCCTTCTCTGAGCTGCTGCGCATGGCTCCTGTCATTCAACTGGTCCTCTTCATGTAAGTGTAGTGCTCCCTGTCCCTAGATGGTTATCATTAATATTCTTATCCCTTCCTCCCTCAAGCATTGTACATCCTTCCTATCTGTTCTTGAACTTCCTTCATGCATCATGTGCATCATGTTTTTTTCTCCTTGTCTGGTCAACTCTGAATCTTATCCTTGTTCCCAACAAAGTCAGAGGTAGTACTAGAAGTTTAGGTATGGTCACATTTCACATCCGCCAAGTGAGGTGATCAACATCTGTTTGTGTAGTTGTAGTGATCTAACAGAAAGATGTCTCTCTCTGCATTCCATTTCTGAAGCCAGCTGGATCCTTAGGGCCTGTTTCCTATTTTTAGAACTTGGAATGATATCACGGAGCATAATTATGAGGAGAGAGAGACATTTGAAATAGCAGGTGGGAAGGTCAAAGTGAAGGAACAGAATTTTTGAAAACTATCAGTGGGGTTGCCAGGATTCCCTTTCTAGTGTTGAAATTCTGATGAATTGAAAAGACAGTTGTATGCTGCTTTCTGGTTTTATAATATCCTATCTTCTGTTTTCCCTGGGCCTATGTCTCCTTTCATGTGAATAATTTTGTTGACATCTTGGGTTTGTCTCTACAGTATTCAGGACATCGCAATTCTCTTCAATGTCATCATCCTCTTCCTCATGTTTTTCAACACCTTCGTGTTCCAGGCTGGCCTGGTCAGTCTTCTCCTCCACAAGTTCAAAGGGACCATCATCCTGTCAGCTGTCTACCTGTTTCTGAACATTGCTTTCCACATCTGGGTCATGGTAGGGAATCTGGACAAAGGGGTTTATGATGTTTATTTTGCCATTTATAGAACTCTCTACCAGGACTCTATTACTACAGATTTTATACAGATGCAATGAGTCTTTTCCCAAAACAACTTACAGTCTAAATGGATATCCGAGTCAACAGGAGATAAGTGACATGCTCAAGGCCACACTAATTGTCAGTGGAATAAATAGGTTCCCAGCCTATTATTCTAACCACCAGGACACACTCTGTCTGTCTTTGAGACAAAGTAAATTGAAGGCTATATCATTCTGATTTGGTCAAGACAGCAGAGAGGTTTATGCCCCTCATTTTAATTTGGATGGGGCAGAATAAACCTTTGTTTCACATGGCAGGAGGAGCATTAACACACAATAGTTATGTTCTACAAAAGGAAATGGTGTATGATTGTTGTAGATGAGGTGGAGCTATCAGTATTTGGTTGTTTGATGTGTTATAATGTTGTTAAAAATATGGCTGCTGCTCTCCTTGGGTTGAGAGTAGCAGTGTCTGATTGTTGCTGTAGATGGGGTGGGATGACTGTTGCCCAGGAAGGGATGAGGTTGTAAGGTTGACAGTGTTTAGATAATGACTTCATTAATAAGAATAGTCTGTTGTTCTTATAGACAGATATAAGATGTTCTTTCAAGTATTTAGTAGACAGAACTGATCCCTCATGTTTCTCATTAAAGCTGCTTACCTGATTAACCTTTCTGTACTCTTGTAATCCATTCCCCACTCAAGGCTCATCCTTGCCTTTCTTTTTCAGAACCTGCGTTGGGAAAGCAACAGTCTGAGATGTGGAGTGGATGTATGCAGCAGTCGCTTTGTCTGGACTGATGGGCTTCTTGCTCTCTTTGTGTTCCAGAGACTGGGTAAGGACTTGATGGAATTACTCTCCATGCTCCTCAGTATCTTCAGAGTAAGATCTGCACTTACCTAGTCAATTTACAAGACAGTTTTTCAAACACACAATTGGGGGTGCAAAAATATTAGGAAACTTCAGCACAAGCCAACATTTTTAGGAGTTGGTGAAAAATTATATTCTCTTTTTCCCCACATGTGTATTTATTTTCCATTTTTTGATGTTTGACATATTTTGCTATTTTCTTCCCCCTCCAATCTCCCTTCTATGGCTCAGCAGCAGCAGCTTCTTAATTCTAGTCTCAGCCATTCTATCTGAGCCCAGTGGCAGGCACTAAGATTTTGGGTGCCCAGGCTTGTTCTTGCTCTGTCTCCACTTACTAGTAGTGTCCTCATAGCGTCCATGGTCTATACCGTCCCCATACTACTTCTGCAGGCCACACTGTCCATATTGGAGCCAAACCCTAAACAAAAGTATATATGGGATAGCCTGCCTGGAGTGGCAGGTACGACTCTAGCCATCTTACTGGGCAGACTGCATTGACTATGCTGGTCTTTGTCTATTCTCATTTACTATGTTACTTGAGACAAAGGAGTCATCTCCAGGTGGGCCAAAAAGTCAGGGTTGTTATATCTATTCTGTTTTTTCTTTTGGCTCCCCAGCAGATGTGATGTATTGTTTATTTATTTAAAAGGATTTATAAACCACCTACACACTAAATAGCAAAGTCTTAAGTGGTGTATTGTGTATTGTAATACAAGAGCATACTCTGCAGAGGATACAGGAGTGCCTTGAATTTCTGGGCGGACATGGAAGTGAAAAGAGCTTAGAATTATTATGACTTTGTTTCCTTTCTTGCATCCCAGTGGCTGTATTATACTATTATTTCTACAAGAGAACTGCAGTGTGCCTTGGCGACCCACGCTTTTATGAAGATTCACTATGGCTGCGCAAAGAGTTTTCTCGTATTCGTAGCTGACCACCCATAGCTCATTCAGTGACACAGGATCCTGACAGTATCATCAGCTCTGCCATTACAGCCTGAAACACCAATAATAGTCAACATTTTGAACAGTTACTCTGAGTGGACTTTTAAATAACCACAAGCTAATTCTTTTTATTGTGCATAATAAGCAACTCCACTTTGGTGCAGAAACTATTTTCATAAGTGATTTATCTTAATTGTATATAGTGGTGATTTTCCGGACAAGTAAGAAGTAAGTCCTCGCATATGAATGATATCCCTGACGGAGCCCTACATGGCAATGCTCCCTGGCTTCTATTAGAAGCTTTTGGGAGGCTCCATTGCACATGTGCACCTGCCCTTCTGCCTGTCGCGGCACCATCTTCTCCAGTCTTTTTTTTTCCACGGAGCCCCTAGGGCATGTCCCTGCACCATCGATAAAGCTTTTTGCTCTTAATCCTTTGGGGTCCTTTTTCTATTGAGTGAGTTTTCATTGCCCATCACTGGTAGCGCCGGTCCCAGTGCTGTCACTTTCATTTTTTAGTATTTTTGTCCTTTTTTTTTTTTCTTCTTTTTTGTTTTCTCGTGCAGCAAGCAGGTTTAAGAAGTGCACCAAGTGTGCCCGGACCATCTCTGTCACGGATTGGCACAATTGGTGCCTTCAGTGCCTGGGACCTGGCCACCAGCCCGCTTCTTGTAACCTGTGTTTGCAGGTGACCAGAAGGGGCCCGAAGAGTCAGGAGAAGCAGCAGGAGTCCTTTATCGAGCTGACAGATTCTGCATCTTTGACCCTGGCATCGGCCCCGATGTCTTCACACAGCATCGCAGAGGCATTGTCATCGAGAGCAGCCCAAGCGCACTTGGAGCCGAGGGACCATGGTGCCCCGGAGCAAAGGATATCCCTTGATCTTTGCCCGGAATCTATTTCAGCATTGAAGGGGGCATCCGAGCACTGGGCCAAGGTCCATGTGCACAGACATCAGAGCCCTACCCAACACAATGGCCAGGAAAGGCCTGCTAAAGTACCCCGACAAGAGGACTCGTCGCCCAGGGTACTGGAGGATAGGCAGGCATCCTCTGATGTCCCCACTGTTGTGGATTCCCCAACAGGGGCACAGGAGCTGGTGGCCAAAGTTGTGATTCCGGCCCCAATGCCTTCGGAGACAGATGTCTTGGAGGAATGCCTTCGAGCTCTCGAGGCTGGCTCCTCAGTGCCTACGGCATTGCCACTGCAGGCCGTGCAGTCTATCCTTGAGACCCATGCACTGCCCTCCGATGCAGGTGTATCGGGCTGGCAATCAGAATCAATGCTGGTTACTCCAACCATGTCCTTATGGAGTGAATCGGGGTCCGATGCCCCAGTGAGGCCACTGAAGCACTTGATGCACCATCGGTCTCAGAGGCACTCTATGCGCAGCCAGAGTCGACACCGGGAAGAGGCCCGACGCAACTTTGACTTCCTCTCGGAGTCAGACTCCGATGGCTGGGAGACTGAGGCAGAATCAGAGGTGTCAGAGAGCAGATCCCCTGAGCTCTCTTCAGACACCTCTCCTCCATACGAACGGCAGAATTCACCCCCGGAGGACATGTCCTTGCAGGACTTTGTGCGGGATATGGCCAAGGCCATTCCCTTCTCCCTGGAGTTGGAGGACGAGCCCAGGGCAAAGGATCTGGAGATCCTTCAGTATCCTTTGGTCCCCAAGGAGATTGTGATGGTGCCGGTGCACCATATCCTGCAGAGGCTGCAGATGAGGATGTGGGAGAACCCCCTCACAGTGCCAGCAGTCAGCAGGCGGCTGGAGTGTATGTATCTGGTTCAGAAGGCCCCAGGTTTTGAGAAGTCTCAACTCCCGCACCACTCACTGGTGGTGGAGTCCGCTATGAAAAGGATCAAGAGCAGTAAGACACACTCCTCAGTTCCCCCGGGTAGGATGGCAAGAACCTTGGACTCCTTTGGCAGACGGTGCTTCCAGAGCACCATGGTGGTGGCCAGGATTCTTTCGTACCAACTGTACATGGGCATGTTCCTCAAGGATATCATGCAAGATCTGGCTGAGTTTGGCCCGCTTCTCCCTTCTGAGCGCCTGGACTCCTTTTGTGCCCTGGTGGGTCATGGCAAGGACTGCTCCAAATTCATGGTCCGGGCGACTTATGACGCCTTTGAGTTAGCCAGCAGGGCCGCAGCAGTGGGCATTGGAGCCCGCCGGCTTGCCTGGCTTCAGTCCTTGGACCTGGAGCAGCGGGTCCAGGATAAGCTGGCCGATATGCCTTGCCTGGGTGAGAACCTCTTTGGGAAGCAGGTGGAGGCTAAATTTGGTGAGATTGAGATGCAGCATGTCTCCTTCACCAGGCTTTCGAGAAAGACGGCTGACCCTTTTCATAAGAAGTACCAGGGCAAGAAGACCTACTACCAGCGTAAGCGCCGGTACCTTCCGAGCCCACAGAGTTCTCTGCCAAAGGTGCAGACTCCTCGTCAGCAACGCCGAGAGAAGCCATAGAAGGTCCAGCTGGTCCCGCAACCCAAACCTTGGGCAGGATTTTGACTTACTCCTCCAGAGCATAGCCAATCTGTCAATTTCCACAGGGGATAGCCCTCCGGTGGGGAGGAAGGCTTGTCGTGTTCGCCCAAAGATGGCCCCTGATCACCTCGGATGCGTGGGTGCTGCAGATAGTCCAAAGCAGCTATATGCTGCCCTTCACCAAGCTGCCATCCCCTTTCCCTCCAGGGAGTTTACACTAGACCCCCTAAAACAGCCTGCTACAGGGGGATGTTTCCACCCTGCTCACACATCTTGCCATTGAGCTGGTAAGAGGGGTTCAGCCTATCCTGGACCTCCGAGACCTTAACACATACCTAGTGCAAGAAAAGTTCAAGATGGTCTTGCTGGGGACCTGCTCTCGTACCTCCTAAAGCACAATTGGCTATATGCCCCCTGGATATCAAGGATGCTCACAGAAAATACCTCAGGTTCGTCTTGGGGGACTGGCACTTCCAATACCAGGTTATTCCCTTCGGTCTGGCATCAGCATCCCAAGTCTTCACTAAGTGTCTTGCAGTGGTGCCGCTTACTTGCAGAATCTGGAGGACTGGCTCATAAAGAACTCCACTCCAGATGGGGTCCATTGGTTGGCTCAACTGACCATCCAGGTGCTCGAATGTCTGGGGTTCATGGTCAACTACCCCAAGTCTCACCTTGGACCCGCCTGGACACCCTTGGGCTTGGGCCTTTCTCCTGATGGCTCGCCTGCAGAGGCTGACAGCCTTGGTCCACGACACCTGGCAGTGAATTCAGTTGACGGCCCGGGGAATGCTGAAGGTGCTTGGTCATATGGCCTCGACTGTATATGTCGCTCCTCTGGCCCATCTGTAGATGAGACAAGCTCAGTGGACTCTGAGGATGCATTGGAAGCAGGTCGCTGGCCGCCTCCGGAACTGGGTGGTGGTCACCATGCCTCTGGTCTGGTCCCTGCACTTGTAGCTGGAGCTGCAGAACTTGCTCAGGGGTCTCCCTTTTTAGGGGTTCCCCCACCCCCAGAGGATGCTGATGACAGATGCATCCAAGTGGGGCTGGAGGGCCCATCTGGACAGCCTGTGCATGCAGGTCCTGTGGTCCAAGCAGGAGAGCCTGCACCAAATCAGTTTCTTGGAACTCCAGGCCATAGCAAATGCCCTATGAGCATTCCAGGTTCATTTGGCCAACCAATCTGTGCTGATTCAGGCGGACAACCAGGTGGTGATGTATTAGGTCAACAAGCAAGGCATCCCAGGGTCGTACATCCTATGCTGGGATGCGGTCCACAAGTGGAAGTTCACCATCACTCACAGGATAGAGCCGAGAGCAACTTATCTGCCTAGGGATCTCAACTCCTTGGTGGACCAGCTGAGTTGCACCCTCCAGCTGCATGAGTGGACCCTCAACAAGGAGGTTGTGGGGAAGATCTTTCAGGAGTGAAGTACTCCCGCAATAGATCTCTTTGCCACTTCATGCAACACCCAGGTGGGTCAGTTTTGCTCCAGGGTTGTGTCCAGTGACCGGCTGGCATGAGATGTCTTCCTCATACACGCAGGAGTGGGCTTGCTGTGTACCTATTCTCCCATTCCGCTCATGCTGAAAATCTTGCTGAAGCCGCAGGCCAGCAGGGACACAGTGGATGATCCTCTTTGGTCCGTATTGACTCAGGCAGCCGTGGTACCCCCTGCTGCTCCAGCTCTCTCAGAGCCTGCCTTTACGGCGGCCCCAGATCTCATCTCTTGTTGCATCCCAATGTACAGTCCTTGGCCCTCACTGCATGGATGTTGAGCTGGGTAGTTCTCTCAGGTCTCAACTTATCGGAGAATATTATGGAGGCCCTTCTGGCCTTCTGCAAGACTTCTATGCGAAGGTCTTATGTGTTTAAGTGGCGGTTCTCCTGCTGGTGCGCGGACCAGGCTTGGATCTCTTTTCCAGTGCAGTGGACAGGTTGCTGGAATACTCTCCTATACCTCTCAGACTCTGATCTGAAGTCCAATTCAGTCAGAGTCCACCTGAGCACAATCGGGGTCTACCATCATGGCTCAGAGGGGAAGCTTATCTCAGCCCAGCTCCTGATGGTTCTCTTCATGTGGAGTTTACTTCATTCTAAACCTCCAGTCAAGCCCATGCTGGCTGCTTGGAACCTTAATGTGGTTCTATCACAGCTCTTGTAGGCTCTCTTTGAACTGCTTGCTTCTTGCCCTCTGAAGTTCCTGACCTGGAAGGTCTTGTTCCTGGTGGTGGTCACTTTTGCTTGCCATGTCAGTGAGCTCCAGGTCTTGGTGGCTCACCCAGTGTACACCAGGTTCTACCATAATAGAGTTGTCTTGTGCATGCATCTGTATTTCCTGCCAAAGATGGTATCTGTGTTCCACTTAACTAGTCAGTTGTTCTACTGACCTTCTTCCCCAGGCCTCACGCCAGTAAGGGGGAGGCGGCGCTGTACATGTTTGACTGCAAGCATGCCTTGGCCTTCTACCTTGAGCGGACAAAGGCCCACTGTAAATCCACCCAGCTGTTTGTCTTTTACTCTAGCAAGCTGGGGCTGCCATTTTCAAATGCACTCTGTTGATTTGGCTAGCAGACTGCATCTCTTTTGCTTATGCCCAGGCAGGCCTAAGCCTTGATGGTCATGTCACGGCTCACAATGTCAGAGCCAAGGCTGTGTCAATGGCCAACTTATACTCAGTCTCCATGGAGGAGATATGCACATTCACAGCTTATTAATGTCTGGATGAGGATTCCCTATATGACAGCAACGTTGGCCAAGTCGTGCAACAGGATCTCTTTGGGAATTAGGTTTCAACTCCTGCCCACTGGCCCTTCTGTCCGCCCCAGGCTCGAAAAATAAGTTCCTCAGTGAAGATGTACGCTGAAGATGTTGAATCAGTTGAGTCCCCTAGGGGGATTACCCATGCTGTTTCTATTTTTTTTCTCCGGTTCTGTTGCCCCTGTTGGGCTTTGGGCTTCCTCTGTTTTCAGTAGCCTGTCCATGGAGAAAGTGTAGTTATTCACCTATAGCAGGCATTCTCCATGGACAGCAGGAATAAGCCCTCACAACCCTCCCACCTCCTCAAGGAGTTGTTTTTGGGCTACAGCTTTTGTATTTTACTGGAGAAGATGGCGCCCAGTAAGTAGGAAGGTAGGTGTGCATGCTCAGTGGAGCTTCCAATAGAAGCTGGGGAACGCTCCCACACGGGGGTCCGTCGGAGAAGTCACCTATACGTGAAGACTTATTCATGCTGTCCACAGAGAACACCTGCTACATGTGAGTAACTATGGTATCTTGAGCTTTAAAAACTACAAAGTTGATGAGTATGAATGTTTACACTCCAAGAGTGTAATTATGCACATGTATTTTTGATATAATGTATAACTGTTGTAGAAATTGTGTACACACAAAAATTACAGAAATGAAGAAGAAAACTATTTCTGTTTGTAAACACAATCTTTTTTTAAATTTAATTGCCAAATCAACAATGTTGATTTCTTTTAAGCTGGCTAACTTCCTCTCAGATCATCTGTCTTCAGGGTGAGCAGACTTAACATTTTGCTGTTAGACCATTGAGTCACAACTGTCATCACCATATCTGACTTCTTGTCTGATATTTTGGTAGCTTTTCCCATAGATAGAAACATGGAAAAAAGACTTGGTAAGTATCAAGGGAATAAAAAATTCCGACATTGCTTCAGCAATGAAATATCTGGGAATATTTGCCCCGCAGCAGTATATTTTTTTGGCAGGTTGAGATACAGGGTTGAACCAATGTAAGATTTCCCCAAAGAGAATGACATACCTAAGCTGCTTGAGAAGATATTTTTATTGTATCGATAGACAGATCTACATGTGACTGAGACAGTGCATGTAAATCTATCTCAGGCTTATTCATTGTGGATATCCAGAAAACTGAATTGACTGAGGTTCCTGTTGGACAGATATGGAAATCACCAATCTGTGTATATCTATGGGTTTGTGATATGTAGTGTGTGGAGATGATACTTTGGGGCCCTTTTACTAAAGTGTGATAAGGTTTTTTGTTCTTAACATGCATGAATTTTTGATCCTAATGTGTGCTAAGTGCAACCAGCCTATGCTGTTGGGGATGTCCAGCATGTTCCTAGCAGTTACCATACTGCAAAGTACCTTACAGTACATTAAGGTCATTCACAATTACTAAAGGTGCATTTAACATGCTAATTTCAACACAGTAAGTCCAAAGCACTAACTGCAATGTGCAGTCCATGCGTACCTTTACCCATATCCTGCCATCCTTCACTGTTGTGTGATGAGCAGTTAATGCAGAAATCAGCACGTAGTAACACTAACCCCTTACTGTATGTTAAAGAACACATTGACCATTAGCATACTTGGTAAAAGTTCCCCTTTGTGTCTATATATTTTGCAAGTCTAGCATTTCTTTGTACCACAATATCCTTTGATTTGCAGTATTCTGGTCTGGTTAGATTGTAGTTTGTTCCTCATGAATATATTGCAATGATTGGGAAGGCTATGTATAGGCTATGAGAAGTAATTTAGTGAATTTTGTTTTCAGTGTTTCATCAGCAGTAGGCAAAGGGTAAAAATCTTCAGCACTGAATCCTGAGGCATGATGCAGGATTGTAAATAGTGAGAAGAAACCCGTTTTGTTTGTAGAATTTTTTTTAATTGAAGTAGTTTTTCTTTGGGCATATCTATGGCACATTCCATTTCTATATTAGTCTGGCAGCATGTGCCTGTTGGGTAAAAGTGTTGCAGAGACAGATGAGGTCTCGCTCTCTAGCATCTTCATTTGAATAGATGAGATGGTAGTAGCCTGATTAAAAACTACATAAGAGTATGAACACATAATCAAACTCTGCAATTTGTTGCTGGAGGATATAGTAAAATCTGTTAGTGTAGCTGGGTTTAAAAATGGTTTGGATAAATTCCTGGATCAAAAGTTCATCAACCATTATTAAGGCGGACCAGGGAAATCCATTGCAGCATGGAATCTGTCTACTTTTTGGGAACCTGACAGGTACTTGTGACCTGGATTGACCACTGTTGGAAACAGGATATGGACTTGATGGACCTTTAGGTCTGACCCCAGTATGGCATTTCTTATGTTCCTTATCACTTTATGATTGCTCCAGTCTTTACTTCCTGTGAAAGGACTAGAAGCCAAAGCAGTTTAGATATTTAATAGTTGGCTTAGAAGTGAGGTTCACGACTGTCATGGTATGCACAAAACTAACCACTACAATACAGGCAAATCCCAGTAATAATGTTAACTTATACACTCAAGCAAATCACCAAAAAAAAAACATAGCGTTCACTTTTTCAAATTTGCTTCCATTTTTTTCTTAAATAATACAACAATAAGATTGCGTATTCCTTCCAATTAAAAAAGAAAATAGGAGAAAAGACCTCAGAAATGTCCCTTCAACTGTAAAAGCCAACTTAATTAGGCCTTGGGCACTTTTCCTCATAGGTAATAACAACCCCTCTATCAATACTTTATTATTTGAAACTCTTCATAATTGTACGTAAAAAAAATCATCAACTTATCTGAGAGCGTCTTGCAGTCAATATCCTCTTGATGTGGCTGCGATTTGCAAGCACGCTGCATCAGGAGTGTGTCTATAGAATCGTAATTGCTGTCTTTTAGAATAAAGCTTCTTTTCACTGAATAAAGTTGCAGCAACTGACTCACTTCATTCAGTGGAAAGAAGCTTTACGGGGTATTCTAAAAGATAGCAATTACGGTTCTATGGACAGACTCCTGATGCAGCTTGCTTGCAAAACGCAACCATGTCGAGTGTGAGGATATTGACTGCAAGACGCTGTCAGATAAGTTGATGATTTTTTACGTACAATTATGAAGAGTTTCAAATAATAAAGTATTGATAAAGGGGTTGTTATTACCTATGAGGAAAAGTGGCCAAGGCCTAATTAAGTTGGCTTTTACAGTTGAAGGGACATTTTGTCTTTTTCCCTATTTTTTTAATTGGAAGGAATATGCAACCTTATAGTTGTATTTTTCTAAGAAAAAATGGAAGAAAGTTTGAAAAAGTGTACACAGTTTGTTTTTTTTGTGTGATTTGCTTATGTGTATGCACAGAATTAACCCATTTGGAGAAAGTGCCCCTGGTGGTAGACAGCAGTTTGTATGTAGTCTCTTTAATAAGTAGAGGGGTATCTAAGAAATTTATCTTAGTGGTGGAATATTCAAAGATAAGCTTTATAGAAGGATGAAGTTGTTGAAGTCCTTATGGAATTGTGATCCATCTTCCTATCAAGTATCACAAGCATAAATATTCATTTTTTAGGGCCAGTGTGGCTGCTACTAGAACTCTACAGCACACCATTAGAAAACTTATTGTTACCTTTCTAGTAAAATTACATTTCATTTGTGATGTGACTGGTTGCAGAGATCTTTGTTTTAGAAATTTCATTTAAAAAAAAACACATGCCCAAGATACCTATGAACCTAAATGTAGAGTTAGAAGAGAGAAAGGGAAAGATCATATAGTTTTCTTTTTGAGAAGAGGCTGAGAAAAGTAGGAGAATGGTGGAAGAGAAACTTTGCTCATTTATGTCTGTGGTTATAAGTTTGAAAGTAGTTTCTTGGGCTTCTTCATGTTTCTGTGCTACCAGATTCTGAGTGAACCCTGTGGCATCAGCATGGACAAGAGTGAGCTTGAAGGTCACAGCAAGCTAGGAACACAAACCTACAACTCCATAAGGGACTGTATAGATTTTCATGACATGGCATTGTTTACAATTTAATTTTAAAATGAGCAATGTATGCAAACAATATTACTCCATGTTTCAGATACTGATCCTGTGGATTGTTCTGTGACACTGTTTTGGGGACCTCTTCTAGCAGCACTAGCTGATGTATTTTTGGATTCATGAACAGATATATCCCACTAATACTCTGACTTTTCTTTTTAATTTGATTTAGCACTGATTTTATACACATTTTTATAGTTAGTATGACTATAAATATTTTTTTTTACATTAAAGAATGTTGACTTGTATTGCTGGGCTTCACTTTCATCTCATAGAAAGAGAAAATGGTGACAGATAAAGGTAAATTAGTCTTACCTGCTAATTGTAGTTCCTTTAGGGACTCAAGTCTAGTCTAGTCCCCACCTCTGGGTTTTGCTCCTCCTCCAGCAACTTGGAGACTGATAAACATCATCCTTTTTTCTGATGTCACTGGTATATCTTGTGAGGATCCGCCTCTCTGCTCCAGTTATCTATTGACAAAGCAAACTCACCAGAGCAACAATTAAGTAGCACACAGAAACCAGACTATAACTAACCCCCAAACCTAAGGGTCTTCTATAGCATATATATATATATATATAATATATTTTTTTTTTTTTTACAAAAGACAACCTATCAGGCCTGCTCCTGCCAAAAACCGAGGAGAGTGCCCTACTTTACCACCTTGCTCGCTAACCTGCGGAACCGCTTACCTGTTTAGTTCACCTGCTTCAGGCATAGCATCCGCCAAGAACCAACCTGGGAGAGAATCGGGACTAGACTTGAGTCCCTAAAGGAACTACAATTAGCAGGTAAGAGTAATTTACCTTTCCTTAGCGGTTTTCAAGTCTAGTCCCCACCTCTGGGTAAGTAACAGAGCAGTAATTCAATGGGAGGGACCCGCTAGCCCCGCCTGAAGCACAGCAGAGCCAAAACACGCATCCCTGTGTTGCTGAACATCGAGACGGTAATGCTTAATGAAGGGACCCAAGGATGACCAAGTCATCGCCTTGCAGATCTCCACCGCCGTCACCTTACCAACCTCTGCCCACGAAGCCGCTTGCGCTCTAGTAGAATGAGCCCTCAAGCCCTCGGGAACCGGCCTCCCCTTCAAAACATAGGCTGAAGCTATGGCCTCTTTAATCCACCTGGCAATGGAAGCTCGGGACGCTGACTCTCCCTTTCGTAGCCCCCCCAAACAACACAAACAGCCTATCCGTCCTGCGGAAACCTTCCGTCCTCCGCAGATACTTCCGCAAGGCCCTACGGATATCCAAAACATGGGCCTTATCGGCAGAGGCCGACAACCTCTGATCCCTGAACACCAGCAGAGCTACCTCCTGATTCAAGTGAAACGGCGAAACCACCTTGGGTAAAAACGAAGGAACAGGTTGCAACACCACCTTGGCGTCATGGAAAGACAGAAACGGTTTCTTACAAAGACTGCAACTCCGAAATCCGCCTAGCGGAACAAATAGCCACCAGGAACATGACCTTAAGCGTGAGATCCTTCAAGGACGCCCCCGACAGAGGTTCAAACGGCTCCCGACCTAGCGCCTCCAGCACCAAGGGAAGACTCCATCTCGGTACAATTGGTCTACACGGAGGCCTAAGCAAACCTACCGCTCTCAAGAATCTCTTGACATCCGGGTGCGACCCAACCGCCATACCTTCTACCTTTCCCCTGTAACAGGATAACGCCGCAACCTGTACCCGGAGGGACGCTGCCGCCAAACCTTTCTCCACACCATTTTGCAAGAAAGCCAACAGCTGCGGGACAGTCGCTCTCAACGGCTGGAACTGCCGCTCCAAGCACCAATGCTCGAAGACGTGCCAAACCCTAATGTACGCCAAAGAAGTAGACCGCTTATGAGCCCTCAACAACGTGGCAATAACCGCCGCCGAATAGCCCTTCTTGGCTAGCCACGCCCTCTCAATAGCCAGGCTGTAAGCGAGAACCGATCCACGAACGGCATGCGCAGAGGTCCCTGCGTCAACAGATCCCGCCGCAGAGGCAGCTTCCACGGCTCCGCCACGAGTAGACAACGCAGATCCGTGTACCAGGGTCTCCTGTGCCAATCTGGAGCTATCAGTATCACTTCGCCCCGATGACTCTCGATACGCTGTACCACCTTTCCTATCAGTACCCAAGGCGGAAACACGTAAAGCAGCTGCTGCTCCGGTCATGCCTGAATGAGCCCATCCAGGCCCTCGGACATCCGTTCTCTTCTTCTGCTGTAAAAACGACTGGCTTTTGCTGACTGAAACGTGGCCATTAGGTCCATCACCGGCGTCCCCCATCGCTTCACCAGCAGCTCGAACACGTCCTGTTGTAGAACCCATTCCCCTGGGTCCACCTTGACCCTGCTGTGGAAATCGGCTTCCACATTGTCCACTCCGGCGACATGCGCCGCCGATATCGCTGGCAGATGCTGTTCGGCCCACTCGAATAACCGTTCTGCTTCGGCCTCCAGATGGACGCTGCTCGTGCCGCCCTGTCGGTTGACATAGGCCACTGCTGTCGCATTGTCGGAAAACACGCGAACCGCCTGCCCGCTCAGCTGCTGCTGAAACTCCTGCAGCGCGAGAGTCACCGCTCTCAACTCCAAGCGGTTGATCGACCAACACCTCTCCTGATCACTCCAGTGGCCTTGCGCGAAGCTGCCCTGAAAATGAGCCCCCCAGCCTGACAGACTGTCATCTGTCGTCAGGGGCACCCAAGAAGACGCCTCCAAAGGCATCCCCACCTCCAGGACCTCGGGGCGCAACCACCAGAGCAGGGCCTGCCGTGCCTCCTCCGGACACAGAAGCACCCGTAAGAGGGAATCGTTTTGGTGCGACCATCGTCTGAGCAGAGCCCGCTGCAGCGGTCTCATGTGAGCCCTCGCCCACGGCACCACCTCCAACGTTGCTGCCATTGTCCCCAGCAACTGTAAATAGTGCCATGCCGTAGACCGCCGCCTGTCCAAAAACCGCTGGACTAAGGCTCGCAGCCCGAGCGCCCGCTGACGTGGCAGAAAAATCCGTCCCGCCTCTGTATCGAAACGGGCCCCCAGGTATTCTAGATGCTGCGACGGAGTCAACTGGCTCTTTGACACATTGACCACCCAACCGAGACTCTGCAGAAACTCCACTACTCTCCGTGTCACCACCTCGCTCTCTGCTCGCGACTTCACTCGAATCAACCAATCGTCCAAGTACGGGTGAACTGTGATGCCCTCCTTCCGCAACGCTGCAGCCACCACCACCATCACCTTGGTAAATGTTCGGGGAACAGTGGCCAGCCTGAAAGGCAACGCCCGGAACTGAAAATGGCCCCCTGGGACTGCAAAACGGAGAAACGTCTGATGCTCCTCCAGGATCGGGACATGCAGGTATGCTTCCGAAAGGTCTAACGCCGTGAGAAACTTGCCCTTTCTTACCGCCACAATGACGGATCGCAACGTTTCCATATGAAAGTGGGACACACGTAGACACCGATTCACCCTTTTGAGATCCAGGATAGGCCGAAAGGTTCCTCCCTTTTTGGGCACTATTTATTTATTTACATTCTCTTATATACCGCGCTATTCTGCATCAGTGCGGTTTACATTGAACAAACTGAAATTACATTGAACAGGGCATTATAACTTGGAGATAACTATTTTACAGGGAACATGGGCTATGGAGGGTTAAGTGGCTTGCCCAAGACCACAAGGAGCACCTGTGGGACTAGAAACCCCAGTCCTTCCAGCCCAAGGTTGCTGTCCTCTAGTGGGATTTGAACCCCCGACCTTTCAGCCTGTAGTACCTTGCCCCAACCACTAGGCCACTCCTCCACTCCACTATGAAGTAAATGGAGTACCGACCGCAGCCGCATTGGTCGAGGGGAACTGGCACAATGGCGTTCAAATCCAGAAGCCTCTGAACCGTTTCCCGCACCGCCGCGACCTTGCCCGGCGCTTTGCAAGGCGACTGCACGAACGAGTCCCGTACCGGCCTTAGCAGCTCCAACGCATAACCTTCTCGAATCACCTCCAACACCCACTGATCCGATGTGATTTGGACCCAGGCAGCGTAAAAAGCCCGTAACCGACCTCCGACGGGCACCACCCCCACCTGGGCTCTCCGCATCTCATTGTGACTTGCGCTGATTGGTGGAAGAGGAGGAAGAGGCCGCGAACCCTCTTCCTGCTCCCCAAAAGGGACAAAACCCCTGCGTCCGCATAGGAAAGCGACCTCTCTGAGCCTGACTGAACTTAGGAAAGCGGAATCGACGAAACTCACTCTGCTGTCCCCGGGCCGCAGGAGTCGACCGCCCCTGCTTTGGCTTATCCTCTGGCAGTCTACCTCCTTTTGGACTCACCCAAATCCTTAACTATCTTTTCCAAGTCTTCTCCAAACAGCAAGCGCCCCCAGAAGGGAAGCTTACTGAGTCTGGCTTTGGACGACCCATCTGCCGCCCAATTGCGCAGCCAGAGGTATCGGCGGGCCACTATCACCGACGCCATGCTCCTTAGAGAGGCCCCGAATGAGGTCATAATGTATATCAGCCAGATAAGCAGATCCCGACTCTAATCTAGCTGACTCTCCCACGGAACTGTCGCCATGCTCTCCTTGGATGCATTGCGACCACTGCAGGCATGCTCGCGCCACCCATGCCCCACAGATCGCCGCGTGTATGGAAAGCGTATTAACCTCAAACGCTTTAGTAAAGTATTCAACTTTCTGTCCTGAGCATCCTTAAAGGCCGTATTGCCCTCCACCGGGATGGTGGTCCTCTTGGTCACTGCCGAAACGGCGGCATCCACCTTGGGAGCCTTGAACAACTCCCTATCCTGCTCCACCAGCGGATACAGGCGGCACATAATCCGAGAACCTTTCAGATTCGCCTCCGGCGTATCCCATTCCTCCTGAATCATCTCCTTAATGACTCAATGAACCGGAAAAGCTCTTTGATTTCTACGAAACACCTGCAACAAAGGATCCTCCAATGTCTCATCCTCCGCAGGCCTGGGCGCTGGCATATTCAGAGCCTTCAGCGTCTCCGCTATGAGTGCCGACAACTCCTCCCTCCGGAACAACCGGACCACTCTAGCCTGGTCATCCTTTTCGGCGATCTCGCCTTCCTCCAGCTCACTCTAAATATCCAGATCAGGATCCCCTTCATCTGAGGGAACCTCCTCCGAGATCACGGACGGCTCCTTCACCTCCATCTCTGGTTTGGATCGCTTTCCTCCACTGCCCCCCATTCCAGAACTCAGAGGAATACCCTGGCGCTTATCTGCCCTCTTATCTCTGCTAGCGCTAGGAGTGGGCTCCTTGCGTAGAACCCCTGGGGCCTGTTGCAGAAAAACCTCAAATTTCTGAGAGAGCAGCGCCGCATACCCCTCCGGCAAGGCAGTCAGCGAGGGGCCTGGATCCGGTGAAGAGGAGGTACCCGCTACCGGTTCCGTACTCAGGAAGGTCTCCGCAACCGGCTCGCGCTCCGGGGCTGAAGAGTGAGGCAGAGCTCCCCCCTCCATGGGACTCTCCATTGTGCTTGCTTCCTGCACACAGCTCCGGCAAACACCAGCTTCGGATAGCGCGCCCTTTTTAGAGCCGCATACCAGGCACAGGGACTTGCTGGGCATCCCCCAAGAAATGACTGACTTTGTCTATTCTGGTTTTTTTTTTTTTTTTTTTTTTAAATAGTACCCCGAACTGCCACGGCTCCCCCGAGTCGAAAAAGGGCACTCAACGCACAGACCGAAGCTTCCCACTCAAAAATGCAAACCTGTCTAGGTCCTGAACGCCTGAACGTGTTCCCGCTCCCTGCCGCCACGCGGTCAGGCCCTGCGCGATTTCGCGCCCAAACTGCTCCTGACTGAACACGCGCTGAGACCCGGAGCCCGCTTACCTCTCCCGCCGCCTCCGCACTCCACCGACAAGCTGTTACAGCGTCGGGAGTCCAGCGGAGTATAAAGGGACGGCACTGCAACCCTCCGTTAGTCCGCCAAACCGGGCAGTCTCCTTTGAGCGGTTCGCAGGCAAAACTTCTGCATCCGCCCACTGCCGGCACTACAGCGAGACCTCCTGCACCTTCGGAGGCCCAGCTGGTTTTATCCGCAGGCTCCCCTGCCACTACTAAGCAGGTAAAGGAGGGAGGGGAAAGGAAGGGAGGGAGGGCGAGCAGGCCTGACAGCGTCTTAAAGGAACAAGCCCGCAGATCACCTAAACTAACCAATTAATCTACAAAATAAAATAACTGAATGGAATCAGAAAACCCCAAAGCAAATATTAAAACTATCACTACTTAATTGCTCCTCCAGTGAACCAGGAGCCCTGGTCCACTGTATCTCCAGCTGCTTGGAGACTGAGGCAACTGGAGCAGAGAGGCGGATCCTCACAAGATATATACCAGTGACATCAGAAAAAAGGATGATGTTTATCAGTCTCCAAGCTGCTGGAGGAGGAGCAAAACCCAGAGGTGGGGACTAGACTTGAGAACCGCTAAGGAAACACAATATGGCCTATCCAGTCTACCCATCCATAACTGCTAAGCTGTACAATCCCTTTCTCTCCTTCAAATCTTCTGTGCTTGCCCCATTCTTTTTTCAATTCAGATAAAAAAAGTTCTTTTCCAGGGTGTACCTCCAGTCCAGTCCAGACAATTGCATTATGCACACAGACCAGCAGGTGAAGGAACACTTTCTCAATTCAGTATAAATAGCCTGTACCCACTGACTGAGACAGTATTTCCTCAGTCTCAGCAGGTGGTGTAGCATTGTTTGGCTTGGACTAAGGAGCCTTGGTTTGGGCCCGAAGCCTAGGGTAGCTGAGGCCAGGGGTGCAGAATCCAGAGGTTCCAGGTCTTTCTACCATTTACCCCAGAGCCCAATCTCCCTGGCTCCCTCTCTTCCATCTCCCCAACTCTTGGGAGAGGGCCAGAGGTGAAAGCCTTGCACTGCGGACTGCGGATAAAAAAAGAGAAAACAAAACAGAGCACAGACAGGCACGCAGCTTTGAGGAGCGTGGGTCCGGCAATCCAGAAGAGGGGGGCACTCCAGGTAATTCCCGAGGGCAGTAGTGGTGCAATCTTTTTTTATTGTTTTTTGGCTGCAGATCGCTGGGGGAAGCACAGCACACCACAGCCACATGGAGCAGGCTTGGTGCACTCTGTGCGGCAGCTGCCGGTCACAGGTCTCTGAAATAGAGCTGTGCCTCAGATGCTGTAGAGTGGACACATTGGCTGCAAAGGACATTGTGGGGACCTGGGATGGGTCCGAAGAGGAGGCTGGTAAATTTGGAGACTGCGGAGAGACCATGGCCAAGCTTGGCAGTCCTGCGCCTTTGGTGGGAACCACTGCCATCTTGTCTCCCTTCTGGAGATTGTTGAAGAGGAGCTAGTCCGGTCCTGCGGTTAGCCCGAGAAGCCCACAGAGGAAAGGTCTCTGGCTCGGGTATCAGCATGGAAAGGGTTAGGGAATCCCCTTTCCTGAATTCATTATTCTCCAGGAACAAGCAGGAAGTCAGTCCTCACTTATGGGTGACGTCTGCACCGACGGAGCCCGCACAGAGCAATTCCCCAGCTTTCAAAGAAAGCCTTTGGGATTGCTGCCACACATGTGTTGTCCTCTTCTGGTCCAAAGGTGCCATCTTGCTCAGTATCCCTTTTTTCCGTGGAGCCCTTCGGACGCACGTCCTCATCCCTTGGATAAAGTTTTTTTGTCTTTGGCCTTTTGGTCTCTTTTCCTCTCTTTTCCTGTAGCACCAGTCCTCTTCCGTCCTCCCCTGCTCCAGCTGTGGGCTAGGGGATTCCCTTTTTTCACTCTTTTTAGTGTCTTCTCTTTCGGGCCCTTTACGTGCCCTTTTTTCTCCAACCACTGGCCTCAAGGGTTTTCGACATCGCAGGGGCCCTTTTTCCCCCATGGCCATCGGCTTCAAGAAATGTGACAGATGCTCCAAAAATATGTTGCTCACGGACACCCACAACTGTTGTCTATGGTGTCTGGGGGCTGACCACAACCCAGAGCGCTGCTCTCTCTGTAAGAAAATGTCTGCTACGGCCTTGCTATGCCGCAAGCAGAAGTCCGACGACATTTTCTGCAAGGCAGCCCGGGGTCTCCAGTGGCACCTCGCTCTGCCGATCCACTGCTTACGGGGTCCCCCGAAGTAACCCTGTGCCCCAGGTCTCACTCCGATCTGGGTTCGCCTGAGGTGGAGCGTTCAAAGAAGAGTTCTGTGATTCTCAGTCTTGAAGGGCTACAAAAGGGGACTGCTACTTCTGGAGAGAGATCTGCAATTGTAAGTATTTACTAATGGGAATTTTTCTAAATCTTGAGGAAAAAGGAATTCTTTAGATTAAAGCTGATTAATCTGTTAACCCAGTGTATTTGTTAAATCAGTCAGGGCCTAGTAGCAGCAAAGAGCTTTCAGTTTAAATTTAAAACATAGAAGAGAGCTTTTTGGTTAAATTCAGACCCCAAGACTCCCTCTATCCAAGCAAGGGCTGTGGGACTCCCCCTAGAAATTGGTCACAAATTACCTTAGAAGCACAGGACAGGGTACTGTGTAGCAGCCAACTTTAATAGGTCTTTCCCTCCCTCCCTCCATGACACCCACCCACCCCTGGGATAATCATAGCTTTATAGGTGCTTACACCTCTTAAAGGAAAGGAGGTGCCATATTCAATCTCAGGTGCAGCTGTTTATCCTCATCAGGCATACATTAAGGACCTGAGATTAATTAAGCTTCAGGTGAACAAGGTACATTAAACCTATTAGCTATACGTTTATTAGTATAAGTATCCCCAGCAACCCTTACTAAGTAAAGAACTTAGTTTTAAGATTGTGTTTAGATATTTAAGATCCAGTCCAGCAGCAAAATGGGGGCTTTCCAGTCTTTTACACTGAGTGTCACATGTATGATTTTCTCCCAGTTGGTGAGGGGTCTTATGTTTGCACTAGATGTAAGGAGCTCTTTGCTCCCAGGGAACGAGTCCGATCTCTGGAGGCTAGAGTAGCAGACCTGGAGGACATAAGGACGACAGAGAGGTACATAGATGAGACCTACAGGGATATAGTTCTGAGGTCCCACCTCCAGTCTGGCAGCATCCCTGTTGCCATGGAGGAGAGAGGTCATGTGATAGGCCAGCATCACCATGGTGTGGCAGGAAGTGATCCTGTAGCTAGGACCTGTCCTTCAGGTGATGTAAAACCCTCTCGTACCGAGGATGTTTCTCCAAGGCCATGTGCCCATGAGGGAAGGGTTAGGATAGCCATTATAGTTGGTGATTCAATCATTAGGCATGTAGATAGTTGGGTGGCTGGTGGATGTGAGGATCACATTGTAACATGCCTGCCTGGTGCAAAAGTAGCAGACCTCATGCGCCACCTAGATAAGGTCTTAGAAATCAGGGGTTCTCAACCCTGTCCTCGGGACCCACCTAGCCAGTCCTGTTTTCAGGATAACCACAATGAATATGCATGGAAGAGATACGCATATAATAGAGGCAGTGTATGCAAATCTCTCTCATACATATTCATTGTGGTTATCCTGAAAACCCGACTGGCTAGGTGGGTCCCGAGGACAGGACAAAAGACACAGGTTCCACAATGCTTGTATTTGGTCAAGCATTGATATCCTGGGTCCCTTTTTAATATGGTTTATGGACCTTTCCTCCAGGAACTTGTCCAAACCTTTTTTAAACCCAGCTACACTAACAGCTCTTACTACATCCTCCGGTAACAAATTCCAGAGTTTGATTACACGTTGAGTGAAAAAATATTTTCTCTTATTTGTCTTAAATAGTTTACCCTGTAGCTTCATTACATGTCCCCTAGTCTTTCTATATTCTGATAGCGTAAACAATTGATCTATGTTTACCCGTTCCACTCCATTCATTAATTTATAGACCTCTATCAGTCTTCTGAAAATTGTTCAAGATGTCCCTCGCTTCTGTTCCTATTTGTGGGTGTTTTCTAAGGTGCTGCTTCTGGTTCTTCATCTGTGAACACAGAACAAAACTATTTGTTAAGCAATTCCGCTTTATCCTTATCAGCTTCTACATATTCCCCCCCTGCACCCTTGAGTCTGACAATACCACTTTTGCCCTTCCTCTTCTCACTAACATATCTGAAAAATGTGTTATCCCCCCATTTTATTGCATTGGCTATTTCCTCCTCTTTTTGAATCTTAGTCAAGAAGGCATCTTGGCCAACCACTTCCCCGTCGAGGGTAAATCCCTCTCGGGCCAGCCTCTGGTCTCCCGCTTCATGCGGGGCCTCTTGCTTTCCAAACCCCCCATCCGGCCTCCACCAGCGGAATGGGACCTGAACAGCCTGACGCGGCCGCCCTTCGAGCCAATGGTGATGTGCTCACTCCGGCACCTCTCCTGGAAGGTGGTTTTCCTGGTGGCACTGACCTTGGCGCTGTGAGTCAGCAAACTTCAAGCCCTCATGGCCGATGCCCCCTACACCAAGTTTTACAGGAACAGCGCACCCAGGGTCATCGAAAGTCTGACTCTTCATCGCCTACGATCCCAACCACCTGGGGCTGGCAGTCACCAAGTGCATCCTCTCCATCTGGGTGGCGGACTGCATTGCCTTCACCCAGGCAAAGGCGGGCACCCTGCTGGATCATCGGGTCACCGTGCATGGCGTCCGCACCAAGGCGGCGTCTATGGCTTCACTGCGCTCAGTGCGTCTGATGGACATCTGCTGGGCTACGACCTGGTCTTCAGAGAATACCTTCGCTTCGCACTACTGCCTGGAAAGGGAGTCCCGCCGGGACTCCGTAGTCTGTTTGGGGTATAAGCAACTCCTGCCCTCCAACCCTTCTTCTGCGGCTACCTTGCCCCAAAGGCCCGAGGACTCTGGCTTCCTTCGGACATCGGCTTCTACTCACGGCCTTGGGAAGGCGTTTTTGGCTTACAGTTTCAGTAGCTTGTCCCATAATTAAGGACTGACTTCCTGCTTGTTCCTGGAGAAAGAGTAGTTACTCACCTGTAACAGGTGTTCTCCGGGGACAGTAGGAATTGGTCCTCACTACCCTCCCACCTCCCCTGAAGAGTTGCGATTTTTTTATCCTTCCCTTGCCATATGCTTAGTAAGGCTCTAGCTTTGGGACCTGACTGAGCAAGATGGCACCTTTTGGGCGGGAAGAGGACCGCGCATGCGTGCATGGCAGCAATCCCAAAGGCTTTCTTTGAAATCTGGGGAATTGCTCTGCGTGGGCTCCGTTGGTGCCGATGTCACCCATAAGTGAGGACTGATTCCTGCTGTCCCTGGAGAACATCTCTTTCAGGTGAGTAACTACACTTTTTAATGCACCAAGCCTTTTTATTAAAGCAGGGTGCTTCGGGGGTACCATCAGCAGCCCCCTTGGGCCAGGACAGGGAGCCTGTCCTGTCTAAATGTCCCAGGAGGGTTGATTGGAGCAGGGAGCATGATGTGGCTTACCTGGTGTCCACAGACCCCCGGGACCCCTTGGAAGGCCCGTCTGGATTGGGAAGAGGAATTGGGGGAGGGGAAGCTCTCAGCCTTGAAGGACCCCTCTGCCCTCCGGGTTTTCCATCGGGGTGAGCTTGGAGCCTTGATCTCTGAATCTCTGGTGCCTCTACGGATTGTGGAGCCGATGACTGGGGTTCCTACACCAGATGAGGACCCCATTATGGAAGGAATTAGAAGACTGTCCCAGTCCTTAGGACCCTGTAGGCTATGATCAAGGAGGAATGACTCGCTCTTGATGCAGGGCTCTAGGTGAGAAGGAGCACGGCGTGCCTTTATCCAATCCCTCCCGGAGAAGAAAGATAAGTTGTCTCCCCAAGGTGGACGCCGTAAAGACGGCAGTCACCTGGAAGACCATCATCCCAGTGGAAGGGGGCGTGGCCCTCAAGGACCCCCTAGATTGGTGCATGGAGGCGCTACTTAAGCAAGCCTTTGAGGTATCAGCCTTGGGGTTGCAGAGCATGATTTATGGGGCCTACGTGGCCCACGCATGCTTTTGGTGTTCCCAAGGCCCTCAGGAGAGGAGCGGGCTGCCAGATGAGCTCCAGACGCCAGGCTGGAGTCCGGAAGGGCCTATATGGTGGCCCTGCTCTATGATTTGTTGTGGGTCTTTTGCCAAGAGCATGGCCACGATGGTGGCAGCTTGCTGCCTTCTGTGGCTTTGGAATTGGTCACGGATGTGGCCTCAAAGGTCAAGCTCATGAAACTCCCCTTTGCGGGCAAACTTCTCTTTGGGGAAGATCTGAAGGTGATTAAGACTCTAGGTGAGTCCAGAGTTCCCTGTCTGCATGAGGATAAGCCCAAGGCAGGCAGGCAGAGGCAACCTCAACCGAGGTTGTGGGGACAATTTTCGGGGTTACTGGCTGTCACGTGTGGGTAACTCCCAGACAACCCGTGAATGCTGGCAGTGGATTGATTCTCATTTAAGATTTGGCTCTTGAAAGGGTGAGGCAGCACGGGTACTCAGAGCTGGTGTTGGTAACACTGTTGCAGGCCCAGTGGCGCTCTACGTCAGTTGCATATATCCGGGTCTGGCGGTTCTTTGAAGTCTGGTGTGCGGATCAGGAAGTTCACCCCCTTCGGGAAACTATGACAGCCCTCTTAGGCTTTCTGCAGGCCAGCCTGGACAAGGACCTTGCTCTTGGTTCATTGAAGGTGCAGGTGGCAGCACACTCCTACTATCGGGAATGAATGCAGGGGGTATCCCGACAGCGCACCCAGATGTGGTTTGTTTTTTGTGGGGGGTGAAACACCACCTTCCTCTATGCAGGCCCCTGATACCATTGTGGGATCTCAATTTGGTTCTGAATGCTCTGGGAGATCCCCCGTTCGAACCACTGTGGGGGGCATCCCTTAAGGATATGACATTGAAAGCGGTCTTCCTGGTAGTCGTTTACTTGGCCAGAAGGATATGTAAATTACAGGCCTTGTCTTGTAAGGAAGCCTTTTTGACCTTCTCCGGGGAGCAGGTAGTCCTCTGGATGGTGTCCTCCTTTCTGCCTAAGGTGGTGTCTGAGTTCCAACTTAAAATCAGTCGGAGGTCCTTCCGCCTTTCCCAGGGCAGGCAGGGCCCCCAGAGGCAGTCTTGCTACATATGCTGGACGTCCGCCGGGTACTGAAACATTATGGGGTGGTCACCCAGGTGTTTGGCTGCTCGAACCGTCTGTTTTTACTATTTGGTGGTCCTCACAAGGGCGAGGTGGCCTCCTTGGCCCATTGGATCCGGGAAGCCATTGAGTTGGCCTGTTTGTTGCGGGGCTGACAAGTGCCTTTGAGCCTGTAGGCTCAGGCGTTCTGCTGGGTGGAGCAAGGAAGAGTGCCTCCTGTTGACATCTGTCAGGCAGCCACTTGGTCCTCCCTGCAGTCCTTTGTGCATCTCTACTGGGAGGCTGAAATTGACTGGCATCGGGCACTTTGCATCAGATGATCATATGGTCTACTATGCTGGAAATGAAAGACAAAGAAGAAATAGTGTTGCATTTATAATAAAGAAGAAACTTGCAAGAACTATAATGAAATACAATGCAGTCAGCGAACGCTTAATCTCTATTCGTCTACGAGGAATGCTTATCAACACAACTATAATTCAAGTATATGCCCCAACAACAGCTGCAGAAGAGAATGAAATTGAAGAGTTCTATGAACAAGTACAAGCTGAAATTGACAGAACATGCAAACAGGATATCCTGATAGTCATGGGTGACTGGAACGCAAAAGTTGGCAACAAAGAAGGCAAAGTAGTTGGAAAATATGGACTTGGCAACAGAAATGAAGCTGGAGAAAGACTGATAGAATTCTGCAAGACCAACTATCTATTCATCTCAAACACCTTCTTCCATCAACACAAGCGGCGACTGTACACATGGACTTCACCCAATGGACTGTATAAAAATCAAATTGGCTACATCTGTGGAAGTCAACGATGGAAAAGTTCTATAACATCAACAAAGACAAAACCTGGAGCTGACTGTGGGTACAGATCATCAACTACGAGTATGCAAACTCAAGCTAAAGTTGAAAAAGAGCAAACCACTCATGAATGCAGCAAAATATGACCTTGAGAATATACCACTGGAATTTAAAGACGGCCTGCAAAATCGATTTGCTGCTTTAGATACAAATGACAGAGCTCCAGAAGAGTTATGGAATGACATCAAGAAGGTTGTGCTGGAAGAAAACGAGAAGTCTCTATCTACAAAAGGTGAAAAAGCAAAAACGGCCAAAATGGATGACGGAAGAAACTCTGAAAATTGCCCAGAAATGCAGAGAGAAGCTAAAGCCAGAGGAGAAAGAAAGACAATAACAGAACTCAACAGAGATTTCCAACATGCAGCAAGACAGGACAAGGAAAAATACTACAACGACGCATGCAAGGAAATGCTTCCTGTTCCACGCGCAGGACCCAAAAGGCAGACAGAGCTCCGGAGTCTCAATGCGTGGATGAGACAATGGTGCAGAGATGAGGGGTTTGGATTTGTTAGGAACTGGGGAACATTCTGGGGAAAGGAGGGGCTCTTCCGAAGGGATGGGCTTCACCTTAACCGGGATGGAACCAGGCTGCTGGCATTAACCTTTAAAAAGGAGATAGAGCAGCTTTTAAACTAGATATTAGGGGAAAGCCGACAGTCGCCCAAGAGCAGATGGTTCGGAAGAATGTATCTTTGAAGGATACTACCAAAAGCAGAGAGGTTCCACAAAAGAGTAAAGTAGTCCAAATGCCCTCAAGTATGGAGCAGACACAGCTTAAAGATCCCAAATTACTCATGTCTAACAGACAAATTAATATGGATAAAATACATTCTCTAAAATGCTTGAATGCAAATGCTAGAAGACTAAAAAATAAGCTGGGAGAGTTAGAATATATAGCACTAAATGAAAGGTTAGATATGATTGGAATATCAGAGACATGGTGGAAGGACGACAACCAGTGGGACACTGTGATACCTGGGTACAAACTATATCGTAATGATAGAGCTGATCAAATTGGTGGAGGGGTTGCTCTCTATGTTAGGGAGGGCATTGAGTCAGAAAGGATTAAAGTTTTGCAGGAAACAAAATCTGCTGTAGAATCTATATGGATTGAAATTCCATATAAAAGGGGGAAGGCAATGGCAGTGGGGGTGTACTATCGAGCGCCTGGCCAGAATGACCAAATGGATGATGAAATGCTCAAAGAAATCAAGGAAGCTAACAAATGTTACAGCACAGTAATAATAATGGGTGATATCAACTACCCCGGTATCGACTGGGTCAGTGTCACGTCAGGACATGCTAGGGAGATAAAGTTCCTAGATGAAATAAATGACTGCTTCTTGGAGCAGCTGGTTCATGAACCGACCAGAGGGGAAGCCATATTAGACCTAATCCTTAGTGGAACACCAGATCTAGTGCAAGAGATAAGGTTGTTGGGGCCCCTTGGCAATAGTGATCATAGCATGATCGCCTTTGATTTAATTAGTGGAGGAGGGATAGTAAGGAAATCCACAGTACTACCTTTTAACTTTCGAAAGGGAGACTATGATAAAATGAGGAAAACAGTCAAGAAAAAACTAAAAGGAGCAGTTGCAAAGGTTAAAGACGTACATCAGGCTTGGCTGTTGTTGAAAAATACTATCTTGGAAGCCCAGACCAGCTGTATTCCACGCTTTAAGAAAAGTGGAAAGAAGTCCAAAAAACTGCCAGCATGGTTTAAAGTTGAGGTCAGAGAGGCTGCTGTTGCCAAAAAAGCATCTTTCAGGAAATGGAAAAAAGAGCCAAACGACGAAACCTGGAAACAGCACAAGCACTGGCAAGTCAAATGCAAGGCATTGATAAGGCAGGCAAAGGGAGAAATTGAGAAGAAGCTTGCTGCAGAAGCAAAAACGCGAAGTAAAGACCTTTTCAAGTACATTCGTAGCAAAAAACCTGTGAGAGTGTCAGTTGGTCCATTAGATGATAAAGGGGTTAAAGGAGCACTAAGAGGCGACAAGGCGATAGCGGAGAGACTGAACAAATTCTTTGCTTCAGTCTTTACTGAGGAAGATGTAGGGATGTTACCCATGACTGAAGTGGTATTTAAAGGTGCAGAAGAATTGAAGGAAATATCGATACATCGAGAAGATGTATTACAACTATTAGATAAGCTGAAGAGTAGCAAATCACCTGGGCCGGATGGTATACATCCAAGGGTATTGAAAGAACTGAAATATGAGATTGCAGACCTGCTATTAGTAATCTGTGAACTATCATTAAAATCATCTCTAATACCTGAAGATTGGAGGATCGCCAATGTAACACCAATTTTTAAAAAGGGTTCCAGGGGTGATCCGGGAAACTACAGACTGGTGAGCCTGACGTCAATACCGGGAAAAATGATAGAAACCATCATAAAGAATAAAATTACTCGGCATGTAGATAGTCATGAACTAATGAGAGACAGCCAACATGGCTTTAGACAAGATCTTGTCTTACTAATCTGTTATGTGTTTTTGAAGGAGTGAATAATCAGGTGGACAAAGGTGAGTCGGTTGATATTGTGTATCTGGACTTTCAGAAAGCCTTTGACAAGGTCCCTCATGAGAGACTTTTGGCAAAACTAAAGAGTCAGGGATAGGAGGCAGTGTACTATTGTGGATCAGGAACTGGTTAAAAGATAGAAAGCAGAGGGTAGGGCTAAATGGCCAATTTTCCCAATGGAGAAAGGTGAATAGTGGTGTACCCCAGGGATCTGTGCTGGGTCCGCTGCTTTTTGACATATTCATAAATGACCTGGAAAGTGGAATAACGAGTGAGGTTATCAAATTTGCAGATGACACAAAACTATTTAAAGTTGATAAAACCCAAGAGGATTGTGGAAAATTGCAAGAGGATCTTGATAAATTGGAAGACTGGGCATCAAAATGGCAGATGAAATTTAATGTGGACAAGTGCAAGGTTATGCACCTAGGGAAGAACAACCCAAACTATGGTTACACGATGCAAGGTTCCACATTAGGAACCACCACCCAGGAAAAAGATATAGGCGTCGTGGATACCATGTTAAAACACTCGGCCCAGTGTGCAGCGGCGGCCAAGAGAGCAAATAGAATGCTAGGTATGATAAGGAAAGGAATGGAAAATAAAACAAAGGATATTATAATGCCTCTACATCGTTTCATGGTGAGACCGCACCTTGAATATTGTGTGCAATTCTGGTCTCCGTATCTTAAAAAGGATATAGAGTTATTAGAAAAGGTTCAGAGAAGAGCCACCAAAATGGTAAAGGGGATGGAAGGATACTCCTAAGAAGAAAGGCTAAAAAGGTTAGGGCTCTTTAACCTGGAAAAGAGACGGCTGAGGGGAGATATGATAGAAGTCTACAAATTAATGAGCGGAGTGGAACGGATAAACGTAGATCGATTGTTTACCTTATCAGAATATAGAAAGACTAGGGGACATGCAATGAAGCTACAGGGTAAACTATTTAAGACTAATAAAAGAAAATATTTTTTCACTCAACGTGTAATCAAACTCTGGAATTTGTTACCCGAGGATGTAGTAAAGGCTGTTAGTGTAGCTGGGTTTAAAAAAGGTTTGGACAAGTTCCTGGAGGAAAGGTCCATAAGCCATTATTAAGAAGGGACCCAGGATATCAATGCTTGAACCAATACAAGCATTGTGGAACCTGTGTCCCTTGGGGAAACTGCTAGGTACATATGACCTAGATTGGCCACTGTTGGAAACAGAATACTGGGCTTGATGGACCTTGGTCTGACCCAGTATGGCATATCTTATGTTCTTATGTTAGAAGCAAAAACTATTAGAGGAAGAACAAGATCGGCTTTCCTAAAGCTACGAGAGTTAAAGAAAAAGTTCCAGCCTCGAATTGGAATGTTACAAGATGCTCAAGGTTCTATGTTGAATGATGCTGAGAAGATCAAGAAAAGGTGGAAGGAATATACAGAGTTTTTATATGATAAAGATCAAGTGGACCAACAGCTGTTTCAACCTGTACCTTATGATCGGAAACCATTGGTGATGAAAGAAGAAGTTAAAGCAGCATTGAAAGCCTTTTCAAAGAACAAAGCACCAGGCATTGATAGCACTCCCATAGAAGTATTACAGCAATCTGATGCAGCTGTTACCGTACTTACAAGGCTCTGCCAAGAAATATGGAAGACATCATGGCCAACTGACTGGAAAAGATCTGTGTTTATACCAATACTAAAGAAAGGTGATCCAACTGACTGTGGAAATTATCGCACAATCGCTCTGATCCCACATACCAGCAAGATTCTACTGAAGATTATTCAAAAGAGACTACAACCATACCTGGAACAAGAACTACGTGAAGTGCAAGCAGGGTTCAGGAAAGGGCGAGGAACGAGAGACATCATTGCGGATGTGAGATGGATCCTTGAAAAGACTAAAGCATACCAAAAGAATATCTATTTGTGCTTTATCGACTATAGCAAGGCTTTTGACTGTGTGAACCATGAGAAACTCTGGGCCACATTAAGAAGCATGGGTATACCAGAACACCTGATCGTACTCTTGCACAATCTGTACATTGATCAAGAAGCAGCAGTTTGAACGGAACAAGGAGAAACAGAATGTTTTAAAATAAGCAAAGGTGTAAGACAAGGCTGCATACTTTCCCCCTACCTGTTTAATTTATATGCAGAACAAATCATCAGCGAAGCAGGATTGTATGAAGACAACAGAGGTGTGAAGATTGGTGGAAGACTCATCAACAACCTTTGCTATGCTGATGATACCACATTACTGGCTGAAAATGAAGATGATCTGAAACATTTGCTTCTCACAATCAAAGAACATAGTCTCAAAATGGGCCTGCACCTTAATGTAAAGAAGACAAAGATAATGACAACTGGCATAATCAACAGGTTCATCGCTGAAGGAGAAGAAATTGAAATTGTGAACAACTTTAACCTACTTGGATCAACTATCAATAAAGAAGCAACAAGCAGTCAAGAAATCAGACGACGCATTGCTTTTGGCAGAATGGCTATGAAAGACCTAGACAAGATTCTCAAGAGCAGAGATGTGTCCCTCCATACAAAGATTCGACTTGTTCAAGCCATGGTATTTTCAATAACATCATATGGATGTGAAAGCTGGACAGTGGAAAAAGACAGACAGGAAGAAAACTGATGCCTTTGAATTATGGTGCTGGCGGCGAATACTGTGTATACCATGGACTGCCTGAAGAACAAACCAGTCGGTACTAAAGGAGATCAAACCTAAGCTTTCTTTAGAAGCTCAGATGACAAGACTTTGACTTTCATACTTTGGACACATCATGCGAAGAGAGAGATCATTAGAGAAAGACATCATGCTTGGCAAGATAGAAGGTCAATGCAAAAGAGGAAGGCCAGCAATGAGATGGATTGATACAATAACAATAGCTACGGGTACCAGTCTGTCAAGAATGAGCCGCCTGACTCAAGACCGAACACAATTTAGGATAGCTATCCAGAGGGTCGCCATGAGTCGACTCTGACTCGACAGCACTTAACAACAACAACAACTAGGAGGCTGTTCCATGTATTCACCATCCTTTACGTAAAAGAAATATAGAAACATGATGGTAGAAAAATACCACATGGTCCTTCCATATCCACTACAGTAGTCCCCTTTTTTCCTTTAGAGATCTTGTGTGTTTGTCCCATGCTTTCTTGAATTTAGATACTGTCCTCGTCTCTATTACCTCTACTGAGAGATTATTCCATGTATCTACCTCGCTTTCCATAAAGAAATATCCCTGCATATTACTCCTAAGTCTATTCCTTTTCACCCTCATCCTATGCCCCCTTGTAGCAGAGCTTGCTTTCAATCAAAAGAGGCTCTCCTCTTGTGCATTTATGCCACGGAGGTATTTAAATGTGTCTATCATATTTCCTTTATCCCGCCTTTTAATTCTGCCCTCCTATTCTTTATAATGAAGACCACTAACCATTTTAGTTGCCACCCTCTGCACCAACTCCATCCTGTTTATATCCCTTTGAAGAAGTGGCTCCAGAATTGCACACGTTACTCCAAATGAGGTCACACAAGAGACTTATACAGAGGCACGAATGTAGCAGCAGATAAGCATGCAATAAATAAATCCAGGAGTCTTTTCAAGGATCCAAGCCAGTTTAATGTGCACATGGCTCAAGCAATAAGCAATTTCAAAATGGCTGAGCAATGGCTTCTAGTAAAACAACAACTTTTATAGCTTTCTTGTCCATTCTAAGCATAGGCAAACTTTTCATTGGTCCCAGTACCCCTCTCACCCATCTATTGGTCCCGGTACTGATATGGCTACCCAATCGGGACTCTGGTCTGGGCCCAGCACCTGGTTGCCCCCCTTCTAGTCCCAATTACAATGGTCAGTGTCTCCAACTTGTTACTTCTCTCCTCCAAGGTCGCTGAGCTTGTTAAAACATATGGGAAGCAGAGGCACTGTGACCTTGCTCTCTGCAGAGTTAATTAATTCCATAGAAGCATAGCACACCTTATCAGTACCAATTAAACTTGTTTTTCTTTATTTTCTAAGTTTCGTTTCTGCTTAGCTATGTTCAGTTAAACTGAGTTAAGTTTCAATTCTATGGTGTCATCATTCAGGGGGGTTTTCATTCCTCTGGGCCTAACTACAGGCTTCAGTTACAGGTCAAGCTGCTCAGGCCTGTCTGCTTAGTTCAATTAGCATGGATCATAGGCCGTCGCCTACCACATTCCCCCCTTTGATTATTCTCACCCGCATGTTAATAAGGTGTGAGAATCAAATCACATAATACTAGGTAAAGGTATCACTCTGTGGTATAGGGTAGTAAGTTCACATAGCTAATATCTTTGTAGCTGTCTTACGCTCTACAGTGTTATTAATAACTGAAGTTATCATTTGCAAGTAAAATGGCAAGAAACAAGGGAGCAACAGGCAGATAGTCAAAGTCCATAGTTTGGCAAGAGTGGGAAAAAGAACTAAAGGATTAGAAGGTTCGGTTGCATCTTTGTTGTGCTGTCGTAAAGCTTCTGATTTAGACAGACCAGCTGTCCATCCTTCGTAGTAGATTGTGGTCCAGTCCGAACAAAACACAAACTGTCAACAATGGGGTGGGCCAATACCCACTCACTAGTAGTATTATGTAAATCAGTCTGATTGTATAGGATAGAATAGTTCAGTTCTTGCGTCTCCCAGGGCCACTGATCTCCCATCTTAGTTCCTCCACAATAGAAACAGTCAGAAGTGTGGAGACTAGATGCTATTGCTCCAGTAAGTTCACGAAACAAGTTCTGGTGGTGGTATGAGGAATTGCAACGGTGGCTTGCATAGCCTTGTAGAAAGTCAAGATCTAGAACAACTTTTGGATTGGAGAGTATACCAATGCAAGTATAGGAAGAATGATAAAACAAGGTCTGAGTGACCTTCGGTCCAGTTCATGTTGTACTTATACAGGCTGCCCAGGGAGATAAGGCAAAAGTCATTTCAAAGCACTCCAAGGCTGCTGCCAAAATAAAGCAATAATAATAATTCATAATGGGCATAGTCTCTGGAAAATTGGTGGAACTGTCGACTTCCACAACAGATAACAGATGTAGGGTTGATTGTAGATCCTCAAGCTTCTGCCGTACGTAGACCTACCAGCGTTTTGGCAGGAGTAGGGCTGTAGATTCCAAAGTATCACTGTCCTCTGGGATGTCTCAATTTCTTAAAATATCATAGCATAGTCTCTTAGGCTATTATTGCTTCCTTAGAGCAGTTCACTCTTTAGGAGATCAAAACAGTCTTTTCAGAGTATTTAAACACAGTCTCTTAGAAGATTCAATTTCTTAACACAACACAGTCTCTTTCTGATGATTGCAGGTTTTTTCAGATGCGAGGCTTACCTTCAGATAAACAAACAGTCTTGAAATAGTGCAGTTTCTGAGGGACCAATAAGTCTTAGGTCCGTGGTTGTTGTCGTAGGGTGAGGTGCAATGGAGTCTCAGGATGCTGTACAGTAGTCCAGTGATCAGGTTCAAGAGCAGCTGCTGGCTTCACTTGATTATGATGGGTCCAAGGTTCAAATTCTGCGACTTTTACTGCAGTTGGAGTTGTTGACAGGATGACGACACAGGGTCCCCTCCAATGCAGGGCTAACAGTATCTTTCTCCACTCTTTGATCCACACCGAGACTCCAGGCTTGAAAGAATGCAGGGGTGCAGGCAAATTGATGAGTAATCGATTTTGTACTCAGGTATGAAGACTTCTGCAAAACAGAACTTAAAACCAATAGTTCATGTCTAATAATTTCAGATCCTATCTGTCTCATATCTCCTTTTATTTCCTATACAATAGGCAGGGGTTGCCCATACAGAATCTCAAAAAGGGAAACTCCTAAAGACTTGGCAGGGGCTAAGTATATCCTAAGAAGGGCTATGGGAAGAACCTGGGGCCACTTCAGGTAAACCTCTTGGCAAAGTTTAGACAACTGAGATTTCAGGGTTCTATTCATATATTCTACTTTTCCTAAATTCTGAGATCTATAGGCAGTATGTATCTATTAATATCAATATCTTGGGGCTATACTTAATGGACTTGCTTCCTAAGGTTATCCACCCTCATTCTTTGTACAGGGCCCCATATGCATGCAAGGTTGTAAGGGTATACTTGAAATCTGGGTACACATTTAGACAGGGCTCTTTTCCTATTGTTAGTGCTCTAGTGAGGACTATCAGTTCAGCTTTCTGTGGTGAAGTTTCTGGGGCCAGGGCTGAGGACTCAACTACCAAATCAGGGGTCACCACTGCATATCTAGCACAACAATGTCCATTGATGATGAAACTGCCTTCAGCCACAAAGAAAGTCTGTTCAGGGTTCTCCAGAGGGACATCAGTCAAATCCAGGTGGCTTGAGAATACAGTGTCCATAATTTCTAAACAGTCATGATCAGGGGATCAAGACCAACTGATAACAACATAGCAGGATTGAAAGCTTGACTGACCCTTCAGTTGTATCTGGGGTTTTCACACAACATACTCTAATATTTCAACATTCATAGATTTGTTAGCTAGTAATTTCCTTTGTGAAGGGATTTTTCTTTTAGTTTTTGCTTACTAGGAAGGCTGTAGCTGTAACAGCTTCTCAAATAAGGTCCAAGAGATTGAGTCAACACTCCCAGAACATTTCCTTGCGACTCATGAACATAGAGACTGTAAGGTTTTCTGGACATCTGGTAGACCCAGAATTGGTGACAACATCAGAGTGTTTTTTTCAAAGATCAAAAGACTGCATCCTGTTCAAGTCCCCATTCCTCTGGAGACTTTTCCATTCCTTTGATAGCTTGATACAATGGTTTTTTTTTTTGGTTTTTTTTCTCTAGCAGCGCAAAATTGGGGATCCATATACAACATACTCTGTGGCACCCAAGAAGGCTCTCACTTGCCTCCTGGTGATTGGAGTAGGAATACTGCATACAGCTGCTTTGCGTTCTGGTAAGGGTTCCAGGCGTCGAATTCCGCTGGACAACTGGAATCCTAGGTATTTAACTTGTTTGACATAATTATGCTTTGGCTCTTGAGACTTTGTATCCAGCCTCATTAAAAAGGTGCAAGAGTGCACTGGTGGCTGGTGGACATTCACTTTCTGAGTTGGTGGTTATGAGCAAGTTGTCCACATATTGAAGTAGAATTTTTTCTTTTTTTTTTTTCTTGAGTTTCTGGATAACTTGTCAAATCTTTTGCTGAGTGAGGCGAGTTCTTGAATTCTTGAGGTAATCTTGTCCAGATGAGTTGGCCCCGCCTCCTTGTAGTGGGGTCTTGGGCTAAGTGTATACAGAAAAAGGCATCTTTTTAAGTCCAGAATGATGAAATGTATAGCTTCAGCAGAGATCAGTTCCAAGAGAATATAAGGATTTTGGTACCACTGGTTGTATAGTTTCAGCTGCATCATTCATTCTTTCTTAGATCCTGCACTGGGCGGTAATCACCTGTCCCAGGCTTCTTGACTGGCTTGAGGGTGACAATGGCAGGGGCTATGTTCTTCGCTAGGCCAGGTAGATTATCTTCTGCCCATCCTCCAGGTGGGGCTATGAGGTTGGTAAGTGTACAGCTTGTTGCTTTGGATGCAGGTGAATAGAACCGCCATTCTTCTTCTTGGGGACAGTTAACACCATCAGGCCAGCAGATTTTGAGTTTCATTTTTTTCCCCTTCAACAAAGGATATCTGTGCTTGAAGCTTTGCAAGCAGGTCTCGGCCCAAAAATGGAATAGGGCATTCAGGCATATACAGGAACTGGTACATTATTATTATTTTTTTTTCTAGTTCACACATGTGGTTCTGCAGAAAAGGCTTTGCGAGAAAAACACAGGGGCTACTGGCTTTAGTATTCTGCTCCTGTATCCCCCATAAAAGTCCATATATTGGTCCCCTATTTTTCAGACTGACTCCTGGGGACCCAGGGAAACTGGAGAGTCCGGTCTGGCCTAGTCTTCATCCATGCTGTAGCCCTCTCAGGCTGCCACTCACGCTATAGCTGCTCCACTCTCGTGCTGAAACACTGTGCTTGGTTTTATTCTGTCTATGATTCTACAATCAAGTACTCCCTCCTGGGGTGGAGTCAAGATACGGGCATTCACTTCTCTAATGTCCTTCTTTTTCTATAATGGGCGCACTCACACCCAGTTTTTCACTTCCTCTGTTCCTTCGATTAGGATAACCTCCGCACATCATTCAACTAAAATATCATTCACTTTCTCTGTTACATTTATTTTCACAATTCACACACCCTCTGATTAACTTTCATTTAACCATTATGCCCGCAAATTCATCCAGTTCTCTGCAATTTCCGTTCATTAGTTCAATCAAGTCCTAAAACTTCTCAGTGTATAATGCAGGGGTTTTTTTTCAGTTCTAAACAAGTCTGGTCAGCTGACTTTCACTTCTAGTCCGGAGGGGGTGGACATTCCCCTGTTGCAGAGGTGGCTAGCAAACTACTTGGGAATCTGTAGTCCCCCCCCCCCCCCTCTCCTGGATTCTGTTTCTCCTAGCAATGCTCTATCCAGGAGGTTGATTTTTTTTTTTTATTAAGGATCCACTTCTCTGCTGTGGGCACATTAGTTCACGCCCACCGGGGGGGGGGGGGGGGGGTTTGACATCATCGGTGGACTGGGCTCCATCCCCCCCTTAAGCACTCTGAACTGAACTACTTACAGAGAGAGAGAGAGAGACGAGACAGGATATCTAGAAATTCTGGGGCAAAATCCTGATTGGGACAGAGACATTTCATAATCTTCAGTAAATCCCTTACTGAAATTCTTGATCATACTTGAAAAGACACTTATTATTTCTGTAAACATAGGGCAGGCAGGAAACACTTAGATTGAGCACATACATCCATTATGCTTCTTATAGAGAGAACTATAGCTATCTGTCAGCATGTCTCTGCAAAAGAAATTATTTTTTTAGTTCAGGAAGCAAATATTTAAAAGACATTCCGGATATTTTTCATAAAATACAGTACACCTTTCCCTTTTTTTTTTAAATACAGAAAAGCTAACTGATTTGTTCATTAGTAACCAGCACAGAGGGGAAGCATGCATTCAAATGACTTATACTCATTCATAAAAAGATAAACTTTGTTTTTAAAACTTTTGGTTAAACAGAGCTAGTGAAACAATTGAACTGTGCTCATAAAAAGAGACTTCTCATTCACATGGACAGAGATGCCAGAAAAAAACAATTTAAATCAATGTTAAGTCGTGATCTAATTACTTTGTAGATCAAAGGAAAAACAAAAACAGTTCTTTATCATTTCCTATTTAAACTGTTTCAGTGCTTACTGAAAATTTGAACATACAGCCGACAGAAATTCCTCTCACTTGGTCCGCAACCCATAAGGGATTAATACAAACTTAATCCTTTTCAGGCTAAACCCAAAAACTATCGGGACCCACAATCCTGACTAAACATTCTTATTAAATGATAAATAAATGATATATATTACATAACCACAGCAGAAGGAACAAAAACATATTAAATAAAACAGGTACAATTTGCCTGAAATAAGCACAAACTACCAGCATTGAGGTTTAAGCCTGCACAAGATTAGAAAGACGACACTAGACATTCTTTCCTTCAGACACGCCCCCTGTCAGTTTTTCACACTGCAGTAGAAAAACTAACTGGGTCAGACCAGCTTTTTGATTTCTAAAAATGACTGTAGGTGTTTTGGGTCTTCATTCTGCTCTATTAATACAATTTCTTAATCAGTGAACTGTCACAAATTACTCAACAGAATAATCTCACATATATAACAAAAGGGAAACTCGCAGTTTCAACAGATAGCAAAAATCAAATACACAGGACGGACAATACACCAAACGCTTCATCCGTTTCGCGACCTAGACGCAGTCACCCGACTAGGAACTGCGCTAGTCCAGAGTCCACTCTGCTTGGTCCGTGCTGCCAGACCTCTCATTCATACTTCATTCACACAATCATGCTAGCAACGTATCTTAGAATGCATTCCTTTCTATCTATTCTGACTAGTCTTTTTCCCAATTACAAAAAGGATGAGGGTTTCACCTGGCGAATTCCCATGCGGGGTTACTCGGCCCTTCCTTGAGAGCTCTCTTACCAATTCCCAATATCTCGAGATTACAAATTCCAAGTTCCACTGGCAGTACTGCTCTTTCTATTTCTGTCTAGACATACCAAAAACCCAGTCCTGTCTGCTCTGACCAGGCTGAATCATGATTCTCTATAACAACTGTACCTAGCGAATACTCATGCAAGGATTTTCAAACAAAGACTTAAGTCTTACCAAAGTTTGCAAACTGCAGTTCTAACTCATCTGTCTAGACAGGTTTTCAAAACTATACTTACCAGATCTGGTTCCCAAGCTTCTGAGTTGGATCCTGGACTCCCCGGGTCGGAAGTGTTAGCCAGCTGGACTCAGTGCCTGCCGAGGCCAGGCAGAACTCCCTCCGATACAAGAGGATCGGTGGGCCCAGGGAGATTCCCCTGCGTCGGATTGGCATGGTTCCAACTGGACCAAACCTCAAGGCGAATTACGTGGATTTATTCACTTGAACACTATCCACCACTCGCACTTCTCGGCCAACGCACCAAGAATGTAGCAGCAGATAAGCATGCAATAAATAAATCCAGGAGTCTTTTCAAGGATCCAAGCCAGTTTAATGTGCACATGGCTCAAGCAATAAGCAATTTCAAAATGGCTGAGCAATGGCTTCTAGTAAAACAACAACTTTTATAGCTTTCTTGTCCATTCTAAGCATAGGCAAACTTTTCATTGGTCCCAGTACCCCTCTCACCCATCTATTGGTCCCGGTACTGATATGGCTACCCAATCGGGACTCTGGTCTGGGCCCAGCACCTGGTTGCCCCCCTTCTAGTCCCAATTACAATGGTCAGTGTCTCCAACTTGTTACTTCTCTCCTCCAAGGTCGCTGAGCTTGTTAAAACATATGGGAAGCAGAGGCACTGTGACCTTGCTCTCTGCAGAGTTAATTAATTCCATAGAAGCATAGCACACCTTATCAGTACCAATTAAACTTGTTTTTCTTTATTTTCTAAGTTTCGTTTCTGCTTAGCTATGTTCAGTTAAACTGAGTTAAGTTTCAATTCTATGGTGTCATCATTCAGGGGGGTTTTCATTCCTCTGGGCCTAACTACAGGCTTCAGTTACAGGTCAAGCTGCTCAGGCCTGTCTGCTTAGTTCAATTAGCATGGATCATAGGCCGTCGCCTACCACACTATCACCTCTTTTTTTTCTGGCCATTCCTCTCCCTATGCACCCAAGCATCATCTTGACTTTCACCATTGCCTTTTCTACCTGTTTACCCACTTTAAGATCATCAGAAACAATCATGCCCAGGTTCCGCTCTTCTTTCATGGATAGAAGTACTTTTTCCTCCTACGCTGTACCGTTCTCTTGGATTTTTGCAGCCTAAATGCATGACCCTGCATTTTCTGGCATTAAATCAAACATCAGCAAAGCAAAGAATAGATTCTGCCAGCCATTCAAATTCAAAGAAACATCAGCACATTTTGTAAACTGCAGGAAGAGCAGGCACATACAAATTAAGCATTTTATAGGATTTTTGATGGTGGGATGGTGATCAAGATCGTTGAGTTTAATTATTAAAAACTTGGGGGCGTAAGGTTGAAAGTATGCCTAGGGCGCCCCATACTTTGCTCCAGCCCTGGGCGGGCCCTGCTGGTCTTTCGATGCATCTAATTTTCTATTTTTGGAGCAGTGTGTTTTTCCATTAATTTCACGAATAATCTAAAGTTAATTGAAAGAAAGAAACCTTCTATTTGTACCTTCCTACATCGACCTTGCGCTCCATCTCCACTAAACACACAGCGTCAGACAGCTACCACAAAGGGTGGCGTCACTGAGTATGCCTTGCTGAGGTCGCACGTGACCGTCCTAGTCAGTCTCCAGATTGTGACGTACAAACGCCGTTACCCATTCCCATGGAGACAGAAGATGGCGCTTCGAGGCGAGTGCAGCGTTACCTGGGCTTTAAGCTCCGACCGCTGGCTGAGAGACCGGCCGCGGAGGGAACCAGTTTTGCCGGCAGTGTGTTATTGTCTGTAGGGCTTTCGGCAAGAAACACATAATATAACTTAACTTCCGCTCCCCCTCCCCAGCAAGCGCACGTTCTCAGCATGTCAGTGCAGTCCTGCTGTGTAAGGGACCCGCGGACATGACTGGAGAGGGGACTGGGTTTGGGAATTAAGGAAGAACTGCAGCGCTCCTCATACTCTTTTTTTCTCTTACAGGGAAGCGTAAAGGGGTTGTATCCTTCCAACTGTTGCATTTCATTATTTATTTTTTTAAATGTGCGGTATGTGGTTTAGAGGAAAAGAGAACTTTATTTAAATTTAGGAAGAACAACTTATTTCCCACTTTGTTTTCCTTTGCTATGGCATCTTGGCTTAGTAAACAGAATTTCAAGTTATTTAAACATCCTGGACTGGGGGCTCGCTCTGTTCTTATAAGCTTTGATGAGCAGGGACTGTGTCTTCTGTATGTACACCGCTGCATAGTAACATAGTAAATGACGGCAGATAAAGACCAGCATGGTCCATCCAGTCTGCCTAGCAAGATACGGCAAGAGTAGGTGCGCACCTGTCGCTCTGTGCAGGCCACCCCTCCCCGTGTCTTTGTTTAGGGGTGGACCCACCACTCCCAGTAGGACGCTCCTATTTGTTGATAAGTTAGATGATTCAGTTTATATTGTTTTTATCCTGTTGCTGTAAAGGGATCTGCTGTGCTTGTTCCATGCTGTTTTGAATTCCGTCACCGTGTTTGCCCCCACCACTTCCATCAGGAGAGCATTCCAAGCATTCACCACCCTTATGCCTATGCCTTGAACCACTATACAAACGATTAGTAGTAGTAAAGGGAGGACGGGAAAGGATTTATAGGAAATCAAAAGGGAAAATAATAAGAGGGGGTTAATGGGTTCTGAAAGTAAAAGATAAGATAAAAAGTTGTAAAATGGAAAAAAAAATAAGGGGAATGTAATGGAGGAAAATTAATGTACATTTCCTAATCATCCCTCCAGTCCAGTACTGTGGGTTATTTCCCTCCACCAGCAGCTGGGGACTAAGCATGTCCGATTTCTGATGTCACAGTAGAAAAGCTCCTACTGTAGGCTCTAAAAATCACTATCTCGGTCCTCGGCAACTGGGTAAGGAGCTTCCACATGGCTGAACTCCACTGAATAGACATTTGATTACTTTGAAAGGGAAAAAAAGAGAAAGCGTTTTCGACAGCAGAGAACTGACAAAGGTAAACAGGTGAAATCTCCTAGACATACTCACTGGTTTTGGGCTGGGTCACTTACTGGTGAACTTACAAGTGGGAAAGGCAGGACCTGCTTCCTTTGGCACCAGGATCCTTGAGTGGATCTGGTGCAGTGAAGGGGTTAAACACCTGCTGGTCTGGGTCCCTTTTCCCCCAGCCGGACAACCCAGTCCCTTTGATTAGGGTATCTGGCTGTTTTCTTACCTTTGTCTCTTAATTGAGCCTTGCTGGTACACTGTGTCTTTGAGTGTAAAAAAAAATGCAGTGCAGCTTCACTCTCCAACAGCAGCGGTCCTGGGCTTCTCACTCACAGATTATCCCTGTTGTAAGTGCTGCATTCTCGGGCCATCTGAACGCTATTTTTCTTCGTGTCGACGTGTTTTGCTTGCAGGGCTGTTTCCCTGCATAGTAGGTGGGGAGAAGCCATGGTTTTAGCGGCAATGGGGTTTAACTTAGCTTGCAGGAATCGGGTTCAGCCGCATTTTCTTTTTCACTCGGGAGGCATGGAGGGAAACTCTGGGGCCTCCGAGGGTGAATTTCTGCAGTCTACAGTGCTTGCGTTTTTGGTGGGAAACATGGCCATTTTCCCTACAGCGGCCATTTTAAATCAGGATAAGGAGAAGCAGAGGTTAAAGCTGGCTTATTTTGCTTCAGCACCAGGGACAGCAGATGCAGGTGTCCCAGACTTGACTGCTATATCTTTTTCACCTGATTTTATTTTGAAACTTCACCAGGCATGCTGTCTATCCCAGAAGCTAGATTGAACTCCTCATACCCTTTCTTAAACCATCAGGCATGAGCAGTTGGCCATGCCGGAAGTTCCCCCCCCCCCCCCTCCCTTGGCTGTGGTGGCTCTCCCTCCTAAGAAAAGACATGTTCACGATGCTTCATGGGCTGAGCAGAACCCCCCTCATTCTCCAGCTTCTGAGATCTTATGGAAGGCCCATCAGACCTCTGGGGAAGATGGCTGGGCCGGAACTGGAAGAGGGTGAAATCTCCCAAGGGGAGGACACCAATATGGTGAAGGTTTTTCACCAGGAGGAATTACCAACCTTAATTAGTCACTCACTTGCAGTGCTTAATATTGTCTCGGCCCCTCTGATGGCAGAGGAACCTTTGGAAGATCCTTTGCTGCAGGGCTTTGTTCTCTCAAGCCTTCTTCGTGTATGAATAAACAAATGACAGAGGTAGAATTGGAGGTTCCTAAGGCTAGCTTGAAAGGGGGAAGAGCCTTAAGTCTGCTTTATCCTATTCCACAGGAGGAGAGGGATCTCTTCAGGATGCCTAAGGTGGATGCCCTGGTCTCAGCATTGACCAAGTAGACCGGCCCAGCACCAGACCATGCCGGACACCACTCGGGGCCTGATCCAGCATCGGGGAGTTGAGCGGGAGGATCGCTCCTCCCCGATCAGCCCCCCCAAGGCCAATCCGGCCCAACGCCAGAAATTAAAACACTCTGCGCCCTCAGTGGGCCCGCACCTGAGGGCCCTTTGGCATGGCCCTTATGCGGGGACCAAAGCAAAAGCAAGGCCTCACAAGACACCAGATGAACAATACCATAGTATGAATAAGACAAGAGAGACAACTGTCCATCCAGTGTCGCTCCTCGGTAACGAACCGTCTCTACAGACTGTAAATCTGATACTGCATCTATAGGAATTGCATACTGCAAGAAAACACCTGAACTAACATATACCCAAGCAAAGTAACTATATTGCACTATCTGTCAGTTTCTATAATACTACATTTGTATACTATATTGAGTAGAATTCCACCAGGACAACCCTGCTACATGTCTATATATTGCTGCATGCCTGTACAACCTTTCTACATGTCTATATATTGCTATATAATTACCACATGTCTATATGTTGCCATATACTTGCTACATGTCTATATATTGCTATATGTCTATACATTGAGAATATAGCCAAGCCCGGATAAAGCAACTCACGCGGCATAGCCTATTAACTCTAATAACCCCACTAGACTACTAACCAACCACAAGTAACACAACACACAGAATAAAGACACCACTACCAATGCAGAACTATACATATAGGACCCACAGAATTACACCTACATGACCCAACTCAAGTTGAGCCCGGGTTAGTAAACCATAAACCTAATCCCAGGTCAGTAAAACACAAACCACAAAATGCACTCCACTACCTCATGATCTACCTCACACTCCTACATATGTTCGCACCCTGCACACATAGCATCAGACTCAACGAGCAAATCCCCTTGTTCAACATACATACCACCCAACCTAGATGCACACCAGCATCACACCTATCCAAAGAACGCCAATAACCAAAGCATACAGCCCACAACCATATAATGCCACAGTTTTGCTGCCCGTTTGGTTTTTGTCAGATAAGTGATTTTCACTACTGAGTTCATTTGTTTAGGTTTTTGATAAAATAAATAAAAGGCCTCTGCTGACACTGAGCGGGGGGTTCCTCCTCTCCTCAGCTCTTGTCTGTGGATCCCGACATTAAAAAATTTATATATTCTATCATGATTTTTTGGTTTTTGTTAGGTTATTGCGGTTTCATATGCTGATTTTCTGGCTTTTTCTGTTTTGACTTTTTGACATTGGTTGTGATTTTGAGTCAACACATTTTTTGAAGGTATTGTTTTTTTCACACATAATACACACACACACAACACAAATAATGAACATACAAACCCAATCATAACAGCAAACATCAGGTGTGCTCTTCTAAATGCCAGATCTGTCAGGAACAAACCAAATACTGTCCTTGACCTAATCCACGACAAGAAGCTAGATATAATATGCATCACCGAGACCTGGCTAGATGACTCGGACCACGTCATATTAAACCAAGTAACCCCAACAGGATACTTGGCATTTAACTGCATCAGAGCACAAAGGAGAGGAGGAGGAGTATTAATACTTACCAGAAAAGAATACAGATTCAAAACAATTGACACCACTAACACAATTGAATCCAACACACTCACTATAGCTAACAAGTACCTAAGCATATCCCTCACATACAGACCACCTGGAACAACAACTGAACACCTATCCACAGTAATCGAAACTATATGCGCACATAACAGAAGACACAAACCTCTCATTGCACTAGGAGACTACAACCTAACATCCGCTCCCACCAGAGAAACCGCAACGTTCTTAAAAGCCATGGAGTCATTAAAATACTGCCAGATAATTAACGCCCCAACGCACTAGCATGATACAACTCCGGATTTGGTCTTCATGCCATTGCAATTAGTGGAACAGAACAAGACCACAAAACCAACAATCACGCCAGTCCCCTTGTCAGACCACCATGTAATTGAATTCACCATGACCCTGAATAACCCCGCCCAATGCAAAGAAGATGAAAGAATAATCAGACGGTTCAAAACATTTAACAGAGACCCATTCATAAACGAAATCACTCCACAACTTCAACAGGAACACGACACCCTTGACCTAAATATAGAAGAGTGGAGTGGAGGAGTGGCCTAGTGGTTGGGGCAAGGTACTTCAGGCCGGAAGGTCGGGGGGTTCAAATCCCACTAGAGGACAGCAACCTTGGGCCGGAAGGACTGGGGTTTCTAGTCCCACAGGTGCTCCTTGTGTTCTTGGGCAAGCCACTTAACCCTCCTTAGCCCATGTTCCCTGTAAAATAGTTATCTCCAAGTTATAATGCCCTGTTCAATGTAATTTCAGTTTGTTCAATGTAAACCGCACTGATGCAGAATAGTGCGGTATATAAGAGAATGTAAATAAATAAATAAGAAGAATGGAACACAATAATATCCAATGCAGCATCTGCCCCAGCTATCAAAGAACCACAAACACGCAAGAGATCTAACGCCCCATGGTACTCACATGAAATCAGAGTTGCAAAACGCACACTCAGAAGACAGGAAAGAAAATGGAGACGGAACAAATCACACAACCTCCTAACCCAATACAGAGACAAACAACAGGAATATAACAATCTAATAAATGGAGCGTAGACAGCAACACCATACCAACCTGATCATGAAAGCTACTAATAGACCAAGAGAACTCTTTAGCATTGTCCAAAAGCTCACCAAGGATGACACGCAACAAAGCACCCACCATCTTGACCCACAAAGAATATGCAGACTACATGAAGTCAAAAAACACCAACCAAACATGCTCCACTACACCACAAACAAACGATCACACGATAAATAAACAAAATCAAACATGGGAGAGCTTCAACATACCAACAAAGCAGCAAGTAGAAGACATTATATCTGGACTAAACACTACAACTGCATCGTCAGACCCATGCCCAGTAACGTCTCAAAGCTACAAAAAGCCAACTCTCTCATCACATTCAAAAAATGGTCAAAGATTCACTCCAACAAGGATACATGCCGCAACCCCTAAAGCACGCAATGATACGACCAATACTTAAAAGTAGCAATCTGAGCCCCTCCGAACCAAAATCATACCGTCCCATCTCCAGTCTGCCATTCCTTGCTAAAATCTTGGAAAAGGCAGTGCAAAAGCAACTTCAGGACCATATTGATATTAATGCCCCACTGGACATACATCAGCATGGATTTAAACCCCAAAACGGCGTGGAAACACTACTAACCTCCCTCTTTGACAACCTACTAAGAGGCATGGACAACATAAGAAATGGCTTCCTGCTAGTGTTCATGGACATCTCGGCGGCCTTCGACACTGTGTCCCACACCAAGCTATTGCAACGCTTACAACAGATAGGACTATGCAAGAATACCCTGAAGTGGTTCACATCATACTTGGAAGGGTGAACGCAACAAGTCAAATGTGACCAAAAGAAATCACTACAATTTCCCGTCACACAGGGAATACCTCAAGGCTCAGCCCTATCATCAATGCTCTTTAACATCTACATACAGCCCATATGCAACATCAAGCACCACAAACTACACTATCACATTTATGCTGACGACATCATGGTGTACGCTCCAATCAACATACTAGCACTAAAAACAACAATAACCAAATGCCTCGAAGACATGAATGACTGGCTCAGAGCCAACAACTTAACGGTCAACTACGATAAAACTGAAGCAATATTCGTCACCAGGAACCCCACCTTCATACCTCCACAAACTATCAGCATCCTAGACAAACACTTAGTAGTCAGAAGAAGTTAAGTATCTGGGCATCACACTAGACAGAGCTTTAAACCTGGAATCCCACATCACCAAAACCGCAAACAAGGCCTATCAACGATTGAAAACAATCAGACAAATCAAACCAATGCTCCGCCAGGACCACTTCCGCACAGTGTGCCAAGCACTCATCACACCACTGCTTGATTACGGAAACTCACTATATTCAGGCCTACCTCAGCAGACACTCCACCCACTACAGATGGTACAAAACACCACAGCACGCATCATTACAGACACACCAAGGACCGAGCACATCACTCCCGTCCTACAGCAACTGCACTGGCTCCCAATGGTGACAAGAGCTAAATACAAAACAATCATGATCATCTTCAAAGTCATTCACCATCTCTCAGCAGACGTACTCCAGAACGTCATAACAAGAGACATCAGCAATAGACCAAGAAGAACCAATAACGACAACATGATCGGCACACCTGCAGTATATCACAAAACCAAACAAACAACATCAAAAAGAGCACCATCACTACTGGCATCCACACTATGGAACTCCCAACGAGCCTGAGAGCATTAGATGACCTTAAAGACTTCCGCAAAGACCTCAAAACATATTTATTTATAGAAACATATGAGCATCCAGGCAACATCCCATACCCAAACTGAAATACCACCTACCCCGCCAACTAAACACACACCCATCCTATCCACACACACAAGTTTATCATACCATGTTATTAAATACCCTCATGTTAAATGTTACCTTTAATTGTACTGTCTAAATGCTGTTATGTAACCGTACTGTCTAAATGTTTACATGTACCCTAATGTTAATTGTAACCCTCCGATTGTGATGTGATGTGACCACCTTGATTGAAGGATAAGGTGGTATACAAGTCTTTCTAAATAAATAAACAAACAAACTATCCTTGTGGCGGGAAGTACTGCATTAAAAGATGTGCAGGACCATAAACTCAAAACGCTCTTGAAATAAGCCTTCAATACTGGTGCTTTAGCTCTCAAGGCCTCCATTTGTGGAGCCTATGTCACTAGGGCCTCCATCTGCTGGATCCAAGGGTTAGCATCTGCAGAAATGGACTCTCAAAGTATGACGCCAGAAGCAGCCAAGCTTGGAGTCAGCCTCTGCTTATTTGGCAGACGCCTTCTATGATCTGGTGAGAGCCTTGTATAAGACCATGGTCTCCATTATTGCTGCCTGACATTTCCTTTAGTTGCAAAACTATTCGACAGACGTTTCTTCCAAAACTCGACAAAGTAAACATCCCTTTAAGGGTAAGTTACTGTTCGGGAAGGCTTTAGATAAACTGGTCAAGGATCTAGGAGATTCTAAGGGCTCACAGTTGCCAGAGGACTGGCCAAAGGCTCTTAAGGCAAGGCATTGCTTCCAGGGGTCAGTCCAGGGACTATAGAAAGTTCTGGGCAGCCCGCTTTTCTCCTTTCCAGTGTGGTCATTATGCTGCAAGAGGTCAGCCCTTTCGTGGCTATACAGGATCTGGTAAGGGTTATTACTCTGCCCCTCTGGCTCCTTCTAAAAAGTCCCAATGAAGCGAGACGGCCCAGGTGGAGATGGTGCCAGTAGGGGGTCGGCTACAGCAGTTTTATTCCACATGAGCCAGGATTAACATTGACCAGTGGGTTCTGGAAGTGATTGAGGAGGGGTATGTGTTGGAGTTTGCATGTCCTCTCTCAAACAGCTTCGTGCAGTCACCTTGCAAGACCCTAGCCAAGTGGCAGGCGGTCAGGATCACACTGCAATGCTTGATGTCTCTGGATGCCATGATGCCTGTGCCGAGTGACCAATGCGAGTTAGGTCAATATTCTTCCTATTTCGTGGTTCCCAAAAAGGACGGTTCCTTCCGCTCTATTCTGGATCTCAAACATGTAAACCGTGACCTGCGAGTTCCTCACTTTCACATGGAGACCTTGCACTCAGTTATTGTGGCGGTCAGGAAAGGGGAGTTCCTCTTGGCCCTGGACCTCACAGAGGCATACCTTCACATTCCAATCTAACCAGACCATCAACAGTTGCTGAGGTTTGCATTGATGATGGGCCATTTTCAATTCCAAGCATTGCCCTATGGCCTGGCCACCGCCTCCCGAACCTTTACCAAGATCATGATAATAGTGGCGGCGGCTCTATGACAACAGGGCATATTGGTTCACCCTTATCTGGACGATTGGCTGATCAGGGTGAAATCGGAGGCCGAGAGTGCAGCAGCCATTCAGAAAGTGGTTGCATTTCTCCAAAGCCTTGGGTGGTGAACGTGGCCAAGAGCAACCTTGATGTGGTCCAGGATCTAGTATATCTGGGAGTGCGTTAGACGCAACCCACCTTGGTGTTCAATCTCCCACTTAAGAGGGCACAGAAGCTCCAATCCCAAGTGCGGAGCTTCTTGGACATGAAGGCACGCTCGGCATGATACTATCTGCAGCTCCTGGGCTCCATGGCAGCAGCCTTGGACCTGGTGCCATGGGTGAGGGCTCATAAGAGGCCTCTTCAATCTGCCTTACTCTCTCACTGGTTTCTGCAGCACCATCCGCTGTTGAGGCGACTGGTTTGTCTGCTGGACACAAGGGTGGAGCTCTCCTGGTGGCTGCAGCTGGAACACCTGGCAGCATGTATGCTGCTGGAACCTTCGGACTGGTTCCTAGTGATGAGCAGTGTTAGCCTCACAGGGTGGGGTGCGCATTGCCAGTCACAAGTGACACAGGAGCTCTGATCTCCAGAGGAGAGAGCTTGGTCCATCAACTGGCTGTAAATGAGAGTAGTTTATCTGACACTACAGGTTTTCCTCTTGTATGCCAATCTGCTCCAGCTAATAGTGGCGAGAACTTGGCGATTCCCCAACATAGTCAACCTGCTCTCATAGGGTTCAATTCTAATGCCACAGGTGGATCAGTTCTCTCTTACGGCCTGGCTCTTAAAAGGGCAAAGCTAAAGTGCAAAGGCTATTCAATGGCAGTGATAGCCACAATGTTGAAATCTCATAAGCGCTCTACCTTGCTGGCTTATATCAGAGTTTGGCATGTGTTTGAAAGCTGGTGCGATGACTGTGGGCTCCGGCCTTTTGCCACTTCACTTCTGGACATTTTAGTCTTTTTGCAGGCCAGGCTAGACAAGAGGTTGGCCTTGAACTCCTTGCATGTCCAGGTGGTGGCAGGGTTATTCCTTTGTGGCTCACCCTGATGTTTCACCACTCTGAAAAAACAGACCACAAGTCCACTCGCTTTGGCGAACCATAGTGCCTCCCTGGGATCTCAACCTGATATTGTTGGCCTTAATCAGAGTGCTATTCAAACCACATGCACGGGCTTTCCTAAAGGACCTTACACTGAAAATAGTATTCTTGATTGCCATTTGTTCTGCTCATCGAATTTCCAAGCTGCAAGCCCTTTCTTGCAGAGAACCCTTCTGTCCAAGGAGAAAGTGGTCCTGAGGCTGATTCTGTCCTTTCTGCCGAAGGTGGTATTGAGTTTTCATCTGAACCAAACAATGACTTTTCTGGTTTGTTCACCTCTAACAGGTTCCAAGGAGGGCTGTCAGCTTCACTGACTGGACATGCGTAGAGTGCTGCAGCATTACCTGAAGTGGACAGAACCAATCCGTAGATTGGACTGTTTGTTTATTTGCCTTGTTTGATGGTCCATTCAAAGGAGTGGCGACTTCCAAGATCTCAGTGGCACATTGGGCGAAGGAAGCTATCTTCTCGGCCTATCTTCTCAAGGGTAAGGCAGTGCCTGGGCGGAACATGGGCTAGTTCCACTAGTGGACATCTGTAGGGAAGCAATGTGGTCATTTCTGCATACCTTTATGTGCCATTACTGTCTGGATCTGCAAGCATCTAATGATGTGTGTTTTGGGGCTTCTGTGCTCCAAGCTGGATTCACGGTTCCCTCCCATACTTAGCCACTGCTCTGATACATCCCATACATATTGGATTGGATTGGACTGGAAGGATGATTAGGAAGGTGAAATTAGACCTTACCTGCTAATTGTCTTTCCTTGAATCTCTCCAGTCCAGGACCCTTCCCTTTGGCAATGAATCCTTTCTGTGTTTTTTTAGGATCTAGCAGAGTGGGCATGTTGGCTGTTCGCATTGGAGGGCTCTATTATGAATTCCATCACTTCACTCACTGAGGTCCTTGTGGCAGATGAGCAAGTCCAGTTGTGGTCAACATTATTGGGACCCTTGCAGTTCAAGCCTTAATGTCCAATATCTCCTAAAATAAAGTGGCCATTGAAATGGCTTTGGACTATGTGCGCACACATATTTGACACACAAAAGAATCAAATAAAACAAGACCAATTAAAAAAGGAAATAGTAGGAAATAGTATAAAAACTGGGACATTGCCAGGACATGATTATTGGCACCCTTAGAAACAATTCAAGTTAGTTTGAACAGAAGAACCACATTCCTTATCGTCCCTCCAGTCCAGTCCCGCACCTCTGGGTAGTGTACCTCTTCCAGCAGCTTGGAGACTGAGCCTGTCATCTTTTTGATGACACTAGTGTACATATGCAGCTGGCACTGCCCACCAGCCCCCTGTATGCTCAGCCTCCAAGCAGCTGGAAGAGGTTGTGAGCCAGGGTGCTGAACTCACAGAAAGGACAACTAAGGAGATAGGTTTAGTTAGAGTTTGCTTTTATTTCCCCTGTTAAGGTGCAGGTTTCTTTGTTTTTAAAGACAGAAGTAAAAAAAAAAAGAACCAGAAGGAACAGAGAGACAACAGGGCGGAGGGGAGAATATTCCTTCTTCCCCCTCTCCTCCCAGGATTTCAGGGGGAGGGTTCTGTGGGGGCCTTCCTCAGTCTGAGACCTCTGGCTGCTCCCGAACCCGTTATCGGGTGAGGAGCCGCTGCAGGGGCTGCAGTTGCTTGACAGAAGTGAAAGCTGTCAGCCCCGAGTCACCCCCCCCCCCCCCTCAGCACCGAAGCCAGGAAGGAAGGCTGAGCGCGAGGGGTAGAAAAGCCATGCGGCCAAGAGTCTCCAAGGTAAGAGTGGCGGGGGTGGGGGGAAGACAGCAGAAACCTCTAGCAACCGTCAGAACATGAGGAGACAGAGAGCAGCCTGCAGCTGCATGTTCCTGATCGTCTCTCCAGTCTAGTCCCGGACTTCTGGGTTGTCTACCTTAATCAGCAGCTTGGAGAATGAGGAACTTCCTTCTTTTGTGATGTCACCGGTATATCCTCCTAGGAGCCACCTCCATTCACCAGTTACCTCAGTCTCCAAGCAGCTGAAGGGACGGTGAGCCTGGAGGTCAGGGATCACTGGAGGAACAATTGAGGATAGCTTTTAGAATAGTTTTCTAGGATTTATTTGTGTTGGAAAAAAAAAGGAAGGAAAGGGCTATATTCCCTTAACATTGCAAGGTCTGTACCTTTAAATGTGCAGGAGGCTTTTCCCCCAACCTTTCCCCTGCTACCTGTGGGTAGTTAGTCGGTTGCCACTGAGGAAGCAGGAGTCGCTCCAGTTCAGAAGCCGTCCATGGGGGGTGAAGAACCGGAGCGGTGCACAGCCGGCGCTTCACAGAAGGTCTGCCTGTCAGTGCATTTTGGCTGATCGTGGTGGATGTCCGGCGGCGGGCGTTCGCGCGGTGCACAGCTCTCCAGACCCCCCCCCAAGCCACGAATGCTCTCCAGAGTCAGAGGCCAGCTCAGTGGATAGAGACAACGCTGCTATGTTGGGGGGGAGGCCGGTAAAGGTAAGGAGGCCAGATTACAGAAGCTTTCTTCGTCAGTGCATTTGGACGCGAAACAAGGAGTAGGCCCGGCTGCATGGTGTCTGCGCGGGAAGCGCAGAAGCAGCGTCGGGCATGGCAGAGGGGCTTTTCTCTGTGGAGGGGAGCCTCCTTTAACGCTTTAACGGATGGTTTTGTCTATGTTAGAGAAGCTAGCTGTGGCATTGTATTGATTTAAAAAAAAAGTTTCCCTTAAGTTTTGCGGTTCCTGGCTGCTTTGGACACTGTGGTAGGCAGGGGGCAGCTAAGGGTGCCTGAAAGCTCTTCTCAGGGCCGGGATGCCTTCTAGACCCCAATGTTTTGTCTGTGGGGCTAGAAGAGGATCAGTGTCTGACATGAGGGTATGTAAGAGCTGCACAAAGGAGGCTTCTGCCATGGAGCAGGCTGGGGAGGAAAAGGAGGAGCGTCTGGGGGCCGAAGCGGGCCTTTTGGTCGCTCAGTCTTCAGACGTACCTCTTGGGGAGCCGGTAGCTGGGCCGTCTTCCGCCCCGGACATCCCTCCCTCACCTGTGACCTGGCCTAAGGGGCTCATGTCCATTTTCTCACAGGAGTTTGTGGCTCTCCTGCAGCAAGCAGTTGTAGGCACCTCGCAGAGGCAGGTGAAGTTTTCCACCGAGGGCCGTGGAGTGAAGAGACTCGTGACCTCTCTGAATACAGAAGAATTGCTAGACGTGGTCAAGAGGCCGCGGCTAGACGGAGAGCCTAAAGACCAGTCAGTAGTCTCAGAGGGGCATCTGTCAGATGAGGAAGACCTCGAGGAGGAGTTTAGAGGAAGGTGAGCTCGCAGATAAGGAAGATCAAGCGAGAGTGGTGCGTGTGTTCCGCAGGGAGGAACTGCCGGCGCTCATTGTAGAGACGCTCCGAACACTGAACATGCCGGTTCCGGGGTCGGCAGGGGAGGAGACCCTGGAGGATCTGTTGTTGCAGGTCTTTAGAAAGACTCAGAGAGCCTTTCCGGTACACAGAGTGTTTCAGGAAATGATTCAGGAAGAGTGGAATGTACCAGAGGCGTCTCTGAAGGGATCCAGAGTGATGAGCCGTCTTTACCCGTTGGTGGACCAGGATAGGGAGATATTTAAGTCTCCCAAGGTGGACGTGGCCGTGGTGGCAGTGACAAAGAAAACAACTATCCCGGTGGAGGGCAGTGAAGCCCTCAAGGATACTCAGGACAGAAAGCTGGATGTGTTGCTAAAACTGGTCTTTGATGTGAATGTCCTGTCGCTCCAGGCGGCTATCTGTGGAGCTTGGGTGGCCAGAGCCTGTCTGTGGTGGTCGCAGCAGGTACGAGGTACACAGGAGAATGAGATGGTTGGTGAGGCGTCCAGGCTGGAGTCCAGAGCGGCCTACCTTGCGGATATTCATTATGATCTTATGCGCGGTTTGTCAAAGAGCATGGCGTTGGCGGTAGCGGCGAGACGTTATCTGTGGCTCCGTAATTGGGCAGCAGATAACTCGTCAAAAGTGAGGTTAAGTAAGCTTCCTTTTAAAGGGCGGCTCTTGTTTGGAGAAGAGTTGGAGAAATTGGTCAAGGATCTCGGGGAATCTAAGGGCGGTAGATTACCAGAGGATAAACCTAAGCAAGGGCGGGCGACTCCCGAAGGCAAGGGGCAGCAGCGGGATTTTCGTTGGTTCCGTTTCCAAAGGTTTAATTCCAGTCAAAGAGGCAGATACCCCAATAAAAATCAGGGGTTTCGAGGTGCAGGAAGAGGGTTTAGGGCCTCTTCCTCCACCTTTAAGTAGTCTCAGTGAAGTCAGGGGGACCCAGGCACCCCTAGTTCCCGTAGGGGGGCGATTTGCAAGAGTTCTGTGCTGCCTGGGTCCGAGTTATGTCAGATCAGTGGGTGCTGAAGGTCATCTGAGAGGGCTATGCATTGGAGTTACAGCGTCCAGTGCGAGATGCCTTCGTAAGGTCCCCCTGCAAATCGCCAATCAAGTGCGAGGCGGTAAGGGGGGACAGTACAAAGGCTCCTAGGCCTCAGGGCAATAGTACCGGTACCTGTAGACCAATACGGATGCGGTTGATACTCCATTCACTTCGTGGTACCAAAGAAGGATGGGGGGGGGTTTCGTCCAATCTTGGATCTCAAGGGAGTGAATCGTTGTCTTCGGGTGTCTCACTTTCATATGGAGACTCTGCGATTAGTAATAACAGCGGTTTGGAGAGGAGAATTCCTCACGTCCCTGGATCTGTCAGAAGCGTACCTTCACATCCCCATAAGGCTGGATCATCAAAAGTATCTCCACTTTGCGGTTCCGTTTGGACAGTTTCAGTTCCAGGCGTGCCCTTTGGCCTAGCGACGGCTCCGCGCACATTCACCAAGGTCATGGTAGTGGTTGCGGCTGCGTTGCGAAAAGAAGGGATTCTGGTACACCTGTATCTAGACGATTGGTTGATCCGAGCAAAGTCAGAGACCGAGAGCGAGAGGGCTACGGCCAGGGTAGTGGCCTTCCTAGAAAGTCTTGGTTGGGTAGTCAATATGACAAAGAGCCAGTTGGTCCCCTCGCAAAGCCTAGGATATTTGGGGGCTCAGTTCGACAGGTGTAGGACAGGTGTTTCTGCCTCAACACAGGGTGCAGGGTCTACGGAAGCTTCTCAGAAGATTTTTAAGCAGCTCGGCGCCCACAGCATGGCAGTTCCTCCAACTGTTGGGTACTATGGCAGCAACGATAGAACTGGTACCTTGGGCGAGAGCGCACATGAGACCATTGCAGAGGGCGCTACTCAGATGCTGGTCACATCAGCGGGATCTGCTGTCGCGGAGGCTCCCTTGTCGGGCGGAGGCACGTGTGGCCCTTCGTTGGTGGCTGATTCCCGAATCGCTGGAAAGCGGAAAACCATTGTAATCGCCCGACTGGTTGCCTTTAACGACGGACGTCAGTCTCTTGGGCTGGGGAGCGCACTTCCAGGCGAGGTTCACGCAGGGGCAGTGGAACGCCCAAGAGAAGACTTGGTCGATCAGCAGGTTAGAGTTGCGGGCGGTGGTGCTGGCCTTATGGAGTTTTCAGGATTTTCTCGGAGGGGCGGCGGTTCGGGTGTTTTCCGACAACACAACCGCAGTGGCTTATGTCAATCGGCAAGAGGGGACCAGCAGTGTGGCGCTGGAATCCAAGGCCGAGGTCCTGTATGGATGGGCCGAGGAGAACCTCCGGGCCTTTTCGGTAGCGCATGTAGCAGGGGTGGACAATGTGCAGGCCGACTATTTTAAGTCGGGTGAAGGTGGATCCAGGAGAGTGGCCCTTCATCCGGAAGTGTTCGAAATGCTAGTGCACCGGTGGGGCACGCCGGTCATGGATCTCATGGCAACGTTTCATTCGGCAAAGGTCATTCGCTTCTTCAGCAGACGAAGAGAGAGAATGTCGGAGGGGCTGGATGCTCTCATTCAGAGCTGGCCAGAGGAGCAGCTTCTGTACGTTTTTCTCCTGTGGGCCTTGATAGGCAGAGTGGTTCAGCGGATAGAGCGGCACAGAGGGCAGGAAATTCTGATAGCTCCAGATTGGCCGCGCTTTCCTTGGTACGCGGACCTGATAAGGCTCCTGGTTGGGAGCATCTTCTATCTCGGATGGACCTGTTATCGCAGGGACCTCTGATCATGCCTCACATGGATCGGTTCTCACTTACGGCTTGGCTATTGAGAGGGCTCGGTTGAAGGCGAGAGGTTATTCCATGGCGGTAATTACCACGTTATTGAAGGCCAGGAAAAGATCTACGTCCTTAGCGTATGTTCAAATCTGGAGAGTTTTTGAAGCGTGGTGTGGCGACAGGGCGTGCGAGGCGTTAAGAGCGACCATTCCCTAGATCTTATAGTTTCTGTAGGATGGGTTCGACAAGGGTTAGCTGCCGCATCACTGAGGGTGCAGGTAGCAGCGTTATCGTGTTACAGAGGTAAGATAGGTGGACAAGCGCCCGGGGGGCATTTGGATATTAAGCGTTTCTTACGAGCAGTTTCTCTTGAGGCTGCCAGGTAGACAGACAGTACCTAAATGGCACCTGCCCTTCGTGCTAGAGGTATTGGAACGGGAGACGTTTGAACCCTTGTCTCGAGCGACGGTGAAGGATCTCACCTTGTAGGTAGTGTTTTTGGTGGCGATCTGTTCAGCGAGAAGAGTCTTGGAATTGCAAGCCTTATCCTGTAAGGAACTTTATCTCTCGTTTTTTGAGTCAAAGGTAGTTTTGAAGCTAGTGCCAGCGTTTTTGCCGAAGGTGGTGTCGGCGTTTCACTTGAATCAGGAAATCTCCTTACCGGTGTTTAGTACGAACTCTAGCGGTCAAGCCACGAGGAAACTGAATCTCTTGGATGTCCGACAGGTGTTAAAGAAGTATCTGCGTCGGACAGCGGGCTTTCGCAAATCTGAGAGACTCTTTGGGGCTTGTTTACAAAGCTGCGGTAGCGGTTCGCGATTGTTATCGGAGCCGCGGCCCCATTGATTTCAATGGGGCCACGGCTCCGATAACGACCGCGAACCGCTACCGCGGCTTTGTAAACAAGCCCCTTTGTTCTCTTCGCAGGTCCAAGGAAAGGAGAAGCGGCGTCAAAAGCCTCCATCGCAAGATGGATCAGGGAGGCGATTGCGTCAGCATACGTGTTGAAACGTAGGCAGGTGCCTGAGGGGCTACATGCCCATTCCACTACAGCTCAAGTGGCATCCTAGGCGGAAGCTTGTTTAGTGCTGCCGGAAGAAATTTGTAAGGCGGCGACTTGGTCATCATTGAATTCTTTTGTTAAACATTACCGTCTGGATGTTCAGTTGGAAGTGGACACGTGTTTTGGATCGGCAGTACTTCAGGCTGGTATAGCGGGTCCCTCCCATTGATTTACTGCTCTGGTACATACCCAGAGGTCCGGGACTAGACTGGAGAGACTATCAGGAAGGTGAAATTAGACTTATCTGCTAATTGTTGTTCCTGGAGTAGATCCAGTCTAGTCCCATATCCCTCCCCAGTATTGTGTTCATACGGACAGAAGCCTGAAGGTCCTGAAGTTGACACAGGTAAGATATTTCAATTTTGGTTCTTGATGCCCTGGGGTGGAAGGTGTTTTTGTGAGGTGTCAAGTAAGTTGGGGGCGTTATCCTTCCAATCAGGTGAGGGAGCGGCCTCAACACGTTTAAAGATCAGTTGCGGGAAAGGAGTTCCTTCCCTGTTTTAAAAGTTATTGGTTAAGTTAGTGGCAAGTTTTACAGTGGGTAATTTCAGTAGGTAATGTCAGTTGATACTTACTTGTTGTTCCGGTGAGTCTGCTTTGTCAATAGGGAACTGGTGAATGGAGGCGGCTCCTGGGAGGATATACCGGTGACATCACAAAAGAAGGAAGTTCCTCAGTCTCCAAGCTGCTGATTAAGGTAGACAAGAGGTCCGGGACTAGACTGGATCTACTCCAGGAACAACAATTAGCAGGTGAGTCTAATTTCACCTTTGGGAGCCTGCAGCAGTGTGGGAACCTTCCCCCACTGCATTTTAGGTGTGATTTCTTATTCAGGCCCGCATGTGTTTAACCCCCTGCTGTGTTTTGGGTGCCTGGGAGAGGCAGCCACCGGAGAATAAAGCAGGACAGAGCAGTCTCTTCCTAGGGGGCCATTTGAAGTTTCTTTTTCATTTCAGTTTCAGCTAATTAGATTTTATTTTATTTTACTTCAAGTACTGTAGGACTCTGTGCCTGAGCCTGTGGAGGTGCACTCTGCTGGGGATCCTGTTACATACCTGGGTACAGATTGAGGGAGTTCCTGGGGAGTGCCCCTAGCCCTTCCCACCATGCTGGCCAGACTGCAGTGCCTGGTATAGGATGGTATCAAGGGGTGTGAACCCCACTTAATCCTTAAGCATTCCTTGTGTTATACAGTTCAAAACTTATTCAGTGCACAATGACTTGATGCAGACATGTGGGAAAGGCCTAATCAGATAGGCCATTGTTTGTTGCTGGGCAAATTTCAGAGTGCTGTGTGCCTGGTCAGGTGATCTAAAAGGTTGATACATTGTTTCTTTCTCCTGAGAAGGGTCTGATAGAAAGTCAGAGACAGGAGTAAAGATGTGTTTAAAAAATAATACTGCATATAGGTTTGTAGCGGCTACAGCTGTGTGAAAAACAGGAAGTACCTGCATACAAGAAATGTATGTAATTTGAAAGATAGTGGATAGACAGCAAATGAAATTCTTCTATCTGTCTATGGTCAGTGAGTAACCTAACATGATCATCTCTTGTCTCTTAGCCCAGATTATGTACCTATTAAATCTGTAATATTGCTTGTAAGGGAAGCTGTACTCCCTTATAGCCATTAGTAGTATTAAAATAAAAACGTAAACTTTACTCGGAGAATGTGTCAGTTTTATTGGATCAGGGCAAGGTCCATTTCATATCTTTAAGATACAACACTGTAGTGTAATCTAAAAATCCTCAAGATGTGCAGTCCCCAATGTGGTGTGATCTCGGAGGCAGGTGTCTTCCTAAACTGCACGCAAGAGGAGGCCATGGGAGTAGGACCTGCAGGATGAGATGAGGCAGGAGAGTCCCTCCCAGTTGCAAGAGACACTGGGGGCGGGGGGTGCCATGTTACCTTCAACGGATCCAGCCCCCGGTCCCTGCACGATGCCCGGACCATCCACCCCCTCAAGCCCAGGGAGGGATAGGGCTCCCGGGGGAGTTCATCTTACATTTGCATAAGGCATTTTGCCTACCAAGTGGCTCTTCGGCCCGGAACACAGGGCTAAGAGGATGTCAGATGCAAAAGAGCATGAGTCAGGAGCAGTGGCGTCTAAGCAGGCTAGAGGCTTAGAGGAGTGGCAGCAATCACCACTGTCGGGTGGGGGGGGGAGGCTGAATAGGGAAGATCTTGACACGGAGTTAGATCTGCAGGAGGAGTTGGAAGAAGGAGAGAGCCCAGAACAGGAGGATCAGGGCTGAATTGTTCGGGTTTTCCGCCAGGAGGAGCTACCAGCACTCATCTTTATGCTTATGTTTATGCAATTTCTTGATATACCGCCCAGGCCGAAGGCCATCAGGGCGGTTTACAATCACTACAATTCCTCATTCCCAAAGGGCTCACATTCTGTATGTACCTTGGCGACCCTCAAGGCCCTGACTATGCCTGCTAACCTCCCGGCAGAGGAAGAGGCACTGTAGGAAATCACAGAAATTCTTACTAGTACATGGAGTGGTAGGACAGATGATCCAGGATGTGTGGGATCTGCCAGAGGTTGGCCTTAAAGGGGTGCAATCCATGACTCCCCTATACCCACTGCCGGAGCAAGAATGAGCTCCTTTGATTGCCCAAAGTGGGCACAGCAGTGTTGGCAGCAGCAGAAAAGACCTTGACTTGTCTCCTGCAGCTGAGAGCTGTGGAATTGGTTCTGTAAGACCAGTACGTCTGCAGTCGATGCTTCATGTATTTCATTTTGTCCAAAAGGAAGGTTCCTTTCGCCCAATTCTGAACTTTGTGGGCATGAACTTACAGTCTCCAGATACCGCATTTTCACAGTAGTAATGGCGGTAGGAAACAGAGATTTTTGGTGACTCTCTATCTCAGAGGCATATCTGCATGTTTCCTTCCATCCAGAACATCAGCAGTTTCTCCGCTTTGCGGTGCCAAGGGGCCATTTCCAGTTTAGAGCATTGCCCTTCGGTCTGGCAACCACCCCCATACCTTCATGAAGGTCATGGTGGTGATGGCGGCAGCTCTCCACAAGGAAGGGGTTCTCATCCACCCATACCTAGACGATTGGTGATCCAGGCGAAGTCCAGGGACGATAGCGAAAAGAGCAACAGCGTGGGTGGGAGAGTTCCTTCAAAGTCTCAGTTGAGGTTAACCTGGCCAAGAGCCAATTACGGCTGGCCCAGGAGCTAGAGTATTTGAAAGCGTGCTTTGATACCTGTGTGGGCAGGAATTTCCTGCTGGTTTGCCGGGCACAGGAGCTACGACAGTTGATACAGCAGGTCCTGAAGAGGGCAGGACCATCAGCGTGGCAGTATCTGCAGGTTCTGGGGACCATGGCGGCCACTCTCGAGCTAGTCTCATGGGCAAGGGCGCATATGCAATTGCTGTAGAGGGCTCTGCTCCGCCGATGGTCCCATCAGAGTCAGCCCCTGTCCCAAGTACTCCCCTGCCCACGGAGCGCCAGGAGAGCCCTCAGTTGGTGGCTGCATGTGGAAGGAGTCCCTGGTGTGGGTTCCTTGGATGACCAGCCTGTCAGGTTGGAAAGCCCATTGTGAAGGATGCTTTGTTCAGGGACGAGAGTCTGCAGGAGGCTCTGTGGTCGATCAACAGGCTCGAGATGTGAGCAGTGACCTTGGCGCTAGAAAGTTTCGAGCCATGGTTGCAGGGGAAGGTGGTCCAAGTCCTCTCAGACAATGTGACCACGATAGCTTACATCAACCGGCAAGGAGGCATGGGCAGTGCAGCCCTGGAGGAGGCCGCCGAAGGTCTGTTTGGATGGTCAGCGATTCGTCTCCAGGCATTATACTGCCTTGATATCATGAAAGGCAGTATATAAGAAATGTTAAATAAATAAATAAATAAATAAAATAAATAATCAGCGGCGCACGTAGCAGGAGTTGACAGCGAGATGGCAGCTTACCTCAGCCGAGTGCGCATGGACCATGGAGAGTGGCAGCTCAATCAGGAGGTGTTCGAGCAGGTGGTCCGCCAATGGGGCACACTGATCATGGACCCTAATGGTAATGTTCGAGTCGGCCAAGGCCTGCCGGTTTTTCAGTAGAAGAGGAGAAGTCCAAGGGCCTGGATTCTCTAATTCAGCAGTGGCTCGAAGAGGGTCTTCTCTGTTTTTCCCCGTGGACGCTCATAGGCCGGCTCAGAGGCGCACCGGGGATTTGTGATTCTGGTGGCACCAGACTGGCCGAGGTGCCCGTGGTATGCTGACCTGATTCAGATACTGGCGGATTGACTGTAGTGGCTTCCCGTTCAGAAGGACCTTGATGCAGGAGCCTCTTTGCATGCCCCAGGTGAATCAATTCTCGCTTACGGCATGGCTCGTGAAAGGGCAAGGTTGAAGAAGAAAGGATAATCAGGCTCGGGGATAGCGACCTTGCTACAGGTCCAGAGATGGTCTACAAACCTGTTGTGCATCTTCATAGGACGCATCTTTGAATCATGGTGCAGAGAAAGGCAGCCATGCCCTTCCACTGCCTCCGTCCCGGACATCTTGGCGTTCTTGCAATCCGGTTTTGATAAGGGGCTAGCTGCCAGTTCCTTGAGGATGCAACTGGCGGCGGTTTTCTGGTTATCGCGGGAAAGTCCACGGGGTGCCGTTAGGTACTCACCCAGACGTGCTGAGCTTTCTAGGGGTGGTGACCCACCTCCGTCTGCCAAAGAGGACAGTGGTACCGCCTTAGAATCTCAATCTGCTGCTGTCTGGGGAACCCGTTGAGCCATTGAGTCGAGTTTTCCTGCAGGATTTGGCTCTGAAAATAATATTCCTGGTGGCGAGTTGCTCGGCACGCAGGATTTCGAAGCTTCGGACCCTGTCATGCCAGGAGCCATTCCTTTCCTTCTCCAAGGAGAAAGTGGTCCGTCACCCAGTACCTTCATTTTTGCCAAGGTGGTGTCAGCATTTCATGTAGATCAGGCTGTTTCCTTACCGGCTCTGGTGAGCGCTGATATGGGTGAGAGCGGGTATGGGCTGTGCCACTCCACAGCTGTGCCACCTGGATGGTAAGAGAGTCCTGCGAAGGTGTGAAAAGGGCACTGTCCTTTCAAAGATCGGACCATCTATTGGTTTTGTTTGGCAGGTCGCGCAAAAGTGAGGCGGCAGTTAAGCCTCCATTTCCAGATGGATATTGAGGCAATCACATCGGCATACATCTTGAAGGGTAGAACAGTGCCGGCGGAGTTGCAGATGCATTCCAAGAGGGCTCAGGCAGCCTCATGGGCAGAGTATACTTTAGTTCCTCTGGTGGAGATCTGTAGGGTGGCATACTTCTCTGAACATTTTCACCTGGATGTCCAGGCGGCGGGGGATACTCGTTTCGGACCGGCATTGCTTCAGGCCGGTTTTGCGGGTCCCTCCCGTTAGTTTAACTGCTCTGATACATCCCAGAGGTGCGGGACTGGACTGGAGGGACAATAAGAAAAGAGAAATTAGACTTACCTGCTAATTGTTGTTCCTTGAGGAACTCCAGTCCAGTCCCGGAACACTCCCTGAGTGCTTCTTGTGATGATCTGTGCACACCCTGGTCCTGAAGCTGGTTCCCTTGGTGGAGGAAGTGGCCAGGAGGAGCCAGGGAGGGGGTGTGTAATCAGTGTTTGGGGGAGGGGCGGACCAAAAGAGCAGTCGGTTGCTCGCTTCCTACTGGTTGGAGTTGCTCAGGCGCTCAACAGGTAGGCCTGTTCATCCTGGAGTGGGGGACAGGGTATCCTTCCCAGGGGATGGAGGGGGTACTAGTTTATTTAGACGTAGAAGCGTTTGTTGCATGTTTAACTACTTATTTATTGCTCCTCTGAGTCTGCTTTGTCAATAGGTACTGGGGCTGGTGGGCGGTGCCAGCTGCATATGTACACTAGTGTCATCAAAAAGATGACAGGCTCAGCCTCCAAGCTGCTGGAAGAGGTACACTACCCAGAGGTGCGGGACTGGACTGGAGTTCCTCAAGGAACAACAATTAGCAGGTAAGTCTAATTTCTCTTTCTGATTGCAGTAAAATTAGACAAAGTTGTGATCAATTATCAGTACTTGTGTGAATCAACCAATAAATGATTTCTGTAATGTTTAAATGTCCACATTCCCTCCCTGTTCCATTTTCACTATGGCGGACAAGTGAGCTGCTTGAGACCATCAGAAAAGCCATCATCATCAAACATCCATCTTCAAAGGGGTACAAGACCATCTCCAAAGACCTTGGGATTCCTGTATGTACAGTTCACAATGCTATTAAGAAGTTTTATGCTCATGGAACTATCAAGAACCTCCCAGGATGTGGTGGGAAAGGAAAATTAATCCTTGAAGGTTAATGTGAACTGTTGGAAAAACACCATGTACAACATCCAAAGAATTTAAGGCTGACCTGGAGCAATCTGGAGTGGTGGTTTCAACCCACACCATATGCCTTGCACTAAACAAAGAAGGACTTCATGAGTGAAGGCCAAGGAGGACCCCATTGCTCAAAGATAGACATAAAAAGGCACGCCTGATCTTTGCCCAAACCCACCTTGTGAGAAAATGTTCTGTGGACAGATGAAACCAAACTTGAGCTCTCTGGCAATGCAGACCAGCTTTGTCAACAGGATACTGATTTCTGGAGCCTATGGAGGGAGCTCTTCTACTTTGACAGAAATCTGACATGCTCAATCCCCAGCTGCTGGTGGAGGGAGATAACCCACACGGGCTGGACTGGAGGGACTCCAGGAAAGCCGATTAGCAGGTAAGGTCTAGTTTTGCCATTGGCTCCCTCATATATCACCCATTTCTTTCTATTAAGTCAAACATTTGTTTCTTACATCTCAGATTTGTCCACTTCCTACTGCCTCAGGGGCCAGAAAGGACAATTCCTCTTCGTCTCTCCGGGCCAGTCCAGGTACAGTTGGGTAGTCAATCCCTTCTAGCAGCTGAGGACTGAATGCTGAAACTTTTGCTGACAGATGTAATAGCTCCCTCTAGTGTTAGCAATTCAGTCTTCAGTCCTCAGCAGCTAGAGTGGACGTATCTCTGGCAGGCTCCCAGGAGAGACGAAGTTCTTTAGACAGTACTGACGGCTAAATTTAAAAAAAAAGAAAGAAAAAGAGATCAGCTTAATGCTAGGAGTTTCAGAAGCAAAAGGCAACTCAACTTAATGCTTTAAGACAGAGACCTTGCTCACTGGCCCTAGCAGGGCATAATAGCAAGCGATTCCTCCTTGTTCCTCTGTAGAGGGGGGAGAATCGGAGGCACGGATAATTCAGCGATCCTGTGTTTAGCTTTGATTTTTTATTTTTGATGTAAAGTCGGGGGCAGAGCCTGCTTCCAGAGGATCGCTGAATTTCATGTGGGCTTGAATAGAGCTGGGAGCCCCAGTATCCTTTTCCCGCGATGGTTCCACTTGTCTCTCTTTCGCTAGCAGCGGAGATTTAGAGATCGTGCCTGTCTGTCTTTTTACTGAGGTAAGCGGCGCTTTCTGACTTGTTCTCCGGTCCGGTGGGTGCTTTTCTGCCGCCAGCGGGAGGTTTTGGCGCCATTTTCTAGGGTATTCTTTCCAATGGAGAGTGCCGGTTCCGGTGAGCTATCGGGGGAAAAGCCTCAGGGGAAGAAGCTGTCCGTGGCAGCCACGCTTCCTTCAGACGCTGCTCCTGTTCCCGTGCTTTTGCAGCACTCAGGGAAACGAAAATCAAAGTCTCACAAGGAGCTTTCCGTTGGGAACATCAGTAAACCTTTGTCTTCCGGTTCTCAGGGGGCTTTGCAATCTTTTTTCTCCCCAGACTTTATTTTGGCTTTACATAAAGCCTATTTACTGAAATTGTCTCACCCAATGGAGGGTGCAGCTGCAGGGGATCAGGGGCTTTCACTGCAGAAGGATTCTCAGCTTCTCGATCCCGGTGAGGGCTCCTCTTCTCAGTTACCCTGTAGGGATTTTTCTCATGAGGAGCGCGTCCCTCACTCCTCTGACTCTCTCCTGCCTGAGGAGGGGGAGATCTCCTCTGAGGTAGGGCTAGACTCTTGGCCTCAGGAGTTGGAAGACGGGGAACTGGGGCCGGGAGAGGACCCTGATGTGTTTAGGGTATTCCGGAAAGAAGAGCTGGGTGCGCTGATTGTCCAATCTCTCTCTGCGTTAAATATTGTGCCTCCTTCCTTACAACAAGAGCCCCTGGAGGATCCCTTATTACAAGGTTTTAAGGCAGAGCAGCACTGCTTCCCTATGCATAGGAGGGTGATTAAGCAAATGATAGAGTCTGAATGGGAGTGCCCGGAGGCTAACTTGAGGGGGGGGGCGTTCCATTGCCCGCCTTTACCCGGTCCTTCAGGAAGAGAGGGAGTTGTTGAGGATGCCTAAGGTCGACGCTCTTGTGTCCGCAGTTACGAAGAAAACCACGATTCCTGTAGAGGGAGGTGCTGCCCTTAAGGATGTTCAGGATCGGAAGTTGGAAGCCTTTCTGAAACAGGCTTTTGATGCTAATGCCCTGTCCCTACAAGCGTCTGTTTGTGGGGCGTTTGTGTCAAGGGCCACTATTCGCTGGATTCAGGGCGAGCAGGCTGCTTTGAAGCAGGAGGACTCCCCTCCGGAAGGCGCTAAGCTTGAATCTGCAGCGGCGTATTTAGCAGATGCCTTTTATGATTTGATCAGGATTTCGGCAAAGTCCATGGCTTCTGTAATAGCGGCTCGGAGGTTTCTTTGGTTGCGCAATTGGGCGGCGGATACGTCATCTAAATCCCGTCTGAGTAAGCTTCCGTATAAAGGCAAGTTGTTATTTGGGGAAGCATTGGAAAAGCTTGTGAAAGATTTGGGCTACTCCAAAGGGGGTCGTCTTCCGGAAGATAAGCCTAGGGGGGCTAAGACCACTCCTATGCTGCGGGGGCACAATAGAGAGTTTCGTCGGTTTCGCGGTTCTAGATTTGTGCCCTACCAAAAGGGTCGGTTTCCTTCCAGGGGTCAGTCCTTTCGAGGGGCCCGGGGGTTTGGCAGAGGGTTCTTCGGCTCTCAGAAAACTCCTTCTAAGAAACCGCAATGAAGGGAGGCTGGTCCAGACGGAGATCCCTGTAGGAGGTCGTTTGCAGGGGTTTCTCTCCGCCTGGGCCGCCATAACCTCCAATCTCTGGGTCTTGAAGATCATCCGCGACGGCTATGCTCTGGAGTTCGCTGCTCCCGTGGCGGATGCCTTTGTGTTCTCTCCCTGCGGTACTCGGGCAAAGAGTCGAGCGGTCGCGGATACTCTTCAGCGCTTGTTGGACCTGCGGGCGGTGGTTCCGGTTCCTCGAGACCAGTGCGGTGCAGATCGATACTCGATTTACTTTGTAGTACCCAAAAAGGAGGGTTCTTTTCGTCCGATTCTGGATCTCAAACACGTGAACCGATGCTTGCGGGTGCCACATTTCCGCATGGAGACTCTACGTTCCGTTATTCGAGCGGTGAGGCCGGGAGAGTGGCTCTCTTCCATAGATCTCACGGAAGCTTACCTGCACATTCCGATTCGCCTGGAGCATCAGCGTTTTCTGCGGTTTGCAGTCCCCATGGGGCATTTTCCGTTTCGGGCGTTATCGTTTGGTCTAGCAACTGCTCCTTGCACCTTCACCAAGGTTATGGTAGTGGTTGCGGCAGCTCTTCGCAAAGAGGGGATTCAAGTCCATCCCTATCTAGACGATTGGCTCATCCGGGCGAGTTCTCGGGAGGAATCAATCGCGGCGACGGCACAGGTGGTGCAGTTCCTGGAACACCTCGGTTGGGTGATCAATCGAGCGAAGAGTCATCTTCTTCCCGTGCAATGGTTGGTTTACCTCGGGGCCGTATTTGACACAAAGAGAGGTTTGGTTCTTCTCCCGCTGAACAGGGGGAGGAAGCTGATAGGTCAAGTGAACGCTTTTCTTCGGCTTCGGGCCCCAACTGCGTGGAGATATCTCCAACTGTTGGGATCGATGGCCGCAGCTCTGGATCTGGTGCCTTGGGCCAGGGCGCACATGCGTCCTCTGCAGCATGCCTTGCTCTCCAGATGGTCTCCGCAACTTCATCCGCTCTCTCAACGGCTGCCCTGTGCGGAGGAGGTTCGACTCAGTCTTCATTGGGGGAGAATTTCGGCTCATCTTCATGCGGGAGTGCCGCTGCGGGAGCCAGAGTGGATCTTGGTCACGACAGATGCCAGTCTGTCCGGCTGGGGGGCTCATTGTCTGTCCCAGGTAGCGCAGGGAGTTTGGTCGTTAACAGAGCAGGTGGTCTATCAGTCGTCTCGAACTTCGGGCGGTTCGGTTGGCACTTCTACATTTCTCGGACCTGATCGCAGTGCGGGCAGTTCGAGTGTTTTCAGACAATCTCGTGACGGTTTCCTACATCAACAAGCAGGGCGGCACCGGCAGTGCTCCATTACTTCTAGAGAGCCGGATCCTGCTACAGTGGGCGGAGTTGAACTTTGCTTCGCTTTCGGCGGCTCATGTAGCCGGAAAGGACAATGTTCAAGCCGATTTTCTCAGTCGGCATCGCCTGGACCCCGGAGAATGGGAACTGAATTCGGCGATCTTCCACGAGATCTCTCTTCGTTGGGGTCACCCGGTTATGGACTTCATGGCGACCCTGTCCAATGCCAAAGTGTTTCGGTTTTACAGCAGACGCAGGGAACACATGTCGGAGGGCCTGGAAGGGTTGGTCCAGCCCTGGCCAGAAGACAAGCTTCTGTACGTCTTTCCCCCTTGGCCGTTGATAGGGCGTGTCATTCGGAGAATCTCACTTCACCGGGGCACGGTGATTCTCATTGTGCCGGATTGGCCCAGGCGTCCTTGGTATGCGGATCTGGTGCGGTTGCTAGTAGCTCCTCCTTGGAGGTTACCCTCTCGAATAAATCTCTTGAGTCGGGGTCCAGTTCTCATGCCTCAGGTGGATCGATTCTTGCTTACGGCTTGGCTCTTGAGCGGGAGCGTTTGCGGCGTAGAGGGTACTTGGAGTCTGTGATCTCTACTATGTTGAAGTCCAGGAGGCATTCAATGACTTTATCGTACATACGTGTGTGGTGCATTTTTGAAGCATGGTCTACAGAAAGAGGGGTCTTTCCCCGTTCCGCCGGCTTACCGGTCATCTTGGCGTTTCTTCAAGGCAGTCTAGACAAGGGCTTAGCTCTTAACACTCTCAAAGTGCACTTGGCAGCCGTGGCATGTTTCCGAGGCCGAGTACAAGGCTTGCCTCTGGCGTCTCATCCAGATGTGCAGCGGTTTCTTCGGGCGGCTAAGAATATTCGTCCGCCTCGTCGCCTGGTGGTGCCTCCTTGGGATTTGAATTTGGTACTCTCAGCCTTAACGGGTCCGCCTTTTGAGTCGGCACTGCCCGGCGGCCTGTGAGAGTTTACTTGGAAAACGGCTTTTCTGGTGGCCCTATGCTCGGCTAGGAGGGTTTCGGATTTGCAGGCGCTGTCCTGCAGGGAGCCGTATTTTCATTTCTCGAAGGAGAAAGTAGTTCTGCGGACCGGCCCTCGTTTCTGCCGAAAGTGGTATCCGGCTTCCATATGAATCAGACAGTTTCGCTGCCTACCTTTCAGTCCCACGGCAATGAGCGGGACAGAGCGCTGCGCAGGTTGGATTTGGGGCACGTTCTCCGGAAGTATTTGCGGCATACAAAGCCGTTTCGGAGGTCGGATCGGTTGTTTGTGTTGTTTGGAGGTCCTCGTAAGGGGTTAGCGGCGACCAAGGCTTCTATCGACTGATGGGTGAAACAAGCGATAGCTAGAGCTTATGAGGCGAGGGGTAGGTCGCCTCCGTGGGAGCTCAGAGCACATTCGACAAGAGCACAAGTGACGTCTTGCGCAGAGATGAGTTTGATTCCGCCAGCAGATATCTGTCGGGCGACGGCCTGGTCCTCTCTGCATACCTTCACAAAGCATTATCGATTGGATGTGCAGGCCCGTGAGGATGCTACCGTGGGGGCCTCGACCATTTTGGCGGGGCTCGCAGGACCCTCCCCAGTTTAGGTACTGCTTTGGTACTGCCCAACTGTACCTGGACTGGCCCGGAGAGACGAAGAGGAAGGAGAAATTAGACCTTACCTGCTAATTGTCTTTCCTTGAGTTCTCTCCGGGCCAATCCAGGTCCCACCCAACTGTTCTTTTTGTGAGCTGTGGTTCGTGAAGGGTCTCTTGGTGCGTTCACATTTTCAGTACAGTTTTTTGCACACTTCCGCGCTTGCATATCTCGATCGCATTTGGAAAAGGATATTGGAGAGTTCAGGCTCTCCGGGAGGGGACTCTTCATACTGCAAGGATCTGGCGCAGCCCTGCTACAGTTTGGTATGAGGGCGCGCTTCTGAGCACCATTCGTCTGAGTTGCCAGTTGTTTTTGTTCAGGTTTTTGAAGTTTCGAGTTGGTTTTTCCTTATTTAGGAATGGGTTGGTTCTGTTCGTCCTCTGCTTTGACAATAGATAACTGAATTGCTAACACTAGAGGGAGCTATTACATCTGTCAGCAAAAGTTTCAGCATTCAGTCCTCAGCTGCTAGAAGGGATTGACTACCCAACTGTACATGGACTGGCCCGGAGAGAACTCAAGGAAAGACAATTAGCAGGTAAGGTCTAATTTCTCCTTGGTCATTTCAGATCATGAAGCCAATTCAGCCTTTCTCTTCTGATAAGAGTTCTTTCTGTACAGTTTGTATTGCAATAGGGAGTGTTCTCATGTCAGCATCATAGTAGGAGGAAAGAAATTACTTGAATCAATTACACAGAGAATGTGGACAGTGGTATCTATATTTCTAAATGGAATTCACTGTTTGAAAAGGAATGTAGATACTTTTAACATAGTACATGACGGCAGATAAAGACTAGCATGGTCCATCTCTTTGTTTAGTGTACCCACCACTCCGTGTAGGTTACCCCTATTTGTTCAAATGCATTAAAAATATTGACTAGTATATCCCTTTGATCTGTCTCTATTTGTTGATATGCAATTTAGCCAAAGCAGGAACTGAACTAATAGAAGAACTATAGGAGGCCAGGGTATATTTGAAGATTAAAAGAATCATTGGGCATACTGAAAATCATTGTCTTAATACATCCTATCATAAGCAGTATTTGGGTATAAAAAACTCATTTTCTATATTATACTTTACTTGTACTACTGTAATTTGATATTATATATGTAATTTTATCTGTTGTGAACAGCTTTAGGCCTACCATTGTGGGAGGCTATCTATATGATAGATGTTCCTAAGGTAATTCATGTAACTTTGGTTGCAGCAGTGAAATATTAAACCCTCTTTATAACAAATGTTGATTCTTGATTCATTTGTTGTACTGTGTGACTTCTGTAGTTGTCTTATGAGGTAAATTGTTTGAGTTTCTGGCAACAGTTATAGATAGTGATTTCTGTAGGGACATCATTGTTAATGGACCCAAAGTGTAAAAATAAGTTTAAACTTTCATGTGTCAGTGTAGAGACCTCTCGCAGCTGCATGCAGAAACTCCCCAGCAGAACAGAGTGAGAGTTTCCTCTTTTCTCCCTTACTTGCCTGTCACATGCATTCCTTACCAAGATTTGTCAGCTATCCTCCACCCCACTGGAGATTCTTCTCTTCCTAAATGGATGGTATTATGCTACCTACTTTGTGTTGGAGATCCTTATCTTTGTCTACAAAGGTAAAATCCTTAGACTACTTGAAAAAGATTTATTTCAGTTCTTTCTTTATTATACATATTTCAGCAAACACTTTACAATCAAAAAGATTGCACTCCGCAGGAGCTATTTCTGTTTGCCAGATATCACAAGTTGTTTTTTTAACCATTTTGAATTTTGGTTTTCATGTTGTGTACTTTTATCTTCATAGGGTTGATTTTGCCGTATCCCACAGCTAATCTGACACTGGATATTGTCTTGCTCTTTCTCTATCTTGGCATTGAAGTCATTAGGATATTTTATGGTGAGTAAAATAAAAATTATTGTGTACATACATTTGTAAATCCTTACCATCCATTATGAGTGACATTCATAGTGAAATGTCAAGCCTAATAAGATTAGCCTCTGAGACTGTGGATAATGGTAAACAAAAACCTGGTCCCTTATGTTGGCTCTCTCTTCCAAGATGTCTCAGTGCACATCTCCTTCACCCCCATCCCACTTGAAAAATCTACTCCACAACAATGTGTACAGTAGGACTTCTGGAAATTCAGTCCCAGTATAATGTAGCAGTAATAACCATGAGAAGAGAATTGATTCCTGAAATTATACACAGAGTTCTTGATTCTATTTTTATAGCTGAAGTTTAAATTTAATCTGTAGTTAGTTTTTACGTGGAGGATAAAAATCCTAAATAATTTGATTTAGATGAGCAAAGCTAAAATAATTGATCATGGAGAATTATGCCTGCTCAAACAAACCTTTTCAGACAACAGAGAAGGAAGGGCATTTCCACACCCCTAAGGATCCACAAGCAGGGCCGTACCAAGGTTGAATTGTGTCCTGTGCGACTTGCACATCCGGCGCGCGTCCCCCACCCCGCACCTCCATCCAGTCACTTTCTGTACGGTGGCGGGAGAGAAGAGGCGTGCCCGATGTGCAAGTCGCCGGCATGCTAAGCAGATCTGTCCCTCCCTTCTCTGACATCACGTCAGAGAAGGGAGAGACCAGACCTGCTTAGCGTGCCGCGAGAAGGCTTAAGGGGCGCATTTCAGCTGTCTGCCGTTGCCTACCGCCGCCGAGTGAAGAAAAAGTGGCAGCAGCAGGCAATGGCAAACAGCTGAAATGCGCCCCTTAAGCTTTTGCGCCCTGTGCGGCCACACCGCTCACACAGGGCTAGATACAGTCCTGTCCACAAGAATAATATTGGCAAGGCTTGAGTAAACCAGTGAATAGCAAGCTGTAGAAAAAAAGAAAATAAACTTTGTTTTAAAAAGTAATGTCTTATTTTTAGGTAATATGCATTATTTTGGGAAGCATCCACATAGATATAGATGAAAAAATGTAGAAGAGTACATAGAGGAGCATGAAAAGTACATGCCATAGAACTGGAAACTTTGGATATTATTTAATATTATGTTATGTAGAAATCTGGCCTTGACACCAAGCAAAGAAAGCTTCAGCTTTACTAGTGATAAACCCTGTCTGAGTGGTGGGGATGGTATCCACAACTTCCTGATACTCTCTCTCGTTCAGGCTCCAAGGGGAATCTGTTGCAGCGGAAGATGCCTCTCATCATTAGCTTAGGCTTGATGATTCCATCTGCTGTGATGGCAGTATACTACTTGCTGCTGCAGACATATGTGCTGCGCCTTGAGGCTGTCGTGAATGTCATCCTACTTGTGTTTTATGCCCTGGAACTGCTGCTTTCCATTGTGGCCTTGATGTCATTCTTAAGGTAACAAGAATTAATTTGTGTGCAATGAGAGAGTGCAATGTATATATTGCTAGCATTGTAGGATTACAAGACTAGCATAAAAAAAGACAGTCTTGTTAGATATTCTTTGCTCGTCTAGCCTGTTCTGATCTGACTGTGTTCAGAAATTAGGGGGAGGGGATTAGGATTAGAAACCACAATTCTAGATCATCCTGCTATTCAAGTCCAAACAAATGGGTTATGCTCCCCTGTCAGCAGATGATGGAGGCAGAGAAAAAACTAGTATTCCAATGATACATTGGTGCAACTAGGTACACCCTTCAGTATTCCTTATCGTCCCTCCAGTCATGTGGGTTTTCACACCTCACCAGAAGCTTGGAGACTAAGCCTGCCAAGTCTTGATGTCATCACCCTTCATAGATAGCTGGCACCACCTACCAGCCACAATATTCTCAGTCTCCAAGCAGTTTGAGAGACATAATTTCTGTGTCTCTGGACTCCACTGAAGAGCCACAGCTAGGAAAAAGAAACAGACAGGAAAAAGTGAGAGGTTGCAGATTGTATTGTGATTGGTTAGTGGGGTGTGAAAATTTGGGGGCTGTGTCCCCTTTATTTATTAAAAAATAAAAAGGGGGGGGGCACATAAACAGCAGAGTTTTACTGTGAGTTCAGATTGACCTGCAGCAGCTCTCGATTCCTTGAGTGGGCGAGGAGCCTGCGAGCTGATTCGTGAATGGCAGTCTCCAATATCCTGACAAGGTCTCCTGCCACTACCGGGTCTGTGACGGCTGGTCTGGAGAGGAGAGCACTGCATTGATGGAGTCAGCGGGATGGAAGCCCTCCTGCTTGTTTTTGTTGTTGTTGTGGCTCCAGTTGGCAGTTCTCAGCAGAGAACAGCAGCCAGGTGAGTGCGTTGATTTTTTAACGGCATTCAGACGGCATGAGGTTCCAAGGCTGTCTGCCACTGGACTGGGGAGCAGTCAGAGCGGGCACCATTTTGTAAGCTGCCAATAACTTCAGTGCCACAGGTGGGGCTCTCCAGGCAGTGCAGGCTGGACTTGGGAGGTTTCTTCACTCGCATTTTGTTTTGGGAAGTACTTCGGTGTTTCTTCTTTTTGGGGTTGGGCGGTGATCAGCGGAGCACAAATGTTGGCAAAGGCCACGTGTTGCCTGTGGCTCCCATCGAGGCTACATTCCTGCTATGGGATTCTGCCATATTTGTGAGGCGGAGTCAGGCCTAGTTGGGGGCATCCTCTGGAGGGTCAGAGATCTCTGTTCAACCATCTTTGGCACTCAGATCTCCTGTGGTTTTGGCAGGAACGGCAGCCATTTTAGAAGGCACAGACAGCTCTTCACCGCACATATTTGAGGCCTGTGAGAGTGTTTGCTTGTCCCCTAGACCTTCTACTTCCAAGGAACCGCCCTCAAAGGCTGTCCAGGGGCCTTCTTGCCAGAGTTTGTGCTACTCATGCATACCGCCTTCTGCCTGAAGCAAAGCTTGGGGGAAGACACCTCAGGATTGCATGAGAGGGCCAAGAAGAGTTGATTATCCAATGTCGTCCTACTGGGAAATTGAACCCATGCCTACCTGGAGGTGTCTGAATAGTGGGCCGAGGGAAGATACCATTTCCATACACTCAGAGGACCCAGAGCAGGGGCAGACTGTGAGGTATAGTCATTTACGGTGGAGCTGGAGGAGGGCGAGATCCCGCAAGGGGAAGACCTCCGGATAGTGCGAGCGTTCTGTAGGGATGAAATGGCAGCAATGATCTCCCATTCCCTGGGGGTGTTTAATATGCTTCAGGGAGCGGCGCTGGAGAAAGAACCCCCTAGAAGATCTGTTCCAGGCCCTCAGGAAGATGCAGATGGTATTTTTAGTGCACAGAGTGATTAAGCAGATAATCCAGGATGAATGGGAGGTCCTGGAGGTGAGCCTGAAGGGTATGCATGCTATGGTGTGGTGTGGTGTGGTTGTATCTGTTGCCAGAGCAGCAAAAAGATCTGCTCCAGTTGCCAAAAGTTGATTCGTTGGTGTCGGCAGTTACAATCCTGGCACAATCCTGTGAGAGGGCAGTGCAGCCCTCAAGTATGTGCAGGACAGAAAGCTGGAGACCTTGTTTAAGTAGGTATTTGATATTAATGCCCTGTTGTTTCAGGTATCCATCTGTGGAGCCTATGTGCCTAGAGTCTGTTTGCGATGGGCACAAGGTGTCTTTGAAGGTGATGGAGAGTTGCAGGGGATGGCTCCGGAGGCATCTATGCTGGAGTCCGGTGTATTATACCTGGCAGATGCTTTTTATGATTTGATCCGAGGATTGTCCAAGTGTATGGCCTTTGTGGTGGCAGTGGCGGCATGCAGATTTCTGTGGCTGTGAAATTGGTCAGCAGCTGTAGTGTCCAAGACCCGATTGAGTAAGCTCCCCTTCACGGGTAGGCTCCTGTCAGGGAAGCATTGGATAAATTTGTAAAGAATTTGGGGGAGTCAAAAAGGAGTTAGGCTTCCAGAGGACAAACAGAAGCCAGTCAGATTTTTGGACCTGGCTAGGGATCAGCCCCGGGATTTTCGTCACTTCCGGGTGGTTCGGTTTGCGCCCTTTCAGAGAGGCCACTTCCCCTCCCGGGAACAGGCCTTTCGAGTTCCAGAGGAACTGGTAGAGGTTTTTACGCCACTTCCTCCACAACAGCTAAAAAACCACAATGAAACAAGGGGGGACTTCCTGGCACTATCTTCAGTTGTTAGGGTCAATGGCGGTGTCGATCCAGTTGGTTCCCTGGGCGTGAGCCCACATGCGGGGGTTACAGAGGGCTCTACTGAGGAGGTGATCGCCACAACGACACCCGCTTTTGATGAGGTTGCCTTGCCTCTTAACCACCCAGGTGGCTCGCCAGTGTTGGCTGTGCTCAGACAAGCTGCTAGCAGGGAAGCACTTGCAGCTGCCAGTGTGGGTTCCGCTAACCTCAGATGCCATCCTCACAGGCTGGGGAGTGCATTGCGAAGCCCAGGTAGCATAGGGTTACTGGACATCAGAGCAAAGCTCATGGCCCATCGATCGGTTGGAGATGAGAGCGGTTTTCATGGTCTTCAAGGTGTTTCGGCTATTTCTTCATGGGAAGGCAGTCAGGGTATTCTCCGACAATGCTACCATGGTGGCATACATCAATCAGCAGGGAGGCACGGGAAGCGTGCAAATGCAGGATGAAATGGCCCCGCTATTAGTGTGGGCAGAGGCAAACTTGCAGGCAATCTCTGCCACTCACGTGGCTAGCAGGAAGAACGTGGCAGCAGACTACCTCAGTCGTTTTCATCTAGACCCCTGCAAGTGGTTCGTCAATGCAGTTGGTCAAGCACTGGGGGCAGCTGATCATGGACCTGATTGCAACCTTTGAAGCAGCGAAAGCGTTTTGCTTCTTCAGCAGACGGAGAGAGTGAATGTCAGAAAGTTTGAATGCATTGATGCAGGGATGGCCCATGGATGGAATTCTGAATGCTATGAGCGTCCACGGCTAAAAAAGATGAATGGTGCAAAGGATCAAGGTGCATTGGGGCCTGATGATCCTTGTGGCTCCAGATTGGCCACTGAGGCTGTGGTTCGCAGGTCTAATATAGCTGACAGTGGACCAGCCATGGCGGTTGCTGGCGCAGACCAACCTTCTCTCGCAGGGTCCCATTCTGATGCTTCACGTGACTCGATTCTTGCTTATGGCCTGGCTCCTGAGAGGGCTTGGCAGAGGAAGAGAGGGTACTCTGCCCCAGTGATTGCAACATTGTTGAAAGCTTGTAAGTGATCCACTTCTCTGTCATATCCGAGTGTGGAGAGTTTTCAAGGGATGATGTTTGGAGCGTGACTGTTGGCTGCTGTCTACTTCCTTGTCAGATATTCTGGAGAAAGACTTGGCGTTTTGAGTGCAGGTGACTAGCTTGTTATCGTGGGCGGATCCAGGATCTGTCCCTGGCAGCCCATCCGGATTTGGTGTGTTTCCTCAGAGCAGTGAAGCATGTTCGGCCACCGGTGAGATCTCTGGTTCCCCCTTGGAACCTGAATCTGGTATTGTCGGTTTTGATGGAGGCGCCTTTTGATCCGGTGACAGCTTTCACCTTGAAAGATTTGACTTTGAAGACAGTGTGTTTGGAGGCAATTTGTTTGGCCAGGCGGATTTCAGAACTGCAGGCATTGTCGTGTCAGGAGCCATTTCTTTCCATATCCAAGCAGACAATAGTGTTGCATCCAGTGCCCTCTATTCTGTCTAGGGTGATCTCACCATTTCATCTCAATCAGTTGGTGGCTCTCCCAGTGTTCTCGGGAGCAGGGGCTATGCCAGAGGAGCACCAGCTACACTTACTTGATGTTTGCCGGGTGTTGAAACACTATTTGAAGCGGACTTCACCATTTCGGAAGTCAGATCAATTGTTTGTCCTTTTTGGCAGGCCTCGTAAGGATTAGGCAGCTTCCAAAGCATCAATTTCCAGGTGGGTGCAAGAGGCTATTACCTCAGCTTACTTGTTAAAGCATCGGGAATTGCCCAGGGGGTTGCAGGCACATTTGACCAGAATGCAAGCAGTGTTGTGGGTGGAGGCCAAGCTCTGGTTCCTCTACTAGATATGTAGGACAGTGACTTGCTTGTCATTGCATACCTTTGTGAAGCATTATTGTCTTGATGTGCAGGCGGCAGGGGACACGAGGTTTGGATCTGAGGAGCTTTCAGGCTGGGCTCGTAGGTCCCTCCCGAGGTTAGAACTGTTATGGTGTATTCTGATGATGCGTTGAGAGTGTGTAATAGCGATCCTGGTTCTGAAGAATACATCAAATGGATCAGTGGTCCAAGTAAGAGTGAGAAGCCATCTGGTTGGGGTAACATGGACTACTATGTTTGCAAGAAAAAAAAAAGACAACTAATGTTCAGTTACTTTTTATGGGGGAGGAACATATTTGGGGACAGATACTGTTTAAAATATTGATTCTTAATTGTTGCTCTTTGGAGTCTGCTTTGTCAACTGAATACATAGAGTTGGCCATAGGTGGTAGGTGATGCCAGCTGCCTATGAAGGGTGATGTCATCAAAACTTGACTTGCTTAGTCTCTAAGCTGCTGGTGAGGCATGAAAACCCACATATCTGGACTGGACTGAAGGGACTCAAGGAAAGCCAATTAGCAGCTAAGACCTAATTTCACCTTTCTCTGTTTCCTGCAGACTGTTGCAACAGTGCTTTTGTTTTCCCCTGTTGGAGCTCCTGAGTTGTTAGTTTGCGGACTGTCTTTGTCCAGTTGAGTGAGCTTTTGTTTCTGAGGGCTCCTGGCAGCCATCCTGAGGGACATCTTCCCAGAGGAGCCTGGTTGGTTGGCACTCCAGAGCGTAGTTAGTTACCCAAGTGGGCACGTATGCTAGTGAAGTTCCATGCTCCCAGTCCGCACAAGCTAGCCAGTTGAATCTGAGAAGGGTCCAGGTAAGGTATGCCTAGGGAGAGCTCAGGTTCTTTGCTGACTTCTATTTAGAAACATAGAAAAATGACGGCAGAAAAAGACCACATGGCCTATCTAGTCTATCCTTCCATATCAACAGCTACAACAGTCCCTGGATGATAACCACGTGGGCAAATGCCAAGGTGGAGACCTTTTTCAGTCAGTGAAGGGAGTTTGGTTCCAGTGGCATGGACACAATTGTGCAGATGTGGCCACAGGGGTCTCTCCTGTTTTATCTTTCTGTTGTGGACTCTGATTGGTCACGTTCTGCAGAGGATAGAGGATCATCTGGGGTTAGTGATCCTAGAACTACACTACATGGGCTGTCATGGCTTGGAAATCCAGCTCTGACAAGCCAATCGTAGAGATACAGGTGGACCCAGATCCTATCATGGCAGAGGCTGCAGCCACCTGCACTAGGACCTTGTAAAAGGTCCTGGGGGCCTTGGCCAAACTAAAATGCAAGGCCCGAAATTTTAAATGCTGGTCCAGAAAACCCTGGTATGCAGACCTAATTCTTTATGGTTTTAGGCACTTGATATACTGCCCTTTTACTGTGTGTATCAGAGCGTTTTTCAGATATATTCTAACGGGTACTTTTTATTCCGTCATCCCCGAAGGGCTCACAGTCTAAATGTATCTGAGGCAATGGAGAGTTAAGTGACTTGCCCAAGGCCACAAGGAGTGTCCATGGGACTAGAGACCCCAGTCCCTCCAGTCTGAGGTTGCTTGTCCCTTTGTGGGAATTGAGCCCCAGGCCCTTCGGCCTGAGGTAACCTGTCCCAACTACTGAGCCACTCCTCTTATGCTGGTGGGGTGGCCCTTTCCCCTTCCTTAGGAGAGGGGCCTTCTGCTCTAGGGACCCATCCTGCTGGATGACCTGAGTCCATTCTTGCTTACAGCTTGGCCCTTAAGAGAGGCACTGTTTGAAGTGGAAAGGCTATTTGGCTAGCATATGTATGGATCTGGAGCCTTTTAGAAGCATGGTGCCAGGACCCCTGGGTGGATGTCTTCCTGGTGGGCTGACTTGCTGTATCTTTTGGAATTCCTTTAGAATGGATTGGAGAAGGGGCTCACATTAAATTTCTTGCATGGTTAGGTGACAGCATGGTTTGTTTCTGGGGGCCGGTTGGTACCCCTTGGTTTGACACCCCTTAACTTTGCATCCCAATGTGTCTTGTTTTCTCTGGGGGGGGGAGGGGGTTTGGCATCTACATCCCCTCATCTGATCCATTGTTTCATCCTGGGATCGGGGCCTGATGAGTCCTTCCTTTGTGCCATTGAGACAAACCACGCTGAAAGATTTTGTTGTCTTGATGGCCATTTGTATGGCCTGAGGCATTTCAACATTGCAGGCTTTGCCCTTTTCAGTGGGAGCTGTGATGATTCATCTTATCTGTTTCTTCTTGCCAGTTGTGCTTTCATCCTTCTACGTCAACAAGGTAATCTCTTTGGGTTTTCATCTGCTCAGTGTCGAGAAGGACAAAGAGTTACATCTTGTGGACATTCACAGAGTGTTACTTCACTACTTGAAGGTGATCAATTCCTTCCATAAGTTGGATAGGCTGATTGTCTTATTTGGGGATCCATGTAAGGGTGAGATGATCTTAAAGGCCACCCTGGGATGCTGGATTAGGGAGGTGGCCGCTGCCTCGACTTCCTCTCCTCTCATGCCCTCCTGGATCCTTTACAGTCTGGCTTTCGTCCTTTACACTCTACTGAAATGGCTGTTGCCAAAAGTCTCCAGTGACTTGTTCCTGGCAAAATTCAAGGGCCTTTACTCTGTCCTCATCCTTCTTGACCTCTCTGCTGCTTTTGACACTGTTGACCACAACCTTCTCCTCGATACCCTGTCCTCGCTTGGTTTTAAGGGCTCCGTACTATCCTGGTTCTCCTCCTATCTCTCCCATCACTCTTTCAGTGTGTTCTGGTGGCTCCTCCTCCTCTGCTATCCCGCTCCCAGTTGGTGTACCCCAAGGATTGGTTATGGTTATGGTTATGGTTTAGGCATTTGATATACCGCCCTTTACTTATGCATCATACTTATGTCTTGGGCCCACTCCTTTTCTCTCTCTATACCCAGTCCCTTGGTGCGCTTATCTCTTCCCATGGCTTTCAGTACCATCTTTATGCCGATGACTCCCAGATCTACCTCTCTACGCCTGAAATCTCTCTGGCAATCCAGAACCGGATCTCTGCCTGCCTTTCTGACATTGCTGCCTGGATGTCTCACCGCCGGTTGAAATTGAACATGGTCAAGACTGAACTTCTTATCTTTCCCCCCTAAAACCTTCTCTCCTCTTCATCCTCTTTCAGTCTCTGTGGATAACTCGTTACTCCTTCCTGTTTCCTCTGCTCGCAATCTTGGGGTTGTCTTTGACTCTTCTCTCTCCTTCTCCACACACATTCATCTGATAGCTAAGACCTGCCGTTTCTTTCTCTAGAACATCAGCAAAATCCGCCCTTTCCTTTCTGAACACACTACTAAGAGGCTTATCCACTCCTTAATCACCTCCCATCTTGACTACTGTAACCTAGTCCTTGCTGGTCTCCCTTTGAATCATCTCTCTCCCCTTCAATCTGTTCAACACTCTCCTGTGCGGCTAATCTTCCGCCAGCCTCGTCATGCCCATATTACTCCTCAGGCCACTTCATTGGCTCCCTATCCATTTCCACATCCAGTTCAAACTTCTCCTGCTGACTTATAAATGCACTCTGCAGCTCCTCACTACCTTTCTTCTCTTATCTCTCCTTACAACCCACCTTGGGAACTCCGCTCTTCTAGAAAACTACTTCTATCTGTGCCCTTCTCTTCTATTGCTAACTCCAGACTTCGCTTCTTTCACCTTGCTGCACCTTACGCCTGGAACAAACTACCTGTGTCTGTACGCCAGGCACCTTCTCTGACTCTCTTCAAAACCAGCCTGAAAACTCACCTCTTCACTGCTGCCTTTGGATCTTGACTAACCTGATCTCCTTTCTTCTTTTCCTTTCCCCTTTGTTTTATCCCTGTCTATACCCTCTGTCTGTCTTGACTAGATTTGTAAGCTCTGATGAGCAGGGACTGTCTCTTACATGTTTGTACAGCGCTGCGTACAACTTGTAGCGCTACACAAATGCTCAGTAGTAGTAGTGGGTGACTGCCTCTGCCTGTTCATTAAGGAATAGGCCAGTGCCACTGGCCTTACAGGCTCACTCTACTCGGGCATAGGTGTCCTTATCAGTTGACACTAGGAGGGGGACATCTGTCAGGCAGTTACTTGATCTTGTCACTTGGATTTGCAAGGCAGGGCAGACACGGTTTTCGGGTCAGAGATTCTCAGAGCAGCCATGTCTTCTTTCCGCATCATTGAGTCATAGCTTTGGTACTTCTCATTTGTCTGGACTGATCTAGTAGGATGATCTTGAAGGTGAAGTTTTTTTATTTACCTGATAATTTCCTATCCTGGTAGATCAGCCCAGGACTCACCCTGGGGAGGGTCACTGTTCTCTCTGCTGTCTCTTGCATTCTCAGATTTACTGTATGAAGTTCCTTGGTTTCACTGAGTGTTTGGCCTTCCTTCAGAGAGTTCTGACCTTAGTCCTTCTGGGGTTTGTTGTTCTCAAGGGTATTAATGTTTCTTGTGTTTGTGGTAAGGGCCTTGTCATATCAGTACTGAAGGATGCTCCTAGCTACAGCAGTCCTTATATCAGTGCTGATATCATTGGAATCTTCTAACCTTTCTTTGTCTCTATCATCTGCTGGCAAGGGGAGCCATAATCCACTTGAATTTTACTGGTCTAGCAGAATTCCAGGAAAAGAAATGATCAAGTAAGTTAAATTTCACCTTATGTCAGGATAATACTGGGCATTGAATCGATCTCATGCCTCTCACTTTATAAACGCTATGCTTGAACTCAGATTTCATCAAATTGTTCAATCTCCTACTCATCGTAAAGGTAATATTCTTGACCTAATCTTCCTCCCCTCCCACATCTTACATGACACCCTCCTCTCACCTCCTAATTTTCTCCCTTTATCCTGGGACTAATCACTATCTGATCGACTTTTCTATCCTAGTAATGCTTACGTCTAGCGGAACTAACAATATTACACAATTTAGAAATAAGTTCAAATCGTATAATGAAGATACATTTTTAAATGATACCATACCGCATTTATATTCCTCCGATACTGATCTTGATGTTGTCCTTAATAACTGGAACACTATCATCTCGAAGGCAGCACACAACCCAACAACACAATACTTCAAACCTAAAAACTCCAAAAATTGGTACACCTCTGATCTCTGGACCGATAAGCAAGCTCTGAGAAAATTGGAACACAAATGGAGAGCAACAAGATTCCACACTGACAGCCAGGCCTATATGTCTATGCTCAAATCCTATAAGGCAGCAGTAAACAATAGGAAAAAGGATTATCACTCTAAACTCTTGACAAGAGCACTTAACAGACCTGGAGAGCTCTTCACAATTGTCTGATCACTCACTAAAACCCCTAATCCTGATTCGGACCTTACCCATATTGATCCCCAAAGCCTAGCAGACTATTATGTGAGCAAACTTATACCCATATCCACTTGTGAGCCCCCATCTAGCCCCAAGCAAAGACACGGGGAGGGGTGGCCTGTACAGAGCAGCAGGTACACCTGCTCTTGCCATCTTACTGGGCAGACTAGATGGACCATACTGGTCTTTATCTGCCGTCATTTACTATGTTACTAACCACCATGAGTCAAATAATATCAGTCACATAAACCAAGCTACATGGTCCTCATCCCATCACCATCAAACAACTTAAAAATATAATAGCAAACCTTACCACCACCACATCCCCTGCCGATCCATGTCCTGTTAGATGGATTAAGTCCACAAAAGATGATTTCTCTCCAATCATATTTAACGTAGTTAATAGATCCCTGGAGATAGGCCAAATGCCATCAACACTGAAACAAGCAATCATTCACCCTATCTTCAAACCCAATGTAACTGGCAAATCTCTCCCAAATTCTTATCGCCCATCTCTAGCCTTCCTCTGCTGACAAAAATTATCAAAAAAAGCAGTGCAGATCCAATTACAAGACTTTGTTATTTATTTTTTTATTTATTTTTTCTTATATACCGCACTATTCAGCATCAGCGCGGTTTACATGTAACGATAACTGTTCAGTGAAGACAATCTACTTGTTGACTTAAATGCCCCTTTGGACACCCAACAGCATGGTTTTAGACAATACCACAGTGTCGAAACCCTTATGCTTTTTCTCTTGAACTCATTCATCTGCAGCATTAGCAACTGCAAACAAGTATTTATGCTTGTGTTTCTCGATATAGCTGCCGCCTTTGACATTGTCTGCCACAAATCTCTCATTTCCAGACTTCAACAAATTGGCCTACGAGTTACTGTATTACATTGGTTTAAATCTTATCTCACAGATCGCACACAACAGGTCCTGATTGGTTCAGCAACCTCTTCTACCTTCAACCAGACCCAGGGTGTTCCTCAAGGCTCCTCCCTCTCTGCCCTCCTTTTTAACCTTTATATGCAACCCATTTACAACATCCTCAGGAAACATAAAGTACATTATCATCTTTATGCAGATGATATAGGGGTATGTTTACTAAACCGTGATAACGTAGCAGCAGCTACGTTAACGCGCATTAAGTAACATTAACGCGCGTTAACGTCTCCGGCCGCGGTAAGTCCCGCAGAGGGTGGAGAGAGGGCGGAGAGAAGGGGTCAATGGATGGTGAGAGGCCCCTGCTGCACTAATGCTGGAACAGTACCGCGAGTGAAAACCTGTCGTTAAATGCACATTTGAAGGAAAGAGAGACCATTTCAGTGTCAGCAATGTACAGCACAGACAGGAAGCCCAAGAAAAGTGATAGTAGTGCTACATGTGCAGCAACAACATAGTGCCCAAGTATGAAAGGGCACTATGGTGATGCTGCAAATGGGGCATAGGGGGCTGCAGGCGGGACATGCAGTGGGGGTAGCTGGGGCACAGGGTGGACTAGGCAGATGCCTAGGTGGCACATGGGAACGCAGAAACTGGAACTCAGCAAGACAGCAACTGACCGAGGTCAAACATGCCCAGGAGTCTGTGTCCCACAGTGTCCCATCCAGGGGACATTACCCAGCAGGAACCCCAAAGGTCACACAGGTACCACAATGCCTGTAATAGGGCAATCAGTGCACATCTGGGGACTACTCGAGCAAGAGTCCACAGACCTTCCCCAGGATGCGTCCCAAACAGGTCGGAAACCCAAGTAAATCAACACCCTTTGCTGCAGCCCGTAGGAAGGCATTGCAGGGTCTGACCACATGTCTGAAACTATCTACACCCAGTAGGCCAAACCGGGTACACCGTACCAGAGTTGCATGCTCTAGCCTGTCCACAGTCTGCTGGCATAACACAATCTACCTACATTTACCAGGTCCACCCTAGACAATAGTGGCTAGATCACCAACCTGACACCCCCAAGCTGTCTCCTCCCAGAATGGCAGGCACATAACATTGGCAGGTGGTGCCGGGGGGGGGGAAGTGTGGATGTCTGTGTAGGCACCCCTACCCCAGACCCCCCACCCTAGGCAGCTGCCTACATGCACACTGGATGGCCTGGGACTGCGCACCACCGGCATATGGGCATGTCAGCATGGTGGGGGAGGGGTGCTGGTGGTGGAGGGGGCAGTGGCATCTGCCCACAGCAGACCAAGGCCAAGCCCTATTCAGGTGGGTGGCGTGCAGTGCAATAGACAAGGTCTGTCTGATGAACAGTCATGGTATCCCCAGGGACTGACCTGCCTCTGTGGCAACAGTATGGTGCAGTACACCCAGACAGTGTGTCCTGGGGCAGAAGAGCACAGGTTCAGGTCCCAGCTGTGCCTCCTGCAGACCATGTCCCTACATTTTACCCTACATAGCACATACAACATAAACATGTGCACTCCCTAGAGCATTGGCCAACAGGGGCACAGACACCCACACCCACAGGCTCCACTATCCAAAGCCTCATGGAGAGTCAGGCTGTTGGGCCCGGCACAGAGTAGCAGTTACCAAAAAAACCCACACACCAACTTCAAATGACACAAAACCTTGCTGCCCGTATAATTCACAACGCTCACCGATGCGACCACATCACGCCACTACTCCAGACCCTTCACTGGCTACCCATAGAAGCACGTATCAAATACAAATATCTACTGATAACTTTCAAACTATACATTAAGATCACCCCTCACGCCTTTCCTCTCTTATTACCCCTAGTGATCCAATTAGATCCAGAAGAACGTGCACCCAGAATACCCTCTCAATTCCAGCCCATTTTCGTAACACAATCAAAATTACAAGTTCAAGAGTGTTCTTATTCATAGCCCCTACTCACTGGAACGCTCTCCCAGACAACCGAAGACTAATAAAAGAGCTTAAAACGTTTCTCTTCATTCAACACTTTAACCTCAACACCTCTATTACTCCCCCTCGAACACTGATCCCCCTTACTTCGCTATGTACTGGAGAAATACAAATACAATAAATACATACCCTCCTGAACCTCTTACTCACTTGATATAACTTAATTAGGTAATTACTTCTCTCCCCCCTCTAAACCTTTCTCTTTATGAAACTCCATTTAATATATTTCTCCCTTATCCCGTTCCCTTCCCCACCCTACACTGTAAATAGCTCTGCCTCAGCATCCACTATTCTGCTGTATATATGAACAGCTGATTTGTAAATAGTACCTTATAATACAGTTTGATATGTTCTTTGTAAACGAGTTCTGTTCATGGTAAACCACCCCTGATCACTGGAAGGGGCGGTATATAAAAACATTTAAAAAAATAAAATAAAGTAAGAAAGTTTAAGCTGAATGTACCACAATTGTCGGGTTCCAAAAGTGAAAGTGTCGCTGTGTAAAATGGAGACTTTTGACTTTCTGTGTGCCTGCCCTGAGGCTCTCGGCTCCATTCACTTGTTAACACAGGCCTTGACAAATTTTCTGCAGATATAGGAGCCAGGCCAAATCTTAGGAGCCAGTGCTTCTGATCTCTTTGTCTCCCCCCCCCCCTCCGGTTCTCTCGAGCTGGTCTCATTTTCTCAAGAGACCAGTGGCAGAGTTCCATACCATCTCAGCTTTAGATAACAATAGTAATAGCTTCAGATAGCAAGTGTCTCTGTGGGTATGTGGTGCAAAGGTTGGGGGGGCAGTCCGTGTGTGGGATGTGGTGGTGGGTGCCTCTATATGTGGTACAGAGGTGGGCTGCCTGTGTGGGTGGGGTGCCTGTGTATGTAGTGTGGGAGTGAGGTGCTTGCGTGTATTTTCTGGGGGGAGGGTGCATCCTTTAGCATATATAGATTGTAATTGTTGTCCCCATGCATTCTTCCCTTTAACCTCCTCTACCTTGCACTCTTCGCTCTCCTCTCTCTGTTCCGGACTCTCTCTTTCTCCCTCCTCCAAGCACTCTCACTCCATTCCCCCCATCCTCCTTATTTTTTTTAAAGTATTGCCTCTTTAAATTTTTGCTGCCTCTCTCCCTTTTTAATTTGTTCTTTTTCTGAAGGCTTCAGTCTCCAACAGGAGGGATCTTTGCCACATCTAAGCCCCGATCGCGGCAAAGATCGCTCCTGTTCTGCCCATGGTGATCCGATCTCCTGCAGGCAGAACAGGAGAGATCTTTGCCACAGTCAGGACTTAGATGCAGCAGACAGCCTGTGGGATTGAATCCCCACGGGCTGTTTGCTGCATCTAAGCTCTGATCATGGCAAAGATCGCTCATATTCTGCTTGTGGGGATCTGATCTTCCGCTGGCAGAACAGGAGGAGTTTTCTGCCCATGATCAGGGAAGAGAGCACAGGTGCCAGGTATAATTTGCTGGTTGCAATGGCGACCTGGAGTCTGAGCTTTGTCGAGCCCTGGGTTAACATCACTTATTATTTTTACATACTACAGTGAAAGTAGAATAGGAAGTTCATAGTACTCGTACGTTTCCTTGTTTCTATCTGACAGTTATCTTACATTATTAGATAATGTATTCTGTGATAGAAAGCTTGATAGCTATTCTGTTATTCATATTTCATTTTCTCTGTGTATATAAAAAGATTTTTAACCCTCAACTAATTTAGATTTGAGTTGAAAGTACAGTTACTAAAAAATGTCATTATATCAGTTTGAGTCAGCCACAGTTGATTCTGACCCACTGTATCTATGGACTTGTTTACGAACATAAGATATGCCAAACTGGGTCAGACCAAGGTCTATCAAGCCCAGTATCCTGTTTCCAACAGTGGCCAGTCTAGATCATAAGTACCTAGCAGTCTCCCCAAAAGACACAGGTTCCTCATTGCTTCTATTGGGTCAAGCAGTGATATCCTGGGTCCCTTTTAATAATGGTTTATGGACCTTTCCTCCAGGAACTTGTCCAAACCTTTTTTAAACCCAGCTACACTAACAGCTTTTACTACATCCTCCAGTAACAAATTCCAAAGTTTGATTACACGTTGAGTGAAAAAATATTTTCTCTTATTAGTCTTAAATAGGTTGCCTGTAGCTTCATTACATGTCCCCTAGTCTTTTTATATTCTGATGAAGTAAACAATTGATCTATGTTTAACCCGTTCCATTCCATTCATTAATTTATAGACCTCTATCATATCTCCCCTCAGCCGTCTCTTTTCCAGGTTGAAGAGCCCTAATCTTTTTAGCCTCTCTTCATAGGAGTATCCTTCCATCCCCTTTACCATTTTGGTGGTTCTTCTCTGTACCTTTTCTAATACCGCTATATCCTTTTCAAGATACTGCGACCAGAATTGCACACAATATTCAAGGTGCGGTCGCACCATGGAACGATCCAGAGGCATTATAATATCCTTTGTTTTATTTTCCATTCCTTTCCTTACGATACCTAGCATTCTATTTGCTCTCTTGGCCGCTGCTGCACACTGGGTGGAGGGTTTTAACATGTTATCCACGATGACGCCTAAATCTTTTTCCTGGGTGGTGGTTCCCAATTTGGAACTTTGCATAATGTAACCATAGTTTGGGTTGTTCTTTCCTAGGTGCATAACTTTGCACTTGTCCACATTAAATTTCATCTGCCATTTGGATGCCCAGTCTTCCAATTTATCAAGATCCTCTTGGGTTTTAACAACTTTAAATAGTTTTGTATTACAAAGCCCTCCTAATAACATTTAAAGCCTTAAATAACATATCATCCTCATCAATCTCAGCGCTTCTTACCTACATTCCCAGCAACAGACCTAAGCGAGTACTTGCTGCCAATACGCTAATCATCCCAAAAATAACCACAAAATGGGCACAATCAACAAACAAACGCGCATTTGTGTCCTATGCCCCCAGGGCCTGGAACAAACTTCCACCCCATATCAGAGCAATCAGAGACCTCATGCAGTTTAGAAAAGCCATCAAACACCACCTGTTCCTCATGCACTATTCACAACACAACTATCCCACCACACCTCCCTCCCCTCCACCAACATCTTAACTTGAACTACATAATGTACAAGGGGCAACTGACAGGTTATGTAAAACAGCCTTAGCTAGATTGCACCCTGCTGTCCCACACTTGCTCTGAATAATGGAAAGATTAACGTGGTAACTTGTAAATTGTACATAGTTTCATATGTAAATTGTTCATATGTAAATTGTACATAGTTTCCCCCAGTTCACTCCAAGTTGTTTTCCCCTGTTTTATGTAAACTCTGATTGCCTTCGCTGTCATTGAGTCACTTTGTTCTCTGTAAACCGCACTGATGGAAAATAGCGCGGTATAAAAGAAATGTTAAATAAATAAATAAAATAAATAAAAATCTGCAAATTTGATAACATCACTCGTTATTTAACAGGTTTTATATACCACTTTATCATTTCAATCAAAGCGGTTTACATTGAAACTTAAACTTGGTAATGTACATTAAACAGGGAAATTGATAACTTGGATTTTTCTGAGGCAATGGAGGGTTAAGTGACTTGCCCAAGGCGTGCTAGTGGGAATTGAACCCTGGTCTCTGGGTTCCCAAGCCAGTGTTCTTAACCATTAGGCTACTCCTCCATTCCCTTTTCCAGGTCATTTAGCGCCTTTCCTAGTCAGATGTGTATTAAGTTCATCCAGTATAAAGTAGCACCTACAGTTTGTTGACTAACAAAGCAGTCACGTTGCATAACTTGAAGAATTTGTAACTACAAGTCCATATGCAAAACAGAACAAAACCAGAACTAGTTCAGCCTTTCCTTTGTGATATGGTACTCGTTGGAAACCTTGGCTGGAATTTAGAGAGCAGCTTCACATAGTCATTTCTAAAGATTTCACACTTCATAAAGTGCAGAGCTTCCTAAACATGTCTGGAGACCACACAGCTAGTTGGGTTTTTGGGATATCCACAATGAATATCTATGAAAGAGATTTGTATACATTGAAGATCTAGCACCTGCAAAATTATTGTATGCATATTCATAGTGGATATCCTGAAAAACTGTCTGTCCGTAGGGTCCCAAGGAAAGGTTTGGAAAGTAATGATATGACATATCAGTGGGCAATAATAACTGTACTGGGTGGAAAAGGTTTGTTTTCATTTTGGATTCTAGCAGTTGCCCCTCTTTCCATTCAGAGTGGAATCCTATTGAGGCTGCTGTCTTCCCCTTGCTGATACCAATTGTATCAAGATTCTCATGTCTACATCTTCAGAGGGCCGTGTATCCTGCTGTACAGGACAGCTTCTGGCAACAAACTTCACTTCACTTCATCAGCATGTACCACTTCTTCATGTATGGGAGAATGTTGAAGGGCATCTCTGTCACTGTTGCTTAATAGATGGAATGGAGCAGTCTGTGTGTGTTTGCCAGCATTGCCCGAACAAGTATGCTTTGGGTTTTTAAGTGTCCTGTTGAGTGTGTTTGGCACTTCCTGGCATTTTAACAGTTGTCCAGTAATTAAAGTGATGCAGACCTTCCTGCTTCTACACTTCTGAGGGTACAAAGTCCTCCATCTGGCTGTGATTCTGCCCTCTAGCTGTGGAAGAAAGATTTATATCTTCCCTTTTAAAATGCTGCTATGATCTCTTCCCAAGTGTGTTGTGCAGGGCTGAATATACATATATTTTGCATTTTCTCTGTTATGTATGTACATGCCATGTGAATTACATATGATGCTGTTTGGACTGTGTATATCGAGCCATACATATTTGCTGTGGAATTCTTGCCAATTTGTGTTAGTTTTTGTTTGTGTTGAGTTAAACAGATTTTCTTGTAACAGAGGCGCTGTCCATGCATGCTGCTGTGGTAAGTACAGAAACCTTGCAATTAGTACAGAAGGTCCCAGCAGACTTATGGTGAGAACAGCTATTTAAATGAGCATGGGGGCCATATATATAATACCTTCTGAAGTTGGGAGAGCACATTATGTGAGGTTTTCTGCCACCATGTATAAATTGTGTCTATACAATGCCTTCTAAAAGTCTTAATACCCTTGTACATTTGTTTGCATTCTGATATGTAAACAAATACAGTTCAAAATGTATTAAAGTAAGAATTTTTCAATGATCTACACAATATGTACTAACTTTCGATATGAAAGAATAATTATAGAAATATTCAAAAAGTAATTAAGAATAACAAACCAAAGAATTATGCATATATTGCATATATCTTATAACCTTTGTCATAGCAAATTCAGATTAGTGGCATTTCCAAAAATTGCCTTAGCAAGATCCATAATATGTTGTTTGGAGGAGTAGCCAAATGGTTAGAGCAATGGGCTGAGAACCAGGGAAGTCAGGATTCAAATCCCACTGCTGCTCTTGTGATCTTGGACATAAGCAGACTTGTTCAAGGACAATTTACAGACAGCTGTGCTATGTTAGAGACTGTCTTAAAGAACTTGAGATGGATAAAAAGGAGTGATCCTGGTGCTTTTCCAAATTATAGTATTATGAGCATGGGAACAAGACGGGGTGTCTCTTGGCTAGAGCGGTTTGTCGTAGGTCACAGCTACAACCATTCATAGATTGAGCGATGGGCGTTTCCTAGAGGAACTTGGGGTATATTTTTCGGTATCATTTTAAAGCTCTACAGTGATGAGAGTTCATCTGTTGGGTTTGGGGGCTAGGTCAACAGAGCATCTTACATTGCTTATCTCTTCAGACAAAATTCAGAATGCACTTATAGAATAGCAAGAGTGCTGGCCCTGATGGATATATAAAAAAGTTAAGGAAGAGCTATCCCCCCCTGCTAAGTGAACTGTTTGCGTATTTAGGTACGACCCCAGGAGAGACAGATGAACTCTTAGATGGAGAAAGGTGAATAGTGGAGTACCCCAGGGATCTGTACTGGGCCCACTGCTTTTTAACATCTTTATAAATGACCTGGAAATAGGAATAATGAGTGAGGTGATCGAGAGATAGCTGTCATTGGCATCTCAGAGACCTGGTGGAAGGAGGACAACCAATGGGACATCGTGATACCTGGGTACAAACTATATTGCAATGATAGAGTAGATCAAATTGGTGGAGGGGTTGCGCTCTGTGTTAGAGAGGGCATTGAGTCACACAGGATACACATTTTGCAAGAAACAAAGTATACTGTAGAATCTCTATGGATAGAAATTCCATGTAAAAAGGGGACAGCAATAGCAGTGACGGTGTACTACTGTTCACCTGGCCAGAATGATGGTGAAATGTTAAAAGAAATCAGGGAAGCTAACAAAAGTTACAACACAGTAATAATGGGTGATTTCAATTACCCTGGTATCAACTGGGTCAATGTCACAGCAGGGCATGCTAGGGAGATAAAGTTTTTAAATAAAATTAAATGTCTGCATCTTGGAGCAGCTGGTTCATGAACCAACAAAAGGGGAAGCTATTTTGGACCTAGTGGAACACAGAATCTGGTGAAGAGATAACAGTGTTAGGACCACTTGTTAATAGTGATCATAGCATGATCACATTTGATTTAATAAATGGAGGGAGGATGGCAAGGAAATCCACAGTACTACCTTTTAACTTTCAAAAGGGAGACTACGATAAAATGAGGAAAATAGTAAAGAAAAAACTAAAAGGAGCAGCTGCAAAGGTTAAAGGTGTTTACACAGAGCATGAGCGTTGTTTAAAAAATACTGTCTTCTAAGCCCAGACCAGATATATTCTACGCTTTAAGAAAGATGGAAGGAAGACCAAAAAACTGGCAGCATGGTTTAAAGGTGAGGTCAGGGAGGCTTTTGTTGCCAAAAAAAGCATCTTTCAGGAAATGGAAAAAGGATCCAAATGGCAAAAATAGGAAACAATATAAGCACTAGCAAATTAGATGCAAGGCATTGATAAGGCAGGCAAAGAGAGAATTTGAAAAAAAGCTTGCCATGGAAATGAAAAAGATTTTATTGTGCATTTTTAAGTACATCCGTGGCAAAAAATACATGTGAAAGAGTCAGTTGGACTATTAGACGATGGAGGGGTAAAGGGGGAACTAAGGGGAGGACAAGGCCGTAGTAGAGAGACTGAATAAATTCTTTGCTTTGATCTTTACTGAAGAAGATGTAGGGAAGTTACCCATGCCAGAAATGGTATTTAAAGGTGAAGTATCAAAAGAATTGAAACATATTTTGATAAACTGGGAAGATGTTTTACAACTATTTGATAAACTAGATTAGCAAATCACCTGGACCAGATGGTAACATCCGAAGGTGTTGAAAGAACTGAAATATGAGATTGTAGACCTGCTATTAGTAATCTGTGAACTATCATTAAAATCATCTGTAGTACCTGAAGACTAGAGAATGACTAATATAATGTCAATTTTTAAAAAGGGTTCCAGGGGGAGGCGGAGCCTAGCGAGGAGAGGAATGGACGTGTAGAGCGAGAGCTCCGGAGGGATTAGGTCTTAATCCTGTGTCTGCGCTAACATTTTTTGGGCCAAAACCCCTAGAACTTCAGCGGAGAGCAGCTGGAGATGGCGAACTCCAAAACAGTCCGCCTAGACTTTGCACCTGGATCGGGGCTGGCAATAAAAGATCAAAAACCGAACCTCCGTCCCCACAAAAGATGGCGGCTGGGCGCGAGCAGCCGGAGGCATTGCAGGAGCTGCTGCAGGAGGTTCGTGCCGTGAAAGCTATAGTGACGGCTAACAGTGCCTCGCTTCAGAGCATGCAGGAGGACATTGTGCAGCTCAAGGAGCAATTTGGAAACCTTGCGGTTCGCCAAGAACAAACGTAGCAACGGCTGCAGGTACATGATGAAAGGTTGAAATTAATGGAGAAGCATTCCCGGCAAATCGAGCAATTACAGAAAGAGCTGGAAGACATTAACAACAGGGCCAGGAGAAACAACGTCTGAGTAGTGGGGGTCCCTGAAGGGGCGGAAGGGAAGGATATGTTTGCTTTTATACATAAGCTGCTTGTTTCCACATTGAAAATATCCTTCGATGCCCCGTTCGAGATAGAAAGAGCGCACCGCGTTCCCACTCAGGCCCTACCCAATAACAAGCGGCCGCGGCCCATTATTTTCAAAACTCTGCAACATCAGCATGCTGTAAAGATATTTGAGGCAGTGCGGGCTCGTTTCCCAGTGGACTTTGAAGGGCATAAGTTAATGTTCTTCCCGGACTTTGCCAGGGCTACGGTGGAGAAGTGGAAGCACTTTTTGGAACTGAGACCGCGCCTACAGCGGCTGCAGGCCCGCTTCGGACTTCTTCAACCTGCGCGAATGCGGGTGACGTTGCACAATGCTACAAAAACCTTTGATGATCCGAACGCACTGGGCCTGTACATCGAGGGAAAAGAGGCGGAGTTGATGAACTGTTGAATGTGCCTACTGGACTTTGTTTATACACTGGAAATATCATTGCTGATGTGTAAGGGGGATTGGGCCTAGCTCGAGGAGGCTTTTCCTTGTAACTTCAGCCCCCACCACCTCCAGCAGCTCTCCCCTTCCCGGGGATCGAGCCACCAGCGGCAGGAGGGGCCATCAGCTGCACACAGCCCAGTCGGGGCTGTGCAACACATCTTTAAAATCTTCGCGCCATCGGGCGCTGCTCCTCTTCAGCCCCCACCACCTCCAGCAGCTCTCCCCTTCCCGGGGATCGAGCCACCAGCGGCAGGAGGGGCCAACAGCTGCACACAGCCCAGTCGGGGCTGTGCAACACATCTTTAAAATCTTCGCGCCATCGGGCGCTGCTCCTCTTCAGCCCCCACCACCTCCAGCAGCTCTCCCCTTCCCGGGGATCGAGCCACCAGCGGCAGGAGGGGCCAACAGCTGCACACAGCCCAGTCGGGGCTGTGCAACACATCTTTAAAATCTTCGCGCCATCGGGCGCTGCTCCTCTTCAGCCCCCACCACCTCCAGCAGCTCTCCCCTTCCCGGGGATCGAGCCACCAGCGGCAGGAGGGGCCAACAGCTGCACACAGCCCAGTCGGGGCTGTGCAACACATCTTTAAAATCTTCGCGCCATCGGGCGGGCCCGCGCCTGAGGGCCTCGCCAGAGGGCCCTTTGGCGTGGCCCTTAGGCGTGGAACGGGGCGGTAGACAGCAAGCACTCCAGCAAGCCACGAACGAAGCCACATTTCTCACCCGGACCAGAGACAGCTGCCGATACCAAAAAAGGCAAGTCCTTCACAGATAACTGTTTCATTTTTGAGATAGCAGCTTTTGCCTTGACCATTAACCAGCAGTCACCTGAGCTTTTAGGGGTATCATGTAGATGTTGTTTTGTTGTTAAACCCTACTAGCAACAATACTCCTGTACCATTCTCTCCATTGATAACGTTCTGCATACTCTGTACTGCTTTTTATGCAATTATCTTACTGTATACTGTATACCAGTAATTAGAATCCTTATGTACTATCACCACTATTGCTATTACCACCTGCATTCACAGTACTATTGCAATTAATCCTTCCTGAATTGCGAATACTGCACCACACTACTCTGCTCTACTAACACCCAAGAGAATGTACAAAGTTCTGCTCTTATTCATAACCTTCCTTACCCTTGGTCTCCCGTACACATCAAAGGCATTCAACCATGATACATATCATATACCAATCCTACGCACATACGGAAGGAGATGGTCCGAATTCCCCCACCACACTACGGCAAAAAATAACTTTTCATCCCACTCCCATCTACTCAACATTCCTCTCCAAACCATCAAAGGGATACAAGAAGAGAAGCAACATCACCAACGCCTACTAAAATGTGCACTGATAAATGCCAGATCAGTACGATCTAAATGGCCCGCAGCCATTGACCTTATACCCCAATATAATCTCGACATCTTGATGATCACAGAGACATGGCTATCCGACTGTGACAACGCACTACTGAATCAGATGCTACCACCAGGATTTGTGATATACACATCCCACAGATCCAGTCAGAAAGGAGGCGGAACCCTCATCCTCGCCAAAGCTGATCTACACTTCAAGATGTGCAACTCCTCTAGCTCAACTTACCTTGACTCCCTCACTATAGCTAACGAGCTCTGCACAATCAACCTTTTCTATCGGGCACCCTCCCCCTCTCCAGATGATCTTCCAACTATAATTGAGCAGGCATGTACCACATCCACCTCACGCTCACCAAGTTGGCTAATCGGTGATTTCAATCTCCCATCTCTTCAAGACAGCCACTCAGCAGCATTCCTTGACGCCCTGGAGGATCTAGGTTACAAACAGCTTGTTGATTCCCCCACCCACACTAAAGGTGGCAAACTAGACCTCATTTTCGCACCTCTCTCCAACGCCATAATACCCCTAACTCTTGCACTATCTGTAATACCAGTACCCTGGTCGGACCACAGTCTTCTCAGTTTCAATATACCCATTAATACATCCCACAAAAGCCGAAAGTCTTCTAACACATCTGGATCCCACACAACCCGCTTTAGACCACTCAACCAGAGCGTAGTCCTAGAGAATCTCAGACCTCTCATGGCCACACAACCATGGACTTAGATGATCTCATATCCAAATGGGATGAAAACCTGAGAGCTGCCTCCTGCCCATCACTCACCGAAAAGAGAATTCGAAAACGTGAACATACTCCATGGTTCTCCACAGACCTTCGAACATCTCTCCACCATCTACGCAAACTTGAGCGACAGTGGCGACGAACTCACTCCCCTGAGGCGCTGGTAGCATACAGCTCATACCTATCTACCCACCGAGCAAAGATATCACAGAGCAGAAAAACTTACCACACAGCCTTAATAAAACGCTCCATCAACAAACCACATGCATTGTTCAGCATAGTAAAGTCCATAACAGGTGAACCGGTTTCAGCACAACCCCCTATGCCTCAGCCGCAGGACTACGCAAACTACCTGCAATCAAAGATGATTAAAACCAACACAGACATAAATGTCAATAATGCTGCCACTTCACCCAAGGCATCCCAGGCAATGCCACTACACAACTTCTCCACTGTATCAAATAGAGAGGTTGTGAACATTATTGCCTCAATCAATCCCAGCACAGCTCCTAATGACCCGTGTCCAGCCAGCTGGATCAAGGACATGCGACATGACCTCAGTCAAATATTGAGCAAAATACTGAACCAGTCCTTCTCAACAGGTTCCTTCCCACAGAGTCTAAAACACACTTCCATCAAGCCCCTACTGAAAAATAATAGACTGGACCCATCCAAGGTTGATTCCTTCAGACCTATCTCGAGCATCCCACAGCTTGCAAAAATCATTGAGAAGGCCGCCCAACAACAAATCCAACATCATATTGACACTGAAGCACCACTAGATCCATCTCAACATGGCTTCAGGGAAGCACATGGAGTCGACACAGTCCTTACAACCCTATTCAATGTTCTGGTAACAGGAATAAATAACATACAACAGGGTTTCGTCCTCATCTTCCTGGACATCTCCGCCGCTTTCGACTCTGTGAGTCATAACATACTCCTACAACGCTTGAAAGATAAGGGGATTCAAAGCACAGCACTCGAGTGGTGTAAATCCTACTTATCTAACAGGTGGCAACAAGTAAAAACAGGCCATGAATCCTCAGAACCATTCCTGCAATCACAGGGAGTACCCCAAGGATCGTCCCTATCGGCACTAATGTTTAATATCTACATGCAGCCGATATGTGACTTGATCAGATCCTTTAATGTACAATGTCTCGCTTACGCAGACGACATCCTCCTATATATGCCATTCACAATTGAACACCCAGTATTCTCCCCAATAATCAACTGTTTTGAAGCTGTAGCCGAATGGTTGCTATCTCAAAACCTTCGGATTAACCACAACAAAACTGACGTTCTTTTTGTCACAAGGAACCGTAAGTTCATACCTCCTCCATCACTTCTCGTCAACAACATAGAGTTGAAATCAAAAGCCACCATCCGTTACCTCGGCATTACATTGGATCAGCACTTGGATATGACAACGCATGTCAAGAACATCACAAAAACTATATATTATAAGATTAAATCACTACGTCACCTCCGCTCCCTACTTGATCCCACAGACTTCCGAACAACCTTCCAGGCATTAGTCCTCCCACACCTGGATTTTGCCAACATCATCCTTCATGGCCTCCCTCAATCAACTTTGAATCCGCTTCGCCTAGCCATGAATACAGCCGCCAGAGTCCTTTCCGGCTCATCAAGATCTGACCATATAACACCCATCATGAAAGAACTGCATTGGTTGCCATTACATGCCAGAATCCAGTATAAGTCTTTAGTCCTTACTTTCAAGGCACTAAATAACTGCCCCCCTACGCCAATCAGCAAGCTCATCCACGTCACCCTGGAAAACAGAAAAAGGAGAACCACATCAATGAACACCTTAATAGTCCCGAAAATAATAACGAAGTGCACTAAGGCCACCTCCAACAGGGCCTTCTCCTTATTTGCACCTCTAAACTGGAATGCGCTACCTCCCGAAATCCGTGCTATCAAAAACCTAATCCTATTCAGAAAGGCATTGAAATACCACTTGTTTACAAAATACTACCCAGAAGTCAACCTAGACATTAACAAAACTAGCTCCTCAATACAACCTGAAAAGGGCTAGTTGGTCAACCTTCTCTCTAGTCCTATTAGTGAACCACATTGCAACATCCAAACGAGTTTCTTATTACTGTATATAACATTAAGTTAATCTGTACATAGTTCCCCCGGTTGTCCTATTGTTGAAGTTCCCTGTTCAATGTAAAACTCAATGTTACTTGTATGCATTGTAGTATGTTCTTGTTCAATGTACACCGCACTGATTGTAATAGCGCGGTATAAAAGAATTGTTAAATAAATAAATAAATAAATAAATAAATAAACTGATCATCCCATGTACATTGATATGTGGTCAAAGTGTCAGTTTAGCTAGCACAGACACTCAGTATCATCCTTACAACCTTCTGTTTTCGTCTTCTCCACTCCAGTCTGGGTTCACCCGTTCAGAACGGAAGAGTCCTCCCCCCCCCCTGGGTTGCTTGGGCTGCAGACATGGTGGTAACGTTAAAGGCGCTGGAATTCTTCAGTTGAGTAAACTTACCGGACATGGTATTGCTTATGGGCTGCAGGGCAAAATGTTTGCTGGAAGGGGGAGTCATGCTGCCAGAAGGGCTGGGTTTATATATGTGGTACTGCTTGTCACATGGCTTCTTTGAGAATTCACTCCTTGAATGTTAATGGGGTGAATAACCCTATTAAGCGTAAGAAGATAATTTTGTATGGCAAGCAGGTTAATAGTGATATCTTGCTGTTACAGGAGACACACCTGAATATAAGGGAATCCCTGAAATTGAATATCTGCCCCTTTTCTTTACTAGCGTTCTCACCAGCGAGAGGTAAACATAATGGGGTGGCTATCTTAGCTCGGAAATCGCTTAATCTGCAGGTGATTCACTCTCGGGGGGATGAGGAGGGCAGATGGGTCCAGGCCTGTGTTAAGGTGGGGTCCTTGGAGATGATTTTAGTAAATGTGTACACCCCCAACAGGGATTGTCCTGATTTTTTCAAGAGTTTAGCAGAGTTGACTTGTGCTGCTTCTTCCATACCAATAGTCCTGGGGGAGGGGACTTTAATTTAGTACTGGATACGCTGGTGGATAGGAAGCCTCCCAGGGCTTTTGAGAGTGGCCGGGCCCAAAGGGTTCTCCATTCATTGGTGCAGGAGGCTGGACTGGTTGATGCGTGGAGATTGCTCCACCCCGCTGGACAGGAGTTTACTTTCTACTCGCCCCCCCCATAAGTCCCTATCTCGAATAGATTACTTTTTGCTCTCCAAGTCCCTAGTCCCCTATTTAACGTCAGCTGATATTCTCTCTTCGAACATCTCAGATCATGCCACTGTATCTGTTGTCCTGGAGGGTATTGAACCTGTGCCTGGTCCGGGGAGGTGGAGTTTTGATCGGACTTGGTTGGAGAATATTGAATTCCAACTGCAGCTGAGAGAGGCAATAACAGACTATTTTGAGCTTAATCCCCCTAACTTGTCCTCAGGGTGGGCGAGATGGGAGGGTTTTAAAGCATCTATAAGGGCAGTAATTACCAGTTTTAGTATTGGTCAGGCAAAATTAAATAGGAAGCGACTGGGTGTATTAGAAGCACAGATTAAGGCGGGGGAGCGGATATTGGCCAATAGAACAGATCCTTGTGTTTTGCTTCGCTTACAGCACTTAAGATTCCGCTATAACCAGATTCTTACCTCGGAGGCAGTCAAAAGTATCCGCTCGCAGGAAGGCCTCTACTACAGGGAGGGCAATAGAGCGAGTACGCTGCTAGCCAATCAGCTGAAGGCCCAGAAGGAGCGGGGTCGAGTCGCCGCCCTCCGGGATGCCCAGCGGGGAGAGGTGCTGGTCAAGGATTCTGATATCCTGGAGGCCTTTAGGGGTTTCTATGAGCGACTATATTCTTCCGAGGTAAATTGCTCCTTGGGGTCTTCACACAGCTCTTTTTTTAAAGTGTTCTTTAAAGATCTGGGTCCCTTTATGTTAAATACTACCAAGCACTGCTAGAGGAGTGTCCCCTTTTGGGTTCCTTTGCGTCAGCAAGTATTGTTGTCATTGAGAAACCCGGGAGGGACCCTATGGAAGTAGGGAACTATCGCCCCATATCATTATTGAATGCGGATTATAAGGTGTACGCCTCTATCTTGGCGAAACGCCTATCCTCTGTGATCCCGCTGCTGATCCATCCGGACCAGTGTGGATTTGTGGGTGGCCGGTCGACGGCAGACAATGCCAGGCTCTTGTGTCATGTCTTGACTGAGGCTGCGTCTTTAGAGGCGCCTGTGGTCGGGCTATCCCTCGATGCTGAGAAGGCGTGTGACCGCCTGGAATGGTCTTTCCTGTTTCATGCCCTTTGGTGGTTCGGGATTGGGGCGAGCTTTATTAATTTCATAAAAATATTGTACATTAACCCCATGGCCCGGATCTGTGTTAATAATACCTGCTCTCAGGAGTTTCAGTTGGGCAGAGGGACGCGACAGGGTTGCCCCCTCTCGCCAATGCTGTTTAATTTGGCACTGGAGCCTCTAACTGTTCTAATAAGGCAGAATATGCTGATTCAAGGTGTTAGTATTCGGGGTGCCGAGATTAAATTATCGGCGTATGCTGATGATCTATTGCTTTTTACAACTCCGGCTTCGGTCCCTCATGTCCTCACTCAGATTGAAGAATACGCAGCTCTATCGGGCTATAAAATTAATTGGTCGAAATCCGTTGCTTTCCCCTTAAATGCCCGAGTATTCAAGGCGGATATGGCTCAGTTCCCGTTTATATGGGAAACAGGTGTGGTGAAATACCTGGGGGCTTACTACTGTCACCCCTTGGAGGAAATGGTGCGTTACAATGCTGACAGACTTGTAACTCTAGCGAAGTCTCTGTCAGCCAAATGGTCTCCCTTAACTTTGTCATGGTGGGGCCGCCTGGAGTCTATCAAAATGACCATTGCCCCTAAAATTAACTACGTTTTGGAAATGCTGCCCATTTTATTTCCTCCTCAGGTGTATAGGCAGCTTGAGAATGTGCTCACGAGTTTTTTATGGCATGGCAAACCCCCGCGAATTGCGTTATCCAAGCTTAAGGGTACCAAGGAGGAGGGGGGGTGAGCTTCCCCGATTTTAAGTCATATCACCGTGCTTTTTTGCTCAAGCAAGGGGGCAGATGGGAAGCGGTGATGGAGCTCAGTCCTGTCTGGCTGGGCCTGGAGAAGAGACTGGTAGAGCCATTTTCTTTGACACTGGCCCCTGGCATGCTCTTTCCTCCGTCCCATCGCTGGTCCTTAACGATGACGGATACTCAAAGGGCCTTCCAGGACTTGTTGTCTCAGGGAACAATGGCAGAGAGGTTCTCTCCTGACCTCCCGATTTGGTATAACCCCCTTTTTAAGATCCAGAATAAGACCTTTGCTTGGCAGCAGTGGTATAGCAGAGCTATCTGGACGTTAGGACAGTTAGTTCGGGATGGCGTGTGGAGGGACTTTGGAGAGCTGCAGCGGGAATTCAATATCCCTGGGACTTTTGTCTTTCAATGGATGCAATTAAAACACTGTATAGGGACTGCTTTGGGGGATCTGCGACTTTCCAGTGGGGAGGGGAATCTATTACGTAGCCTTGATCAGGCCTGGGCTGGTCATGGCATAGCTTCCTCTCTCTATAAACTGTTCGGTCAGCAGTGCTCTTTGAGGACGCAGGGGATCTGGGAGCATGAATCGGGAGTTGTTCTATCCCCACAGAATTGGGCAGATTTCTGGTCCAGGCAGACACGCATATCTAGGTCAGCCTCAGTCACACAGACCTTGTATTTCTTTGCCCATAGAGCTTTTATCACACCGGAGAGGGTCACTAAGTGGGACTCCTCGACTAGTAATAAGTGCTGGCTCTGTCGAGCGGAGGTGGGGACTTTCCGACATATGGTCTTTGACTGCCTTCACCTCCGCTCATATTGGACACAGGTGTGGGACCGCATCCAGGAGGTCTTGCGCTTTAGGGTCCCTCTCTCGTGGGAGATCTTGGTCTTTCGATCTCGATCTGGGATTCCCTTGGGTGTGCAGCATGACTCCTTCCTTTTGGATTTTCTCTTGGGGATTGCCATTTGTTGTCGTTTAAGGAACTGGAAAATACTCTCTGACCTTCAGTGTCATCTTTGGTGGAATTGTGTATGTCTGTATAGTAAATATGAAATGATGCCGCGTAAGGGCATACCCCAATGTTGAAGGTCACTCACTATTTCCCATAATTATTGTTATAACATGTTCACCACCGGGAATCTTACCCACAAACTATTATTTTTTGTCGGATCGCCTGCTGTGAGGGTGTAACACACTCTCTAGTAGCAGACCCTCCTTTTTATTCAAAATTTATTTAAAAGGTCTGTACGACCTGTAGATGCCTGAGGCTATAACTAGCCCTAAAGGACCAGCCCCTGCATGAACTAGAGACTACTTGCAGTAGAGTTAATCGTTCTTTCTCCAACAAATCTGCAACCAGCAGAACAGTCAATGTAAGGAAGTGGTAACACTTAGCTGAGCATGAGGGAGTCTGGAGCTGCTAACCGCCAGAGGAACCATCTTGAAAGCCTCACAAACGGAATATTCCAAAACTTTTCTGTCTACGAGTAGCTCCAAGTAACTCCCGAATTGACTCGCTAGCCAATCTTCCTTGTTTCATCAAGTAATGGTTGGGGCATACGACACTTGGACGGACACTGGAGAAAATGGCAATCTCTGGTAGATTTTTGTAATGCGGCTCGATGTTCAAATGAAGATACGCCTTTTTGAGCCTTGTTTACTGAATGGTACTTGTCTTACCCACCCTCCTTTTGTCTTATCACTTTAGTCTATAGTTGGACGGGAGGGGGGGGAAGGGGTGGTTATAGAGGGGGGATGACTGTTGATGGATTGTTGTCTGTTTGGTTTTGTGTGAAAATCTAAATAAAACTTTCAAAAAAAAAAAAAAGGGTTCCAGGGGTAATCCAGGAAACTACAAACTGGTGAGCTTGACGTCAGTACCAGGCAAAATGGTAGAAACCTTTATAAAGAATAAAATAACTGAACATGTAGATAGTCATGGTTTAATGGGAGAAAGCTACCATGGATTTAGCCAAGGAAAATCTTGTCTTACTAATCTATTATATATTTTTTGAAGGTGTGAATAAAAAAGTAGACAAAGATGAGCCGGTTGATATTGTATCCAGATTTTCAGAAAGCCTTTGACAAGGTTTCTCATGAGAGACTCTTGGCAAAATTAAAAAGTCATGGGATTGGAGGCAGTGTAGTATTGTGGATCAGGAATTGGTTAAAAGACAGAAAGCAGAGAGTAAGCTAAATGGCCAGTTTTCTCAATTGAGAAAGGTGAATAGTGGAGTACCCCAGGGATCTATGCTAGGCCCACTGCTTTTTAATATATTCATAAATGACCTGTAAATGGGAATAATGAGTGAGGTGATCAAATTTGCATTTGACACAAAATTATTCAAAGTTGTTAAAACACCAGAGGATTGGGATAAATTTCAAGAGAGCCTTGATAAATTGGAAGATCGGGCAACCAGGTGGCAGATGAAATTTAATGTGGACAAGTGTAAAGTTAAGCATATAAGGAAGAACAACCCAAACTACGGTTACACAATGAAAGGTTGACATTAGGAACCACCACCTAGGAAAAGGATCTAGACATCATCATTGATAATACATTGAAACCCTCTGCTTAGTGTGCTGCTGCTGCTGCCAAGAGAGCAAATAGAATGCTAGGAATCATAAGGAAAGGAATGGAGAATAAAACAAAGGATATTCCTTATCGGTCTCCAGTTTAGTCCTCCACTTCTGGGTAGTGCACCTCCTCTTGCAGCTCAGAGACTGGGCATGTCCAAAAAAAATGTGACATCACTCTATGTAGCCTGGATGCTCTCCCATCAACCCCCTGTGTGTCCAGTCTCCCTGCAGCAGGAGGACGTAGTGAGCCTAGATGCTGGGCTCACTTTTAGGATTAGTTAAAGGAACATTAGTTTAGCTGTTATGGTTTGATCTTTATTTGAGAAATTATTGTACTTTTATTAATTTGCGTCTGTACGGCAGTCTCCGCCACCTTGGAACACCAGATGGACAGTCAAGTGTCAGAGCCTCTGGGCGCAGGGCCTGGATCGGAGGGGGAACCATCATTAGGTCCTTCTCCGGTGGCTGGACAGGATTCCCCGGGTGGTCTGTCGGCTATGCTTCCTGGGGGAGCTTCACCACAGCTCAGGGATTTTTGTCCTGATTATGCATCAGGGGTTCTTCTTGAGGCGGCAAGGGAGGGTGCCGGAGCCCCTGCCGTTGCCTCCTCCCCGTCCGCAGGGGGTTGTGGCTGGGGTGCACAGCGGGTCTCCGTGGCCACCTAAGAGGGCCAGGGGATGGGAGCTGTCACCATCGGAGTTGGAATGGCAGGATGCGGAAGAACAGGAAGGCGAACTGGATGATTTGGAGGAAGGAGAAATTCCAGAGCCGGAGGATCAAGCAAAGATTAGGTTGTTCCGTAGGGAGGAACTGGTGGCACTCATCACGGAATCCCTACAAACACTGAAGTTAGCCACGGAACAGTCGGCAGAGGATGAGAGTGGGGAAGACCCGATTATTCAAGCTGTGAGACAGGCGCAGGTGGTGTTTCCCGTCCATAGCGTGGTTGACCGGATGATCCAGGCTGAGTGGGATCTTCCGGAGGCAGGACTTAAGGGGATTAGGACTATGAATAGGTTGTATCCTCTGTCGGATAAGGATAAGGAGAGATTTCGGTCCCCGAAAATTGATGCTGCAGTCTCTGCGGTCACTAAGAGAACCACCATTCTGGTAGAAGGTAGCGCTGCACTGAAGGATGCGCAGAATAGGAAGGTGGACAGTTTGCTGAAGCAGTCTTTTGAAGTAGATGCATTGTCATTGCAAGCCTCCATTTACGGAGCTTGGGTGGCCAGGGCTTGTCTTAGATGGTCCCAGAGCTTAAGGCAAGTAGCTCAGCTGGAGCAAGAAGGGCTGCGGGAGTTAGACCACTTGGAGTCTGGTGCGGCTTACTTGTCCAATGTACATTATGATCTTATTCGAACCCTGGCTAATAGTATGGCTTCCTCAGTGGCCGCCCGTCTTTGTGGCTAAGGAATTGGGCGGCAGACGGAGCTTCCAAGGCGCGACTCAGCAAGCTGCTGTTTAAAGGGACATTTATTTATTTATTTAGCTGTATTTATATGTATGTATATGTATTTATATGTATGTATATGTATTTAAGAAGCATGGGTATACCAGAACACCTGATCGTTCTCTTGCACAATCTGTACATTGCACAATCTGTACATTGATCAAGAAGCAACAGTTCGAACGGAACAAGGAGAAACAGAATGGTTTAAAATAAGCAAAGGTGTAAGACAAGGCTGCATACTTTCCCCCTACCTGTTTAATTTATATGCAGAACAAATCATCAGAGAAGCAGGATTGTATGAAGAGAACAGAGGTGTGAAGATTGGTGGAAGACTCATCAACAACCTTCGCTATGCTGATGATACCACATTACTGGCTGAAAGTGAAGATGATCTGAAACATTTGCTTCTCACAATCAAAGAACATAGTCTCAAAATGGGCCTGCACCTTAATGTCAAGAAGACAAAGATCATGACAACTGGCATAATCAACAGGTTCATCGTTGAAGGAGAAGAAATTGAAATTGTGAACAACTTTAACCTACTTAGATCAATCAATAAAGAAGCAACAAGCAGTCAAGAAATCAGACGACGCATTGCTCTTGGCAGAATGGCTATGAAAGACCTAGATAAGATTCTCAAGAGCAGAGATGTCTCTCTCCATACAAAGATTCGACTTGTTCAAGCCATGGTATTTTCAATAACATCATATGGATGTGAAAGCTGGACAGTGAAAAAGACAGATAGGAAGAAAATTGATGCCTTTGAATTATGGTGTTGGTGGCGAATACTGTGTATACCATGGACTGCCTGAAGAACAAACCAGTCGGTACTAGAGGAGATCAAACCTAAGCTTTCTTTAGAAGCTCAGATGACAAGACTTCGACTTTCATACTTTGGACACATCATGCGAAGAGAGAAATCATTAGAGAAAGACATTATGCTTGGCAAGATAGAAGGTCAACGCAAAAGAGGAAGGCCAGCAATGAGATGGATCGATACAATAACAGCAGCTACGGGTACCAGTCTGTCAACAATGAGCCGCCTGACTGAAGACCGAACACAATTTAGGATAGCTATCCAGAGGGTCGCCATGAGTCGACTCCGACTCGACGGCACTTAACAACAACAATTTATATCCCGCTTTTCACCGGGTCAAAGCGGTCAATTGGGAGATACATTTAACACGAGGGGATATGACACACATATGCTAATACTTACAGGGAACATGGGCAATGGAGGGTTAAGTGGCTTGCCCAAGACCACAAGGAGTGCCTATAGGACTAGAAATCCCAGTCCCTCCGGCCTGAGATTGCTGTCCCCAGGTGGGACTTGTACCTCCGGCCTGAAGTACCTTGTCCTAACCACTAGGCCACTCCTCCCACACGCCTATTGCTATTTGGAGAGGATTTGGACAAATTGGATAAGGATTTGGGAGAGTCTAAAGGGGGCAGACTCCCAGAGGATAAGCCTAAACAGGGGAAGTCCCCGTCGGCCTTTCAGGGTCAGTTTCGGGATTTCTGAAGATTTCGGTCTTCTCATTTGGGGTGCTTCCAACGTGGAAGGTTTGCCTCCAGAGGCCAAGGGTTTCGTGGCTTTCGGGGAGGTAGTAGAGGCTTTGCAGCGGTAGCTGCGGCACCCGCCAGAAAAATACAATGAAGGGAGGCGGGCCTCAGTAGGAAGTCAATTGATAGGAGCGAGGCTTTGAAGGTTTCTTCCTGCCTGGGCCCAAATAATGACAGATCAGTGGGTGTTGGAGATAGTTCGGGACGGTTATGCGCTGGAATTCGCAAAGCCAGTGCAGGAGGCCTTTGTGCTGTCGCCCTGCAGAGGACAAAAGAAAACCCTGGCGATCCGCCAAACCTTAGATCGCTTGTTGCAAATTGGAGTGGTTGTCCAGGTGCCGATAGAAGAATACGGCAGGGGTCTGTACTCCATTTATTTCGTAGTGCCAAAGAAGGACGGGTCGTTACGTCCTATATTAGATCTCAAAGGAGTGAACCGTTGTCTCCAAGTGTCCCACTTCAGAATGGAGACTTTAAGGTCCGTCATTGTAGCGGTGCGAAAAGGGGAGTACTTGACTTCTCTCGATCTTCTTACAGAGGCGTATCTGCACATCCCCATCAAGGAAGAGCATCAAAGGTTTCTTCGCTTCGCTCTGCTGTGGGGACATTATCAGTTCCAGGCATTGCCCTTTGGTCTAGCGATGGCGCCCCACACTTTCACCAAGATCATGGTGGTGGTGGCGGCGGCCTTGAAGAAGGAAGTTCTGGTGCATCCTTATCTTGACGATTGGTTAATTTGAGCGAAATCCGAAGCCGAGAGCGTGCGGATCACGACCAAGGTGGTACGGTTCTTGGAGGATCTCGGCTGGGTTGTCATGGCAAAGAGTCATCTAGTTCCTTCCCAAGATCTAGAGTATCTGGGGGTACATTTCGACACTTGGGCTGGAGCGGTATTTCTACCTGTCCGCCGAGTGCAGGGCTTGACAACGTTAATCCGCCTGTTCATAGGCACGCCAGCTCCTTTGGCTTGGAATTACCTGCAGGTACTGGGGACCATGGCGGCGACGCTGGAAGCGGTTCCATGGGCCAGGTTTCACATGCGCCCATTGCAGGGGGCGCTGCTTCACCGATGGTCTCATCAGAGCGATTCACTGAACGCAAAGCTGCCTTGTCCTCTCAAGGTCAAGAGAGCTCTACGCTGGTGGCTGATCCCGAGATCTTTGACGGTGGGGATGTTCTTGGGACAGTCAGAGTGGCTACCGTTGTTGACAGACGCAAGCCTCGCGGGTTAGGGAGCCCATTGCGGTCAAGTCTGCACGCAGGGGCTCTGGTCGGCTCAAGAGGTTGCGTGGTCAATCAACAGGCTGGAGCCAAGAGCGGTGGCGCTGGAGTTGCAGGCATTCAAATCCACAGTGACAGGAAGAGCGGTTCGAGTGCTGTCAGACAATTCCGCAACAGTGGCCTACATCAATCGCCAGGGAGGCACGGGAAGCGTAGCCATGGCAGCAGAGGCAAAGGCACTGTTCGAGTGGGTCGAAGTTCGTCTTCTGGCAATTTTGGCAGCACACATTGCAGGAAAGGACAATGTGATGGCGGATTTTCTCAGCAGAGTGCAGGTGGATGCAGGAGAATGGGAACGGCATCCGGATGTTTTTGCACAGATAGTGCGGAGATGGGGTCTACCAGTCATGGACCTAATGGCGAGTTCTACAGCAGACGCCGGGAAAGGATGTCGGAGGGAATCGATGCGCTGATGCAGCCCTGGCCGTTGTCGGGGCTCCTTTATGTGTTTCCACCATGGGCCCTCCTAGGGCAAGTAGTGCAAAGGATAGAAGCCCATCAAGAACGAGTGTTGCTGGTGGCTCCGGACTGGCCGAGGCAGCCGTGGTACGCGGACCTCATTTGGCTTCTCAGTGGCAGTCTGTGGAGGTTGCCGGTGTCAGAGAGCCTGTTACTGCAAGGTCCGCTCCGAATGCCTCAAGTGGATCGGTTCTCGCTTACAGTTTGGCCATGTAAAGGGCGAGGTTGAGAAAGAAGGGTTATTCGGCAGCAGTAATCACGACTTTACTCAAGGCCAGGAAGAGGTATACTTCTCTAGCGTACGTCTGCATTTGGCGGATATTTGAGGATTGGTGTTCCAGGTGTCAAGTCCGTGCGGCAACGGCGTCGGTTTCTGTGATCCTCAGTTTTTTGCAAGACGGGTTTGAGAAGGGACTAGCTGCTAGTTCCTTACGGGTTCAGTTAGCAGCCCTTTCCTGCTATAGGGGCAAGGTGCAGGGAGTGGCGCTCGGAGCGCATTCAGATGTGCTGCATTTTCTAAAGGCCGTAGCCAAGCTCCGTCCCTCTCGCAGAGTAATGGTTCCCCCATGGGATCTCAACTTGGTGTTAGAGGCGTTGTCTAAGGCAGTGTTTTTCAACCTTTTTTGTGCAAAGGCACACTTTTTTCATGAAAAAAATCACGAGGCACACCACCATTAGAAAATGTTAAAAAAAATTTACCTCTGTGCCTATATTGACTATATATAAAGTAATTCTCTTGAATAGGAATCAAACACTCACACCAACCCCCCTCCCCTGCTGGTTCACTCACACCCCCCCCCTCCACTGCTGGTTCACTCACCCACCCCCCTGTCACTTACTCACCCCTCCTGCTGGGTCACTCACTCACTTACCCCCCCCTCCCCTGCTGGTTCACTCACACCATCGCCCCCCCCCCTTGCTGGTTCACTCACACCACCCCCCCCCTCCACTGCTGGTTCACTCACACTCCCCCCCCCTTGCGGGTTCACTCACACTCCCCCCCCCTTGCTGGGTCACTCACACACACACACACACCCCCCCTCTGCCCAAGCTGCTGCTTCTGCTTTGTACAGAGCAGCGGCTGCACTACACTTACATTGAAAAGTAAAGAGAAACTGTGTCAGGAGCCCTCCGGTCATCGCAGAGCCCGAGGAAGTGATGTCATGGGGGCGGGCTCCTCACAGGCTGTCTTTCCTTTTCAAATTAACTTTATTGCAGCTAAAGCTAATTTGAAAAGGAAAGACAGCCTGTGAGGAGCCCGCCCCCATGACATCACTTCCTCGGGCTCTGCATGATCGGAGGGCTCCTGACACAGTTTCTCTTTACTTTTCAATGTAAGTGTAGTGCAGCTGCTGCTCTGTACAAAGCAGAACCAGCGGCTGCACTGCTATAGGGAATCGCGTTCGCGCCGCAGACTTCGGCACAAAAGCCGGTTTTACAACTGTGCTGGCAGCCGGCCTGGCCATGGAAAAACCGGCCAGGCCGGCTGAAAACCAGCCGGTTGGCAACCCTAATTTGTGAGCCGAGGCCACATGTTACGGATGAAATTGGAATTTTTCCCACGGCACACCAGACAATATCTCACGGCACACTAGTTGAAAAACGCTGGTCTAAGGAACCCTTTGAGCCCTTACATAAAGCTTCAGTAAAGGACTTGGCTACTAAAAACACCGCCTTTAGAGTTATCTGTTCAGCGAGGCGCATTTCGGAGCTTCAGGCGTTGTCGTGCAGAGAACCATTCCTCTCATTTTCTAAAGAAAAAGTGATCCTGCGGCCGGTACCTTCCTTTTTGCCTAAAGTGGTTTCCCCATTTCATTTGAGTCAGTCGGTCTCACTACCAGTTCTGGGGTCGCTTGATGGCAGGGAGACGGACGGCGGGCTATGACGCCTGGACTTGAAGCGTGTTCTGCGGCAGTATTTGAAGGTTTCAGAGACCTTTTGCAAGTCGGATCGGTGGTCTGTGTTGTTCAGAGGCGTCAGGAAAGGCGAGGCGGCTGCCAAAGCGTCTATTTCTCGTTGGATTAGAGAAGCGATTGTTTCCGCTTATCTGTTGAATGGCAAAGTGGTGCCAGCAGGTTTGCGGGCTCATTCGACCAGGGTGCAAGCTACCTCATGGGCGGAGTTTAGCTTGGTGCCGCTGGTGGAAATTTGTAAGGCGGCTACCTGGTCATCTCTGTATACTTTCAGTAAGCACTATCGGCTGGATGTGCTTTTGGCAAACGATGCTGTTTTTGGATCGGCGGTGTTGCAAGCCGCTTGGAAGGGTCCCACCTGTCAGTTACTGCTCTGTTACATCCCAGAAGTGGAGGACTAAACTGGAGACCGATAAGGAAATGGAAATGACACTTACCTGGTAATTGTAGTTCCTGGAGGGATCCAGTTTAGTCCTCGTTCCCGCCCGGGATGATAGGATGTTCAGGTAGTCTCATTTGGCGAACTTACCGGTAAGTATGCATTCTTCTCTCTGTCTTCCTTAGCCTAGGGCTTTACTAAGAGAGCAGATGGACAGGCACAGGCAAAGAAGCCTGTCTGCAGGGGGGGGGGGGAAGGGAGAAGAAGAGGGAAAAGTTTTCTCTTTGTTTGTAGTGTTAATTACACTTTGCTGTTTGTTTAGGGCCAATTTCTTTAGAGAAGTTGGTTGTTTTATTGGAGGTTTATTTCTTGTTCCCTTGAGTGTGCTTTGTTATAGTTCACTGGGGGTTGATGGGAGAGCATCCAGGCTACATAGTGATGTCACATTTTTTTTGGACATGCCCAGTCTCCGAGCTGCAGGAGGAGGTGCACTACCCAGAAGTGGAGGACTAAACTGGATCCCCCCAGGAACTACAATTACCAGTAAAGTGTAATTTCCATTTATAATGCTTCTGTATTGTTCCATGGTGTGACCGCACCTTGAATATTGTGTGCAAGTCTGGTCGCCATATCTTAAAAAATATATAGCAGAATTAGAAAAGGTACAGAGAAGAGCCACCAGCATGATAAAGGGGATTGAAGGATACCTCTCTGAGGAAAGGCTTAAAAAAAAGATGACCGAGGGGGAGATATGATATAGGTCTATAAATTAATGAATGGAGTGGAACGGGTAAACAGAGATTGGTTGTTTACTTTATCAAAAAATAGGAAGACTCGGGGACATGCAATGAAGCTACAATGTAACCCATTTAAGACTAATACGAGAAAATATTTTTTCACTCAATGCTTAATCAAACTCTGCAAGTCATTACCAGAGGTAGTGGTAAAAGCTGTTAGTGTAACTGGGTTTAAAAAAGGTTTGGACATGTTCCTTGAGAAAAAGTTCATAAACCATTATTAAGGAAGACCAGAGAAATCCACTGCATACCTCAGGATAAGCATTATGGAATCTGTGTACCTTTTTGAGAACCTGACAGGTACTTGTGACTTGGATTGGCCACTGTTGGAAACAGGATTCTGGGCTTAATGGACCTTGGTCTGACCCAGTATGGCATTTCTTATGTTCTTCCTGTGCAGGGTGTTATAGTTTGAGCCAGCATTACCAAACAGGATGTCACATTTGTCTAGTACCTGGCACACCAGCAGCTCCACTTCACCTGGACAAAGGTTCTCCTTCCTACTCAAGACGTTTGCCTTGAGGCCCATGTCTTCCACCTCCTGTTGTCTGTAGAACACTCACATAGCACATTCAGCCATATGCATGGATGGCACCGCAATTTTAAATGTCCTATTGCCTTGCATCTGCACGTACCACAATTTGGTGTGCCAGCATTCAAAATGAACCATTCGCCTGGTCATCCCACTGAATGTTTATGGAATCAGTATCATAGACGTCCCAGCCATGAGTATGGGTTGGATGTTGTCCGGGGGTACCTGTGGCATTCCGCTGAGCATCCAGGGTACCCTGGGGAGCATGATGGACAGACCTGCGGCCAATCCTTGGACTGTACATAGCTTCTAGGACTAAGCGAACTCTGTCCACTTGGGTGGCAGACTGTATTGCCCTCACCTATGAGCGAGCTGGGCTCTTCCTGGAACACTGGATCACAATGCATCGTGTGAAAGCGATGGCCATATCAGTGGTAAACCTGTGCTAAGTGCCAGTGACAGAGATCTGCAAGGCCACGTGGTCTTCATTTCAAACATTCACATCTCACTACTACCTGGAGAGCGAATCCTGTTGGGACAGTGCCAGGCGGTATAGGGGCGATATGATAGAGACCTTTAAATACCTCTGTGGCATAAATGCACAGGAGCGATGTCCGGATTTGGCAATAGAAAGGAAGGCACAGATAGAAGCAATCTGGCAGAAGAATGGTGTTCACAGGGAGGGGTGCAGGAAGAGATAGAAGGGGAATGGTAGTGCAGATCAGCAGAATGAGGTCAGAGGCACGAAAAGGGCATGCATTTGTTGCTCAGCAATATTATACCTCCTTTGGGGCCCTGCAAGCTAGGTTGGGGGTTTGTGGACTTGGTGAGGGTCCATCCCTAGCAGTTTAAGAGATGACCAGGGCAGGAATCACTGGGGACGGGACGGGACGGGATGTCCAAAACGTTTATCCACGTCTGAGGAATGGGGCTGACTGACTAGCACTTGCACATGCCCGCCAAGCATGTTTTTCTCCCTGATTCTGGCCCCGTGGGCACATCCAGACCCACATATGCGGTATTAGGTTCAAAGGGGATGCCCATTCTTGATTTAGACGTGACCACGGGCTGGACATGCACATTATGGAATCTGGCTCTAAATGTTTTCTTATAATTGTCTAACATTTTATCACATTTTCCAACTTATTCCTATCAGTCATTCATTTTCTCCAAGATTTCAGTAACTGGCATAACTTTCTTTTCATAACTTATAACTTGAAAGGCGTAGTGGAGGAGTAGCCTAGTGGTTAGAGCACTGGCTTGGTAACCAAGCAACCAGGGTTCAATTCTCATTGGCACTCCTTGTGGCCTTGGGCAAGTCACTTAACCCTCCATTGCCTCGGAAGAAAGGCCTGGCAATCTACTTCCAGTACCAAAAGGAGCTAAGGATCCGCACAATATAAGAGAACAAAGGAGCGGAGCCTGGACTGACAAATTGTAAACCTTGTTTATTACGCCCCAACGCGTTTCGGCCACCGGCCTTCTTCAGGGTGTCTTAAAGAGCACACCTCAAAAATAATAAACATAAACATATAGATTAAATAAACACATTATATTAAAAAACACTGTCTTATATCAAAAAATAAAATAAATAAATGAAATAATAATTAAAAACATAATTTCACCCAAAACATCTAAAGGACAATCTATTGATTCATAACAGTTAGTTAAAAACCAACTAATAGATAAAAATGTTAAAAAATTATAAAAAATAGTGATAAATGATAAGAACATATTAAACTACTAAAAAAAGGAGGGAAGAGAGACGAGGAGAAACAAAAAGTAAATAAATACCTTATTATGATCAAATTGAGTGTTATCCCGGATTGAACCTATGGGATACTAACAGCTGACAATGAATAAATGAATTATTAAATAAATAAATATACATTCATAAAACAAGTATATACAATTCTAAAACTAAACAATACATGTTAATAAATATATAACCAATTAATAATAAATAATTAATTACATAAATAAATATACATATATATGAGTATACATATATATAAGAAATTATATGAAAAACGCTTATAAAAATTAAGCTATATGCATGTATAATATTAAAACGTTTCGTATATGAATATCAAAGGCACTTCAAGAAACACAAAAAGAGCATGTAAATAAAATAATATAATAATAGTATAAAAATATAAAAACTGAAAAATAAAAAATAAAAAATAAAAATCATCATAAAACAAGTGTAAAAAAAGTGTGTAAAAAAGGTGGAGACACTCTTAAATTAAAAATCACTTTTTTTACACTTGTTTTATGATGGTTTTTATTTTTTATTTTTCAGTTTTTATATTTTTATACTATTTTACAATAGTTTACAATTTGTCAATCTACTTCCAGTGACACTGCCAAGAAAACCCAGGAGCTTCTGGGTCGCCAGGACTGACTCGAAGGCACACATTGCATTTTGCAACTTGATAGGATACCAGAAAACAGATTTCAGTCTCCTAACCTTCTCATCCTGAAACTGCTCCAGTACTATACAGTTCTCTATAGTCTTATTCCATTGATTTATGAATGAGATTGAATCCAACCCCTCAGAAGTTTTTTTTCTTTAATGACCTAGGTTTCCTTATAGGCTGTATCTTATCGTATTTAGAAGAAAGTAAGGTTAACACAAACATTAGCAGGACATGGCTAGATCATGACTTAGTTATACATACTGATTTATTTAAGTGCAGTTGTTCTGACTGATCAGTTGGACTAAACAAAATTGGTATGCCTCTTATGTGTGGGTTCTGAAATTCTCTTGAGAATAATCAATGGCTTAACAATTAAAAGATAAGCAGGGAAGGTTTTTTTTACCGAGATTTATATTGCCCTGAAGCCCATTTTTCTGGTAAAGACTGATGAGTATTTGGAATGGTTAAGCAGCCAGGTGTGAGGGGAAGTAGAATGAGAAATATTGGATAGGCTCATCTCCTCCCATGTGTGACAATGGGCGAGCTATACAAATCTTAATAACTAAAATGAAATGAAGTTTTGATGGCTATATACTCGCTTTGAACAGGAAAGGCTCTGGGATGCATGGATATTTAGCAAAATTTTACAAAGTTTTAAAAACCGAACTGCTCACCAGGTTCTACTGCTCATTGGAAGAGGGGACACTGTTGTCCTAATTTATGCATTTGGCAGGAATAGCAATTTTACCTAAAGGTGAAGGCCCTACTGCTTGTGTGTCATTGACCCATTTCATTATTGGGGATTAATTTAAACATTTTCACCAAGATCCTAGTCAACTACTCACTGGATTAATACTTGTGGGTCAATCTGGTTTTATATATTTATTTATTTTTATTTATTTACATTCTCTTATATACCGCGCTATTCTGCATCAGTGCGGTTTACATTGAACAAACTGAAATTACATTGAACAGGGCATTATAACTTGGAGATAACTATTTTACAGGGAACATGGGCTATGGAGGGTTAAGTGGCTTGCCCAAGACCACAAGGAGCACCTATGGGACTAGAAACCCCAGTCCTTCCGGCCCAAGGTTGCTGTCCTCTACTGGGATTTGAACCATCGACCTTCCGGCCTGAACCACTAGGCCACTCCTCCACTCCTTATATATACTAGTTTATATACTATGTAGACAGGCATCTGTTAATAGTAAGCAGGTTCTAAATTTAATTTAGTGTGCTTAGCATCGCAAATGCCCTATATTATTGCTATCAATGGATGCTGAAAAAGCTTTTTCATTGGCCTTTTTATATTTTAGTTGTTAGAAAAGATAGGTTTAGGAGGAAGATTTTTATGATGTGTGTGTATATATCATTAATAGCAACCCTATAGCAAGCTTAAAAATCAGTGTGTGTGTGTGGGGGGGGGGGGGTGTGGATATATAGGTCCTTTCAGTTTAAAATGAGGCACATGACAAGGTTGTTTCCTATCTCTGTTGTTGTTTGCCATAGTAATAGTACCAGTGGTACTTCCATCTATCCTCATATTAGAGTATGAGGATAAATGATATGGACTATGAAATCTTGATTTTTGCGCTTATGGATCATACTCTATCTCTAAATAGGTTAATGCTGAGTTGCAGGCATATGGGGAAGTTTAGGGATTTGGGGCAAATATGTTACATTTTGAAATATTAAATAATATTTAGTGAATATGGCAGAGGATATTCAAAGGCAATATCCATTCAAGTGGGCAAAAACCTCTATGCAGTATCTAGGTGTAAATTTATCATTTAATAAGAAATCATCTCTATTCCATCAGAAGTACCTCACTTTTAATAGAACAATACTAGGTCAACCTGTGGTTCAGATTCCGTGTTTCTTGACTGGGCAGGGTAATTGCAATTAAAGTGATGGTACTACTCAGGTTTATATTCCCTTTTTCTGCAATACCCATAGTAGCGCTAGATGAGACTTTAAGACACTTCATAGGAAAGTTTTTGGGTACATTTGGAAAAGGAGACCTCCAAGAATAGCTTGAGAAGTGTTTAGTGCTAGAAAGGAGGTGGTTCTAATGGTCTCAAATATTAAGAAATACTATGAAGCAGCAAAAATCAGACTGACACTTGATTGGAGGGAGCAAGGCAGGAAAAAATCAATATTAAGATAACTACCACTTCAGTATTTATTATGGATGCATGGAGCTCTACATTGGCCAAGCAGAATAGTCAAACCTTTCACAGCATAATGCTCAAAGTATGGAGAAAGGTGAGATGTGGTTAGATGGGGAATAGAAGAGTTTCAAAGTTTACCTTCTTAAGATAAAATATCAACTTTCCCTTGGGTAGCACTGATCCAGACCTACTTGCACTGGGAAAGATTGGATCTCAGCTCTCTAGGGCTATTTGTTGAACAAGGGAGCATTTGGGGATATGAAAAGTTAAGAGAGCAGTAGCACCTCAAAATGAGGCACCTTTTCCAGTAACAGCAAGTGAAGCATTATGCAATCAAAACTATTTGGTTTCTTATTCTTAATTGTGTTCTTAATATAATTGTTCTTTCATGTTGAAAGTGTAGAGTATGTCATGTAGATTAATAAACACACTTCTACTTTAAGGCATTCTGGCTCATATCTTTTAGACAGGATATGAAAAAGCACAATGATGTGAAGACTTAAAATTCATTAAATTGATTATAGCACATCACCTACTAGTACTTTGGTTGTGATAGCTATATTCTTTTCACCATTTGGGATATTTGAATGTTGAAATGTATTAGTAATATATTACTTTTTTACCTGCTTTCAAGTCATGGATCCATTGCTGTATAATAAATCTTTATTTTCCACTATAGCTGTTTAATGATACAATTTTATTACTTGAACAGTTTATGCTTCTAGTTTATCTCTGGGCATGTATATGGTATCTCTCCAGATCTCTTAATCTCCCAGTAAAATTTTTGTGGTGATGGATTATGGAAAACAAAGACTATGGGCCCTGTTTACTAAAGGTCTTCTCCCATTTTGTGTCTATGTGAAAAATGGTTAGTAAACAGGGTCCTAAGTACTTCCTAGCACAGGCTCCTCCTGGAGTTGGAATGGTTCATTATGTGACGTTTTCTGCCACTATTCATAAATACGTTTATTTCAGTTTCACTTTGTATTGATAGCTAACTTTCTGTTTTTGAAAGTTGCACAGCTCAAGTCCTTGAAATTTGTGATTGTTTCATATATGTTAAATCTGAGAAGGCGCAGGTAGAGGTTCCTCATTTTCCGATGCCATTTCTTCACAAGTTTTCCTCCTGTTAGTAAGAGATTGATAGGAAGCTAGTGACACTGCTGGATCAAGAAGATTAAGTATAGATACCTTCTGAAACACAGAGTTAAGGGAAACACTACTTAAGGGAGGGCAGGAGAGACAGAGCAGAGAGCAAAAGTCAATTCTCCAGGAACAGGCAGGAAGTCGGTCCTCACATATGGGTGATGTCAATGCCGACAGAGCCCTCACGGAAGCATCTCCCCAGCTTTCAAAGAAAGCCTTTGAGAGATGCCACCATGCATGCGTGGTCCCCTTCCCGCCCTTGGTCAGTCTCCCTTTTTCTATGGAGTCTTACAGATGTCTGTCTTGTTCTCCCCGGAAAAAAGTTGATCTTTTTGTACACTATTGTACACCTTTCCAGCTTACACCAGTCCCTTTCCCACCTTCAAGGCCCGCTGCCCCGGAGTCGGGTCTCACAACTTAGTTTTATTTTTTGTCAGGTTCCTCCAGCGTTTTCATGCCCTTTTCAACCGCTGGCCACACTGAAGGTCTTTGACCTCGCGGGGGTCCTTTTTGCCCCAATGGCCACTGGTTTTAAGAAATGTGATTGGTGCTCCAAAAACATGTCACTCACTGCCACTCACAAATGTTGCCTGCAATGTCTGGGCGCCAACCATGACCCGGAGGAATGTTCCCTGTGCAAAAAAAAATGTTCACCAAGGCCAAAACAGAGCCACTGGCAAAAGCAAAAGGACATCTTCCACAGGGCGGACTTGACCCCGGTTTCCCCAGTAGCCTCGCGCTCAAAGGCCCCACATGGATTCTCGGAGTCGCGTAAGGCCCCTGCAGTTCCCGAGCTCACTCGCAGACATTCCGAGCAAGGGTCCTTGGAGCGAGAGCATAAGAAGAAAAATAAGACCTCGAGGACCTTGTCCTGGGAGATGGACAAACATGGGAAATCCCGTGTGTGGTCCTTCAGCCCCCGACAGGCTTCTGAGGAGATGGAGTGGGGGCAGCCCCGGAATGTACCCAGGACAGAAGTCGAGGCTTCCAGCAACAGACCACAGTCTCCTGAAGGCCATCCTGCTGAGGACCCCCCGGTAACCCTGGTGATTGTGTCTCTGACGGCCACCCCAAGTGTGATACTCTTATGTTGGCACTTGAATGCAGTGTTTCTTGCATCCCAACAGGTGTCAAGGCTGGCCCCGCCCCACCGGTTCTCATGCCGAAATCTTGGAGACCTTGATGCCAAGGACTCCCCGTGCCACCGAAGTGATTCTCGAGAGCCAGACACCTCGGATAGATCCTCGGCAAGGGTCTTGATCTCGCTCCCACTCCTTGGGGGCGAGGTCTTTGCAGGCAAGTACCTCTGGCTCCGGCCATACCTTGGCATCAAAGACCAAAGTCACCGACACTCTTGGAGCCATCGGGCTTCAAGTCTCCCTTGGACTACTCGGCTTGGGAATCCGATGTCAAGATGTCTCCGGAGTCCCTGGCCCATGGGGACCTCCCTTTGGATCTGTCTCCGCTGGCGGCTAGGTGCCGATCCCCACCCGAAGACACCTCGTTCCTTGAGTTTGTCTGGGACATGGTGCGAGCCCACTCCCTCATTACGAAGTCGAAGGAGGACCCTCATACAGAGGCACTCGACATCCTCCAGTATGAGGCACCACCTAAAGAGGCCCTGATGGTTCTGGTCCCCTCCATCCTTAACAGGCTCCTTCTCTGGATGTGGGAGACCCCGGACTCGGTGCTGACTGTTAGCCGCCATTGAAGATCCAATTCCCCCACACCTCCATGGTAGTGGAATCGGCCATGTGTCGACAGAAGAGCTCGAAGACACACTCTTCTGTGCCCCCAGGCAGGGAGTCCCCATGCCCTTGACACCCTCAGATGTAAATGCTACCAGGGCTCGATGCTAGCATGCCACATTCAAACTTACCAACTTTTACATCGGTATGTTCCTCCGAGATTTGTCGGAGGCGACTTCGCGGCTGGCCTCCATGGGGACCACCTCCAGTGCTTCCAGACACTTACAAAGTCCGTCGGTGAGTGTTTCAAATACTTCTCTCAAGCCACCTACGACAGCTTTGAGTCCAGTGAGCAGGTGGCAGCTGCTGGCAGAGATGCCTGATGTTGGGCTTGGTTCTAGACATCTGACCTCAAGCAATGGGTGCAGGAGAAACTCCTTGACGACCTATGCCTCAGGGAGCAGCTCTTCGGCAAGCCCATGGAGGACAAGGCTGTCGAGATCGAGACAGAGTTCGTGACTCGGACCCGACTCTTGAGGAAGACTTTGACTCTCCTGAGGAAGAAGCCTCCTTTCCATAGGAAAGGCTAGCCCTACTGAGGCTATCCTCCATATCTGGCCACCCAGACTCCTCAGCAGGGTCACCAAGGCAAGGGAGCCGGCCGAGGCCTATGCAAACACAAGGGCCCCAGACTCCAGCCACAGCATAGCCTCTCTTCCTCTGGAGGATCAGCTACCAAGGAGGGGGGGGGGCACCTAGTCCATTTTATCCACAGGTGGCCTTCCATCACCACTGACTCATGGACACTTCAGGTGGTCAGGGAGAGTTATCTCCTCCACCTGGACCAGCTGCATCCACCCTTCTTTCCGGGGAAGCCTCCTCAGTCTCCCCTGCACCAGGCTCTGCTCATGCTAGAATTTGCAGGCCTTCTCAGGGACAGGGGTGGGGAGTTCACACCATACCAGTGAAAGGAAAGGGGTTTTACTCCAGGTATTTTCGGATCCCAAAAAGGACAGGCGGACTAAAGTCCATCCTGGACCTAAGAAACTTGAACAAATTCCTGGTGCGGGAGAAATTCAAGATGCTCTCCCTTGGAATATTGCTGTCCTACCTCCAGCAGGGAGATTGGCTATTCTCCTTGGACCTAAAGGATGCTTATACTCACATCCTTATCCATCCCAGTCACAGGCAGGACCTAAGATTCATGGTCAGAGGCAACCATTACCAGTACAGGGTACTTCCCTTCGGCCTGGCCTCCACGCCATGGGTCTTCATCAAATGCTTGGCAGTGCTAGCTGCCTATCTCCGTCTCCAAGGGGCCTTCGTCTTCCCTTGCTTGGACGACTGGCTCTTAAAAGGGGACACAGCCTCAGAGATGCTGCAGGCCACAAGCCTCACTGTCAGGGTCCCGCAACACCTGGGATTCATGATAAATCACCCAAAATCCCATCTCACCCCAACTCAGGACTCAGAATTCATAGGGGCCCACCTGGACACCCTCCGAGCCATGGCTTTCCTCCCCCAAGACAGGGTGGATCGCCTCGCGGCCCTGGCTACCAAAGTGCAGCGCCATCACACCGTGTTGACATGGTCAGTGCTTCGCCTCATCGGCCATATGGCCTCCACGGTCCATGTAGTCCCCAACACCCGCCTCCACATGCGGGCAGCTCAGTGGTGTCTCCCATTCACAGAGAGCCCAAGCTATGGGCAGGCTCCAGGACAGGATCTCTGTGTCCTGTCAGCTGGCAGAGTCCCTCAGTTGGTGGCAGGATCCGCAAAACCTGCAAAGGGGCATGCCCTTCTAACCCTGAGCCCCTAGAGGATCCTCAGGACAGATGATTCCCTGCTGGGCTGGTGTGCCCATTGCAAGGTATTGCGCACCCAGGGCATCTGGTCCTTTGAGGACAGCCAGCAGCAAATCAACCTGCTGGAGCTCAGGGCTGTTTTCCTTGCGCTCAAGGTTTGCCAGCACTGCCTGCAACATCAATCGTTGCTTGTCCAGATGGAAAGTCAGGTCACGATGTTCTTCCTGAACAAGCATGGCGCTACAGGCTCCTACTGCCTCTGCCAGGAGGCAGTAGCCCTCTGTTCTTACGCAACCAGAAGGGTATGCTCCTTCAGGCAGTATACCTCCTGGGCCAGGACAGGCTGAGCAAGATCCTCCAACTACACGAGTGGTGCCTGGACCCCGGGGCAGCACAGCAGCTCTTCAGGTTATGGGGTACCCTGAGCCTCGACCTCTTTGGCAGTCCAATGCTCAGCTGCCGTGTTTCTGCTGCCCATAGCCGCGCCTGGGTAGCACTGGATGCCTTCCTCATCTCTGGGTCAGAAGATCTGTTGTACGCCTTCCCTCCCACACCTCTGATAGTGTGGCCGTTCTTCAATGCCCAGCGAGACAAGGCTTTCCTGATCCTGGTGGACCTAAGATGGCCCAGGCAGCCTTGGTTCCCTCTCCTGTTTCATCTCTCGACAGAGTCCCCGGTCCCTCTTGGGAGTTTTCCGAGGCTTCTGACCCAGGAGGAGGGTTCAATCCTCCACTCCAACTTGGGATCCTTGTTCCTCACAGCATGGCTGCTGAACGAGTTGCCTTAGTGCCCCTCAACCTTCCCAATGAGGTGATCCTCCTAGCCTCCTGCAAGGACTCCATAAGGCGGGCCTACGCCTTCCAGTGCTGCCGGTTCTTCTTATGGTGCACGGAGCAACAGGTGAACCCGTTCTCTTGCCTGGTACTGGCGGTACGGTAGTACCTACTCCAACTTTCTCAGTCCGAGCTTAAATCCAATTCCGTCAGGGGTATACATGAGCACACTCTCCATGAACCACCATAGAGGGCAAGCCTCTTTCCGTGCAGCACCTCATCACTCGATTCATGAGGGACTTACTGCTCTCGAAACTCCCCATCCGCCCGCCTCCAGTGGAATGGGATCTCATTGTGGTCCTGGTGCAGCTTACTAAGCCGCCCTTGGCTACCTGCCACCTCCGATACTTGTCCTGGAAGGTGGCCTTCCTGGTGGCACTCACCTCTCCACGCAGAGTCGGCGAGCTCCAGGCCCTGGTAGCCAAGCCACTCTACACCAAATTCTACAAGAACAGGGTCGTGCTCCACACCCACCTAAAGTTTCTTCCGAAGGTGGTATCGGATTTCCACCTCATCAAGGAGGTGGTGCTCCCTACCTTCTTTCCACGACCCCACTCCGACAAGGCGTCGGCCGCTCTCCATACTCTGAACTGCTAAAGGGCCCTGTCCTCCTTTCTACAGCGCACTCAGAGCAACCACAAAGCCTTAAATCTTTTTGTCTCACATGACTCCAGTCGTCTGGGGGAGGCTGTCACCAAGCGGATTCTGTCCATCTGGGTGGTGGACTGCATCACCTTCACCCACAAGCAGGCTGGGCTGCTGCTGGAGCGCCAGGTCTCGGCGCATAATGTCAGAACTATGGCAACCTCAGTTGCCAGCCTCCGCTTGGTTTCCGTGGCAGACATCTGCCAGGCTGCCATCTGGTCTTCGGTCCACACTTTTGTAGCTCATTACTGCCTGGAGAGGAGTCCTGATGGGACAGTGCCTTCAGGCCAGGCCGTACTCTGTAATCTGTTTGGGGTTTAGGCAGCTCCTGCTCGCCGACCCTTCTTTTTCAGGCTACCGGAGCCATGGTTCTCCCTGGACACTGGGGTCTTCCGGGTCTGTCCTCAGATGCACTTGTGGCTGCTCACGGCTAGACCATGCTTTTCTACCAGTCCTCTGTAGCCTGTAGCTAGGGAGTCCCATATGTGAGGACTGAGAAAATGTAGTCACTCAGGTGTTCTCCAGGGACAGCAGGAATCAGTCCTCACAACCCTTTCTCCTCCCCTTGGAGTTGCTCTTCATTTTTGGCCATCTTTTTTTGTTGACTCTAGCTATGTCATCTGACTGACCAAGATGGCACCCTTGGGCGGGAAGGGGACCATGCATGCATAGTGGCATCTCCTGAAGACTTTCTTTGAAAGCTGGTGAGATGCTTCCGTGAGGGCTCCGTCGGCATTGGCGTCAACGTCACCCATATGCGAGGACTAATTCCTGCTGTCCCTGGAAAGCATCTGTTACAGGTGAGTAACTATGCTTTTTCTAAGGTGAAATATGTGTAACATTGTTAATGTTTTACATATATTTTGGGGGGAAAAAGTAAAACAGACAACAAAAGGTTATAGCGGCCATATTTACTTAAATAAATAAATATTTAACAATATTTACTTGGCACAGTAAAGATCAAGATAGAACAAAGAACCCATAAGTCAGTTAAAGTACTAAGCCCTGCCTTTCAATCTCAGAGTCCCCTTTCCATAAAGAGAAATTGCATATGCCAGGTGTTAAAGGAGAGTTCTCACATTACAGTGAATAACTATTTTTGTCTTGCATTTTAGATTACTTAAGTGCTTTGATGCTTCATTTGTGGAAAAAATATAAAGTGTATTTCAATTCGTCCTGCTAGACCAGTCCAGATAATTGGGTTAACTCCCCCTGCCTGAAGATGTTGGAGACAGAGAAAAATACCAGAAGCTTGATTGGCTGAGCCCTGGTAGATCTATGACTGTATCCCTAGGGGTCACCCTCAGTATTTCTCTGTCTCCAGCAGATGATGGTTGTTTTTCCTGTTCTTTCCTGACAGTTTTCTTCTTGGGAATTCTTCTGGTTGGACATCTCCAGGGTGCATAGGAGGTGGCCTTCTGGAATTCCCAGCACACCACTTGGGCTGCAGGGTTGAGCTCCTGATCAGGACCACCAGTGCAGCTTTCCTCTGAGGGGTACTAGTCTTTTGGTCACGAGGACTGAGGCTGCCCGAAGGAGAGCCTTCAATTGCTCAGGCTGTTAAAAAAACCCACAACAATAAATAAAAGAGAAAAGCTAGTGATTTCAAAGGACTTTGCAACCAGTTTAGCTGTCATGGTGGTTGGCTACCCTCTTCTGTCTGCCGATGAGTTTGCAGCAAGTCTGGCCCCCTCCCCCCCCCCCCGGCGAGTCTCCCTTCCAATAGCCGCTGCCTCTGCTCTCCGTCGGCCAGCCGTCTCCACATTTTCGGGATTTCCTCGCTGCCTGCGCTCCCCGCTAAGTCTCCCATTCAGCCACTCTCGGACCAGCCACGTGGCAGATGCTGGGCCTTGTTTTGCTGGGTCACGCATGTGGCACTCAGTGCAGTGGGCTTTTTCGGTGGGAAAGCAAGTCGGTGGCCATTTTCTTAGCTTTGCCACGTGGCTTGGGCAGCTGTGGTAGCCTTTTTGGCAGGAGACAGGTGCGTTCTTCGGTGGTGGACCCACAACCCTTTGCAGCTGCAGTGCTCCATTTTAGGGTCCTTCTCTCAGCGGGGCCGTCAGCTGGAATGCAGTCAGGAGGAAGTCTTTCACCATGTTCTCCAGCGGTGCATTGTGTGTAGCCGCAAACACAAGGACTTAGCGGACCAGGTTTGTTGGTCTTGTTCGGCTCACTGGGGTGAATCCTCCCACACCATCATTCAGGCAGATGGCGGTATCCTTACCTCTCCTGTATTGCCCCATGGGAACTCCAGTGGCTTGACTTTGGCTGAGGATGCTCTTTCACCACCCCTGCTGCTGCCCCGGCCTACAGGGCCTACACTTCAGCGCCAGGATGTTTCACAAGCACAGCTGCCGCTGGACCACAGTTCACAGCACTTCCTAGTGCTTTTCAGGCAAACGTGGGATCTTTGGCATGCGGATCCTGCCACCTCCAGTCCTGAGGCCCCCTCCTTTCAAAGTGTTTCACAGGAGTCTGTGGCTGGAGCCCGAAAACACCCCCGAGAGGCTTTGGCTTCAAAAGGGGGATGCCCGCCCAAGGATGTTTCATGGGCCTCAGGGGACTGGGCAAACGTGCCTCCAGATGAGGAAACTCTGTCAGCGGACGAGAACCTAGACATCTCCGACCGGGAGGATGGTGAATGGTCCCCCTTCAGAGGCCTTGGGCAAAGAGCAGGATGGCTCGCAGACTATCCATCTGTTCCACAAGGAAGAGCTCCCAGCTTTGATTGAGCAGGTGGTGGAAGCCTTATGTCTCTCTGATCCACCGGCACAGGACCCAGCCCAGGCTCAATCCCAGGCTGATTCCATCCACTGGAGCTCCAACAGCTGGTGTTGCAGGAATGGGAATCGCCTGATACAGCATTACGAATGGCTCGGTGTCTGGGTCAGCACTATCTTTGGTCCCCAGTGGATTTGGAAAAATGGCTCACATATCCGAGGGTAGATGCTTTGGTGATGGGTGTCACCAAGCACACCACTATTCCGGTGGAAGGTGGAGCAGCGCTTCATGACCAACAAGATAGGAAGGTCGAAGGGCTTCTCAAGATGGCCTTTTCCACTTCCACTCTGGTACTTCAAGTGTGGAGGTGTGGCAGCCCATGTCTTCCTGTGATGGATTCAGCGCTTGCCCAAGGACCCGGTGTTGGCACGCTTGGAGTCAGTTACAAGCCTTCCTGGCGGATGCCTCTTATGATCTGTTTTGTCTCTCGGCATGCTCAGTGGTCACAGTGACAGTGGCTCGTCACTGGCTCTGGCTTAGGCAGTGGTCGGTTGATGTGGCCTCTAAGGTGCGCCTCGCCCAGCTCCCCTTCAATGGTAAGCTGCTCTTTGTGAGGACCTTGACAAACTGGTCAAGGTCCTGGGAGAATTCAATCCCCAAGAGGCTTCTGGAGGACAAGCCTCGGTCATCTTCACATCGCTCCGGAAAGAGATCCTGTTATCCTCCTCTCGGTCCAGATTCCGCAACTCCTGGAGCTATCGTCCTGGCAAGTCATTTGCGGCTGTGTTGTCCAGGTGCTCTAGCCAGTTGCAGCCCTTTCGTGGGGTCTGAAAAGGGAAAGATACCTATGCAGGTCCGGCAAAGTTTTCCGGATCCACCCACTCCCCCTGGTGACAGGGGAAGTGGGTAGGTTTTTGGAGCTCCGCCGCTGGTAGGGGGCCGGCTGGCCCTGTATTCTCGAGAGTGGGCTCTAATAACCTCCAACCAATGGATTCTCAGCATCGTTCATCAAGGTTATGTACTCGATTGCCTGTGTCTCATCTGAGAGGCCTTTATTGTTTCACCCTGCAGGTTGCCCTGGAAGAGATTTGCCATTCAATCCACCCTTCAATGTCTCCTCCTCTTGTGGGCCATCCGGCCTGTTCCTCCTTCAGAGCGAGGTTCTGGTCGATACTCCATTTACCTTGTGGTGCCCAAAAAGGACAGATCTTTTTGTCCTATTCTGGATCTCAAAGAGGTCAACTGGGCCCTTTGGGTCCTGCGATTCTGCTGCGTTCAGTTATTCAGGCTGTTCAGAAAGGGGAGTTCCTTGCCTCTCTGGATCTGGCGGAAGCGTATTTCCATATTCCCATCTGTGAAGATCAATAACGCTTCGCCATTCTTGGTCAATATTTTCAGTTTTGTGCTCGCTTCGGCTCCACGCACCTTCTCAAAGCTCATGGTAGTGGTTGTAGCAGCCTTACGGAAACAAGGCATCCGAATCCATCCGTATTTGGACGATTGGCTCATTCACACAAGCTCCTTCTCAGACACCTGTCAGACTGTCACCCGCTTCGTGTCCTTCCTGGTGAGCCTTGGCTGGGTAGTCAATCATACCAAGAGTTGCCTGCAAGCGTCTCAATCTGTCGAATTCCTAGGGGCCTGTTTTGATACTCTCCATGGCAATGATTTTCTGACGTAGGAGTGGTTTCAAAAGCTCTCTCCACAGCTATGCGTGTTTCTCATGCAGAGCAGTCCCCGGCTTTGGGACTGTCTGCAGATTCTAGGATCCATGGCGGGCATCATCAATGTCGTCCTGTGGGCCCGAGCTCACATGAGGAACTTTCAACGGGTGCTTTTCTCCCATTGATCTTCTGTCTCAGAGCACTATGACCGGTGCCTACCGTTCCCGTGGTCGACCCAGGGCAGTCTCATCTGGTGGCTTTCATGGACCATCTGCTCCGAGGCCTCCCATTAGAGACTCGTTGTTGGATTTTAGTGACCACCAACTCCAGCCTCTTGTGTTGGGCTCATTGCCTGAACCAGGGGTCCTGGATGCCACCGGAAGCTGGCTGGTCTATCAACTGCCTGGAGGCCTGGACGGCCCGCCTGGCCCTTCTGCACTTTCTGCCTCTCCTCTCCGCTCAGGCAGTTTCAATTCTGTCCAACAATGCTACAATGGTATCTTATCTGAATGACAAGGTGGAATGAAATGTCTGGGGGTAGCCCGAGAAATGACCCTCCTTCTCCTTCCCTGGGTGAAGTGTCATCTGTCAGCCCAGCATATCGCTGGAGTAGACAACGTCCAAGCGGATTTCCTCAGCCGTCACCTCCTAGACCCTGGCGAGTGGGAATTGGCCTCCTGGGTTTTTCAGCAGATAGTTCGAGCCTGGGGACAGCCTGACCTGAATATCATGGTGACGGTGGCAAATGCAAAGACCTCCACATTCTTCATTCAGCAAAAGAGCAGGGATCGCAGGGCCTGGACGCGTTGGTTCAACCATGGCCTTCAACCCCTCTGTTGTACCTGTTCCCTCCCTGGGCAGTGATCGGGAGAGCTCTCCAGTGCATCGAGGCTCACCCTGGCACAGTGATCCTGGTGGCGCCTGACTGGCCGTGGCAGCCATGGTATGCCGACCTCGTTCGCCTACTCCAGGTGCCCCCTCTGCCTCTTGGATCACGGCTGGGTCCAATCACAATGGATGGCCCAGTTCCCTACTCGCTTATGGCCTGACTTGTAGGGGCTACTTAAATAGAGTGGCGGCTGCCCTTCTGAAGGTATGGTGCCTCTCCACCTCCTTGGCGTATACAAGGGTCTGGCGTCTTTTTGAGTCTTGGTGCTTGCGGCAATACCTCTCTTTGTGGCATGTGCAGATCCCGAAGGTTTTGGCCTTTCTTCAGGAAGGGCTGGATAAGGGCCTGGCCCTCAACTCCCTCTTGGCCCAGGTATCAGCTCTGACTTGTTTTATGGATCCCGTTGCAGGGTGTCCCATGCTGATGTCAGCAGATTTCTCAGGGGCATGCGCGTACTTCGCCCTCTGGTCTGCCTAGTGGTCCCTTCCTGGGATCTCTCCTTGGTCCTCCAGTGCCTTATACCGCCCCCTTTCAAACCCCTTAAGCGGATCATCTTCCAGGACTTGTCCCTCAGGACTGCAGTTTTAGTTGCCATTACCTCGGCCAGGAGAGTCTCCGAGCTGCAGGCCCTCTCCTGTCGGGATCCCTTTCTCTTTTCCTCTGAAGGAGTGTTCCTGCGGGTGATTCCATTTTTCCTTCCGAAGATGCTTACATCTTTTCATGTAAACTAGGCTATATCGCTCCCTGCCTTTTCCAAACAACAATGTAAGGGACCCAATTAAAGGGCTCCACGCAGTCGACCTCAGTATGGTTTTATGGCACTACCTCAAAGCCACAAATTCTTTTCGCCTTTTTTGTCCTCTTTGCAGGACCTTACAAAGCCTTGCAGCCTCCAAGGCCACCATTGCCCGCTGGCTCCACTGAACTATTGAGTCTGCCTACATCCTGCATGGTAAACCGGTACCCCCAGGGGCTCCGAGCACACTCCACTCGATCTCAGGTGCTATTGGTAACCTAAAACAAATCACAGAACGCAGCATGCAAGTGCATATGTGCAACCAGCCAACTATATACAAGAACCCCTATGGGTACAGCCATATGTCTACCAGGGCTCAGCCAATCAAGCTTCTGGTATCTTTCTCTGTCTCCAACCTCTGCTGGCAGGGGGAGTTAACCCACTTGTCTGGACTGGTCTAGTAGGATTCCAGGAAAGGAAATTAATGGTAAGTGAAATTTCTTCATAACATTGGAACAGGAGGGCAACCATTTTATCTTTATCTTTATTGAGGATTTAATATACCGCTCTTACCGTAGCTCCCATAATGCATTGCAGTGGACATAGCATAATCAGGAGACGCATTGCAGTGACTGTTATTAAAGAAGAAGAGAACATTGGAAGGGGCAAAATCTTGGACATAGATGCTTGAAACTGATATTGTAAAATAGGTTTTTATATTGCTGATGGTGCCAACTGGACCATAACTGCTTCTGTGTGCTATGAAACAATATTCCTAGTGCACTGTATAATAAAAACAGCTAGTTATCATCAGTGCCTTTAAGGAGGACAGGAGAACTGTACATGCATCAGATGATGATCTAATCTATATGGTGAACAAAATGTGCAAATGTCAGGGGAAAACACAATCTGGATAATTTCAAATGTTTCCACACTGTTTAAAACAAAAACTTGTAGGGCTAAATTTACTAAAAAGTGTTATTGTATTAATGTGTGCTAGTGTGCATATTAAGAGCATAAGATATGCCATACTGGGTCAGACCAAGGTCCATCAAGCCCAGTATCCTGTTTCCATCTATCTAGTGTGGGTCCCTTTTTATGCATTGGAGCCTATTTATTAATAACAGGATATGTTTACTAAATGTTAGCACGTGCTCTCTGCTGCAGCACCCATGTTTATTCCTATGGGCATGGTGGCAAATCATGCAAATTAATGTTTAATAAACATAGCCCAGCATGTGTTAACCACATTAGCTTTCATTAACCAAGTAGTCCGCTTTGGTAAATATAGCCCTTAGTGAGATGGCTCCTTTAAATATTTGGGTTTCATATTTGGTAAGCAGGGCATAATTGGGAGGACCTGCCATAGTTCAAGAAGCAGTATAATGTAGGTACAGATTTCCTAAAGAAAATCACTCAACTCCAAATTTAAGACTTCCACCCCACTGATTTAACATTTTGTCCCCGCTAGAACGCCCTCTATTATTCACCCTCTTACAGTGATTTATCCAGCCCAAGGATACAGTAGGAGATCCTGGAGGGGGCAAACTTAGGATAGATGGAGGTTGTGTCAAGCGCAAATTGCCCGCAGATCCTGTTGGGTGGAAATAGAGATGAGCCTTCGGGGTGAACAGCTGCCCCATCTTTGTGGGCATGAAAACAGCGGGAAGGCAGATTTCATCTAAAACAGAATAAAAACAATTGAGAACATTTCTTACAAATAAAAAAATGTCCGTTACTTCATCTAACAAACCTCACTGAGGGTGGCAGTCTTTATATCTTAGCAGAAAGAAGGATTTTATGCTTAAACTGCTGATATTCTGTCCTGCCAATACTTGGAAGGGCACTCCTTCAGTTCCCCCCCTCCAACTTGTACCATCTCAGAATTCTTGTAGTCTTGAACCAATGTGAAGTCAAAAAAATACATAGCAGCAGAGTTTTGAACTGTGCTGAAGTGAAACAAATATTGTTCCAGAGTTCCCCTAGGGTGAGAAGGTGCGTTATCCTACCCTTGCCTATCTTTCATGCTGGTGAGGATTCTTCTACTACTTCATACAGGTGAGAGTGTGGATTTTCAAGATTAAACAAGAACAGAAGGTTGTAGTAAGAACTCAAAAATAAAAGCATCAGTAGAGATTTTGCTGAGAGAGTCTTGGAAAATGAATAGGGTGTCAGTTTTTGTTTTTGTGCCCCTTTTCACAACTTCTCCTCTTATTAATTTTTTGTCTTTTTCATTTTTTCAAGAGTGAGATTTTTCAATTTTTGGATTATCTAATTTTTGTTTTGTGTGTTTGACTTTCTTATCTCATGTTGACACTTGATGTCACCTACCATTCCAGTTTGTTTCTGGACTATAAGTGACTGGAATTCTCTTTCTGCTTACAGAGATTGCAGTCTCCAAGTAGCCATCTGTCCTATGTTTGGTAGAATTATTTTGCTCAGAATCCCCTTAGTATGGCAGAAGAGTTACCTTTTTGCTTGGTGCCTGATTCCAATGGTGCCTGTAGCCTCCTCTGACTCATCAGCTGCTTCTCCAAGTTCCCACTGGACTTTGCCCGTAGTTTCTCCATTGTGTTCCTTTTATTCTGCTGCATTGTCTCTTCCAGATAGCTCATCCTTTCCCAGACCTAATGTTAGAATAAGGAATTATAACCTATCTATACCTAGAATTTATTGGGAAAATGCAATTTGTCTTCCCATGCTGTAAGTGTTCTGAACTTATAAGATTTATAGGGTCCGATATTCAGCTGGGCAGGCTATGCGCTGCTATGGCATAGCCCTGCCCACTGACCCTTTGGCTACAGCATTGACTATCCAGCATCGCCACACATACCCTGGAGCCACCGAGGCTAACCGGGTGGTGGCATTATTGCATTGCTACTCAGTTAGCATCCGCAGCTAAAACTAGGAAAGCCAAAAACTGGCCTAGTTTTAGCTGCGGATCGCTAACCAGGTAGCAGTACAATATTGCCGCTACCCGGTTAACAGCAGTCTTCGCCTCTGCTCTGCCCCAATGCTAACCACAGAGCATCAGAGTGTGTAGTGGACTTTAAATGGCACTAACTGTGTAAGTTCCGTTGAATATCCTGATTTAGGGCATTTACAAGGCTTAGACTGTGGTAGGCGAAGGCCTATGATCCATGCTAATTGAACTAAACAAATAGGCCTAAGCAGCTTGACCTGTAAATGAAGCCTGTAGTTAGGCCCAGAGGAATGAAAACCCCCCTGAATGATGACACCGTAGAATTGAAACTTAACTGAACACAATTTAGTATAGCTAAGCAGAATCGAAACTTAGAAAATATAGAAAAACAAGTCTAATTGGTACTGATAAGAGAGCACAGCTTCTATGGAATTAATTAACTTGCTGTAAGAAAAGTTACAGTGCCCTGCTTTCCCACATGTTCTAACTAGCTAAATGACCTTGGAGGAGGAAAGTATCTAAGTTGGTGAACTGACCATTGTAATTGGGACTAGAAGGGGGGTAAGCAGGTGCTGAGCCCAGACCAGAGTCCTAATTGGACAACTACGTAATGTTACCGGGACCAATAGATGGGTGAGAGGGGTTACTGGGACCAATGAAAAGTTTGCCTATGTCTAGAATGGAGAAGAAGTCTATAAAAGTTGTTGTTTTGCTAGAAACCATTGCTCAGCCATTTTGAATTTGATTCTGCTTGAGACTTGTGCACAAATAAATGATTTGGACCTTCTGAACAGACTCCTGGTATCATTGGTTTGTCTGCGCTCTGCTGCTACATATTCTTGGTGCGTTGGAGCCGGGAAGGTGTGGTAATAGAGGGTATACAGGGCAATATACCACGACTTTCCGCCTCAACAGGTTTGGTCCTGCCGGGATTGTGCCCTCCCGACATGGGCTCGGCTCCCAGGCGCCACCGGTCCAGTTGCATTGGAGGGAGCTGGGCCAGGCCTCGGAGGGTGCCGGGCCCGGTTGGAACCAACACCTCGAACCCGAGTGAGGGGAGTCCGAGGTCCAACTCATGCGCTTGCTTGGGAACTTTGAGGACCGGATCCGGTGAGTATAGTTTTGATTTGGTAGGTCTAGACAGATGAGTCAGAGCAGTACTGCTGTTTGAATTTTGGAACTTGGAAAAGAGAGCTTGATCACCTCTCAAGACAGTCCGATTAACCCTGCATGAGTATGCGCAAGGTGAAACTATCGTCTTTTTGAACCTTGCATGAGTATGCGCAAGGGGACCCTGCATGAGTATGCGCAAGGTCTTTTGATTTTGGAATTTGATATAGGCTAGTCAGCAGAGACAGGACTGGGCTGTTTTTTGGGATACGTTGAATGCTAGCATGTTTGTCGTTCTGTGTGTCTTTGTTTTTTGTTGAAACAACGAGTTTCCCTTCTAGTATAATGTAAGATTATATTCTGTTGGGTAATTTATGACAATTTACCGCTTGACTCACTGAAAAATCAAGAACATGTCTCACTCAGTTTTTTTCCTATAGTACAGTGTGAGGCTGACAAGGGGCGTGTCTGTGCAGAGGTGCCTTTTAACCCTATGAAGGCATGTTTTCAGCGTTCTGCTGCTGGGCTAATTGGAGCTTATTTTAGGGCAATTATTCACTGTGTTTTAATGGTGATGTTCCTTCTACTATGGTCAGGTATTATATACCATTCGATAGGAATATTTAGTCAGAATTTTAGTTTTGAAGGTCGAATTAACCTCATCGGAGCTCCGTAAACTGCTTTTAGTTATATTCTCTGCTCTGTCTGTATTTTTTACGTCAACTGCTCCTGTTATATTATTGTTACCTTTCAGAAATGATAGAGAAACTAAGCAAACTGTTTTTGGTTTTTTTTTTCCCTTTGATTTATAAACCTATAAAGTAATTATTAGATCACGACTTGACACTGATTTAAATGATTCTTGCTAGCATGTCTCTGTGTGTCTGTGAAACTAAGTGTGATCATTTCATTTCCAGTGAGCGAAGGAGTGTGGCTCACACAGCTTGCTAGAAGGGAAAAAAAAATGACTCCCGATTGAAAAGTCTCTTGCTTGTTTAAAATAAAGGATTCATTCAATCAAAGTGTGATAGGAGATGAATTTATAATTAGTTTTCTAGTTATTACTTTACAGCTGTGATAACTACAGTGACTCAGGAGTTCTTTTGTTTTTTGAAGTATATCAGTCGTTCCAAAAAAACTAACCGACACGGACAAGAGAGAGCAAATAAAGTGTTTTTCCTTTGACCCTCAAAAATAGAGGTTAAGAACCTTGGGGGACGGTGCGGCATTCTGGAAGTGTACCAGATTGCAACCTGAGAATGAATGGTTTAAATTCTGAGTGAATAAGAAAATTGGGTTAGGATTTTATCTTTGAAATCTGTACTAGTGACTAATGACGACCTTTACAATTCAGGATAAATTCATCTGTTTTTCTGTATTTGAACTTTGTGTGTCTGTGTCCAGAGGAAAAGGGGGTACTTTGTTTTTTTAGAGTCTTTTAAAAATTTCAAGACGTTATTTCCTGATTTACTGTGGCAAGCACCTGATAGAAGACATATTTATTGTTAAAAAAAAAAAAAAAAAAGTGTATATGCATTCTAGATATCCACCAACGCTATGGAAAAGTATCTATTTCATGTCTCTTGAATATCTGCTTTCTGAACTGTAAGATTTAATGAAAATAAAAAATAAAATAATAATTTCTTTTGCAGAGACATGCAGACTACGGCTGGCAGTTAGTTTCCATGCTAAGTAATTTCATTCCAGTTAATAGATGTTATAACATGTTGCAAAATAATAGTTTTATATTTTAAAGAACTGTATCTAAATTGTATGTCTGTGCTTAATCTAAGCTTATGTTTTCTGCCTGCCCTATGCGTTCAGAGTGCTTAAGGGGGGGATGGGGCCCAGTCCACCGATGATGTCACCCCCCGGTAGGCGTGAACTAATTTGCCCACAGCAGAGAAGTAGAACATAAAAAAAAAAAAAAACCTCCCGGATAGAGCGTTGCTAGGAGAAACAGTGTGGGCCTAGGGCAGGGGGGGGACTCCACCCTGTAGATTCCCAAGTAGTTTGCCAGCCAGTCAGCTGACCAGACTTGTTTAGGTGCCTTTCCCTCTGCCACTGATTTATTGAACTGAAAGCTTTAGGATTTAATTGAACAAATGAACAGTGTTATTCAGACAGTATAATTCAGCCTCACTATATACCCCATGCAATCCAGCAGCCCAGGAGAATTTGCATTTTTGTCAGTCAGTCAGTCCCAGAGAGATATAAAACAGAAATTACAGAAACTGGATGGATTTGCGGGCATGATAGTTAGTGGGAGTTGAACAGAAAGTATGTGAATTGTTGAATGTGATAGAGAAAGTAAATGTAAAGATGGAGAAAAGAACAGATCTTCTTGCTGATGCTTTAGTTGAATGATGTGGAGGAGGTTATCCTGATCGAAGGAGCAGAGGAAGTAAAAACTGGGTGCGAGTCAGTGCACCCATTGCAGAGGAGGACATTGGAGAAGTGAATGCCCGTATCTTGACTCCACCCCAGGGGGGAGGAGGGAGTACTTGATTTATGAATGAAGACTAGGCCAGACCGGACTCTTAAGTTTCCCTGGGTCCCCAGGAGCCTATGGTCAGTTTGAAAATAGGGGACCAATATATGGACTTTATGGGGGATACAGGAGCAGAATACTAAAGCCAGTAGCCCCTGTGTTTTTCTCGATGCATCACCATTATCAGAGCTACTGGGGCTAAGGCCACAAAGCCTTTTCTGCAGAACCGCATGTGTGAACAAGGGGGACAGAAAATAATGCACCAGTTCCTGTATATGCCTGAGTGCCCTATTCCACTTTTTGGAACCGAGATCTGCTTGCAAAGCTTCAGGCACAGATATCCTTTGCTGAAGAGAGAGAAATGCAAATGACTGTGAACCCAGAGCCTGCTGGATTGATGGTGCTGACTGTTCCCCGAGAAGAGAAGTGGCGGTTCTATAACACACCTCCAGTCAAGTCAACAAGTTCCTGTATACCCGCCAACCTTATAGCCCCACCTGAAGTATGGGCAGAAGATAATGCACCTGGCCTAGTGAAGAACATAGCCCCTGTCATCGTCATCCTCAAGCCAGAAGCAGAACTAGTGCATGTGAAGCAGTATCCTCTTCCCTGACCAGCCATTGCAGGAATCCACTGCCATTTAATGAAACTGCTGAAGTATGGACTTCTCAAGGAATGTCAGTCACCTTGGAACACTCCCCTTCTTCCTGTTAAGAAGCCTGGGACAGGTGATTACCGCCCAGTGCAGGATCTAAGAAGAATGAATGATGCAGCTGAAACTATACATCCAGTTGTGCCAAATCCTTACACACTCTTAGGACTGATCTCTGCTGAAGCTACACACATTTCACCATTCTGGATTTAAAAGATGTTTTTCTGCATACGCTTAGCCCATGACCCCACTACAGGAAGGCGGGGCCAACGCACCTGGACAAGATTACCTCAAGGATTCAAGAACTCGCCTCACTCAGCAAAAGATTTGACAAGTTATCCAGTAATTCCAGGAGAAAGAATTCTACTTCAATATGTGGACAACTTGCTCATAACCACCAACTCAGAAAGTGAATGTCTACAAGCCACCAGTGAACTCTTGCACCTTTTTAATGAGGCTGGATACAAAGTCTCAAGAGCTAAGGTGCAATTATGCCACACAAGTTAAAGGATTCCAGTTGTCCAGCGGAATTCGACGCCTGGGACCAGAACGCAAAGCAGCTGTATGCAATATTCCTACTCCAACCACCAGGAGGCAAGTGAGAGCCTTCTTGGGTGCCACAAAGTATGTTGTATATGGATCCCCAATTTTGCGCTGCTAGCAAAGCCGTTGTACCAAGCTATCAAAGGAATGGAAAAGTCTCCATTGGAATGGGGACTTGAACAGGATGCAGCCTTTTGATCTTTGAAAAAACACTCTGATGTTGTCACCAATTCTGGGTCTACCAGATGTCCAGAAAACCTTTCAGTCTCTATGTTCATGAGTCACAAGGAAATGTTCTAGGAGTGTTGACTCAATCTCTTGGACTTTATTTGAGAAGCTGTTACAGCTACAGCCTTCCTAGTGAGCAAAAACTAACAAAAAAATCCTTTTGAGACAGAATCTTCAAGTTACTGTACCACACTCTGTTCTAACCAATATGAAATACAAAGGAAACTACTAGCTAACAAATCTATGAATGTTGAAGTATCAGAGTATGTTGCATGAAAACCCTCAGATACAACTGAAGGTCAGTCAAGCTTTCAATCCTGCTATGTTGTTATCAGTTGGTCTTGATCCCCTGATCATGACTGTTTAGAAATTATAGACATTGTATTCTCAAGCCGCCTGGATTTGACTGATGTTCCTCTGGAGAACCCTGAACAGACTTTCTTTGTGGCTGAAGGCAGTTTCATCATCAATAGACATTGTTGTGCTGCTGACCCCTGATTTGGTAGTTGAGTCGTCAGCCCTGGCCCCAGAAACTTGACCACAAAAAGCTGAACTGATAGTCCTCACTAGAGCACTAACAATATGAAAAGGGCTCTGTCTAAATGTGTACCCAGATTTCAAGAATGCCCTTACAACCTTGCATGCACATGGGACCCTGTACAAATAAATGAGGGTGGATAACCTTAAGAAGCAAGTCCATTAAGTATGGCTCCAAGATATTGACATTATCAGGTGCATACTACCTACAGCTTTCAAAACTTTAGGAAAAGTAGAATGTATGAATAGAACCTTGAAATCTCAGTTGTCCAAACCTTGCCAAGAGGTTTACCTGAAGTGGCCCCAGGTTCTTCCTATAGCCCTTCTTAGGATATACTTAGCCCCTGCTAAGTCTTTAGGAGTTCCCCTTTTTGAGATTCTGAGAATCTGTAGCCTATTTATAGGGAATAAAAGGAGATGTGAGACAGATAGGATCTGAAATTATTAGGCATGAACTATTGGTTTTAAGTTCTGTTTTGCAGAGTCTTCATACCTGGGTACAAAAAAATCGATCACCCATCAATTTGCCTGAACCCCTGCATCCTTTCAAGCCTGGAGTCTCGGTGTGGATCAAAGAGTGGAGAAGGATACCGTTAGCCCTGCATTGGAAGGGATCCTATGTTGTCATCTTGTCAACTCCAACTGCAGTAAAAGTCGCAGAATTCGAACCTTGGATCCATTATAGTCGAGTAAAGCCAGCAACTGCTTTTGAACCTGATCACTGGACTACTGTACAGCATCCTGAGACTCCATTGCGCCTCACCCTACGACAACAGCTATGGACCTAAGACTTATTGGTCCCTCAGAAACTGCACTATTTCAAGACTATCTGTTTATCTGAAGGTAAGCCTCGCATCTGGAGAAAGCTGCAATCATCAGAAATAGACTGTGTTGTGTTAAGAAATTGAGTCTTCTAAGAAACTGTGTTCAAATGCTCTGATCTCTTCAAGGCAATAATAGCCTGAGAGACTGTACTGTGATATTTTAAGAACCTGAGACATCCCAGAGGACAGTGATACTTTGGGATCTACAGCCCTACTCCGGCCACAAAGCTGGTAGGTCTACGTACGACAGAAGCTTGAGGATCTACAATCAACTCTACATTTGTTATCTGTTGTGGATGCCAACAGTTCCACCAATTTTCCAGAGACTATGCCCATTATGAATTCTTATTATTGCTTTATTCTGGCAGCAGCCTTGGGGTGCTTTGAAATGACTTTTGCTTTACCACCCTGTGCAGCCTGTATAAGTACCACGCGAACTGGGCTGAAGGTTCTTCATGCCTCCCAGAACTTGTTTCTTGAACTTGCCAAAGCAGTAGCATCTAGTCTCCACATTTATGACTGTTTCTTTGTGGAGGAACCAAGATGGGAGATCAGTGGCCTTGGGAGGCTCAAGAACTGAATTATTTCATCCCCTATGATCAGACTGATTTACATAATACTACTAGTGAGTGGGTATTGGCCCCACCCATTGTTGACAGTTTGTGTTTTGTTCGCACCGGACCACAATTTGCTATGAAGATTGGACAGCTGGACTGTCTAAATCAGAAGTTTTACAACAGCACAACAAAGAAGACATCTTGGTGGTCCGGCATAAATGCTCCTGAACCTTCTAATCCTTTAGTTCTTTTTCCCACTCTTGCCAAACTATGGACTTTGACTATCTGCTTGTTGCTCCCTTGTTTCTTGTCATTTTGCTTGCGAATGATAACTTCAGTTATTAATAACACTACAAAGCTACCAGCTATGTGAAACTACTACCCTATACCACAGAGTGATATCTTTACCTAGTATTATGTGATTTGATTCTCACCCTTTCTCACTTGCGGGTGAGAATAATCAAAGGGGGGAATGTGGTAGGCGAAGGCCTATGATCCATGCTAATTGAACTAAACAAACAGGCCTAAGCAGCTTGACCTGTAAATGAAGCCTGTAATTAGGCCCAGAGGAATGAAAACCCCCCTGAATGATGACACCGTAGAATTGAAACTTAACTGAACACAATTTAGTATAGCTAAGCAGAATCGAAACTTAGAAAATATAGAAAAACAAGTCTAATTGGTACTGATAAGAGAGAACAGCTTCTATGGAATTAATTAACTTGCTGTAAGAAAAGTTACAGTGCCCTGCTTTCCCACATGTTCTAACTAGCTAAATGACCTTGGAGGAGGAAAGTATCTAAGTTGGTGAACTGACCATTGTAATTGGGACTAGAAGGGGGGTAAGCAGGTGCTGAGCCCAGACCAGAGTCCTAATTGGACAACTACGTAATGTTACCGGGATCAATAGATGGGTGAGAGGGGTTACTGGGACCAATGAAAAGTGTGCCTATGTCTAGAATGGAGAAGAAGTCTATAAAAGTTGTTGTTTTGCTAGAAACCATTGCTCAGCCATTTTGAATTTGATTCTGCTTGAGACTTGTGCACAAATAAATGATTTGGACCTTCTGAACAGACTCCTGGTATCATTGGTTTGTCTGCGCTCTGCTGCTACATGACCATGTAAACGCCCTTCGAACATCGGGCCCATACTGTTTAGTTTCTTTTGCAAGGGCAGGCACACCAGCTCATTTCCTTCCTTTCTGTTGAAAGCTTGGGAGCATTTTTAAAAAGATAAATGACTGGTAACTTAATAGTGATCAGCAGTGTAGAGGTACAGTTGTGATCAATATTACTGACATCCTTGCAGTTCAACCGCTTAATGTCCAATATCTAAAAAAAAAAAAAAAGCGGCCAGTGAAATGGCTTTGGACTATATATGCACACATATTTGACACATAAAAGAATCAAATAAAACAAGACCAATTAAAAAAGGAAATAGTATAAAAACTGGAATATTGCCAGGGTGTTTTAGGACATTTTGGACAAGCAGCTTATCACTGAACAAAGTGTTCTTGTGAAATAAGAAACCATGCTTCATGATTTTCCTTGTGGAACAAACAGCTGGTTATAGATTGCAGGCATAGCTGTTGGATTTTGTTTGCTTGTGAGTTCAGCAGAACTAAACTGCAAGTTTTTGTCTTTCTAAATATTTTTATAGGTGTTTTGAAGTGTTTTCACAGATATTTGTGTTTGAACACATTAGAGGTGTCTAGTACACTAGTTGAAAAATATTAAAAAGAAAATTGGTTATGGGAGGTTTCACGGCCTCATGACAAACATTCTGACAAAAGAATAATATATTTCAGTGAAGAGCTCCTGTTTTTAGGAAGGTTCACTCTTTACAGAGGTCATGATTATTGGCACCTTTATAAATAATTCAAATCAGTTTGAACAGAAGAACCGCATTCCCACTGCAATAAAATTAGACACACCTGTGATCAACTATCAGTATTCACATGACTTGAATCAACCAATGAATGATGGTTGTAATTTTTAAAATGGGCACATTTATTATTATTATTATTATTATTATTATTATTAATGAGCATTTATAAAGTGCTACCAGGCATGTGCAGCACTGTACAGAAACAGAAGAGACAGTCCCTGCTCATCGAGCTTACAATCTAAACGGACGGATATACATAAGGATGAAAGAGGCAATAAGGATCTGAAACATAAAGATGGGGATTATGACCCAAAAGCGGTCTCAAAGAGGTGCATCCTGAGCCTAGACCAGAAGAGGGTGGGGGGAAGGGATTTGATGCAGGGAAAGGGGTAGGTTATTCCAAGCATTCCCTCCCTGTTCCATTTTCACAATGGTGAAGACAAGAGAGCTGCCTGAGACTGTCAGGAAACCAAAAAACAGCAAACCGCCATGCGGGCAACCAGAAACCATTCAGGAGACGTGGCAGGAAGTTCTAAAATTGCCTTTATTGTTCCACTTATGGTTTTTTTAAATTATTTATTTATTTATCATATATTATATATTATCATTTTTTCAGCTGGGGTATGGTTTTTACCCTTTTATTTCCTTTTACCGCATCATCCCCTTAGTGTGGATTCCTTTGACTTTTTAAAGCAGTTCTACATTTTTTGGTTTCATTATTTGGCATGCTCGTGTCTTTTTTCTCTTGTTTTTTCTGCCGAAGAAATTTCTTTTTCTGCCGAAGTAAGTGGTTTTAAACCAGTGCGCATGTGCATGTTTGGGCATTTCACTAATTATTTATTTATTTGTTACAACCTTTCAGCTGGTGTAGTGTTTTATTTTTAATCCTTTTAATTATTTATTTTTTATTTTATTACAAACCTCGTGTGTTGTTTCTTTTTAAAGTAGTGCCGGTTTTAATTACTTTTATTTTTGGCACGTACGGGCTGTTTTCCCCCCCTTTTTTGTTTTCCCGCCGAAAAGAGTTTTTTAATCAGTGCGCAGGTGCGGGCATCCGCGATATACAATAGTTTTTTCCTGCTCGCTGACGGTAGCTCCTTTGTATGTGAATCAGGTCCGTATTTTTAAATACTCTGCACAGTTTATTTATTTTTTATTGTTGTATGTGGGGTGAAATGGTACTTCATGTGGTACTTGTTTTATGCTCTTCACTGTTTTATAGATCGTGAGTAGCACCCCATACTTTTTGCCCGGTGGCATATTCTCACCTCTGTTTTTAGGTGCGCTTAGGTCCTGTCATCAGCTGGCCTTCTTAACTTAACTTGTGGTCCTTGTGGTTTGTATTCGTCCTGTGATCTTATTATCTTTCGTTTTATTTTTCACTTGTTATTTCGTGTATGTTTCATCGGGTCACTTTTACATATGGGGTTTTATTTTATGAAGAAACAAGTTCTTTTCACCCCGTGCACATAATGAGCCGTCAGATTTAAATTAGATTCCTTGCCGTACAATAGAGCATGTCGGCACCTCTTGGATACTGATTGATTCTCATTACTCTTATTTTTCTTCCCCTCTCCTAAAAGAAGATTTTTTGGTGATAGATTTGTGGGCTCACACATTCAACATTTTTAATGGTATGTTTGGTTTCTCTTTTTATTTATTCAGTATTTTTATATCTCTAGGAACAAGCAGGAATAAGTCCTCACATATGGGGTACGTCGGAACAGACGGAGCCTGCGCGGGAAAGCTCCCCAGCTTCCCAGAAAGGAAGCTTTTGGGGCCTCCCACAGCGCATGCGCGCTGCCTTCCCGCCTGCCTGACCAACTCTCCTCAGTTCTTCTTTTTCCGCGGAGCCAGCAGGTCGTGTTCCTGTCACCGCTGAAGAAATTGTTATTTTAATTTGTTTCTTTGACCGCGTGTCTGCCTTCCCCGATTCCGGACCGGTACCGCCGGTCTTTTTTCATTTATTTCTTAAAAAAAAAAATAAATAATAATTACTTTTTCCTCACTTGGTGTGTTTATTCTGTGAGGCCTCTAGGCCTTCTCAGATTCTCCCTCAAGGAGAAACCAGCCTCTGGTTTTAAAAAATGCACCAAGTGTACCAGTACTATTTCAGTCACAGACACCCATGAATGGTGTCTTAAATGTTTGGGGCCTGATCATTCCATTCCGGATTGTCCATCCTGCTCTCTGATGTCCAAACGGGGCTTACAGAACAGAGCAGCCAAGTTTCATATGCTGTTTTCTGCGGATACTCCAGCATCAACATCCTCCAGGTCTTCCTCTCCTGATGGATCTCAGGTAACCAAACATTCTTCAGGCAGGTCCGCAAAGGGCAAATCTCCCTCTAAGCAGCGAGAGGCCCTTGGCTTTGACCCCGAGGACCCTGCCCCAGCCAAACAACCCCGGTGGGAAGCTCCGGCTTCCAAAGCTCCTCCTATGGGGTTACAGGTAGACATCGATGGCATGGCCTCGACCGATCACCTGTTAGACTGCTCTGGGGTACCGGCTAACACCGGTACCGACATCCAGGCAGTTGTGGCGTCTATGGGTACTACTTACAATCCATGCAGCAGGCCATACTGGCTTTCATTAACGCTGCAACGCCCTCTGTACCGCGACAATCGGTTCCGACTCCGGTTCCGGTACCACAACCGATACCAGTACCCAGAGCATCTACTTCCAGTAGTATGCCGGTTCCGGTCTCCGGTTCCGGAGATTTTCTCGATACCGATCCGGTTCCCGGTACGCCTGATGTCGATACCGGTCGGTACGCGTATCGATCTCTGGAAGCTAATAGGCGGTACTTTGAATCTTCTGAAGATTCTGATACCTCAGATGATTCTGCTGATGTCTCTTTTACTCTTCCTGAGGAGCCCTCTTCTCCAAAAAGGAGAATGTCTCCTCCAGAGGATTTGTCCTTTCAAGACTTCATTATTGAAGTAGCTAAAGGACTCTCCATATCTGTAACCTCTGAAAAGGAACCTAGAGCAAAAAATTTGGATATTTTAGGATACTCTAAGGTTCCCAAAGAGGCAGCCACCTTACCCATACATGAAATTCTTCAAGAACACATGATGGATTTGTGGGAGGCTCCTCTCACCCTATCTCCACATTCTCGACTTTTGGACACCATGTATCGGGTTCCTCCTTCTCCTGGTTTTCAAAAAACTCAGCTCCCTCACCACTCTATTGTGGTGAAGTCTGCTATGAAAAAGATAAAGAGTACCAAAAGGCACTCTTCTACCCCTCCAGGAAGAGAATGTAGGACTCTGGATGCTTTTGGTAGAAAAATCTTCCAAGCTAGCATGCTTATTGCCAGAATCAATTCATACAGCCTCTATATGGGCATGTTTTTTGAAAGAGATTGCACTGAAGATACATCATTTTCTCCCCTTTATCCCAGAGGATAAAAAGGAGGAGTTCCTTCTTTTGCTAAAGCAAACTCAAGATGTTTCAAAGTTCTCCAACAGAGCAGCCTTTGACTCTTTTGAGGGAGCTAGCAGAGCCTCCGGCATTGCCATAGCTGCTCGCAGACTTGCTTTGCTCCAGGCCTCTGATTTGGAACCCTAGGTACAAGAAGGCTTGGGCAATCTGCCCTGTACAGGTGAAAATCTGTTTGGCAAGGAGTGGCAAATCAAAGCCACTCAAATGGATGCAGAGAATGCTGCTTTAGATAGACTTTCTAAGTCTACCTCTACCCCTGCCAAGAAAAAACCTTTTAAGAAGCCTTTTTATAAAAAGACCAGATTTTCCACAAATACTGGCCAGAAATCTTCCCAAGTTCGCTTTGCTCCTAAGCATCAGCAATCTAAACAGGCCAGAACAAAGTCTACAGGGGCTGCTACAGTCCAGCAGTCCCAACCCCCTCAGAGTTTTTGACTTGATTCTAGAGAACTTAACCTTTCTGGCTCTGCAACAACCAGAGCCTCTCACCATTCCAGGAAGGTTAACTCATTTTGCTCCCAGATGGGAACAAATCACATCAGAACAGTGGACCCTCTCTATCATCAGAGAGGGCTACAAACTACATTTCTCCAGCCTTCCTCCCCATACCATGGTGAGACAATTCAATTCTCCCCATCTCTCCTGTACCTGTTGGGTCAGGAGGTGACCACTCTTCTCGCCCAAAAGGCAATAGAAGAGGTTCCTCTTCCTCAACAAGGGTCAGGTTTTTACTCCCCTTATTTTCTCATTCCCAAGAAAACAGGGGGTACAGACCCATTCTGGATCTCAGAGAATTGAACAAATTTCTATACAAGGAGAAATTCAAGATGCTTTCTCTAGGCACTCTCCTTCCATACCTACAGAGTCAGGACTGGCTTTGTTCTCTAGATCTCAAGGATGCGTACACACATATACTCATCCATCCATCCCACAGAAAATTCCTACGGTTTCTGTTCCAGGGAAAACATTTCCAATACAGAGTACTTCCCTTCGGTCTAGCCTCTGCTCCAAGGGTATTTACCAAATGCATGGCAATAGTAGCTGCATTTCTACGCACTCTGGGAATCTTTGTCTTCCCATACCTGGACGACTGGCTCATCCGAGCTCCATCTCAGTCCGAGGCTCAGACTTCCCTGGACCACACCAGACGCATACTGCAGTATCTGGGACTCGTCATCAAATCTGCCAAAGTCTCAACTCACCCCTACTCAGTCCCTAGAATTCATAAGGGCCTGGCTAGATACCACCACTGCAAGGGCCTATCTTCCTCAGGCCCGTTGCCACCGTCTAGTGCACTTGGCCTCTCAAATTCAGTCCAGAAGCCACTTGACTGCCAGAGAGATGCTACAACTGCTAGGCCACATGGCATCCACAGTTCATGTGGTGCCCTATGCTCGCCTACATATGAGAGCAGCTTAATGGACTTTGTCCACCCAGTGGACCCAAGCATCAGGAGCTCTCTCAGACCAAATAGCAACCTCAAAACGTCTTTTTTGGTCTCTCCAATGGTGGATATCCACTCAAAATCTGTTGTTGGGGGCCCCCTTCCAACCTTTGTTACCCTAAGCAACTCTCACTACAGATGCCTCCCAAACAGGTTGGGGAGCTCATCTCCAAGACCTCTCCACTCAGGGCACTTGGTCTCCACAGGAGACCACCCTTCATATCAACCTTTTGGAGCTGCGAGCAATTTTCCTTGCTCTCAAGGTCTTTCATACCCTCCTCATCAACATGACAGTCCTTGTTCATACCGACAATCAAGTAGCCATGTTCTACATAAACAAACAAGGAGGGACTGGCTCTCTGTCGCTTTGCAACGAAGCTCTAAAATTGTGGGCCTTCGCCAGAGAGCATCAAATCCATCTCCTGGCAGTATACCTCCCAGGAATCCAAAACTCTTGGGCAGACAGACTCAGTCGAGTTCTGCTTCCACACGAATGGTCCCTGCACATGGATCAGGTACTCAGAATCTTTCAGAAATGGGGAATCCCGGACATAGACCTGTTTGCAAGTCCGTGTAATGCCAAACCTCCCCGGTTCTGTTCCAGAATTCTGTGTCAGGGAGCTCAGGCCAAGGATGCCTTCCTCCTTCATTGGCGTCAGGCCTTCCTGTATGCCTTTCCACCCATTCCTTTGATTCCCAAGACTCTGTTCAAACTTCAGAGGGATCAAGGATCTATGATCCTCATAGCTCCACGCTGGCCACGCCAAGTGTGGTACCCTCTACTTCTGCATCTCTCCCAGGCACCCTCCCTGGATCTGGGAGCTGCTCCAGACCTTCTGTCTCAAGAGGAGGGGACTTTGTGGCACCCAAACCCCAAGTCCCTTCACCTTAGAGCTTGGTTACTGAAGGCCTAGACCAGTGATGGCTAACCTTTTTGAGCCCGAGTGCCCAAACTGCCGCACAAAACCAAAGAATTTCCTCAAAGTGCCAGCACGTCAATTAAAGCCCCATTTGCATAAGGTGCTTCATTTGCATAAATATTTGCATAATGTTACCATACACTAACTTTTAGTAAACATGCCTCTTAATGAGTATATGGATAAAGAAAGACTAAAAGGTTTCTACATTACTATAATCCAGTACCAACCGCCAGGCACATTAGGAACTACTACAAACGCTGCCCATTTAGAACCCATAGCAAACCCGCCGTATCCTAACAGCACTACCAGGACTCACAAAGCACCATACTCTACCTATCAAAAGGCAACACTGCAAATATTAAACCAATACATCTCAGAGAACAACAATACATGACCTACTGGGGAAAGAACAAGTGGCAATGTCAAATAGGAATTATATAAACAGAATACCTCAGCTCAGTTACACATGCAGAACAGACCATCACCAAACAAGGAATCACAATTTAGAAACAGGAAGACAATAATTAAACTGGGAACCCCAAAAGCCAAACTTGGAATATACAACAACACTGTAGAAATAAAACTATATATTAATTTCCTCTTGTACTAAACAAAGCGCAAAAATTAATGATGCACATTTCCCAGAGCTGACATATTCCAGTTAATAAATTCAAAATAAAGAGATATTTTTCTACCTTTTGTGCATTTTTTTTCAGTTGCAATTGTTCCAGCCACTTTCTTCTGGTTTCTTCTTCGTGTCTTCTGCTAGCTCTCCATCTGCTCTCCATTTGTCCTTTCTTCTGTCTTCTTGTTTTTTTTTCCATTCTCTCTCTACATCTGCTTTAACATACTAATCTTTCTCCTTTGGCTCTTTCCTCATTCCTATTTCATCTACTCAAAATTTACCCCTCCATCCTCAATCCCCACTTACTCTCCCAATACCCGGCCAATTGTAGATTTTTTATCCCTCCCACACAAAATATTTTTCCCCTCTCCATTTTACTCTCCCAGCCCCATCCCATTCTAATCCTCCCCCAACACCAGCTCCCTTCTAGTTCCAGCCTCACCCAGCATCCATTCCCTTCTAGTCCCTGCATCAGCCCATTTCCAGTCCTAGCAGCCCCCCAACCCAATACCAGTCCTATCCCCCCCTCATCAACCCACTTCCAGTCCTAACCCCCCATCACCCCATTTTCAGTTTAAGCCCCCCCCCTATAACCCATTACCAGTCCTAACCCCCCACTTCCAGTCAGCCCCCCATAGCCCATTGCCAGTCCTAACCCCCCCATCAGCCCACAGTCCATTACCAGTCCTAACCCCATCAGCCCACCTCAAGTCCTAACCCCTCCCCATCAGCCCATTTCTTGTCCCAGCCCCCCCATAGCCCATTATCAGTCCTAAACCCCCCCATAGCCCATTACCAGTCCTAACCCCATCAGACCACCTCCAGTGTTAACCCCCCATCAGCCCATTTCCAGTCCTAACCCCACCCAACAGCCCACCTCAAGTCCTAACCCCTCCCCATCAGCCCATTAGCAGTCCTAACCCCCCCCCCTAGCCCATTAGCAGTCCTAACCCCCCCTCTCTAGCCCATTAGCAGTCCTAACCCCCCCTCTCTAGCCCATTAGCAGTCCTAACCCCCCCATAGCCCATTACCAGTCCTAACCCCCATCACCCCATTTCCAGACAGCCCCCATCAGCCCACAGCCCATTAGCAGTCCTAACCCCCCCTAGCCCATTAGCAGTCCTAACCCCCCCTCCTAGCCCATTAGCAGTCCTAACCCCCCCTCCTAGCCCATTAGCAGTCCTAACCCCCCCCTAGCCCATTAGCAGTCCTAACCCCCCCTCCTAGCCCATTATCAGTCCTAACCCCCCACCCGCCTAGCGCATTAGCTGTCCTATCACCCCCCAGCCCATTAGCAGTCCTAACCCCCCCTAGCCCATTATCAGTCCTAACCCCCCCCCTCTCTAGCCCATTAGCAGTCCTAACCCCCCCCCATAGCCCATTACCAGTCCTAACCCCCCATCACCCCATTTCCAGACAGCCCCCATCAGCCCACAGCCCATTAGCAGTCCTAACCCCCCCTAGCCCATTAGCAGTCCTAACCCCCCCCTCCTAGCCCATTAGCAGTCCTAACCCCCCCAGCCCATTAGCAGTCCAAACCCCCCCCCAGCCCATTACCAGTCCTAACCCCCCCTCACCCCATTTCCAGACAGCGCCCATCAGCCCTCAGCCCATTTGCAGTCCTAACCCCCCCCTCCTAGCCCATTAGCAGTCCTAACCCCCCCCAGCCCATTAGCAGTCCAAACCCCCCCCAGCCCATTAGCAGTCCTAACCCCCCCCCCCCCCGGCAAATTTAAAAACAGAAAAAGCGGGCTCTGGCTGCTGCCGCGGACGCGGCAGCATGCAGTGTCCCGCGGGGCCCCCTCCGCCCGCTAAGCCCCTCTGCAAGGGCTTTCAGATTCGCGAGGGAGACAGCGTCTCCCTCGCGTCTCTGTTAAGCCCGCAGGGGCTAATGGGAAATTTCCCATCAGTCCCTCGCGTCTAAAGGGGCTGATGGGAAATTTCCCATTAACCCCTGCGGGCTTAACAGAGACGCGAGGGAGACGCTGTCTCCCTCGCGAATCTGAAAGCCCTTGCAGAGGGGCTTAGCGGGCGGAGGGGGCCCCGCGGGACACTGCATGCTGCCGCGTCCGCGGCAGCAGCCAGAGCCCGCTTTTTCTTTTTTTGCGGACCTTCACGCGTGCCAGCTGCAAGGCCTTCGCGTGCCACAGCTGGCACGCGTGCCATAGGTTCGCCATCGCTGGCCTAGACCTTCAAGACTTCAATCTTTCTCAACAGGTGAAGGATATCCTCCATGCATCTAGGAAACCTTCCACCAGGCGTTCTTATGCTTTTAAATGGAAAAGATTTTCCATTTGGTGTGCTGAAAAGGGTCTTAACCCTCTAGCACTACCTTTGAATTCTTTACTCGAATATCTCCTACATCTTTCCAATGCAGGACTTAAAACAAATTCTGTAAGGGTCCATTTGAGTGCTATTGCAGCATCTCTTCAGCCTATCAATGGACAGCCTGTTTCCTCTCATCCTCTTATTGCAAGATTCATGAGAGGTCTAACTTTAACTAAACCTCCCATTCGGCCTCCTCCGGTGGCATGGGACTTAAACGTGGTTCTTGGTCAGCTTATGAAGCCACCCTTTGAACCCTTAGCCACTACCTCCTTGAAATTTCTTTCCTGGAAAGTCATTTTCCTTATTGCAATCACTTCTGCTCGCTGCATCAGTGAACTGCAGGCTTTAGTGGCTAATCCGCCTTATACAAGGTTCCATCATGATAAGGTAGTCCTTAGGACAAATCCTCACTTTATGCCTAAAGTGGTCTCACCTTTTCATCTTAATCAAGAGGTATATCTACCTGTCTTTTTTCCAGCTCCTCATGCATCCAGTGCAGAGAGGAACCTACATACGTTAGATTGTAAAAGAGCTCTTGCCTTTTACATCCACAGGACACAGCAACATCGAAAGTCTTCTCAGCTTTTTGTTGCTTTTGATCCTTCTCATTTAGGACTTCCAGCCTCAAAAAGAACACTATCCAATTGGATTGCTCAGTGTATTTCTTTTGCTTACCAGAGTAAGAACCTTTCTCTGGAAGGCCATGTCACAGCTCACAATGTGAGAGCCATGGCCACATCTATGGCTCATCTTCATTCTGTATCCATCGATCAGATCTGTCGAGCAGCCACCTGGGCCTCGGTTCATACCTTCACAGCCCATTACTGCTTGGACAAGGACTCCCGCCGGGATGCCTTGTTTGGTCAGGCTGTCCTCAGACACGTGCTGCCTTCCCGCATTTCCCAACTGTCCCTCTCCAGTTCTTTGTTTTCCATGGAGCCGACAGGTCGCACATCCTGTCACCGCATAAAAAATTCCCGTCTATTCTTCTTTTTTGTGGTCGCGTCTGCCTTCCTTCGACGCTACACCGGTACCGCCGGTTCTGCTTTCTTTTTTCCAAAACCCCCCAAAAAACAACTTTTCGAATTAACAAACCAAGCATTACAAGTAAAATTGATTTCTAAAAAAGAATGGAGATTTTTAAATCCAGTTAATTTTTCACAGGCTAAATTTTACTTGGTTCCAAAAGTACACAAACGACTTAATCGTCCTCCGGGTAGATCTATCGTGGCTACTAGAGGTTCGTTATTGGAACCCTTGTCGGTGTACCTGGATTCGTTCCTCCGTCCTTTGGTCCCTAAGATGACATCTTACGTGAGAGATTCAACACATTTTCTGCAACTGCTGTCTCAACTAGGGAGTTTAACAAAATTTCAGCATATCAAGCTAGTGACACTAGATGTCACGGCATTGTATACAAGTATCCCACAACAGTCAGCAAACACTATAGTTCGACAGGCATTGTCTAATAGAGGCGATTTATCAGAGGCCTTTTTGAAATTTTTGGGGGAATTGACAGATCTGATTTTATATGAAAATCACTTTAGATTTGAAGGAAATATTTATCACCAACTTTCCGGAGTGGCGATGGGCGCTACTTGCGCTCCTTCAATCGCAAACTTATATATGGATCATTTTGAGCGTGAATGGATCTTTACTGAGAACCCTGATCAACATATTAAATTATGGAGTCGTTATATAGACGACGTTTTCATGTTTTGGGATGGCCATGAAACGGAATTAGTTTCCTTTGTAGAGTGGTTGAATGGATGCGACCAAAACATCACTTTTACTTATGAGTGGGATACCATGAATATTCACTATCTAGATGTTTCAGTAACTAAAGGGGATGACTCCTGGATGACATCAGTCTTTTCTAAGCCTACTGACCGTAACTCCCTGTTACACTATTCAAGTGCCCATCCAGAAATTCTTAAAAATGGTCTTCCATTCTCACAGTTTCTCCGTTATCGCCGAAACTGTTCAGAGACATCAGGGTATAAACAACAAGCGAAGGGTTTAAAAGACAAATTTTTAGTAAGGGGTTATCCCTGTTCTGTAATATCTCAAGCATATAAAAGGGCGTTATATAATTATCGGGAGTTTTTAATCTCGGATTCACAGCAACATCGACCACATATAGATGACCAACAGATTAATTTCATAACGTCTTATTCCCCATTTAGCTATAAAATACAGACTATTTTGAGACGCCATGTAAATGTATTACGGCACACTCAGGGATTGGAAGATAAGCATGTTCGATGTGTCTGGAAAAGACATCGTAATCTAAAAGAAATTCTTAGCCCGACGGAGCTAAGATCTCCTCTCCTTGAAAACACTACAGCTGTCTTGGGTCATCGAAAATGTACTGGTTGCAGTATTTGTTCTGTTACTTTAGAGCTTTCTACTTTTAGTTATGGAGGAAAGGACTATCGGATGAAAAGTTCTACAACTTGAAAATCGGTCTACGTGGTTTATGGGATATTTTGCCCTTGTCAATTATTATATGTAGGCAAAACCATTCGTTCATTACAAATAAGGATGCAAGAACATCGTAGCAGATTGAAGTGTCAAAGACGGGAAGCCCCCATAGTAGAACACTGCCTTCAACTACATCATAATTTTCAGGATCTCCGTTGTTTTATTATTGAACAAGTACATAGTGGCTTCAGGGGCCGCACAAGAGAGCAACAACTTGTGTACCAAGAACAACGTTGGATATTTCTTTTATCGACAGTTCATCCAAAAGGTTTAAATGCCCAGATAGAGTGGCACCTATGCAAGTAGGTTAATGGCGAGGGCCCCTTTAAATGTATCCTTTTCAATACACCTTCTCTATAAAAGCTGAGGGAAGATGCTAGTCCGCATGCGCGGCGTTTTTTGGTGCCATAAGAAGGATTGAAGCGTAAGCTGAAAAAAGCAAGGTAACTCTGGGTTTCTGTGAATTCTTAGTATATGAATTCGTATCTATTAGAGTTCTAAAAGTAAAATGCTAGTTTGAATTTCATTTTCTTTCATAGTCTGTGCAGTTTGAAGAACGTGGTTTGAGGTCTGTATCACAGCTCCCCTGAGGAAACGGAAAGTGAAACGTGCAAGCGCTTTTGCTAGACGTTGGGAACCTCTATCATATGGCGACATTACCCAGACTACTATAAGACATCGATTTCGACAAAGCTCACAGATAAGCATTGTCTCCTGAAAAATATTGTTATTAGAGAATAATTAGATGATTCATATTTCTCCACATTGATGACAAAGCTGGTTGAAGTTATGAAAATGCCGGTGAGATGATGTATTTAAAGAACTATGCAATTTGGACTGTCATTTATGGTTAGAAAAAAACGGAGAGAAACGGCTAGAAAGAAATAAAGAAAAATAAAAAAGAGAAAGAAAAAGTAAGAAAAAATAAGAAACACTAAGTGGATGCATGATTAATTAAGGTCGTTGATGCAAAAGAAGGCATTTTCAATCCAGCAAGTCTGGCTGATTTAAGCCTTATATAAGTCTGAGACCTTGTGGCATCCAGATAGTAAATATTTTAGTATTGTCCTAGCATTAAGGAATATCATCCAGAACTCTTAGTTTACAATTGAGCTGAAAAATTAATTATTACAGGGAACATGGGCAATGGAGAAATTGGATACCTGCAGGCAGACAGAAAGGGTCTTTGCTGCGATTGCAGCTTCTCTTCTTTTGCCCACAGAGGATAGGATCCCTGTGAGCAGCCTACTGCCTGCGAGCCACGATCACTGCAAAGTCCCTTCCTGTCTGCCCAGGCAGGCAGGCAGGCAGGGTCTTTGCAAAGATCATGGCCAGCAGGCAGCAGTCTGCCCATGAGATCCCATCCCCATAGGCAGAAAAAAAGCCACAATTGTGGCAATGACCCTTCCAGTCTGCAAAAAGGAAGGGTCTCTGCCCTTGTGGTGGGGCTGGATTGGGCAGAGTTAGGGCAGAGCTTGGACCCCTCCCCCCAAAGAAAAAGCCCTTCTGCCACCCCTGCCACTAGACTGTGGGATTGTGCCCTGTTTATGGTGACATGGCATTGGTTTGGCTCTTACACAGTGCCTCATCTGGCCTTAGAGGGATGTTCCTGTTGGGTCTGATTTAAAGAAGCTGATGAACTGGGAGAGACTGAAATCTTTCCATCTTCTGGAGGACAGGTCCAAGGGGCCTGTGAAACAGGCAGGAGCTCCTTGCCAGTCAGCCTCCGCCCGCTTCTTGCAGGCATGCTGGTCATACTCCCAGGGCTCTCAGGACTTCCGTTGCTCCCAATCTTGCCCTCTGCTTATGGATCTCGGGCTTGTTCTCAGTCCTTTCGTGGAGTGCTTGGGCCTAGGGACCCAGTCTCATCTAGAGGAGGACCCTCCCAGGCTGCGCAATGAAGGTTTTGGGGCCCATTCCCTGGTTCTTTGTTTGGGGTCAGGCTTCACCTCTTCTTTCATGAATGATCCCGAGTCACCAAGGATCTCTAGTGCTAGTCCCCATTCAGTTCGGCTGTGTTTTGGAATGCAAAGAGCTGATCCTGGCCACTTTTGTCTTCTCCCCTTGTCTGTAAACAGCAGGGCTGCTGTGCAGATCACCTTGGACCAAATTGCCTTTGCTGAAGGCAGTGGTGCCCATTGCCCTGGACAATCGTAGCAAGGACAGGTAGTCCATCTGTTTTGCGGTGCCGACATGGAAGAACCATTCTGGACAAGTGTGTCAACAAGCATTTGTGTGTGATGGAGTTCTGGATGGAAACTTTGCAATCCATGATTGATGCGGTGTGCCAAGAGGAGTTATTGGCATCTCTGGATTTGGCCGAGGTATATTTTCATATACCGATCTGAGGGATCAGCAAAGTACTTGTGCTTTGTCATGCTTGGCTGTCACCTTCAGTTCACCGCCCATGCATTTGGACTCTTCACTGCCCCATGGGCATTCTCCAAGGTCATGGTGGTGGTGGCTGCAGCGCTATGGCACCAAGGGATTTGTATGCATCCATATAAATTGAACAGCCTGGGGATGGGTCTGAAGGTGGTGAACTGGATCAGAAATTGGTTAACTGACAGATGACAAAAGGTGATGGTAAACATTGAAAAAGCAAAATTGCTAAACAAATACTTCTGCTCTGTTTTTACTAAAGAAAATCCTGGAGAAGGACCACCTGTGACTCCCAAATATAAAAATGGGAATGAAGTAGATACCACACCATTCACAGAAGATGATATGTTAGAACAACTTGCAAAACTGAAAGTGGACAAGGCCATGGGACCGGATGGGATACATCCCAGGATACTGAAGAGCTCAGAGAGGTTCCTGCAGCGCCATTAAAGGATGTTTTCAACAGATCCTTGGAAACAGGAGAAGGGCCGATGTGGTACCTCTTCACAAAAGTGGTGACAGGGAAGAAGTGACAAACTACAGGCCTGTGAGCCTTACCTTGGTGGCGGGAAAAGTAATGGAGGCGCTCCTGAAAGAGCAAATAGTGGACTTTCTCAAAACCAACAGATTGCATGATCCGAGGCAACATGGTTTTACCAAAGGACGATCTTGCCAAACAAATCTGATTGAGTTCTTTGACTGGGTGACCAGAGAACTAGATCAGGGGCATGTGATGGATGTCATCTACCTGGATTTCAGCAAAGCCTTTGATACTGTTCCTCATAGGAGGCTTATCAATAAACTCAGTAGTTTGGGGATGGGTCCTAAGGTGGTGAACTGGATCAGAAATTGGTTGACTGACAGACAACAGAAGGTGATGGCAAATGGAGCTCACTCGGATGAAAGGAGGATGATTAGCAGGGTGCCCCAGGGTTTGGTCCTGGGCCCGGCACTGTTCAATGTATTTGTGAGTGATATTGCTGAAGGACTGAATGGAAAAGTCTGTCTTTTTACAGATGACATGAAAATTTGCAACAGAGTGAACTCCCCTAAGGGAGTGGATAACATAAGGACAAATCTACAAAAGCTGGAAGAATGGTCTAATGCTTCGCAGTTAAGATTTAATGCGAAGAAGTGCAGTGTCATGCACTTGGGAAGCAGAAATCAAAGGGAAATGTACGCAATAGGGGGCGAGAGGTTGGTGTGCACTGACCAGGAGAAGGACCTTGGTGTGATTATTTCTGAGGATCTCAAGGTGGCAAAACAGTGCGACAAGGCGGTGGCAAAAGCCAGGAGGATGTTGCGTTGCATACAAAGAGGAATTACCAGCAGAAAGGAAGAGGTACTAATGCCACTGTATAAGTCACTGATGAGGCCTCACTTGGAATACTGTGTTCAGTTTTGGAGACCATATCTTGTAAAGGATGTAAAAAGATTGGAAACTGTTCAAAGGAAGGTGACTAAAATGATTTGGAACCTGCGTCAGAAGCCTTATGAGAAGAGAAGACCTAAATATGTACACTCTGGAGGAGAGGAGGGATAGGGGAGATATGATTCAGACCTTTAAATACTTAAAGAGAAATAATGAACAAACAAATCTCTTCCAAAGACAGGGAAGCTGTAAAACTAGAGGGCATAACATGAAGCTGAAGGGGGTAAATTGAAAGGCAATGTCAGGAAATACTTTTTCACTGAAAGGGTGGTGGATGCTTGGAATGCCCTCGCGATGGAAGTGGTGGGGGCAAGTACAGTGAAAGAATTCAAAATGGCATGTGACAGACACAGTGGATCCCTTTGCAGCAACAGGATAAAATCAAAATAAACTTAACTATCTAATTTCTCAACAAACAGGGGTGTCCTACACGGAGCGGTGGGTTCACCCTTAAACAAAGATACGGGGAGGGGTGGCCTGCATGGAGCGGCAGTTGTACCTACTCTTGCCATCGTACTGGGCAGTCTAGATGGACCATACTGGTCTTTATCTGCCATCATTTACTATGTTACTATGTAAACGTCACTGAGATGACAGGAAGGTGATTAATGGCATTCCCCAGAGATCGGTTCTGGGACTGGTACTGTTCAATGTATTTGTGAGTGATATTGCTGAAGGACTGAATGGAAAAGTGTCTTTTTGTTGATGACATGAAATTTGTAACAGAATGGACTCCCCTGAAGGAGTAGATAAGATGAGGAAAGATCTATAAAAGCTGGAAGAATGGTCTAATGCTTGGCAGTTAAGATTTACTGTGAAGAAATGCAGTGTCATGCATTTGGGATACAGAAATCCAAGGGAATTGTATGCGATAGGGGGTGAGAGGTTGGTGTGCATGGACCAGGAGAAGGACCTCTGATCCTATTCCCACCAGTCTACTTAGCTCCATCTCCTCCACTGTAGTCCCTTCCATCTCTCATATTTTCAACCTATCGCTTTCCCTGCAACCTTCAGGCATGCTGTGGTCACTCCTTTCCTCAAGAAACCCTCACTTGACCCTATCTGTCCTTCTCACTATTAACCCATCTCCCTCCTCCCCTTCCTTTCTAAACTATTTGAATGTGCAGTTCATTGCCATTGCCTTGACTTTCACTCCTCTCAAGCCCTTCTGGATCCTCTACAATCTGGCTTATGTCCTTTACATTCTGCTGAAAACAGCTCTTGCCAAAGTCTCCAGTGACCTGTTCCTGGCAAAATCCAAAGGCCTTTACTCGATCCTCATCCTTCTTGACATTTCTGCTGCTTTTGACACTGTTGACCACAACCTTCTCCTTGATACCTTGCCCTTGCTTGGTTTTAAGGGCTTTGTGCTGTACTGGTTCTCTTCTTATCTCTCCCATCGCTCTTTCAGTGTTTGTTCTGGTGGATCCTCCTCTACTGCTATCCCACTCTCAGTTGGTATACCCTAAGGTATCAGACTTGGGCCCACTCCTTTTCTCGCTCTATACCCACTCACTTGGTGCACTCATCTCTTCCCATGGCTTTCAGTATCATCTTTACACTGATGACTCCCAGATCTACCTCTCTACACCTGACATTTCTCCTGCTATCCAGGCCCGGATCTCTGCCTGCCTTTCTGACATTGCTTCTTGGATGACTCACCGCCGCTTGAAATTGAACATGGCCAAAACCGAGCTTCTTATTTTTCCCCATAAACCCTCCTCTCCCCTTCCTCCTTTCTCTGTAAATAACTCTCTACTCCTCCTTGTCTCCTCAGCTCGCAACCTTGGGGTTATTTTTGACTCCTCTCCTTCCTTCTCCACACACATCCAACTGATAGCTAAAACCTGCCGTTTCTTTCTCTACAACATCAACAAAATTCACCCATTCCTTTCACTCCTTAATCACCTCCCGTCTAGATTATTGTAACCTGCTCCTTGCTGGTCTCCTTCTGAGTCATATCTCTCCCCTTCAATCTGTTCAGCATTCTGCTGCGTGGCTAATCTTCCGTCAGCTTCATCATACTCATATTACCCCTCTTCTCAAGTTTCTCCATTGGCTTTCTATCTGTTTCGCATCCAGTTCAAACGTCTCCTGCTGACTTATAAGTGCATTCACTCTGCAGTTCCTCACTACCTCTCCTCTCTTGTCTCTCCTACACCCCTCCTCGGGAACTCTCCGCTCTTGTGGCAAATCAATTCTATTGCCAACTCTAGACTTCTTTCCTTTCATCTTGCTGCTCCTTATGCCTGGAACAAACTACCTGAGTCTGTACATCTGGTGCCCTCTCTGACCCTTTTCAAATCCAGGCTGAAAACTCACCTCTTTGCTGCCGCATTCAGATCGACTCACCTAATATCCTTTGTGTTTCCTTACCATTCCCACTAGCTGTATGCCATGTCTACAGCTATTATGTTGTCTGTCTCTATTAGATTGTAAGTTCTGATGAGCAGGGACCGTCTTTTACATGTGTCTGTGCAGCGCTGCGTACACCTAGTTGTTGTTAAATGCCGTCAAGTCGGTGTCGACTCATGGTGACCCTCTGGATAGTTGTCCTAAATTGTATTCGGTCCTCAGTCAGGTGGCTCATTTCATTATTGACAAACTGGTACCCGTAGCTGTTGTTATTGTATCGATCCATCTCATTGCTGGCTTTCCTCTTTTGCATTGACCTTCTATCTTGCCAAGCATGATGTCTTTCTCTAATCTCTCTCTTCGCATGATGTCCAAAGTATGAAAGTCAAAGTCTTGTCATCTGAGCTTCTAAACAAAGCTTAGGTTTGATCTCCTCTAGTACTGACTGTTTTGTTCTTCGGGCAGTCCATGGTATACGCAGTATTCGCCGCCAGCACCATAATTCAAAGGCATAAATTTTCTTCCTGTCTATCTTTTTCACTGTCCATCTTTCTCATCCATATGATGTTAATGAAAATACCATGGCTTGAACGAGTCAAATCTTTGTATGGAGAGAGACATCTCTGCTCTTGAGAATCTTATCTAGGTCTTTCATAGCCATTCTGCTAAGAGCAATACGTTATCGGATTTCTTGACTGCTTGTTGCTTCTTTATTGATAGTTGATCCAAGTAGGTTAAAGTTGTTCACGATTTCAATTGCTTCTCCTTCAACAATGAACTTGTTGATTTTGCCAGTTGTCATGATCTTTGTCTTCTTTACATTAAGGTGCAGGCCCATTTTAAGACTATGTTCTTTGATCATGAGAAGCAAATGTTTCAGATCGTCTTCACTTTCAGCCAGTAATGTGGTATTCAAATGTTCAGTAGTAGTAGATCTCAGAGTGATTGTTTCTGTGGATCTCAAGGTGATGAAACAGTGTAACAAGGCAGTGGCCAAACCCAGAAGGATGCTGTGTTGCATACAGAGAGGAATTACTAGCAGAAAGGAGGAAGTAGTAATGCCACTGTACAAGTCTCTGGTAAGGCCTCACTTGGAATATTGTGTTCAGTTTTGGAGACCATCTCAAAGGATATAAAAAGACTGGAAAAGGTTCAGAGGAAGGTAACCAAAATGATTTGGAGCCTGCACCAGAAGAAGTATGAAAAAAGACTTGAGGATCTAAATATGTGATGTTGGATTGTTCTCCAAGCTTGATAGTTTGATTGCAGATGTTTCATCACCATTCGAGGGAACATCATTAGTGCGGGGCACCAGATGGTAATGTGCTTGAATGCTTGCATTTGTACTTATATTGAGGTTGTTGATGACTCAGTTCTTTGGTCCGCAGGAATTGATTGGTTGGTTTCCCTGAGGGTTGCTGGGGTGTGGTTGCTGCTCCTTGGCGTTGTTAGTGGTGGCTCAGCTCTTTGGTCTGTAGGGATTGGTAGTTCGGGTCTATGTCAATATGTCTGTTTATCAAGTTTATGGTGGAAAACCAGGCTTCAGAAATTCTCTCTCCTTTTGTTTGTGCTCGTGCTATGATTTCAGTTGTGTTCCAGTTGAATCTGTGTCCTTCCACATCTTCATGGATTGAGACCAGGGAGAGTGGGCTGGGTAGTGTCTTTTGCTGGCTAGTTGGTGTTCGTGTAGTCTGGTGCATAGTTTTCTTCCCATTTGGCTTATGTAGTTCTTGTCACAGGCACAACATTGAATTTTGTACACATTTGTCTTTTGATCTTTCTCTGGTTGTCCTTTCAGTTTTGACAGGTGTTTCTCTTCTTCCATTTTAGCTTCTGTCATATTGCAGTGGGATTCTGCTCTTCTGAATAGCATTTTTATGCCGCTTTGTTTGTGGCACTTTAGGTGGTTGCTGTAGAAGTTCAGGATTTGGTCCGTGTATGTTGCTTTCCTGTAGACTGATGTGTGGAATTCACCGGTTTTGGTTCTCGTGATAAGAGCATCCAGGAATGGGAGTTTGTTGTCTTTGGCCAATTTCCATTGTAAACTGGAAGTCCTCAAAGATTCTGTTGAGTAGTTAGAATGTTTCTTTGATTTGGTTGTATTTTATTATGACAAAGGTGTTGTCGACATACCTTACCCACAGTTTGGGGTTTATTTGTGGGAGTATGATGATTTCAAGTTTTTGCATCACAACCTCAGCAACTAGGCTGGATATAGGGGATCCTATTGGTGATCCTTTCAGTTGTTCGTAAATTAGTCCATCAAATTCAAAGTAAGTTGATAGGCATAGCTTGTCATAGCTTGGAGTGGAGGAGTGGCCTAGTGGTTGGGGCAAGGTACTTCAGGCCGGAAGGTCGGGGGTTCAAATCCCACTAGAGGACAGCAACCTTGGGCCGGAAGGACTGGGGTTTCTAGTCCCACAGGTGCTCCTTGTGGTCTTGGGCAAGCCACTTAACCCTCCATAGCCCATGTTCCCTGTAAAAATAGTTATCTCCAAGTTATAATGCCCTGTTCAATGTAATTTCAGTTTGTTCAATGTAAACCGCACTGATGCAGAATAGCGCGGTATATAAGAGAATGTAAATAAAAAAAATAAATAAAAAAAAATAGCTTGAGGAGTTCACATATGCTTTGCGTTGTGAACGACCCCTGTTTGCTTCATTTGCTCATTGAGTAGGTCTGTGATTATACTGACTGCCAGTTTTTGGTTGATGGATGTAAATAGTGCTTGACGTCGAACGATACCATCTCTTCATCTTCATCGATCCAATTGTCTTTTGGTTGTTTCAGAAACTGTTAGGCATTATTATTAGAGTGTTGTGAACCAAAGGTCAAAGTGTTTAAGGTATCTCCACATGCTTTTGGCTAGATTGTGTGTCTTGGAGTGAGACGATCGGTTGGAGTGCTGTGCCTTCTTTGTGAACTTTTGGAAGTCTATAGGACTGTGCGATGTTGGACTGGGTCGCTCTCATTCATTAGCATTATTCTCTTGTGATCTGGTTTTATTGTTCAAGTTTCATTAGGGATTTATTGTTCTCCAGGACCAAGCAGGAAGTCAGTCCTCACTTATGGGTGACATCGACATCGATGGAGCCCTCGTGCGGAGCATTTCCCCAGCTTTCTAAGAAAGCCTTTGGGAATACTGCACGCATGCGCGGTCCCCTTCCTGCCTAAAGGTGCCATCTTGCTCAGTCTTTCTTTTTCCGTGGAGCCCATCGGAGTCTGTCCGTGTCACCCGGAAAAGTTGACGTTTTTTCTTGTGATTACTTCACTTTTTCTCCGGTTCGACGCCAGTTCCCCTTCCTGCCGGTTTCGGTACACCGGTATTGAGCCCGTCTTCTATTTTTCGGTTTTTGCCCTTTGTGGCCGGCTTCACGCCTTTTTTGTTTTTCCCTGGAAGGCCGGTCCTTTGACCTCGCGGGGGCCCTTTTTTCCCCGATGGCTTCCAGTGGTTTCAAAAAGTGTGATCAGTGCAAGAAACTAATGTCTCTCACCGACACACACGACTGCTGCCTTCGGTGCCTGGACCCAGATCATTATCCTAAGATCTGTGGCCCGTGTGGCAAAATGTCCACCAAGGCACTTCGAAGCTGTCAGCATCAAAAAGAAAGGATTTTCTCGGACTCTGCCTCCGGCCGGGCCCGGACCTCGTCTGAGGCCTCGACGTCTTGGGAGTCTGATCCCGAGCATCGCCGGGGTTCCTTGGACAGGGGGTCCCCCAATTGGGAACGTAAGAGGAAGAAACGGCTCGTGAGGGCAGCGTCGGAAGAGGTCCCTGGTTCCTCGAGGGCCAGGTCTAAGACCCCCGACCGCCGCCCCAGGCCCTTGGAGCAGGAGAAGCCGTCCAAGATGCCTCGTGTGGAGCCGGAGTCCATCGGACACGTAAGTCCTGTAGTCCTTGTTGACTCTCCTCCGAGGGAGCCGACGTCGGACCCGGCGCCCGAGTCGGTGGCTGCTGCGTCTCCTGAGCTTGGACTCAGGCTGACAGCCTTGGAGTGCAGACTGTCTGCCTTCATGGATCAGCAGCGGGTACTGATGGCTAGCCTCGCTGGTGCATCTGCTCCGACCACCAGGACATCAACGTCGAAGTCGACCCCGGAGACCGAGCCGATACTCGAGACCATGAAGGCGCAAAGTCATCCTCGGTCACAGTCACCCTCGACCTCCCGCTCGGAACCAAGGGTGTCGCCACCGAGACCCGTGCGGTCGGAGCCCCTCGACTCCTCTTCGGATGAGTCCACGTGGGAGACGGAGGATGAGGAGTCCCCCGATACTTTTCGGACTTGGTGCGTCCCATCGGACTCACCGCAGTCCGAACCCCGGAGTAGGTCCTGTGATGGCGAAGATGGTCAGATTCCCATGGAAATAGAGGGAATACAGGAAATTTCCCCTAGGCAGAGGGAAAAAGAAAAAAAGGCTCACTTTAAAACCAAAGTCAGCATTGAAAAAAACAGTCAGTCAGAACTTGCTGGGCAGAAGCCACGCCCCAGGTCCATAATAGCTAAGGGTGCTGATACAACTCAGCTGGGGGCGGGGTGGAAGGAGAGCAGCAAGTCACATGCTTATAAACCCATGAGGGCAGAGAAAGTTAGTTCATGGAGAAGTTCACGGAAGGGTTCACTGTCGAGCCCAGGAAGGAGTTCAGTGAGGAGCTCAGCGTTGAACTCAGAGGATAGCTCAAGGAGTGCAGCTGGAAGGAAAGGAGCTGCCAGCATTACACACTTCCCAGGAGAGGAAGGGAGACTGACCCCATTCTCAGAGGAACAGGCTGAAGAGAAACCTTATTCAGGTCAGGAGCTGTATTCCTGGAGGGGAGATAATCAGGCTGCAGATATCCTGAAACCATATGGCTTCAGCAAGAGCAGAGAGCCATTCTTGAAAGGACGTCTCAGAGGTAAAACTGATTATCTTAACAAAGCCAAGTCTCAGGAAGACATAATAGCCAGCAAGCTTTATGCATTGAGCCAGGAGCCAGCATATGGAAAAGTCTTTAACCATGAGAGAGCTAATGTGTTAGAGCTACTACAAAGTTTATTACAGAACCAGGAAGTAATTGAGAAGCAGAGGTATTCTGTTCCCCGAGCAGAAGCACAGGTGTCTGCTGATGAGGACTCAGACCTCTCCGGTTCTATGTGTGAATCAATGGAGATTGAAGAAGAGGTTCCATTAACTGATCCAGAGATTTGTATGGAATGTGATTTGTCACAGGTAGTCAAGTAAAGAACTGTCTTTTGCATCTGCTACAGAAAGGTACAGTTTGTTGGGATTACCTAACCTTTTTAGAGCCAGAAGAGTTTTAATTAGAGTGTTTGCTGTGCTGAGTGAGACGTAAGAATGCCTAACGTTTTAAAGTCTCATGTGCTCTAATTAAGAACCAGGAACAAGCTCTGAAGTTTGTACAAAGAAAAAGTTTATTCTGTGAGAAGAGTTTTTGCATTTACCTTGAATAAGAAAAAGGAACATTTGCGTTTGAGCATTTTTGAGAAAAAGCCTTATTTGCCAGAAGAAGGATTTTTTCTAATGCTGAAGAAAGCTGTTTTGATTTTCTTATCTTGTATTTTGTTACTTCAAGTTTTCATGTAATGCCAAGCTTCATATTGAAGTTCTCTATGCCAAGGGAGGCTTAAAAATAAAAAAATATTCCTGTTTGCTTTCAACTCGGCTCCAGCTTATTTAAGCTCACAACTACAGGTGCTTTGAACTACGACTCCCAGGAGCCCTTGCACTGGGCAGTCATCTTGAAAGTGATTATCACACCTTATCCGACGTCAGGCAACTGCCTAGGCGGACGACGGGGCGTGACAGTCCCCACCGGAGGACACCGGGTTCTCGGAGTTCGTCAGGGACATGGCCAAGGCTTCGGCGATTCCCGTGGACCCCGAGGAGGAGCCTCAAGCCGAGGAGCTCGAGGCCCTCCAGTATGACTCTCCTCCAAAGGAGGCTTTTACTGTGCCGGTCCCTCCGATGCTGGAACGGCTCCTCTTCCGGATGTGGGAGGCACCAGCCTCGGCGCTGGTTTTAAGCAAGCGGGTCGATTCGATCTATCAACTCTGTAAGAGCCCTGGATTCCAGAAGGCGCAGCTGCCGCACCATTCCATGGTGGTGGAATCGGCCATGCATCGTCTGAAAAGCCAGAAGATGCACTCTGCGGTGCCTCCTGGCAGGGAGGCCCGGAACCTGGATGCTTTCGACAGAAAATGCTTCCAGGGCTCGATGCTTGCTTGCTGTGTCCAGTCCTACCAGCTGTACATGGGCATGTACATGCGAGACCTGGCGAAAGAGATTGCCGGGTTCTCTGCTGGCCTCTCCGGGGAACCTTTGCAGAGGGGTTTCCAGACTTTGTCCTCAGGAATCAGGGACTGCTCAAAGTTCATGCCCCGAGCGGCCTACGATGGCTTCGGCTTGTGTGGCGGTAGCCGGCATCGGAGCCCGACGCCAGGCATGGCTGCAGTCATCAGACCTCGAGCCCTGGGTGCAGGACATGTTGGTCGATGTCCCTTGCCGAGGTGAAAACCATTTTGGCAAGCCCATGACCGAGAAGGCGGCTGAGCTCGAAACTGAGCACCTGACTAGGACATGGCTGTCCAGAAAGACTTCTGCCCCTTCTCACAAAAAAAAGGGCTCGGGTAAAAAGCCCTTTTACCCGAGAAAGGCAGCTGCCTACAAACCTTTCCCTCAGTACCAGGCCTCCCCAGCAGGGGCAGCAGGCCAAGGGGCAGGGACTTGGGCCCTGTAGGCAGAAGACCCCCAAGCCTCCGGCTCCTGCTCCTACCCAGCAGGGAGGGGTTTTTTGACTCCCACAGCATAGCCTTTCCACCTCTGCTGCCCCATTCCTGCACAGGAGGTTGTCTAGCCCTGTTTGCCCACAGGTGGCCACCCATTACAGGGGATGCTTGGGTATTAAGCATAGTCAACAAGGGCTATATGCTCCATTTCCAGCAGTTACCCCCTGCCTACTTCCCAGGAGAGCCTAAGGCCTCTCCTGCACACAGACCTCCTACTTCAAGAACTTCAAGGTCTGCTTCTGGACAAGACGGTGGAGCCTGTACCTCCTCGCCTGCAGGGGCACGGTTTCTACTCCAGGTACTTCCTAGTGCCAAAGAGAACCGGGGGCCTAAGGCCTATTCTAGACCTCAGGAACCTCAACAAGTTCTTGGAGAAAGAAAAGTTCAAGATGCTTACTCTTGGAACACTTCTGCTCTACCTCCAGCAGGGAGATTGGCTATGCTCCTTAGATTTAAAGGATGCGTACACTCACATCCTCATTCATCCAGACCACAGAAAGTACCTCAGGTTCATTGTGGGAGGAAACCATTACCAGTACAGAGTACTGTCTTTTGGCCTAACCTCCGCCCCAAGAGTCTTTACAAAGTGCCTTGCTGTGGTGGCGGCCTACTTGAGGACTCAGGGTGTTTTTGTCTTCCCCTATCTGGATGACTGGCTCATCAGGGGTCAGATTTAACAGGAGGCCAGGCAGGCCACCTTTCGAACTGTATCACTCCTTCAAGACCTAGGCTTTGTCATAAACTTCGCAAAGTCCACTTTGCTCCCCTCCCAGAACCATAGGGGCTCGACTGGACTCTCTGCAAGCAAGGGCTTACTTGCCAGAAGACAGAGCTCAAAGACTCATGCAGTTGGCATCCCAGTTTCTCAGCCTGCCAGAGGTTTTTGCCAGACTCTGTCTACAGCTCCTAGGCCACATGGCAATGACTGTACATGTGACCCCCAATGCCCGCCTCCACATGAGGCCTGCACAGTGGTGCCTCAGAACTCAGTGGAAGCAAGCCACAGGGAGCCTAGCCGACAAGGTTAGGGTGTCCAAACCATTCCTGAATTCTCTTCAGTGGTGGCTACACCCCCGCCAACTTGCTTCAGGGGGTGCCTTTTCAGGTGCCTGTCCCCACAGTGGTGTTGACGACAGATGCCTCCTTACAGGGCTGGGGTGCACATTGTCAGGAAAGCTGCACTCAAGGCCTATGGTCTCCATGGGAGGCCGAGCAACAGATCAACCTACTAGAACTTCGGGCTATTCGTTTAGCCCTCAAGACTTTTTCTCACACTTTGACTCACCAGTCTGTTCTAGCTCAGATGGACAATCAAGTGGCCATGTTCTATGTGAACAAACAGGGAGGCACTGGGTCCAGACCCCTGTGTCAGGAGGCACAGGCCCTTTTGTTCCTTTGCGCTCAATCACAACATGTTTCTGAGAGCTGTTTATCTTCCTGGCCAGGAGAACTTCCTGGCAGACAGGTTAAGCAGAATTCTGCAGCCCCACGAGTGGCAGCTGCACCCATTAGTGGTTCAAAAGATTTTCCTGAAATGGGGACTCCCATCCATGGATCTCTTTGCCAGTCCCCTGAATCACCAGCTACCCAGGTTCTGTTCCAGGCAACCGCATCCCCTGAGGTTAGCAGCAGATGTCTTCCTGATTTCTTGGTCCCAGGGCCTATTATATGCGTTTCCTCCCACGCCTCTGGTGGCCCGAACATTGTTCAAGATTCTAAGGGATAAGGCCTCGGTACTTCTGGTAGCTCCCAGGTGGCTGAGGCAGCCCTGGTTCCCACTTCTGCTTCAACTAGCAGTGGAAATACCACTGCCTCTGGGGTTGCAACCCGATCTTCTCTCTCAGGATCAGGGTTCCCTTCTGCACCCCAATCTCAAATCTCTCAATTTGATGGCCTGGAGGCTGCAAGGGTAGTCTTGGCTCCCTGGGGCCTGCCTCAGGAAGTGGAAGAGGTGGTCTTGGCCTCTAGAAAGCAATCCATCAGGAAAACATATGCCCTGAAGTGGAGTAGGTTCTCCTTGTGGTGTCAGCAGTGCAAAAAAGATCCTTTCACCTGCACTGTGCCAGTGTTGCTACAGTACCAACTGCACTTGACTAATCAGGGCCTTAAGTCCAATTCTGTTCGGGTCCACCTCTCTGCTTTGGCAGCTCACCACACAATGGTGGAGGGACACTCTTTGTCGGTTCATCCCTTGGTGTCCAGATTTCTCAGAGGCTTGCTATTGCTCAAGCCTCCTCTCCGTCCACCAGCCCCTGAGTGGGAGTTGAATGTGGTCTTGTAGCAACTGACTCGCCCCCCTTTTGAGCCAATGGCTACATGTCCTCTACGCTTCCTTTCTTGGAAGACTCTATTCCTAGTGGCCCTGACCTCGGCCAGGCGAGTGAGTGAACTTCAAGCCCTGGTCTGTGACAGGCCATACACTCGCTTCTATAGGAACAGGATGGTCCTTAGGACTCATCCAAAGTTCCTCCCAAAGGTTGTCTCCTCTTTTCACCTCAACCAGGAGGTGGTTCTTACAACGTTCTTCCCTAGGCCCCATGCCAGCCGGGCTGAGACAGTCCTGCATACCCTGGACTGTAGGAGGGCTTTATCCTTCTACCTTGAGTGTATGCAGGGGCATAGGAGGGCTACTCAGCTCTTCGTATCTTTTGACTCTAATAACTTGGGGTTACATGTCTCCAAGCGTACCTTGTCCATCTGGGTGGCTGACTGTATCACCTGGGCTTAACAGGGCAGCTGACCTTCCTTTGCAGGGTCGGGTCACGGCCCACCGTGTCAGGGCAATGGCTGCCTCAGTAGCTCATCTCCGCTCTGTACCGTTGGCAGACATCTGCAGGGCTGCAACTTGGTCCTCAAGCCAGACTTTTGCGGCCCATTACTGCCTGGAGAGGGAGGTACGTAGGGACAGTGCTTTCGGTCAGGCAGTGCTCCGGAATCTCTTTGAAGTTTAGGCAACTCCTACCCTCCAGCCCTCTGGTTGGGCTACCGGTGGGGGTATGTTTTCAGTGAAATCCTTTCTCTGATGCTGAGGCTAGAGGGAGCTCATTTTTCAGCTCTGGGCCCCCGGTAGCCTGAAGCTGGGGAGTCCCATAAGTGAGGACTGACTTCCTGCTTGGTCCTGGAGAAAGAGTAGTTACTCACCTGTAACAGGTGTTCTCCAGGAGCAGCAGGAATCAGTCCTCACAACCCTCCCTCCTCCCCTGGGAGTTGCAGTTGTACATAGTTCATTTTTACATTTTTGTGTGCTGTCTTTTAGCTATGTCATCAGACTGAGCAAGATGGCACCTTTAGGCGGGAAGGGGACCGCGCATGCGTGCAGTATTCCCAAAGGCTTTCTTAGAAAGCTGGGGAAATGCTCCACACGGGGGCTCCATCGACGTCAATGTCACCCATAAGTGAGGACTGATTCCTGCTGCTCCTGGAGAACACCTGTTACAGGTGAGTAACTACTCTATCCTGTTGGTGAGCTTCATGGTCGGGTTGTCATTGGTGAGTCAGTAAATTGACATGTCCTGTAATAGTTGTTTCGCTTTCCGTATGTACTCTGCCTTGTCCAGTACCACCGTTATGTGTCCTTTGTTGGCAGGAAGAATGATGCTTGTGTGGTCAGTCTTCAGGGATTGGAAGTGCTTGTTTCTCTTGTTTAGAGAGTGTTTGAATTTTTGGTTTAGTTTCAGAGCTGGGATGATGGTTTGGCGTATTTGTTTGGCATCATTGCCAAAGTGTTGGTTTTTTTTTGGAGTAGCTTTTCAAGGCTGGCTAGGAATTCTGTGTTGGTTGCATTGCTTAGCTTAAAGTTGAGTCTCTTTTATGAGAACTTGCCTTTCATGGGTTTTGAGTGGCCGGTTGGATAGGTTTCTTATCATTGTTCTTCATTGTTGTGGCTGTCATTGCGGCTGAGTCCAGATAGTTTTTTTCTGTAGAGCAGTGCATTTTCTCTTTCTTGTGTTTAGTGCTCTGCGCGCTATTTGCCGAGTAAAGGTCAAGGGCTAATTGTGATCCCATTGTTCTCGTGCATTCAGACCTCTGTTCGGTCATGTTCATTTCATATTTTCTGAGGTGGTTGTGGGGTGGTTTAGCAGCGGTCGGTAGTTGACACTGAGGTAGGATGGTCCATCGCAAGCTTTCGTGCAGGAAGAACAGTTGCTCGTGTGTGGCGGTATGCCTGCAGGCAAATTTCTCCCATCACCAAGCAGTGTTGAGTGTTGGATGCTCAAAGGAATTAGAGATGTTTGTGAAAATTAGTAGCTCAGGTTGGCGATCATGATGTTGGATTGTTCTAGGAGTTTGACAGTTTGATTACAGATGTTTCATCACCATTCGAGGGGACATCATCAGTGCAGGGTTCCAGATGGTGATGTGCTTGAATGCTTGCATTTGTACTTATATTGGGTTTGGTGTGACTCAGCTCTTTGGTCTGCAGGGATAGATTGGTTGGTTTCCCTGAGGGTTGCTAGTATGTGGTTGCTGTTCCCGGGTGGTGTTGGTGGTGCCTCGGCTCTTTGGTCCACAGGGATTGGTAGATCAGGTCTATGTCGATATATCTATCTATTGAGTTTGTGGTAGAAAACCAGGCTTCCACAAATTCTCTCTCTTTTTGTTTGTGTTCGTGCTATGATTTCAGTTGTGTTCCAGTTGAATTTGTGTCCTTTCACGTCTTCATGGATTGAGACCAGGGAGAGTGGGTCGTGTCTTTTGCTAGTTGGTGTTCATGTAGTCTGGTGCATATTTTTTTCCCATTTGGCCGATGTAGTTCTTGTCATAGTCACTGCATTGAATTTTGTACACAACGTTTATATTTTGATCTTTCTCTGGTTGTCCTTTCGGTTTTGATGGAATTCTTCTCAGGATCGCGGTTGGTTTGTGGGCTATTGTGGGTGAGACTACTAAGAGACCACAGCATTACAGAGGCCTTGTTGGCTGGTAAATCTCTAGCCTTATACCTGGATGTTTTGTGCTTTCTTCAGGGGGTTTGGCGTCGGTGTCATCCCCTCTGGTCTGTTATCCCTTCCTGAGATCTGTGTCTGGTACCAGGGCCCTGATGTCAGAGCCCTTTGAGTCATTGACACTCAAGATGGTCTTTTTGGTTGTGATTTGTTCCACAAGGAGGATTCTGAGCTGCTGGCTCTGTCTTGCCAAGATCCTTACCTATTTTTTCCTGAGGAGGTTGTTTCCTTTCGGTCTTGCCTTCCTTCCGAAGCAATCTCTTCCTTTCATGTGAACCAGTTGGTTTGCCTGCCCTCCTTCTCTAAGGAGCAGTGTCGGATGAATGGTAAGGATCTTTGCCTTGTGGATGTCTGGAGGGTGCTTCTCTGGTTCTTGGAATTTTTTTCATAGTCCATCATTTTGTGCTATTTGCTGGCCCACGCAAGGTGACACAGCAGCTAAGTCTGCATTGGGGTGCTGGATTAAGAAGGCTAGTACCTCGGCAGATCTGTTGCAGAACTGCCCCTTCTACCAAAGTGCAAGCATCCTCGTAGGCAGAGTGGAGTTTGGTAGCCCCTGAAGACAATTGTCAGGAAGCAACGTGGGCATCACTTTCTACTTTTGTCAAGCATTTCCGCTTGGATCTCCATACTCGGGCTGAGACAGCCTTTGGCTCTAAGGTTTTGCAAGCTGCTGTGTCTTCTTCCACCCTATGGAGGTGTAGCTTTGGTATGTCCCATTTGTCTGAACTGGTCTAGCAGGAAGATATGGAAGGTGACATTTTACTTACCAGATAATGTCTTTTCCTGCTAGACCAGTACAGGGTCTGCCCCCTGCAACTGTTTGCGCTCTGTTCTTCTGCGTCAGCACCCTTGGGTCCGCTATGATTTATATATTTGGCTCTATTGGTCCGTCTTCTATGGACAGCCTTCTGTTTATACTTTCCTGTACATAGTTCTCTGCTGTTTGGTTACTCATTGTTGCCTACATTGAGGTTGTATGAGGCTTGCCATGTTCTCGCATATGCTTTGGGACAAATATTGAAGAGACCTCTTGTGGCTGAGGTGGATAGAGTCATGGGAGTGATGTCATTGAAACCTGGGCTTTTCATTGGTTCCTTATCTCCCCCAATCTGCTGGTAGGGGAACACAACCCACTTGTCTGGACTGGTCTAGCAGGACTCAAGAAAAGATTATCATCTGGTAAGCAAAATGTCACCTTTTGGAATTTTTAGGAACATTCAGTAACCCCAAATTCAGATGCCTAGATTGATTCTCTGAATTTCCTAAATTTCAGCAGATTATCATCCCAGATCAGCATAGCACTTACTCCTTGCAAAGTTGAAACTGCGAAATGCTGGTCAGTTATTTCTTTAACAAGCTGCTCTACTACATGCCCTGTTGGCATATCAAAGTATTGGTGCCATCACCTGACTTGGGAAGTTTGCCTGAATGCTTGAAAAATGTCCCTTCTTGGTCTGCCAGAGCATCAAAAGTTGTAATAGCAGGCATCAGTGCAAAACCCATCAGTACCTCATTTAAAGAATTAGCTCCAATCCTTGACAAAATGGCAACCTAGGGAAGCCTTGCTTTTGGTATCTTTCTTCCCTTTCAGGTTTATGTGCTCACAAAGTTGAAGATGGGCTCAAATGGGTTTATTTCAGTGCAGTTTCTTCAAATGGGTTAGCTTTGTACATCTCAACATAAATCAACACCCTTGACCCTTCCCTATCAATAAACTCCAAGTTACCAAAGCAATATTATTTTCTTCAAATGCTATTTGTAATATTGTTTTTAACCTTTAAATAAGGCAAAATATGACCTCAGAGTAATCTTTCCCCCGACATGTGGCGAACTCGTCACCATAGGGATTAAGAGCAGACACTCACACTTTACACTTTTAAATGCAAACTTTCACTATTCTCTAATACTACCAACACATCTAACTTAATGAAAAATACTTATTGGGATTCTCAAACACAGCTACAGAAGATTAAAGGCGTCTGCACGTTGATAGAAAACCGGAGCATATATATTCCTCGGTTATTTTCCTGTAAAAAAAGAAAATTTTTCTCTTCAAATAGCGATATTAATACTCCTGTCAATAGAAATTTATCCACTTATGTGAACGATCCAAAGCTCCGGCTCATGTCAGCAAGCAAACTTCCGTTTCAACTGCGACTCTCTAAACGCGAACACCGGGCTGTAAAAGAGGCACTTCATCCCGGCCCAATACATAATATCCCTGACAAAAGCTTTTGTTTCGCCAATTAGGCTTCTTCAGGGTTTCTTAACAACAGTATCGCCGTCTTACATCTTAGAAGTCGGATATAAAATACCTCTCTACTTTCTGAGTGTTTGCTCTTAATCCCTATGGTGACGAGTTCGCCACATGTCGGGGGTAAAATTACTCTGAGGTCATATTTTGCCTTATTTAAAGGTTAAAAACAATATTACAAATAGCATTTGAAGAAAATAATATTGCTTTGGTAACTTGGAGTTTATTGATAGGGAAGGGTCAAGGGTGTTGGTTTATGTTGAGATAGTTTAACCCTTGTGCAGTTAGTTTTACTAATTATTTAGTTTTGTACATACCATAACAGACATGAACCTCATTCCTAGGTTAAGGAATGTGGACTATGATCTCAGTTTCAAATTTACTGCTAATGCTCAGTGTAATACTTATATCATGCCAAAGAATGCCTCCCGGAGTTCATATGACACTTAACCAACTCATATTAATTGTAACCTCTCTACATTGTGTTTTTTGTAATAGTTCACCATGTTATGTATCCCACCTTTCACTTCCCATGCCTATGTTTAGCTTTTGTATGTCTTTGTAACCGCTTTGATTTAAGGAAAAGGCAGTATAAAAAACCTGTTAAATAAATAAATAAAATGTAACATGTATGGGTAATTTGTCAAGGCATGCTTGGAAATAGCTTTATAATGGAAAATTATTCTCTATCATTCTGCCACATTTTCTTGATTTCTGACTGCATTTCTTGGTACTTCAGGATCTTCTCTTTTATTAATGTGAGTCACAGAATAGTCATTTGGGACTGCCATTTTGGTATTTTTCTCCTTTATCACCATGTCCAATTTCCTTGCGTCATCCAGCTTTTATCAGCTGGAATGTGAGCATTCCAGGTGACCATGACCTCTTCATTCTCTATAATTCTCTTAGGGTCATGACCCAGTGCTTTTCCGGTACAGCAATGTTATAGTGTTTACAGAGTTTCCAGTGGATGAAATGTGCTAGTTGTGCCTTTCGGTATAGAAATTTTATGCATCAGAACTTTGCAGCCAGCTATGAGATGAGTCAGTGTTTCCAGTTCTTTCTTATAGAATCCACATATGTATGTTTTGCCAGTTTTTCTATGCTTGCTGTAAACCATCTCATCCATAATCCTCTGTCCTTGGATGCAACTATCAGTCTCTCATCTTTTAGTTTCAGTTTACCTCTCCTTAACCATTCATGTGTTTGGTTTTGCTAGACTAAGGGTTTCTAGAGTAACACTTTGTATTTCTCACTGTGTATTTTCCACTTGTTTTTCCTTGTTTGCTGAACTAATTAATTTTTTGGAGCGTTTTTTTCTCATTTTGCAAATTCTGTTGCTCTGTTCCCTGCATGTGCTTGTGGATTCTCACTCATTCCTTCTAATCATCAGAATACTTGTCCAAGTTTGAATATGGAAAAAGATTCTGGGTATTTACTTTTATATTTCAGCATTTTTTGTGAATTTGGATCAGATGATGCTGTTAGGTAAACCTGGAGGCCTTTGTATAGTTGATTTCTATGAGGCCCAGTCCTCCTTCAGCTCTAAGGATGTACAGTTTCAGCATATATTTGTTCTTATAAATTACCTCATGGGCATAGAGGAGTTTTCTTATTCATACATTCAGTTTTTCAAGATCTTTAAGAGACCAGTTTACAATCCCAAAGCTGTATGAGAGTACAGGAATTGCCAGCTGATTAGTGGGTTGTATCTTATTCCATGATGCTAAAGTACTTTTCAAAAACTATTTTAGTCTCCTGTAATATTCTTTATAGTAATTTTTGCTTGATTGTCGTTCCTTGCTCTACTCCTCGATATTTATATATGCCTTCCTGTTAAGGTCCTTGATGGCACAGACCCCCAGGTCAGGGAGATGTTTTCAGTATTGCTCAATTTTCCTCTAAGGAAGGTTGCCTTAGCATATTTGTCAAGGCCAAAAATCATCTTGATGTCATCTGGGAAGCTTTTCACTACACGGAGTTATTCTGTTAATTGTTGGTCACTGGAACTGTAGAGCTCCAGGTCATTTATAAACAGTAAGGGGCCCTTTTACTAAAGGGCATTAGCACAGATTCTGACACACACAAAAGGCACACAGGGACACATGTTAACAGTTAGCATAGCCAGATTTCAGTGCTAACTGTCCATGTTGTGTTGAGGGTGCAAGTGGATGGGTAAGGGGCAGAGAGTGGGAGGGGTGAGTCAATGTACCCGTGCTGGACAATCAATTAGCAATGGGTGAACATTTTGTCAATTCCATAGGTCTAGGGGTAAGTGCATCCATGCTAATTGTGGTCTGTGTTAGGTCAGCGTGCTCCACGTTAACTGTCCGGGAACATGCTTTCCATGGTCCTGACAGTGAACACAGTGGTATTGTATCTAACGTGCTATGGTTTTGGCATGTTAGATGCAACATCCTAGTGCCTTTTAGCAAAAGGATGATGGCAATGTGGTGCTCTGCATGGTTTAGTACCCAGAGTAGTCACCTCTCTTGCCAATCTCTTGTAATGGCTATGTCTAATAGGGCTGCTATTTGGCCAAAGGTTGACCAGACAACTGGTTAGACCAGATGATCAGGCCATCCTTATTCAGGCTGAAGATTAATACAAAGTTAACAGGGCAAAGCTATCTGGTTAACTTTGACCAGGCACGAATGGGAGAATATTAACTTCAAAATAAAAAGAGAGAATGATGCCGATTGTGTGCATTAAATGCCAACTGAATCATCCACGTCTTTTAATACTTCTGCTTTAATATGCCAAATTGCTTTACCATTTTTTAGTTAACATTTTTTCTTAACATATAACATTTCTATTTTATTTTATACTCCACCTTTTCAGTCAGGATTGCTCAAAGTGTCATACAGTGAATCCAAAATGAAATCCAAAATGCAATATGTACCTTTGAGTCAGTACTGACTCTTGGCGACCCAGAAGCTCCTAGGTTTTCCTGGCAATGTGACAAGAAGTAGATTGCTAGGCCTTTCTTCCGAGGCAATGGAGGGTTAAGTAACTTGCCTCTTGGTTACCAAGCCAGTACTGTAACCACTAGGCTACTCCTCCAAAATGAAATAAACCCAATTTAATACATTTTAATAAATATACACAAACACAACTAATGTAAAAATTCATAAATAACACAATTGTTTCGGTGAGGTTGCACCCTTTATCTGGGAGGGAGAAAGTGCCACATTTTCAATGGGACTTGCCTTCATATCCCCAGAGCTTGAGTATATCACCTCCACCTCCAAAAAGCTCAAATCCCAGTTATATTACTTTGAGGTGTGCATAGATTGAAAGAATGTGAAACACTGACGAGAATCCACGCAAAACTTACATCAGTAGGAAGAGATCTGTGAAGCAGCAGTGTCCTGCTCATGTCCTTTCTCTGTGTCTGACGTCCGGATACAGGAGACCTAATATTGTAATAAAGAGACACTCATGCTCATTGCGCAATTTCTGAATACCAAAATACTTTGATATAACTCTGCACTTTAACAAATTTGTATTCTTATTATGACTTCCACTGCAGGGCACTCTCTGTTTTTATGATAAACAGCTCACAAATCTGCAAAGGCAGTAAAATTAGCCCAGAACGGGCCAAAAATCTTCATCCCTAATAGAGGTTTTTACTAGTAGATAGAACCTCTCTAAGCAGAGTTACACCTGGTTAGGATTTGGATAGGAAGTCACTGGGGAACACTAGGAGGCAAGATTGGCATATGCTAAAAACAAATATTCTCCCTACCCAAAAAAACAACAACCTGATGAGCAGGATAGATTGGGTCATTTTTGGATTTTTAAAATCATAGAAAATCTGGAAAAATGACAAAGTCTCCATAGGAGAAGTGACAAGAAGACTTGTTTTTTAGGTTTTGTTTTTTTGTATTTTGCACTTTCAGCAATAAGGATGAAGCATAGCCTGAGCAGGAAATAAGAGTACATCTGAGAAAAATAAAATCATCATCATACATCAAAACTGCCAAATATTTGCTGCTAGAAAACTGACTGAACCTGTATTTATCTGCAAATGTACGGCTTAGACCTGGCAGAGGGAACCTTTAGAAAGAAGCATAACATATCTCAGTCCCTGGTGACAGGAAATAAACAGCTGCCCTCTATGGCACGTTGTAGGGAATGGTGTGAGGTTAGAGATGACACCACAATGTAGTCCTCACATTCTTGTACAGCTTTGGAATTGTAGACTGGCCTCTTGAAAAATGGGATGTATAAACAAGAAAACTCCTCCATGCTCACAAGGTCGTTTATAAGAATCGGTGTATGAGACAACACTACAATCCTAGAGCCAAAGGAGGAATGGTCCTCATAGAAAAAGATTATACAATATAGACTTATTATCATCAGGCTGCCTAGTGAACAGACTGGCCCTGATTATTATAGGTCTCCAGGCCTACTTAACAGCATCAACAGATCCAAATGCATAAAAAGTGTGGAAACGTGGAAATAAATGTCCAGAGTCCGTCTCCATCATTAAACTTGGACATGCTTTGTAAAGAATAGGTATAGACAAAAGGAAGCACAAACAGGGGGTCAACAATCATAGCTATAACTCATATAAAAAGGTTGATCCCTTAAGTCCCCCATAAGATTTTCTAATGTAAAAAAATATTTTTTGTCGGACCTGTGCTAATAAAACATATATAAATAAAGCTTATATGGTCTGTTAGCTACAGTCCCATTTACTAAGTAATTAAATAGAGAAATGTTTGGTATTTTTAGTCCAAAGCATGTTATAGCCTGAAATGAAATCCAGGGCTTAAATTAAGCCCCATCCTGACATAGCACTATGTTTTGGGTGGCAAATCACAACCTATTACCCGCCCTGCTTCAGGGTATAGGTACTTATCTGATGCCCCCAGATCTCAGTTTCCCATTCATTCAGAACTTCAAATTCCATGCAGGAGGCATCCTGTTAGTGTTTCTCTAAAACTTTAATTCAAACAGTGTCATACATTACCCGACTTTCTAATAGGCTATATCATCTGCATTTCTGGTTCCCCTTCTTGGGTTACCAATCACATGCAAGGATTTCATTTCCCAGCATCCCACTGGAATCCAAATTATAGGAGTGACATCTATTCATTGTCCATATTCATACTATGAGGGTTAATTATATTTAATATAAAGATCCAGGACTGTTCCTTAAAATCTAAAATGGAATTCCGATCCCCTCCCTGCCATGAAGAGGGGACATTGTCAATGACCTGCCATTTCAACAAAGTAAACGTATGTTGTGTCTCCACACAGTGAGACACCATCAGGGCTGACGTAAGTCCCAATCTTCAGGATTTCAGAGGGATATAAGCTCATTTTCCCCTTATAATTGACCACTGTCTAAAAACAAAGCAGACAAAAATCAAGTATCAAAAAGGATGCGAAACTTAGTGTGAATGCTGTGTTCAGAGCACTGCTATCTTGGATTTCCCAATAACAAAATTTGTTATGGGAGTTTATGTACGTATCAGTGGCGTATAGCCAATGGTGCATGGCTTTCAAAATCTGCATCTAAATAGCACCTTAGTCCTCTTTTCTTTGCTTCTCAAACTTAGGGGTCTATTTACTAAGTGGCGCTAGCGTCTTCCGTGCAAAATTGGAGCCGCGGCCAAGGTAACTAGGACATTCTTCTGGCTCTCCTGAACCTTTAGAAACATGATGACAGAAAAAGACCACATGGCCTATCTAGTCTGTCCTTCCATATCAACAACTACAACAGTCCACTTTTTACCTTTAGAGATCCTCTGTGTTGGTCCATGCTTTTTTGAATTCAGTTACTGTCCTCATCTCTACCACCTCCACTGGGAGACTATTCAACGGATCCACTACTCTTTCCGTAAAGAAATATTTCCGCATATCACTCCTGAATCTATCTCCCTTCACCCTCATCCCATGTCCCCTCGTAGCAGAACTTGCTTTCAATTGAAAGAGGCTCTCTCCCTGAACATTTATGCCATGGAGGTATTTAAACATCTCAATCATATCACCTCTATCCCGCCTTTCCTCTAAGGTGTACATATTAAGATCCTTAAGTCTGTCCTCATATGCTTTATAATGAAGCCCACTAATCATTTTAGTAGCCACCCTCTGCACCGACTCCATCCTGTTCACATCCTTTTGAAGGTGCGGTCTCCAGAATTGCACACTATACTCCAAATGAGGTCGCACCAAAGACTTATGCAGAGGCATTATCACCTCCTTTTTTCTGCTAGCCATTCCTCTCCGTATGCACCCAAGCATCCTTCTAGCTTTTGCCGTTGCCTTTTCAACCTGTTTAGCTACTTTAAGATCATCAGACACAACCACGCCTAGGTCCCGCTCTTCTTTAGTGGACAAAAGTACTTCACCTCCTATACTGTATTGCTCCCTTGGATTGCTGCAGCCCAAATGCATGACCTTACATTTTTTAACATTAAATCCCAGCTGCCAAATTCTAGACCATTCTTCAAGCTTAGCTAGATCCCTCCTCATGTTATCTACACCTTCCTGGGTGTCTACTCTATTGCAGATTTTGGTATCATCTGCAAAGAGGCAAACCTTACCAGACAGCCCTTCCACTATATCACTAACAAAGATTATCTTGCTATAGTCCTGGAAACAACTGTCATTTCTTCTCTGAACAATTCTGTGATAATCCAAAAAATGTTACCCACCAGTTAGTGTCTGGATCGATTTACAGGGTGGCTCACCCCAATTTTTTTGAACCATCTCCAGTTGTACCTTGGTAAATCAAATGATTGGACTGACTCTATGATCAGTCCTGCTCCTACACACTTTTTTGCTCCAGTGTTTTGGATGAATTTTTTCAGACATTTTTCAATCCCTTTAACTGTACACTACCTGCCCAAATACTTTCAAATGTGCTCATACATTCAGGGGTCTAGTTACTAAGGTGTGCTATGACACACATTATTTTAGTGTAGATCTCATGTTATTCAATGGGACCTAATTACTAATAACATGCATTAATGGTGAATTAGTGCATTTTAGTAACATGACCCCTCAGAAGGTTCCTTTAATTGAATTATATGGTAATGGACAGTTTTGTCTGCCAGTTACCCAGGGATACAATACCAATTTCTTACCACAGGGTGTTCCCAGCTTTTGTTTTCATAAAATAATTCAACAAGGGGCACCTAAGAGCACCCTTCAGCCTAATATTGCTTCTGTTTGCTAGACAACGCCTGCATTTCTGGCATTATGACGGCAATTTGCCACACTTATTTATTTATTCAAACTTATTTTTATACCGCCTTTCTACCATTCAAAGCGGTTTACAGATAACCAAAAACTTAAACAAGGCTGCATACTGTTATACAATGAAACCAAACATAGCAATTGGGTTGGGGGGGGGGAATTATGTACATTGCAATGCTAATATGCAATCACATGAACTTTCTGCTTTCAGTTCTAGAGGAAGCTGATTGTATTTTTAGGTGGTTGGTTGTTCGAGGTTGCCACCAGGTTGTAATTCTAGAGTTGTGACAGTGCTAAAGTGCTCTTGGAATAGATATGTTTTCAGTCTCTTCCAAAAGTCTGTTTAATCCGAGCGTTCCCTTAGATCTGGCAGTAAGGAGTTCCAGATAGTGGGGGCAAAAAATGAGAATGCACAGTTGCATGTAGATTGTTTGCTCCTGATCTTTTGAGTTGGAATGGAGAGGAGGTTAAGTGACTTTCCAGACTTCATTTATAGAAACAGTCAGATCACACCTGTTGTGTTTTGGATTGTACCACTATAAACCAAGTAGACATTTCACAGATGTTTCATTTTCTTTTTGTGCTTTAACTTGTTTCATACTCTTGAATATAATTTTTAGGATTTTTTTAAAATCACAATAATCTCTAATCGTTTATTTTCTATTTATGTAATTAGAAGATGTTACGTTTCTTGCTATCTCAGTGAATGCTTTTGGATCTTTGCTTCACCATCCTAAGTGTTCTGGAATCTTGATGAGACGCTGAATGACAAGAAGAGGAGGTGCCTCCTATCTTCAGACAGACTTGAAGGGAGAGACAAGCAACCAACCCAGGAGCGCAAAGCACCATGGGGCTTAATAGTAAGTTTGCAGCGCTGCCTCCATGGGTCCACCTGGCACCTGGAGTGGGCCCCACCCAGTGCCCCACTCTTGGTATGCCACTGCTTAGAATAACCACCTCCCCTCTTGTTTTTGCTTCTTATGGACCAATGCACTCTCTCATCAAAACCTCCAGGAAACTGAGGTTACAACCATGGTATCACTGAAAATGATCTAAGAATGACTTAAAAATGCATTACCTGCCTCTACGTCCATTGGACTTGCTTGGTTCCAAATCAGGTACCTCAAGTTGCTGCTTTAACTTGGGCTTCTCAGCCTGACTATTGCTTCCTATGGCAATTCTTTGCCTATCAGCACCTTCTGGGTCTACTAAAAGGCATAGAATGTTACTATGGAATGCAAACATAGTCACATCAGGCACAAGTCTGCAAGATTCAGCACATGGATATTTGTGAAATTGATGAGAAAAAAGGAGAAAGGAGTTACCTATCAAACTGAGGTTCTCAGCAAATTGTGGGAAAGCATCTTGTATGAGTATCTCCATCTGTCCCCTGTCACATAGAAAATGAATACAAGAAGGAGAAGAGAAATGTAAACATACTGAAAAAAAACAGAAGGCAAGATAGGTATTTTAGATCTTTACCAAAATGATCCCATTTATAACCCTTTTGCTAGGTCATACACTACTGTGACCTATATCCTGTAGAACAAGCTAGTTTATTTATTTATTTATTTGGTTATATTTTTATACTGCTATTTCTAGTGATCAGAAGCGGTTTACATTATAACAGTAAACTCAATCAGAACAGTTACATATAACAGTGTTGACAGTTGACAGTGTTCAGTGAACTGGAATAGGGGATGAATTCCCATAAGAGAGTCACTCACTTGGAAATTTCTTGCAATGATGCCACATCCTGTCCAGTCCTATGCATTAGCGTCTGACTCTGCAAACATAACAAAAATCAGAATAAGACATTATTTACCTATTAATCTACTTTCCTTATCAGAGTCAGTGCAACTAGGGGTATAACCCATGAATTTGCACAGGGTGGCAACTTTGACATGACTACCATGAAAAGATCAGCAAAACACTCAGGCCCTACCAGCTGAAGAAAAAAAGGACAAACCAGCAGTTAGATCTGTTAGGCTGGCATGGTTCCTCAAGCCCTACCAACTGAAGAATGAGAGGATTGCAGCCTTGAGGCTGGAAGGGTTCCTCATACCACACCAGGTGAAAACTTGATAGAGGAGCTGGTGACTGCAGTTTTGGAGCTGGTGGTTTCTTCTAGCCCCAATAGCCAAATAGGAGCAGAGGGTTAAGAAAGGAACGACAGTTGGATAGTGGAAATGATCAGATAGAGGTTGGAGCCGTAGGTGGTGAGAGATCAAGGGTGAAATAAATAGGCCTGATGGGATCCTGAAGGGTGCAGTGAAAGATCTTCTGGGGAAGGGGATGGAGGTGTAACAGTCAGGTTGGCTTGCTATATTATTGTACTGTACTTGATGTTTAGACTAAGGCTCCGAAGACAGCAACTTATATTTACAACAAAATAGACACTAAAGCTGACAGCTTCTACAAAGTGCTGATGCTAGTGAAAGATCAAAACATCTGTGTGAAAAAGTGCAGACTTTATAAATCTGTGCCGGCTTACATGTAGAATATATGATACAGTCCAGGAGTGACTTTCTTTGCTACATCACTGGCTATGGTGTTTGAGGCTAAAGTTGATTATTAAAAAGACAAAGTGCCATTGGCTCAGATACTAACAGGATACATAACAGGAACTCCAAGACTAGAACACATAACCCCCATCCTGAAACAACTGCACTGGCTTCCAGTACATGCTCATATTAAATACAAGATCATACTCAATACAATCATAAATCATACACCATACATCTGCTGACATGCCCCAATCACTCATAATTAAAGAGCCTGAAGTCAGACCACGGACAGCCAATGATAAAAACCACCTCATAGTCCCTAACAGCAAGACAAGAAGAAGACAATTTGTAACAGGTCGTTTTCTGTATCAGCACCAACAATATGGAACTCTTTACCAGAAGATCTCATGGTGACCACAGATATAAAAGACTTCCTAAAGAAACTTAAAATATAATTTATTCTCTGAACATTAAGGAAATATCACATAGCCTTGTTATTTATATATTTATTTGCTTTTATATACCGCACTCTTTGAAATCAGTGCAGTTTACATAGAACAATTTGTATAGAACATCTATAGAATAGTTAGCATAGAACTATAAACATTGACAAGTAACAGTAGGTAACAAGTAATAACAGGGGGCTACATTAGATGAAAACCCTCACTACTACTAGCAGGGTCTCCCAAGATGGACAGGTCTCAGCTGAGGTGCCAGACCAAGACAAACCACTCATCTGGGCAGCAGCAGAATGGGATAGTGTTGACGGCGGAGGATCACATTTCTGTGACAACGGCAACACCACCAAACTTAAACTGCAGACATCGGCCATCTCCCTAGACCAGTGCATGCTGGCTCTCAAAAGGAGTTTTGCAGTACTCCTGGCAACCTCAGTACTGATAACATCGAGAACTTCAGGAGTGCAGGCTTCGGCACAGAGCCTACAGCCAGGTGTATCGGGACCATATATGGCCCTCGAACCAGCATCCTCGGAGCATCCAACGTTGATTCCTTTGTTAGAACTGGTCGATGCCCCCAGTATCCAACAGACTCAGACCACCATGGCTCTTGGTTTCGATACCTCTGAGTATCAGTATCGGAATCGACCGTGGACTTCCACGAAGCATTGAGGCTGAGACCAAGACCACCGATACTTTGATTTCTTACTGGACTCTGATTCAAGTTCTTCAGAATCTGATGAGGGGGTCACTCGATTCCAGAGAACTTCCTGATATCCCCTCGGACCCTTCGCTGCTTCAATAATGGCATCGGTCCCCACCAGAAGACATGTCCTTTCTAGACTTCATTTGTGACATGGCAGCAGGGCTTGTCATCATAGTAGCCTCTGAAAAGGAACTGAGGATGGAGGAATTGGAGATACTCCAATACCCTCCCATGTCCATGGAGGCGGCTACATTACTGGTGCATTGTATTTTGCAGGATATTATGCTCCACATGTGGGAGGTCCCACTTATGGTTCAACCTGTCAGCAAGAGACTCAATACCATGTACAGAGTACCAGAGTGCCCAGGCTTCCAAAAACCTCAGCTCCCCCATCACTCAGTGGTGGTGGAATTGGCAATGCGCTGAATAAAGAGCTCAAAGAACCATTCATCTATGCCTCCTGGCAGGGACTTGAGGACACTTGATGCCGTCAGGCATCAATATTTCCAGGCATGCATGTTAGCCTCCAGAATTAACGCTTACATGCTGTACATGGGCATGTTTCTGAAGGATGTCACCAGGGATCTGGAGACTTTCACTCCATTGCTTCCTGAGGATAAGCAGAGTGCATTCCAGACACTCATCAAGCAAGGCCAGAATACTTCTAAAGTTTCTTACCAGGGCCTCTTTTGATGCTTTTGAATCTACAAGGAGAGCTTCAGCAGTCTGCATTGGGGCTTGCAGAATGGCTTTGTTACAGGCATCAGGCATCAGGCATCGAGCAATGGGTCCAGGATAAAATGGCCAATATTCCATGAATTGGAGAAAACCTTTTTTGGCAAAGACTGGAGGGAAAAAGCAGGGGAGATTGAAACAGATGATCTCATCCTAAATTGCCTTTCCAGGAAAACAGCCGACACATCCAAAAGGAAGGCTCTTCCCAAGAAGTCTTTTTATTCTAAGAAGAAGAGATACTATCCTTTTTCTCCAGGACCAAGCAGGAAGTCAGTCCTCATATATGGGTGTCATCGACGCCAATGAAGCCCTAGCGGAGCATTTCTCCAGCTTTCCATGAAAGCCTTTGGGAATGCAGGCACGCATGCGCGGTTCCCTTCCCGCCTAAAGGTGCCATCTTACCTCAGTCTCTCTTTTTCCGAGAAGCCCACCGGACGTGTGTCCTGTCAACCTGGATAAAAGTTTGATTTTTTCGGCGATTCTCGCTATTGTTCTTCTTCGGTTCGACGCCGGTTCCCCTCCCGTCGGGTTCGGTACACCAGTATCGAGCCTGTTTCTTCTTTTTCGGTTTTTGCCCTTCGTGGCTGGCGTTCGCGCCCTTTTTTGCTTTTTCCCTGGAAGGCCGGTCCTTTGACCTTGCGTGGACTCTTTTCCCCCCGATGGCTTCCAGCGGTTTTAAGAAGTGTGATCGGTGTAAGAAGTTAATGTCTCTCACCGACACACACGACTGCTGCCTTCAGTGCCTCGGTCCTGATCACGACCCTAAGACATGTGGACCATGTGGGAAGATGTCTTCCAAGGCACTGCGAAGTCGCCAGCAGCAGAAAGAAAGACTTTTCTCTGACTCAGCCTCCGGCCGGGCCCGGACTCGTCTGAGGCCTCGACATCTCGGGATTCGGATCTGGAGCGCTGTCGTGGCTGCTCGGACAGGGGGTCCCCCGACCGGGAATGCAAGAGGAAGAAGCGGCTCATGAGGGCGTCGTCGGAAGAGGTCCCTGGCTCCTCGAGGGCCAAGTCTAAGACCCCCGACCGTCGCCCCGGGCCCGTGGAACAAGAGAAGTCTGCCAAAGTTCCTCGCATGAAGCCGGAGTCTGCTGGACACGTAAGCCCTGTAGTCCTCGAGGACTCTCCTCCCAGAGAGCCGACGTCGGGCTTGGCGCCCCCGGGGCCCGAGTCGGTGGCTGCTGCGTCTCCCGAGCTGAGTCTCAGGATGACAGCCTTGGAGTGCAGACTGTCTGCCTTCATGGAGCAACAGCGGGCACTGATGGCCAGCCTGTCTGGCGCATCTGCCCCGACCACCGGGACATCGACATCGAAGTCGACCCCGGAGACCGAGCCGATACTCGAGACCATGATAGCTCGAGGTTGACCTCGGTCACGGTCTCCCTCAACCTCCCGTTCGGGACCGAGGGCGTCGATGCTGGTGCCTCCGGCGTCGGGGCGGGTGCTCCCGGGCCCCGCGGGGTCGGATCCTGACTCCTCGTCGGACGAGTCCGCCTGGGAGACGGAGGATGAGGAGTCCCCCGACACCTTCAAGACTCGGTGCGTCACGTCGGACTCACCGCAGTCTGAACCCTGGAGTAGATCCCCTCTGGAGGATACCCAGTTCTCGGAGTTTGTCCGGGATATGGCCACCGCGTTGGCTATCCCGGCGGACCCCGAGGAAGAGCCTCGAGCCGAGGAGCTCGAGGCCCTGCAGTACAACTCTCCTCCGAAGGAGGCCTTTACTGTCCCGGTTCCTCCGATGCTGGAACGGCTCCTCTTCCGGATGTGGGAGGCACCGGCCTCGGCACCAGTTTTAAGCAAGCGAGTCAATTCGATCTATCGACTCCGGAAGAGCCCTGGCTTTCAGAAGGCACAGCTACCACACCATTCCATGGTTGTGGAATCGCCATGCATCGCCTGAAGAGTCAGAAGATGCACTCCGCGGTGCCCCCCGGTAGGGAGGCCCGGAACCTCAATGGGGTTGGTAGAAAGTGCTTCCAGGGCTCGATGCTTGCTTGCTGTGTCTAGTCTTACCAGCTGTACATGGGCATGTATTTGCGAGACCTGGCCAAGGAGTTGGCCGGGTTCTCTGCTGGTCTCTCCGGGGAGCCCTTGCAGAGATTCAAGTCCTTGTCCTTGAGGATTCGGGACTGCTCTAAGTTTATGTCCCGTGCTGCCTACGATGGTTTCGAGGCTTCGGCCCGAGTTGCGGCAGCCGGCATCGCGGCTCGATGCCAGGCGTGGCTGCAGTCATCGGACCTCGAGCCATGGGTTCAGGACAAGTTGGTCGATGTCCCTTGCCGAGGTGAAAACCTTTTTGGCAAGCCCATGGCCGAGAAGGCCGCACTCTTCGAGACCGAGCACCTTACCAGGACAAGGCTGTCTAGAAAGACCTCTGCCCCTTCTCACAAAAAGAAGGGCTCGGGTAAAAAGCCCTTTTACCCGAGGAAGGGCACTGCCTACAAACAGTACCCACAATATCAGGCTGCCCAAGCTGCCCCTCAGGGTCAGCAGGCCAAGGGGCAGGGTAATGGACCCCGTAGGCAGAGGACCCCCAAGCCTCCGGCCCCTGCTCCCACTCAGCAGGGTGGGGGGTTTTGACTCCTTCAGCATAGCCTCTCCGTCCCTGCTCTCCCAACCCTGCACAGAAGGTCGCCTCACTCTGTTTGCCCACTCATCACTGGAGACAGTTGGGTGTTAAGCATAGTCCAAAAGGGCTATGCTCTACACGTACAGCAATTGCCTCCTCCCTACTTTCCAGGGGAGCCTCCAAGGCCTCCCCTGCACACAGATCTTCTCCTTCAGGAGCTCCAAGATCTGTTGGTAGACAGGGCAGTGGAGCCTGTGCCTCCCCACTTGCAAGGTCAAGGGTTCTACTCCAGGTATTTCCTGGTACCCAAAAGAACCGGTGGTCTTCGACCTATTCTGGATCTCAGAAACCTCAACAAGTTCCTGGAGAAGGAAAAGTTCAAGATGCTTACTCTTGGAACTCTTCTGCCCTACCTCCAGCAGGGAGATTGGCTATGCTCCTTAGATCTAAAGGATGCGTATACCCACATCCTCATTCATCCAGACCACAGAAAGTACCTCAGGTTCATTGTGGGAGGAAACCATTATGAGTACAGAGTACTGCCTTTTGGCCTCACCTCCGCTCCCAGAGTCTTTACCAAATGCCTGGCAGTGGTGGCGGCCTACCTGAGAAATCAGGGAATCTTTGTCTTTCCCTATCTGGACGACTGGCTCATCAGGGATCAGACATGCCAGGAGGCCAGACAGGCCACCCTCAGGACTATTGCTCTTCTTCAGAGCCTGGGGTTTGTAATAAACTTCGCAAAGTCCACTTTGCTCCCCTCCCAAAACTTAGAGTTCATAGGAGCAAGGTTGGACTCGCTGCTGGCAAAGGCGTTCTTGCCAAAAGACCGAGCCCAGAGACTGATAAACTTAGCCGACCAGTTTCTCCTCAGGTCGCTGGTCTCCGCCAGACTCTGCCTAAGGCTTCTTGGCCACATGGCTTCGACAGTACATGTGACCCCCAATGCCAGGCTCCATATGAGGTCTGCACAGTGGAGCCTGCGGACTCAGTGGTCACAGGCCACAGGCAACCTCAAACACAGGATAAAGGTGTCCAGACAATGGTGCAATTATGAGGGTTTTGGATTTGTTAGGAACTGGGGAACATTCTGGGGAAAGGAGGAGCTCTTCCGAAGGGATGGGCTTCACCTTAACCGGGATGGAACCAGGCTGCTGGCATTAACCTTTAAAAAGGAGATAGAGCAGCTTTTAAACTAGATAATAGGGGAAAGCAGACATACGCACAAGAGCGGATGGTTCAGAAGAATGTATCCTTGAAGGATACTACCAAAAGCAGAGAGGTTCCAAAAAAGAGTAAAGTAGCCCAAATGCCCTTGAGTATGGAGCAGACAGAGCTTAAAGATTCCAAATTACCCATGCCTACCAATAGTCAAATTAATATGAATAAAATACATTCTCTAAAATGCTTGTATGCAAATGCTATAAGTCTAAAAAATAAGATGGGAGAGTTAGAATATATAGCACTAAATGAAAGGTTAGATATGATTGGAATCTCAGAGACATGGTGGAAGGAGGACAACCAGTGGGACACTGTGATACCTGGGTACAAACTGTATCGTAATGATAGAGCTGATCAAATTGGTGGAGGGGTTGTGCTCTATGTTAGAGAGGGCATTGAGTCAGAAAGGATTAAAGTTTTGCAGGAAACAAAATTTGCTGTAGAATCTCTATGGATTGAAATTCCATGTAAAAAGTGGAAGGCGATGGCAGTGGGGGTATACTATTGACTGCCTGGCCAGAATGAACAAATGGATGATGAAATGCTCAAAGAAATCAAGGAAGCTAACAAAAGTACAGTACAGTAATAATAGTGGGTGATTTCAATTACCCCGGTATCAACTGGGTCAGTGCCACGGCAGGACATGCTAGGGAGATAAAGTTCCTAGATGAAATAAATGACTGCTTCTTGGAGCAGCTGGTTCATGAAACGACCAGAGGGGAAGCCATATTGGACCTAGTCCTTAGTTGAACACCAGATCTGGTGCAAGAGATAAGGGTGTTGGGGCCACTTGGCAATAGTGATCGCGTTTGATTTAATTAGTGGAGGAGAGATGGTAAGGAAATCCACAGTACTACCTTTTAACTTTCAAAAGGGAGACTATGATAAAATGAGGAAAATAGTTAAGAAAAAACTAAAAGGAGCAGTTGCAAAGGTTAAAGACTTATATCAAGCTTGAGTGTTGTTTAAAAATACTATCTTGGAAGCCCAGACCAGCTGTATTCCATGCTTTAAGAAAAGTGGAAGGAAGTCCAAAAAGGTGAGGTCAGAGAGGCTGTTGTTGCCAAAAAAGCATCTTTCAGGAAATGGAAAAAAGAGCCAAACGACAAAACCTGGAAACAGCACAAGCACTGGCAAGTTAAATGCAAGGCATTGATAAGGCAGGCAAAGGGAGAATTTGCGAAGAAGCTTGCTGCGGAAGCAAAAACACGTAATAAAGACTTTTTCAAGTACATTTGTAGCAAAAAACCTGTGAGAGAGTCAGTTGGTTCATTAGATGATAGAGGGGTTAAAGGGGCACTAAGAGGCGACAAGGCGATAGTGGAGAGACTGAATGAATTCTTTGCTTCGGTCTTTACTGAGGAAGATGTAGGGATATTATCCATGACTGAAGTGGTATTTAAAGGTGTGGAATAATTGAAGGAAATATTGAAACATCGGGAAAATATATTACAACTATTAGAAAAACTGAAGAGTAGCAAATCACCTGGGCCGGATGATATACATCCAAGGGTGTTGAAAGAACTGAAATATGAGATTGTAGACCAGCTATTAGTAATCTGTGAACTATCATTATCATCATCTGTAAGGTCATGTGATGTGCTGAGCAAGCTCAGACGTCAACTGGGCTAGCTCTGTGGCTCTCTTCACCCTACGGGCCCTGAAAAAGCTCCTATTCAGATAAACGCCAGGAGAAACGGTATCGGAAATTGGTGTGATCAAGCCAGTAAGCCAAATGTTGTAAATCTGCCGTGTAGAATGAAGGCAGCTCGCCGAGATCGGGAGAAAAGTTCCACAGCCCCAGCAGAGACGGCCGACAGACCTCCTTCACCAGGTCAGCCAGTGATGTCCACAGAAGAGGTGACTAATGCGGTGGTGAATGCATTGAGTGGCAGGCTGAATGGTATCATGGGGCAATTGGATGGCATCAGCAAGCAATTAGAGGCTATGGGCATGAGGATAGAGGCAGCGGAGGAGTGCATAGTGTTAATGGAAGACGAGTTACAAAATGCGGGAAGAGAGATTACTATACTACAAACAATAGTCAACAAGCAGGGAGAAAAACTTGATGACCTAGAAAATCGAGGCCTACTACACTGCAAACAATAGTCAACAAGCAGGGAGAAAAACTTGATGACCTAGAAAATCGAGGCCTACTACACTGCAAACAATAGTCAACAAGCAGGGAGAAAACTTGACGACCTAGAAAATCGAGGCCATTGGAAGAATCTTCGGATACTTATTTATTTATTTATTTATTTAACAGGTTTTTTATACCGCCTTTTCCTTAAATCAAAGCGGTTACAAAGACATACAAAAGCTAAACATAGGCATGGGAAGTGAAAGGTGGGATACATAACATGGTGAACTATTACAAAAAACACAATGTAGAGAGGTTACAATTAATATGAGTTGGTTAAGTGTCATAGCCGTAGTGCTCAATGAAAAGAACGAACTTTAGTTGTTTTCTGAATTCCTTCAGTTCCTCAATAGATCGTAGGTCGGGGGGGAGAGAGTTCCATATTCGAGGGGCCGATAAGGAAAGAGCTCTTTGTGATACTTGGCCTTTCTGAGACTGTAAAAGATGCAGAACTGCGCAATTATTTTCTGGACTTGATACAAAAGTTAAATCTGGGGGAGGACAATACCCAAATTATTACTGAATGGATACATAGGTTTGGAAGGATCCGCCCAGAGGACACGCGGCTCGGAATAGTGCTAGCCAGATTTCTGAATTTTGTGGAGAAAGATGGCGTTTTACGTGCGGTGCGAGCCAAAGGACCCTTGATGCACGAGGGAGCACGCATCCAGGTTTTCCAAGACTATTCAGTGCAACTGGGCATGAAACAAAAGGCGTATGCCATGGTATGTCAGAAGCTAGTGTCAGTGCATGTGAAATTTGTGGTGCAATATCTGGCGAGGCTGCAAATTTTTTATAATGGCAAAACAGTGACAATGGAAACGCCAGAAGAAGCGCAAATATGGATCCAGAGTCATAAAGATATCTTTAAAGATAATACATGACCCTAAGTGAAATATTGAAAATGAAGAAAAATGGCGTCTGCATGAGAGAAATCACTGCTTTTGGTTTGCTGAAAGAGAGAGACAATATGGAGGACTAAAAGAGGATCAGTTTGAATGTGATGAGGTTTCCTCTTTCTCCTAGTTCTTTATTCTTTAATGTTTATATTATTCTCCAATAGTTATTGTTTGATGGAGTGGCACAAGAGAAGCAATAGTTTATTAATTGGATTAGTCACTAGGAGAAGGGGGGAGATAAATAAAAAGTCCAGGGAACAGGGAGAATTGTTAGTCAATTGAGTAAAGAGGGGGAGGAATAAAAATAAAAATATAGCAAAGGAGGGATCGGGGAGGGCCTGACATCAAATGTGTCCATGGTGAAGGTAGGGGAGACATATTGGGTAGGGGTAAGGGGTAGGATTAGAGGGGGGGTTAGTGGGAGGGAAAGAAGATTTAAGGGGTACATAGGGATATTACATGGGCAGAGTCAATTTGGAATTCAGTAGAGCAGAATGCTACTAGTAGAATGGTAGGGGGGGGGGGCCTTAGGCTGGGAGGGCCCCTCAAATAGATATGGGAAGAGGACACATCCAGAAAATATGTTAAGGACCATACAACCGGGGTGAGAATAATTTCCTGGAATGTATGCGTATTAGCGAGCCCTTTAAGAGGAATAAAATATTGCGTGCACTGGGGCAACATAAAGGGGATATGATACTATTCCAGGAAGCCCATCAGGCAATAGGGGACCTAGCTAGATTGAAGAGGGGTGGGATAGAGCAAATTTACGGGGCGTTGGCACGTGGTAAAAGGGGGGGGGGGGGTTGGAATTTTAATTAAGAAAGGTATACAATTTTTTTTTTTTTAAATTTCAACAACTTTCATTGAAAGACATATATAAGAAATACAAGAAATTAAGATACAATCCGATAATACACAAAGAAAACACAAGTTTTATACTCCCAGCCCACAAAATGGAGTGTGTCAATTACATAGAATAATCTCTAATCCAAAGTTGAGAGAAACGGAAAATAATACAATCCCACATTATACTAGGCAAAAAGCCAACAAATATATCAGGTCTGATTATTGAGAAAAGTTTCTAATTGAGAGGAATCAAAAAAAATATAAGATTTTCCCAGATGAATGACAACACATTTGCATGGATATTTAAGGATATAAGAAGCTCCCAAAGCTATAACACGAGAGCGAAGTTGAAGAAAAGCCTTCCTTTTTAATTGTGTAACACGGCAGACATCTGGGAAAACCTGTAACTGATGACCAAAAAATTTCTCTTGCCGAAATTTAAAATAAGACCTTAAGACCATCTCCTTATCCCTTTCCAAAGAGAAAGCCACCAAAAGAGTAGCACGTGTAGAAATTTCCTCAACAGAAGACTCTAAGTACGCTGATAAATCCATACTCTGCTCTGATAAGTGATCTAGATTCCCACCAACTACATCACCTGTCTCCAAATCGCCAACCGGATGTTCTCTAACACCAGTAGGCAAGTAATAAATTTTAGATAAGACCACAGCATCCGGCTCTTGAATTTTCAAAACATCTTTCAAGTACTTAGTAAATAGAATAGTTGGAGAAAGGTAGTGAGTGCGAGGGAAATTCAGAAATCTGAGATTCTTCCCCCGCAAAGCATTTTCAAATATTTCATCACGATGATGCAATTGCAAGGAGTCTTGCACCTGAGATGTCAGGACTCCTTGAATTGATGTTAACTGACCATCCATTTTAGCTTTGTGGGATTCAAGAATTCCCAATCTATTCCGATGATCTATTAAAGAATTAACTGTCTCCTGTGAAAAGACAGAAAATTTAACCAAAGAAGATTTTAATGTAAGTTCAGTCCTAGAAACAATTCGCCAAATGTCCTGCAATGATACATCTTTAGGGGGCTGGAGGTCATCCGTAGACAAAGAAGAGAAATCAATTGGGCTGGGAATAGCAACCTCATCAGATCGAATCTTCAAAAATGATTCCGAAAGTACGGGTAGAGATGGTGATGACTTACTCTCCACAGCACTACAAAACAATTCTCCATTTGACAATCGAGGCTGAGTGCTGGGCGGGGATACAACCCTACGCGGATCTGAAGACTCATTCAGTGAAGTCGGACTAACTGAAGCTAAAGAATCCGGTGACAATTGCACTGAGGGAGACGATAAGGCCTTAAGATGGCTATCCATAGGGCCAACAACTTTAGCTGACTTACCGGACGACATTGTGGATTGAAGCGACTTTTTCTTCCGCTTCCCCATAGACAAACCAGACCAGCTTCACCAAACTGCTCCGAAGGGGCTCCAAAGGGGCGTGGTCTGCCCCTTAGGACACGCCCCTTCGGAGCACGCACCCTCGGGCACGCGCCCGCGGTGCGCGTCCCGCGGTGGGGCTATAATTTATAGCCCGCTCTGCTCACGTGCTCCCAAGCGCTCTCCGGAACAGAGCAGCCATTCCTCTCAGCTTCCAGGCAGTGATAGTAAGTAAAAGTCACACACAAGATTCAGCGAGGGAGGGCCCGGTCTTATAGCCCGCTCTGCTCACGTGCTCCCAAGCGCTCTCCGGAACAGAGCAGCCGTTCCTCTCAGCTTCCAGGCAATGATAATAAGTAAAAGTCACACACAAGATTCAGCGAGGGAGGGCCCGGTCTTATAGCCCGCTCTGCTCACGTGCTCCCAAGCACTCTCCGGAACAGAGCAGCCGTTCCTCTCAGCTTCCAGGCAATGATAGTAAGTAAAAGTCACACACAAGATTCAGCGAGGGAGGGCCCGGTCTTATAGCCCGCTCTGCTCACGTGCTCCCAAGCGCTCTCCGAAACAGAGCAGCCGTTCCTCTCAGCTTCCAGGCAATGATAGTAAGTAAAAGTCACACACCAGAAAGGTATACAATTTAAGGTGGAGTGCACTGTGGTGGACCCAGAAGGCTGGTTTGTACTAGTACAAGGGGACCTACGAGGGCGGAAGATGATAGTGGGTAGCGTATATGCTCCTAATGTGCCTGACCCAAAATATTTTGCTAAGATAGCCGCAGAAATTGATATATTGCCAGAATCCCCAGTAATCATAGGGGGTGATTGGAATGGAGTTTTTGATACAAACATAGATCTTTTGGGAGAGCACAGGAACAATCGATTAAACACCATACGACACTTGAAGAGGTTTCATCAGCGGTGTCATAGATGTATGGAGATCCCTTCACCCAATGGAGAGAGATTATACACATTTGTCCAGGGCACAAGTGCAAGACTGGATGCTATACTAGTTTCTGAGGAGATGTTTCAGGCAATAACGGATGCGACAATTGGGCCCTATGAAATATCAGACCATGCCCCAGTATGGATAGATTGGGCATGTGGACAGTTAGGTGGCAACAGAGCACCTTGTGTGTCAGGAGAATAAGTTCAAAGGCTATTTGGTGGAAAGATGGAAGGAATATGAATATCATAATCAGACCCACCAAGGGGACCCAGAGTTGTTTTGGGAGGCATCTAAAGCTGTATTGCGGGGCGACATTATAGCTTATAGTATCCATCGGAGGAGAGAGATGGCGGCAAAGATTTTAAGGTTAGAGAAACAAATTTGTAGGGAGCGCCGACTCATGGCAAATTACGCCACTGTAGCTAATAGGGCGCAGCTACTGGTTACCCAGACAGCACTAAATATTTTATTGCATCAGAGAGCAAAAATGTCTCTGGTCTACTATAAATATCAGCTATATCAATATGGGGATAAAGCAGGGAGGTTACTAGCCCGATGTCTTACATGTAATCAGGGATCCCGATTTGTGCCACTCTTAAGGGATGAGTTGGGGAAAACGCATGCGGAAACTTCAGCTATCGGGAGAATTTTTGTAGATTATTATCATAATTTATATTCTAGTGAAGATACTTCATGCTCGCGGATTAGGAGGTTTTTGGCTGGGGTGAACTTGCCCCGTCTCACACAAGAGCAGCCGGGGCACTTGGCGGCTCCAATAACAATAGAAGAGGTTCAAAGTGGCATTGAAAAGGCAGCAACATGTCAAGCCCCTGGACCAGATGGCTATAGAGCCGAATATTACAAATTACTAATAACAGAGGTTACCCCTACATTAGTGGCCATGTTTAATACTTGGTTAGACACAGGAGTTTTTAAGTATAATAGTAATACAGCCCATATAGTGGTCTTGCCTAAACCAGGCAAAGATACGACGGACAATGGGTCATACCGACCGATTTCACAAATCAATTATGACCTCAAGTTGTTTGTGAAGATCTTAGGGGATTGCCTAGCCGGGTACCCTCCTAGCCTGTTGCATGCATGTCAGACGGAATTTGTACAGGGGAGATATCCCACTAAAAATGTACGATGAATATTAAGGGCCCTCGAATGGGTTTGAAAGCAAGGTATCCCTCCTCATTGCTGGTTAGTTTTGATGCAGAAAAAGCTTTTGACAGGGTAGGGTGGGCATATTTATTTGAGACGTTGGAAGCATATGGACTGGGATCCGGGTTCATACAAGGTGTGCGAGGATTGTATCAGAGACCGGCGGCGGTAGTGGGAGTGAATGGCGTGGTCACATCTAGTTTTGAAATCAAACACGGGACAAGGCAAGGATGCCCATTATCTCAGTTATTATTCGTACTCTCCCTAGACCCATTGTTGAGAATGATTCATGCCCGAAAACATATACGAGGGGTAACAGTGGGGTCCTGCACATTCAAGGTCTCGGCTTTTGCGGATGATTTATTGGTTATGTTGACGGATTCGTGAGATTCTTTGCCCAGGCTTCTGGAGGTGATAGTAAATTATGGGAAGATGGCAGGGTTAAAACTGAATATGGCCAAGTCAGAGGCTTTGGATGTTATGGGTGGGTTGCAAAAAGAATGGGGCGGACCGTTTCCCTTACGTTGGGCAGAGAATAAATTTAAGTACTTAGGAATATGGTTGCCCCATGATCCAAAAAGATTGTACCATCAAAACGTCCATCCTTTATAGCAAGAAATTCAAAATAAATTAAGAGACTGGACACCGCTGCCTCTCTTCCTTATAGGACGGGTGGCTGCTTATAAAATGATCCTCTTCCCAAAAATTGTATACGTCCTTTGACTCCTCCTATTACAGTTGAAGAGACAGGACATTCAGAAACTTGAAAGATCCCTACAAAGTTTTTTTTGGAAAGGGAAAAAGCCTAGACTCAAAATTGATCGGTTATATGGGCAGTGGCAACAGGGAGGAATGGGATTACCAAGAGTAGAGCAATATAATTTGGGATGCTTGCTGCGCCATGCCCGAGATTGGTTGCGGGGGAGCTCGGTGCATACCCCATACGACCTAGAATCGGCATTGGCGGCTCCACATTCACTTTTATCTGTGTTGCATGTTCCACAAGTACAATTACCCGAACATCTTTGGGATAACATTTTGTTAAAGGGGTTTTGCTGGAGTTGGCGGGCTTTATGTGGTAGATTAGATATTCCATTCTAAGTATCAGGATATTTACCCTTGCAGGGCAATTTATCTTTCCAGCCAAGTATAGAGTCAAGTTTCTTTTGAGGGTGAACATCAAAGGGTCTTCGACAGATGCAGCAAGTAATTAATGATGAGGGAGAACTCAAACCTTTTTTGGAATTGAAAGAGGTATATGATTTGCCTAGTGGACATTTTTATGCATATTTGCAGTTAAAGCATTTTGTGGCATCATTGCAACAAGGAAAAAGAGGTCTAAAAAAAGGAAAATTTTGAGAAGTTAGTGGAATGGTTTGAGTTGGAAGATAAAGAATGGATAACAGTTGCTGGATATTGCAGGGCTCTAAATAGTCGTGCCCCGGACAAGTGTTATGCCCAGTTGGACACACAATGAGGGCAGGAGTTGGGCATAAATCTTAGCTCATTTGCCTGGGAGGCAGCAGCGGGGAGAATCCCTAGAATATTAACAGGGGCTAGACTCCGAGATATGCAATTTAGAATATTAGAGAGAGCCTATATTTCACCATATAGAGCTGGATTTGCGGAACATAGTGGTTGCCCATGGTGTAAGGTAATGGAGGCACATTTGGGGCATATGTTTTGGGGATGTGTGCAGGTGGGGAAGTTTTGGAGCAAAATTCAACAATTCCTGGGGAAACCGTTGGGACAGACATTGACGTTGACTCCGGGCCTAGCTGTTCTGGATGCTCCGGATTCCTGGGAATCACTAAAGCAGGGAATAGATAAATGGTGAGGAAATGCTGTCTTATCGCTAAACAATGTAAACTTCATAGATGGAGGGACTCGGGGGGGGGGGGGGTCCAGAATACTGGGAGTGGAGGAACTCACTACACCAGCTGGTGATATGCGAAGGGGAAGCCTCTAGGCGACACATGAAGAAGAGAGAGAGTTTCCTGATGATTTGGTCCCCATATTTAGACGGTGTATCTGCCAAGGCAAGGAATGATATTCTAACATTATAGGGTGACTAGAATAGCAGGTGTAGAAACCCTTTGGGACGGGAAGGGGGGGGGAAGTAAAAGAAAAGATACAAAATTGGATGTATATATAAAAAATGTTATAAGTGTTAATTGATTTGTTGAAGGTTAAGGACTGGGTACATATCTAAATATATATTTTATGAAAGGATCAATAAGATGAATATGATAGTGTACCTAGGATTATTACAGAAGTCCATGCTCTGGAAGTGTATATGTTATGGTGTTAATAAAAAGGTTTAAACATAAAATAATCTGTAATATCTGAAGATTGGAGGATGGCGAACGTAACGCCAATTTTTAAAAAGGGTTCCAGGGGTGATCCGGGAAACTACAGACCGGTGAGCCTGACATCAGTACCGGGAAAAATGGTAGAAACTATCATAAAGAACAAAACTGCTAAGAATATAAGAACATAAGATATGCCATACTGGGTCAGACCAAGGTCCATCAAGCCCAGTATTCTGTTTCCAACAGTGGCCAATCTAGGTCATATGTACCTAGCAGTTTCCCTAAGGGACACAGGTTCCACAATGCTTGTATTGGTTCAAGCATTGATATCCTGGGTCCCTTCTTAATAATGGTTTATGGACCTTTCCTCCAGGAACTTGTCCAAACCTTTTTTAAACCCAGCTACACTAACAGCCTTTACTACATCCTCCGGTAACAAATTCCAGAGTTTGATTACACGTTGTGAAAAAATATTTTCTTTTATTAGTCTTAAATAGTTTACCCTGTAGCTTCATTGCATGTCCCCTAGTCTTTCTATATTCTGATAAGGTAAAAAATCGATCTACGTTTACCCGTTCCACTCCGTTCATTAATTTATAGACTTCTATCATATCTTCCCTCAGCCGTCTCTTTTCCAGGTTAAAGAGCCCTAACCTTTTTAGCCTTTCTTCATAGGAGTATCCTTCCATCCCCTTTACCATTTTGGTGGCTCTTCTCTGAACCTTTTCTAAAATCGCTATATCCTTTTTAAGATACGGCGACCAGAATTGCACACAATATTCAAGGTGCGATCTCACCATGGAACGATATAGAGGCATTATAATATCTTTTGTTTTATTTTCCATTCCTTTCCTTATCATACCTAGCATTATATTTGCTCTCTTGGCCGCTGCTGCACACTGGGCCGAGGGTTTTAACATGGTATCCACAATGACGCCTAAATCTTTTTCCTGGGTGGTAGTTCCTAATGTGGAACCTTGCATCGTGTAACCATAGTTTGGGTTGTTCTTCCCTAGGTGCATAACCTTGCACTTGTCCACATTAAATTTCATCTGCCATTTTGATGCCCAGTCTTCCAATTTATCAAGATCCTCTTGCAATTTTTCACAATCCTCTTGGGTTTTAACAACTTTAAATAGTTTTGTGTCATCTGCAAATTTGATAACCTCACTCGTTATTCCACTTTCCAGGTCATTTATGAATATGTCAAAAAGCAGCGGACCCAGCACAGATCCCTGGGGTACACCCTATTCACCTTTCTCCATTGGGAAAATTGGCCATTTAGCCCTACCCTCTGCTTTCTATCTTTTAACCAGTTCCTGATCCACAATAGTACACTGCCTCCTATCCCATGACTCTTTAGTTTTGCCAAAAGTCTCTGATGAGGGACCTTGTCAAAGGCTTTCTGAAAGTCCAGATACACAATATCAACTGACTCACCTTTGTCCACCTGATTATTCACTCCTTCAAAAAAACATAACAGATTAGTAAGACAAGATCTTCCTTGTCTAAAGCCATGTTGGCTGTCTCCCATTAGGTCATGACTATTGTCACCAGCAGTGGCTGAACTAGTAATATATAGCTAGGCACACTGCTGGGCCTGACCCTTCTATGAAAGAAAGTGTAGTTGAGACGGAGTGGTCAGGTTTAAATAAGGATTTATTCCCCTCCCGGGGTTTGCTGGATTTTCAAAACAGTACAAAAATACCAAACTTAAGAGGCAGCCATGCTTCTGGCAAAAACAAAAGGTGAAAGGAAAAGACAGCTTCTTGCTTGAACAGAACCAATAATTATAACAAACAGAAATCAGGTAACATCGTTGGCAGTTCCCTCTATGCACGTTTATCTTTCTCTCAGGCACACTTATCTTCTACTAGCGTAGAGAAGTTTCATCAGTTATTAATAAAGAACAGTCCATGTCCTCAACATAGGGAAAGCATTCACTTTGCTCCGTGCACATCGGTTCATCAACTATCTTATCTTCTTTAGGGCAGAGAGTCTGGAACCTTCTCCAATCAGTCCCTAGCTTCTCTTCACCACTCTCTCCACAATATGGCAAATAATTATCAGATAGTTTGTAAAACTGCCTTGTTCTGTTTCTACTAGGTCTCTCTCTTGGCAGTTTTCTGCCAGGCTTTAAATACATGCAATCATCTTCTTCACTCATACATATGTACTCAATCACTTTACTTTCCTTTTCCCAAGGTTGTAAATATCTTAGGCCATTCTGCCTTTCAGTAATACAGAGTTCCTTACCAGCTGCTCTCCGTTCTCCCCACTGACCTCTGTGTCTGGGAAATTCTTCCTGCGTCACAGGTGAGGGTTTCCTGCAGTTAATCCCTCTGCTGGTAAACGGCTTTCTGTCTCTTTTCAAAGCCCTGCTTGGCTTTCTATTCCAAGACTCCAATGAAACAGCATTAGGCTGAGAGTATTCTGACCTTCTGTTAGAGAGCTGCAAGTCTTCCCTTACTTGCCAAGTTTCCAAATCACTCTCAACTTCTGAGTCTCCAAAACCACCGTCAGAATCAGCACATGAATCCAACTCAGCCTCTCTCACTGCAACTCCTGCTGGATCTCCTACCAGCTTTCTGCCTCGATCTAACTCTGTTTGCCTACCACGTTTCTTATACATGGTTAGGGGCGTTTTCCTGCACATGTGCAAACTGTTCTCTTCATTACTTGGGGAGTGTTTGTTGGCTAGGCGTGCCCTCAGACCTCGTGTCTCAGCCTGCTTTGGTTGCCTATGGTAACTGTGAAGCTTTTGATCTCCCTTCCTGTCAGAATCTGTGCCAAACTCAGCAGCTTTCTGTGTCTTAAAGGTATAGGGCAGAACTTCGGTGTCACACTATCTACATGCTGAGTAATTTTATTCTTTATGATGGTTTCTACCATTTTTCCTGGTACTGATGTCAGGCTCACCGGTCTGCAGTTTCCCGGATCACCCCTGGAACCCTTTTTAAAAATTGGTGTTACATTGGCGATCCTCTAATCTTCAGGTATTAGAGATGATTTTAATGATAGTTCACAGATTACTAATAGCAGGTCTGCAGTCTCATATTTCAGTTCTTTCAACACCCTTGGATGTATACCATCCAGCCCAGGTGATTTGCTACTCTTCAGTTTATCTAATAGTTGTAATACATCTTCCCGATGTATCGATATTTCCTTCAATTCTTCCGCACCTTTAAATACCACTTCAGTCATGGGTAACATCCCTACATCTTCCTCAGTAAAGAGTGAAGCAAAGAATTCATTCAGTCTCTCCGGTATCGCCTTGTCGCCTCTTAGTGCTCCTTTAACCCCTTTATCATCTAATGGACCAACTGACTCTCACAGGTTTTTTGCTACGAATGTACTTGAAAAGGTCTTTACCTCGCGTTTTTGCTTCTGCAGCAAGCTTCTTCTCAAATTCTCCCTTTGCCTGCCTTATCAATGCCTTGCATTTGACTTGCCAGGGCTTGTGCTGTTTCCAGGTTTCGTTGTTTGGCTCTTTTTTCCATTTCCTGAAAGATGCTTTTTTGGCAACAACAGCCTCTCTGACCTCACCTTTAAACCATGCTGGCAGTTTTTTGGACTTCCTTCCACTTTTCTTAAAGCGTGGAATACAGCTGGTCTGGGATTCCAAGATAGTATTTTTCAACAACAGCCAAGCCTGATGTACGTCTTTAACCTTTGCAACTGCTCCTTTTAGTTTTTTCTTAACTGTTTTCCTCATTTTATCATAGTCTCCCTTTCGAAAGTTAAAAGGTAGTACTGTGGATTTCCTTACTATCCCTCCTCCACTAATTAAATCAAAGGCGATCATGCTATGATCACTATTGCCAAGTGGCCCCAACAACCTTATCTCTTGCACTAGATCTGGTGTTCCACCAAGGACTAGGTCTAATATGGCTTCCCCTCTGGTCGGTTCATGAACCAGCTGCTCCAAGAAGCAGTCATTTATTTCATCTAGGAACTTTATCTCCCTAGCATGTCCTGACGTGACACTGACCCAGTCGATACTATCTACATGCTGAACATGTAGATAGTCATGGCTTAATGGGAGACAGCCAACATGACTTTAGACAAGGAAGATCTTGTCTTACTAAGTAAATCTGTTATGTTTTTTTGAAAGTGTGAATAAATAGGTAGACAAAGGTGAGTCAGTTGATATAGTGTATTTGGACTTTCAGAAAGCCTTTGACAAGGTTCCTCATCAGAGACATTTGGCAAAACTAAAGAGTGATGGGATAGGAGGCAGTGTACTATTGTGGATCAGGAACTGGTTAAAAGATAGAAAGCAAAGGGTAGGGCTAAATGGCCAATTTTCCCAATGGTGAAAGGTGAATAGTGGTGTACCCCAGGGATCTGTGCTGGGTCCGCTGCTTTTTGACATATTCATAAATGACCTGGAAAAGGGAATAACGAGTGAGGGTATCAAATTTGCAGATGACACAAAACTATTTAAAGTTGTTAAAACCCATGAGGATTGTGGAAAATTGCAAGAGGATCTTGATAAATTGGAAGACTGGGCATCAAAATGGCAGATGAAATTTAATGTGGACAAGTGGAAAGTTATGCACCTAGGGAAGAACAACCCAAACTGTGGTTACACGATGCAAGGTTCCATATTAGGAACCACCACCCAGGAAAAAGATTTAGGCGTCATTGTGGATAACATGTTAAAACCCTCGGCCCAGTGTGCAGCAAGAGAGCAAATAGAATGCTAGGTATCATAAGGAAAGGAATGGAAAATAAAACAAAGGATATTATAATGCCTCTATATCGTTCCATGGTGCGACCGCACCTTGAATATTGTGTGCAATTCTGGTCGCCATATCTTAAAAAGGATATAGCGTTATTAGAAAGGTTCAGAGAAGAGCCACCAAACTGGTAAAAGGGATGGAAGGATAACCCCTATGAAGAAAGGCTAAAAAGGTTAGGGCTCTAACCTGGAAAAGAGATGGCTGAGGGGAGATATGATAGAAGTCTATAAATTAATGAATGGAGTGGAACGGGTAAACGTAGATCAATTGCTTATGTTATCAGAATATAGAAAGACTAGGGGACATGCAATGAAGCTACAGGGTAAACTATTTAAGACTAATAAGAGAATTTTTTTTTCACTCAATGTGTAATCAAATCTGGAATTTGTTACCGGAGGATGTAGTAAAGGTTGTTAGTGTAGCTGGGTTTTAAAAAGGTTTGGACAAGTTCCTGGAGGAAAGGTCCATAAACCATTATTAAGAAGGGACCCAGAATATCAATGCTTGATCCAATACAAGCATTGTGGAACCTGTGTCTTTTGGGGAAACTACTAGGTACGTATGACCTAGATTGGCCACTGTTGGAAAGAGGATACTGGGCTTGATGGACCTTAGTCTGACCCAGTATGGCATATCTTAGGTTCTTATGTTCTTAGGTGGAATCGCCTTTTCATTTAAACCAATCGGTTTACCTTCCTGTATTCTTTCCTAGGCCTCATGCCTCCAATGTAGAAAGGAATCTACACACTCTAGATTGTAAAAGAGCTTTGGCTTTTTACCTTCAGAGATCTAAGCAACATAGAAAGTCTTCCAGCTTTTTGTTGCCTTTGACTTGTCATCTTGGACTACCAGTTTCCAAGCAAACTTTGTCTAAATGGATTGCGAATTGCATATCCTTTGCATATGAGAGTAAGGGACTTTCTCTCGAAGGTCATGTCACAGCTCACAATGTGAGAGCAATGGCAGCCTCTATGGCTAACCTTCGCTCTGTGTCCATTGACGACATTTGTAGAGTAGCCACTTGGGCTTCGGTACACACATTTGCAGCCCACTACTGCTTAGACAAGGACTCCCATCGGGATGCCTCGTTTGGCCAGGATGTTCTCCAGCATCTCTTTCAGACTTAGAACAACTTCTACCCGCCGTCCCAGGTTTCGATGCCAGAGATCCATGGGAGGAAGCATGACCCATCTCAACCTGGGTTTCGCAGTTTTCTGGGGTCATCTTCCTGGCATCTCTTAGCTGGGGAGTCCTCCCCATATGTGAAGACTACATTCCTGCTTATTCCTGGAGATAGCGTAGTTACTCACCTGTAACAGGTGATCTCTGGGAACAGCAGGAATTTAGTCTTCACAATCCACCCACCTCCCCTAGGAGTTGTCTCTCTCTCTCTCTCTTTTGTCTCAGCTATAAACTCAACTGAAGAGGTAGAGTTGGAAAGGCAGGAAGGCAGCGACACAGGCACAGTGGGATGCTCCCAAAAGCTTTCCTATTGGACATTGGGGAGCATTCCTGCACAGGCTCCGTTGGTACCAATGATACCCATATGTGAAGACTAAATTCCTGCTGTTCCCGGAGATCACCTGTTACAGGTGAGTAACTACGCTTTACTCACCTGTAAAGGTGATCTCCAGGAACAGCAGGAATCAATCTTCACAAACTGCCCTCCTCCCCTAGGAGTTGTATGGCTTTTTAACTTTCCTCTTCTTCTCAGCTACAAACTCAACTGAGGAGAGGAGTTGGGAAGGTGGGAAGGCAGGCACATAAGCTCATTGGATTGCTCCCAAAGGCTTTCCTATTGGATGCTAAGGAGTGTTTCCATGCAGGCTCTGTTGGTGACATTCACCCATATGTGAAGACTGATTCCTGCTGTTCCCGGAGATCACCTGTTACAGGTGAGTAACTACACTGCACCTGCAAGCCACATCAAAGAGGTCATTGCACTCTTCAGGCCCTATGGAGCCACTTTCTTCTAGTTATTTTATTAACAGCTTCACATGTAGCAGAGCCCATTCTAAAATATCACTGGCATTGTAAACAGCATGACCTTGACATCTCAGTTTCAATCTCATCATCTTTTCTAATATGTGTCTTCACATTATATAAATAGAGGGGTGCCAATGAGCCTTACCGAAGGCCACATAAACTAATTCCCAGAACCCATAACTTATGTTTGGCTATTGAGACATTCACACTACCAGATTTATGCCTTGTGATAATGAGAGCTCTCTTACTTGAACTCTGCAACCTGGGCAGATAGTACTGCTGAATTGTGGAAAGCACAGAGTGCGGCATCTCTTTAATGCGCCAAAGGGGTGAGCAGTGACTTTGGGGGCAGTGAAGCAGGTGTGTCTTGCCAGTGATTATGGCGAGAGAGATGGAAAGATAGAAGGAAAAACTCTGATACTGTATTTGGTAGCAGTGCCATAAGCATAGTCTGCTGAAACAGAGGTGAGAGAATAGAGGCACTACTGACACTGAAATCTGTGCTCATCGATTGGGAGTGTTCTTCAACGTTTTGAAATGATAATTCTTCTCTAAGGTACAATGTCAAAGAGATTAGAGGTGAGGGCTAGAAAGTAAACACTGTAGTATGTAGGCATTCAAATCTTCTGTATGTTTGGTAGTTATTAGCAGGTGAACATTAAAAGATCGATGAGTTCTGTTGGGTGAATAGGGGAGTAAGTGGTTAGTCAATTATGGTAGGAAGCCCCATATACTAAATGTGAACATCATAGATTTTATTTGGTAGGTGATAGGAAGTCAATGACTTTGTATCAGTAAGGGGAATCACATGATCAGATTTAGAGGCATTGTGAAGGAGTTTGATGGCCATATTTTGAACATACTAGAGTTTGGTCAAATTTGTAGTAGTGGTGCCATTTAGGATGCTGTTGCAATAATCGAGATGGGATATTATCAAAGTCAAAATGAGGGTGTGAAGGGCAGAGAAAGTAAGAAATTCTTTCATGGAATGGAGCTTTGGTAGAATGAAAAAGGAGGTTTTAATTATAGCAGCCACATGAGAGTTGAAAGGTAATTCTGAATCTATTAAATTACCAAGGGTTTTAAGAGTGTTGTCCATAGTTATCTAGTGATTTTCAATAACTGGAGATAGAGATAGAGTGGATGCTAAGTCTATGATCCACATGGCTTCTGATTTTGCAGGGTTTAGCTTGAGCTGATTTTAGAAAAGCCATTCGCTAATAGCTTGTTGATGTACATTGAGTTGAGAGATCAGGATTTCTATAGGCAGTGTAAGTCACTAATTGTATGTCATTAATATAATAGAATCCGGTAGTGCCAAAGTCTTGTATCAGAGTGGCAAGGAGACTGAAAAAGATGTTGAACAGTACAGGGGAGAGAAGAGAACCTGGTGGGACACCATATGTAATTGGGAAGGTTTCTGATAAAGAGGAATTAAATGTTACCAGAAATTTGCTATCATCAAGATAGGAAATGAACCATTGTAGAACAGTGCCTGAGATACTGATATGTAACAGCCATGTGAGCAAGAATCGATGATGGACCAGATCAAATGCTGCAGATAAATCAAGCGAGATTAAAAGTGCTATTTATCTGGCATCAAGACAGTGCCGTAAGTTCCAATAAGGGGCCCCCAAGCAAAATTTTGCTGAGGACCCTCCATTATCATGGCGGTAGCAAACTTACCTTAACAGGTTTGCCACACTGTCTTCCACTCTTAAGTTTGCACCAGGCCCAGGGGCTGTTACCTACTGGGCTGAAGTCTTGTGGTGTAGCTCTTATCGTGAGACTTCAGCCTAGTAGGTAACAGCCGCTGGGCCTGGTGCAAACTTTCAAGAGTGGAGGAGGTGCAGAAAACTTGTTAAGTAAGTTTGCCACTCTGCCTTATTGCCGCTGAGTGGGCCCCCTTCCTGCCTGCACCACCTGCATTGCGGGGTCTGTTTGGGTGGAATTTACACCACTGTGTCGAGGTGATTATGAATATAACTGAAGGCGGTTTTAAGGGTCATCTTGATTGTTATGGGTGCAATATGTTTGTTTTTTTCTAAGAAATCATTTAATTGCAGCAGGACATGTTTCTAAAAAACTTTGGAAAGCTAGGATAAGTTAGAGATGGGATGATAGTTAATGAGTTTGGCTGGGTTAAGTGCGGCCTTTTTTTTTTTTTTTAACTTCGGTATAATCAGGGCCTGTTTTCATTCTTCTAGACAATGCTAGTTCGTAAGCTGCAGTTTATCATTGAAATGATGGGTTCAGAAAGATCAAGGTTCAGATCCTTCAGCGATTTAGATGGAAGGGAGTCCACTAAACAGGTGGGTTTGGTAGAGTGAAGTATTTTCTGTAGTTGGGTTTTTGAGTGGGGGTGGAAATTTGTCCAGAAGGGAATTTGTGAGAGGTTTGTTCTGCTTTTAAAGTTAAGGGACTCTTCTGGGGGGGAAGATGCTTTACTAATGCCAGTTGTTCTGTGCCATCTCCTATTCCTTTCAGCATTTCTTAACTGTCATTTTAACAGTCTCAAACCTACACAGTATCATGGAACCAGTTTCTTTTGGATATGTGAGGCTCTTGTGGACAAGGATAATGACTGTCATATCGTGTCAGAAAGATGGGTATTCCAGATTTCTGCCTGAGTCATATCAGGAGATTGTATAAAATCCACAGGAAATGGTGATAGTTGTGAAAGGAATGACTTTTTCTACATGAAGGTAAAGCAACTGAGATCTTCTCATAAAAAATGATTAGACACAAAGACTTGGGAGAGCCACCACACATCCCCAGAAATGAGATTTAAGAAATCTACTTTTTGGGATCTGCTGGATTCTTGAGATCTGCACTGTTCACAGTCAGAGAAAGGTTGCTGGACTCAGTGGCTCTTGGTCTGACTCAACATGATTTTCTTATGTTCTTAAAGAAACCAGATGGGATTTAGACAACAGATAATGAAGAGGCAATAGTAGGATTTTAGGACTTTCAGAATCAGAAGGAAAAAACAATTAAGAAAAGCCATGCTGAGTCAGACTACAGTCCATTGAGCCCAGCATCCTTTCTCTGACTGTGGCCAGTCTGGGTTGCAAGTACATAGTAGATCTCACAAAGTACTGTAGGTCTATTTCCCATGGTTCATTTACAGGAATAAATGATAGATCTTCCAAGTCTTTGATGGTGGTGGTGACGGTAAGTGTCGTTGAGTTGCTGTTGACTCATGGGAACCCTGCGGATAGTTGTCCTAAATTGTGTTCAGTCTTTAGTTGGGCAGCTAATTGTTGAAAGACTAATTGTTGCTAGAGCTGGTATTGTATCAATCTATTATATTGAAAATCTTCCTCTTTTGTGTTTGATCTTCAATGTTTCCAAGCATGATGTCTTTCTTTAATGATCTTTCTCTTCACATGATGTGTCCAAGGTATGAAAGTCAAAGTCTTGTCATTTGAGCTTCTAAGGAAAGCTTAGATTTAATCTCCTCTAGTGCCAATTAGTTTGTTCTTTGTCAGCTCCATAAATCAAAGACATTGTTTTTCTTCTTGTCTTTCTTTTCACTGCCCAACTTTCGCATCCATATGACATTATTGAAAATACTATGGCTTGGACAAGTTGAATCTTATCTAGGATCTTCATAGCCCTTCTACAAGAACAATGAATTGTTGGATTTCTTGACTGCTTGTTATTTTCAATGCTGATTATTGATCAGAGCAGGTTAAAGTTGCCTATTATTTCTATTTCTTTTCCATCAAGGATGAAATTATTGATTTTTCCAGTCTTCTTCATGTTAAAGTGCAGACCCATTTTAAGACTATGTTCCTTGTTCTTAATAAGCAAATTCTACTCTTTTCCCATACCTGTTCAATTTATATGCAGAAGAAATCATTAGAGAAGCAGGACTGTATGAAGACAACCAAGGTGTAGAAGATTGTTGGAACAACCTTCGCTAGGCTGACGATATCATGCTACTGATGAAAAGTGAAGACAATCTAAAACAGCTGCTTATCAAGATAAGGAACATAGTTTTACAATGGGCCCACACTTCCAAAGTCTGTCTTGCTAATTAATTTATGGACTTTTCTTCCAGGAGAATTTGTCTAATCCATATAGTTGGGTATTTTGCAACTTCTGCATTCCTAAATTTATTTATTTATTTAACAGGTTTTATATCCCGCTTTATCATTTCAATCAAAGTGGTTTACATTGATACATTAAACAGTGACATTGATAACTTGGATTTTTCTGAGGCAATGGAGGGTTAAGTGATTTGCCCAAGGCCACAAGGAGTGCTAGTGGAAATTGAACCCTAGTCACTGGGTTCCCAAGCCAGTGTTCTTAACCATTAGGCAACTCCTCCACTCCAATAAATAAGGGAGAAGTGGGACTTGACAGTCAGGGCTGATGCAATGATCTTAGAGCTATCCTTGCCTTCTTCCACTATTCAGATGATAAATAAGCTCTAATGTATAATGAGAGGGAAACACTTGAAGTTGAAAGGGAATGAAATTTGTGTTCTCAGATTTCTTTCAGCATACATTACAGAAAAAATAAATTTTCTCCCTTACACAGTTTCTACAAAAAAGAATATTCAATATTGTTGAGATTTCCTCTTTGTTCTCAATTTCACTTATAAGGACATCAGCTACCATGTAACAGAACTGGAGGAACACCTAAAGGTAGTAAGATAATTTAATGATGGCTCTGGCTTTAGAAATCAAGACTCTCTCCACAATGCTGACTGCATAGTTTCAACTCATAAGTTATGCAAGGTCTCTGGGTAGGAAGAAGCAGCTATACTTCTCTTCAGAAATACCTGAAGAGAGAATGGAACCACTGAACATAGCCGACAACCTCAGCAGAAGTCAAGAAACTCTGGATGTCAGGTGAACTGATACCTAATTCACACGACTGTTGAAATTTTGCAATTAGAGATGAGCAGATCTTTCTTTTCTAGCGCCTCTATAGTTGTTTTTTTCTCCCCTCCCCCATTTCCTCACTGCAGGATTGAAGACGACACCCGCTGAAAGTTATATTGGGACTGGAAGAGGGAAGAAATGGTTACCACCAGTGCTTCTTTGGGATGTATTATTTTGTTGCACCTAAGTTGAATATAGTGGGATTTATTTTGCTTTTTTTGTTTGTTTTTCTACTTATTTTAGTAGGCACAGTAGATTGAGATGGTGGGGAGGATTTTCTTAGATATGAGAAATATTATAGATAAGCTAACACAGCAAAGACATCTCTTTATAGATACCCGAAGAAAAGAAAGTCCAAGTTATGGTACTCTCTAACAAAGTGTAATGGTAATCACACTGATATCCTGGAATGTTTGGAGATTTAATAATTGAATAAAAAGGAAAAGAGGGTGGAAAAAAATCTAAAGCTGAACTTTTCTTTTGGATAAGAAATGCACTTATTCCTTCAAAAAGAGCATGCAAAGTTTAAAGGAGGATGAACACCACAAATGGAGTAAATTCTGCCCAAGCAGCCCCAGCAAAGGGGGGCACCGGCAGAAGGGATCCCACATGGTGATTCGTCCCTTTGTGCACAGCAGCTTACTTTAATTTATTTGCTGTGCTGCCTTTGCTCTAGGCCCGGTGGCTGTCACTCCGGGGCTGAAGTCTCACGATAACAGTCCCACCGTGAGACTTCAGCCCAGGAGGTAATAGCTGCCGGGCCTGGAGTGGAGGGAATGCAAAAATGTTTTCCATGCAGGCGCGAGTATTAAAGAGGAGAGTACTGCAGTGCGGAGCCCTCAGCAAAATTTTGCTTGGGAGTCACTCATTAGAATTTTGCCACACATAGTAAATGACGGCAGTATGGTCCATCTAGTCTGCTCAGCAAGATGGCAGGAGTAGGTGCACCCCTTCCCATGTCTTTGTTTAGGGGTGCACCCACCAGGAGTAGGTGCACCCCTCCCTATGTCTTCACCCCTCCCCATATCTTTGTTTAGGGGTGAACCCACCGCTCCTTCCCCAGATCGCTCCATGTAGGACACCCCTATTTGTTGAGAAATTAGATGGTTCAGTTTATTTTGATTTTATCCTGTTGCTGTAAAGTGATCCACTCTGTCTGTCCCAGGCCACTTTGAATTCCGTCACTGTGTTTGCCCCCACCACCTCCATCAGGAGGGCATTCATAGCATCCACCACCCTTTCAGTGAAAACGTATTTCCTGACATTGCCTTTCAATTTACTACCTTGCAACTTCATGTCATGCCCTCTAATTTTACAGCTTCCCCATCTTTGGAAGAGGTTTGTTTGTTCATTATTTCTCTTTAAGTATTTAAAGGTCTGAATCATACCTCCCCTATCCCTCCTCTCTTCCAAAGTGTACATATTTAGGTCTTCAAGTCTCTTCTCATAAGGCTTCTGACGCAGGCTCCAAATCATTTTGGTCGCCTTCCTCTGAACAGTTTCCATTCTTTTTACATCCTTTGCAAGATACGGTCTCCAAAACTGAACACAGTATCCCAAGTGAGGCCTCACCAGAGACTTATACAGTGGCATTAGTACCCCTTCCTTTCTGCTGGTAATTCCTCTTCGAATGCAGCCCAACAGCCTCCTGGCTTTTGTCACTGCCTTCTCGCACTGTTTTGCCACCTTGAGATCTACAGAAATAATTACACCGAGGTCTTTCTCCTGCTCCGTGCACACCAACCTCTTGCCCCCTATCGCGTACATTTCCCTTTGATTTCTGCTACCCAAGTGCATGACACTGCACTTCTTCACATTGAATCTTAATTGCCAAGCATTAGACCATTCTTCCAGCTTTTGCAGATCTTTCCTCATGTTAATCACTCCCTCGGGGGAGTCCACTCTGTTGCAAATTTTTGTGTCATCTGCAAAAAGACAGATCTTTCCATTCAGTCCTTCAGCAATATCACTCACAAATACATTGAACAGTGCTGGGCCCAGGACCGAACCCTGAGGCACCCCGCTAATCACTTTCATCCAAGTGAGCTCCATTTATCATCACCTTCTGTTTTCTGTCAGTCAACCAATTTCTGATCCAGTTTACCACCTTGGGACCCATCCCCAAACTACTGAGTTTATTAATATGCCTCATATGAGGGATAGTTTCAAAGGCTTTGCTGAAATCCAGGTAGATGACATCCATCGCATCACTACAACAAAATGGTCACCCAGTCAAAGAACTCAATCAGATTTGTTTTGCAAGATCGTCCCTCAGTAAAACCATGTTGCCTCAGATCTTGTAACCTGCTGGTTCTGAGAACGTTCACTATTCGCTCTTTCAGGAGTGCCTCCATTACTTTTCCCGCCACCGAGGTAAGGCTCACGGGCCTGTATTTTGACACTTCTTCCCTGTCACCACTTTTGTGTAGAGGTACAACATCAGCCATTCTCCAGTCCTGAGGAACCTCTCCTGTTGCCAAGGATCTGTTGAAAACATCCTTTAACGGCCCTACAATAACCTCTCTGAGCTCTTTCAGTATCCTGGGATGTATCCCATCCAGTCCCATGGCCTTGTCCGCTTTCAGTTTTGTAAGCTGTTCTAACACCTCATCTTCTGTGAATGGTGTGTTATTTACTTCATTCCCATTTTTGTATTTGGGAGTCACAGGTGGTCCTTCTCCAGGATTTTCTTTAGTAAAAACAGAGCAGAAGTATTTGTTTAGCAATTTCGCTTTTTCAATGTCACTTTCCACGAGTCCGTTCCCAGCAATTCTGAGTCCTGCAATTCCACCTCGGATCTTCTTCCTTTCCCGAATATACCTGAAGAAAGTTTTGTCACCGCATTTAACATCTTTAGCCATCTTTTCCTCTGCCTTTGATTTTGCTATCCTTATTTCTCTTTTTGTCTCCTTGAGTTTGATCCTGTATTCATTTCTGTGTTCCTCTGTTTGCAAGCTTTTGAATTTTGCGACCATACTGTATTTTCTGCTCTTATAAAAATAATGACAGTAGTCATCACAGTCAGACACTAAAATCTTCTTACAGTCTTTGCCCAATCTGTACTTTTGAGTAATTTTATTTTAGAGTTCTTTGGGCACTTCCATGTCCTGGCATGTTTAGACTTTTGCTTCAAATTCACTTCATACGACATAAACAGCTTGATTCATCATCCATGAGTGTTTGAATCAGCTGAATTACTGTAATTGCACACAGGTGAGTTCTATTTAATTTATTAGGGGTCTTGAGGCAATCTTTGGAAACAAAGTCAATTTGGATTTGTTATAATAAAGGGTCTGAAGACATGTAATCTAGACATTTTGATTTCTTGTTTTTAATTACATTTTGAATATTTCTATTGTTCTTTCATATTGAAAATACAGAGTATTTTGTGTAGATCCATGAAGCAAACTCCTACTTTAATGCATTTGAAATGTATTATTAGACAGCAGAAATGTGAAAAACAAACAAGGGTGTGAAGATTTTTACAAGACACTGTAAATCCTTTTCATTCTGTTTTCTTGGGAGCCTGATTACTTCCCTTTCTTTGCTGCCTTCAGCCTTCCTTAAAGGGTTCACATGGACATAGCCATGTAGCATACCCTTAATGGGCACACATGCGAATAAACCTCGACACCCAGCTCGTCACTAGACCTGCCAACAGTTAGTAAGCCCTTATGGGAACCGGCCTGAAAGATATCCTGGTCTTTCTGCTGCTACCCGCTGATCATACTGAATGTTCTATGCTGGCATGCGGTACTATAAGAACTTTCAAAACATACAGTCTGCACGTTTGTGGTGCCAGTACAATGAGCAGGAGAGTAAAGGGATTAGCTCCTACTGTTTAGTTAGGCTGGCTGAGCGAGGTCGGCTCAAGAGACAAGAGTTTAGGACATTGTGTCACTAAGAGCTGGGAGATTTATTACCACAATTTGACAGACAGCAAGCCCATGCTTTCCCTAGCAAACACGTGTGCTTGAACTGCATGGGGAAGGGGCAAAGCATGAAGCTAGGTATTTGAAATCCCTATAGTCGCTCCTTAGTTCTGTTTCCCCCTCCAATGATTACTGTTGCCATCAGCCCAAGCATTATTTTCAACTACAATAAAACGGGTTTCGGGCTCTCCTTTTCTTCAGCAGCAGATTGTAGTACTTAGTGTGTCAGGCACATAAATACTATTTGTTAGGTGTGTCACAACAGAAAAAGATTGAGAGACTCACTGAATTAGGGGAATGGATGCAGGGAAAAGAAGCAGGGATAGCTCATGGGGATGTTGGGAAACCATGCAAAGGAAAAGAAGGGAGGAAAGGGATAAACGAGGTAAGGGCAATGTCTGCAGGGTAAGAAGTGAGAAATGCGACAGGGGGTCAGTTGCTGATGAAGGAGAAAAAAAAGAGGCAGGAAGGTGAATGAAGAAGAGAGAATTATTTTGTGTATGTTTTAGTGGTGTTTGTCATGTTTGGGGTTTTTCTATTTTTTTAATACTATAAATCCACTGTCCCATCTGGGCAGCAGCAGAATGGGATAGTGTTGACGGCGGAGGATCACATTTCTGTGACAAAGGCAACAACACCAAACTTAAACTGCGCGGAAGGAAGGCCCGGCAATCTACTTCTGTATCTTGCCATGAAAACCCAATGGATAGTTACAACAAAACAAATTGTGCTATGGTGCTGGAAGATGAGACTCCCAGGTCGGAAGGCACTCAACTAGCTACTGGGGAAGAGCTGAAGACTTTTCAGAGTAAAGCCAGCATTTATGATGTGGTTGGATCAAAGCCCTCGGGAAGTCTGACTGCTGATGTAGCTGCGCATGAAATGAGAGTCAGAAGCTGTAAAGATGTCTTACACATTGGAACATGGAACGTACGAAGCATGAACCAAGGGAAGTTGGAGGTGGTCAAGAATGAAATGGAACGTGTACAACTTGATCTGTTGGGTGTCAGCGAACTGAAATGGACTGGCATCGGGCACTTTGCATCAGATGATCACATGGTCTACTATGCTGGAAATGAAAGACAAAGAAGAAATGGTGTTGCGTTTATAATAAAGAAGAAACTTGCAAGAACTGTAATGAAATACAATGCAGTCAGCGAACGCTTAATCTCTATTCGTCTACGAGGATTGCCTATCAACACAACTATAATTCAAGTATATGCCCCAACAACAGCTGCAGAAGAGAATGAAATTGAAGAGTTCTATGAACAAGTACAAGCTGAAATTGACAGAACATGCAAACAGGATATCCTGATAGTCATGGGTGACTGGAACGCAAAAGTTGGCAACAAAGAAGAAGGCAAAGTAGTTGGAAAATATGGACTTGGCAACAGAAATGAAGCTGGAGAAAGATTGATAGAATTCTGCAAGACCAATGATAGAATTCTGCAAGACCATCTCAAACACCTTCTCTTCCAGCAACACAAGCGGCGACTGTACACATGGACTTCACCCAATGGATTGTATAAAAATCAAATTGACTACATCTGTGGAAGTCAACGATGGAAAAGCTCTGTAACATCAACCAAGACAAAACCTGGAGCTGACTGTGGTACAGATCATCAACTACTAGTATGCAAACTCAAGCTAAAGTTGAAAAAGAGCAAACCACTCATGAATGCAGCAAAATATGACCTTGAGAATATACCACTGGAATTTAAAGACTGCCTGCAAAATCGATTTGCTGCTTTAGATACAAATGACAGAGCTCCGGAAGAGTTATGGAATGACATCAAGAAGGTTGTGCTAGAAGAAAGCGAGAAGTCTCTACAAAAGGTGAAAAAGCAAAAACGGCCAAAATGGATGACGGAAGAAACTCTGAAAATTGCCCAGAAACGCAGAGAAGCTAAAGCCAAAGGAGAAAGAAAGACAATTGTAGAACTCAACAGAGATTTCCAACGTGCAGCAAGACAGGACAAGGAAAAGTACTACAATGACACTTGCAAGGAAATAGAAGCAGAAACTATTAGAGGAAGAACAAGATCGGCTTTCCTAAAGCTGCGAGAATTAAAGAAAAAGTTCCAGCCTCGAATTGGAATGTTACAAGATGCTCAAGGTTCTATGTTGAATGATGCTGAGAAGATCAAGAAAAGGTGGAAGGAGTATACAGAGTTTTTATATGATAAAGATCAAGTGGACCAACAGCCGTTTCAACCTATACCTTATGATCAGGAACCATTGGTGATGAAAGAAGAAGTTGAAGCAGCATTGAAAGCCTTATCAAAGAACAAAGCACCAGGCATTGATAGCATTCCCATAGAAGTATTGCAGCAATCTGATGCAGCTGTTACCGTACTTACACGGCTCTGCCAAGAAATATGGAAGACAACATCATGGCCAACTGACTGGAAAAGATCTGTGTTTATACCAATACTAAAGAAAGGTGATCCAACTGACTGTGGAAATTATCGCACAATCGCTCTGATCCCACATGCCAGCAAGATTCTACTGAAGATTATTCAAAAGAGACTACAGCCATACCTAGAACAAGAACTACCTGAAGTGCAAGCAGGGTTCAGGAAAGGGCGAGGAACGAGAGACATCATTGCGGATGTGAGATGGATCCTTGAAAAGACTAAAGAATACCAAAAGGATATCTATTTGTGCTTTATCGACTATAGCAAGGCTTTTGACTGTGTAAACCATGAGAAACTCTGGACCACATTAAGAAGAATGGGTATACCAGAACACCTGATCGTTCTCTTGCGCAATCTGTACATTGATCAAGAAGCAACAGTTCGAACGGAACAAGGAGAAACAGAATGGTTTAAAATAAGCAAGGGTGTAAGACAAGGCTGCATACTTTCCCCCTGCCTGTTTAATTTATATGCAGAACAAATCATCAGAGAAGCAGGACTGTATGAAGACAACAGAGGTGTGAAGATTGGTGGAAGACTCATCAACAACCTTCGCTATGCTGATGATACCACATTACTGGCTGAAAGTGAAGATGATCTGAAACATTTGCTTCTCACAATCAAAGAACATAGTCTCAAAATGGGCCTGCACCTTAATGTAAAGAAGACAAAGATCATGACAACTGGCAAAATCAACAGGTTCATCGTTGAAGGAGAAGAAATTGAAATCGTGAACAACTTTAACCTACTTGGATCAACTATCAATAAAGAAGCAACAAGCAGTCAAGAAATCATACGACGCATTGCTCTTGGCAGAATGGCTATGAAAGACCTAGATAAAATTCTCAAGAGCAGAGATGTCTCTCTCCATACAAAGATTCGACTTGTTCAAGCCATGGTATTTTCAATAACATCATATGGATGTGAAAGCTGGACAGTGAAAAAGACAGACAGGAAGAAAATTGATGCCTTTGAATTATGGTGCTGGGGGCGAATACTGTGTATACCATGGACTGCCCGAAGAACAAACCAGTCGGTACTAGAGGAGATCAAACCTAAGCTTTCTTTAGAAGCTCAGATGACAAGACTTCGACTTTCATACTTCGGACACATCATGCGAAGAGAGAGATCATTAGAGAAAGACATCATGCTTGGCAAGATAGAAGGTCAACGCAAAAGAGGAAGGCCAGCAATGAGATGGATCGCTACAATAACAGCAGCTACGGGTACCAGCCTGTCAACAATGAGCCGCCTGACTGAAGACCGAACACAATTTAGGATAGCTATCCAGAGGGTCGCCAGGAGTCGACTCCGACTCGACGGCACTTAACAACAACAAATCCACTGTTATATATATTGATGTTTCTCTGCACTCTGAACAGGATTTTTTTCTATGATATAGCAGGATACAAGCTTTTTGATTAATGCACATACAATCCATCTGCATGCATTAAAAATGTGTTAAAATATTTGTATTAAAATGAATGTATGAAACTAACCAAGAAAATGCCTGATTTCTGATGTTCCCAGAAAACACCTGTTACAGGTGAGTAACTAGGCTTTCTTGGATTTCCTTATCAGAGTAGGATAGCAAATGCAAAAATGGTGACAATCATCTATGTTCAAAGATGTTTTAGCCTTATAGCATTTCCTTTCAGGCTGGCGGTAAAGTTACTTCAGTTCTTGAACAACATTATTAAATTAGGGTTGCTTGCATGTAGGCCTAAAACTAATTTTGTGTATTGGAGCTCTTGGTCCAGGACCATTTTCAAAGAAGCGTTTCAAAACTTTAACTTCTGATCTAAGGACCCAGTAAGAGGGCTAGCCGCAAATTGATTTTTACATCTAGTGGCAAGATCATCCCTATTGAGGTCCCTTCACTTATGAACCTTCCTCAAAGAGACTTAGGAACTCTACAATGGAATGCCTTAAAAACCCATCTCTTCTGCCAGGCCTACGATCTGTCCATGAATACTGGACATAACAATGGAACCTAGCTCTACTCGTCCCTCTCTTCTCCCCCACTCCTTTCCTCTTTTACTATCCTCTGACTTTGGCTTTTGATTTTAAAATGGATTTCCTTTTCCTTTCAATTTAAGTTAAATGTTGTAATTTATATTGTAAACCGCTATGATTTAATTGAAGGGCGGTATATCAAGTTTTTGATAAACTGTAAAACTGGCAAAAAGTCTTCCTAAAGCAAATAGAAAATGGGTTTGCCTGTGTGAATCTCTAGCATGAATGCTTCCTTCAAGCAAGACTTGTTGGGTAAGATTGGTGCCCTTAGGCTGTGCGCAATGTATCAGCAATCACTGTACAGTAAGTTCATCTTGCATCCAGGACTCACTCTTGCTGAGTCTTCCTGCTCCAGACTGTAGAAAGGAAACGGAGACGTGCTGCGGCTCTTGCACTGGGGTTCTAAGGCAGTGAAGGATAGTGGGGATGTTGAGACCTCCTGCAGATCTGCTGTGGGCTCCAGAAGCTTTTCCAGTTCCTCTCTGCTTGTGCACCGTAGGTCAATCCCTGAGAGGAAAAAGATAAGGAGTGAGGGTTTTTGTTAAATCAAGTCCTTTATAGCAGCAGTATCATGTCTGTTGAAGTTAATTAAGATTTGCTGAAGCACTCAGCAATCTGGGGTGTTCTGGAAGCTTTGTGGATTGTGAAGAGTATGCCAACATGCTTACAGCCCTACAAATGCTTCACGAGGGTTTTAGAAATGTATGGCAAAAACAACTTTGGGACCTTCAAAAGATCCAAAATGGCTATCAGAGGGGGCAGGGCTGAAGAGAAAGAAATCATACTATTTATTAAGGGGCACGCGCTTGATATAACTTGATGCTGGAGCCAAGGCGGAGTCAGCATCTTCCAGAAGGAGAGGGATGTTGCAAAGGAATGCAGCCTGGGAGAGAACCTGCAAAGGCCTGTAGATTGGGATCCAAAGGCCTGCTTCAGAGAAGGTGAGAGGTTATGCATTGGAGGAGGAGCCCCCTTCTGCAGGACAGGAGCTGTGACATTAGCGAAGTTCCTTGCTATAGTCCTTGAGTGCTGGCTGCAGAAGATACTGTCACCATCACCGCCAGTATCTTTAAGTACTCTCCAAGCTGCTATGGCAGCAGGAGAGCTTGCAGGTAAGGGAGCATTGCGGAAATGGGTTATATCGCCTGCCCCATTATTTTTTCCCACATCACAGGACTGTAAGAGGAGCAAGGAGACGATCATTAGGACCGGATTAAGAGCAGAGGCAGGGGTGCATCCTGCTGCCACTTCCCTGATTCTTGGAGCTGCCTGAATCTTATGCATCTCCTGCTACTCTACAGGTGGTAGTGATTTTAGATGGATTAGGTGAAAGGGACAAATGCAGGTCTCTTCTATCACCAATGATGTCCCCACATGGTAGCTTGTAGCATTGACTGACTCCTTCTTGGCTCCCTTACCAAGTAGCATGCAGGTTGGCCCAAGAGTTTCTGCTGCCCCAGGCAGAAGCCCCGGCCGTGCGGCATCCTCTCCATGCTGAGACATGCCGCTGCCACAGATTCTGTCAGCGGGGTTGGGGGTGGAGATAGCGTGGCACATATGGTCTTCTGCTTCTAACCCCCCCCCCCAACACAACAATGACTGGACATAGTTATACCAGACTATAATCTATTCAGGAAAGACAGAGTGGGAAGAGAGGTAAGAGGTGTGGTGCTATATGTAAAAAATAATATTAAAGCCATAGAACTGCAGGGCTTAAAAGGGAAGAAGGCAGCACTGTGGGTTAGTCTGGAAAGAGGGAATGGAAACTCTGTTTTCATTGGTGTGATTATACAGACCTCCCTCAAAGGCAGAAGAAATAAATAGAGATTTAATTGAAGAGTTTTACAATATTGCTATGCAGAAAATTGTAGTTGCTGTATTATTCCACTTGGATAATGCAAATAAAGGATCCACAAGCAAATTGTAGGTGATAATGTCTTCATGGACATGATGAAGACAATATAGTTCTGGAAAGCTTGTCAAAAATATATTAAGTTAGTCAAATAAAAAGATATCATCTACAACTCATTTGTTGACCTTTAATTACAATTTTGCTATGGAACGGGAAGTACTATCGGTAGGAGATTTCAATTTGCTAGAAGTTGATTGGGCTATCCCTGTTGAGGTGTCATCTAGAAGTAGAGTGATCCTGGATTCTCCACAGGGAGAATTGTTCTGTCAACTAGTAATGGAATACATGTGATACTGGGCTTTGTGCTAACAAATGGGGAGAATGTTTCTGCTGTTGGATGTCTCACCACTGCTTGAAATTGAAAATGGCCAAGACTGAGCTTCTTATCTTTCCCCCCAAAGCCTCCTCTCCTCTTCCTCCTTTCTCTGTCTCTGTGGATAACTGGATAATTTTCTACTCCTTCCTATTTCCTTGGCTCGCAACCTTGGGGTTGTCTTTGACTCTCTCTCCTTCTCCATACACATCTATCTGATAGCTAAGACCTGCTGTTTCTTTCTCTATAACATCAACAAAATCTGCCCATTCCTTTCTGAACACATTACTAAAATGCTTACCCACTCCTTAATCACCTCCTGTCTTGGCTACTATAACCTACTCCTTACTGGTCTCCCTTTGAATCATCTATCTCCCCTTCAATCTGTTCAACACTGTGCTGTGCGGCTAATCTTCCGCCAGCCTTGTCATGCCCATATTACCCCTCATCTCAAATCACTTCATTGGCTCCCTATCCGTTTCCGCTTCCAGTTCAAACTTCTCCTGCTGACTTATAAATGCATTCACTCTGCAGCTCCTCACTACCTTTCCTCTTTTATCTCTACCTACACCCCTCCTCGGGAACTCCACTCTTCTGGTAAATTGCTTCCATCTGTGCCCTTCTCTTCTATTGCTAACTCCAGACTTCGTTCCTTTCACCTTGCTGCACCTTATGCCTGGAACAAACTACCTATGTCTGTATGCCAGGCACCTTCTCTGACCCTTTTCAAATCCAGGTTGAAACTCACCTCTTCGCTGCTGCTTTTGGATCTTGACTCACCTGAACCCCTTGTTTTATCTCTGTCTACTCCTTCTGTGTTGTCTGTCTTGACTAGATTGTAAGCTCTGATGAGCAGGGACTGTCTCTTACATGTCAGTGCAACACTGCGTACAACTTGTAGCACTATACAAATGCTCAGTCGTAGTAGTAGTAGCTTTAGGAAAGCCGATCTTGCTCTTCCTTTAATAGCTTCTGCTTCCTTTTCCTTGCATGTATCATTGTAGTACTTCTCCTTGCCTTATCTTGCTGCACGTTGGAAATCTCTTTTGAGTTCTGGGATTGCCTTTCTTTTTCCTCTGGCTTTAGTTTCTCTGTGTTTCTGGGCAATTTTCAGTGTTTCTTCTCTCATCCATTTTGGCTGTTTTTGCTTTTTCACCTTTTGTAGAGATTTCTCACTTTCTTCCAACACAACCTTCTTGAGGTTATCACATAACTCTTCTGGAGCCCTGTCATTTAAATCTAAAGCAGCAACTTGATTTTGCAGGCAATCTTTAAATTCCAGTGGTATGTTCTCAAGGTCATATTTTGCTACATTCATGAGTGGCTTTCTCTTTTTCAACTTTAACTTGAGTTTGCATACTAGTAGATGGTGATCTGTACCACAGTCAGCTCCAGGTTTTGTCTTTGTTGATGTTATAGGTATTTCTCCAGGAACAAGCAGGAGGTCAGTCCTCACATACATCCAAGTTTGCCAAATATACATTGGGATGATTCTCCGTGACTTCGCTAGAGAGCTTGGAGGCTTTGTGGCGGGCCTTGATGGAGACCATCTCCAGTGTTTTTAGGCCCTCTCAAAGTCCGTCGGAGAATTCTCGAAGTACCTCTCACGAGCAGTGTATGACGGCTTTGAGTCTTCCGCCCGGGTGGCGGTGGCTGGCATTGGAGCTCTCCAGCAGGCTTGGCTCTAGTCCTCAGACCTGTAACGGTGGTCCAAGAGAAGCTGCTGGATGTTCCTTGCCTTGGGGAGCAACTATTCAGCAAACCCATGGAGGATAAGGCAGCAGAGATTGAGATGGAGTACGTGACTCATACTCGCCTCTCCTGGAAAATGTCCTCCCTCCCCAGGAAAACTCAGCAGAACAAGAAGCCTTTCTTCCATGGGAAGGGGCTCCCATACAGGGGGCTACCTATCCTGCCCACTGGTGTCGACCCCCATTCAGGGCAGTCAGAGCAAGACCACGGTCCATGGCCCTCGTAAGCTGAAGGGTCCCAAGACCCAACCCCAGGCACCAGCTCAGCCACTCTCGGGGTTTTGATGCCATTGGCATAGCCTCTCATCCGCTGACAGAGCGGTTGTCCATTGGGGGGTGTCTGGTCCATTTCTCCCACAGGTGGGAGCCCATCTCCACCGATGCCTGGGTCCTCCAGGTCGTTCGGGAGGGCTATCTTCTCCATCTGGACCAGGCCCCTCCTCCAAACTTTCCCGGGGAGCTGGGTTGGCTTCCCCAGCACCATGCCCTCCTGAGTCAGGAGCTTTCAGGCGTCTTCGAGGATGGGACAGTAGAATCAGTCCCATCGCACTTCAGAGGACGGGGGTTTTACTCTCGATACTTCCTCATCCCAAAGTGGACAGGGGACCTTCGGCCCATCCTCGACCTGTGGAACCTAAACAATTTGCTGGTGCAGGTGAAGTTCAAAATGCTCTCCCTAGGAACATAACTGCCCTACCTCCAGCAGGGTGATTGACTATACTCTTTGGACTTAAAGGATGCTTACGCTCACATCCTCATCCATCCCAAACACAGAAATTATTTCCTCTTCATGGTTCAAGGAAATCACTACCAGTACAGGGTACTTCCCTTTGGCCTCACGTCCGCCCCACGGGTCTTCACCTATAGCTACAGGGCACCTTCGTCTATCCAAATCTAGATGACTGGCTCGTAACAGGGGGCATGGCTTCCGAAGCCAGGCAGGCCATGGACCGCATCATTCGTCTCCTGGAGTATCTGGATTTCGTGATCAATTACCCAAAGTCGCACCTCACTCCATTTCAATCCCTGGAGTTCATCGGGGCTCGCTTAGACACCCTGCAGGTCATGGCTTTCCTCCTCAGGACAGGGTGGACTGCCTTGTGTTCCTGGCATCTGAAGTGTGGTGACACAGCTCCGTCTTGGCCTGGACGATGCTTTGCCTTCTCGGCCACATGGCCTCCATGGTCCATGTTGTATGCTGTGGTGCCTCAGAGCACAATGGGCACAGTCGATCGGCCGCCTCTGAGACCCCATCTTGGTCTCTTCCAGCGTGACAGAGTTTCTCGCTTGGTGGCAGGAGTCTTGGAACCTGCTTCGAAGTACGCCTTTCCAAACTCCGGCGCATCAGGTGGTCTTGACAACAGAATCCTCCCTGGTGGGCTAGGGAGCCCACTGCGAGGGGCGGTGCACTAAAGGGACCTGGTCTCTCGAGGCACCCTGGCAGCAGATCAACCTGCTGGAGCTCTGGGCTATCTGCCTTGCACTCAAGGTTTTCAGGGACCGCCTGCAGCACTGAGCGATGCTGGTCCAGATGGACAACCAGGTCATAATGTTCTATGTGAATAAGCAAGGAGGTACCAGCTCCTACAGCCTCTGTTCAGAGGCAACAGCCCTATGCTCCTTTGCGGTGAGCCAAGGCATAACCATCCAGGCCACTTACCTCCTGGGCCAGGACAATACATTGACGGACCAACTCATCAGAGTCCTCCGGCTGCACGAGTGGTGCCTGTGTCCCCAGATGGCGCAGCGTCTCTTTCAGCATTGGGGGACTCCAGACCTGGGCTTCTTCTCCAGTCCTGTGAATTCACAGCTCCCCTGGTTCTGCGGTACCCTCCCGCACCCGGGCAGGGTGGCCCCGGATGCCTTCCTCATCTCGTTGGAAACCAGCCTGCTGTATGCCTCCCCCCATGCCCTTCATTGGCCTGGACCTTTCTCAGGGTTCAGCAGGACAGAGCCTCGAGGATTCTCATAGCCCGAGGTGGCCCAGACAGTCTTGGTTCCCCCTGCTGTTTAATCTCTCGACGGAGCCCCCGCTCCCTCTCGGGTTCTCACCAGAGCTGCTGATGCAGGAGGAGAGTCTGCTTCTTCACCCCAATCTGAGTCCTTATCCCTCACACCTTGGCAGCTGAGCAGGTCAATTCTTAACATCTTCCTGTGGAGATTGAGGACATTTTTTTGGCCTCACGAAAGGGCTCGACCAGACGGGCTTACACCTTCAAGTGGCATCAGTTTTCAGTGTGGTGCTCGGAACTCCGAGCAAACCCATTCTCATGCCCTACCAGTTTGGTCTTGTAGTACCTGCTCCACCTCTCGCAGTCTGGGCTGAAGCCTAACTCGGTCAGGGTTCACTTGAGTGTCATCTCAGTGAACCACCACACCATCGTGGGCAAGCTTCTTTCGGGGCAACCACTTGTCTCTCACTTCATGCGAGGCCAGTTCCTTTCCAGGGCCCCTTACCCTTCTCCAGTGGAATGGGACCTCAATGTGGTCCTCACGCAGCTGACCAAGCCACCCTTTGAGCCTATGGCACTGTGTCATCTGTCATGGAAGGTGGCCTTCCTGGTAGCTCTCATTTCCACTCGGAGAGTCCGCGAACTCCGGGCGCTGATGGCTGAGGCCCCGTACATGAGGTTTTATAGGAACAGGGTGGGGTCCTGCGGGCTTACCCCAAGTTCCTTCCTAAGGTCATCTCGGATTTTCATCTCAATCAAGAAATAGTGCTGCCCACTTTGTTACCGAGGCCCCACACCAACTGGCCATTGGCAATTCATCACATCTTGGATTGTAAGAGGGCTCTCTCTTTCTACCTGCAGCTGACTCGGGACCACTGCAGATCCGAGCAGCTCTTCGTCTCCTTCGATCCCAGCCGTCTGGGGCTGGCGGTCACCAGGTGTACCTTGTCCATTTGGATGGTGGACTGCATCGCCTTTGCCCAGGCCGAGGCCAGGTTTCCCCTGGACTGCTGAGTCACGGCTCACAATGTCCGAGTGATGGCAACGTCGGTTGCCAGCCTGCACTCAGTGCCAATGGCAAATATCTGCCTGGCTGCCACTTGGTCCCCCACTCACACCTTCACGGTGCATTACTGCCTGAAAAGGGAGTCCCATCGGGACGCCGCCTTCGGCCAGGTTGTACTCCATAATCTGTTTGGGGTTTAAGCAACAACTTCCCTCTGACCCTTCTTGTTCCGGCTACCGGGAGCGTGGCCATTAATGGACCCGGGATCCTTGGGCTGCCTTCGGCTTTCACTGGTGACAGCTCATGGCGCTGCCATGCTTTTTCCTACAGTTCCTTGGTAGCCTGTAGCTAGGGAGTCCTATATGTGAGGACTGACTTCCTGCTTGTTCCTGGAGAAAGCGTAGTTACTCACCTGTAACAGGTGTTATCCAGGGACAGCAAGAATCAGTCCTCACAACCCTCCCTCCTTCCTTCCTTTGGAGTTGCTGTATATTTTTGCCATCTTCATGAAGGGGCTATAGCTATGGCACCTGACTGAGTAAGATGGCACCTTTGGGCGGGAAGGGGACCTCGCATACTTGGTGGCATTTCCAAAGGCTTTCTTTGAAAGCTGGGGAAATGCTCCACGCAGACATCTCTGCAGCTTCTGACTCTCATTTCATGCGCAGCTACATCAGCAGTCAGACGTCCTGAAGGCTTTGATCCAACTACATCATAAATGCTGCCTTTACTCTGAAAAGTCTTCAACTCCTCCCCAGTAGCCAGTTGAGTGCCTTCTGACCTGGGAAGTCTCATTTTCCAGAAATATAGTGCAATTTGTTTTGTGACTATCCATTGCGTTTTTGTGGCAAGATATGGAAGTAGATTGCCAGGCCTTTCTTCTGCGCAGTATAATTTTAGTGTCGTTGCCATTGTCACAGAAATATGATCCTCTGCTGCCTACACAGTCCCATTCTGCTGTTTGTTTATTTATTTTTAATTAATTAATTAATTATAAAATTTTATACCACATTTTCCAGGCGATCAAATGCGGTTTACAATGAAACAAGCTTAGAATAGTACAATGGAAGGTACATATTCATTTACAAGGAACAAATTATAACTATTTATATTAATGTTTAAAAAAACCCCAGCCATAATGTAAAACTATATACAAGTTTGTATGTCAAATGTGAAAGGATATTGGTTTCAGTAGCTCAGCTGGGGGGGGGGGGGGATGAATTTTGATGTATGGGTTAATTAGTGGAGGGGGTGATTTGTCTTGGTCTGGCACCTCAGCTGAGACCTATCCATCTTGGGAGACCCTGCCAGTAGGTTAAGCTACCGATAGCTTAACCCTCAGCATCACTGATGCCCACAAGTCCACACAGCACGACAAGCTGCAAATCAAGTGAGATTTTGATTAATTAATTTCAAGGCCTTATTTAATCTTGAGTGAACAAAGTCCCTTAAACTTATTAGGTATAGTAGTATTGGTACAAGTATCTCTAGCAACTTTAAGTAAACAACTTAAATATCTAAACAAATCCTTAAAACTAAGATGCAGACAGGAGTCCAGCAGCAAAATGGGGTCTATCCAGTCTTTTGCATTGAGAGTCACATGTATTTTCTCCCAGTTGGGAATGAGTCTTATATGTGCACTAGGTTCTTCATATTGCTGCTCTTTATGCCTGGAATAAGCTTCCCCTATCTCTACATCAAGTCTCTTCTCTGTCCCTTTTCAAATCCTTGCTAAAAACGAACCTCTTTGAGACTGATTTCGGACCATGATCTTTGTTTTCCTTGTGTCTCCTCTTCCCTTTGACCTCATGCTTCTTGTATCATCACATCTGTTTGCTTTTTAGATTTTGAGCTCTTTGGGCAGGGACTGCCTTTCTTTGTGTTTGTACAGCACTGCATACACCTTGTAGCACTTAATAAATTAATAATAATAATACTAGGTGCAAGGAGTTCTTTGCTCTCTGGAAACGAGTCTGATCTCTGTAAGCTAGAGTAGCGGAGGACATAAGGAAGACAGAGAGGTATATAGATGAGACCTACAGGGACGTAGTACTGAAAACCCACCTCTTGATGAGTTCTTGGCCATAATTCCTTCAGATAAGTTGGATGCCTACCAGTCCCTAGTCAAGCATGGTCAAGACTGCTCCGAGTTCATCACCAGAGCAGCTTTTGACTCTTTTGAGTCTATCAGCAGAGCTGCAGTGGTGGGCATTGGGGCCAGAAGACTAGCTTGGTTGCAGTCTTCGGATCTCAAACAGTGGGTCCAAGACAAGCTAGCAGACATGCCCTATCAAGGTGAGAACCTCTTCGGTAAAGGCTGGAGAGAGAAGGCTGGTGAAATTGAGACCAATGACCTTTCCATGAAGCATCTTTCTCGTAAAACAGTTGATCCTACTAGGAAAAAAGGTCTCTGTTAAGAAACCCTTTTACCCTAAAAAAGAAGTATTACCCCTCTTATCCTGCTTGCATAGCCTATCCTGCTCACCAGGGTCAGCAGAAGGCTCAGGCTGCTCGCCGACCCAAACCACATAAGCCTCAACCAGTTCCGCAACCCCAAACTGGGACTAGCTTTTGACTACTTTCTGGAGAATATTGCCATTCTTCCCCTGAAGGAGCCACAGCCTACTCACATAGCAGGTAGACTGGTCCATTTTGCCCACAGGTGGCCCCCTCATAACATCAGAGCCCTGGACTCTACAAATCATCCTCAGGGGCTACCTACTACATTTTGCCCAGTTACCTCCTCCCTTCTTTCCAGGGGAGTATCCTCGTAAACCTCTCTTACTGCAGGAAGTCACCACCCTATTAAGGGATGGTGCCATAGAACTTGTTCCCTGTGCACAGGAAAGGTTAGGGTTTTAATTCTGATATTTCCTTATCCCAATAAAATCAAGGGGTTCCATCCCATCCTAAACCTCTGGAACCTCAACAAGTTCTTAGTATGAGAGAAGTTCAAGATGGTTTCTCTAGCAACCCTACTGGCCTATCTTCAGAGGAATGATTGGCGCTGTTCTCTGGATCTAAAGGATGTATACACACACACACATTCTCATTCACCCATCTCACAATCAATACCCCCCCTTCATGTTCGATGGCAGGAACTATCAATATTGAGCCCTGCTCTTTGGCCTGGCGTCTGCCCCAAGAGTCTTCATGAAATGTCTGGCGGTAGTAGCAGCCTATCTCTTCACCCTGGGCATCTTTGTCTTCCTCTACTTAGATGATTGGCTCATCAGAGGCGAGACACCACGTATGGTGTGGCTGTCTGTTCAATGCACCATCTCGGTGCTAAAACAACTAGTATTTGTCATAAACGTTCCAAAGTTGCACCTTTCTCCCACTTAGAAGCTAGAATTCATAGGTGCTGTACTCGACACAACTCAGGCTCAAGCGTTCCTGCCTGAGGACCATCTCAAATGCCTCATAAAACTGGCAGGCATCATTCAGTGCAGTTGTCAAGCATGCAAGAGGCATGCTTCATCTGTTGGATCACATGGCCTCCACAGTCCATGTGGTCCTCTACGTTCATCTCCACATGGGCCAAGCACAGTGAACTCTCTCTTCCCAATGAAAGCAAGCAAAAGGCCATCTTCGAGGCAGAGTGATAGTCACCCCTTTTCTAGCAGACTCCCTTCAGTGGTGGCTCTCTCCTCACAATCTTCTTGCAGAGTTACCTTTTCAGATGCCTCCACCTCAACGGATGCTAACAACCAATGCATCCAAACAGGGCCTATGTTTTATGTCAACAAACAGGGAGGCATGGGCTCTCACCTCCTCTTATGGGAAGTGGTCCACTTGTGGACCTTTTCCGTGACTCATGGAATGGTTCTCTGAGCTGTTTACCTGCCAGACAATCAGAATGTTATCGCAGACAGTCTCAGTCAGGTCCTTCACCCTCTTGAATGGACTCCTCATCGGAGAATAGTCGATCGCATCTTCTGGCTATAGGGAATCCCGAAGATCAACCTTTTTGCCACCCTTCTCAATGTTCAGTCCCTCGCTTTTGCTCCAGGGTGCCATCCCCACACCATCAAGCCCTGGATGCTTTCCTCCTTCACTGGGGAATGGGTCTCATATATGCTTTTCTGTCTGTTCTGTTGTCAAGCTGCAGGTCGACAGGGGCACCATGATCCTGATAGCCCCATTCTGACCCCGACAGCCGTGGTTTCCTCTGCTTTTTCGTCTAGCTCAGCATCAGTCATGTGCCACACCTATGCCTTTAAGTGGCACCAGGTTGTGATTTGGTGTGCTCAGCACACCCTCTACCCCTTCAATTGTCCAGTGGAGTCTCTCCTGCTGTACCTTCTCCACCTCTCTTCTATGGGTCTCAAAACTAATTTCATTCATGTCCACCTTTGTGCCATTTCAGCTTGTCATCAAGGGATTGATGGAAAACCTGTTTCCACACATCCATTGGCATCATGTGGGGTCTCCTCTTGACTAAACCACCGATTCAACCCTTGCCCATCACCTGAGACCTTAACGTTTCTTAATGCCTCTTTTTGCACCTCTTGGCATCACCTCCCTCAAGTTTCTTACTTGGAAGGTCTCCTTCCTAGTTGTGCTCACCTCGACTCACCGGATTAGTGAACTGCAGGTCTTAGTGGAACATGCTCCTTATACACATTTTCATCACAACAGGCTGATCTTGAGAACACATCCATGTTTCCTTCTAAAGGTTGTCTTCTCCTTTCCACTTCAACCAGTTGGTTGTTCTTCCAACTTTTTTTCCCAGGCCACATGCATCTCAGGCTGAGGCTGCTCTTCATACCCTAGATTGCAAATGAGCCTTAGCATATTACCTTGATAGAACCAAGGTATACTGAAAATCCTCACAAATATTCATTTCTTTTGACCCTAATCATCTTGGTTTTCCCATGACCAAATGTACTCTTTCTTTTTGGATAGCAGACTGCATATCTTTTGCATTCATTCAGGTAGGTCTAACGTTGGAGGGTCCTGTTACCACTCACAATGCCTGGGTCATGGCCACATCTGTAGCTCACTTGGCAGAGATCTGCTGGGCTACGACATGGTCCTCAATTCACACCTTTGCAGCCTATTACTGCCTGGACAAGGTCTCTTCAATATTTAATCGGTCAAATTTTTGAGAGTAATCCAAAATGTATACAACCAGTGTACTATTACTCTATTGTAACAATGTTACCCAACACAGTATATAGAGTTAAATTGCAATTATTTATCACATAGCACGGAAGTTGTCTCAGACTCCTTGGCAACCTCAACTCAAATTCCGCATTCATTTCAAAATCTTGGTACTCCTCCACCGTGTCCTCCACACCCACTCCCCCCAGTATCTGGCTGATCTCGTTCACTTGCATACCCCAGCTCGCTCTCTGCAATCCCTCCATCTCAACTGCTTACGTCTCCCCTCACCCGCTTGTGCTCACTTCCAGTCCACTCGCTCCTCTGCATTCTTCTTCCTCGCCCCCGCTCTGTGGAACTCCCTGCCCTCTTCTATCTGGCTTGAGCAGGAACACTCTACCTTCAAGAACAGCCTCAAAACCCATCTCTTTGCCCTTGTCTTTGACCTCCCTGATCCCTCTATGTGACCTTATCTTCCCTTGTCCCCTCTCTCTCTCTCCTCCTCATTGTCCTGTTGTATGAATCTGTTAGGTATGCTTTCCTATCCACTATTGTAATTTCTTTTCTTCTTCCCTTACCGTATGGTTTTCTTTATTTTGTATTATGTAAACCGCTCTGATGTTTTTCGTTTAGCGGTATATCAAGTTAATAAACATAAACATAAGTATCCAATGGCGCCTGTTAGCATCAATGACTAACTCTCCGGCTTATTTTTTAGTGAATAGATTGCAATCACCCTTAATCTTAATGTTACTTCACACTTAACTTTGTAATTTTTCCCATTAATTTCTCAATACTCTTCAGTTGCTTTGCTGCTTCCCAACACCTCTGAATGGTGCCGTCTCTGCATTTCACTCAAATTAATGAGTTTCTTCAGGGGAACATTTCACTAGGATCAAACAAAAGAAGATTGAAAAACCCCCATATCCTTCCATGTTAGACACAATTAAAATAATTTAAAAAAGCTTATATAAACTTTAGCTAAAGAAAGTGCCCATGACCACCTCATGTAAATCAAAACATACCCAATCATAATCTGAAGTTTGCTTCCGACGTCCACAGTAAACTGTTTCTTCTGCAAATCTTTTTAGAAACTTTTTATTGTGTGTGTGTGGAAAACGCCACGCATGCGAAAGAGCACCAAGCTCTTTGTATTATAGCCTCTTCCATTGGTGACCTCACTTACGTACAATTCTGACGTCAGATTCTTCCATTCAAACCCTGAAATCAAACTGGTAGTTCAATCCCAAACATTCATGGATCCCTCTTCTTAACAGACACTCCAATCCACTCCTGTATTTAAACCATTCGGTGTAACAGACTGGAGATTGAAAATCCAGCGCTGTTCTCGAAACAACAATGTCTGTTCTAATGATTTTCCATACATCCAGTCTGTTACACCGAATGGTTTAAATACAGGAGTGGATTGGAGTGTCTGTTAAGAAGAGGGATCCATGAATGTTTGGGATTGAACTACCAGTTTGATTTCAGGGTTTGAATGGAAGAATCTGATGTCAGAATTGTACGTAAGTGAGGTCACCAATGGAAGAGGCTATAATACAAAGAGCTTAGTGCTCTTTCGCATGCGTGGCGTTTTCCACACACACACAATAAAAAGTTTCTAAAAAGATTTGCAGAAGAAACAGTTTACTGTGGACGTCGGAAGCAAACTTCAGATTATGATTGGGTATGTTTTGATTTACATGAGGTGGTCATGGGCACTTTCTTTAGCTAAAGTTTATATAAGCTTTTTTAAATTATTTTAATTGTGTCTAACATGGAAGGATATGGGGGTTTTTCAATCTTCTTTTGTTTGACCCTAGTGAAATGTTCTCCAGAAGAAACTCATTAATTTGAGTAAAACGCAGAGACGGCACCATTCAGAGGTGTTGGGAAGCAGGAAAGCAACTGAAGAGTATTGAGAAATTAATGGGAAAAATTACAAAGTTAAGTGTGAAGTAACATTAAGATTAAGGGTGATTGCAATCTATTCACTAAAAAATAAGCCGGAGAGTTAGTCATTGATGCTAACAGGTGCCATTGGATACTTAGTATCATAGTTGAGGTTGCCGAGGAGTCCGAGACAACTTCCGTGTTATGTAAAAAATAATTGCAATTTAACTCTATATACCGTGTTGGGTAACATTGTTACAATAGAGTAATAGTACACTGGTTGTGGACAAGGTCTCTTGGCAAAATACCTGTGAGAGAGCCAGTTGGATCATTAGATGATACAGGGTAAAAAGGGCACTAAGAGAGGACAAGGCCATAGTGGAGAGACTGAATAAATTCTTTGCTTTGGTCATTACTGAAGAAGATGTAGTGAAGTTACCCATGCCTGAAATGATATTTAAAGGTGATGTATCAGAAGAATTGAAACACATTTCAATAAACCATGAAGATGTATTACAACTATTTGATAAACTAAAGAGCAGAGGGTGCTGAAAGAACTGAAATATGTTATTAAGGACCTACTATTAGTAATCTGTGAACTATCATTAAAATCATCTCTAGTACATGAAGACTGGAGAATGGCCAATGTAGTGCCAATTTTTAAAAGGGTTCCAGGAGTGATCTGGGAAACTACAGATCAGTGAGTCTAACATCAGTACTGAGAAAAATGGTAGAAACCACTATAAAGAATAAAATTACTGAACATGTAGATAATCATGGTTTATTGGGAGAAAGCCAATATGGATTTAGCTAAGGAAGAACTTGTCTTACTAATCTGTTACATTTGTTGAAGGTGTGAATAAACAGAGAAATAAAGGTGAGACAGTTGATATAGTGTATCTGGATTTTCAGAAAGCCTTTGATAAGGTCCCTCATGAGAGACTCTTGGCAAAATTAAAAAGTCATGGGATAGGAGGCAGTGTGCTATTGTGGATCAGAAACGGGTTAAAAGATAGAAAGCAGAGAGTAGGACTAAATGAACAATTTTCTCAATGGAGAAAGGTGAATGGTGGAGCACCCCAGGGATCTGTGATGGGCCACTGTTTTTTAACAGAGTCATAAATGACCTGGAAATTGGTGATCAACTTTGCAGATGCCACAAAATTATTCAAAGTTGTTAAAACACAAGAGGATTGTGCAAAATTGCAAGAGGACCTTGATAAATTGGAAGACTGGATATTCAAATGGCAGATGAAATTAAATATGGATAAGTGCAAAGTTATGCACCTAGTAAAGAACAACCCAAACTACAGTTACATGATGCAAGGTTCCACATTAAGAACCACCACGAAGGAAAAGGTAAAAGGAGTGGAGGAGTGGCCTAGTGGTTGGGGCAAGGTACTTCAGGCCGGAAGGTCGGGGGTTCAAATCCCACTAGAGGACAGCAACCTTGGGCCAGAAGGACTGAGGTTTCTAGTCCCACAGGTGCTCCTTGTGGTCTTGGCCAAGCCACTTAACCCTCCATAGCCCATGTTCCCTGTAAAATAGTTATCTCCAAGTTATAATGCCCTGTTCAATCTAATTTCAGTTTGTTCAATGTAAACCGCACTGATGCAGAATAGCGCAGTATATAAGAGAATGTAAATAAAAAATAAATAAATAAAAGGATTTAGGCATCATCATGGATAATTTGCTGAAACCATCCACCTAGTGTGCAGTGGCGGACAAGAAAGCAAATACAATGTTAGGAATCATAAAGGAAAGCAATGGAGAATAAAACCAAGAATATTATAATATCTCTCTATCATTCCATGGTGCGACTGCACCTTGAATATTGTGTGCAATCATGGTCATCATATCTTTAGAAGGATATAGCAGAATTAGAAAAGGTACAGAGAAGAGCCACCAAAATGGTAAAAGGGATGGAAGGATACCCCTATGAGGAAAGGCTTAAAAGGTTAGGGCTCTTCTACTTGGAAAAGAGATGGCTGAGGGGAGACTTGATAGAGGTCTATAAATTAATGAATGGAGTAGAATTGGTAAACATAGATTGGTTGTTTATCAAAAAGTAGAAAGACTAGAGGACATGTAGTGAAGCTACAATGTAACCCATTTAAGATTAATAAGAGAAAATACTTTTTTACTCAATGCGTAATCAAACTGGATTTTGTTACTGTTGAATGTAATAAAAGTTGTTACTGTCAGGGCCGGCCCGTCCATTGAGCAAGAATGTTTTTTGCACAGGGCCCCGCGCAAAAAACATTCTTCATCATCCCAAATTAAAAAACCAAACAAACCGGCTGCTTCTGCCGCGGCAGCATCAAGAGTTCTGCCGCGGGGCCCCCCCTGCCCGGCAGAGCCTCCCTGCATCATCAGCTACCTTCGAGTCCCAAAACGCGGGCTTCTTTCAGAGCCGCGAGAGCTTCCTTTCTCGCGGCTCTGTTAATCCCGCCGGGGCTGATGGGATTTCCCATCACCCTCGGCGGGATTAACAGAGCCGCGAGAAAGGGAAACTCTCGCGGCTCTGAAAGAAGCCCGCGTTTTGGGATTCAAAGCTAACTGATGATGCAGGGAGGCTCGGCCGGGCCGGGGGGGCCCGGCGGCTGAACTTTTGTTGCTGCCGCGGCAGAAGCTGCCTTTTTGTTTGGTTTTTTTTTTTATAATATGGGATGATAGGGGGGAAGGGGGTTTAGGACTGGTAATGGGCTATGGGGGGGAGGCTAAGACTGGAAGTGGGCTGATGGGGGGGGTGTGGTTAGGACAGGTAAAGGGCCATTGGGGGGGGGCTAAGACTGGAAGTGGGTTGATAGGGGGGGGTTAGGACTGGTAATGGGCTATGGGGAGGGGGCTAAGACTGGAAATGGGCTGATGGGGGGTTAGGACTGGTAATGGGCTATGGGCTATTTGGGATGATAGGGGGGAAGGGGGTTTAGGACTGGTAATGGGCTATGGGGGGAGGCTAAGACTGGAAGTGGGCTGATGGGGGAGGGTTAGGACTAGTAATGGGCCATGGGGGGTGCTAAGGCTGGAAGTGGGCTGGTGGTGGTGGGGGGTTAGGACTGTTAATGGGCTGCTATGGGGGGGGGCTAAGACTGGAAATGGGCTGATGGGGAGGTTTAGGACTGGTAATGGGCTGCTATGGGGGGGGCTAAGACTGGAAATGGGCTGATGGGGGGTTAGGACTGGTAATTGGCTATGGGGGGCTAAGACTGGAAATAGGCTGATGGGGGGGTCTAGGACTGGAAATAGGGTGATGGGGGTTAGGACATAATGGGCTGATGGGGGGTTAGGACTAGTAATGGGCTATGAGGAGGCTAGGACTGGAAATGGGCTGAGTGGAAGGAGGGCTTGAACTGCAAATAGCTGATGGGGACAGGGGCTTGGAATGGAAATGGGTTGTGAGGGGGAGGGAGCTAGGACTGGAAATGGGTGAGTGGGGGGGGGGCTAGGACAGGAAATGGGCTGATGGAGGGGCTAGAATAGGACTGGAAATTGGCTGTTGGGGGGTGCTAAGATTGGAAATGGGCTGTGGTGGGGGTTTGGATTGAAATGGACTCATGAAGGGGCTAGAACTGGAAGTAGGCTCATGGGGGGCTTGGATTGGAAATGGACTGAGTGGAGGGGAGCTAGGATTTGACATGGGCTGATGGTGGGGCTAGGAAAGGACTAGAAATGGGCTCATGGGGGGCTGGGATTGGAAATGAGCTGATGGAGGGACTCGGATGGGACTGCAAATAGATGGGGGAGCTAGGACTGGAAATAGGCTGATGGTGGGGCTAGGATAGGACTAGAAATGGGCTTATGGGGGGCTAGGACTGGAAATGGGCTGATGCGGGGACTAGAAGGGAGCGGATGCTGGGTGGGACTGGAACTAGAATGGAGCTGATGTTGGGGGAGGATTAGAATGGGATGGAGCTGGGAGAGTGAAATGGAGAGGGAAAAAATATTTTGTGTGGGAGGGAAGACAAATCTACAATTGTCCGGATATTGGGAGAGTAAGTGGGGATTGAGGATGGAGGGGTAAAATTTGAGTGGATGAAATAGGAATGAGGAAAGAGCAAAAGGAGAACGATTAGTATGTTAAAGCAGATGTAGAGAGAGAATGGAAAAAAACTAGAAGAGAGAAGAAAAGACAAATGGACAGCAGACGATGAAGAGTTAGCGGAAGACACGAAGAAACCAGAAGAAAGTGGCTGGAGCAATTGCAGCTGAAAAAAAATGCACAAAAGGTAGAAAAATATCTCTTTATTTTGAATTTATTAATTGGAATATGTCAGCTCTGGGAAATGTGCATCATTAACGTCTGCGCTTTGTTTAGTACAAGAGCAAATTAATGTATAGTTTTATTTCTACAGTGTTGTACATTCCAAGTTTGGCTTTTGGGATTCCCAGTTTAATTATTGTCTTCCTGTTTCTAAATTGTGATTCCTTGTTTGGTGACGGTCTATGTTCTGCATGTGTAACTGAGCTGATGTATTCTGTTTATGTAATTCCTATTTGACATTGCCACTTGTTTTCTTTCCCCAGTAGGTCATGTATTGTTGTTCTCTGAAATGTATTGGTTTAATATTTGCAGTGTTTCCTTTTGATAGGGTATGGTGCTTTGTGAATCCTGGTAGTGCTGTCAGGATACGGCGGGTTTGCTATGGGTTCTAAATGGGCAGTGTTTGTAGTAGTTCCTAATGTGTCTGGCAGTTGGCACTGGATTATAGTAATGTAGAAGTCTTTTAGTCTTTCTTTATCCATACACTCATTAAGAGGCATGTTTACTAAAAGTTAATGTATGGTAACATTAGGCAAATATTTATGCAAATGAGGCCCCTTATGCAAATGAAGCCCCGCACCTAGTCTCCGCACATGGCCCCGCACCCCCCTTGGGCCGCCCCTGGTTACTGTAGCTGGGTTTTTAAAAAGGTTTGGGCAAATTTCTGGAGGAAAGGTCTATAACCCATTATTAAAAAGAGGACCCAGGAAATCCACCGTTTAACCCGGGACAAGCATTGTGGAACCTATGTACCTTTCTGGGAACCTGCCAGGTACTTGTAACCTGTATTGGCCACAGCTGGAAACAGGATACTGGACTTGATGGACCTTCCTCTGACCAGTTTGGCATTTCTTATGTTCTTACGTAGGAAGTAGCTCAGAAAGAGGAAGACAAAAAGCAATATCTGGAGAAGCTAAGAGAAGCTGGTAAAGTAGTCAGCAAAGCAAAGATGGAAATGGCAGAAAAAATAGACAATATAGTAAAACATGGGGGAGAAGACTTTTTTTAGGTATTTTAGTGACAGAAGTGCAAGGGTGGAACTGAGAGAATCCAGGGTGAAAGGGAGGAATATATAGAGACTGATGAGGCCAGAGCGGAATTGCTTAACAAAATTTCTGTTCTGTGTTCACAGATGAAGGGCCGGTAATGGGACCTCAGAAAAGAAACACAAATAGGAATGGAAGTGAGGTAGAACTCAAACAGTTTTCAGGAGATTGTGTTCATGAGGAGCTAGCAAAAACTAAAAGGGGACAAAGCGATGGGGCAGGGCAAGATTCATCTGAGGGTATTGAAAGAACTTATGGAATTCTGGTGGCTCTGCTGGCTGACCTTTTAAATGCTTCTTTAGAGTTGGGAGTGATTCTGGAGGACTGAAGATGGACGAACAGGGCAATCCTGTCCAGTAGGAAACTCTTTAGGGTGGCAGACCTTTGTGGGCAGCAAGGTATGGTGCCCGTGGCAGGCTATGTGTTTTGCACACATGCCTGCTACTTTTGACCCCCCTCCGACAGTCGTGTCGGAGGGGTGGTCAGAAGCGGTAGGCCATGTGTGCTGAAGTACATGACCTGCCATGGGTGCGTCAAGCTGAGCCTTCCCTTCTCCACCGACCCTGTCAATGGAATTCTCAGCAGTGGGGAATGTGGGGCTGTGGCACAGTGCGGCTCAGAAGGGGAGGGGCGGCACAGCCGGAGCTTCTGCCTGCGGCCGCAGAAACTCTTAGGCCGACCCTGTGGATAAATGTCATTCCAGTCCACAAAAGAAGAAGAGGTTAGTTTGACCATTGTGATAAATAATGTAATGGAAACACTGCTAAAACAGAGGATGATATGTTTTCTTGAATCCAAGAGATAACAGGATCTGAGACACATTGCTTTACTAGAAGTAGGTCTTGTCAGGTGAATCTGATTGATTTCTTTGATTGGGTGACAGAGAATTGGATTGGGAGAGAGCTCTAGATGTGGTATACTTAGATTTTAGCAAGGCCTTTGACACTGTTCCACATTGGTGACTTATAAATGGACCTTAAAGTGACTGTCTGGGTAAGAAAGTGGTTGAGTGGGAGGCACCAGAAGGTAGTAATAAATGGAGTTCACTCGAAGATAAAGGTGTAAGCGGTGGCCACCGATCCCTGAGATATGCCATGAGGTACTGTCTCATTGTGACATCATTACCTTTGTTCTGGCTTCTCCAGAAGATCAAGATAAAAGATAATTATGTCACAGTGAGACAGTGCCTCAGTCCAGTTGTTTTTGACAAGTCCTGATGCAGCCTGGGAAATAATCAGGTCAAACTCAAGTTGCCTGGGAAGTTCAAAGTTACAGCTAAAAGGGTTTTTTCATGTTTTTAAATGCATTTGAAAATTGTAAAAAATAATACTGCTGGGGAGGGAGGTCAATGAATGAGTTGAATGGGAGTTAGTGAGAGTGCTCTCCATGCTAAGCTATTTATTGCTGCCGGTTAGCCTATAGCCCACATACTGAGGCCCCCTCCTTACTTAAGAAAGGATTTCCCAGTCGGCGATTACTGCCACACGTTTTTAGTATGAATGTGGCTGGAATACATTACCCAAGTTTTGACAGAGCCTGAAACAAGTTATTTGATACTTTTACATTTTTCCCTTTTTTTCTTTGTTACTTTGGAGAAAAGGCAGGAAGAAGGATGATATGATAGAGACGTTTAAATATCAACATGGTATATGCACAGGAGGTGGCCCTCTTCAACTTGAAAGGAAGCTCTGGAATGAGGGATCATAAGATGAAGGTGAAAGGGGATAGATTCAGGAGTAATCTGCGGAAATATATTTTTATGGAAAGGGTGGTGGATGTGTGGAGATGAGAACTGTCTATGAATTAAACAGAGCATGGAAAGAGCTTAATAGCTCTTATGGATAAGTAGACTAGATAGTCTATATGGTCATTATCTGCCATTGTCCAAGATAAAAATAGATACTTGCATAATCTTAACAGTTATCGGTACAAAGTCAATAAACATAAAAAGGAATATCATACTGAAGGGATAATCAGTCCAAGTCTGGATTTCAAGCCTGCTCTATAGGTTTGCTTTGTATGATTGCACCCTTGCCTGCCTGCCCTTACCTGCCTGAAAAATATACACAGCAACATATGATTGACACAAGAAGACACGCATGTGGGTTATAAAACAGAGTATTTTGTGGCCTTGTATGGGAGAGCCTGGTGAACCATACTTTTGTGCAGAAGTGTGCAAGAGAATGTGAACCTAGGAAAACAGGAATACAGGCCCAGAAGCTGACAAATTGAGAGAGAAAAAAAAAACTGTCAGTTGAGCCATACTCTGAACCCTGAAGAGCACAGTGTCAGATCATACAGGACTCAGGCAGGCAGAGATAAGAGGGGCTGTGTCCAGTAAATACCAACTGTTGTTTAGTAATCTGTTGCTTGGTGATAAACATAGGAGGGGGTCTGAGGGTTGCACTGGCAGAAGTTCTCTAACTTTGCAGGTTTTGCAGGTTTTTTGCAAGTTCTGCAAATGACGTCAGTAATTCAAGCAGAATTCACTGGAACTTTGGGACAGAGAACATATATAAGAAAGTGCCTATAGAGCTTCAGCGGGCAGCCTTCTTTTTCCCCACTGTACCGTAGGGTTAAGAACGCTGCCTGCACCGGGGTCCCTCAGACAGACACTTGTGTATCTGTGCTTGCAGTTTTTTCTTGTACTGAATAAAGGAATTTTGCTGACAAGTGACTGTGATCTGAGTTTTTCTTTTATTTTTCTGGTGTACGGCTCCCATGTACCTAGGCAATCTTGGTGAAAAATTAGGGATCCTTTTGTAGGTCTGACCCTGCCTACAATACAAAGCTTATCTTTTATCCTTTTGGACATGTCATATCCCTTAAGTTTGATTATATACTCATTCATTCATTGATATTGAATAATTTATATACATATCAGTTCATTTATTCATTTATTTCATATTTATTGGTTATTTATTTAATTACTCATTATATACACTGTTTATATTGGTTAATATTTGCTCATGAAGTTGTGTGTTTTACTATTGTTTTACATTGTTTTAAGTTGTTTTAAGTATGTTTTTATGTATGAGACATTTTATATATATGTTTTGTAATTATTTATTTACTTAAGTTGATATTTATGGTTTTAGAATGCCAAAGAACCCCTGAAGAAGGCATAGCTGAAACATGGCCATGTCGGGTTTGGCTACGAGTTACCCCTGGTGGGGTTGACCATCACTACCTCTGTTGAAGATAACCTAAAGAGTATGCTTTGCTTACCACGCTGAGACTGAGTTGTTTGCTTATTTATTTTATTTATTTATTTACATTCTCTTATATACCGCGCTATTCTGCATCAGTGCAGTTTACATTGAACAAACTGAAATTACATTGAACAGGGCATTATAACTTGGAGATAACTATTTTACAGGGAACATGGGCTATGGAGGGTTAAGTGGCTTGCCCAAGACCACAAGGAGCACCTTGTGGGACTAGAAACCCCAGTCCTTCCGGCCCAAGGTTGCTGTCCTCTAGTGGGATTTGCATGTGGTACAGTGCTTTTTGATTGGCACTTTGGGACGTCATCGGCTCTGACCCTGACCATCTAGATCTCACTTCTACACAATGACCACAGTTCCCTTCTCTCCCCAAAACCCCAGGGCTGGGAATGCTGCCCATGCAGCATTCAAATCTCTGCATGAACCAGGAATCTTCTGTATAGTAGGACACAGCACTTACCCTCTGGGCCAGCAGCTTAATGCATTTCTAGCTTAGAATATTCTCTCAATAAATAAAATATCCTTTTCTTATTCATTTGGCTTTTCCAGGATCATCTATTTTCATTCACCCTCCTTTCTTCCTATAACCCCATACTATTCTCTCTCTCCACATCCTTGACACATGACCTATTCATTTCAATTAATGGCAATACAGTCTGTTGCTCTGACAACCCAAAACATTACTCATTTACCTTAATCACAAACACTGGAAAGGTATAATGTACCTTATTGTCTTTCACTTAATGATGGTTTATTCTTAGCAAAAGTCCTGGAGCTGTCTGTTTCTAAACTACAGCACATTCGGGCTTGTATATGCAAAAGATATTCCATCTCCTACCTGTGGCTTCCATCACAAGCTCTTCCAGACTCCAAGCCTGAGTAGTACAATCCACCTGAAGAGGCAGTGTTTCCTCCTTGGTGTGCAGACTGAGGAAGAGTAAAATTTGGGGAGAGAGCGTTGGCTTCCTATTCTGTGATGTGGACTGTGCAGGATGAAGAGAAACCTTAAAAGACTGAACTTCAACCAGATCCTTAATAAAAGGAGAAATACGTGCATATGTCAGCTAGGTTTCCTGAAATGCATGGCTTCTTCAGAGCAAACAATGGGGCACATTTACTAATGGTTAGCTCACATTAAATACCATCATGGTCCATTTTATTCCTATGGATAGAGCAGCACTTAATGCATACTAGTCTTTAGTAAGCATACCCCAATGTCCATTTCAATTTTTAAAGAGATTTTGAGGTTCTTAAAAAAGAGATCTGGTCTTTAAAGAGATAGTGAGGAGCCTCCATCAAAAACAGTGTGAGAACAATGGAAATTAATTATTTTCTGGTTCCTATCCTTCCACCTCTTACATGTTCCTCAACCATTTCTAAATGAGTGAAATATTCTAACTCTTAATAAGTATAATGGAAACATTCTTGTGCTTATAATGATGATGCTAGTAAAGATTTTGTAGAAGTTGCAGTGGGAAAGACAGTGATGGTGTCACCTTTGCAGTGAAGGTGAGTAGGGATACATGCCTTCTCTATCCAGGTGATAAATGAACATCCTTCTTCCTCGGTCTAGTATGTAATTCAATCTCCATGATAAGTTTCAAATATTGAACCACACATATTGCTCATGGAAGCTAGCCCCATCCCAGAGAGGCTCTTGGGGGTGTTTTCGAAGTGATTCAGACCTGCTAACTGTGTTAATCATGGTAAGTAGGATATTCAGCAATGCCTTGATGCTAGCCAGTTAGCATTGGGGCATTCCAGGGATGGAGCGGAGGCGATACCTGAGAATAGCCATCTAACGGTGATATTCATTTGCTAGCTGGTTATCCCGTGGAGCAAACGCCTAAAAGACTTGCCTAACTTTCACTGCCATAGCTAACCAGGTAGTGGCTGAATATCACCACCATCTTGTTAGCTGCGGTGCTATCTGGCTAACCCAGATATTCAATGCTGGTGGCCGGATATGGCCCTGGCATTGAATATCCCAGTTTAAAGTTAACCAGTGGTAGCTAGCCGCCGCTGCTGCTGAATAGCCTCTCCTATAATTTTTCTGGGGTTAGAAGGGGATTGCATTATTATATTTGTTTAGTTTTAGTCTATCTACCTAACATGCTGTTTGGGTATTTTACCTGAGGAACATTGAGCTCTCCTTCTGCAATCACGCCTTCTGTCTCACGATACAGGAGCACTTCCAGTGTGTTAACCCCTGCCAGACCTGTGCATGCTTCAAGCTCAAATTTCACCTCCTCGGCACTGGAGTCAAGAGGGAAAATGTTCATACATGGTTCAAGAATCCAAGAACTGAGCAATGTTTACCCTTGGTCTTAAGTTCTTTCTCCAGGACCAAGCAGGAAGTCAGTCCTCACATATGGGTGACATCGACGTCGATGGAGCCCTTGCGGAGCATTTCCCCAGCTTTCTATGAAAGCTTTTGGGAATGCAGGCATGCATGCGCGGTCCCCTTCCCGCCTAAAGGTGCCATCTTGCTCAGTCTGTCTTTTTCCGTGAAGCCCGTCGGACGTGTGTCCTAGTCCTCCTAGAAAATAGTTGGATTTTTTCGCGATTCCTTCGCTATTTTTTCTAGGTTCTACGCTGGTTCCCCTCCTGCCGGGTTTGGTACACCGGTATCGAGCCCGATCTTATTTTTTTTGGTTTTTGCCCTTCGTGGCTGCCGTTTGCGCCCTTTTTTCTTTTTCCCTGGAAGGCCGGTCCTTTGACCTCGCGGGGACTCTTTTTTCCCCGATGGCTTCCAGTGGTTTCAAAAAGTGTGATTGGTGCAAGAAACTAATGTCTCTCACCGACACACACGACTGCTGCCTTCGGTGCCTGGGTCCTGACCACGATCCTAAGATCTGTAGACCATGTGGAAAGATGTCCTCCAAGGCGCTTCAAAGTTGTCAGCACCAAAAGGAAAGGCTTTTCTCTGACTCGGCCTTCGGCCGGGCCCGGACCTCGTCTGAGGCCTCGACATCTCGGGAATCTGATCCCGAGCACCGTCGGGGCTCCTCGGACAGGGGGTCCCCCGACCGGGAACGAAAGAGGAAGAAGCGGCTCGCGAGGGCATCGTCGGAAGAGGTCCCTGGCTCCTCGAGAGCTAGGTCTCAGACTGCCGACTGCCGCCTCGGGCCCATGGAACAGGAAAAGCCTCCAAAAGTACCTCGTGTGGAGCCAGAGTCTGCTGGACACATAAGTCCTGTAGTCCTCGTGGACTCTCCTCCCAGAGAGCCGACTTCGGGCCCAGCGCTGCCGGGGCCCGAGTCAGTGGCTGCTGAGTCTCCTGAGCTGGGTCTCAGGCTGACAGCCTTGGAGTGCAGATTGTCTGCCTTCATGGAACAGCAGCGGGCGCTGATGGCCAGCCTGTCTGGCGCATCTTCCCCGACCACCGGGACATCGACATCGACCCCGGAGACCGAGCCGATACTCGAGACCATGAAGACTCGAGGTCGACCTCGGTCGCGGTCTCCCTCGACCTCCCGCTCAGGACCGAGGGCGTCGTCGCCGATGTCTTCGGCATTGGGACGGGTGCTCACAGGCCCCGCGCGGTCGGAGCCTGATTCCTCATCGGACGAGTCCACCTGGGAGACAGAGGACGAGGAGTCCCCCGACACCTTCCGGACTCGGTGCGTCCCGTCGGACTCACCGCAGTCTGAGCCCAGGAGTAGATCCCCTCCGGAGGATACCCGGTGCTCAGAGTTCGTCCGGGATATGGCCACTGCGTTGGCTATCCCTGCGGACCCTGAGGAGGAGCCTCGAGCCGAGGAGCTCGAGGCCCTACAGTATGACTCTCCTCCGAAGGAGGCCTTTACTGTTCAGGTTCCTCCGATGCTGGGACGGCTCCTCTTCCAGATGTGGGAGGCACCAGCCTCGGCGCCGGTTCTAAGCAAACGGGTTGATTCCATCTATCGACTCCGGAAGAGCCCTGGCTTTCAGAAGGCGCAGCTACCACACCATTCCATGGTGGTGGTATCGACCAGGCATCGCCTGAAAAGTCAGAAGATGCATTCCGCGGTGCCCCCTGGCAGGGAGGCCCGGAACCTGGATGGTTTTGGTAGAAAGTGCTTCCAGGGCTCGATGCTTGCTTGCCGTGTCCAGTCTTACCAGCTGTACATGGGCATGTACTTGCGGGACCTGGCCAAGGAGCTGGCCGGGTTCTCTGCTGGTCTCTCCGGGGAACCCTTGCAGAGGTTCAAGTCCTTGTCCTCAGGGATACGGGAATGCTCCAAGTTTATGTCCCACGCTGCCTACGATGGCTTTGAGGCTTCGGCCTGTGTTGCGGCAGCCGGCATCGCGGCTCGATGCCAGGCATGGCTGCAGTCATCGGACCTCGAGCCATGTGTTCAGGACAAGTTGGTCGATGTCCCTTGCCGAGGTGAGAACCTTTTTGGCAAGCCCATGACCGAGAAGGCCGCACAGCTCGAAACCGAGCACCTCACGAGGACAAGGCTGTCTAGAAATATTTTTCTGCCCCTTCTCACAAAAAGAAGGGCTCGGGTAAAAAGCCCTTTTACCCAAGGAAGGGCACTGCCTACAAACAGTACCCACAGTACCAGGCCTCCCAAGCTCCCCCTCAGGGTCAGCAGGCCAAGGGGCAGGGTAATGGGCCCCATAGGCAGAGGACTCCCAAGCCTCTGGTCCCTGCTCTCACTCAGCAGGGTGGGGTTTTTTGACTCCTTAGGCATAGCCTCTCCGTCCCTGATCTCCCAACCCTGCACAGGTGGCCACTCATCACTGGAGACAGTTGGGTGCTAAGCATCATCCAGAAGGGCTATATGCTACACTTCCAACAGCTGCCTCCCCTCCATACTTTCCAGGGGAGCCTCCAAGGCCTCCCCTGCATATAGATCTTCTCCTTCAGGAGCTCCAAGGTCTGTTGCGAGACAAGGCAGTGGAGCCTGTGCCTCCCCACCTCCAAGGCCAAGGGTTCTACTCCAGGTACTTTCTCATACCCAAAAGAACCGGTGGCCTCCGGCCTATTCTCGACCTCAGAAATCTCAACAAGTTCCTAGAGAAAGAGAAAATTAAGATGCTTACTCTTGGAACACTGTTGCCCTACCTCCAGCAGGGAGATTGGCTATGCTCCTTAGATTTAAAGGATGCGTGCACTCACATCCTCATTCATCCAATCCACAGAAAGTACCTCAGGTTCATTGTGGGAGGAAACCATTATCAGTACAGAGTACTGCCTTTTGGCCTCACCTCCGCTCCCAGGGTCTTTACCAAATGCCTGGCAGTGGTGGCGGCCTACCTGAGAAATCAGGGTATCTTTGTCTTCCCCTATCTGGACAACTGGCTCATCAGGGGTCAGACGTGCCAGGAGGCCAGACAAGCCACCCTCTGAACTATTGCTCTTCTTCAAAACCTGGGGTTTGTAATAAACTTCGCAAAGTCCACTTTGCTCCCCTCCCAGAACTTGGAATTCATAGAGGCAAGGTTGGACTCTCTGCTGGCAAAGGCATTCTTGCCAGAAGACAGAGCCCAAAGACTTATAAACTTAGCAAACCAGTTCTCAGCAGGTCACTGGTCTCCGCCAGACTCTGCCTGAGGCTTCTTGGCCACATGGCTTCGACAGTACATGTGACCCCCAATGCCCGGCTCCATATGAGGCCTGCACAGTGGTGCCTTCAAACTCAGTGGACACAGGCCACAGGCAGCCTCAGAGACAGAATAAGGGTGTCCAGACAATTTCTGAACTCCCTCTGCTGGTGGCTGCACCTACCCAATCTACTGCAAGGGGTGCATTTTCAGATTCCTGGGTTCACAGTGGTGTTGACCACGGATGCCTCCCTGCAGGGCTGGGGGGCTCATTGTCTAGGCAAATGCACCCAGGGCCTGTGGTCTCCCTGGGAGGCCACACAGCAGATCAATCTACTGGAACTCAGGGCTATTCGTTTAGCCCTCAAGACTTTCTCTCAAACACTGGCTCATCAGTTCAAACAGACAACCAAGTAGCCATGTTTTATGTGAACAAGCAGGGCGGAACTGTGTCCAGGCTCCTTTGTCAGGAGGCACAGGACCTTTGCTTGTTTGCTGTCAGGCACAACATGCTCCTCAAGGCAGTGTATCTCTCTGGCCAGGACAACTACCTGGCAGACAGGTTGAGCAGGATTCTGCAGCCCCACGAATGGCAGCTCCATCCCTTAGTGGTTCAGAAGATTTTCCTGAAATGGGGGCGGCTTCTAACCATAGATCTGTTTGCCAGTCCATCGAACAAACAACTGACAAGGTTCTGCTCCAGGCAACTGCATCCTCTGCGGCTGGCGGCAGATGCTTTTCTGATTTCCTGGTACCAGGGCCTCCTGTATGCATTTCCTCCCACGCCCCTGGTGGCCCGAACCCTGTTCAAAATTCTTCAGGACAAGGCCTCGGTCCTGCTGGTGGCTCCCAGATGGCTGAGACAGCCTTGGTTTCCACTTCTGCTTCAGCTGGCAGTGGATCCCCCACTGCCTCTAGGGTTGCAACCCAACCTTCTCTCTCAAGATCAGGGTTCCCTTCTGCACCCAAATCTCAGAGCTCTCAATTTGATGGCATGGAGGCTGCAAGGGTAGTTTTGGCTCCCTGGGGCCTACCTCAGGAAGTTGAGGTGGTTGTCCTAGCCTCTAGAAAGCAGTCCACTAGGAAAACCTATGCCCTGAAATGGAAAAGGTTTTCTGTGTGGTGTCAGCTGCGTACAGAAGATCCTTTCTCCTGTGCTGTACCAGTAGTGCTTCAGTACCTACTGCACTTATCAAATCAGGGACTTAAGTCCAATTCTGTTCGGGTCCACCTCTCAGCTCTAGCAGTTCACCACTCACTGGTGGAAGGACATTCTCTGTCGGTTCACCCCTTGGTGTCCCGGTTTCTCAGAGGCTTGCTCTTGCTCAAGCCTCCAATCCGTCCTGCTCCTGAGTGGGAGTTGAATGTGGTCTTGCAGCAATTGACTCGTCCACCTTTTGAGCCGATGGCTATTTGTCCTCTCCGCTTCCTGTCCTAGAAGACACTCTTCTTGGTAGCCCTAACCTCGGCCAGGTGAGTGAGTGAGCTTCAGGCCCTGGTCTGTGACAGGCCTTACACCCGCTTCTAGAGGAACAGGGTAGTCCTTAGGACTCATCCAAATTTCCTCCCAAAAGTTGTCTCCTCCTTCCACCTTAACCAAGAGGTGGTTCTTCCAACATTCTTCCCTAGGCCTCATGCAAGCCAGGCTGAAGCAGTTCTGCATACCCTGGACTGTAGGAGGGCCTTATCCTTCTACCTTGACAGTACGCAGGGACATAGAAGGGCTACTCAGCTCTTCATATCTTTCGACCCGAATAATTTGGGGTTAGCTGTGTCCAAGCATACCTTGTCCGTCTGGGTGGCTGACCGTATCACCTGGGCTTACAATGCGGCTGACCTTCCTTTGCAGGGTCGGGTCACGGCCCATCGTGTCAGGGCAATGGCTGCCTCAGTGGCTCACCTCCGCTCTGTACCGTTGGTAGACATCTGCAGGGCTGCAACTTGGTCCTCAAGCCAGACCTTTGCGGCCCATTACTGTCTGGAGAGGGAGTCCCGTAGGGACAGTGCTTTTGGCCAGGCAGTACTCCAGAATCTCTTTGAGGTTTAAGCAACTCCTGCCCTCCAGCCCTCTGTTGGGCTACTGGTGGAGGTTCTTTCAGTGAAAAGCCTTTCTTTGATGCTGGGACTAGAGGGAGTTCTCTTGTTCAGCCTGGGTTCCCTGGTAGCCCAGAGCTAGGGAGTCACACATATGTGAGGACTGACTTCCTGCTTGGTCCTGGAGAAAGAGTAGTTACTCACCTGTAACAGGTGTTCTCCAGGAGCAGCAGGAATCAGTCCTCACAACCCTCCCTCCTCCCCTGGGAGTTGCAGTTGTACATAGTTTATTTTTACATTTTTGTGTGCTGTTTTTAGCTATGTCATTTGACTGAGCAAGATGGCACCTTTAGGCGGGAAGGGGACCGCGCATGCGTGCCTGCATTCCCAAAGGCTTTCATAGAAAGCTTGGGAAATGCTCCGCAAGGGCTCCATCGACGTCGATGTCACCCATATGTGAGAATTGATTCCTGCTGCTCCTGGAGAACACCTGTTACAGGTGAGTAACTACTCTTTATTATAAAATCAAAACTCCACCTGCCCATTCCAGCCCCAGGGGTGAGGATCTGAAGACTACACTCATGAGATATAGAAGCAAAAGATGCAGGAGGCCAGTAAATCAATTATTGATGTAAAACTCTAACAATATAATTTCAATTTATATACTGCCTTTGTAGTACAGAATACTACTCAAAGTGGCTAATAGTTGAATAAAATCCCAAAATTACAATCAATGAAACAAAACTACAGAAAGCCCCATTTTGCATAGGATGTTTAGGTAAGCATAAGGATGTCTAAGCCAGCTATTCATGATTCCCTGAGAATTTTATAAAAGACTCTGTGAATGCAAAGCCTTTTGCAAAATATGGGAGCACTGATTTCACAAAACTGCATGTTTTAAACAAGAGCTCCATCATGCATGGCTTTCCATATATAAATGCCAGCAAATACATGTTTCACAACAAATATGCGTATTAATCAGTGCTTATACATGTAAGTGTGAGATTTCACAAGAAAAGACAGTTAATTGTGGAGTGAAATAACCTTTTAATTTTTGGAGGTGTTGTTACACACCACTGAGATAAACACAATCGCCCCTTCATTCAGTGTTTGAGGCTGCTTTTGGATCCTGTGTCAGAGAGCTCCAACACCACAGCACCAGAAGCATTTAGTAAGTGCTGTGGTGTCTTTTGAAATTCATGGCTGCTGCCGCAGGTCCTGGAAAGAGGTGACAATGGCAGCAATGGGGAGGGGCACGGGAGCAAGGAGGCATCTGGAATGAGGTTCGTCTACAGCACCTCACATCCTTGCACTGGCCCTGATCCCCAGTAAGAGCTGGGAGGGGGTGTGTAGTTTTACATATGTTTAAATAGAGAGGGGGTTGATTTAAGTTTGCACCTGTCCCTTGTTTAAGCCCCGAGTCTAAAAATCTAGTTGGCACATGTTCGTGCCTTGAAGTAGGAGCAAAATCTTACATGAAATTCTTGTTTTACATGTATTCCCACTGCAAGATGGGGAATGCATATGTAGATATTTGGCCCACACCACACCCAGCCACAGCCCTTTGGAATCTCTATGTGGTGTGTATCTCCACGTTGTAATTAACATCTCTCTGAAATCGCTATCTACACATGCATGCAATGTACACATTCCAAATCTCCAAACTCCCAAGGAGGGTGTATATTGAGTAGTGCAATATACACGTTTATATGCCTCTATTTATTTAGAAGGATTTAGTATTCCGCCTTATCGTTAAATCAAGGCGGTGTGGCACATCAAGCAAAATTAATAATAAAGTGTGGTTTGTAGCATGCAGTGTGAGAACTGAGAAGTGTAGTGTGTGGGGCAGTGCGTTAGATTATATCGGTGAACTATACATAATAAGCTATATAAATATATACAAAATGGGGCTGTTTGAGAGGCGTGCTAGGATTGAGATTCTGTAATGTCTTGGGGGTAGGATCGTGATCCTGTAATGTCTTGAGGTAGAAAATTTATGTGAGGTCCTTGAAATGTACTGTATTTACATGCAGAGATACTTCTATAATAATCTCCTTTATATCCTAGAATGTATCTTATAAAGTCCTATGGCTTTGCCCATTTTACATTTTTCTCGTTCCACTAAAACGCTTTCTTCTGTAAATGGTGCAGCATGTACCCCACTACCATAAAAGATCAGCTGGCATCTTCCAATCCCTTCTCCAGTGAATAGCAAACAAAAATATTTGTTCAGAATTTCTGCTTTTTGTTTATCCACCTCAATACCTTTCTCCATTTCTCCTCAAAGTCTTTAAATCCTGTCTCTGTCTTCCTCCTTTCACTACCATACTTGCAAAAGTCTAGTCATATAATGTAGATTGGATGGCCTGGAGCCAGTGGAGCAGGAAGGTCATAATAGCCCTCGTGAAATTCCAATGAAACTGACTGTGTCCTTACCCTGAAAGAGCTTCTGCCTCCGTCGGAGCTCCTCTGCTGGGGGTGTGAGGACGTTTCCGTAGGATTCCAGTAGAGGTATTCTTCAAAATACTGACTAAGTGAGATGGACCTAAGCAATAGAAAACAACAAGTGTTTTCTTCTGCTAGTTGTCACTGTCAGTCTCTTCAGGCTCTTACTCAAATGCACATGTGGGCAACAAACTTAGTGAAGTCAGTGTTGACTTTAAATCCTCGGTCTTAGCAAAAAACCCTACAGCTCAAGCAGCCTCAGTACATAATGATATCTAGGGGCCAGTTCTTTCCAGCAACTTAAGCACCACTCCCACAAGATGTCTGCTGGCTTGTGTGTAGAAAGTTCTAGCACTCCCAACAGTGGCCCAGGTCCAAGAGGGCTCTAGCAACCTTTATTTGGGTATCTTCATAGTCCATTACAGATTCCAATCCTCAGTTCAAAAGCAAAATTCAACATACTCATTCAAAACTATTTGGCTTTTGCAGCCACTCTTGGCAGCACAACAGAGAACAACTGGTACCAGCCAAACACACTCTCTCCTCCCCCCCCTACAGCAAAATCTCTGGCAACTGCAGTTTCAGATATATAACAGTTCTTAAAAATATTGTTCAGTCTACAGAAATTGTTCTAATTCTTTCCTCTCCATCACAGGGATCCATATGAACAGTTCCCGGGTTATAACACAGCCAAAGCGTCCAGGTTCCCTGTGTGTGGATGGGTGTGTTCATATAGCTAGATAAAGAGAGAGAGATGCCACCTTAGCACAGGCCTCTATTGATTTCTCCATTGAGAGCGACTCGGGCTGTTCAGCCTCCAGACTCTGATTCAGCAGTCTGACTCTACCGTTCCTGCTCCTAACATCCCACCTCTAACAAGAAGGTCTCGCCTCCTCCTGCTCTCACTTAGCTATCCTTACTCTTAAGGTACTTTTTAGTCCCAGTGTTGCCTGGACTTAAGATTACCAGATGTCCTCGATTTTGAGCTGCAATCACCTCTTGTCCCTGATTTCAGTGGGAACTGACACACAAAGGTTGGAAAACTATTTTTTTTTATAAAGTAAATTAACAAACAGAATAAATATTAAAACCTAGTATTATGGTCTGTGTGCATGTCTGGGAGTCATTTAGCTGCTATGGGCTAGATGGAATTGATCCTTTGAACTCTAAGAGCATTTCCCCCTCCACCCCTCCTCATTTCCAAAACTCCACTTTCTTTCCAAGTGTCCTAGATTTACCCCACAAAAATCTGGCGACCTTACTGGACTCCATTACACAGTCTACTAAGGGAGAAATTCGGTAACATGTAATCAAAGTCTGACATTTCATGCTTTTAAACTAGATATTAGGGGAAAGCCGACAGTCGCCTAAGAGCGGATGGTTCAGAAGAATGTATCCTTGAAGGATACTACCAAAAGCAGAGAGGTTCCACAAAAGAGTAAAGTAGCCCAAATGCCCTCAAGTATGGAGCAGACAGAGCTTAAAGATCCCAAATTACCCATGTCTAACAATAGCCAAATTAATATGAATAAAATACATTCTCTAAAATGCTTGTATGCAAATGCTAGAAGTCTAAAAAATAAGATGGGAGAGTTAGAATATATAGCACTAAATGAAAGGTTAGACATGATTGGAATATCAGAGACATGGTGGAAGGAGGACAACCAGTAGGACACTGTGATACCTGGATACAAACTATATCGTAATGATAGAGCTGATCAAATTGGTGGAGGGGTTGCTCTCTATGTTAGAGAGGGCATTGAGTAAGAAAGGATTAAAGTTTTGCAGGAAACAAAATCTGCTGTAGAATCTATATGGATTGAAATTCCATGTAAAAGGGGGAAGGCAATGGCAGTGGGGGTGTACTATCGAGCGCCTGGCCAGAATGATCAAATGGATGATGAAATGCTCAAAGAAATCAAGGAAGCTAATAAAAGTTACAGCGCAGTATTCATAATGGGTGATTTCAACTACCCCGGTATCGACTGGGTCAGTGTCACGTCAGGACATGCTAGGGAGATAAAGTTCCTAGATGAAATAAATGACTGCTTCTTGGAGCAGCTGGTTCATGAACCGACCAGAGGGGAAGCCATATTAGACCTAGTCCTTAGTGGAACACCAGATCTAGTGCAAGAGATAAGGTTGTTGGGGCCACTTGGCAATAGTGATCATAGCATGATCGCCTTTGATTTAATTAGTGGAGGAGGGATAGTAAGGAAATCCACAGTACTACCTTTTAACTTTCGAAAGGGAGACTATGATAAAATGAGGAAAACAGTTAAGAAAAAGCTAAAAGGAGCAGTTGCAAAGGTTAAAGACGTACATCAGGCTTGGCTGTTGTTGAAAAATACTGTCTTGGAAGCCCAGACCAGCTGTATTCCACACTTTAAGAAAAATGGAGGGAAGTCCAAAAAACTGCCAGCATGGTTTAAAGGTGAGGTCAGAGAGGCTGTTGTTGCCAAAAAAGAATCTTTCCGGAAATGGAAAAAAGAGCCAAACGACGAAACCTGGAAACAGCACAAGCACTGGCAAGTCAAATGCAAGGCATTGATAAGGCAGGCAAAGGGAGAATTTGAGAAGAAGCTTGCTGCAGAAGCAAAAACGCGAAGTAAACACCTTTTCAAGTACATTCGTAGCAAAAAACCTGTGAGAGAGTCAGTTGGTCCATTAGATGATAAAGGGGTTAAAGAAGCACTAAGAGGCGACAAGGCGATAGCGGAGAGACTGAATGAATTCTTTGCTTCAGTCTTTACTGAGGAAGATGTAGGGATGTTACCCATGACTGAAGTGGTATTTAAAAGTGCGGAAGAATTGAAGGAAATATCGATACATCGGGAAGATGTATTACAACTATTAGATAAACTGAAGAGTAGCAAATCACCTGGGCCGGATGGTATACATCCAAGGGTGTTGAAAGAACTGAAATATGAGATTGCAGACCTGCTATTAGTAATCTGTGAACTATCATTAAAATCATCTGTAATACCTGAAGATTGGAGGATCGCCAATGTAACACCAATTTTTAAAAAGGGTTCCAGGGGTGATCCGGGAAACTACAGACTGGTGAGCCTGACATCAGTACCGGGAAAAATGGTAGAAACCATCATAAAGAATAAAATTACTCAGCATGTAGATAGTCATGACCTAATGGGAGACAGCCAACATGGCTTTAGACAAGGAAGATCTTGTCTTACTAATTTGTTATGTTTTTTTGAAGGAGTGAATAATCAGGTGGACAAAGGTGAGTCGGTTGAAAGCCTTTGACAAGGTCCCTCATGAGAGACTTTTGGCAAAACTAAAGAGTCATGGGATAGGAGGCAGTGTACTATTGTGGATCAGGAACTGGTTAAAAGATAGAAAGCAGAGGGTAGGGCTAAATGGCCAATTTTCCCAATGGAGAAAGCTGAATAGTGGTGTACCCCAGGGATCTGTGCTGGGTCCGTTGCTTTTTGACATATTCATAAATGACCTGGAAAGTGGAATAACGAGTGAGGTTATCAAATTTGCAGATGACACAGAACTATTTAAAGTTGTTAAAACCCAAGAGGATTGTGGAAAATTGCAAAAGGATCTTGATAAATTGGAAGACTGGGCATCAAAATGGCAGATGAAATTTAATGTGGACAAGTGCAAGGTTATGCACCTAGGGAAGAACAACCCAAACTATGGTTACATGATGCAAGGTTCCACATTAGGAACTACCACCCAGGAAAAAGATTTAGGCGTCATTGTGGATAACATGTTAAAACCCTCGGCCCAGTGTGCAGCAGCTGCCAAGAGAGCAAATAGAATGCTAGGTATGATAAGGAAAGGAATGGAAAATAAAACAAAAGATATTATAATGCCTCTATATCGTTCCATGATGAGACCGCACCTTGAATATTGTGTGCAATTCTGGTCGCCGTATCTTAAAAAGGATATAGCGATTTTAGAAAAGGTTCAGAGAATAGCCACCAAAATGGTAAAGGGGATGGAAGGATACTCCTATGAAGAAAGGCTAAAAAGGTTAGGGCTCTTTAACCTGGAAAAGAAACGGCTGAGGGGAGATATGATAGAAGTCTATAAATTAATGAATGGAGTGGAACGGGTAAACGTAGATCGATTGTTTACCTTATCAGAATATAGAAAGACTAGGGGACATGCAATGAAGCTACAGGGTAAACTATTTAAGACTAATAAAAGAAAATATTTTTTCACTCAACGTGTAATCAAACTCTGGAATTTGTTACCGGAGGATGTAGTAAAGGCTGTTAGTGTAGCTGGGTTTAAAAAAGGTTTGGACAAGTTCCTGGAGGAAAGGTCCATAAACCATTATTAAGAAGGGACCCAGGATATCAATGCTTGAACCAATACAAGCATTGTGGAACCTGTGTCCCTTGGGGAAACTGCTAGGTACATATGACCTAGATTGGCCACTGTTGGAAACAGAATACTGGGCTTGATGGACCTTGGTCTGACCCAGTATGGCATATCTTATGATCTTATGTTCTTATAAAGCTATTATGATTTACCCAACAAGTATTCAGCTTCTAGGCTATACTCACTGGAGCCACATTCAGCAAAGGAGGAGTAAACAAGCCCAGACCCACCAGGACTATCACCAGATCCAGCTAGGATTAGACTTACCAGATAGGGGTCTAGTGCCACCAGGCTCAAATCATGACTTACCAGAGCACAACACACGAAGACTAGGCACATGGGAACTGACATGTCTTTGGGAACATTTTATTCAGTGTATTTTAATGACCATTACTCACTTCCATTTTGCTTATGTTCAGGACATGGGGGCACATCTGGGAGCTGCTGGGCCATCATAATACCCATAGGGTTTCCAGGGTTTCTTTTAACAGAGGAAAATCGTGTTTCAAAGTCCTTGGGCTTTGGACACTCATAGGAGATGCATTCACTCCCGTATGTATTCCAAAATTAAAATACTGAGATACTTGGCAAATTGTAAGCAATTGACAAAAAGTACATTTTCTCCAATTGATGTCCAAAATTAAAAATCCAAAACAGTTACATACAAAGTTAATCAGAAACAGAAGACCTTCCTTGGACTCAGAAACCCATAAAGCAATTCCCAGAGACTCTTTAGGTTTCGGGGCTTCCATTCTAACACAGTATATAATGACAGATAAAGACCAGCATAGTCCATCTAGTCTACCTAGTAAGGTGGCTAGAGTGGTTGTAACTGTGACTTGATGCAGTTCACCCCCCCTCTATTAAAAGATATGCATATTTTAGGTCTTCAAGTCTCTCCTCTGAAATTCTCCAACTGATGAGATGGATTCCATACACTTCTTGCTCCAGTGATAACTTCTCTGAGATTTCCTCTGATAATTCACTTGAGCAGAAATTCCTGTGCCACTCTCCTGGGTGTAGAACCTCTTCTAAATGTATAGCATTTCCACTACTCTGCTAAATTCACAGGTCTGGGTGATTCTTATCAGAGCAAGATCGTTTTCCCCTTCAAAGGAATCTTTTTGTGATTCCTGCTTAGAGCCCCTCATATCTGCTTCAAGCTCCACTCTGTTTTTTGTTGCTGCATGGCACATTTCAATGAGGTATGTTGGAATATGACCAACATCTCCTCTCTGACCATGTATCTAAGCGTCTCTGTATAGACTCATACATCACTAGTAGTAGCACTCCCTTACACCATTCTGTGAAGAGCCCTTGAAAATGCAACAAATGGGTATGAAGTGCACCTTTTCTATGTGTATTGGTGCACACTCCAGAAGCCCAAATGAAATAAGGATCTGAACCAACAATGGGAGCTGATTTGAAGTGCCCAAGTACCGATGTTAATGTTGTAAAAGGTTTTATGTTCTCCTCCAGAACATCAAGATAAAAGGTAATGATGTCACAGTGTGAATCAGCATGAGGATATCGGGATGGGAAGGAAAATTCACTCACACCAATTATCTCATTTCCAAGTAAGAGGCTTCTATTGTCTTACTTTTTTCCTCTGCGCTGATAAGAGTTTGCTTTTTGGGCTGCAGGGAATGCTGTTGACCATTTGTTATGTTTAATTTAATCTGATGTCGCTTTTCCTTAAAGGTGAGGAGACACAAGAGACCCTTTCCAGAAACTCCCTGGAGCCCTGATACTGATGCACAGAGATACCTGGCAAGATAAACCAAAATGAAGACAGACAGAAGAAAGGGGATCAGAAACATGTCACTACCATCATCATCCTTATCAGCAATTTTGTGAGAATGACAGCCCATAGACCATTCTTACTCAATATTAGACCAAGAGAGAGAAACTGAACTACCAAAGACCAGGGGGAGAGTGAGGTTTCCTACGTGGTTCACCTTGGTCAGCAATTTCAGAAGGAGACACAACCTCACCGGTAAAGCCAGGAGTAGTGATGCCTCTCTAATCATTATCATAAACAAATGCAAGGAACGAGACAGGTCTACCAGATCTGTGAGGTGGGGTGGAGTATTAATACAAACTGTTCCAGCCAGGCTCAGGGAAGGAACAGTGTCAGGAGACAGGCAAGAAGCCCTTCTCATAAACCCATAAACAGAATTCCTTTTTAACTATGTTCACTACTTAAACTTTTGCAGGCTCACCTATGAGTCAGTGGCTCCCCTGTCCAGGTCTCTTTGTCTTGTGTCTTCTTGCCTGTCTGCACACCAGCGTCCACTGTCTCTGTGAAGTGGGGGGCATCATCATTCTGTACTGAGAACTATCAGCAGAAAGAAAGTGGGTGAGGGAGGGCAGAAAGAGGGAGACAGGTTGAATATGATCTTTCATTCAGCAAAGGCTCTTCATGGTCTAAGGCAAACATGGTACTCTGAAGCTGAATACTCAGCTCTGAGAAGGGAACATATCCTGAGGTAAGAATGACCAAATGTTTTATCAGTGCATGCTGAACAAAGTCAAATGAGTTTTCCTAGGACAAGTAGGATGCATCAGCCACACCTGGTGACGTCATCTGACAGCACCATAGAGAGAAGTCTTCTCCTGAGCTCAGAAAGATTATCCTTTCTGAGCATGTGCCAAGGTAGACCTACCTTCTGGCCTGCCCCTACCTAGCCAGTTTTTGTTCTTCCGTCTTGCCAACAAGAAGGATCTCAGCTCTCCACAAATCCCGCCCTACTCAAAAAACAAAAAAACAACCCTCAATATCAGAAGAATTCCAGAGAAGCCTGCACCCATAAGGATATCCCAAGAACCTCCCTGAAGGACAGCTACAGCATAACCAGGTGGGGATTGAAAAAATGCCCCAGCTGCGGGAAGAAAATGATCATTGTGTCCAAGTGCCGTGGCCTCCACCACATGGTGGAAGACTGCCCACACTGCGCACGGTTGTCTCCCCCCCCCCCCCAACATGGAAATCACGGCATCACGACCTGAAAGATTATTTGAAAACTGCACTAACCTCCGCAGTCCTACTCCAAGGCCATACAGTTGGATACATGCAGCAATGGGACCTGTCAGGTGCTTCCATGGCTAAGGATGTGCCTGATGGGGCCTGCATCCACAGTCGCACTCCTGGAGAGGCCACCATACCTTCGGCGAACCGAAATGCAGCACCAGACTCGTCTTCTGCAATCACCAGCAACAGCCCTGGTTCCGAACTCCATTGCAGCTATCTTGCTGTCAAACATGTTGATGCCACTAGTTAACCCCCCCCCCCCCCCCGGCACCATTGGCTGGTGCCATGGCAATGGGAGAAGCCCAGAGGAATTTCTCCATGATGCTGGCAAGAGCATCGCATGCAGCTCTGCCACCTGCAGTGCCAGTGGCCAGTGCAATGGAGAAGAGGGAGGCAGAGGAGGACTCCATGGCACCGATGCTGAACAAGCGGGGCATCTGGCTCAGTCAGCATGGAGGAGATCCACAACACACACCGACAGAGCAAAAGGGGCAACCACGGAAAATGCCACAGGAGGGACTCCAGTGGCAGCAACAGCCAGCCAGCCCCATGAGCATTGCAGGTGCCATGACCATAGCTGGCACCCTCACAGGCGTAAACGCTGCCACCACAGACAATCCAGCAGCCCCTCAACCTCCATATCCCCACTGAAGGGACACAGCAGCCACTGCGGGGTAAGCCTGCACTCTATGTCGAGCACCTCGGCCATCATCCTCGAACTCCTGCAATGCCTGCTTCAACAGAAGGGGCAGGATGGGCTCGGGGGCTTGGCAATGCCACCTCTGGACCAGACGTGGACGGAAAAATCCCCAGCTGCTGCCACCCAAGGATATTCTCCATCTTCACCGCTGCACTATTCCTTAAACCCCACAGACAGCAGAGAGGAGGTGGCAGCCACACTGGGCACGTCGGGCTCTGGGGACCCCCCCTCACCTCTTTAGGGGCAGGCTACGAAGCCCCCCATTCTCAAACACAACCATCTCCTCCACCTGAGGACCTCATCTACCCTATGTTCCTGTGGAAGGAGGCATCCCGGCTTGCCCTCGTACTGACTGACCCACTGGACACAAAGACCAGCCCTCAAATATCTCGACCACCCCCAAAACGCTCGTCACCCTACCACCAGTCCACCAGCTTCTGCATGACCATGTGATGAAGCTCTGGCTGACATCAGCCTCAGGTCATGCCTGCTCATGCAAGCTCGAATCCAGGATACAGGTTCAGACCACCTTCAAGACACAGCTCCCACACCAATCCATTGTGGTGGAGTCTGCCCCAAAACAAGTCAAGTCCTCCCGTGAACAAGCCAAGACCCCAGAGAGGTGGGACCCGAAGCTCTTAGATGAGGTGGGCAAGGTGGTCTTCCAAGGGGCCATGCTGAGCACAAAGATCACAACTCACCAATTTCAGCATGCCTTGTTCAGGATGCACTACTAGAAAACCTCAAAAGCACCCTGACAACCCTGCCTTTGGACACACAGGCGACAGCTGCAGCAACCCTGTTAGACCTGACAGAATGCACCAAACATCTTGTTAGAGCAGCCTTCGACGCATTCGACCCGGCTGCCTGCACAGCCAGCAAAGCCATTTCCACATGACGCCTACCCTGGTTCCGGGCTTTCAGCCTGTAGGAGGACATGCATATCCGCATAGCTGATGCTCCCCAGCATGGGAGACTTGCTGTTCAGCGACAAAGTAAAGGACATGGTCAATGACATAAAGGAACACTGCACTACCTTGCAGACCTTCGCAGAAGAGGGTCTCGAATGGTAGTAGCAGCAACCACAAGGGCAACTATCATCACAAATCGTAACATCCTCCAGTCGTAACAACTCTTAGCACAAGTGACAAACCCCAAATTACAAACCATAACTGTACCAGTCGTCCTACCAGCAGAAGCAACACCAGAGAGAGACAATCATCAGAAGCAGACCACTCCCTCTTCCAAAAAAGAGCACCTCCTCCTTTTGACAACTCGTCTCCAGCTGATCCCCCAGCTGGAACCCCGGTGGGAGATTGACTCTCAGCCTTCCTGAACACTTGGTCCAAAATCATGATGGAGAAGTGGGTCCACACGATCACAGCAGAAGGATACCGCATACGCTTCGTTTCCCCCCTGCCAATGCGCTCCACCTAGCAGCAAGACCCCCACACACCTGCTCCCAGCCATGATGGCAGAAATTCTGTCCCTCCTTGCATCACGGGCAATAGAGCCAATCCTGGTGGACAGAGCGCGGCAGCGGATTTTACTCCAGATACTTTTTGGTCCTCTAGAAATCTGCTGGTGTCTGCACCATCTTTGACCTCAGGAAGCAGAACAAGTTCATCTGCAAGGAGAAATTTTGGAAGTACTCCCTGGGATCCATAGTGTCCTTGATCCAGGTGGGGCACTGGCTGGTCACCTTGGACTTACAGGACTCATACACACACATCCTGATCCATGGGTTGCACAGGCAATACCTGTGCTTCTAGGTGTTGGGAGTAACAAGAGGCAGGAGACGTTGGATGAACAGATTCTTCTTTATTGTATAGAGACCCCAACGCGTTTCGGCAACGCCTTCTTCAGGGGGAAGGGATACAAATCTATCTTCATATACATAACAATAAAAAAATAGATGAATGATTATTAAAATGACAATATTAAAAATATATTAAAAACATTAAAATAACGCACCTGGCATGTAGTGTGATAGAGAGACAAACATTCCTTTGAACATACAAACTTTATGATAAACATATGATAAGACAATAAGTAAAAATTAATTAAAACTCAAAATGAAACAAAACAACCAAAACGCAGGGCTGAGAGACCACAGATAAAAATATTGCCAGGGAATTGGCAAACTGGATGAAGAAATGGGGAATTATACATTGAAAAACAAGATTATGCTAAATAATATAATTCAATTAACATCAAGATCAACATATAAATAAATATTATAGAAAATATGTTAAAAATATAATATGAATATGTATGACGATATAGATAAGTTGTTAAAAAGAGATAAAAACATAACACCATGCATGATGGATAATGTGAGGCAATGATGGTAAGAGTGATAATAATAACATTAAAATAAAATAGTAATGATAAAATACATAAATACATAATAAGATACCACAATAAGAGCTAATAAATTAGAAAGTGATAAATTGCATCTCATAATATTCTCATTAGCTGGAAAGCTCCTAAAGTTAAATATCCAAATGCTGTATGAAAAGGTTTTTAATGTTAACCTTTCAAAAATGATGGCTGGAGACTACTCGAAAAAAAGAGACTCCGTGGGGGATGGGAATAGTGAATTGCTATATATTTCTGCCAAGATAAAAACAGAATGAAGGAGCATCTTTTGTAGGGTCACCAAACAGTTTTGAAGCTATCACGGCACATCCGAATAGAGTTAGAATTGCAAGAATATTTAAACCGGCATGTAACCGTGCCACATAGGAGTGCGGGTTGCAAGAACAAATAAACGCCAATCGGAAAAACTTATTGATGGAAAACGAACGGCTGACTACTCTGTTTAACATGGCAGTGTGTGCAACTGAATACAAAACACAATTGACGTTGCTTTAAAAGTGTCGCTAAAAAACGTGGATTTCAAAAGACCTAGTGCTCAACACGATAATCGCTAATCGGGTGATGTGTATTGTAGCCCGTAGAGCAAAGTGAAACCATATGTTTAAACTTAGATAAACAAACGGGGATTTTAGAAATTGTCTTGGGGTTCACATGAACACGCATTTTAAAAGAGTCACACTTACCCAAAAGATTGTATCAAATGTACATGTATGAGTGAACCGGAAATTTAAAACCAGTAAGTTTGTCGGCACTGCAACGACAAAGACAGTTGAAAATAAGTAAAAAATCGGTAAGACACTTCTACGTGTTCTGGAACGACCAAAGTAGATATATGTATGTATAATTGTATATAAAATCTTCAAAGGAAGTTACATTTCAAAACCAGAAATCAAGCCTGTAACAGGGGTTCCGTCAGTGAGATTAGTCCACAACATCAGTTGCTTGCAAATGAAAGGGGAGGACAAATGAAGACCGGTTCTTTTAAAACGCCGATTCTCCCGCCAAAAAAAGGGGGTGGATCGATGCGATGGGAGGAGCTTCAAAGTCAAAAAAATAACACATCAACATGACATTTCTAAAAAAGGGGAAGATATAATGTAAGACTAGTATTGTGTGAATAACTCACAGTTTATTTTCGTATAAAAGCTATAGATAAAACCATCACTATAAAACCATTGGATGTAATGGAAATATATTAAAAAATCACTCCTATATATGCATGGAAATGATTTTATTGATCAGGTGTACTACAAAAAAACTGCAAGATCCACTTCCTGATTTAGACCATGTGGTTCTAATGTGTTAAGCTCATAAATGAAGCGTTGCTCAAATTTTAACAATATTTGATCAATGTTGCCTCCTCTCCAATGTGGAATAATTGTTTTAATGACTGCAAATTTTATGTCACTAATAGTATGTTTATATTGCAACCAGTGTGAAACTAATGGTTTTTCAGTCTGACACCTCTGTATATTACTTCTATGTTCTATTATACGTGTGCGGATCTGTCTAAGAGTCTTACCTATATATAATTTATTGCAGGGGCATTGAATGAGGTAAATGACGTTGATGGTTTTACAATTAGAATAATTTTGTAAATACAGTTTCCGTCCAGAGGAAACATGTGTGAAAAAATTTTTGACCGTGATAACATGTACACAAACTGAGCACTTACCACAGCTATAATGTCCCTTCACTATGGGCGACGGTCTTGAAACTGGAAGAGCGGATGGAACCAAAAGATTAGTTAAGTTAGATGACCGTTTATAGGCAACCATTAGCTGCTTAGTGGCAAAAGAAGGTATGGTGGTAAGAAGATGCCACTCTTGTTTGAGGATATTCACAATAGCCTTAGACTGTCCTGAAAAAGTTAGGGCACAGACAATTTTATCTGTGTGTGAATTTGTTGTCTTACTCAAAAGTGTAGAACGATCGGTCATACGTGCTCTATGGTAGGCCTTCTGTATACAGGATTGGGGATAACCCCGTTGTTGAAACCTATTTTTCATATCAATGGCATGGGTTTCAAAATCCACATTGTTTGTACATAGACGTTTAATCCTTAAAAATTGACTAATGGGCAAATTCCTCTTCAAGGAGGGATTATGGTGACTATCATACTTAAGTAATGTATTGCGGTCTGTTGGCTTACGATATAAGGTGGTTGAGAAACCTGTAGAGGATTTACTAATTAATATGTCTAAATATGGGATTTCTTCCGTACTGTATGTCCCCTCAAACTGTAAGTGTGGATCTAATGAATTAAGCCAGATATGAAAATTGTGAAGTGTTTCAACTGAACCTTTCCAAATTACAAGAACATCATCGATGTAACGCTTCCAAAGACAAACATTAGATTGATATGGATGAAAATTCAAAAATTTAGCTTCAAAATCAGTGACATATAAATTTGCCACGTCCGGTGCCATAGGGGACCCCATGGCCACCCCTTTTATCTGTTTATAGAAAACCCCCTTGAAACAAAAATAATTTTCTGTCATTGCCAGGGATGCAAGTTGAGTAAGAAAGTAAGTAGGTGTGCGTGTTGGTTTTGGTCTCTTGATTAAGGTATTTGCTAGTACCTCTAGCGCTGCATGTTGAGGGATGTTCGTATACAGAGATCTAATGTCAAATGTAACTAAGACCATCTGATTGTGAAAACCTTGAAATTGCTGAAGGATTTGTATGACCGTATGACCGATCGTTCTACACTTTTGAGTAAGACAACAAATTCACACACAGATAAAATTGTCTGTGCCCTAACTTTTTCAGGACAGTCTAAGGCTATTGTGAATATCCTCAAACAAGAGTGGCATCTTCTTACCACCATACCTTCTTTTGCCACTAAGCAGCTAATGGTTGCCTATAAACGGTCATCTAACTTAACTAATCTTTTGGTTCCATCCGCTCTTCCAGTTTCAAGACCGTCGCCCATAGTGAAGGGACATTATAGCTGTGGTAAGTGCTCAGTTTGTGTACATGTTATCACGGTCAAAAATTTTTTCACACATGTTTCCTCTGGACGGAAACTGTATTTACAAAATTATTCTAATTGTAAAACCATCAACGTCATTTACCTCATTCAATGCCCCTGCAATAAATTATATATAGGTAAGACTCTTAGACAGATCCGCACACGTATAATAGAACATAGAAGTAATATACAGAGGTGTCAGACTGAAAAACCATTAGTTTCACACTGGTTGCAATATAAACATACTATTAGTGACATAAAATTTGCAGTCATTAAAACAATTATTCCACATTGGAGAGGAGGCAACATTGATCAAATATTGTTAAAATTTGAGCAACGCTTCATTTATGAGCTTAACACATTAGAACCACATGGTCTAAATCAGGAAGTGGATCTTGCAGTTTTTTTGTAGTACACCTGATCAATAAAATCATTTCCATGCATATATAGGAGTGATTTTTTAATATATTTCCATTACATCCAATGGTTTTATAGTGATGGTTTTATCTATAGCTTTTATACGAAAATAAACTGTGAGTTATTCACACAATACTAGTCTTACATTATATCTTCCCCTTTTTTAGAAATGTCATGTTGATGTGTTATTTTTTTGACTTTGAAGCTCCTCCCATCGCATCGATCCACCCCCTTTTTTTGGCGGGAGAATCGGCGTTTTAAAAGAACCGGTCTTCATTTGTCCTCCCCTTTCATTTGCAAGCAACTGATGTTGTGGACTAATCTCACTGACGGAACCCCTGTTACAGGTTTGATTTCTGGTTTTGAAATGTAACTTCCTTTGAAGATTTTATATACAATTATACATACATATATCTACTTTGGTCGTTCCAGAACACGTAGAAGTGTCTTACCGATTTTTTACTTATTTTCAACTGTCTTTGTCGTTGCAGTGCCGACAAACTTACTGGTTTTAAATTTCCGGTTCACTCATACATGTACATTTGATACAATCTTTTGGGTAAGTGTGACTCTTTTAAAATGCGTGTTCATGTGAACCCCAAGACAATTTCTAAAATCCCCGTTTGTTTATCTAAGTTTAAACATATGGTTTCACTTTGCTCTACGGGCTACAATACACATCACCCGATTAGCGATTATCGTGTTGAGCACTAGGTCTTTTGAAATCCACGTTTTTTAGCGACACTTTTAAAGCAACGTCAATTGTGTTTTGTATTCAGTTGCACACACTGCCATGTTAAACAGAGTAGTCAGCCGTTCGTTTTCCATCAATAAGTTTTTCCGATTGGCGTTTATTTGTTCTTGCAACCCGCACTCCTATGTGGCACGGTTACATGCCGGTTTAAATATTCTTGCAATTCTAACTCTATTCGGATGTGCCGTGATAGCTTCAAAACTGTTTGGTGACCCTACAAAAGATGCTCCTTCATTCTGTTTTTATCTTGGCAGAAATATATAGCAATTCACTATTCCCATCCCCCACGGAGTCTCTTTTTTCGAGTAGTCTCCAGCCATCATTTTTGAAAGGTTAACATTAAAAACCTTTTCATACAGCATTTGGATATTTAACTTTAGGAGCTTTCCAGCTAATGAGAATATTATGAGATGCAATTTATCACTTTCTAATTTATTAGCTCTTATTGTGGTATCTTATTATGTATTTATGTATTTTATCATTACTATTTTATTTTAATGTTATTATTATCACTCTTACCATCATTGCCTCACATTATCCATCATGCATGGTGTTATGTTTTTATCTCTTTTTAACAACTTATCTATATAGTCATACATATACATATTATATTTTTAACATATTTTCTATAATATTTATTTATATGTTGATCTTGATGTTAATTGAATTATATTATTTAGCATAATCTTGTTTTTCAATGTATAATTCCCCATTTCTTCATCCAGTTTGCCAATTCCCTGGCAATATTTTTATCTGTGGTCTCTCAGCCCTGCGTTTTGGTTGTTTTGTTTCATTTTGAGTTTTAATTAATTTTTACTTATTGTCTTATCATATGTTTATCATAAAGTTTGTATGTTCAAAGGAATGTTTGTCTCTCTATCACACTACATGCCAGGTGCGTTATTTTAATGTTTTTAATATATTTTTAATATTGTCATTTTAATAATCATTCATCTATTTTTTTATTGTTATGTATATGAAGATAGATTTGTATCCCTTCCCCCTGAAGAAGGCGTTGCCGAAACGCGTTGGGGTCTCTATACAATAAAGAAGAATCTGTTCATCCAACGTCTCCTGCCTCTTGTGACTCTCTGATCTCCTGCAGGAGCCTCTGCTCCCTTTGTGTGCCCGGTTCTTCTAGGTGCTGGGCCAACATTACCAATACAGGGTCCTCCCCTTCGGCCTATCTTCGGCCCTGAAGTGTGTTGCTGTGTTGGTGGCCCACTTATGCCAAAAGGGCCTCTGCATTCTCCCCTACCTTGATGACTGGCTCCTCACGGCCCCTTCACCAGAGACCTGCAGTATGGCGATCACCAAGGCCATCAACCTCCTGTCCTCTCTAGGATTCCTGGTGAACTACCTGAAGTCCCACCTCCAAACCACCCAATGCCTGGAGTTCATTGGGGCACACATCAACACTACAATGTCCAGAGTCTCCCTCCTGGTACACCACAAAGATACCATCATGGCTGGCAAAGAGTGTCTCCTTGGCAGACTGGACCACTGCCCGTACCCTCCTCTGCTTCCTGGATCACATGGCAGAAAAACCACAAGTAATGCCCCTAGCAAGGCTGCACACACAATGCCTGCAGTGGCACCCTTGCAGCCATTGGAACCAGCACTCACAACCACTGTCCACACGTGTCCCTCTGGGCAAGGGGGTCAAGATCTCCTCTGGTGGACCCTCCTGGTCAACTTCGAGGAAGGCAAGCCCCTTCAGCAGCCACCCCACCACCTGGTCATCACCACGGATGTCTCCACCACACTCTGGGGTGCCCACATGGAACACACACAACCAAGGAGTCTGGACTATGAAGGAGCAAGCATACCACATCTACACCCTAGAACTCAAGGCCATCCGCTATGCTCTGACAGCATTCCAGTCCCACATCACTGACAAGAATGTTCTGATACAAAACGGACAATCAGGTGGCCATGGTCTATGTCAACAAACAAGGGGGAACAGGCTCCTGCTCCCTCTGCAGAGAGACACTCCAACTCTGGGCCTTCGCCCTCTCCAAGTGCTGCCAGGTACGTGCCACTTACCTACCCAATATGAAGAATAACAGACTGAGCTGCCAACTGGCCCCCCAAGTGGACTTCAAGTGATGGGGGCACACACAGGTGGACCTGTTCACCACAGAGGAGAATGCGAAGTGCCGCCTCTTCTTCTTCAAACGCCATCCATCAGGAGCCTCGCCTTGGATGCCTTCCATGTGTTGTAGGGGGAGTGGTTACTAGTGTACGCCTTCCCACCCACCCTGCTCATCTCCAGAACCCTGCAGAAAACATTGCAGGACAAGGCACAAATCATACTCATCGCACCCTACTGGCTGAGCAAATATGGTTCCCCTTCCTATGCTGCCTCGTCATGGAGCTACCAGTTCGCCTTCCCCTGAAGCCAGCACTCGTCACACCCAGGACAGTGGAATGACCTTGCACCCCATCCTACCTGCACTCATCTTGATGGCCTGGAAATTGAAAGGCTGACGCTATCCTCTCTCTGCTTGTCCATGCAGGTACAGTAAGTAATCCTCACAGCCAGACTCCCCTCCACAAGAAACTCCTACAGCCTGAAGTGAAGGCACTTCAGCATCTGGTGTGCTTTGAGGGGACTGGATCTGGTGACCTGCCCAGTTCCCCAGGTCATGCACTACCTCACTCACCTTTTCGACAGCGGGATCAAGACTCAGTCCATCAGAGTCAACCTCTCTGCCATAGCCGCCTTCCATGACCGTGCCAACGATGACTCCATCACCACGCTCCCACTGGTGGCCCGCTTTATGAAGGGACTTAACAACTTGCGCCTGGCTATATGACTCCCAGTCCTGCATTAGGACCTGAACATTGTCCCCTTCCAGGTAATGCAGAAGTCATTCAAGATACTCCACTCAACAATGCTCAAGTACACCTCATGGAAGACCCTTCTGCTCTTAGCCATCACCTCCGCCAGAAGGATCAGTGAGCTACAGATCCTTGTGGCCCACCAGCCTCACACACAGCTGCACAGAAACCACATCACCCTGTGCACCCGCCCAATGTTCCTCCAGAAGGTCTCCTCGGCCTTCCACATTAACCAAATGGTGGAGCTACCCACCTTCTACCCAGAGCCTCATGCCTCCCAGGAGGAAAGAAGCTCCACATCCTCAACTGTGTCGGGGCCCTACATATCTACCTCCACGGGACACTATCCCTGCAGAAAGGGGCACAGCTCTTTGTCTCCTTTTAACCTAACAGACTGGGATGCCCAGTCATGAAGAGAACCCTGTCACAATGGGTGTTGGACTGCAACACCTTCTGTCACAACCAGGCAGGTGCACATGCCACGGCCAAGGTCAGAGCCCACCAGCTCCATGCCATGTCTGCCACCATCGCCAACCTATACTCCATACGGGTAACTGACATTTGCAAGGCCACCACCAGGGCCTCAGTGCACACCTTTCAGAAGCACTTCTGCCTCGACTTCGAGGCACAAGCAAACAGCTCATTTGGCTGGATGGTCCTGGCAGCAGCAGCTCCCATCAGACACACAAGTGAGGGGCCCAGGAATGAAATGCCCAGGAATCCCCCCAATGAACCCTGGAGACAGACTTTAGGCCTACTACTATGTGCCTTGTCTGGCGGCAGTGACAAACTGTGTTAGAATTGAATTGTTTGTGTTGAAGCTATCATTCAAGGTGTATTGTTCAAGTGTGAAGTGTTCAAGTTGACTGTTCAATGCCCTTCCCAGTTGGTAGTTTCTTTTTTTTATTTTTTTTTATTAAGTTTACAATTGATATAACAACCAACCAAAAGAAAAGGACAATCCTAGGACATAGATTAAATTCAACATTATACAAAAAAGGAAATGCAAGAAAATTAATACTGATTAAGCCCACATTACTGGGACCTGAGAAGTGATATATAAAATAAGAAAAAAAAAGGAAGAAAAAAAAAGGAAGAAAAACAAGGCTTTAAAGAAAAAAAAGCCTACAACAAGGAGACACAATTAATTACTCATCCCCTGCTGCTTGCTCTAAGCCCTGCCTGTCGACAATAAATTGCTCCAAGTAGGCAACATCTGAAAAAACATAAGTTGCACCACTATAAGTCACAACACATTTGCAGGGGAATCGGAGGAAAAACGTAGCACCCAGCTTAAGAACACGAGGCTTCAAGGCTAAAAAAAGCCTCCGTCTAAGTTGGGTGCTACGTGCCACATTGGGGAAAATATTCACTCTGTGTCCACAAAAAACTGTTGACTTATGTTTGAAAAAGGCTTTCAGGATTCTCTGTTTAGACTCCAAAGATTTCAGCACAACAATTAATGTGGACCGAGAGTTAATTACATCGGCAGAGTCTTCAAGAAAAGCTGTTAAATCTGAAATGGAGGGCTCAAGCACATCGAGCTCACCTTCAGAATTCACAGTACGTTTAAAGCGTGAAACACAATACAAATGAGACACCTCAATAGGATCCATTATGAGCAAAACTTCCTTCAGGTATTTCTCAAATAAAATTTTAGGAGAAAGAAGAGAAGTACAGGGGAAATTCAGGAGTCGAAGATTACAGGCACGCAAAGTATTTTCAAAAGCCTCCAATTTAGCATGCATTATCAGGGAATCTTTAATGCCCCCCACATTAGTCGATTGTAACATAGAGACCTGTGACTCTAATCTAACGACAGCCGAATCCACTGAAGAAACTTTATCACTTAACTGCTGAAAAGTCGAAATGGCTTCTTGTGAGAAATCACACAGGGAACCAAGAGTAGAGGACAACTTAATATTTATACCCTGTATAGCAGCCCAGAGATCCTTTAAAGTAATCTCTTTATCCGGTAACAAAGGGGAAAGACCAGAAAGGTCTCCCTCCTTTGCTAACCTAACCGGCGTAGGCAAAATAACCCCACAATTAGAAGTTGCTCTTACCGAATCAATATCTTTCCCCGGTGATGCTAAGGATACTAATGTGGCAGGGCAAGAAGGCGGGGTCCTCCCTCCAGAACTAAGAGAAGGACCCTCAGGGGAGGACTGCGCTACCGGGCGGGAGATAAAATGCTTGTCAAGAGGGCCCACGACGGGGGCGTTATCAGCGGGCATACCTTCCACTCGCCCCGCTTTCACTTTCCTCTTCCCCATTAAATTCTTACAGCGGATAAAACATACAAAATAAATGACAGGAAAAGGATCGCAAGCGTCTTCCGCCTCAGTGACACCGAAGGGGCGTGTCCAGCCCCTTTGAACACGCCCCTTTGAATCACGCTCCGCGGTCACAACCAAGAAGATCATATATACATATAGGGTCCTCGCTGAATATAGCTGTCCCCACGCTGCCCGCCCAACAGTTAAGGGGGAGGCAAGCGTCTCAGCAAGGCACCAAGCGGTGGCAGTTCCCGGGGCTCACGAGCAGGCCCCCTTCACCTCCAACTCAATCACACCAGGTCCACTGGATAGACGGCAGAGCAGGTTTTATTCTCTCATCAGGGTCCTCGCTGAAGATAGCTGTCCCCACGCTGCCTGTCCAACAGTTAAGGGGGAGGCAAGCGTCTCAGCAAGGCACCAAGTGGTGGCAGTTCCCAGGGCTCACGAGCAGGCCCCCTTCACCTCCAACTCAATCACACCAGGTCCCCCCAGTTGTTAGTTTCAATTAAATCCAGTTCCTGGCACATGGTGTACTGTCATCCTAGGGCACACTCAGCTACAGTACCCGCATGGGATGTATTCCTCCCTTATCCACTACAATACATGCCAGACAGTGCAACTCGGGAGGCACCAGGTATGGCTGATGCATCCTGCTTGTCCCAGGAGAAAGTGAGATCACTTATCTGTAACGGGGGTTCTCCATGGACAGCAAGATAATTCAGCTACACATTCTCTTCCACCTCCCCTGGATGAGGTCAGCCTCACGTCTGGGATTCCCGCCTATCTAGTGGCAAACTCACAGCTAGACACATACTGGCTAGGTAGGGATGGGCCAGGAGGTAGGGCTACCTTGGCATATGCTCAGAAAGGATAATTTTTCTGAGCTCAGGAGAGCACTTTCGTCTATGGTGCCATTAGATGACATCACCAGGTGTGGCTGACTAATCCTGCTGTCCACGGAGAACCCTTGTTACAGGTAAGTAACCTCGCTCTCTGCCCAGTTCCATTCTCCTTTTTGCATCTTTGCAAACATGTAAGAAAACAATGCTGACCCTCATTTGTAGATCAGATTTCAGCAGTGATCTTTTGTCACATCCAAAATAAATAGTGTAGGCTCTACACAGCCAAAATCCAACTATAATCACACTTAATCTGCAGCAGCTGGATCTACCTCTTTAGCAGATGCCTTTTCCTCTTCATCTTCCTCATTTCCTCCAGCTGGCTCAGAGCTCTCTGTCCAGGGCTGAAGACCATTTCTGTAAAGACAGGGATGAGCAAAGGCAGTGAGGACTTGCATTGGGAAAGCATAGAGTTGCTCTATGCAGCGCTGTGCCTTTACCCAGAGAAGGCTTTTCTCCTGAGAGGTTCTATGCGGTACTTCCATCGTCTGCCCACACTCTGAGTGCTCTGTGGATACAGGAAGAAAGACGGCAGTACCAGTGGAAGGAGAAGGTTATGTTTTCAAACATACTGTACATATTCTGGGACTTTGAGGGGCCAAACCAAAAGGCTATGTTCTTCTGTATCCATTTGCAAAGTTTATCCAGTCTAAGTGTGGGGATAATGATAATTTTGGATTTATCTAGCTCTTTCACCAAACCAGAGTCCTAAGGTGCTTTGCAATTTAACGTTTCAAATCAGGCATGATGCCACTTCATAGCTGGCGATGCTGACTGCATATATGTGGCTAAAGTTAGGAAGAATAAAGGCTATCCTAACTTTAGCCGCTTTAGCTAACCAGGCAGTGGCTGAATATTGACGCTACCTGGATAGCTTCAGCGTTATCTGGCTAACTCAGATATTTAGGCCAGTGGCCAGATATAACCCCAGCACTGAATATCCGGGTCTAAGTTAAAGCGGTGAATGTTGCTTTCAAACCTCTCTCATGCAGAGTCATTGTGGATATCCTGAAAATCTGATTGGCTGGGGGTCCTCCAGGACGGGTTTTAGATTGAATGCTCTAGGCTATGCTGCCAGCCCTGCTTTAAACCAAGCAAATACGACAAGATATCACATAGGCACAGCATTTACTATCTAGCTACATAACTAATGCAAGTGACTATCGAGTCATTTGCCTGCTGTGCTGCATTTACATAGTACTGAATAAGAGTGATTCAGCGAGAAAACCTTAACTACAATGAAGGATGATACTTACTGCTGTACCTGAATGTTACCTGCCTCGAGCTTAATGTAAAACAATAAGTGCTAGCAAGGACCTCCTGGTGGTAAAGGCTGTCCCAGAGAAAGGACCTACTAAGGGACTGTTCTTCACTACAGACTGTTCCCTGCAGGTCCCAAAGAGTGACATTTACCATCAGTCTCACAAACAGTTTCTCCCAGTTTCCGATTCTCTGAAGTTGAACCATATGCTGGAACTGAAAAATCAGAAATGCAGCCGCCATTATTCAAAGCGTGAAAAGTACCGAGACCACCAGCCTACTGTCATAAAACATTTAAACCTTGTATGTTTGTGTATCTATGCATGCAATTGCCAGAATTTCTAGTGACCTCTTTACTACTACTGCTACTGAACATTTGTATAGCGCTACAAGACATACGCAGCGCTGCAGAGACACCTGTAAAAGATGGTCCCTGCTCATCAGAGCTTACAATATAGTCAAGACAGACAACACAGTAACTGTAGATGTGGGATACATCTAGGGGAAATGGCAAGGAAACACAAAGGAGATTAGGTGAGTCAAGATCCGAAGGTAGCCTCAAAGAGGTGAATTTTCAGTCTGGATTTGAAAAGGACCAGAGAAGGCGCCTGACGTACAGACTCAGGTGGTTTGTTCCAGGAATAAGGAGCAGCAAGGTGAAAGCAGTGAAGTCTGGAGTTAGCAATAGAAGAGAAAGGCACAGATAGAAGTAATTTGCCAGAAGAGCGGAGTTCCTGAGGAAGGCTGTAGGGCGAGATAAGAGAGGAAAGGTAGTGAGCAGCTGCAGAGTGAATGCACTTAAAGGTCAGCAGGAGAAATTTGAACAGGATACGGAAACGGATAGGGAGCCAATGAAGTGACTTGAGAAGAGGGGTAATATGAGCATGACGAGGCTGGCGGAAGATTAGCTGTACAGCAGAATATTGAACAGATTGAAGGGGAGAGAGATGATTCAGAGGGAGACCAGCACTGCTACAATAGTCTAGATAGAAGGTGACTAAGGAGTGGATAAGTGTCTTAGTAGTGTGTTGCGAAAGGAATGGGCAAATTTTGTTGATGTTATATAGAAAGAAATAGCAGGTTTTAGCTATCAGTTGGATGTGTGTGGAGAAGGAGAGAGAGGAGTCAAAGACGACCTCAAGGTTGCGAACTGAGGAGATAGGGAGGAGTAGAGGCCAGTACTCAATGTTCATCCTCCTTGACCTATCTGCTCGTTTTGACCTTATTAATCACAGTCTACTCCATGATACTCTATCCTCACATGAATTTCAGCATTCTGTTCTATCTCAGTTCTCCTCTCTCCCAATGAGCTTAGGGAGGATAATTTTATAAAGCCGCCTAGGCAACATACGTGCATAGATGCTTTTATAAAATACCGTACCTGAGGAGGTCACGTGATGCGAGCACGGTAGTGGCCGCATCCTGAACGAGCTCCGCTCCCCCCTTAATTAAACCGGCGAAAATTGACCGTTTCCCACCGGAGAGGTGTGGGAGCCTTCAGAGCCACGTGCTTTTAAGAGCCTCACGCAATATATCACTTGCGGTGGAAGGAGTTGGCCATGGCTTCCGCAGTAAAATCCGCCCGAAAAGAAAGAGAGCGACTGGCGGGTGCGAGCAAGATGGTGGAGGCTGCTGGGGCACCGCACTCACCGAAGTCGACGGCCTTCCTTGATGAAGTGTCGGCTGCAGTAGCGGAGGCATTGTCTTCTCAATTTGCAGCACTGCATGAAAAAATGGATGGCTTGCAGACCTCAGTGGATACATTGGGGGGTCGACTTAGGGAAGTCGAGGAACGTTTGGGACAGGCCGAAGATGGCGCCGTAGCGTTGACACACGAGGTAGAGGGCCTGAAGACGCAAGTTGCTCAACAAGCGGCCAAACTCGATGACCTCGAAAACCGCGCACGCCGGAACAACTTACGGTTCATGGGTGTCCCTGAAACGGTGGCGGACAGAGATCTCCTTGAGTACCTGGAGACATTGGTGACGGAGCTCCTGGGTGAGGCCGACCCCGCAGAGCGGCTCTGTATTGAGAGAGTGCACCGGGTAGGGAACGCTCAGACCCGAGATCGCAGGCCGCGGATTGTGCTGGCCACATTCCTGCGGTTCCCTCTCAAAGAGAAGATTCTGCGGGCAGCGAGACAGAAGGGAGACTTCACCTACGATAATGTTAAGATTCGGGTGGCACAGGACTACTCGGTGGCTCTCAGCAAACAAAGGCGGGAGTATGCGCCCCTCTGTGAAAAACTTATTGCTGCGCAAATACGCTTTTCGGTGCAGTATCCAGCCCGACTACATGTTTTCCATCATAACACACACAGAGTATTTGAGTCGGCGACAGCGGCTGGGACTTACGTGGATCAAGTAGTGTCCCAAGCGCGGGAGACTCAGTCGGTTCCATAATGGACTTGGGACAATGTCCTTGTCTATTTAAATGTTTCAGTTTTAACATAGCATGTCTCTTGCTCTGGGGTAAATCTCGCCGTATTGGGGTTGACAGCGCAGCGGGCCTTAGACCCATCCGATGTCAAGAGCTTGGCCTTGCCGCTCTTTTAAGGGGGTTGGTGTAGGGGGTCCCCTATTAATGACAGCGGGAGGTGCGCATTGCCTTTTACCAAGATATGGGCCCTGACGGTTATTCCACTTATGTTAACTACTTGGCTACCTGGCCTAGTTTAATGCCTGGTTCCCAGGGGCCCCACAGCGGTACCGTGGGAGGATATCAACAAGTGTGCTTGGCCTCCCTGAGCGACAATACGAGGGGCGTGTTGGCGCTCTGTGGCTCAGCACATATTTTGGTCTACAGCTGTAATCATCTTTGAGTTAACCTGATATGCATGATAATGCTGCTGCTTTCTGTTTCTCATGGGATTCTGTTTGATTGTATTAGTGGTAATTACCCAGCTATTGTGCTATTTCTCAGTGGGCTGTGGTCTGGGGAAAATCTAGACCCCGCTCCCCCCTTTTTATAGATTCCCCATGCTATGGGCCCTGACAGTCACCCCCGTTTTATTGTCTATCTGGTGGCCTGGCCCAGTTTAGTGCCTGGTCACTTACGTTGGCAGTTTTATGCCTGCGTGGGGGCCTAGATGGCCTTCCTGTTTTTTTTTTTGTTTTGTTTTTGTTTTTTGTTTTTTTCTCTCTCCGGGGGGCCTGCGAGATACCTTGGGATGACGTCAATCGGTATGCGTGGCCCGTGAGCGACGACACGTGGGGTGTGTCGGCGCTCTGCGGCTCTGCTCATCCTTTGGTTTATGGCTGTAACTACCTCTGCATTAATATACTGTGCCTGATAATGCCGATACTCTTTGTCTCTCATGGGCTATTAACTTGGTTGCTTTGCTGTAATTGACCCCTATGTTGTGATATTTTTTTTTTTTTTACTGGGCTGCTGTTCGGGGGGAATAATTCTGGGCCCCATTCTTTTTCTGCAGACTGGGCGGAGGATGGTTCAGTCTGGGTAGTTTATGGTTTGGGGCCAGGTGGGCGGGGACTGCTCCTGTGGTGAGAGGGGGGCGAGGGAAGCGGCGGTGGGTATGGCATTACCTGGCCCGGGGGGGGGGGAGCGGGTGGAGCTCAGTGGGACCTCAATAGTCTTTCTCGAAGGCGGGGAGGGGAGGGAGGCTTAAGGGTAGAGGTGAGTGGGGGGGGGGGTTTGAGGATTGGGTGGGGTGGGGGTATGAGTGCTAGGGGTCTTGAGGGAGGGAGGGGGGAGTGGGGGTAGGGGGGGTGTGGTTGCCACAACCAGGGATTGGCTCAGGCTACTCAATATTATGGAGGGAGTACTAGGGAACTACAGAGGAGTGTGGGGAGAGACTCTAGGCTGGGGGGGTCTCTCCATGACCAGGTGGAAAGTACCAAATCGGCATGGAGGTCAAGAGCAGCTGTATGCATGGTGAGGATTATATCATGGAACGTTTGTGGTTTAGGAACTCCTATTAAGAGATATAAAATACTTAAAGCCCTAGCTAGACAGCGGTGTGACATTGCGCTACTCCAGGAAACTCATCAAACAGCAGAGGAGCATGCAAAACTCGCCCGGGACTGGGTGGGTCAGGTCTGGGGGGCTCCTGCAGTGGGGAAGAAGGGGGGGGGTTGCTATTTTAGTGCATAAGAGACTGCGGTTCACGTTGCTCAAACAGGTCTCTGACCCTCGCGGACGTTTTCTCCTTTTGCATGGAATGCTGGATGCTCGGGAAGTCATTTTAGGAAATATCTATGGTCCTAACGTACCCGACCCTGATTTCTTTAATCGTATCGCAGCAGAAGTCGAACAATTACCCGACGCCCCTCTCGTTTTGGGCGGTGATTTCAATGGCGTTTTCGAAGCTGACCTAGATACTTCGCGGGAGGCCGGTACTCGGGAGAGACAGGTGTTATCTAAGATTATGCAAAGACTTCGTTCGAGACTTCATCTGGTGGATCCCTGGCGTTTATTGCACCCCACTGAAAAAGATTTTACCCATGTGTCCCGGGCACGAGGTACTAGTGCTCGCATTGATTATGTCTTAGTCTCAGCGGCTCAGTTTGCGTGTATTGAGGACGCTCAGATCGGTCCGCTTGAGATATCTGACCATGCCATGGTCTGGATTGAGTGGCAGGTAGGCAGCGGACAGGACTTTACTCGATTGTGGCGGTTCCCTCTCGATTTATATAAGGACGCTCAATTCCGGCAGTTTTTATATGACAGATGGCGGGAATTCGAGGAGAACCATAAAGGTCATCATGACGACCCTGAACTGGTATGGGAGACGGCCAAAGTGGTTCTCCGAGGAGATATTATTGGCTACGTAGCCCGGAGGCGCAGATTATTGAATGCGCAGATTGTTCGCCTCGAACAACAAGTAGCCTGTGCGAGACGCCTAGCGGGGCGTTCCCCCACAGCTTCAAATAGAAAAAGCTGGTGGGAGCTTCAGGTAGCGCTTAATGCCTTGCTGCATCAGCGTGCCAAGAAGTCTCTACTATACTACAAACATAAACTGTATTGCTTTGGGAATAAGCCAGGTAAATTGTTGGGGAGATGCCTGCAAGGGCAGAGAGGTACGCGGCTAGTGGCTGCCCTCCGCGATGGGCAAGGAAAATTACATAGTAGCACAGGCAAGATTAGTGTCATCTTTAGAGACTTTTTTTCAAGCTCTCTACCAGGCCGAGGAGATCGACCCCATTTGTATGGCCGATTATCTTAGTAAATTGGATCTGCCTCGGGTGACAGAGCAACAACGGGCACTCCTGGATCAACCCATTACCGTACAGGAAATACAGCAGGTGATTTTGAATGCGACATGCTATAAAGCACCCGGCCCTGATGGTTTTGGGGCCGAATTCTATAAGATACTGTCTGAGGGGGTAAGTCCGGTATTAGCGGAGACTTATCGGCAACGGGTGGGAGGGGAAGGGAGACGTTGGGGGGACAATCAGGCTTATATTACCCTGATTCCTAAACCGGGTAAGGACCACCTCCAGGCTTCGTCTTACCGGCCTATTTCTTTATTGAATTATGATATGAAGCTTCTGGCAAAAATATTAGCAGATCGGCTGGCAGTGGTTTTAGGTGATTTAGTACATGACGCACAGGTTGGTTTCGTTAAGGGCCGATATGCGGTACGCAATTTGCGTAAAATCTTAACATCTTTAGAGTGGGTGCATTTGCATGGCCTGCCCTCATTATTGGTGAGCTTCGACGCTGAAAAAGCGTTTGACAGGGTTAACTGGCGATATTTACACTCTTTACTGCCGCGATACGGGTTGGGAACGTCCTTCTGTGAGATGGTGCAGAGTCTTTATGAGCAGCCTACAGCACGCGTGCTGTGTAATGGAGTTTTATCTGATGCATTCGCCCTCTATCGGGGAACTAGACAGGGGTGTCCGCTGTCTCCGCTGCTATTTGTACTGGCTCTGGATCCCTTGATTCGAAGTGTGGAAATGATCAGGGAGATAGGAGGGGTGGTGGTTGGTGGCTGTGAGTTCAAAATCTCTGCTTTTGCGGATGATATGCTGGTACACCTAACTACGCCCCAAGAGTCTCTTGAGAGATTAATGCGCGAATTCCGGCTTTTTGGTAGCTTTACTGGTCTTCGTATTAACGAGGACAAATCCGAGGCCCTTGACGTGTCGGGCCAACTACGTGGGCATTGGCCTGGGGACTTTCCTTTGAAATGGGCCGATCGGAGTTTTATGTACTTAGGGATTGTCTTAACGCGGCTGCCTCAAGAATTGTATCCCCGTAACCTAGAAAAGATTTTGACTGGCATGAAAACACAGATGAGAGCTTGGCAACCCCTCCGTTGTCCCTATTGGGAAGAGTGGCTGCAGTGCAAATGGTTATTCTCCCTCGCATCCTGTATTGGTTGCAGACCCTACCAGTTTGGCTATGGAAGCGGGATCTACGCAGATTGGAATCTGAGATTCAGCGATTTCTCTGGAGGGGAGCTCGAGCCCGTGTTCCAATGGCGCGAATGATTGGCTCCTGGCGCAATGGGGGTATAGGACTACCAGATTTATGGCTGTATGCTTTGGCCTGCCAGGCGCGCCATGTGGGGGACTGGCTGGGTGAGACCAGTGTTTTTACCCCCCGTCTAATGGAAGCGGCGGCGGTGGCCCCATTGTCCTTGCTGGGGGTGTTGCATGCGGATCTTGCCCAATTGCCGGTCGGAGATAAGCGGAGTTTGCTGATATTGGCGGCTCGCCGTACCTGGCAGCAATTGAATAGTTTCTGGAATCGAAATTGGCGAGTTTCGTGTTGGCTGCCTCTCTGGGGGAACGCTAACTTTTCGCCAGGTTCTGAGACTGGTGGATTTCTGCGGTGGCGGGAGAAGGGGATACGTACTTTGGGCCACACCGTAGGATTGACGGGGGCCTGTAAGCCGTTCCCGGAGTTATGTACCGAGTATGACTTACAGCCATCCCACTATTTCACGTATATGCAGCTTTCCCATTATGTGGCCTCCTTACCTAGAGAAGAGCTTGCAGTGGAGCGTTCCGCGCAGCTTATAGAATTTTTTGGACTTGGGGAAGACTCCCCTCCCTCGATAGCCGGCTTTAAGAAACGGCTTGCGGGCTTTCGGGTTGCGCTGAGCTATGGTAACATGGAGCGGACCTGGGCGAGGGAGCTGGGCTTGGAGATACCGTTGGGGTCCATCCAGAAGGCCCTGGGACGGATTGCCAGGCTGGTTGAGGGGGCCCGCTGGCGGGAAATTCAATTTAAGGCAGTAACTCGGGTACATTTCTCACCTCGACGAGCCTTGCGGAGCCACCTTACCCAAGACGGGTCGTGCCCTAGATGCTCTGAGCCTCTGGCGGATTTAGCCCATATGTGGTGGGTCTGCAAAAAAATTCACCCCTATTGGAGGCGTATACATCTTTATTTAGTGGAACTGTTACAACAGCGCTTCCCGTGGTCGGGGTCATTGGTAGTGGTGGACAATTTGCCTCAGTCTTGCCCTAGTGGGCGGGGAGCCCGCCTCCTGGTGCGAAAGGCATGCCTAGTGGGGAAAGGCCCCATCCTACACCGATGGCGGGAGTCACTCCCGCCGACTTTTCTGGAGTGGCGCAATAGTTTTCACCAGCTGATGTTGGCGGAGTGTTGGCGGGCTAGGAGCCATGTCAGACGCTGGACCACTTTCATGCTGATCTGGGAACCTTACATCCAGCAGTTGGGACCGTATTGCAGGAATGCAATCTTGCAAGTGGGTCTCTAGCGCATTGGGTGTGTAGTTGGGGCCTTATGGGATAGAGTAAGATACTTTCTTGTAGTTCCCTGGATCCTAGTGGGCTTCCTGGTTGTGGCATGGTGCTTTGGGTGGGAGGGGGGGTTGGTGGGGATAGAGGCGGGGGGTTATAGTTCAAAAACGATTATAAAAGATTGGTTCTACTTTTGCTCTCCTTGGTTATTGTTTATGTGGGTTTATTTGTGCCGTGTCCTACGGCGGGGATAAGAGTACACCCTGCCATGGGCCTTGTTGTCTTGTTAATGTATTGCCTGTTATCTGGTGCTGAACCATAAATAAAGTTTATAAAAAAAAAAAAAAAAAATACCGTACCTGAGAGCTCCCATGCAGAGTTATATCTGCTCTGAGCCAGCAGCAACGTTGTACATATACTTGCCAGTAGGAATTGGCACATGGACATGTGTCGTATAAAGTACTTGCATGAGTGCTGATCCTACCCCTGATCCCCCCCTCTTCTCTGTTCTCAGGAACAACTACTCTTACCGTCTGGCTGGGCAGACTAGATGGACCATACTGGTATTTATCTGCTGTCATAAACTATGTTACCTATACATATGCTTTCATTTTGAAATGAAAGCAGCAATAGTGTGCCCTATTGTGCAATAGGGCATACTATTGAAAAAAACGATATGAAGATGAAAAAACCCCCAAAATAAAAACAACCCAAACCATTGTTTGGCCTGCACATCCCTACTATAGTCTCAAATTACTTATGAAAAATATCCCATAGGGGCCCTTATACTAACCTGTGTACTGGCTTTGCATCAAACGCATCAATAGTGCAGAAAACCGTGGTGCATTAAGGGCAACACCACCGTGTTAACTGTTGGGGATTTGAAAGAATGTTCCTATTAGTTAATGCACCGCACTGTGCCCTAACATGTGCCAAAATAAGCATGGGTGCGCTTACCTCCGTCTGCTAACTGCGAGCCTTGCAATTAGCGCAGGCACATGGACTACAAAGTGTTCGCCATACTCACTCTCTGCCCGTAACCCACCCACTTACCACCCCAACGTGCAAAGCACAGTTAGCACAGAAATTGGGCTGTGCTAACGGTGCTGGCCCCCATCGCTATCTGTTACTTTGTGCCAAAATCCACGATAAGTGCATAGCACACTTTAGTAAAAGGGCCCCTAATTCTTTCTAGGCTCTCTTTTCACTTTATACTTTCTCCTTTGGTTCTCTGATCTCCTCAAGGCTTTCAATACTATGCTGACAGCTCCCAGATCTCGCTCTCTCTTCTGGATCTTTCAATTGGAGTTCTTTAAGATTTCAGATTGCCTATTTGACATGAAGGCCCATTTGGCGTAGAACATTGAGATTGGAAATGAAACATTCAGATTGGTGCTGCAGAAGGAGTTGCTTGTAAAATACATGCAGGAGTGTGTGCGGACTTGCCAGCACGCACAGCGGGAGGTGCCATTTTATAAATCTATACATCACAAAAATGAATGCCAGCAACTCAGCATTTTCACGTGAAAGTGGCAACTGTATAACTTCCTTTTGCATCCAAGCTATGTTGCATACCTATATGTAACTACAAATGAAAATAAACTAGTGCATAAAAATACCAAATGTTGATATTATTCTGACCCTCAATGTAAGGAGTGTTTTCCTAGGTCTTTCTTTGTGAGGTTTATGCTTATTTATTTATTTATTTGCAAAGCTTTTCTATACTGCCTTTCCCAAGATCAAAGGCAGTTTACAAGTAATGAACAATTCACATCGAACATTTCACATTAAACAAAGGTAAAGGTACTTTCTGGACTCCTGATAGTGTTGTTGGGTCATTTTGAATTGGTTTATGCATTTTATTTGTTCAATAAATTTGTTATTTTGATGATAGGTCCTTTTTTATATTTGATACACTACATCCCTCTGTCCTTTCAGGCTTCTCATTATGGCTCTCTCCCGCCCCCCTAAATCCATCTGTCCTTCCCTTTTTTTGTTGTTGGCCCCGAAATAGTTGAGGCAGACAGCCCAGATCCCTCCCCTCCTCCAAAAAACTGAAGTTTCTTTCCTTACTCACCTGACCTTCCAAAAGCTGAAGTCGCCTAATCGCCACTGAAAGCTGGTTCTTTTTCCTTAAAAATAAAGTGCATCTTACTGTTACCAAGACAGATTCAGAACATTTTTTCTAATCATTTCTAACAGTTTGGTTACCTGCTCATCATTCCATCCCTATCTCTCATACCCCCAAACACAAACCCTGTCCCCATTTCCTCAGAGCCCCTATCCCAAATCCTCACATCAGGTCCTTGCTAGTCTCTCATCACTCACATTTCCACCCTGCTCAGATCCCATTTCAGTCAGGTTTGGCTGCTTTGGGTGATGAAAGACCACCTTGTCTACCTTTCTGTAGACAGTTTCCCACAAAGATGAAAAAACACGATTTGTAGCCAGTTTTGCTGTAGTGATAAAGAATTATTTTCTTCACCTTAAATATGGCGATGGACTCAGAGTTGCTGGATTAACACATCTACCTAGTATGGACCTGTATGATCAATCTCACCAGTGTCATTTTGCTCCACAAACTTGGCCAATTGGCTCTCTTCTGACTGTCCAGGTGTATCAATAGGATTTAGAATTAGAATAATGGAGTGAAGGAAATGTCAGATGGATAGCATAGTTGCTTACCTGTAACGGGGTTCTCCGTAGGTAGCAGGGTTATGCAGCCACGCTTGATTGCCAGCTTTCCCCTATGTTCATCCTGCACATACGTTCCCACCCAATTGTCCTTCTCCTTCAGTCTGTAACAGAGCAGTTGAGCACCACATAAAGCAGCAGCTGACTGTACTGCCTGCAAAGCGTAGAAGGCTTGGTTCCTTTCAATATTATCTGTATCTTAGCCCTTCCTGTATTTTTTTTAAGTTTTATTTTTTAATTTGAGTGGACGGTGGGCAGGTGAGTGTGGCTGCATAACCCTACTTCTACGGAGAACCCCTGTTATAGGTAAGCAACTATGCTTTCTTCGGAGACAAGCAGGGGGATGCAGCTGCACTCGATTGGTGAGTCCAGAGCCGACGGCCACTTATTGGTATGTTGCTGGTTGTAGCCTGGAATAGAATCTGGGAGGCAGAAGGAAACTAAGCAAAGAGGTTCCGGATGATGGTCTGGGTGAAGGCGAGGTCTGTGGTCGATGAATGGTCTAGGCCAGCGATGGCGAACCTATGGCACGCGTGCCAGCTGTGGCACGCGAAGGCCTTGCAGCTGGCACGCGGGAAGGTCCGCATTTAAAAGGTCCCAAATTTTTTAAAAAAAAAAACCAAACAAACCGGCTGCTTCTGCCGCGGCAGCCTCAAGAGCTCTGCCGCGGCAGCCTCAAGAGCTCTGCCGCGGGGCCCCCCCCCTGCCCGGCAGAGCCTCCCTGCATCATCTACCTTCAAGTCGCAAAACGCGGGCTTCTTTCAGAGCCGCGAGAGTTTCCTTTCTCGCGGCTCTCCCGCGAGAAAGGAAACTCTCGCGGCTCTGAAAGAAGCCCGCGTTTTGCGACTTGAAGGTAGATGATGCAGGGAGGCTCTGCCGGGCGGGGGGGCCCCCGCGGCAGAGCTCTTGAGGCTGCCGCGGCAGAGCTCTTGAGGCTGCCGCGGCAGAAGCAGCCGCTTTGTTTGGGTTTTTTTTTTAATTTGGGATGATAGGGGGGAAGGGGGTTTAGGACTGGTAATGGGCTATGGTGGGGAGGCTAAGACTGGAAATGGGCTGATGGGGGGGGGTTAGGACTGGTAATTGGCCGGGGGGGGGTTAGGACTGGTAATTGGCCATGGGGGGGGGGCTAAGACTGGAAAGGGGCTGATGGGGGGGGGGTTAGGACTGGTAATTGGCCAGGGGGGGGGTAGGACTGGTAATTGGCCGGGGGGGGGGGGGTAGGACTGGTAATTGGCCATGGGGGGGGCTAAGACTGGAAATGGGCTGATGGGGGGGGTGGGTAAGGGCAGGTAATTGGCCAGGGGGGGGGTTAGGACTGGTAATTGGCCGGGGGGGGGGGGGTAGGACTGGTAATTGGCCGGGGTTAGGACTAGTAATGGGCCATGGGGGGTGCTAAGGCTGGAAGTGGGCTGGTGATGGTGATGGTGATGGTGATTGGGGGGGGGTAGGACTAGTAATGGGCTATGGGGGGGGGCTAAGACTGGAAATGGGCTGATGGGGGGGGTTAGGACTGGTAATGGGCTGATGGGGGGGTTAGGACTGGTAATGGGCTATGGGGGGGCTAAGACTGGAAATGGGCTGAGTGGAAGGAGGGCTTGAACTGCAAATAGCTGATGGGATTGGGGCTTGGAATGGAAATGGGTTGTGAGGGGGAGGGAGCTAGGACTGGAAATGGGTGAGGGGGGGCTAGGACAGGAAATGGGCTGATGGAGGGGCTAGAATAGGACTGGAAATGGGCGGTGGGGGTGTGCTAAGATTGGAAATGGGCTGTGGTGGGGGTTTGGATTGAAATGGACTCATGAAGGGGCTAGAACTGGAAGTAGGCTCATGGGGGGCTTGGATTGGAAATGGGCTGAGTGGAGGGGAGCTAGGATTTGACATGGGCTGATGGTGGGGCTAGGAAAGGACTAGAAATGGGCTCATGGGGGGCTGGGTTTGGAAATGAGCTGATGGAGGGACTCGGATGGGACTGCAAATAGATGGGGGAGCTAGGACTGGAAATGGGCTTATGGGGGGTTAGGACTGGAAGTGGGTTGATGAGGGGGGGCTAGGACTGGTATTGGGTTGGGAGGTTGCTAGGACTGGAAATGGGTTGGGGGGCTGCTAGGACTGGAAATGGGCTGATGCAGGGACTAGAAGGGAATGGATGCTGGGTGAGGCTGGAACTAGAAGGGAGCTGGTGTTGGGGGAGGATTAGAATGGGATGGGGCTGGGAGAGTAAAATGGAGAGGGGAAAAATATTTTGTGGGAGGGATAAAAAATCTACAATTGGCCGGGTATTGGGAGAATAAGTGGGGATTGAGGATGGAGGGGTAAATTTTGAGTAGATGAAATAGGAATGAGGAAAGAGCAAAAGGAGAAAGATTAGTATGTTAAAGCAGATGTAGAGAGAGAATGGAAAAAAAAACCCAAGAAGACAGAAGAAAGGACAAATGGACAGCAGATGGAGAGTTAGGAGAAGACACGAAGAAACCAGAAGAAAGTGGCTGGAGCAATTGCAACTGAAAAAAATGCACAAAAGGTAGAAAAATATCTCTTTATTTTGAATTTATTAACTGGAATATGTCAGCTCTGGGAAATGTGCATCATTAATTTTTGCGCTTTGTTTAGTACAAGAGGAAATTAATTTATAGTTTTATTTCTACAGTGTTGTTGTATATTCCAAGTTTGGCTTTTGGGGTTCCCAGTTTAATTATTGTCTTCCTGTTTTTAAATTGTGATTCCTTGTTTGGTGATGGTCTGTTCTGCATGTGTAACTGAGCTGAGGTATTCTGTTTATATAATTCCTATTTGACATTGCCACTTGTTCTTTCCCCAGTAGGTCATGTATTGTTGTTCTCTGAAATGTATTGGTTTAATATTTGCAGTGTTGCCTTTTGATAGTTAGGGTATGGTGCTTTGTGAGTCCTGGTAGTACTGTTAGGATACGGCGGGTTTGCTATGGGTTCTAAATGGGCAGCGTTTGTAGTAGTTCCTAATGTGCCTGGCGGTTGGTACTGGATTATAGTAATGTAGAAACCTTTTAGTCTTTCTTTATCCATATACTCATTAAGAGGCATGTTTACTAAAAGTTAGTGTATGGTAACATTATGCAAATATTTATGCAAATGAGGCACCTTATGCAAATGAGGCTTTAATGGACGTGCTGGCACTTTGAGGAAATTCTTTGGTTTTGTGCGGCAGTTTGGGCACTCGGGCTCAAAAAGGTTAGCCATCACTGGTCTAGGCTATAGTGCTTTGCAAAGGTATGCACAGAAGACCAGGTAGCCACTTTGCAGATGTTCTGAGGAGGAATAGAGGCTAAGTTGGTGACTGTAGCCACTGTAGCACAAAGGCTGTGAGCACCCACCTATCCAGTAGGTGTGCGACTGGCTTGGGTGTAACAGAAGAATATGCAGTCTGCCATCCAGGAGGAGATAGTCTGTTTTGATGTGGCTTTGCCTGGGTTATTGGGGGTTAAAAGTCACAAAGAGCTGTGAAGCTTGACAAACATCTTGTGTAGCTTTAGGTAGTAAAGCAAAGCCCAGCGACAGTCCAGGGAGCACAGAGTGTGTTCTGGAGAGTCCAGTTGTGCTGCTGAAAGAAGGTGGGTAGGACAATCGATTGATTAAGATGAAAACTGGAGACTACTTTAGGAAGGAATTTAGAATGAATATGCAGAAGAAACTTGTCATGAAAAACTGCGTACATGGACGATAGTGCGCAAGGGCTTGTAGTTCGCTGACTAGCCTTGCGGAGGTGACTCCTATAAGGAAGGCCATTTTCCAGGTGGGATGTTTTAGGGGGTTCAAACGATGGCGTCAGAAGCTTGGAGAGGATGACATTAAGGTCCCACACTGGAGCAGGGGGCTTAAGAGGAGGTTTGGTATTCGTCAAGCCCTTCATGAAGTGAGTAACTAGGGAGTGCAGAGAGATGGGTCTGCCATCCTCGTGTCTATGAGTGGTTGCAGTTGTTAAGAGATGGTAGCAGACTAAAGAGGTTTGGAGACCGGAGTCAGAGAAGTGCAACAGGTAGGTAAGGATGTGATTAAGGGGACATGACACAGGGTCAAATCCCCGCTATCCAGTCCAGCAGGTGAAGCAAAGCCATTTTCTGTGATAGGAACACTGGGCCGAAGGATGGCTTGGACAGCTGCTGGGATGACATCCTAGGTTTCTGTCAGTTGCTCAGCTTCCATGCAGCTAGTGCAAGGGACTGTAGGTTGGGGTGCAGGAGGTGATCCTCTTGTTGAGTCAGAAGGAAAGGATGAGGGTCTAGGGGCCAAGGGCCTTGCTGCGCCACAGCCAGGAAGTGAACATATGATAAGAACATAAGAGATGCCATACTGGGTCAGAGCAAGGTGTATCAAGCCCAGTATCCTGTTTCCAACAGTGGCCAATCCAGATCACAGGTACCTGGCAGGTTCCCAAAAAGGCACTCTTGTTCCACAATGCTTGTCCTGGGGCAAGCAGTGGATTTCCTGGGTCCTCTTTAAAAATGGTTTATGGACCTTTCCTCCCAGAACTTGTCCAAATCTTTTTAAACCCAGCTACACTAATAACTTTTACTATATCCTCCGGTAACAAATTCTAGAGTTTGATTATGTGTTGAGTGAAAAAATATTTTCTCTTATTAGTCTTAAATGAGTACATTGTAGTTTCATTGCGTGTCCCCTAGTCTTTCTACTTTTTGATGGCATAAACAATCGATAGGATACCATATTTGCCTGGGCCATTGTGGAGTTATGAGGATGAGCAAAATCTTTTCCATTCTGGCTTTGAGGAGGGTCTGTGAGATGAGTGGAAAGGGAGCAAACGCATACAGTAGGTGATGTTTCCTGGAGATGAGGAAAGTGTCGAAAGCCCATCTGTGAAGTCTGGGATGAATGGAACAGTAAAAGGGACATTTTGCATTCTCATCTGAAGCAAAGAGGTCCGCATTCAACGTCCCCCATGCTTGGAAGATGGAGCAAGGATGTTTTGGTTCAGCAACGATTCACGAGGGTCTAGGCAGTAGCTGACAAAAGTCCGCCAACTGATTTTGGGATCCCCAGATGTAGGGATACTCCGATGGAGCAAGTGTAGAGCCAAGGGCATGTCACTTCGCAGTAGAGTTGGAGGGATCCAGATTCCCCCCTGCTTGTTTATGTAGAACATGGTGACCTAATTGTCCGTCTGCACAAGAAGGGGCTTGCTGCGGACCCAGGTTTGAAAAATGCTGAAAGCATAGAAGACTTCTCTGAGTTCTAGTAGGATGATGCGTAGAAAGGATTTCACTTGAGACCATCTGCCCTGGGTGGTGAGAAGTAGTAGATGTGCTCCCCGACCCAAGTGTGAGGCATCTGTGGTTAGAGTAAGCTGGTGCGGCGGATCAAGGAAGGGCCAACCACTCGTGAGGCTAGTGGGAGTGGCCCACCAATGGAGGGACTGACACAGAAGGAGCTGACCAGGGCCTGACAAGGGCACTCGATGCTGCAGGGACTATGTATGCTGATTCCAGTTGAATTTGAGATGCTACTGGAAAGGGCACATGTAAAGATGAGTCAAGTGGACAATGTGTACCAAAGCTGCCATGTCCCCTAGGAGTCAGAGAATCGTGCAGGCTGAAGCGCTCTGGAGTCGCATGAGTTGAGAGCTGAGGTACTGTATGACGGTCATTCTGCTGTTGGGCAAGAAGACTCGGAATGCCTTGGTATCTATCTGAGCTCCAATGAAGTTGAGGGTCTGCCGAGGCTCCCACTTGGACTGCTGTAAGTTGATGATGAATCCGACTGTCTGCAAGAGGTCTGCGGTTGTGTGAACAGAGACCAGAGTAGAATGTTTGCGGGTCCAGAAATGAGCCAGTCATCCAGGTAAGGGTACATACAGAGGCCTTTCTGGTGCATATATGCTGCTGCTGCCGCCATTGCAAGGCACTTCGTAAATACATGCAGGGCGGAGGGCAGGCACTTGTACTGATAGTGCTCTGTCTTGAAGCATAAGCGAAGATATTTCCAGTGTCAAGGATTGATAGGAATATGGGTGTAAGCGTTCCTCAGGTCCAAGGAGGTGAGTCAGTCGTCTTTTCGCAACAGCGGGAGTATGGTAAGCTAGAGAAGTCATTTTGAGGTCGAGTATCAGTCGTAGGCCTCCAGACGTTTTGAGAATGAGGAAGGACCAGGAGTAGAATCCCTGGTTGTATTCCCGCACTGGAACAGGCTCTATAGCATGGTTGCATAGCAGGGCTGCAATTTCCTTCTGCAGGAGAGGGAGGTGGTGGGGAGGTAGGGTGTTGGGCGGGGGCAGTCTTGGCGTAGGAAAAACCATGAGATTAAGTTTGCAGCTTGATGCAATAATGGTGAGAACCCAGCAGTCTGTTGTGATTGATCACCAGGCCTCCTGGAACTGCTGGACTCAGCCTCCTACTGATAGATAGTCAAAAACTGGGAGCTGCCTTGGCTGGAAGCTCTGGGGCAGCTAAGATTGTTTTCTCTTACGCTGTCTGGGTTGTTGCCCATAGTTGGTGGTTGGCTGACGCTGAGCTGAAGCTTTAGGGTAAGGCTGAAAATGCTGAGAGGGTACAACTGCTGGAAGTACTGGTAATGATAGGCCCATTGGTATTGAGTATATTGCGGATGATGGATTGTTGGGTAGGCTTTTGAGGTTGAGCGGCGAGATCCCCTACAGTGGTGGAGTGATCTTTTACCTTTTAGAGTGCCTCCTGTGCCTTAGGCCGGAAGAAACTGTCCCCTTGACAGGGGGCATCAGCGAGGCGGTCATGGAGGTTCTCTCGAAGGTCTGAGACCTGGAGCTGTGCTATGGGTTGGCTGAAGATGGATGTGGCTACCAAGTCAAAGGCATCATAAGTGGTATGAATGATATGGTAAGAAAAGTAAATAAAAACAAGAGGAGAAGGAAACCTATTTGGTTTTCCAAAGAAGTGGCTACTCAAATAAAGGCAAAAATCACAGCTTTCGCAAAATTCAAAAGCTTGCAAACAGAAGAACACAGAAATGAACACAAGATCAAACTCAAAGAGTCAAAAAGAGAAATAAGGAAAGCAAAATCAAAGGCAGAGGAAAAGATAGCCAAAGATGTTTAGTGTGGCGAGAAAACTTTCTTCAGGTATATTCGGGAAAGGAAGAAGATCAGAGTTGGAATTGCAGGACTCAGAAGTGCTGGGAAAGGACTTATGGAAAGTGACATTGAAAAAGCAAAATTGCTAAACAAATACTTCTGCTCTGTTTTTACTAAAGAAAATCCTGGAGATGGACCAGCTGTGACACCCAAATATAAAAATGGGAATGAAGTAGATACCAAACCATTCACAGAAGATAAGGTGTTAGAAAAACTTGCTAAACTGAAAGTGGACAAAGCCATGGGACAGGATGGGATACATCCCAGGATACTGAAAGAGCTCAGAGAGGTTCTTGCAGGACCGTTAAAGGATGTCTTCAACAGATCCTTGGATACAGGAGAGGTTCCTCAGGACTGCAGAATGGCTGATGTCGTACCTCTACACAAAAGTGGTGACAGGGAAGAGGTTTCAAACTACAGGCCCGTGAGCCTTACCTCGGTGGCGGGAAAAGTAATGGAGGCACTCCTGAAAGAGCGAATAGTGAACTTTCTCAAAACCAACAGGTTGCAAGATCCGAGGCAACATGGTTTTACCGAAGGACGGTCTTGCCAAACAAATCTGATTGAGTTCTTTGACTGGGTGACCAAGGAACTAGATTGGAGGCATGCAATGGATGTCATCTACCTGGATTTCAGCAAAGCCTTTGATACTGTTCCTCATAGGAGGCTTGTCAATAAACTCAGTAGCTTGGGGATGGGTCCCAAGATGGTAAATTGGATTAGAAATTGGTTGACTGACAGACAACAGAAGGTGATGGTACATGGAGCTCACTCAGATGAAAGGAAGGTGATTAGCGGGGTGCCCCAGGATTCGGTCCTGGGCCCGGTACTGTTCAATGTATTTGTGAGTGATATTGCTGAAGGACTGAATGGAAAAGTCTGTCTTTTTGCAGATGACACAAAAATTTGCAACGGAGTGGACTCCCCAGAGGGAGTGGTTAACATGAGGAAAGATCTACAAAAGTTGGAAGAATGGTCTAATACTTGGCAACTACGATTTAATGTGAAAAAGTGCAGTGTCATACACTTGGGTAGCAGAAACCGAAGGGAAATGTACGTGATAGGGGGCGAGAGGTTGGTGTGCACGGTTCAGGAGAAAGACCTTGGTGTGATTATCTCTGATGATCTCAAGGTGGCAAAATAGTGCGACAAGGCAGTGGCAAAAGCCAGGAGGATGTTGGGCTGCATACAAAGAGGGAGTACCAGCAGAAAGGAAGAGGTACTTATGCCACTGTACAAGTCACTGGTGAGGCCTCACTTGGAATACTGTGTTCAGTTTTGGAGACCATATCTTGCAAAAGATGTAAAAAGACTGGAAACTGCTCAGAGAAAGGCGACCAAAATGATTTGGAGCCTACGTCAGAAGCTGTATCAGACGAGACTTGAAGACCTAAATATGTACTTTGGAGGAGAGGAGGGATAGGGGAGATATGATTCAGGCCTTTAAATACTTAGAGAGTAATGATGAACAAACAAACCTCTTCCAAAGATTGGGAAGCTGTAAAACTAGATGGCATAACATGAAGCTGCAAGGTGCTAAATTGAAAGGCAATGTCAGGAAATATTTTTTCACTGAAAGGGTGGTGGATGCTTGGAATGCCCTCCCGATGGAAGTGGTGAGGGCAAACACGGTGATGGAATTCAAAACGGCATGGGACAAACACAGTGGATCTCCCCTTTACAGCAACAGGATAAAAACAAAATAAACTGAAACATATAACTTCTGAACCATCTAACGTCTCAACAAATAGGGGTGGCCTACATGGAGTGGTGGGTTCACCCCTAAACAAAGACATGGGGAGGGGTGGCCTGCACAGAGCGACAGGTGCACCTACTCTTGCCATCTTGCTGGGCAGACTAGATGGACCATGCTGGTCTTTATCTGCCGTCATCTACTATGTTACTATGTTATCTTGTAGGTGATGTCGATCCTTCCCTGAAAAGGTATTTGGGTCCTCCAAATGCAAAAGGAGATCATGATGGTACTGCAGAATTTGGATTTGTGCTAGAATTTTCATAGCTAACACTCCTCTTTGAAAAGATTTTCTGCTTATGGAATTTAGGATGCACGGTCCTTCCCCAGTGGGGTCTGTGCATTGGACTTTGTGCATTTGAGACAACAGACTGGTGTGGAAACTGTTGGTGCTGAAACCCAGGAGCAGGGAGAACTCTGTATTTGAGATATAGGCATCTGGATGTGGCATGTACAGAGGCTGGTGTCTTCCAATCAGATGCAAGAAGGTCCTGCAAAATTTAGGAAACAGGGAGCACCAGGACCTCCTTAGGGGTACTGCAGGCTCATAGGATAGATTGAAAATCTCTCGTTAGTATGTGTCTGAAAATCACCGAGTGCGAGGGTTCATGATATCTTTTGTAGAAACTTTGGATAGGAAAAATCTTCCATGGTCTCCTCCCCAGTGAAGTGGTCCGGGGAAGGTGCAGGGACGACATCCCCCAGGAGGGAGGCCTCTGGGTCCCAATGGTTGGAGTATGGGGCACTAGCAGAAGTACTATAAGGACTAAGAGAACCTCCAGTCTATAGGGTCCTGATGGATTGTGGCAGGAGGTGCACATAACGGGTTCTCTGGGGAAGGGGTACGGTCTGCAAGCGTGGTGGCCCCTAGGAGGGCAGCACTGTCCTGATCAAAACACTGAAGCAACTGCAGGAGGGGGGTCACTAGGAGATGACTCACCTTTGGTGGTGGATGCCGAGGGGGATGGAGATGGTATAGAGGCTGCTTAAAATCTCCCCTGCTTGGATTTGTGAGGTCTGGCTGAATTCTCTCACGCCTTCCTTTCGTTTGAACGTGGATCCTATGGACTGCTGGCCTTCTGGGTATGCTTAGACTTGGATTTATGCTTGGTCCCTCCAGCAGGGGGGTGAGCCCTTGGGGAGAGGCCCATAGCTTCTGGGTTAGGCAGAGGAGGAGTGGAACCTCTGGCCTTTACTTTAAGGCTCTGGGTCACTTTCCTTGGTACCGGTGCCGTTAGGAGGTCTGCCTATGGCCACACAGCAACTCCATCAGTCCCCTGATCATGCCTTGTCTGGGCCTAATGGGATTGGGGCAGAAGTAGAAGCAGGAGGCGCCATGGAAAAGTAAAAGCAGGAAAAAGTTGACTGTGGAGCTCTGTTCACTGGAAGTTATTTATTTATTTATTTATTTAGCACCAGCTCTGTTGTTCCTTTCTCAGGTTTTCTTGTGTGTGTTTTTTTTTGTTATCCTCAGCATTGGGGCTCTGGTGCTGCTGAGGTGCTCTGGCTTTTTTTTTTTGTGTGAAAAGGCAGCCGGCAGGGTAGCTGGAAAGAAAGCAGACTATACATTTTTTTTAAAGAAAAATGATGCCTGACAGTGCAGGGACACTAACATTATGAAAGATATAAAATGAAACGCCGATGAACTCGCCGGAGGATGGGGAGAGCTGCGGCTGACTGGAACTGCAGTAGCAGAAGACTGAAGGAGCGGGACAATTGGGCGGGAAGGTACACGCAGGCTCAGAGAATTCCGAAGGACTAGGGGAGAGCCAGTGCTGGTACCATCATCAGACATCACCAATCGAGTGCGGCTGCATCCCCCTGCTTGTCTCCGGAGAATTATTTTTCATATTTTTTGTGCTGAAGGTAGATAAAATAGTTACAAATTATTTCTGACTTTGGAGCAAGAAGTATGGAAGAAATCATAACAGAGAGATACTCCAGCCTGATGACTTCCAAATGAGAGTGTGCTTGTCATTTTATTTTAAAGAAAATAGGTAACATTTCAGACTGTCATCCTCAAGATGAGTCAAGTTAGAAGAGTCAGGCATAGGCAAGAAGGCAGAGACTGCATGAAACAAAAACAGGCCCCCGTGTCAGATCTCTGTGCAAAAGCTGAGAACACAGATTATGGCCAGTCATTGAACAGCCCAGGGCATCTCCAGTCACAGGGCCTCCTCCCTCCCCCGTCGCAATATCAGCACCTCTCGTAGTTTGAATGCAGCTTCCCTAGGATCTCCTTCTTCTTCTCCCAAGGTGTGGAATATACCTGCACGAGCCTCACCAGCTCCATGCTGGGGGTGCACAAGTCAGACACACTGTAGAATAGAACACCAACAACACCAACTCAGTACCCATCATCAAACCCAGACCATAGACATGGTCTTGAGCCTCCGCTAAAAATCTCTGTCTTATGACTAACATTTGACACCTTAAGCTGAGAAACAGGGTCTAGGATCAGGGAGGGCAATTATCAAACCATTTCTATGGGTAACATTGTAGTTTACCAGATGAAAAGGCATTTTGAAAACCACTCACGCTCAATGCCGGTAAAAGGGTGCACTCATCATCTGCATAGTTCAGAGGCATTCCTGGGGGGGGGGGAGGGGGGAGTGTTGAGCCATGGGAGGCAGCAACCTGGATAGTTTTGCATACTGAAAACTATGTGCATTGTTTACAGGTGATTTTTTTTTTGCAGTAATAAAAGCAAAAGTACACACATATTTTTACTTTAGTGCAAACCCCATGGATAAATACACCCATGGTGTGTGCACCAGAGTGCCCAGTTTCATTACTGCCCTGCCTATTCTAAGCCTATTTTATATAGGCACATAGCTGTCAAAGTCTCTTTAGAAAATAGATAACCGGAACCAGCCTCAACAGCGTATACATTTACATCTGCTGCAAAGAGGTACTCCGAAAATGTGCACGGGTTCCGTATGCGTACTCACATATTTTATAAAATATTATGTACATCACAGCTCTGCCTCTACTCTTCCCACACTGTGTGTCTGGGAACACCTATGCCCAGTCAACATGAAGGTTCACGTAAACCTTTGGCACATGTAAATCATGAAGACAATTTTATTAGGAGTTGTGGAAAGATACACACCATTTAGATGCATAAAACACGGTATATTAGCCATTTACGTGCGTACTTTTAGCAACTGCTATTCTGTAAGTATGCACGACGGGTCGATCACATGTACTTTCACAGGGAGGAGTTAGAGCAGAGCATGGTGAGAACATAAAATTATACACATACATGATAAAATACTATAATCTACATAAGGTTTTGAAAAATCTATGTGTGGATCTAGATTAATGTGCATTTAGAGCCTCTTTTGCCTCAATTTTATAAAGAAAATTAGGTTCCCACTTTTGTTTATAAACTAAACTTAAGCTAGGCATTTTCTGGGTGTCTTAAATTAGGTGCCAGGTTATAAAATTACCTTACACATGTGCATATACACGCTCACAATTTTGTGAGAGCCCTTTTCTGCATTTTAAATTCTTTACATGTGGAAAACAATGATTTATAAAATTAGCCCCAACAAGTTCAAAAGCAGAATAGATCTTGGTTGCTGGTAGGTAAAAGCGACCTCATTATTCAGCATAAAACATGTATCATGGGATCGGTATTCTGGGATAATCACAAAACATTTGCTTTTTGGATTAGCCTGACCTATCTCTGCTCCATTTCTGTATATGATCTGTGATCTATCCATAGGAAATACACTCACGAAATTCAGCTGGGCGTCTCCTGTTTCTGTTTACTTACCAGCTCACAATGTGGTAAGCACGGGTACATACCTGCGGAAGAGACGGCCTGTGGCGATGGCGAGTTGAGCCTGTAAACTGCTAGGAAGCATATGAGACATGATCTCATCTTTCACGTCCAGCATCTGGAGATCAAAGATGACAGCTCAGAAGAAAAGTGTGCGGTGACGTGAAATTTGCATTCAGAAAGATCATTTTTCAGTGCTGAGGTTATGGGCATAGAAAGCTGCTTTTTCACCCTATCTTTTAACCCACGAACCCTGGAAAACACCCTAGGAAATTTATTTTATGTATTTGTTTGTTTGTATGTATGTATTTCACCTACTCACCAAAGATTCAAAGTGGGATTTACCAAAAACATGGATAATAAAATACAAACAACAACTGAAAAATATTAACAGAATAGAAACAAAAACATATAAAAATACAACAGCATAATAATGCATTCAATAATTATAAAACCAGAGTGCCTTAATTTATGCTAAATGCATACCTAAACAAATAAGTTTTCAATGCTCTCCTAAAATCACAAACTCAATAGATGTTCTTATTTCAGATGATAAACCATTCCATATCTGCGGAACAAAAAATATAAAAGCTGCAATCTGTAGCTTACCAATTTTGGATAATGATTAAACGAACATATTTAAAAGAACATAAGATTTGGCATACTGGGTCAAACCAAAGGTCCATCGAGCTCAGTGTCCTGTTTTCAACAGTAGTCAATCTAGGTCACAAGTACCTAACAAATCCCAAAAGCAGCCATTTCCATGCTACTTATCCCCAGGGATAAGCAGTGCTTTGCTCTTGGACTACTTTAATAACAGTTTATGGACTTTTCTTCCAGGAATTTGCCCAAACCTTTTTTAAACCCAGATACACTACCTGCTTTTACCATATCCACCAACAATGAGTTCTAAAGCTTCATTATACTTTGAGAGAAAATAATGTTCTATTTGCTTTACATATAATATTTTGTAGTATAATGGCATATCCCCTGTTCCTTGTAGTTTCTGAAAGAGTAAGCAATTGATTTGCATTTATTTGTTCACTCCACTCAGGATTTTATAGACCTCTATCATATGTTCCCTCAGCCGTCTCTTCTTCAAGCTGAAGAGCACTAACATTTCCTCATAGAAGAGTCGTTCCATCCCCTTTATCATTTTGGTTGCCCTTCTCTATACCTTTTCTAATGCCACTATATCTTTTTTGAGATGTGAAGACCAGAACTGCACACAGTACTCAATAATATCATAATGCAATACAGAGGCATTATGACATCCCCTTTGTTTTATTATCTGTTCCGTTCCTAATGATTCCTAACATTCTAATTAGGCATACAGAGAAATACCAGTCCAATAACATGGCTAGAAAACCTTCTTTTACCTTAAAAATTAACAAGGGTAACCCTAAGCCGACTAGAATGCTCCACAGATAGCCAATTTTAAATGTTGCAAACAAATCCCCATAATACCTCTTATAACCATTTTTGTAATAAGAGAGAGATTCTCAGATGAACCCACCTCCCTGGGAACTGGGTTTCTGCTCCCAGCCCATTTCCTACCTCTGAGAGGCTGTTCTGGAGAAAGGATAGTGATGATAACAGACGTTCACACAGTGGCTCAAACATTTTCTCATCGTCTGCCTCTTCATCTGTTTCTGACCCTTCCTGCTGAGCTGTTTCATCCTGCAGAAAGTACAAAATTACAAGATCAACCCCACCCCCCAACATCAGGGAACCAAAGAGATTCCCAGCAGTGCCCCAGAAGCGCCACTCTCCACGGGCAGAACAAGTCACTGAACACTGCCTTCTGCTTTGCTAACAGATCGTATAAAAACTTAATAAATGAAGTGAAATAAAATAAAATTTTAGTACTAGTGATCCTCAGGGAAAAAAGGGCAAGATGCAGAATTTAAACACATTAACCAGGGCCCCAGAAGCGCAGGCTTCGAAACCATAGTACCGAGGCTGTACTGGGATTCCAGTCAAAGGTTTTTCAGTACCAGTGAGTATTCCAGTGGCAATTTCTGCAAATGGGTTAGTTGTTCGCACACCACGACAATAATGAACCTCACTCCAGCACTGTGGTTGATCTGTGAATTCTTGTCTGGTAGGAACATTTCCTAATCTTTTGATGTCTGTAGTTATTATTAATGTTCCATTACATTATGAATCTTACAATGTAATGTTGACTAAAAGTGTTGATAGGCAGCTAATCGATATCTTTAAATAAATAAAACAGTGCTCCAAGGAATCAGCTCTGAGTTCATTTCTGGAGTGGAGGAGTGGCCTAGTGGTTGGGGTAAGGTACTTCAGGCCGGTTCAAATCCCACTAGAGAACAGCAACCTTGGGCCAGAAGGACTGGGGTTTCTAGTCCCACAGGTGCTCCTTGTGGTCTTGGGCAAGCCACTTAACCCTCCATAGCCCATGTTCCCTGTAAAATAGTCATCATGCCCTGTTCAATGTAATTTCAGTTTGTTCAATGTAAACTGCACTGATGCAGAATAGCGCGGTATATAAGAGAATGTAAATAAATAAAATAAAATTTCTGTTGCATTACTTTCATTGTGACTAAATCTATTGTACAAGAAGTGACATTACCTGTTCACCATCCTCCATCTTCCTTTTGCTGCCCATTTTCCTAGTACGGCACTGGACACGTGAAGGGCCTCTGTCTGTTCCTGATGTAATAAAAACATTGCAGGTAAGCAGCAGCACATAGATCATGAAATGATAGGCAGCAGGTATGAGGCATGGAGGCAGAAGAAAACAAAGCAAAGTCCCAGGAAGAGAAAAGATCAGGAGAGAGCTCACAGCATCCCAGCACTGTCACAGAATCTAAACAGAGCAGGAGCTCCCAGGAACCAGGCGCTGCTCCAACAATTAATAAAAGCCGGAGTTTACAGCTAGAGAGAGCAGGAGCTCACAGGAACCAGGCGCTGCTCCAACAATTAATAAAAGATGGAGTTTACAGCTAGAGAGAGCAGGAACTCACAGGAACCAGGTGCTGCCCCATCAATTAATAAAAGCCGGAGTTTACAGCTAGAGAGAGCAGGAGCTCACAGGAACGAGGCGCTGCCCCAACAATTAATAAAAGCCGAAGTTTACAGCTAGAGAGAGCAGGAGCTCCCAGGAACCAGGCGCTGCTCCAACAATTAATAAAAGCCGGAGTTTACAGCTAGAGAGAGCAGGAGCTCACAGGAACCAGGCGCTGCCCCAACAATTAATAAAAGCCGAAGTTTACAGCTAGAGAGAGAGCAGGAGCTCACAGGAACCAGGCGCTGCTCCAACAATTAATAAAAGCCGGAGTTTACAGCTAGAGAGAGCAGGAGCTCACAGGAACCAGGCGCTGCTCCAACAATTAATAAAAGCCGGAGTTTACAGCTAGAGAGAGCAGGAGCTCAGAGGAACCAGGTGCTGCCCCCATCAATTAATAAAAGCCGGAGTTTACAGCTAGAGAGAGCAGGAGCTCACAGGAACCAGGTGCTGCCCCATCAATTAATAAAAGCCGGAGTTTACAGCTAGAGAGAGCAGGAGCTCAGAGGAACCAGGTGCTGCCCCATCAATTAATAAAAGCCGGAGTTTACAGCTAGAGAGAGCAGGAGCTCACAGGAACCAGGCGCTGCTCCAACAATTAATAAAAGCCGGAGTTTACAGCTAGAGAGAGCAGGAGCTCACAGGAACCAGGCGCTGCTCCAACAATTAATAAAAGCCGGACTTTACAGCTAGAGAGAGCAGGAGCTCAGAGGAACGAGGCGCTGCTCCAACAATTAATAAAAGCCGGAGTTTACAGCTAGAGAGAGCAGGAGCTCAGAGGAACCAGGCGCTGCTCCAACAATTAATAAAAGCCGGAGTTTACAGCTAGAGAGATCAGGAGCTTACAGGAAGCAGGTGCACATAGAGAGAGAGAGAGAACAGCAGGTCATATTTATTTATTTAATTTAATTTAACAGGCTTCTATACCGCTTTATCATTTCAGTCAAAGCTGTTTACAATGTAACTTAAACTTGATAATGTACATTAAACAGGGACATTGACACCTTGGATTTTTCACAGTAATAGTAATACTTACATATAAACTATGCACTGAAAATGGAAACAATGGGCCTCAATAGTCAAAGGAATTTATCTGGATAAAGCGGTTATCCCCTCCCCCTCCTCCCCGAGATGGTTATTCAGCAGCACTAAGCAGCCAGTGCTTCATATCCCCTCTAAGTGCTGTGGCACTGTATAGATAGTGCTGGGGTAGGGCGAGGCAGGGTGAGTGTGGTCTCAGCACTTAATGGCGATTTTCAGTCAAGTTAGGTCATCTCAATAGCTGTCCTCACCTTCGGCTATCTGTAGAGTGGCTGATTATTGCCATTGTCTGGATCGCGGAGCTGCTCAGCGCTCAACCCAGATATTCAATGCCGGAGGATATCTGGATTCTGGCGCCGACGATCTGGCTTCATTTTTGCCCCCAGCAACCAGGAGCTTTAAAAATCCTGACCATCATAGGCTGAATTTTGGGCTCAATGTAGACAGTACAAAAGGCAATAGCCAACTCGCTGCTTTTGTGTGAATGCACTGTTCGGGCAAGTCTCCTTGTGCTGGACACTGGACCATAAAGGAGTCTATTTAAATTTAAAAAACACACAATAGGACCAATATTCAGAACCCTTAGCCAATGGTAAGCCAGATGGGTGCTGACTGCAATATCCCCGCAGACCACCCCGGCACTACCCAGGCTGCGCATGGGCAGTGTTGGCACCTATCTGACTAACTTAGGTTGCATGATAAGCTGGTAAGTGCCAATAACCGGCTAGGCTGGTTCGAATTCTGCCTTTCTGACAGACAGCAGCCTGTAGAGTTCACTGCTATCTATCTGGATTGTGCCACTGATCGTCCCAGCGCTATCTGATTAGTGGGTGGAGCGAGGTCAGTGTCGCCGCAATCCAGATAAACGCCAACTTTATCGGTGAGAAGGATTTTCAGTCAGCACATAAACGAGTTATTTAGGCCGCATAAAAAGCTGTCCTAAGTTGCAATCTGGATAAGCGCAGGCTGAATATTGCACTCATCGGTTAAGTGCCAGTCCTTGTCTAGATGGTGCTGCTCAGCCCGGATATTGAGCGGCAGCTCCTATGTGAATACTGTCTTTGAATATCCTACTGATATTTAAGTATCACAGCTGACTGCTGTGCTGCTTGAATATCGGGCTCTTTATTTTTAGTGCCACTTTGCAGATGTGCATTTCTTATATCTCATCCACTTCTCTCACATCATCCGCTCACCCTCACCTCCCTCTGGGATCACATCCTTATTTTCATCTCATCCAGGCTCAGCCCTTTCTCTCATCCCTCAGCTGCAGGCTTACCTTCTCAAATTCATCCTCTCTAACTACCACAGTAGATTTGTTCTCTTCTTAACATATCTCCATCTCAGCCTCATTCACTCTCAGCACTCCTTCGATCACCTTCTCTAGGCTCAACCATTCATCCTTTCTTCTCTACCTGTGCTCATCCCTTTTCTCGCCATCCATGCCCACCCCCTTATCTCCTCGCTCCAGATACAATCATTAAAACACTCTCTCAGTTTCCCTATTCTCCCCCCGCCATGTCCTCTCTCTTTTTCCCTCCACAGTGGTCCAGCATCTCCCCTCCCCTATGGTCCATCTCCTCACCCTCTCTCTCATCTTCCCTGAGGACCAGAATCTCTCCCTCCTTCCATCTCACCCTCCTTTCCTGGTCCTCCCCCCTTATCTCCAGCTGCTGATGCCCTCTCCCACCGGGCCCACAGTAGTGGAAGCAATAAAAAGGACCCTTAAACTTGAGACACAGAGCTTTCAAGCCTCTTCCTTCAGGCTGCTGCCATGTCCTGCCCTTCTGACTTATACTTCCTTCCGAGGGTGATGGATGTAGTATTAGCCTGAGAACAATGGCTCAAAAGCATGTTTTACTGCTGCCGTTGTGACTATCATGGGCCTGGTGGGATGTGGCAGAAGTCGCATGGGGAGTGGGGAGTCAATGTGAATGTTGAACAGGAGCACTGGACCAGATAAAGGGCTACAGCAGGCTGAGAAGGGCCACAGGGCATTTATTTCACACTCCTAGGGATACGTTTACTAAACAGCGGTAGCAGCTTCTGTGCGATATCAGAGCCACGGCCCCATTGAAAAGAAAGGTGTGATAGCATGACCTATTTTATGATGCTACCATCCACTTTGTTTTCAAGTTGTCCTTTTATTTCAAGCTGCCAGACTTTTAATGTTGCTGATTTATTTATATGTATTTTATTGCATATTTAGCTTATGCTTTTCCAGTGGTAGTTCATGGCGAGTTACCTTGCTTTACTTACTTAAACCATTGTACCCTGCCTTAGGTGACTTCTTTTCAAAAAGACAGGCAATATGTTTTAACAGATATACATAGTCAGCAGTAACACATTAAAAAGATGACATGCAGCACGCATGAGCAGGGATATTTCAGCAGAGAGTAATGGTGCATAGAACATGGCGCAATGTGCAGGATAGAGCCATGAGCTACCAGCACACAGCACAGGGAGGAGAAGGGATTTTGCATCTAGCTCAAAGTTTTTTCATGAGTTGTTGTTGTTAAGTGCCGTTGAGTCGGAGTCGACTCATGGCGACCCTCTGGATAGCTATCCTAAATTGTGTTCGGTCTTCAGTCAGGCGGCTCATTGTTGACAGACTGGTACCCGTAGCTGCAGCTATTGTATCGATCCATCTCATAGCTGGCCTTCCTCTTTTGCGTTGACCTTCTATCTTGCCAAGCATGATGTCTTTCTCTAATGATCTCTCTCTCCGCATGATGTGTCCAAAGTATGAAAGTCGAAGTCTTGTCATCTGAGCTTCTAAAGAAAGCTTAGGTTTGATCTCCTCTAGTACAGACTGGTTTGTTCTTCGGGCGGTCCATGGTATACAAAGTATTCGCCGCCAGCACCATAATTCAAAGGCATCAATTTTCTTCCTGTCTATCTTTTTCACTGTCCAGCTTTCACATCCATATGATGTTATTAAAAATACCATGGCTTGAACAAGTCCAATCTTTGTATGGAGAGAGACATCTCTGCTCTTGAGAATCTTATCTAGGTCTTTCATAGCCATTCTGCCAAGAGCAATGCGTCGTCTGATTTCTTGACTGCTTGTTGCTTCTTTATTGATAGTTGATCCAAGTAGGTTAAAGTTATTCACGATTTCAATTTCTTCTCCTTCGACGATGAACCTGTTGATTATGCCAGTTATCATGATCTTTGTCTTCTTTACATTAAGGTGCAGGCCCATTTTGAGACTATGTTCTTTGATTGTGAGAAGCAAATGTTTCAGATCATCTTCACTTTCAAAAGACTAAAGAATACCAAAAGGATATCTATTTGTGCTTTATCGACTATAGCAAAGCTTTTGACTGTGTAAACCATGAGAAACTCTGGGCCACATTAAGAAGCATGGGTATACCAGAACACCTGATCGTTCTCTTGCACAATCTGTACATTGATCAAGAAGCAACAGTTCGAACGGAACAAGGAGAAACAGAATGGTTTAAAATAAGCAAAGGTGTAAGACAAGGCTACATACTTTCCCCTACCTGTTTAATTTATATGCAGAACAAATCATCAGAGAAGCAGGATTGTATGAAGACAACAGAGGTGTGAAGATTGGTGGAAGACTCATCAACAACCTTTGCTATGCTGATGATACCACATTACTGGCGGAAAGTAAAGATGATCTGAAAGCTCAAAGGAAATTACATTCAGGTGCAGCAGGTATTTTTCCTATTCCTGGAGGGCTTGCAGTATAAGGGGGGGGGGGGGTGGTATTCAAAGTGATTAATGTGTTAGCAGATCTGCTAACTGCGTTAATCGCACTGACTGGGATGTTCAATATTCAATGCCGGTGGCCAGATATGACCCCGGTATTGAATATTCAGGTCTTAGCTTCGTGGCGACTGGACCCCTCCTGCCCTAATTCTCAAGCTACTGCTCTAATCACCAGAGGATTGGAAAATGCATTTTAGGTATGCTATGTATAATATCTTGAGAAATAATTGGACATATTCCAACTGTATGTTATCATAATATTTTAATAGCATGTTCAAAGGTATACAACAAAAAAAAGATGCCTGTGCAATTTAGATGTAATAATTTCTGAAAAAATATATGACCTGGTCAGGATTAATGGCACCCTTCACTAATATTTTGTTGCACAACTCTTGGCAGTGATGACAGCTTAAAAACCTTTCTTGTAGCCATCTATAAGTTTTGTGCATCTGTCTGCTGATAGTTTCTCCCACTCTTCAACTGTGATTTGTTCCAGCTCATGAATGTTTCCAGGATTTCTTTTATCAATGACAGATTTCAGCTCTTTCCAAAGGTCCTCGATTGGATTACATTCAGGACTCATTGATGGTCAGTTTAAAACAGTCCATTTGTTCCTTTTTAACTATTCCTTTGTACTTCTGGATGTATGTTTTGGGTCATTGTCCTGCTGGAGGACCCATGACCTTTGACCCAGACCTAGCTTTCTGACACTAGGTAGCACATTTCACTCCAAAATACCTTAGTAGTCCTCTGACTTCATGATTCCTTCAATACATTCCAGGCCTCCAGTTCCTGAGGCAGCAAAACAGCCCCACAACGTTATAGAACTTCCACCATATTTAACTGTTGAAAGGGTGTTTTTTCCCTTATAAGCTTCTTTTCTTTGCCTGTAACTGCATCTCTGGTCTGCATTGCCAAAGAGCTCAAGTTTGGTTTCATCTGTCCATAGAACATTTTCCCAGAAGGATTGTGGAAGGTGAGTTTGGGCAAATATCAGGCATGCCTTTTTTATGTCTGTCTTTGAGCAGTGAAATCCTCCTTGGCCTTCGCCCATGAAGTTCTTCTTTGTTTGGTGCGCGACATATGATGCGGGTTGAAACCACCATTGTGGATTGCTCCAGATCAGCCTTAAGCTTTTGGATGTTGTATGGGGTGTTTTTCCAACAGTTTGCATTAACCTTTGAAGACATTTTGGATTAATTTTCCTCTTCCCACCACATCCTGGGAGGTTCTTGACAGTTTCATGAGTAGAAAACCTCCTAATAACATTGCAAACTGTAGACACAGGAATCACATGGTCTTTGGAAATGGCATTGTACCCCTTTGAAGTTTGATGATATGGCTTTTCTAACAGTCTCAGGCAGCTCTCTTGTCTTTACCATCATGAAAATGGAACATAGAGTGAATATGGCCATTTTAAATATTAGAGTCATCATTCATTGATTGATTCAAGACATGTGAGTATTGACAAATGATCACAGGTGCAGCTAGTTTTACTGCAATGGGAATGTGGTTCTTCTGTTCAAACTGATTTGAATTGTTTATAAGGGGGCTAATAACCATGTCCTGGCAAAGTCTCAGTTTTTTTACTATTTCCTTTTTTAATTGGTCTCATTTTATTTGATTCTTTAATGTGTCAAATATGTGTACATATATTGTCCAAAGCCATTTCACTGGCCATTTTCTTTAGGAGATATTGGACAGTAAGGGGTTGAACTGCAAAGGTGCCAGTAATGTAGACTACAACTGTATCTGAAAAATGTCTTATCCCCCCCCCATTTTATTGCACTGGCTATTTCTTCGTCTTTTTTTATCTTTGCTTTCCTGATTACTTTGCTAGCTTCTTTAAGTTTTTCCAAATATAGTTGCTTGTCTTCCTCTCTCTGTGATCTCTTGTATTGTAAGAAGGCCTCCCTTGTTTTCTTCACATTTTCAGCCACTTCTTTTGGGAACCATAACAGCCTCCTTTTCCTTTTACATTTATTTACCTGACTAACAAAAAGGTTTGTTGCCCTTAAAATATCCCTGTCAGTTTTGCCCATTGCTTTTCTTCATCCCCCAGCTGTTCCCATCCCGCTAACGATTTCTTGAGATATTGTCAGGGCTGGCCCAAGGGTTTCTGTCCCCCTAGGCAGAAACCCTGGCCTTGCTGCCGCCCTCCCCCAGCTGCTGCCACTGTTTCTGCTCCCCCTCCCCCAGCTGCCTCCAATTCCATCTCGGGAGGGGGAGGCAGGCAGCCGAAGTATTTCCAAAAACTGTGGCTTTTTGCTGCCATGTTTGGAAATGCTGCTGCTGCCCTCCTCCCCCACAAATGGAATTTATGGCAGTGGGGGGGGGGGGGGGGGGCGCAGCATAGTCGCCCATGTGTGCTGCTGCCACTGCCCATCAGGGCTGGCCATCCTAGGCAACCTCCTAGCTTGCCTAGTGGACGGGCCGACCCTGGGTATTGTCTCATCTTGGCAAAGTTAGTTTTCCTAAAGTCTAAGACCCTCACTTTCGAATGGATTTTATCAGCTCTAGTCCTAATACTGAACCACACCATCTGGTGATCATTGGATGCGAGATGATCTCCCACTATGACATCAGAAACACTTTCCGCATTGGTAAGCACCAAGTCCAGTATGGCCCCATCGTGTGTGGGTTCTCTTGCCAGTTGCCTAAATAATTCTTCCTGCAAGGAATCTAGGATCTCCTTACTTCTAGATGACACCGCAGCAGGGATGCGCCAATCAATATCCAGCCTATTGAAATCCCTTATCAGTAGCACTTCCCCTTTCCTGGCAATCCTGCATATGTCTTCTATTAAATCTCCATCAACTTCTTCTCCCTGTGAGAGAGATCTGTATATCACACCAATGCAAATGGATTTCTCTTTCCCTCTTTAGTTTAACCCATAGTGCCTCCTCGCTCCCTTTTAAGCCCTATAATTTTATAGCTTTAATATTAATTTTTTACATATGATGCCACCCCTCCTCCCCTTCTTCCTATACTGTCCTTGCTGAATAAACAATAGCTCAGTATAATTACATCCCAATCATGGTTGTCCGTGAACCACGTCTCCGTAACCACCACTAAATCCAAGTCAGCCTCTTCCATTAAAGCCTCAACATCTGGGATCTTATTTCCCATGCTACAAGCATTTATACACACTGCTTTCCAGATTTTGCCCCTTTTACCCATTTATACAGAGGTATTTAATATTCCACATTCTTGGGGGCTTTCTTCACCCATCCCCAACGAATCTATTTTAAAGCCCTCTTCAGTAGGTTAGCCAGTCTTCACAACCATTCTCCTTTAGTTTCCATGCAATTGGTCTTATTATTACTTTCAGACAGGGCCGGCATTAGGGGGCGGCAAACAGGGTAATTGCTGAAGGAGGCATAGCCTGCAGACAGGCTTTGGGGCCCCCTCACCAGTTTCTGCCCTGGGTCCAGAGATATCTAACACTGGCCCTACTTTCAGATGGGATAGATTTTTCTGCTATGTAGACAGAAGACATAGACTTGAATCCTAGGGCAAGTATCAATGGGTGTACAAAATCGAAAGAGAAAGAAAAAAATAATCTTCATCCAAGAAACCATATTAATCCAGTTAAACTGCAGAGGAAGCAATTCAGACCAGGAAACAGGGTACTGGTTAAAAGGGATGGGCCAGTAAAGAGAAAAAGGAATTTTCAGCACTCCATTTTAAGAATTGTTTCAGTACCTCAGTGAGGAACTAGCAGCGGTAGCTAAGTCATCACTGAAGCAAGAAGGGCCAGCAGCTCAGGATCCTGTAGGAGGCCTCCAAGCCTAGGAGTGGATGCAAAAACTCTTTCAGGGCTGCTATCCAAGATACGGTTACCAGATCTTCCTCCTGTAGTTGCCAGCGACGACCTAGCAAGTCTCAGTTCAGTACAAGCCCATTACAAAAGCAACATCTTGCACAGCCTTGAATTCCTGGCTATTGCTGCAGTTCAAAGGAAGCTGCAGAAGCTGGCATGAAAACCAAACATTATCCCCAGGAGATGAAAGGCAGCAGTCAACCTGGTCCTTGAGGACCATCTGGCCAGTCAGGTTTTTAGACTATCCACAATGAATATGCCTGAGAGAGATGAGCATGCACACAAGCATATCTTGGTCATATGGCATGGAGTAGCAGCTTAGTAGTTAGAGAAATGGACTGCAAATCAGGGAAACCAGATATGGCATCTGGAGAAGACTCAGTCCTCCTCCCCTGTGTGATGCCCCCCTCTGTGCATGTGCTCAGCAAACCTTTACTATTACTTCTTTGCTGGCTTGCTGTGCTGTCTCCGCTCAAGGCCTGGCAGCTGTTCCCTCCTGGGCCAAAGTCTAGTGGTGTGGCTCTTATCATGAGACTTTGGCATGGGAGGGAACAGCCTAGAGTGGAGGCAACGCGTTAAGCCAACAAAATAGTTACAGTATGTTTGCTGTGCACACTGTCACCTTATGGATCTGTAATTCTGGCATCCCCTCCTGGCCGGCACTCGGGGCGGACCATACCCATCACCCTACTCTTGGTACGCCACTGCCTCTGTAACCCTGGGCAAGACACTTCATCTTCCCTTGCCTAGAACTAGACCATGAGACAATTTGGATAGAGAACTAACTGCAGTACCCGAATATGGAGCTTGCCTTGAGTTTGGATTTGGAAAAAGCTGATAAAAATCCAAATTCATATTCATTATGGACAACCTGAAACCCAGGTTGAGTACCAGAGGCATATGGTTTCTCGTAAGAGCTATCACGGTTTAATAAAATTCTTCTCTGCATGTTAACTGAATTTTGGGTTGCCAGTTGGCCATTATTTGACCAGTGCGGTTTGTTCTGATTAACCGCTACAGTTGCTAATGTGAACCATCACGTTTGCAGAAACTAATGCAGTTAACACATTAGATCAGTCCCATTTTATGCAATGGGATCTAGTTACTAATAATATGCATTATCGCCATTAGCGTATGCTAATACGGTAGCCTATGCTAGTAACTCTAGCTGTAAGGGAGGCTAGCAGCTGACAGACCTGCTAAACCAGCAGTGCCCTTGCCAATATTCTGCCGACTGCCGGCCTCAACAGCAGGAGATGCTTCTCCTCACCACAGAAGCTTCTCTCCTTCCCTCTTTTCACCACTCCTGCTGCTTAGTCCCACCAATAGGCCTTCTCTTGCGAAGTGTAGGGGTCAATGCAAGGCCTGACGGTAGCGACAGGAATAGGGTCTGAAAAGGCGCAGGCTGAAGGCTGAATCAATGCGTATCCTGCTCCCCATTCTTACTCCTTCCTGGCTTTCATATGGGTGGTAGGGTCTGGAAATAGAGCATGTGCTCCATCAGATTACAGGAGGGGGAATGGGAAACCTGTTGGATTGTTTTCTGAAATTTGCCAACCCTGGCTGAACTGCATATGAAAACGATGCATGTCTTAGAAAGATTAAAAAAAAAGGTATTATGCTGCACAACTGCACATTCAACAAGCCAACGCTGCAACTTTAATGGGCTGCTAGACCTCCTAAGAAGGGCTCATCACCAATACAAACAACCAACAACCCGCTGGAATTGGATTAGAGGTAACCAGCTGGAAGCAGTCATGCACTGCAGAACTTAAAGCCATGTTTGGCTTTCATGTAATCGCCAAACTCAGGATTCCTGGACAACTTTCAATGAACAACCACTGTACCAATATTCATGCCGGTTGTCACGGTAGGTTTGCTGCTGCTGCAACAAGCCTGTATGCATACGGATAGGCAGACTATTGACAACAGGCATATTACGCCAAAAAATGTATGTAAAAGTAAAGAGCTTAGAATGCACACGTTGGGTCAGCAGGTGCCCTGTTCACATGTAGCTTAAGTGCTGAAATCTACCAGTGCATAGATCATGCAGACACCTTCACAACCATTTTCCTATGGTTTGCATGCAATTTGTTTCATGACTACTTTCAGATGGGATAGATTTTTCTTTCCTAAAAAAATATAGATAGATATGTACATACTTTTATTCCAGACATCCTGTTGTTTTTTTTTTACCTTGCTGTCCCTTCTGGTCTCCCTGGATCCAGCTTTGGCTGAGGTTTCCTGCTTCCCAACTGGGACAGTTTGTGTTTTTTTCTTCTGGTTGCTGGGAGACACAGGGACAGAGGCCATGAGAACAGCAGCAGTGCACCCTGCTGGATAGTTGCCTCTCTAATGGTGATTTTCATCTTTTTTTTCTTGCCTGGAGTTGCAGAAGGAAAATGCTTAGACCTCATGCTTAAACGATATGTGACCTGATTTTTCATAAAACAAAGATCAAGGATAATCATTGCTAGCCTTAACCTCTTCGGGCCAAGTATGAAAACTAGCCATTGATGTTATTGTAAATCATTTTAAACACAGTATAACATAATTAGGATAAAAGAAAAAAAAAAAGATCAGGTTGCTTCATTTAGGTTAGACGTGACAGGTTGGCATGCTCAGATTTAGATCAAAAGCATAGATGGAAAAAGTGGGTACTTGAGTACCCCCAACACCGACACACTCTTTCGGTCTCTCCCAACCATTTATGTTGTCTCCTATCACAAAAAGAAAAGATGAACGTGCTGCCTCATATGAGTTCTTTTCTTTTCTGGTCTTCCTTTGTCTTTCTCTTATTAACAGTACTACCTCTCCTCCCCAGCCCAGTCTCAATTGCTCATTCTCTCATTCACAGGCAACACCAATGGTATTATGTAATAGTCTTTATTAGAAAAAGCCCAACTCGGCCAAGTTTTGCCAATTAGCCTTCGTCAGGGGTCTAAAAATAATGCAGCACAAGCACATATGTAAAACATAAATATGAATTTAAACATAAAAGGGAACCACGGGAATAAAATATATTTAAATAGATGCCCAAAGGCAGCAATCACTATACAGTATATTAAAAAACATATAAATTAAAATACATTATAAATATACACATTCATAAACAATCCATCTATATATCTATATCTATATTTATTTATTTTATTTATTTAACGTTCTTATATACCGCACTTTTATCATCAGCGCGGTTTACAGTAAACATAAAATACTCACCGATAGCAACAGGCTGTCGTGAGTTTACATATAACAGGAAATCTAATTGGATACAACATAGGGCAGAACTTTGTACATATAAGTTATATATCTATATATATATAAATAAGAGTATAGAAATAATACTTTTCAATAAAAACAAAATGCAACACACAGCAGAAAATAATTAAAAAAAAGAAAGACTACTGTTCCTTTGGAAAAACACACTTAGGAATCTATACAAAGGGAGATATTTCAAAATCATAAACAGAATCTTGTGTCCTCAAAAGAATGAAAAGTCACAGTTCCAACATATTAAATGTCAATAAAAAAGATGATCAAAAAAACTGATAACCCATAAATGACTGGAAACCTCATATATCATATAAGGAATATACGAAGATGATTGATACTTCAAAAACTAAAACCTTATTAGCACACTGTGTTCCCAAAACTAAAAAAAACATTAAATATAACCACACATGGCTACATGCTAACATAAAAGCAATCCATTAGCCTGCTTGTTCATGGAGAAATGTATAACTTCCTTTGAAAATGTGCCCCTCTTTTTCCAGTCTATTGGCCTTTCTTTCGATGGAATCCTATACAAGAGGAGGCCGATTCTGAATCTAGCACATCCAACCTGGATGTGCTGGAGATGTCCTCGATTCTGCTTCTGTGTGGCCTGGACGTACCCACAAGGATAGAACTAGGGACAGACGCCCGGGTACTCCCTGTATGCCCAGCAGATAGACGTATGGGGAGTTGCCCATCCAGAAGCCAGAACGCCACTGTTCATGCAATTGAGCAGTGGCATCCTGGCACCATGGCAACAAGCCATCCATAGGATGGCTTGGAATGCACATGCATCTGCCCCTTCAGCCCACTGTCTGGCCACCACCGGCGGTTTCTGTGGGCCAAATTGTGGCTGCAGGGGAACAGCATGGCAGGATGACCTTTCTGCGGCGGATGCATGATGTGGGGGGCACCCGATACTTATTCCGCCATTGAGGTGCAATAAGCTGAGCGTATAAGTTGTAGCCAGGGAACGTACAGAGGCATGATCGCAATTGCTTCTGTACATCCCGGCAGCTGCCCCTCTCTTGCACTGCGCTAGCACCGCCCACGTCCAGCTCACACAAGTGCTGTATGTGTGTGTGGGGAGCGCTGTGCTCAGAATTGCATTCTGTGACTGAGAGCAGGCTGGATGTCTAGCCGTATGTCCAACCCTGCTATTCATGTTTAGAAATGCCAGCCATAGAGTTTAAAAACATCTCAGGGAGGCTTGCTAGGAGAGAGCAAATGCTGGGAACGTGAAAGAGTGGAGAGGTTAGGGAGAGGGGGAGGTTGGTGGTGTGTGAGAGAATGTGGGAGTTCTACTGATACGGTGCAAATATTGGATAAGTAGTATGAGATTGGGCAAGTGATGACAAGAGTTGGGATGGGCCTATGCAAACGTGGATGGCAGGGGTTTAGTGTGGAGGTTTTGCATGTTGAACTTTGTTAGCTTATGTGTCAGAGGACTCAACACTCCACAGAAATGTTACCAGCTTTTTGGGAAGACAAGGTGCTTACATGCAGATATATTATTTGTCCTAAAGTTTCACCTGTGGATACACCATGAGGAGCTGCTTAGGCATGGGACTTTTCCCTTGGTTTAATTTGCTTTAAATCTGCAGGAACCCCCATTTGGATTTAGGCTATTTACTGGAGTCTGGACGGATATTGTTTGATGATTAAGATGGAACTGGAATGGTCATCATATACATTAATGAATGTATATGCATCAAATAATGAGCAGTCTATCTTCTTTAAAGAGGAGTTTGCATCAGGTGCGGGAGAGGGGAGGGGGGGGGGATTTCAACATAACTCTACAACCTTGGTTGGATAACTCCTAGGGTATGCTAATGAGACTGGGTGGACGAAGCAGGTGTTGAGGACATTGATGAAGGATTATCACATCCTTGATGTGTGGTGATGTCTCTTTTTTTCTCTAACCCTTATGGGACTTACTCTAGAACTGACTTTTAAATCGTGGTCCAGAGGTTTGGTCCAAGGTACAGCATGCAGCTATTGGTATAATATCTTGATCTGACAGGCCCCGGTGGTGCTTTCCTGTTGGTAATCTTGGAGCTAGGAGGTTCCTTGAGATGAATGATAGTCTTTTGTGGGATCAAGAGATTTTTACAGCACTACAGCATGCCATTAAGAATTACTTTGTGATAAACGATACCAGAGAAGTTCCCTTTCCCTTGACTTTCAAATGCATAAAAGGGGCCGATTGCATGGACCTCCAGATGGAAAAAGGAGTGTACTCCAAAACCTTTAGACCTTAGAAAAAGGGTGAAGGAGCTAGAGAAGCAGGCACAAGCATATCCCCCAGCATGAAACTCTAGCTCTGTCATTGCAAGTGGAGAATGAGATCTTAGCAGAATGAGTTGCCTACCTAGAGTTGGGCATACTATTTGGAATCAGGGACTAAGATAGGCCACATGCTGGAGCAGAAGTTGAAAGCATACTATTCTGTTTCCAAGATTAAGGACTCATGCAGAATCCCTTGGTAATGCTTTTGCAAATTTATATCAGGACCTCTCTTTAAAGGAGTTGGGGGCTTCTGCTGCAGAGGTGGATAAGTACTGAGAGCGAGTCCCACTGTCAACTTTGGATATAGCCATTAACGATCTCAAGGTAGGTAAGGTGCCTGTGGACGGATGTACTGCCAAATTTTTACAAAATCTTCATGCAGCAGTTAGCCCCTCCTTTACCTTGTCTTTCTAATCTGGTGGTCACAGGCTCCATATGAAAATCACTATGATTACCTAAAGAGGGGAAGGCTCCAAGTCTGTGTGCCTCATACAGACTGATCTCCTTTTTAAATATAGATATCAAATTGTTAGCAAAATTTCTTGCTGCAAGGCTGCAGTGGGTAGCGTCTAAACGTATCCACTTAGATCAAGCTGGCTTTGTGTTAGGGTGACACGCTGCAGGACAACATTCCTCTGATTCTTTTATCAATTGGTGCCGAGAAGGCAGTGCTCGGAAAGGTGGGGCTGGGTGGCAATTTCCAAGCATAGATACAAGCAATGTACAATGAGCCCCTGGATTGTGGGAGAGTAAATAGTATTGTCAGGGCTGGTGCAAGGGTATTAAGCGCCCTAGGCGAAATGTCAGCCTTGCCCTCCCTATCCAATCAGCATTTAGACCTCCAGCATTGCCTATGCCCCCTCTAGATTTCTATTATTAAACTCAATTGTAATCATCTCAACCTTATCTCTCCAAGAATAATCCTATAAAATGCATATTTGGACACACTTTTAAATATCAGACTTTATTTTGTAAATATATGCATAATGAAGAGATTTCAAAAGGCCATTTACAGGGTAATGGATTATTTGCATATTGCCCATTTTTCTTGCAGGTAAAAATATGCACCAATTACTCTGAGTGTGCATGGACCCATTGCTTTGCTTTGATTGCGTTGCACCTTTCCTCCCTCCCCCCCCCCCCTAAAGCTGCTGCTTCTTTTAGCTATTGAGCTCTTATCTGCATTCTTTAAATGCCTTTAACAGAAACCGTCCAGGGTTGGTTGGCAGAGAAAGTGCCCTAGGGTAAAACAGAGCATTCTAAGCGCTCCTCGAGGGGAGGATGGTATCTGCTTCTGTGACTTGTAAAACTATTATGATGTAGTTCATCAGAGAGAGGTGATGAATTGGATGGAGAATGCAGACAAGCATTGGGTAGTCTTTTAAGTAGTTTTGCGATACAGCTCCACTTCGCTATGTACCTTGGCTCCCTGGTGAGGTTTTCAGATGTTCTGGCCCTATTTTTTCTGTCATAGTCAGAGGTGGGAGGTGGGGAATGCTCTTTATTTACTTCAATTAGGTACAATATGGATTTTTCACTTGGGCTGACAGATAGGCCATACAATATAAAAGATAGGAGGACAAGAACTTAATAAAGTATTGGCCAGTTTGTCAAGAAGGGGAGGAAGATGCTTACCGTTCAAGAATAAAGTGTGAAGTCTGGGCTGAGAGTATGTGTTCTTTATGGGTACCTTCAAGTCTGTCATTTCATTCTATCAAGGGGTAAAGGGAGAGGTGTAAGTAGTAATTCCGTTGACCCGTAGGCCCACCTCGCCTCTGCTTCTTCAGCCTTCCCCCCCCCCCCCCACCCCTTCCAATAACACAGAGAGACTAATCATGGTACAACATTTTGGTCGCAGCTTTATTACACTTGTATTAACCGCCCAACATGGGCTAACATATTCAACATCTCCCCAACAATAACCCCCCACCCCAACACCGGAGAATGCCCCCTCCCGCCATCTTAGTAGCAAGGCGGAGCATTCTCCTCACCCGCCCCCGCCGCCTGCCTCGCCATGCTAGTAGCAAAGGCTGGCCCCCCAACCCCTTGTACCGGGCCGAGACCCCCCACCGGGATGTCTCGCCCCACCCCGGGAAGCACATCGCTCCCCCTCTGGTCCCAAATCGGTTAAAGCCCCGCCGCCTTGGTGAGCGCGGGCTCTCTACCCCGCCTCCCCCAGCTGCAACAACCCTCCAACCTAACCCTTGGGAGGGCGGGCGGGAACGTGGCCGTCTGCCCGAGGAGCCGCGCTGAAAAGACTGGCCACGCGGCTCCTCGGCTCCCTTAGCCCCCACCTCCCAGCGCTGGAGCCAATAGGATCGCCGCACCACCGTGCGGCGATCCGTCATCCAGGCTCCGCCCCCTTACCCCTAACACGTGCAGGAGGCCGAGGCCGGGCCCGGGCACGAGTTACTGTCGGCCGCGGGACCTGGCCCGCGGACTCCTGCATTAACTCCGTTGACCCGGAGGCCCACCTTGCCTCTGCTTCTTCAGCCTTCCCCCCCCCCACCCCTTCCAATAACACAGAGAGACTAATCATGGTACAACATTTTGGTCGCAGCTTTATTACACTTGTATTAACCGCCCAACATGGGCTAACATATTCAACATCTCCCCAACAATAACCCCCCACCCCAACACCGGAGAATGCCCCCTCCCGCCATCTTAGTAGCAAGGCGGAGCATTCTCCTCACCCGCCCCCGCTGCCTGCCTTGCCATGCTAGTAGCAAAGGCTGGCCCCCCAACCCCTTGTACCGGGCCGAGACCCCCCACCGGGATGTCTCGCCCCACCCCGGGAAGCACATCGCTCCCCCACTGGTCCCAAATCGGTTAAAGCCCCGCCGCCTTGGCGAGCGCGGGCTCTCTACCCCGCCACCGGTGCGAGGTAGCTCATCTAACCTCGCACCACCCCACCCCAATAAAGCTACGACCAGTGCACCTCTCCAGGACCTCCTGCCAATCATTTAGCAAAAGATCCTGACCGACAGGGGACAGATGCACACCATCAATACGGTATAACCCTGCACATTTCGGATCCGCCCAGGGGTGCTGCACCTGCCAGCCCCCCATCAACTGTACCCAACGGCCGATCTGCCGGTTGACCTTCGCCAGGCCTCGCGACCACCGTCGCTGAGACTGGCACGCCGGCCGAGGAATGATGTCTGACCATATGATCATCACTCCAGGCCAATCCTCCTGCAGCATGCGAATGTCCCGCTGGACAGCTCGAATGAGCTGCCGGCATGTCCAGTTAGTTAAGTCATTTCCGCCTAGATGCAGCAATACCCCCACCGGGCGCTGCCGTTGCTCCGCTTGCTGCCGCAGACAAGGAAGTAGTTGCCACCAGCGCATGCCACGCTCCCCCATCCATCGCAGCCGGACGTTGCGGGCAGCCAATCCCAGATGTGGACCCGGCGGGCGCAGCACGGCTCTCCGCTCTGCCCAGTAGACGAAAGAGTGCCCGATAATCCACCAATCTCCGGTCAGGCTCCCTCTCACCTCTTCAGCCCAAGGAGGCCCCCCTGCAACAGGAAACACAGCATTAGCAACCCCCCCCCCGCACCCCCACCACCCCCCCCGTCATACCCGGTCCAGGCGGACATAACTCTCATAAACCCCGGACCGCCACCTTCCAATCCTTTGAATCACCGCACCCTCCAGACCAGCCGCCGCCGCGCTGGTCGCCGCCCCAATCCTGAAGGAATGGGAGGCATACTGCCGCTCATCACACCCGAGCCACCGCAGTGCCAAACGCAACACCGCCGTAAATTGAAATTGCGTGACAGGTGTTCCATCCGCGTGGCAAAACAAGACACCCGCCCCACCCGATCGCTGTCGCAAGTATGCCCGCAAATTCAGCACCGGGCAAGAACAAAGGCCCGGAATCGCTCTCAAGGACACCCAGCTACCAAGGCCGCACTGGTCTGTCTTAGAGCGCGCCAGAAAAATACGCGTGGATGACTCTGTCAGCTCCACATGTTGGACCTCTAACCCACCCCGCACCCTCCGCCCCCGGGACTTCGGTACCAACTCACTCACACGAAACGCCCCGAAAAAGGCAATAACAAATAACGCCCGAAACAGTACCGCCTCAAACTCAGACACCGCTACGGCTGGCAACACGCCCCATATCAGCACGAGCAGATCATGGGACACCGGGCGACGCCAATCCCGGCTAGGCGGCTGGACCTTCGCCCACCCCGCCATAAGCCGCCGCACCTTCGCCCACCCCGCCATAAGCCGCCGCACCAGAAAGGATGCGCGTGGGCTACCCCAACCCGCTGCCTTACTAAAGAAGGAGAAACCCACCAAAGATGCCCGTACCACTGCCCTAGACCACCCCTGCTCTTTCGCCCAAACTATAAATGCCCCCACCGTCCGGTCATCTACGCTGCCCCCCCTCCAACCTCTCTGCCTGAGATATTGCCGCACCTTGGCATCCCCCGCACGTACGATGTCCACGTACCTGGAGCTATAGAGGAGCGCAACATCGCTAACACTGCTGGGTCCCAATCTGCCACAGGTGCTCCGGTACCACCGCCGACGAGGCATCCGCCCCCGGGGCCAAGGTCCGAAACTGCTCCCACTGGAAACGGGACAAAGCATCAGCAATAGCATTCTGCGTACCAGGCACGTGCCGCGCCCTGGCCGTGACATTCAACTGCAAACAGGAGAGCACGAACAACCTCATCAATGCCGCCACTCTAGGGCATTTCGGCGACTGCCTATTGATCACCTGCACCACCGCGGCATTGTCGCACCAAAACAAGACTTTTTTGTCCCATAACCTGTCTGGCCAAACCCAAAATGCCACCACTATAGGGAACAACTCCAAAAAAGTCACGTTACGCGTCAACCCCACCTCAATCCAGGACGCCGGCCATGCCGCCGCACACCACGCTCCCTGACAATACAAACCAAGCCCGAAACTCCCCGCCGCATCCGAAAATAACTGCAGGTCCACATTGTCAGCTCAGACGCTTGGACCAACGCACTGCCATTGAACTCGGAGAGAAACGAATGCCATACCCGCAGATCCTCCCGCATACCCGCCGTCACTCTGATGCGGTGATGCGGGCGGCGCACCCCTGCCATAGCCAGGGACAGCCTCCGTGCAAACGGCCTCCCCATGGGAATAACCCGACAGGCAAAATTCAGATGACCCACTAACGCCTGTAACTCTTTCAACGACACTTTTGTAGCAGACCCCACCGCCGCCACCAGCTCCCTCAGCCGCTCAACCTTATCCTGCGGTAAGCGCACTACGAAATCCACGGAATCAATTTCAATCCCCAGAAACGACAGGCACGTCACGGGCCCTAGTGTCTTACCCGCCGCCAGCGGAATCCCAAATTCCCTCGCCATCTCCTGAAACCGCCCCAGCAGGGACGCACAGCCCTCTGTCCGCGCCGGCCCGACAAACAAGAAATCATCCAAGTAATGGACCAACGACTTACACCCGGAGCGCTGCACCAGGACCCAATGCAAGAAGGAACTGAAGGCCTCAAAATGAGAACAGGAAATTGCACAACCCATCGGGAGACACTTATCGTAATAATACTGGCCGTCGTCGAACTGAAAGCCCAGCAAAGGATAAGCCGACGGGTGTACAGGCAGTAACCTAAAGGCCGATTCGATGTCCACTTTTGCCAGCAACGCCCCCGGCCCACAAAGCCGCACCAACTGCAGTGCCTCATCGAAGCAGGCATACCGCACCGAGCATAACTCCCGTGGTATATGGTCGTTCACGGAATCACCAGGCGGAAAGGACAAGTTATGGATAAGCCGATAACTCCCACGCTCCTTCTTCGGAATCACTCCCAACGGTGATATGAGAAACGGCGCAAAGGGGGGGAGCCCAAATGGCCCCGCCACCCTCCCCAGAGCACATTCATTCTCGATCTTCCACCGGGCAACCCCCTCCAAAAGGCGCACCGAGCTGGGATTGCTGGCCGCTAATGCTGCCACCTCCCCTTGAAACGGTATTCGAAACCCCTCTGTAAATCCCCACCACAACAGCCTCCCCGCCCTCCCGTGCCTATCCCGTATATAACGCTCTAGCCACGGTTTCATAGCCTTGACGTTTACGGGAGTAGGCGCCAACTCCCCGAACCCCGCATCACTTACTGCCCCCTGGCACCCCCACCACCCCCTTCCTACTGCACTTCGCCGCCGAGTGACCCGCGCCGCACAGCGAGCATGCGTGCCGGAACTTACAGTCCGGAAAGGGGCAGGAAGCCTTATTGTAGCGCCAGCATAAGTCCCCCCCGGCCCCCCCAAGGCCGACCCAGGCGCAGCCCCAGGCGTCCGAAAGGACCGGCTGCTAACCGCCGGCGCTTGACTCATTGTCCTCGCCGCCGCCCCACCCCCGCCCCCTCTCTTGGCCGACATTTGCGTCAGCCATAAGTTGACATCCTTCATCCCCCAGGACAACTGCTTATTCTCCTCCATCAGATCCCTAAACTCCTCGTCATAATTAAGCCATGCCCAGCCTTCATGCGCTTGTGAAGCTGCCAGGATGGCATCCACGTATGCCAACAACTCACCATACTGACTTGGTTCCGCATGCCCCCAAACACTCGCTAGCCTTAGGAAAGCACACGTCCAATTGAGCGTATTGCGCGAGATCTTCCGCACTCTCCCCGCCTTCTCGTCCTCTTTACGCTTTTTCCTACTCTCCCCCGTGCGCTTCCTACCATCCAACAACCGGAAAACATCAATATATTTACGTTTCAGTATACGGCGCCGTAGTTTGCGCGGCACTCCCTCCCAAAGTTCCGCGTAACGCACCACAGTTGACGCCGACCCACCCCCAACACCCTTCCCCACCTGCGAGCCATCCGACGAATTCTCCGATGACGACGAGGATAAGCTCCGCCTGCAGCGCCGCCGATGCTTCCGTTTGGCCTTGGCCTTTCGACCGCCCTCAGCCATCTCACCCCCTACCGATCCGCCGCCTCCCGCCTTACCTGATTCCCCCGCACCCTCTGCTGCCGCTGCCACTGCCACTCGTTCACTCTGCTCCTGTGCTTCCACGACCGGACTGGCCCGCACTGTGGTAAGGGCTGTCATCGGGCTGCTCCCCGCACGTCCTTCTGCCGCCACTCCACTCGTCGGCACCTGTGATGGAAGAGAGGAAGAAACCGGAGGAGGACCCATCCCGTACAGACCCGCTCCCCAACCTATCCCCCCTCCCTGCGGCCACGAGGAAGTACCCAGCCCCCCTGCCGCCCAACTAGCCCCCCCCCAGGACGGCTGCACTCCCCGACCAGGGAATCCCGCACCACTACACTCACCCCAACCCTGCCCCCAGGGCCCCATACCCAGGGGCTGACCCCATCCTGGCGGCCAACCCGGCACCCTCTCCCCCTGTGCATATGGGCCACCCTGGCTTCCCGGAAACCAAGACACATATGGCCCGCCCCACCCTGGGCCGAAGAGGCCCCCCCTGCACTGGAACCCACCCCCAGCAGCCCCTCCGCCGACCCCCCGCCAGCCCCGCCCCACCTCCCTTTTGTGCCATTGCCCCCCCCGATTGTAAGGCACCCCCCACCGCCCCCACATCAGCTGACCCCTGAGCCTCAATCCCCATTGGTGTCACACCCGCGGCTAGCCCCGAACTAGTAGCCCCCCCCTGCAGGCCCCCCCCGGCCCCTGCCCACCCCCCGTCCCCTCTCCCCTTGCCTGGAGGCTCCCCCAGCCTTCCCCCGTGACTGCCCACCAGCCCTGGCCCCTTTGCTCCCCCCCGTCACTGGAGACCGGCCTCCTCGCCCCCCAGCCCGAGCTCCACTTCCCCCACCTGCCCGCTGCCCCCTGGAAGAACGTGCCATGCCCTACCGATTGGAGGAGCCCACCGGGACTATCACCCTGCCCTGTCACAGACTGGGCTGCTCCCCGCTAATCTCTAGTGACCCCCCCGCGGTTGTTTGAGCAGCTCAGCCGCGCTGCAGGCAGGCAGGCAGGCAGGCTGCAGTGGGATGCCGGCCACACGCCGATCGCCCCCCCCTCCTCCCACCGATTCTATCATCCCCCTCCGCTCTTTGCTCCCACCCGCTCCACCGCACCCTCCCCCGCCGCCCACGCTCACCGTTGCAATTTCGGCGTCTTCAGATTCCAGGCCCAACGCCCGAGAAAAACTGAACGTGGCTGTCTGCCCGAGGAGCCGCGCCGAAAAGACTGGCCACGCGGCTCCTCGGCTCCCTTAGCCCCCACCTCCCAGCGCTGGAGCCAATAGGATCGCTGCACCGCCGTGCAGCGATCCGTCATCCAGGCTCCGCCCCCTTACCCCTAACACATGCAGGAGGCCGAGGCCAGGCCCGGGCACGAGTTACTGTCGGCCGCGGGACCTGGCCCGCGGCCTCCTGCATAAACACCACCATTCAAATTACTCTGTTCTAAGCTCCAAGATTCCAAGGTGTGAAGGATGCTTAGGAAAGGGATTTTGAGGGTGAATTGGAGGAGACAAATTGGTCATGTAAATTGGCTTTTATCCTCAAAATATATATCTGCTAATTTGGTTGAACAAGGATATGAAATACTGAAGAGATAATATAGGGCTTTGATTAGGTTGCGTACAATGTCCCCTGAAGTGTCTGAGCCCTGCTGGAGGGAGTGTGGTCTGATTGAATAATTTCTACATATGTAGTGGGATTGTCTAGTTGTTCAGAGATACTGGGGAGATGATGATGATGGCTTTGATCAGAAATATAACCGGGAAAGAGATTCCTTGGGACTCTAAATTTCTTTCTTTTTATTTTTTTTACTGTCCCTTCTACCTCCAAGTAGTAGAGAACTGGAAGAGGATGTTCATTTTGAATATAAAATTTTAGCTGCCTGGTTGGCGATTGCCTCTGCTTGGGGGGAAAAAAAAAAAAAAAAAGATTACTATGCCACCCAAAGAATGCTTGCTGGCTTAGCTTGAATAAGTTTATTACATGGCCTGAATTACAGCAGAGAGACAAGACAGGATCTCTCGGTTTGATGGTCTTTGGCTTACTTCTAGAGACACTTGATTGGACTTTATTTAGGACCGCCCCTCTTGGATCAGTCTGTTGGAGAACTCTGTAGTTTCTCTCCTTTTTTTTTTTTTTTTGGTTAACTGGCACCTTGCCAACTACTCCTCATGTCAGTGCTTGTTGTAGTTTACTGTGGGTATCATTTTTATTTTGAGTCATGCTTCTATGAACCACCATGGAGGGGTGTGTGTGTGGCTATTTGGTTCTTTTAAGGGGATAGCTGTATACTTTGTCGACTGTGATTTCTAGTGTATGTTTTGTTTGAGACCTAATAACTATTGAACCTAAAAAAAAGCAAAAAACAACAACAACAAAAAACAACCAATAACTTTCAGATGGTCACCTAGTCACCTCCTGTCTCTAGACAGATTCCAATGTGCCTAAACCATTACGGACGAATGCCTAATCTAAGGTTACCAGATGTTCCCTGATTTTAGAGCAGTGTCCCCGATTCCCACCTGTTTGGCAGCCTCCTATCCCTGATTCCAGCAATGGGGATATAGAGGAGGTAGAAAAAAATATTTTTAATTTAGTGATTTGTATGTGTCAGCTTTTAGGATTTTTTATCCATTATCTTTATATTTTGCAAAGTTTGGGGGAATGCATCAGCTTCCATTCTCTGTCAATTTCTCTGCTTGGAAGTGATATTGCTGCTAAGATGTTATATTTTATGATGGGATGGATGGGGGGGGGGGGAGGGAAAAATCAGATGACCCTTCTTCCCTCCTTCATGCCTTGTTTCTAAAACCTGAATCTAAGGTGTCTCTTCTCTCCCCCTATACACACACTCACTTCGGATAAGTGCCCCAAATTTGCCTGCAAAAGCTCTGGTACCCTTGGTCTAATCTGCTTGCAAAATTATTTTACTGAAGATAATTTCCCCACGTTCCTTGTAACTTATTCCCAAATTTAATTACCAGTGAAATTAAAATAGAAATGCATAGGTTGGCAGCACTGTAACTAGCCCCACTCCATCTGGGGAAGAGACTTTGAATTGCACATACCCCTCTCACTCACTTTTGAGAGTAAAATTTTTCTAGCTGCTTTTTTTTAAATTTTATTTTATTTTTACAAATCTACCAAGTACATACCAAGCAAACACATTTGTACTTGAAAAGAGACAAGCAAGTAGACAAGTAAAAGCAAGGATATAGCGTTATTAGAAAAGGTACAGAGAAGAGCCACCAAATTGGTAAAGGGGATGGAAGGCTACTCCTATGAAGAGAGGCTACAAAGGTTAGGGCTCTTCAACCTGGAAAAGAGACGGCTGAGGGGAGATATGATAGAAGTCTATAAATTAATGAATGGAGTGGAACGGGTAAACGTAGATCAATTGTTTACGCTATCAGAATATAGAAAAACTAGGGGACATGTAATGAAGCTACAGGGTAAACTATTTAAGATAAATAAGAGAAAATATTTTTTCACTCAACGTGTAATCAAACTCTGGAATTTGTTACCAGAGGATGTAGTAAGAGCTGTTAGTGTAGCTGGGTTTAAAAAAGGTTTGGACAAGTTTCTGGAGGAAAGGTCCATAAGCCATTATTAAAAAGGGAATTGTATACAGAACTCCAAGTTTATAGTTGGGCTTAAAAATAATTAATTTCTTATAGTGTTATATGAGCTCAAGGAAGTGACTACTTACATAGATTATTAAAAAGGGACCCAGGATATCAATGCTTGACCCAATACAAGCATTGTGGAACCTGTGTCTTTTGGGGATACTGCTAGGTATGTATGACCTAGATTGGCCACTGTTGGAAACAGGATACTGGGCTTGATGGACTTTGGTCTGACCCAGTATGGCATATCTCATGTTAATTATGACCAAAGAAATAAACTGAAGCAATCTTACATGCTAAATCTCACCAGCCCACAACAAAACAAAAGAGAGCGATCCAAGAATAAGGAAATAAAAAAATATATACACCAATACCTGTATGGAAACCTAAACAAACAACCTAGTCAACATCTTCTTTAACATATACTGCCTTCTGTTACTCTACAGCTATCTGTGGATTAGTACTACGATGGGAACTAACAAAGGCGGCTAATGGAGGAGGATCATAGAATACAAAATTAACAGATCAAAATTTAATTAAACATTTACAGGGAAATTAAAAAAAAAAATCAATCTCCCCAACTGGATCACCCCTGGTTTTAGGAGCAAAAATTCCCTACGCCTCCGCTGCATCTCCCGGGTCAGATCAGGAAAAATCTGTACTAATAACCCCTTAAAGAATGTAGACCTCTTCTTAAAAAAAAAAAAAAATTTAAGAAGCCATTCCCTATCAGATGACAAAGCAAGCATAATCAATAAGGTAGCCGGTACAATAGTTTCATTATTACTTGATTCCAATAAACTAGAGATATTAAAAATATCCATGTGTTGAAACTCTGCAATAGAAGGTTGCTGACCCATTACCCGCAGTTTCTTATTAACCGGAAGATAATAAACTTTGGTCAGAGGGGAGATCTGATTCCACCAGGATCCCAAGAATGCTCACAAAATATTGTTTCAACATATCCCTAGCAGAAGTAAAAGTTGAATGAGGAAAATTAATCAACCTTAAATTTGGGGACCAAACTTGGTTTTCCAGAAGCTCCACGTTAAACTTCATTGCAGTCAGATCTTTAACAAAACCAAATTGTAAAGTTCCAAACTGTTGAACTTTCACCTTCAAATCTTCAACTTCACTTTTCACAACTTCCAAGTCACGTACAGTACCTCGAGAAAGAGCTGTATTACTCTGCACCTGAACAGCCATCCGATTAGATTGCTGGACAAAAACTTCCCCAAGCTTCACTATAGCACTCCATATGGACTCTAAAGTGGAAACTGCAGGGTACTCAAATTGCAACTTTAGCACAGGAATAACTCAGACCCTACCACTGTACTTGCAGAGCACCGGAACTCTCCCCCAGTCCAGAGGTCGCCACCATTGTAGACCCACACGCTGCTCCCACACTCCTCTCAGCTTCTGCTGTTGAGCCACCAATCTCTTCCCACAGCAAAGGAGCTGGGTCCTACCCAAGCTGCACTACCACCACAACTAGGACAGAATCCACACCCAACTTCAGGCCGATTCCCCTGGAGGTCTCTAGCTGCAGGAACCCGCTCGGAAGCACAGGAGGAGGCGGCAGCGGCAGACCCGGCAACAGCTCACATCCTGAGGAGGATGTTGGGCTCACCAGCCCCGGTGTCGACACAGCTGGAAGAACACCAGGTTCTTGATGAAACTCCCAGGATGAGACAAATAAGCATCTATAGGACCAGCAACATACACTACAGGGAAGCCAGAGGGAGCTCTCACGAGCTCGGGAGGCTTCTTGCCCAGTTTATGCTTCCTCTTCTTGCATAATTGAAAACGCTCACCCAGCGGCACGGTTGGCTAAGCAGCCATCTTGAATCTCTGCTCCAATGATTCTCCTCCTCCTTTCTAGCTGCTTTTCAAAAAACTAAACAAGTGTGGTGTAATAGTAATTTGAAATTATACAGCAAAATGAAATAGAGAATTATAAAATCTAACCAAAAAAAATTAAATAAATATTTTTCCTAGTTTTTTTCCTTACCATCTCCATCTGTTGCATTTCTTCTCTGTCTGTGTATTTTTTTTTTCAATCACCTCTTTTCTCTTGACACCATCTTTTCCCTAGCTTAGATATAGGCTTTCATCTCTTCCATCTACCTGTCATCTCCTTAGCCAAATTAATGATTTTTTTCTCATCCTCTCTCAATTTGGTCTTTCTTCCGTCCTCAGTTTCTTTTGATTTTCTCTTTGCCTCCTTTCTGTCTTTATCTGAAACCCACTTTCCCTTAGTCCTTTCATTACTCCCCCAATATTCACTCCCTCTTCACAATCTTTTCGTTTCCTCTTTCTCCACCTCCATAGGTTGGGCTGCCCACCTTTTTCTTCTTCCTGCCTCGGGCTATCCTGACTGATTCTATCCTCTGGCCATTGTCTCATCATTCCCCTTCCTTTGGCTTTCTCCTTGGTCTGTTCACTATTGTGTTTGCTCTCTTTTTTCCGCTCTTGCTAAGCTTCTCTTTCCTTTTTCTTCTGCTTTCCCCTCCTCCTGTTGGCTTCCTCTCCAGTCTTCTGCTGTTTTTCTCTCTATGTGCCCCATCCTGTCTTTCTTTCCTATTCTCCTCAGTTTGCTCTCCAGCTGTAGCCTTCCTTTTCATGCTTTGCCTATTTACTCTTTTTCTCCTAGAGATGTTTTCCCTTTTCTTGTTCTCCTCTCTCATCCTACCCCTCTACTTTCCCTCTATTGTTTCGTCTGTTCTCCCATTTGCTGCTCTTTACTTTCTACTCCTATCTTCTTTCCCCTTTACTGCTAGTACATCTAACCATTTGTATAGCACTATCTGCATGTATCCTTCTTTTCCCTCTACCCTCTTTATCCATGGGTATTGCTTTCCCTATTACTCTCCTCATAAGAATCAACTTTTCAAAAAACTGGGGCTGCTTCTCCCTGGACACAATGAAGGAGTTTGATGCTGGGAAGTGCGCAAGCACTCACTTCATCCACATAGCATCTATGGCTTTCCTCCTCTTTTACTAGACTAGACAATCACCTGAGGGGTGACAAAGAGGAGCGACAGTCAAGCAAAAAAAAATAGTTTCCGAGAACTACACAACCTCAGAAAGCCATCAGCTCATACTTTTACCTACAGGCAGGGGCAGCTCAGGGCCATGTGCGAAGACTTACTGCAAGGTCTAATTTGCATAAATATTTACATAGTCATTGGACCTTATTTGCATAAGTTTCATTAATTATAACATTTATATGCTGCCCATCTAAAAATCTAGGTGGCTTCCAAACATACATGCATACACAATTTATTAAAAGAGCCGTTAAAATAGAACATAACAAAAATCATGAAAGAAAATTAACTTTCACACACCCACAAAAGAATAAACCATCATACATATCTGTATACTGCATTTATTTGGTCAGTGCTATGACCAGTGAAGCTATCGGGCTACTAAAGCACTTAAGAGACATTCTCTTAAAATTTGAGATTTCCTTGAATCTGAAGTGACAAAACATTTTAAAATTTCAGACTGGCAGCATCAAGAATGCAAAACTGCAAATCTCAAAGACGATCCATATTACGCTGCCAACCACCAACACCCTGCTGTTGACTCCACCCAAGGAATAACCCCCCCCCCCAAAAAAAACAAGAACCCACAATACAGGACCCATACAGCAAATCTACCATTCCATAACAGTACTAACTTTCAAACCTCCCACAAGGATCCTACCCAGAAAAGGGCAGCACCGCAGAACCTAGAACCTAAAACATTCATACACCTACTGGGAAAACTGAAGGAGTCCATTTCCTGCATGGAAACACCATACTAGCAGAATACCTGGCCCGTCAAACACTTCAGAATATCAATAGACCCTCGCCAAGAACAGAATAAGTGACCACAAGCTACAAAACAAAGTACGTTGACAAAAATATAAAATGCAATCCCAAGAAGCCAGACTCCGCATGCAGTGCAGCACCAGAGAAATAGATCGTGATGCATTTTTGCCTGTACTGTGCAAAATATAAAGACAACAGAGTCAAAAACAGTCCAATCACTAAATTAAAAAATACAATTCTTTTTTTTTAACCTTTGTTATCTGGCCATTTAATTGTTCTACTCCTGTTGACTCCAGTCTTTGGTTTCTGTCTTTTTCTGCCTTCTCTTAGCTTTCTTTACAAGGGCTTCTGTCCATTTGTCATTTCCTGTCTCTTTGTGCCGCCTTTGTTTCCTCCACTACTTCTCAGACACTGAACTTTACTTTCAGTTTTCTTCCATTTGTTTTTCTGCCTCTCTATCCAGTCAGATTTCATTCATTCTTATTATCCAGTCCTCACGTTCCCTCTTTTTACTGCATCTATCTACAGCTCTTCATCTCCTTCCGTCACCCTGGCTATCCTATGCCATTGCTCTTATTCCTCAGTCTTTAACTAACCCTCCATTCACGCTGTTCTCCATCCCACCTCATCTCTCTCTCTCTCCCACCTCCTTCCATCCAGTATCTCCTCTTTGTCTCGCTCCACCACTCTTTCCACCAGGGCTGGTGTTAAACATGCAGAGACCCAGGGCAGAAATTTTTTATAAAGTATAGAGTGGCCAGGCACGGGACCTCTAGCGGAGTGGTGTCATGTGCGGGCAGAATTCCCACACATGCCTCAGGCCGGCCCTGCCTGCAGGGAGAGTAGACGCAGATATAAAGCAAACTTTAATATTTAAATGTATGATGCCCACTCTTCTGGTGACTCTGCATTACTGCCTTCCACCAAGTCCAGTGCCTTTCTACATTCTGGCGAAGAAAGCATTTGTGTTAACTTTCCAAATTATTATAAATAGAGCCGAGTTCTAATTATTATGCTTATGTTTGCATTACTCAGCAGAGATCAAGAGAATAAATTAAAAGAAATTAAAAGATATGAACAGATCAGCAGTGCCATCCTTTTAGGTCTGAAAAGAGAAGCGGGTGAGCGGATGCTTTCTGAAAAGTGAGTAGTATCTTAGGCATTGCAGAGAGAGAAGCAACATGTTCAATATGGTTTGATTGAATTAAGAAAGTTCTTGTTTTTGGAGATTTGGAGATACAAATGGGTTACATTCTGTTTTGTATTTTGGTATTGTTTGTCCTAATGGTTTGGTTTTCTCAGTCTTTTTACATTTTCAGTTTTTTGACATCTCAGTGAGTCTGCAAGTTAAATGCATATTCTCTATAATATTTGATTCCTTTATTCTAACTTCTAAAGTACACAGTTTCGATGAACCATCTTATTAGTAAGTAAAGAAAAATGCAGCCACTATAAAAGGATATAATATTAATCGAACTCTGGAATTTTTTTACCGGAGGATGTAGTAAAAGCTGTTAGTGTAGCTGGGTTTAAAAAAGGTTTGGAGAAGTTCACAAACCATTATTAAATAGGACCTGGGAAATCCACTGCTTGCCCCAGGACAAACATGGTGGAACATGTCTGCCCCTTTGGGAACTTGCCAGGTACTTGTGGCCTGGATTGGCCACTGTTAGAAACAGGATACTAGGCTTGATGGACCTTGGTCTGACCCAATAAGATATTTCTTATGTTCTTAGGATTAACACGTGATATGAGATACTTTATTTAGACTTTGTTATCTAGGTACTTGTCCATTGTATTTTAGATATCATCACTGTTGCCTTTGAACATTTTGTTTGGCTATTTATGAAATCTTATCCTGATTTGGATTATGTTTGTTAGAAATCACAATCTTTATATCACCATTATTAGAACAATTTCTGTGCTTTTGAAATTGTACCATAACATCATAATATATGGGTCAATGCTCAGCTGTCAAGATGCCTTTTTTTTTCTTTTTAAAGATAGCTTAATTTTCCTGTTTGTCTCATTCTCCTATAGTTTCTATCCCTTCATTGGCCAAACATGAAAGCAGGAAGGCTGTAGACCTGTGTACAAATTGTTACATATCATTCATAAGCTATTGGCTTTATTCTGAACCACGTTTAGTGGGTCTGGACTTCCGATCCGGACGTCCAGACCTGCTAAATGTCAGGATGACTATCCTGCTGATAGAGCTCCCCATACGTATAGGCAGCTTGTGCAAGGAACTCTGTTCGTGGGTGGAAGGGGGTGGTCCTGAGGAGGAGTGAGGGCAGGGATTGGGCGGGTACCTGATCCCAGATGTACATGGCCGATTCAGAGGTCTACCCTGTATGTCCAGGGTTGGTCATCTGGACAGGGGACTTATTCTACCACGGAGGTGGAATAAGTCCCCTTAGATGGGGCGCTTGCAGCAGCCGGCATGGAGAAGCAAGGTGTGGGGGTTCCAAGCAGCCTGACCCTGGCCACGGTAGGCCTGATCAGGGTTCGGGCTGCAGGGAAAGAGGATTTTGACAGTCGGCTGGGGATCACGGCTCCTGCATGGAGCCACAGTGCCATGACACGGCAGTTCCATGCAGGAGCCAGGCTGGTTAATTGATTGGACATCCGGGTGCCCAAAATTGGGGCATGGCCTGCATAACCGGCTGGTTGCACCCGATTCTGATCCCATGGGCACATCTAGTCCTTGCGAGACCAGAATCGGGTGCAACCGGGCCACATCTAGATTCTGGGCGTCTGGATAGGTGGGAGATGCCCAGATCAGAATTAGCCTTCATGTCTAGAAATCAAGTATGTACAAGAGAGTAAAAGAAGCTACAGTTGCATAGTCCTGCATGGTGCAGCTCTAAAACAGTGAGAAAAACTATCAGCTACAGACCCTGCATTCCAAAGCTTCTGACAAAACTGCTACACTGGCAGAAAGCAATCTAATTTCTACAAGCCTAGGCAGACTCGAAGTGCCAGTTATAGACTGAGAGAATGTCATTTGATCAGTGAACTTGGATAGATAAAGGAGATTATGCCCAAACCTTGGCTAAGTATTTCCATGACAAAATCCACAAGATCACCCTCCAATTCCCCACGTCAGCTACTTCACCTCCTTCTCCCTCTTCACTTCTAACTTTCCCCCTCTACCTCTTTCTTCCTTTTCTATGATCTTCTTTCCTCCTCCAAACTCACTACCTGCTCCTCTGATGCTATTCTCACATGTCTCCTAAGCCCCATTTCCTCCACTGTTGTCCCTTCCATCTCTCATATTCCCAACCTATCGCTCTCCACTGCAACTGTCCCTGAGCCTTCAAGCATGCTGTAGTTACACCTCTCCTCAAGAAACCCTCACTCAATCCTACCTGTCCTTCTGACTATTGACCCATCACTCTCCTCCCCTTCATTTATAAACTACTTGAATGTACAGTTCACCGCCATTGTCTTGACTTTCTCTCCCCTCAAGCCCTCCTGGATCCTTTACAATCTGGCTTTCGTCCTTTACATTCTACTGAAAGGGCTCTTACCAAAGTTTCCAGTGGATTTTGCCACTCCCAGCCCTTCATTGGGAATATAGAACAGAAATATTTGTTAAGCAATTCTCCTTTATCCTCATCAGCTTCTACATATTCCTCCCTTCACCCTTGAGTCTGACAAATAACCACTTTTGTACTTTCCTCCTGCCACTAATATCTTAAAAAATAAATTTTACCCCTCCCCCTCCCATTGTATTGGCTATTTTTCCTCCCATTTGCATCTTTGCTTTCCTGACTACTTTCCTAGCTTTTCTTAGCAAAAAAAAAAAGCAAGAATATCTGGAAAGGCGCTCTCATATTTTAAGACGGCTAACCTCTTTTTCCTTATTGTATCTTTTCAGCTGTTTCTTTTGAGAACCATAGTGGTCTACTTTTCCTCTTACTTTTATTTTCCTAACAGAAAGATTTGTTGTTGTTAAAATATCTCCTTTCAGTTTTGCCCACTGCTTTGTATTTCCCCAAGATGATCCCATTCAGCTAACAATTTCTTGAGATAGTCCCCCATCTTGGCAAAGATAGTTTTCCTAAAGTCTAGGACCCTCACTTTTGAATGAACCATCTCTATCATATCCTTATACTGAACCACACCATCTAGTAATCACATTGCAACTATGGCATCAGAAACACCCTCCCCATTCATAAGCACCAGGTCTAGTATGGCTCCCTCCCACGTGGGTTCCATTACCAATTTCTGGGATAGTTTTCTCTAAATAAAATTCAGGATTCTTCACACACATACTCACACATCCATCCATATAGCAACAAAAACTTAAGATCAAAACTATTGTTCTAAGAGTCAACATTCCCCAGCCTTGTCTTCTGCTCATCTGATAAATGGAGAACGTCCCCTGTAAAACTACTTGTTTCTGCTTCATGAACATAGCATTAGTTTCAATATGTTACAGCATGATCATAAAGACAATAATTAACAAAATATCTGGAGTTGTACAACTGCAGATATTGAATTATGACAGCTATGCCGATGTGGCTCCGGCATTGAATATCTGTTTTTGCCGCACAGCCTTCCAGCCGTAGTAGCTAACTGGGCAGAGACACTATTGCATGCTGTCTGGTTAGCCCCTGTGGCTAAAAGATAGGCGAGCTTTCGCGATGTCTATCTTTTAGCCGCAAGTCACTAACCAGGCAGCATGAATTATTGCCTGGTTAGCGGCTGTCATTACCTCCGCTCTTCCCTGGAACGCCCACGACACGCCCCGATGCTAAGTGGTTAGCATCAGGGCGTGTAGGCGAGAAGATTGGGGATATTCATTGAATATCCCACGGAGTAACATTTTTTACAGGGATGTAGACAGTGTAAATGCCTTTTGAATATCAGGCCCAAAACTTTCTATGTCTACTCTGTGGTGTCACGACAATACCAGGCAGAGACAACACCCCCATATGGGCATGCCTGTCTTCAAAATATTCTCTGATAAGACTCAATAAGTATCTTGGACACGGCTCTCAGGGCTTTTGTATCAGTGCAAGATAGCATCAAAAAAGACAAGGCCTTTATCATAGGTGGGGGACACAGTGTCTGCAGAGGGGCACCAAATCCATTCTGTCACTTTCAAGCATATGCTTATGGCGCTGAGGATAGCCTGACACATCAGCGGTCCTCCTAGCTAAAGAAGTATGCATGCAATATAGTCAGAACGTGCAACGGCATGCAATGTTGGATGCTGGAAAAAGTGCACCATGCTCACCTTGCTGTCAGGTAGCACTAGAGCCTGCAATGAAGACAGAAATGCTGCGTCTCCATCCGCACTATGACCACCACTGCACCTGTGCTTGCCTTACACATGCTCTCTTCTGTAGCCAGTTTATCAGATTTTTATATAAAAGCAGCTTTCATAGCTGCTTGTTTTCCAGTTTTATAAAATGCAGCTAGTCAATGTCATTCAGCCCCCCATTACAGGGAGTAGTTGCAACAGTGTGCCTACTAACTCATATAGGCTAAATGAAGTCTGCTTGATGTGCAAGGGCAATCTCATAGGGCACACACTGGGATTATTTCCCATATACTTTACTAGTCTTTGTCGCCTGTTCCAAGCAGCCTCATACACACACTGAGGTAGTCTGCAGTCACAAGCACACTTTCAAGACACATTTCAATGGGAGGTAAAAGAGTTTAATAAACAGTTTTATCTTTCTACTATGCTCTTGCACATAAACCGATCTGATCCTTAGTTTGCAGCATTACCATCTTACTCTCACAGAAGAGCTTCAATGAGGCTGGAAAAAGCAGAGCAAATTTTATATTTTTTTGGTGTAGTTACACACGTAGGTTGGCCACCCTCTCTCTTTGGCTATGAGAAACTTTTGTCAAATAATCATTTTAAACAAAAACAACTCGTTTGCATTCACATTTGGGTCTGCCGGATGTCCAGAGGGCCTTTCGGTCTCTGTGTTCATGAGTCACAGGGAAGTGTTCTGGGAGTGTTGGCTCAGTTTCTTGGACCTTGTTTGGGAGCTGTTGCAGCTGCAGCCCTCCTAGTGAGCAGTCTTCCGGTTACTGTACCACACTCTGTTCTGGCCATAATGAAACACAAGGGAAGCTTACAGCTAATTCACAAATGTTGAGGTATCGGAGTATGCTGTGTGGAAATCCCCAGATATAATTGAGGGTCGGTCGGGTTCTGAATCCTGCTACGTTGTTGTCAGTTGGTCTTGAACCCCCTGATAATGACTGTTCAGAAACTATGGATATTGTTGTGCCAGATATGCAGTGGTGACCCTTGATCTGGTGGTTGGGTCCTCAGCCCTGGCCCCGGGAATTTCAGCACGGAAAGCTGAGCTGATGGCTCTTACTGGAGCACTGACAGTGGGAAGAGGGGCCCTGTCTGGATGTGTGCCCAGATTCCAGGTATGCCCTTGCAACCTTGCATGCACATGGGGCCCTATACGGGCAGTGAGGGTGGATGGCCTCGGGAGGCAAGTCCATTGGGTATGGCCACGAGATTTTGATATTATCAGATACATACTGCCTACAGATTTCAGAATTTAGGAAAAAGTAAAAATGTGTGAATAGAGCCCTGAGATCTCAGTTGTCTAGGCTTTGCCGGGAGGTTTATCTGGGGTGGCCCCGGGTTCTTCCTGTGGCCCTTCTTGGGATGTGCTTGGCCCCTGCTAAGTCTTTGGGAGTTTCCCCTTTTTGAGATTCTGAGAATCTGTGGCCTATTTGTAGGGAGTGGGGGGAGATGTGAGACAGATGGGATCTGAAGTTGTTGGGCATGAACTGTTGGTTTTGAGTTCTGTTTTGCGGAGTCTTCATGCCTGGGTGCAGGGTCGACTACCCGTCGATTTGCCTGGGCCCCTGCATCCTTTCAGGCCTGGAGTCTCGGTGTGGATCAGGGAGTGGAGAGGGATGCCGTTGGCCCTGCATTGGAGGGGACCCTGTGTTGTCGTCCTGTCGGCTCCAACTGCAGTGGGGGTCGCGGAGTTCGAGCCTTGGATCCATTGTGGTCGAGAGCCAGCGACTGCTTTTGAGCCTGATCGCTGGACTGCTGTGCAGAGTCTTGGGGCTCCATTGCGCCTCACCCTATGTCGGCAGCCGCGGACCTGGGACTCATTGGTCCCTCAGAGACTGCACTGTTTCGGGACTATCTGTTTGTCTTCTATTTGTCAGTGTAGTTCAAAATCCTAGCAATCACAGGCCTAGGATTTACTGCTTGTTTGCAAGAACCCTCAATATATGTATGTGCTCTACTTTTATCAGCTTTCTCGACATTTAGACCTAGCATTTCAGTCAACCACATCTCTACAATTTGCATTAAATCTCAGCCTTTCATGGTTTTGGGTCATCTGATAATGAAAATATTGTTTCTGTGGCCTCTGTTCTCTTGATCCTCAATCCAACCCAGTTCAGTTAAGGCCACATTTTCCCTTCTCAGCATTCCAATGTGTTCCACGAGTTGTTCCACCACAATTTCTTGTGCAGCTAACTTGATTTCATTCATGTTCACCTGAGCAAGACTGTTATCAAGTTCTTCTCTAATTCAGTCCACTAAAGACTGTAGTTTGCTAAATGGTCCCTCTAATGCTGCTGAAATGATTTTAGAAATCTCTGGCTGTCTTTCATTTCTAACAAGACTCTTTCTGATTTGGTCGCCATTTTACGTTCTGGAGTTTTCGATTTTTCATGTCTGTCACATTGCGATTTAGCTGATATATGTTTGGACAATTGGACAATAAAATTGTTCATTTGCCTAGCAAAATATGTTTGTCATAAATATTTTCTAAATTAGTCCTGGAGCAATAAGTGCTATCTATATTGTATGGTCTTGGTCAACTTCCTTCTGGTTTGCCATAACCAGAAGTCAGGATAGGATGAAGGTGAAAGGGAATAGACTTAGTAATCTGAAGAAATATTTCTTTATGGAAAAAGTGATGGATGTATGGAATAGCCTCCCAGTGGAGGTGGTAGAATCAAAGACTGTATATGAATTCAAGAAAGCATGGGACATAAACAGAGGATCTCAAAGATAAAAGAACAGCTTGTTGTATAGAACTTGGTATGGATGGACAGACTGAATAGGCCAACTTGTATGGTCTTTATTTGCAGTCATTTTTTCTATGTTTCTTTAGTTTCTCAAACCATAAAAACTAAAGCATAATATATTATAATGAATTGCTATTGAATCTTTTATTATTGATAACTAATCTTTACTCTTAAATTTTTTTTAAAAAAATGTTTAATTATATGACTTAAAATGAATTCTCTTTGTTGCCAAAGTGGAATGATTTGTTAATATGATTACAATGTTTTAATAGTATAAAATAACTAGATAATAAAACTATACTTTAACTCAAAAAATTAATAAAATCATGAATTTCTTTTACAACCCATAACTAAAATGTGATGAAATTAGGATAAAACTGAATTCATAAAATGAATTACATAATATATAACCAATAAAAAGAACATGTAAAAATTTTAAATTTAGATCCATACACTTAAAAAGAGGAACAAGTACAAACATGATCACGTAGAATTTATTTATTTATTTAATTTATTTATTTCCAGTCTCTTCTATACCGCGCTATTCAACATCAGTGCGGTTTACAATAAACATAGAACTACACATTTCCTAGGGTACTCTGTGTTTACAATGAACAGGTGTTAAAACTTGGACAACATGGGGTAACTATTTACAATCGTGCAACTGAGTAGGGTTCGCTACCTTGAACTAGCCCTGAGAGTCTTGTGTGGTGTACGTGGTTGGGGCGATATAGCTGGAAAGAGGATATATAAATTGCAGAAAAACTAAACCGGGGAAAAAACACATTACATAAAACATGTCTAAAACATATTAATATCAATATAAAATATCAATATTTATTTATTTATTTTATTATTTATTTATTTATTTATTACAGTTTCTTATATACCGCGCTATTTAGAATCAGCGCGGTTTACATCATAATAAAACGACCATTACGACAAACTGTCAGGTTTTACATTGAACAGGAGTACAAACTTGGATAACTGGGTTAACTATATACATAATCTATCTACACTGCAGTGTGCGGGCATTTCTAGATTGGGTTATTTCTTGGAGGGGATATCTGACGTCCACCAAGTTGTACTCAAATTTCAAAGGCAGCATAAACATATAAATGTTGACGAGGTGATTATAAAATTTAATTTCCTGCCACCTCTAATAAAAAAACAAGATGAACTTAAAAGGGTCTTGCTATCTGATTCAGAATTCGAGATTTAAGCATTTCAGTAAAACTTAGATAATTAGCCCTGTGTGCCCCACCAGTGCAGCAACTGCAAATGCTAGTACAATTACATTTCTATCATATAAAAAAAAATGGTGCCATGCCAATTTTCTATGCCAAAAATTAATAGAATGGGATAGTTGGTGGGGATGGGGCAAAGATGATTGTTTTGTAACAGAAGTAGGGGTATGACTTTTTAAAAAATATTTTAATTTTTCATGTCTTCTTTGCTTTTTTGTGCTTTAATAAAACAAATTCCCAAACAAAAATTGACCCCAAAGTCCACCAATTATAAACTCCACAATAAAGAGTGAGGCTTTTTCAAAAAACAAAGCTCTTGACTAAATATTTCTTTTGTTGGAATGTTTGTCTTGAGATCAACGACCTCTTGCAACAAACTTTCCTTTTAATCCATTTAGAACAGTGTACCATACACCACTAAATGTATTCAAACGCAAACTTTTCTTGTATGAAACATCATAAAAACACCTAAAATAAAACTTGCGGTTTGATTCTGCTGAAGTCCCGATCCTGATGAAGATGAGGACCGTTTAGCTTCCACTGTGATGGGTGAAGTCAAGCATCCCGTTCCTTGAAAAGCTAATTGTAAAGTATTGCGACGTCCCACAGCGTAAACACAGCACTGTATTTAGAGCTTGTTAAACATCTTCAAAGCTCTGTCTCCATGCTTAAACAGTGTGGGGAGGGAGGTTTGGGAGGCTGATGATGGGGCTGAAGAGGAGCAATTTTGTCAATGGCACCAGAAAGACTAGAGTACCAAGAATGGTGTTGGGGGGGGGGGAAGAGTTCAATAGTACAGGGGAAAATACGCTTGGATAAATGAGGGGGGGGGGGGTAGATTTTATTTATTTATTTATTTAACGTTTTTCTATACCGCACTATTCTGCATCAGGCCGGTTTTCAAGGAACAAGTTTGTACAATGTGGAACAGCCATACATTGAACTTACATAAAACAGGGAATTAAACATGAACAACAGGTGAACTTTATACATAATATACAAAAGGGGATTGCATCATAGCTGAGTTTATGATACAGGCCCTAAAGGGGATGGTTGGATGAGGTGGAGAGCTATCATAGGAGATTGGTTAGGCGGCGTTGGATTGAGAGACTGTAGGGTCATGTGATACAGTCTAGGTGATGCTATCGGAGTTATAAAAGTGTTGTATAAATAGGTGCTGTTTGAGGGCTTTTCTGAACTGGGGGAGGTTGTTTATGGTCCGGATTTCTGTTGGGAGGGAGTTCCAGCATGAGGGGGAAAACAAGGCAAAGGCATGCTTTCTAGTGGATTTGTTGCATTTTGTGATGGCTTTTGGAAGGAGGATGGTATTGCAGGATGTGGCTCTTCTTACTCTGTTGTCTGGTGTAGGTTGAATCAGATCTGACAGGGTAGTTGCGGTGATACAGTTGAATGCTTTGAAGGTCATGGTTAGGATCTTGAATGTGATCCTGTATTGGACGGGAAGCCAGTGAAGGCTCTTAAGAATAAGGGTGATATGGTCACTGCGAGACGCTCCATAGAGGGTTCTAGCTGCGGTGTTCATCGCAAGCTGCAAGGGGTTTATCGAGCTCTTTGGGAGGCCAAGTAGGATGGAATTGGCGTAATCGAAGTGGGGCATGATTATGGCCTGGAAGACTGTTCTGAAGTCATTTGGTTCCAGAGTGTTCTTTATGAGGCGTAGTGTCTGTAATTTATGGTAGATTGTCCTGATGGTATTGTCTATATGAGTACGCATGTCCAGGTGCTGATCAAGTGTAGATGAAAGGCTGGAGGAAGTAGGTTGAGTGGTCAAACAGATGTGGTGTTGAAAGAAGATAAAGCGATGATTAGACCAAGGGAGGGCTAAAGCTGAAGGTGCAGCAAGAAGATGGAGTGAATCAGGAGCAGAAAGAAGGAGGTCAAGTGTGTGGCCTGCAGCATGTGTGGGAAAGGGGATGAGTTGAGACAGAGAGAGATCCTGGAGGAGGGTGACCAAGGCTTTATCGTGAGGTTTCATGCAAGCATGAAAGTGAACACTGAAGTCCCTTAGAATGATCAGCTGTGGATAATGAAGAGAGGCTGAGAAGAAGGGAATCCCAGAGATGGGGACAAAGCAAGGGGGGTGCATAGATAAGAAGAAGATGGAGAGGGGGAAGGCATCAAGGTGGAGGAGGAAGAACTCAGGGTAATGTAGCGTAGAAGAGAGAATCTCAGCAATTGGAAGAGAGACTCGAAGGAGGGCAGCCACTCCCCCACCACTATGGCCCACTCAAGGTGTTGAAAATGCGACAAAGCAGGGTGGTAGGCAGCGATTGAGAAGAGGCTACTCCCCCTCCCTCAACCAGGTTTCTATGAAAAATAGAATGTCCAACTGATGCTGGGAGAGGAGATCCTGGGTGAAGGTAGTCTTTCCACAGAGAGATCTAGAGTTAAGAAGGGCAAGATGCAAGGTGGTCTGAACAGAGGAAGGAGGGTAGGATTGACAGCTTGAAGTAGCGAGACAGGGGAGGAGATTAGAAAGGGAGTTGCCACGGTGGAAAGAAGACAGAGTAACACAGGCTGTGGGCTGACAGCCCCAATACACATGAATGGAGCACATAGCAAATGAGACAAGCATAAGAAAACAGAGAGGTGGCAGGAGCCGCAGGAGAGGCCAGGAGATGTACGAATTGTACTTACTGAAGAGATGGATAGCCATATGTACCACAGAGGAAGATTGTGAGGTTGGTGGAGCTGGGGCACTGTAGTCACCGGAGTTGTCCCAAGGAGCACAACCTGTTCCTTGGGGGTGTATCGCTGCGGCGCCCAACGCCACACAGAGCTTCTTTAAATTCAGGCTGGTTACTTCAGAGAAACACCAGTCACGTGATTGGGAATTAGCGTCACTTTTGAGTTTAAGCAGAGGGGCACAGAGATGGTGAGCAACTAAAACAATAAAAAAAGAAAATAATAAAACATCCAAAAAAGGCAAAGTACAGCAGGCAAGTACTTAGTCTTGCTTAATGGCTGAGCCAGCTATGCTCAAACTTAACAAAAGTTGCTATCTTATTGTTTTACTACAGTCAGAAAGATGCATAATATACAGTTGTGGTCAACAATATTGGCATCCTTGAAGTTCAACCCCTCAATGTCCAATATCTCCTAAAAAAAGGGGCCAGTGAAATGGCTTTGGACTATATATGCACACATAGTTGACACATATAAGAATCAATAAAACAAGACAAATTTAACAAGGAAATAGTAGGAAATAGTTTCAAAACTGGGACATTGCCAGGATATGATTCTTGGCACCCTTTAAAACAATTCAAATCAATTTGAACAGAAAGCATAGTTACTCACCTATAGCAGTGTTCTCTGTGAACAGTGGGAATGCGTCCTCATGTATGGGTGACGTCACTGATGGAGCCCCACATGGAATTCTCCCCAGCTTCCAAAGGAAGCTTTTGGGAGGTACACTGCGCATGTGCACTTGTCTTTCCGCCCACCGCAGCACCATATTCTCCAGTATAACAGCATAGCAGGAGCCAAAAAGGCAACTCCCTGGGGAGGTGGGAGGTTTATGAAGACTTATTCTTGCTGTTCATTGAGAACATATGTTACAGGTGAGTAACTACGCTTTCTCCGTGAACAAGCAGGAAATAGGTCCTCATGTATGGGACTCCCAAACTACAGGTTACCGGAACCAGAGGAGAAAAATAGTCCAACTGGGCATGTTGTGGAGTAAAACTGCTTTGAGACTTCTTTTTGAAGAATCTATAAAAAGATGCCATTGCTCTGAATCATATTGGATTTTAAATTGACCATCAGACCTTCGACATCGATGCAATAAACCAACTTGTCTTCCTGGGCGAAGTAAGGAATGAACTCCTTTTCACGATGTCTGAACCATGAAGATGACACTCCTGGCAACAATAAATTCCTGCTTTTCAGCCTTGATCCGAGTAACTCAGTGGCATCTTTGGGAAGATTCAAGTCTCTAACCAAATCATTCATCTCCTCCTGAGAAAACAATTTTGGTCTTGTATCATCTTCAAAGTCAGAACTTGATTCGTCATCTGGTTCAGGTATGACTTCACCTTCATCGGAGCTAGGTATCTCTTCCAAGGTAGCAGGGGGCTTGGGTACTGGTATATCTGTGCCATGGGGGATGGGACGAATTGCCGAGTGAAGATTGGGGTATGAAATGGAATGCTTCCATTTGGAATTAAACCCTTTCACATCGCATGAACAAAAGTAACAGTCATCACTATGGTTCTTTTGCTCTCGCCATACCATAGGAATCCCATAACGGAAAGATTTTTTCTTACCCTTGAACCAGTTTCGGAGGTCCTCAACACACCGTTTGCACACTTTATGAGGCGCCCAGACTTTATCTTGATCTCCAATTTTTAGTCCAAAGTATGCAAAGTATACTTTTTTCACAAAGTCTGTAATATTCTGCTGTTGCTTCAACACTGTATATTCACCACAGATGAAACAGAAACTGTCTGGCGAATTAATACACTTTCGCGGAGCCATAACATAACAGTTGAAGAATGATGAGCTAACACGAATTGCGATGAAAAAGTGTGAACAGCCTAGAACCAAGAACCTGATGATGATTCGTTTACAAGTGTGGCATGCAGGAGAGAGCAGCTCTGTGTCTGTACACGAGATGTCACAGTGCTGGCCACACACCCCTGCACTGACCGGAGCTGCTGCTATCTGCCCTGTGTCTCCCTCCCACTGGATTCTTCAGGAAAGATTAACCCCTTCTACCATTAGAAGCACGGACTTAAAACTTGCTTAGCTTATGTATATATTGCTGACCATCAGATTTACAGTGCTATATTTCTTTTTACATAACTCGGACAACCCCTTTAAGGTTTTTTTGGCATTTTATATCTTAAATGCACTTTTGTGAATTAATTAATAGTAATTTGAATTAATAGTAATTTGAAAAAAATTGATAAATTTGAAGATAATTTTGCATGTTTTAAACATGTTATCCAAGTTGTTACTCCTGTTCTATGTGAAGCCAAGCAGTTTGTTATGGTCATTTTGTTGTATGTAAACCGCGCTGACAATAGTGCGGTATATAAGAAATTGTAATAAATAAATAAATAAATAAATAAAATGTTGTGGCAAATCATGATGTCTAGGAGTTTTTTCAATATTTTATTTGTTTTCAGCACACCAAAATACATGGAAATTAGATGAAAATAATCAAACAGCTTTTTTGTCGCAGACTTGTGATATCATCCCAGATATCAGCTCATGTCCACTCTCAGTGCCACTCCCCCAGACAGCTCCCTTCCAGTCGCCCTACCCTCTGTCCATCCCCCTTCCAGTGCCATTTGCATGTCAGCTCCCTTCCAGCCTCCTCCCCATTACCCAATCCCATCCCCAAGTGTCAGCTCCCTTCCAGTCCCCCTTCAGTACATCCCTGGTGTCAGCTCCTTTCCAGCCCCCTCCTTCCCCAGTGTCAGCTCCCTTCCTGCCCACTCCTTCCCTTGGCAGACCCTCTCATTATATGCTCCCTTCCAATCCTATTCTACCATTCTCCTGTATCAGCCCATTTGTAGCCCTAGCCCCTAGTTTTCTTCCAGGGCCAGCAGCACTCTCCTCCCCTCCCCCATTAGCCCATTTCTAGTCCTATCCCCCTTATCAGCCCACTCTAGTCCTAGCCCCCCAATCAGCCCATTTCCTGTACTAGCCTCCCTCCCGATCAGCCCATTTCCAGTTCTAACCCTCCCATCAGCCCATTTCCAGTCCTAGCCACCCCCCCAGTTAGCCCATTTCCAGTCCCAGTCCTCCATAGCCTATTACCAGTCCTAAACCCCCATCAGCCCACTTCCAGTCCTAACCCCCCTGAGGGGCTGAGGGAGACAGGAGGGATCAGCCGGGTGGCCGTGGGACACTTCCTTCTGCCGCTGCGGCTCTTTCCATCACTTTTTTAAAGGCTGAGTGAGGCGGGCTTTTTGGAGGCAATTTTTGCCACCCACAAAAAGTTGCCGCCTGAGGCCACCACCTCACTCGGCCTAATGATAGAACTGCCCCTGCAGACCAGTGATACATTTACAGGCAAAGAAATGAAGCTTATAAGAAAAAAATACACCCTTCCTACAGTTCAGTATGATGGAGGTTCCATAATGTTGTGTGGCTGTTTAGCTGCCTCAGGAGCTGGAGGCCTGTAACGTATTAAAGAAATCATGAAGTCAGAGGACTACCAAGGTATTTTAGAGTGAAATGTGCTTCCTACTGTCAAGAAAGCTAGGTCTGGGTTGAAGGTCATGGGTTCTGCAGCAGGACAATGACCCAAAACATACATTCAAAAGTACAAAAGAATGATTAAAAAGGAACAAATGAACTGTTTTAAACTGGCCAGCAATGAGTCTTCATTTCAATCCATTTGAGAACCTTTGGAAAGAGCTGAAATCTGCCATTGGTAAAAAAAATCCTGGAAACATTCATGAGCTGGAACAAATTGCATTTGAAGAGTGGGAGAAACTACCAGCAGATAGATGTACAAAACTTATTGAAGGCTACATGAAATGTATGGGGGCTGTCATCACTGCCAAGGGTTGTGTAACCAAATATTAGTGAAGGGTGCCATTAATCTTGTCCACGTCATATTTTGGTTTTTTTTCCTCAGAAATTACTATGTCTAAGTTGCACAGACATCTTTTTTTTGTATAACTTTGAAGACACTATTAAAATATTATGATACAAAATTGGAATATTTCCAATATTTCTCAAGATATTGAACACTACATATCTAAAATGCAAGTGTGCCAATAATGTTGACCACAACTGTACCTTCTATAAATTGATAGGCGGAATAATCGGTAGATGTATGATGTTTTGGACGCTTGTCAGCTAGTTTGTATTTAGATTGCTGGCACCCTGAGGATGTTTACTCCACCCTTCATTGCCTGCCCAGTCCAAGTACTCTCCCCAACATGCCCCTAAACCTGTGTCCTGACTGTCCACTATACCCCCCCCCCCCCAGTTCCTTAAGATGCAATTTCTGGGGCTGCCAGATCTCCTGCCTTGCTTTCAGTGCTGTGGAGTTTTGCAAAGTAAGCATCAGACTGCAGACTTCCTTCTGGCAGCCACCAGAACCAAACAAATGCCACTTGCAGGGAACCAATCCTTGTATTTATAGATATAGAAATATGGTATGTATTTCTAAAATAATGGTAGGGGTTATTATGGAAGCCCTATTAATACTTTGGACATCTGAAAAATGGGCACAGGGATGTCCAAAGCACAGAGATGTCTTCAGAGCCATTTTAGAAGTTGGATCTATGGGGGAGGGGATGCTTGTGCCGAATTTAGATGCACAGAACATACCGAGGGGCATTTTAGAAAGGATGTCCAAGTGCAATCTGGGACATCTAAGCCCGAACATCTGGGAAGAAAAGCAGACACGTCCAGGTGCAGACATGATTTCAAAGACATTGGCATTGGGATGTCTGCAGGGGAGTCTACATAGACATCCCTAGAATAGTGTATCAGAACCAGGACATCTAGAACAGCCTAATGGTTAGAGTAGTGGGATAGGACCTGGGAAGCCACGATTCAAATCTCACTGTTGCTATCACTGTGATTGTGCTGAGTACTGGGGATGGTGGAGTGCTATCTTCTCTACACCCTCTGCATGTCCACGTCTGTATGTAGGGCATGATGGAAGCATGGTTGGAGCATTCCCCAGGAACCTGGACTTCACTGCCTGATCTCAGAAACATCTTGGATGTCTGGAGTTGCATCTAAGTTTAGACCTGCTCTGCTTCAGGCAGGCGTAAGCACTGGGGAAAGTGCTCGTTTTGGCTGAAAAACATGCAGAAGGTGTAGAGAAGACAGCACGCCGTCATCCTCAGTACTCGGCACAATCACAATGATAGCAGCAGTGGCACAAACATCCCCTTCAATAGAGTCTACTGATATGCCATAAGCCCAAACCTAAACCCCCTTCATCCCTGAAAGAGGAAGTAAAACCCCTTTTATCTGTACAACATCTTAACATGGAGCACACTGTCTACATTTTATTTATTTAGACAGTTTTGTATACTGCCTTATCCTTCAATCAAAGCGGTCACAACACAAGTGGGGGATACATTTAACATGCGGGGATATGAGACACACACACTAATACTTACAGGGAACATGGGCAATGGAGGGTTAAGTGGCTTGCCCAAGACCACAAGGAGCACCTGTGGGACTAGAAACCCCAGTCCTTCTGGCCCAAGGTTGCTGTCCTCTAGTGGGATTTGAACCCCCGACCTTCCAGCCTGAAGTACCTTGCCCCAACCACTAGGCTACTCCTCCCTACTCCTCTTTAGAACATGGCCTTCCAAATTAAAGGTTTTTTTTCCCCACCCTCACTGGGACTGGCAGTTTGAAATATATTTGCATACATTAAGAGCTAGGTAGAAGTACATAAATATGTGCCATGCATTTTCATTAAAGACAACCTGAAAAACCAACTAGCTAGAGAAGACCCAATGATAGTTTAAGTTCTTATCTACCTCATGTCTCTTTCCCCTTCACATTATGTATACACATTCTGAAAAGCTGATTTCTGCTCACTCCTCCCACCTCACCTGACTTACAGGAGATCTACCTAGACAGATGAGCAGTCACCTGCCAGAGCTAGACTCCATTCTGAACTTTGTCAAGTTATGGTAGTTCTGAAGGCTTTCGCCAGCCTCTTTTGTCATTTCCCTTCCACATGACCCAACATCTCACTGCTCAGCTCCAGGTAGTAAAGTGTTATCTCAAAAATTGCACTCTCCAACATTCCATCTGCCCTTATTGGATTGTTGGCCTTAATTCAGATCCTGCATTTATTCCTGGAAAAAAAAAGAAAATAAAAACGAGCAGACAGGAACCTTTAAAATGGCCAACTCATGCCACAAACCTCTTTCCCTGCCATCCTCCCCCCCTTCAGCTTGCTACTGGGGAAAGGGTTTCCTTTATTATTTGTATCCCCTCAGTTTCCTGCTGTGAGAAACTCTTCTTGCACTCTAGGGGCTCACCTCCTGCTCTCTTAATTTTGTGTTGCAAGAGGTTTCCCTTATGTTGTGCCTCCCTCCCAGCCTCCTGTAACTTCCATTCCAGATCATCTTACTAGATCAGGCCACACCACTGGGTTGTGTCTCCCTGCCAGCAGATGATGGAGAAAAATTAGAAGCTTCCAGAGACATCATCACTGGTACATGTGCTGGTGCTGCTAGGGGCATCTTTAGTATTTCTCTGCCTCGAGCAGATGGTGGTTGCTGGACCGGTGCAGCTCAGTATCAGGATCTGGACTAGCTTGCGGGCAGCCATAGAGTTGAAGCACAGATGTCTCCAGCGCATATTTGCTAATACTCCACTGGAGTTTCCTGCCTGGAAGGATGTGTGGTGGGGGGCTGTACTCGCTTTGTCAGTATCTCTGACCAGTTAAGTGTCTATGCCTGGCCGGTGCCTGTTTTTGCAAGTCCCTTCTTGACATAACTTCCTTTATTTTATTTACCTTAAATGTCCTTGGTCAAATTCCTCCCTCCCTCCCATGCCTGCCTCTTCTTAAAAAAAAAAGCCACAAAGAAAAGAAACAAGATATATTTTTGTGAGGGAGGTTGAGATTCTGCTTGGCTGTAGCTCAGCACAGCTGTACAGTGCTAGTTCCTTGGGCGGTGGGGGGGGGGGGGGGGGGGGAGTGGGTTCAGTGGGGAGTGCTAGGCCGTGAATCTGATCTGGGCTGTGGCAGCACCAGGTATTGGCGCTGGTGCCCCAAAGATGAGTGTGTGTGTTCTACTTACCATCTGAATGCCCCCAAAGAACAAAGTGCAGGGGAAGATTTCTCTTTTCACAGATCCTTCAGTGTTGCCTGACTGTGAACCACGTGTTGAGGCCTGTCATGTGGAGAGTGCATGTCAGAATGGAAGAGACATTGTTCTCGCATGAGGCAAGTCTCGGGCTGGCGCCATGTAAACCCTTTGCTCACGCTGTGCTAATAATTCCAGAGGGCCTTCAGAGGACAAGGGCAGAGCGACCACCCTTTTGGATTGCCAGGTGATTCCCAGCTCCAGGAAGTCTCCTCCTCATCTCATGCCTCAAACCACCCTTGGTTCAGGAGAGCAGCAGTCAGCAAGTCCAGCGACTGCTGGGTGGAGTGTCTGCCTCCCTAAATTCTGGGCCGTCGTTTTGTCCACAGTTTTTCAGGTCTTTTCAACAAGCCTGGTCTTTCTGGCAATGGAGTGCAGGGCCTGCTGGCCACCCCTCCCAACTCGGTCACAAGAGCGAGGTAAAGAAGCCACACATGAGGTGGATAGCATATGCAGGTATTTAAAAGGTTCACCCTACATGACAATGTTTTGGAATACACTTTCATCAGGGTTATGCAGAACCTTAAAATGTAATTGTAAAATTCTTCTAACATCTATGTAAGCAATATCCTACTTATGGATATTTGATAGATATATTTTAATATATAAGTTATAATACATAAGTTGCTCTGTATATGTTACTCTGTAATAAGTTCTCCTTCCATCTATGTAATTTATATCCTACTTATAGACATGTTATAATGTATCAGTTATGATGTAGTTATTGTTATATTGTAAACAGCTTTGATTTCTTGAAAAAGCAGTATAAAAAATCCATAAAACACATGCATAAATAATACTCAAGTAAAATATGTACAAAATATAATAAATTATAAAAATATATTTAAACATGATAAAATTATAAATAATACAAAAATGTACATTAAAAACAAAATATTTTAAAAAGGAGTATAAAAGGAGAACATGGTGCACATACATATAACAGGTGGTGCCAACATACCCAGTAGAGACTTATCGTTCCGTGGTGCGACCACACCTTGAATATTATGTGCAATTCTGGTCACCATATCTTAAAAAGGATATAGCAGAATTAGAAAAGGTACAGGGAATGGAAAGATATCCTTATGAGGAAAAGCTTAAAAGGTTGGGGCTCTTCAACTTGGAAAAGAGATGGCTTGATATTTTCATTACAGTGCAGGCCACCATGTTTTGTGCCATTTGTAGAGGCTTCAGGGTTTACTTCAGTAAACCTCATAGAATAATGTTACTAAAATCCAAGTGTGGGCAAATGAAAGCCTGCGCTATAGTGCGGAAGTCTTCGATAGGTAGGAGTGGTCTTAGGTTTCGAACCATTCAAGTCTTGTTATATATTATTTGCATTGTTATGTTGATGTATTTTATCAGGTTAAGGTTTTCGTCTAATAGTATTCCCAGATATTTTATTTCGTTTTTGATTTTGAGAGATGCACTATTGACTTGAAACTGCTGGGGAGGTTTTGTTCCTTGAGATCATGAGGACTCCAGTCTTTTTCAGATTAATTGATAGGTTCACAGAGTTGAGCCATTGTGAAATATTATTGAAGCAGTTGACTATTTTCGCGTAGTTTGGGTTTAGTGTATTAAAGGTTGTGAACAGCATGATGTCATCTGCATATATTCGGTAGTCAACATTGTGCTTTTGAATTATGTCACAGATCGGTTATGTTGAACAGTAAATATGCATACGTACCTCCTATCCCCACAATAGGGTTAAGATACAATTATATAAGCAATGCATTTACGTTTACATGATTGTTGCACATGGATGTTTTATGTGATTTAGACACACAATCCAAACCCCTTTCTTGCATATTTGTTCTTTACACAGCTTAGAAATTAAATGACAGACCATTCTTTGTCTTCCGATTGCCTTACCACATGACTCGTTAATTTTCTTACAGAGTTTGCATCCTGTATTTCAGTATGACCAGTAGTTGGTCACTTGAGCGATTGCAGCATTATACTATTTGTAAGTTCAGTACCTGTTTAAATATATTTCTATTTTTTTTTTATAATTTATTATATTTTGTACATGTTTTACTTAAGTATTATTTACACGTGTCTTATGGTTTTACAATTACAGTTAAAGGTTCTGCACACCCCTGATGAAGATGCGTGCTGAAATATGGTCACGTAGAGTGAACCTTTTAAATGCCTAATAAACGTCTGCATGTGCTATCCACCTCATGTGTGGCTTCTTTCACCTCACTCTTGGGACTGTGTTTGGCTCTGCGAGTGTGAAAGCTTTACTTTTGGAATGAGTTTATCCACTACCCCTCCCAACTGCCATCAGGATCCTTGGCACAACAGGGGCAAAGCCTCTGACTGAGGCAGGAGCCATTCTGAGTGGGAAACTGCCAGATATAGAGTAGTTACTCACTTGTAAGAGGTGTTCTCCAGGAGCAGCAGGAATCAGTCCTCACATATGAGTGACATCTACGTTGATGGAGCCCTTGCGGAGCATTTCCCCAGCTTTCCATGAAAGCCTTTGGGAATGCAGGCACGCATGCGCGGTCCCCTTCCCGCCTAAAGGTGCCATCTTGCTCAGTCAAATGACATAGCTAAAAACAGCACACAAAACTGTAAAAATAAACTATGTACAACTGCAACTCCCAGGGGAGGAGGGAGGGTTGTGAGGACTGATTCCTGCTGCTCCTGGAGAACAGCTGTTACAGGTGAGTAACTACTCTTTCTCCAGGACCAAGCAGGAAGTCAGTCCTCACATATGGGTGACTCCCTAGCTCTGGGCTACCAGGGAACCCAGGCTGAACAAGAGAGCGCCCTCTAGTCCCAGCATCAAAGAAAGGCTTTTCAGTGAAAGAACCTCCACCAGTAGCCCAACAGAGGGCAGGAGTTGCCTAAACCTCAAAGAGATTCCGGAGTACTGCCTGGCCAAAAGCACTGTCCCTACGGGACTCCCTCTCCAGACAGTAATGGGCCGCAAAAGTCTGGCTTGAGGACCAAGTTGCAGCCCTGCAGATGTCCACCAATGGTACAGAGCAGAGGTGAGCCACTGAGGCAGCCATTGCCCTGACACGATGGGCCGTGACCCGACCCTGCAAAGGAAGGTCAGCCGCCCTGTAAGCTCAGGTGATACAGTCAGCTACCCAGGTGGACAAGGTACGCTTGGACACAGCTAACCCCAAATTATTAGGGTCAAAAGATACGAAGAGCTGAGTAGCTCTTCTATGTCCCTGCGTACGGTCAAGGTAGAAGGATAAGGCCCTCCTACAGTCCAGGGTATGCAGAACTGCTTCAGCCTGGCTTGCATGGGGCCTAGGGAAGAATGTTGGAAGAACCACCTCTTGGTTAAGGTGGAAGGAGGAGACAACCTTTGGGAGGAACTTTGGATGAGTCCTAAGGACTACCCTGTTCCTATAGAAGCGGGTGTAAGGCCTGTCACAGACCAGGGCCTGAAGTTCACTCACTCGCCTGGCCGAGGTTAGGGCTACCAAGAAGAGTGTCTTCCAGGACAGGAAGCGGAGAGAACAAGTAGCCATCGGCTCAAAAGGTTGGGGAGTCAGTTGCTGCAAGACCACATTGAACTCCCACTCAGGAGCAGGAGGACGGATTGGAGGCTTGAGCAAGAGCAAGCCTCTGAGAAACCGGAACACCAAGGGGTGAACCGACAGAGAATGTCCTTCCACCAGTGAGTGGTGAGCTGCTAGAGCTGAGAGATGGACCCGAACAGAATTGGACTTAAGTCCCTGATTTGATAAATGCAGTAGGTACTGAAGCACTACTGGTACAGCACAGGAGAAAGGATCTTCTGTACGCAGCTGACACCACACAGAAAACGTTTTCCATTTTCAGGGCATAGGTTTTCCTAGTGGACTGCTTTCGAGAGGCTAGGACAACCTCCTCAACTTCCTGAGGTAGGCCCCAAGGAGCCAAAACTACCCTTGCAGCCTCCAGGCCATCAAATTGAGAGCTCTGAGATTTGGGTGCACAAGGGAACCCTGATCCTGAGAGAGAAGGTTGGGTTGCAACCCCACAGGTAGTGGGGGATCCACTGCAAGCTGAAGCAGAAGTGGAAACCAAGGCTGTCTCGGCCATCTGGGAGCCACCAGCAGGACCGAGGCCTTGTCCTGAAGAATTTTGAACAGGGTTCGGGCCACCAGGGGCGTGGGAGGAAACGCATACAGGAGGCCCTGGGACCAGGAAATCAGAAAAGCATCTGCTGCCAGCCGCAGAGGATGCGGTTGCCTGGAGCAGAACCTTGTCAGTTGTTTGTTCGATGGACTGGCAAACGGATCTAGGGTTGGAAGTCCCCATTTCAGGAAAATCTTCTGAACCACTAAGGGATGGAGCTGCCATTCGTGGGGCTGCAGAATCCTGCTCAACCTGTCTGCCAGGTAGTTGTCCTGGCCAGGTAGATACACTGCCTTGAGGAGCATGTTGTGCCTGAGAGCAAACAAGCAAAGGTCCTGTGCCTCCTGACAAAGGAACCTGGATCCAGTTCCGCCCTGCTTGTTCACATAAAACATGGCTACTTGGTTGTCCGTTTGAACTAGGACAGACTGATGAGCCAGTGTTTGAGAGAAAGTCTTGAGGGCTAAACGAATAGCCCTGAGTTCCAGTAGATTGATCTGCTGTGTGGCCTCCCAGGGAGACCACAGGCCCTGGGTGCACTTGCCTAGACAATGAGCCCCCCAACCCTGCAGGGAGGCATCTGTGGTCAACACCACTGTGAACCCAGGAATCTGAAAAGGCACCCCTTGCATTAGATTGGGTGGGTGCAGCCACCAGCGGAGGGAGTTCAGAAATTGTCTGGACACCCTTATTCTGTCTCTGAGGCTGCCTGTGGCCTGTGACCACTGAGTTTGAAGGCACCACTGTGCAGGCCTCATATGGAGCCTGGCATTGGGGGTCACATGTACTGTCGAAGCCATGTGGCCAAGAAGCCTCAGGCAGAGTCTGGTGGAAACCAGTGACCTGCTGAGAAACTGGTTTGCCAAGTTTATCAGTCTTTGGGCTCTATCTTCTGGCAAGAACGCCTTTGCCAGCAGAGAGTCTAACCTCGCCCCTATGAACTCCAAGTTCTGGGAGGGGAGCAAAGTGGACTTTGCGAAGTTTATGACAAACCCCAGGTTTTGAAGAAAAGCAATAATTCGGAGGGTGGCTTGTCTGGCCTCCTGGCATGTCTGACCCCTGATGAGCCAGTCGTCCAGATAGGGGAAGACAAAGATACCCTGATTTCTCAGGTAGGCCGCCACCACTGCCAGGCATTTGGTAAAGATCCTGGGAGCGGAGGTGAGGCCAAAAGGCAGTACCCTGTACTGATAATGGTTTCCTCCCACAATGAACCTGAGGTACTTTCTGTGGTCTGGATGAATGAGGATGTGAGTGTACGCATCCTTTAAATCTAAGGAGCATAGCCAATCTCCCTGCTGGAGGTAGGGCAACAGTGTTCCAAGAGTAAGCATCTTGAATTTCTCTTTCTCTAGGAACTTGTTGAGATTTCTGAGGTCGAGAATAGACCAGAGGCCACCGGTTCTTTTGGGTACGAGAAAGTACCTAGAGTAGAACCCTTGACCTTGGAAGTGGGGAGGCACAGGCTCCACTGCCTTGTCCCGCAACAGACCTTGGAGCTCCTGAAGGAGAAGATCTGTGTGCAGGGGAGGCCTTGGAGGCTCCCCTGGAAAGTATGGAGGAGGCAGCTGTTGGAAGTGTAGCATATAGCCCTTGTGGACGATGCTTAGCACCCAACTGTCTCCAGTGATGAGTGGCCACCTGTGGGCAAACAGGGTAAGTCGACCTCCTGTGCAGGGTTGGGAGAGCAGGGACGGAGAGGCTATGCCTAAGGAGTCAAAAACCCCCACCCTGCTGAGTGGGAGCAGGGGCCGGAGGCTTGGGAGTCCTCTGCCTACGGGGCCCATTACCCTGCCCCTTGGCCTTCTGACCCTGAGGGGGAGCTTGGGAGGCCTAGTACTGTGGGTACTGTTTGTAGGCAGTGCCCTTCCTCGGGTAAAAGGGCTTTTTACCCGAGCCCTTCTTTTTGTGAGAAGGGGCAGAAGTCTTTCTAGACAACCTTGTCCTCGTGAGGTGCTCGGTTTCGAGCTGTGTGGCCTTCTCGGTCATGGGCTTGCCAAAAAGGTTCTCACCTCGGCAAGGGACATCGATTAACTTGTCCTGAACCCATGGCTCGAGGTCCGATGACTGCAGCCATGCCTGGCGTCGAGCCGCGATGCCGGCTGCCGCAACACGGGCCGAAGCCTCGAAGCCATCGTAGGCAGCGTGGGACATAAACTTGGAGCATTCCCGTATCCCCGAGGATAAGGACTTGAAGCTCTGCAAGGGTTCCCCGGAGAGACCAGCAGAGAACCCGGCCTGCTCCTTGGCCAGGTCCCGCAAGTACATGCCCATGTACAGCTGGTAAGACTGGACACGGCAAGCAAGCATCGAGCCCTGGAAGCACTTTCTACCAAAACCATCCAGGTTCTGGGCTTCCCTGCCAGGGGGCACCGCGGAGTGCATCTTCTGATTTTTCAGGCGATGCATGGTCGATTCCACCACCATGGAATGGTGTGGTAGCTGCGCCTTCTGAAAGCCAGGGCTCTTCCGGAGTCGATAGATAGAATCGACCCTCTTGCTTAGAACCGGCACCAAGGCCGGTGCCTCCCACATCCAGAAGAGGAGCCGTTCCAGCATCGGAGGAACCGGAACTGTAAAGGCCTCCTTCGGAAGAGAGTCATACTGTAGGGCCTCAAGCTCCTTGGCTCGAGGCTCCTCCTCGGGGTCTGCAGGGATAGCCAACGCAGTGGCCATATCCCGGACGAACTCCGAGAACCGGGTATCTTCCGGAGGGGATCTACTCCGGGGCTCAGACTGCGGTGAGTCCAACGGGATGCACCGAGTCCTGAAGGTGTCGGGGGACTCCTCGTTCTCCGTCTCCCAGGCGGACTCGTCCGATGAGGAATCGGGTTCCGACCGCGCGGGGCCTGTGGGCACCCGCCCCGACGCCGAAGGCACCGGCGTCGATGCCCTCTTCCCGAACGGGAGGTCGAGGGAGACCGTGACCGAGGTCGACCTCGAGCCTTCATGGTCTCGAGTATCGGCTCGGTCTCCGGGGTCGACTTCGATGTCGATGTCCCGGTGGTCGGGGCAGATGCACCAGACAGGCTGGCCATCAGTGCCCGCTGCTGTTCCATGAAGGCAGACAATCTGCACTCCAAGGCTGTCAGCCTGAGACCCAGCTCAGGAGACTCAGCAGCCACCGACTCGGGCCCCGGCGGCGCCGGGCCCAACGTCGGCTCTCTGGGAGGAGAGTCCACGAGGACTACAGGACTTACGTGTCCAGCAGACTCCAGCTCCACACGAGGTACTTTTGGAGGCTTCTCCTGTTCCACGGGGATCAGGGCGACAGTCGGGGGTCTGAGACCTAGCTCTCGAGGAGCCAGGGACCTCCTCCGACGACACCCTCGCGAGCCGCTTCTTCCTCTTTCGTTCCCGGTCGGGGGACCCCCTGTTCGAGGAGCCCCGACGGTGCTCAGGATCTGATTCCCGAGATGTTGAGGCCTCAGATGAGGTCTGGGCCCGGCCGGAGGCCGAGTCAGAGAAAAGCCTTTCCTTTTGGTGCTGACGACTTTGAAGCGCCTTGGAAGACATCTTTCGACATGGTCCACAGATCTTAGGATCGTGGTCAGGACCCAGGCACCGAAGGCAGCAGTCGTGTGTGTTGGTGAGAGACATTAGTTTCTTGCACCGATCACACTTTTTGAAACCACTGGAAGCCATTGGGGAAAAAAAAGAGTCCCCGCAAGGTCAAAGGACCGGCCTTCCAAGGAAAAAGAAAAAAAGGGCGCGAACGCCAGCCACGAAGGGCAAAAACCGAAAAAATAAGATCAGGCTCGATACCGATGTACTGAACCCGGCGGGAGGGGAACTGGCGTCGAACCGGAGAAAAAATAGCGAAGGAATCGCGAAAAAATCCAACTATTTTCCGGGAGGACTAGGACACATGTCCGATGGGCTTCACGGAAAAAGAGAGACTGAGCAAGATGGCATCTTTAGGCAGGAAGGGGACTGCGCATGCGTGCCTGCATTCCCAAAGGCTTTCATGGAAAGCTGGGGAAATGCTCTGCAAGGGCTCCATCGACGTCGATGTCACCCATATGTGAGGACTGACTTCCTGCTTGGTCCTGGAGAAGCACTTGCTTCAGGAAACAGTGATGGATGGCCCAAGGGGGCCTGGCCGGTTTTTGAGAAGTAGTAAGGAAATGCCATAGGTCCAACCCCCTCAGATCAGGATGACTTCTCAGGCAAAAGTTCCAGGACAAAAGTCTAGTCTGAAGGAGGAGCAGGAAGATTCTTTTCTTGTCAGTTTGTTTAGGCATGAGGAGCCAGTGGCGCCAATTACTCAGATCGCTTTATCCCTTCAGCTGGCTGTGCAAGCCACTGAAGATAAGAAGCCGAAAGGGGATCCCATATTAGCAGGTGTCTGCAAGCCCTCCAGGGCCTATCCCTTCCCTCAAACCCTTAAAAGCATGATGTTTGAGGAGTGGGATACTCCAGACACACCCTTGAAGGGGATCAAGGTTATGTCCAAGCTTTATATTCTTATTTAGGTGGATGTGGGCAACTGGTTTCGTTTCCTGAAAGTTGATGCTTAGGTTGTAGCTGTCACTACACCATTAACCTTTACCCTTGCATACATACCAATCATCCATTCACACCCTCTCATCTTTACACCACCCCCTCCCCCCAACTATCAAAGAAGCAGACCCAGACACACACATCACATCATTCAAATCAAAACCCAAGTGCCCACAAATATATCTCCATCACTAAAACATTTAAGGAAAGTCTCCCTTTTGAAATGCATCCTCCTCAATGCCCAATCTGCAAGAAACAAGATACAGCATACAGCTCCTAACAGATCTTTTAATCAACATAACAGAATCCTGGTTCATGGACACAGACTGTGTCCTATTAAACCAACTCACCTCACATGACTACATCTTTTCAGCTCCTCAAGGACTCAATACCGTGATGGTAGCATCTGCATTCTAACAAGAAAACACCTCAACTTCTGCACTCTCTCAAAAACATTTGATAATGGTCTTGACAATAACGAATGGCAGCATAACCATCCTCCTCACCTACAGATCCCCTAATGTTGGCCCCAATCAACTGGACACAATTCTAGAAGCTGTATGCAACAATAACTCGCACAAAAACTACCTCATGCTGCTAGGTGACCTCAACCTTGCATCCACAGCACCAAACAAAGCAAATTCCTTCCTGGAAACTATGGAATCCCTGGACTATGCTCAAATCATCAGTCAACCCACCCCTGACATGATCTTCATGCCACAAAACATTCTCAATGAGCAACTAATACCGCCTCCCATCACTGTCTCTTACCTGTCTGTGCAGCGCTGCGTACGACTTGTAGTGCTATATAAATGCTCAGTAGTAGTAGTAGTAGTAGTAGTCCCCTGGTCTGACCATAAGATGGTCTCAATTAACATATCACACAACCACAACATCTTTGAACACACCACATGTAGGTTCCACAAACTGTAAAAAGAAGAATTTCTCGCAAATATCCTACCAAAACTACAAGACACTCCCGAAGATGTAAACTCCATATTACAAAAGTGGAACAAGACCATATCTGAAGTAGCAATGAAACCACCCACCTCCAGTCACCGCACAAGACAAAAAAGAGCAACCTGGTACACACCTCAGCTAAAGGACATGAAACGCAGTCTACGAATCACAGAGAGAAAATGGAGAAACACCAGATCAAGTGACAGCCTAAACACTTACAAACTCAAACTACAGGAATACTAGGCAGCTACAACTCAAGCAAAGAAAGACTACCATACAAAGCTGATCCAAAGCACTCTCAATCGCCCCCGAGAGCTCTTCAAAATAGTTAAATCACTAAGTAAAGACATAATACAGCAAAAGGAAAACCACAACTTCAGCACACAAATGATGGCAGACTATTTTCAGACCCTAACCTCATCTCACAACAATGGCACAAACACGTTCATTACCACAACAGTTCAGCAAGAAACAGATATCAGAACACATGAAATTTATTCAGAAATATTATACCTAACTACTTAGATAAAATCACAAGCAACACAACCACCTCACCACTTGACCCATGTCCAGTCAGCTGAATCAAGCTTGCAAGACAGGGACTCACTCCAACAATAATAAAGATCGTCCAGTTATCTCTGCAACAAGGATATGTACCACCAGAACTCAAAACAGCCTCCATGTGCCCTGTAAGAAAGGTGATATCAAACAATATTAACCAACCAACCTCCTATAGGCCTATAGGCAGCCTCCCTTTCATAGCTAAAATATTAGAAAAAAATCATCAATCAACAACTCCAGGATCATATAGAAACACATCACCCACTCAATCACCAACAATATGGATTCAGACCACACCATGAAGTGGAATCTCTAATGACTACCTTACTAGACAATCTCATTAAGGGCAATGACAAACTCAACACTGGCTTCATTCTCATTTTCTTAGACATAAAAGCAGCATTTGACTCCATTACACACAAGCTAAGCACTTGGTCTAACAAACACTCCCCTCACCTGGTTCACCTTCATCAGGCAATGTCCATTTTTGCATGTTCCACAAACATACATAGGAAGAAACACGTTAAACAGACCATTCCATACAGCCACTACAGCTGAACACCGTGTTCTCAACTCAGCCTGGATTCCCCCTACGCCTCAATAACTCTGCATCCATCCAACCACTTCAAGAAGCACCCACATTAGGCCTGACTAAAACAGACCAAGTGCATCTTTCACTTCATTGAAAATACGCCACTTAAAAATGATTATCCTAAAATATCTGCACGCATCAGTACCTCAGTAATCTCATAGCCAAGAATGGATATTAAGTGATACTTTGTTTCTTAATCCTTCTGGGAATTCTCTCACTAATGGCACTCACACATTCCTTCACTACTGGCTCATAACCTATACCAGTCATACACTCTGCCCATCGTAATAGAACTGAAACAGCAAATCATAAGACATGGAACCGGAATGCTTACATCACATATAGACTTACACCTGTTCCAATATCCAGTCCTGGACCACAGAGTGCATCATTCAACACTTCTAACCCAACTTACCTAAAATGTACACTCAATAACTCACGCTCAATCAGACACAAAATACCTGTTCTATCAGACTGTGTCATACAATCTTGACATGATGTTTATAACAGAATCCTGGCTAACTACCACTGACACAATCCTCATTAACCAACTGAAACCTCAGGACTACATCTTTAACTGCCCAAGAGCTGACAGGAGAGGAGGGGGGAATATGCATCATAGCTAGAACAGAATTAAAATGCTCCCTCGTGACAATGGGAAACAGAGACAGTATAGATATACTAGTGATTGAAAACAGAAACTCTCAATTTTGCCTCGCATACATATCCCCCTCAGACTCAAGGGACCTGACCACTATACTTGAAATGTTCTTCTCAAACAATCCACTTAATAAACATCTACTGGTTCTTGGTGACTTAGGAACCACTTAATCATTCCTTGAAGCTATGGAAGCACTTGACTACCAGCAACTAGTAAATAATCCTACGCATAACAAAGGTACTATACTGGATCTTATAGTCATACCTAAAGACGTGATCCATCACCTCAATCGCCCATATCTTCAAATCCAATTTGTTCCCTGGAGTGACTATTTTGCAGCTAACTTCTCCTTCCCATCCCACACTAATACAAACACTCCAAGACCAATGTCTGCTGCAGCCCGACGATTCCGGAAGTTTGACAAACAATCATTAGTGGAATGGGAACAGCTGGGGGATGTAGAAAAACAGTGGGCAAAACTGAAAGGGAATATTTTAAGGGCAACCAACCTTTTTGTTAAAATGGTAAATAAAGGTAAAAGGAAAAGGAGACCGCTATGGCTTTCGAAAGAAGTAGCTGAAAAAGTGAAGAAAAAGAGGGAGGCCTTCATGAAATACAAGAGATCACAGAGAGAGGAAGACAGGCATCTATATTTGGAAAAATGTAGAAAAGCTAGCAAAGTAGTCAGGAAGGCAAAGATTCAAAAGGAGGAGGAAACAGCCAATACAATAAAATGGGGGGATAAGACATTTTTCAGATATGTTAGTGAGAAGAGGAAGGGCAAAAGTGGTATTGTCAGACTCAAGGTGCAGGGGAGGAATATGTAGAAGCTGATAAGGATAAAGCAGAATTGCTTAACAAATATTTCTGTTCTGTGTTCAAAGATGAAGAACCAGGAGCAGAAAAGACCCACAAGCGGGAACAGAAGTGAGGGACATCTTGAACAATTTTCAGAAGACTGTGTTCGTGAGAAACGAGCTCAACTTAAAGAAGACAAAGCAATGGGACCGGATGGGATACACCCTAGAATACTGAGGGAACTTGGGGACGTTCTAGCAGCTCCACTGACTGGCCTTTTCAATGCCTCGGAGTCGGGGGTGGTGCCAAAGGACTGGAGAGAGGCTCATGTGGTGCCTTTACACAAAAGCGGAAGTAAGGATGTGGTTGAAACCTACAGGCCGGTTAGTTTAACTTCAGTGGGTGAGTAAATTATTGGAAACAATGCTGAAAGAGAAAATAGTGAGGTTTCTGGAGTCCAGCGGATTACAGGATCCAAGGCAGCATGGATTTACTAGAGGCAGATCTTGTCAGACAAATCTGATTGATTTCTTTGACTGGGTGACCAGGGAGTTGGACCGAGGGAGAGCCCTAGATGTGGTGTATTTAGATTTCAGTAAAGCCTTTGACACTCTTCCTCACAGGCGACTTATAAACAAACTGAGCACACTATGGATGGACCCTAAAGTTACTGCTTGGGTTAGAAATTGGTTGGGTGGGAGGCGACAAAAAGTACAGGTAAATGGAGCTCACTCTGAGGAGGAGGATGTTACCAGTGGTGTGCCCCAGGGATCTGTCCTTGGTCCGATTCTTTTTAACATCTTTGTTAGTGATATAGCAGAAGGGCTGTCGGGTAAGGTTTGCCTCTTTGCGGATGATACCAAAATCTGCAATAGAGTAGACACCCAGGGAGGGGTAGATAACATGAGGAGGATCTAGCTAAGCTTGAAGAATGGTCTAGAATTTGGCAGCTGGGATTTAATATTAAAAAATGTAAGGTCATGCATTTGGGCTGCAGCAATCCAAGGGAGCAATATAGTATAGGGGGTGAAGTACTTTTGTCCACTAAAGAAGAGCAGGACCTAGGCGTGGTTGTGTCTGATGATCTTAAAGTAGCTAAATAGGTAGAAAAGGCGACAGCAAAAGCTAGAAGGATGCTTGGGTGCATACGGAGTGGAATGGCTAGCAGAAAAAAGGAGGTGATAATGCCTCTGTATAAGTCTTTGGTTCGATTTCGTTTGGAGTATAGTGTGCAATTCTGGATACCGCACCTTCAAAAGGATGTGAACAGGATGGAGTCGGTGCAGAGGGTGGCTACTAAAATGATTAGTGGTCTTCATTATAAAGCATATGAGGACAGACTTAAGGATCTTAATATGTACACCTTAGAGGAAAGGTGGGATAGAGGTGATATGATTGAGATGTTTAAATACCTCCATGGCATAAATGTTCAGGGAGAGCCTCTTTCAATTGAAAGCAAGTTCTGCTACGAGGGGACATGGGATGAGGGTGAAGGGAGATAGATTCAGGAGTGATATGTGGAAATATTTCTTTACGGAAAGAGTAGTGGATCCATGGAATAGTCTCCCAGTGGAGGTGGTAGAAATGAGGACAGTAACTGAATTCAAAAAAGCATGGGACAAGCACAGGGGATCTCTAAAGGTAAAAAGGGACTGTTGTAGTTGTTTATATGGAAGGACAGACTAGATAGGCCATGTGGTCTTTTTCTGTCGTCATATTTCTATGTTTCTATTTCTGGATGAAACTTTACCACACCTCAGCTCAGAAACATCAAACCTAGTTGCACTAATAATAAATTGGAATGAAATCATAGGACAAGCAGCATTAGCAACTCCAAAAAAAACATACTTTCCAGTACATAAAGAAAAGTGCAATCTGGTATACACAAGAACTACAAGACTTAAAAAGACAGCTAAGAAAACGTGAACGTAAATGGAGACAGACAAAACAACGAGAATACTGGAACAGAATCAATAAGAATAAGAGAGAATATCATACAAAACTCATAATGAACTCTTTAAATAAGCAGAGAAAGCTCTTTGAGATCATCAGATCACTTATTTGACACCACCCCCCGAACACAATGGTTCACTTGCTACAATCAGTCCACAAATAATAGCCAACTATTGTTGTTGTTGTTGTTAATTGCTGTTGAGTCGGTGCCAACTCATGGCGACCCTCTGGATAGTAGCCAACTATTACAGAGGCAAAATCAAGAATGTCAATACATTAGCCCCTATGTATCAGCACGACAACATCACTTCAACAGCCACCTGGGAATCCTTCTCCCTAATCTCCGCGGATCAACTGCAAAAAATCATGATGAGTCTGAACACAACCACATCACCAACTGATCCCTGCCCAGTAAGCTGGTTAAAAATATCACAAGAGGAAATGACACCCATAATTCTCAAAATAATACACTTCTCTTTAACACAAGGTTACATGCCAAAAGAGCTGAAAACTGCCTCCATACTTCCAATTCTAAAAAGCCCTACACTAGACAAAACAAACCTGAGTTTCTATAGACCTATTTCCAGCCTCCCATTCCTAGCAAACTAATAAAAAAGGTGGTACATCTTCTGCTCCAGGACCATTTTGATAAACATACCCCACTCGATTCTCAGCAACATGGCTTTAGAACAGGTCATGGAGTAGAAACACTGCTCACTGCCCTCATGGACAGGATCATAAAGGAAATAGATAAACAAAAACCTAGCTTCATTCTAATATTCCTGGATATTGCATTGGTCTTTGACGTGATGTGCCATAACCTACTTATTACAAGACTTCAAGAAATAGGAATCAAAAACACCACTTTACTCTGGTTCAAATCATATTTAACTGACCGCAAACAATAGGTAAAGATAGGAGCTAGTGCTTCAAAGCCATACAGCCAACAGGGAGTCCCGCAAAGATCCACACTCTATCAGCATTGTTATTTAACCTGTACATACAACCCATTTATTTAACATTTTTTATATACCGCGTTTTGCTATTATCAAAGTGGTTTACAATGAAATGTAACATATTACAGAGAACAGTAAAACAACTATTTACATTTAACAATTGATATTCTTTACAATATTTTATAACTCTTTACAGTAGAATGGTGCTGAGTGAGGCAACGTGTTGAGTAAATGAAGGGGTTTATTGGTGAGTTTGTGTTGGTTATCTTATGTTCTTATTTTCACTCAACGTGTAATCAAACTCTGGAATTTGTTACGGGAGGATGTAGTAAAGGCTGTTAGTGTAGCTGGGTTTAAAAAAGGTTTGGACAAGTTCCTGGAGGAAAGGTCCATAAACCATTATTAAGAAGGGACCCAGGATATCAATGTTTGACCCAGTGCAAGCATTGTGGAACCTGTGTCTTTTGGGGAAACTGCTAGGTACGTATGACCTAGATTGGCCACTGTTGGAAACAGGATACTGGGCTTGATGGACCTTGGTCTGACCCAGTATGGCATATCTTATGTTCTTATGTGTAATTTTGGTGGTATCAAAGTGTTCTGTAAAAAGGTAGATTTTTAGGAACTTTCTGAATTAGGTGTTATCAGTGGTTGCTCTCAGGTGGGGTGGGAGAGAGTTCCATAGTGAGGGGGTGTGGAATTCAAATATTCTGTGTAGTGCAGATTGTGAAGTGTACATAGAAATATTAGCTGTCAAGAGAGTATTCAGATGTTGCATCCTCCTTGATCAGGTGTCTGGGACTCGTTTAATTAGTCCGGTCAGACATCCGGCTGACTGGTTGTGTAGTATCTTGAATGCCAACATTAAGGTTTTGTATTCTGTAACATAATACAGAAGCACAAAGTGTTTTACCACATTTATGCTAATGACATTATTATACATACCGCTTGACACCAAGAAACCCAACTACACACAAATAATAACCTGCTTTGATGGGGTTGCTACCTGGCTATCCTCACACAAGTTAAAAATCAACTACAATAAGACAGAAGTTCTATTCATCACCAAGGATAAGTCATTCACCCCTCCATACACTCTAAGAGTAAAAGAAGCAATACTGGAAGTTAAAGATGAAGTACGATACCTAGGAATAACCATAGGCTGACAGATAAACATGACCACCCACATCAACAATGTCACTAGAGCAATTTATACCAAATTAAAAACATTTCAACACTTGCGACCCCTTATTTATTTAACAATTTTTTATATACCGTTTTTCTGCAATTCAAAATGGTTTACAATGAACATAAGGTAACAATGTGTTCACAGCTGTTTTACATGGAACAATAACGGTTTGAACAATGGTAGAATCTTTTCAACAACTATTTACATATTTACAGTGGGAGTGGGGATGGAGGGATAGAAGGAAGAAAGGGGGGATCTAATGATTAGGGGCGGGGTAAAGTATTCGTTAAAGAAGAAGGTTTTAAGCTTTTTGCGGAATTCCGAATGGTTGGAGCACCCTCTTAGGCCAGGGGGGAGAGCATTCCATATAGAAGAAGCATAGAGGGAGAAGGCTTGGTTACATGTGGCTTGTGTGCACTTTTTCTTCTGTGTTGGTATGTTTAAGATGTTTGTTGTGTTTCATCTACATGGTCTGGTGGCATTTAGTTTGGAAAGGAGCGAGTGTAGGCATGGGGCAGATTCACTGTGCAGTACTTTGAATATTAAGGTAATAATTTTAAATTTTATCCTGGCCTGTATAGGGAACCAGTGGAGGTCTTTAAGGATGGGGGTGATGTAGGCCTGTCTGGGAGTGCTGGTTATTAGGCACGCAATTGTGTTCTGCGCCATCTGGAGGAAGTGTAGGCTATGTTTAGGGAGACCGTGGTATATGAGGTTACAATAGTCAAGGGTCGAGGTTGTTGCCTGACAAACAGTTCGAAAGGAGTCTGTGTTTAGCAAGGGTTGGAGGTGCCTCAGGATTTGTATTTTCAAGTAGATAGCATTAGTTGTTCTTTTTATCTGTTGTTGAAAGGTGAGATTTTGGTCTATTATTAAGCCTAGATATTTGACTTTGGTCTTTAATGTGATGGTGCAATCTCCGAGGACAATAGATGTCAGGGGAACAAAGGATGGGTTGGAAAAGATGTGGATGGCTTCCGTTAATGTTATTGGTGAAGTTTGGCAAGGAGATGTTGAAGGGGATGAAGAACATTATATTGTCTGCGGTATTCTTGAAAGATTTTGCATATGGGTTGAAAGAAGATGTTAAAGAGGAGGGCAGATAGGCTGGAGCCTTGAGGGACTCCTTGGGAGAGTGAGAACGGAAGGGAGGTTTTATCGCCAATTCGTACCTGTTGGGTTCTGTTTTTAAGGTATGAATGGAACCAGTTTAGAGTGGTGTCTCTAAGGCCAATGTCATGGAGTCTTATTGAGGAGCTGTTTATGGGGAAGGGAGTCAAAAGCTGAAGAGATATCAAAGAAAATTAGTAGACAACCTTGGTTGGGAGATTGGATGTATGATGTTATCGAGTTTAGAAGGGACGTGATTAGGGTTTCCACACCATGGTTCCTTTTGAAGCCATGTTGGAAGGGGTCAAGAGGGGTGTGGTCGTCAATGTGATTTTGCAGCTGGTTTTGTACAATTTTTTCAGTTATTTTTGCTAAGAGGGGGATACTTGATATCAGTCTGTAGGAGGCTGGTGATGTGGGGTCCAGTTTGTTCCCTTTTAGGATTGGTGAAATGGAGCTCACTTTCAGTGGCACTGGCATGATTCCAGTTCTAAGGGAGGTTGTAACCATGGTTTGGATGAAGGGGCCAAGTATTTCCTTTGTACTTTTAATCCATGTGACCGGGCATGAGTCGAGGGCAGAGGTAGTGGTGTTAAGGTTTTTAATAACATTAATTATGCTTTCGAGAGAGAGGAGGGGGGGGGGGGTTTGAACTGGTTCCAAGTTGTTGTGGGGGTTTCATTAGGGGTATGAATCTCTGTATGAGTGTTGATTCCGGAAGGGGGTGAAGAATATTTAGAGCGGAGATGGTCTGCTATTGTTTGTGGGGAAATTTTATCTTCCATCTCTTGATTTGGTGTTTCTTTTAGTAGGGCTTTAGAAATGGAGAATAGTTTCCTTGGTTTGTTTATGGAAAGCAGGATTATATTTTTATTATATTCTCTTTTCTATCTTAGAGTTTCATGGCAGTAGGTGTGGAGCTTTTCAGAGTAGGAGGTGAGACTAGAAGGGTCACGTAGGCGACACCAACGGCGTTCAAGTCGTCAGAGTTCTGTTTTTAAATCTTGTAGAGAGGTGGAAAACCAAGGTGCTCTTTTGTGGAGCTTCTGTGGGGGTGGTTTAGGGGGTGCTTGTGCCGCTGTAGTCATGATCATGTTCCATCTGTTAACTTGGGAGTCTAAGTTGGGGAGTCATTGTTAGGGATCAAGTCTAGTTGGGGTGTTACTTGTTTAAGTAATAGGCTGATGTTGAATTGTTTAAATTTGCGAATCTGTGGAGGTGAGGGGGTAGGTGCTTTTCTGGGGATGGGAGGGAAAAGAGAAGAGTATCAGTGAGTGGTCTGTCCATGGAATAGGGTAAATGGAGTGTGGAATATGTGAGTTGGCCTTGATATTGTGTGGTACGAAGATCAGGTCCAGGGTATTACCCTTGTAGTGGGTAGGAGAGTTCAGACCCCTTCTTTCAACGTATGACTTTTGTACAATACTATAAGCCTTGGTGTTCCCACACCTTGACTTTTGTAACAGCATCCTCACAGGACTTCCAAAACAAAACTTATACCAATTGCAGATGGCTCAGCATATTGCTGCCCGAGTCATATTTCAAACTCCAAAATATGAACACATCATTCCAATCTTAAAATGACTTCACTGGCTACCAATAACCAGCAGAATTAAATTCAAAATATTACTGAACACCTTCAAAGTACTCCACAATCAATCCTCTAGCTACTTAAATTCACTCTTACAATTTAACACAGACATAAGATCAAGAAAAAGCTGCTCGAGAAATGCACTCGCTACTCCTACGGAATACACAAAGAGCAAAAAATCCACATACAAGAGAGCTTTCTTATTTTATGCTTCCGACCTTTGGAACTTCCTCCCAGAACATATAAGAAGGATGTCAGACTACAATCATTTTGTAAGCTCTTGAAAACATTTTTATTCAAGGAACATTTTGAAGACTCCGTAACAAATACATGTTTACCCAACCCTCCCTATTGCAAATCAATCCCCCTTATTACCTCCCCTCTCTATTCAACCATATGGATAACCTCACAGCTTTATTACATTGTACAAATCCCTAAGGACATTGATAACTTTACCCACCAGTCCCCCACCTGTATACACATAACATGCTGCTCCTGTTCCTAGACTTGTAAATAGTTAAAATTTAGTCCTATAATGTATACCATCAGTTCCTCACTTGTTCAATGTCAATTGTTCATTGCTGACTGTAAATTGTTACTTGCTCCATGTAAACTGCTTTGATTTTAGACAAAGCGGTATATAAGAGCACATAAATAAATAAGTTGTGCCCATACTCCTCAAGAGAGACAGAGGAAGACATTCTATATACTTCGTTATGCCAAAGAAGGATGGGTCCTTCAGACCAATTCTGAACCTGAAGGGAGTCAATGCCTCTCTAAAAATCTATTTTTTCCAAATGGAGACACTAAGGTCGGTCATCAAGGCAGTCCAGCAGGGAAAATTTACTCTCTGCTCTATAGCTGGCAGATGCCTATTTTCATACTCTGATACGGGAGAATCAAGAGTGTTTCCTGTGGTTTGTTGTCCTAGACGCTCACTACCAGTTTTGTGCCTTGCTCTTTGACCTTGCCACAGCTCCCAGAACCTTCTTCAAGGTCATGGTGGTCGCAGGCCATTCTGCACAGAGAGGACATGTGTGTTCATCTTTACCTTGACGACTGGCACATTTGGACCAAATCATGCTCCGAGGTGGTCAAGATGATGCCCTGGGTGGTTCAGTTTCTGGTGAGCCTCGGCTGAGTAGTCAACTGCGACAAGAGTCTGCTCAAGCCCTCTCAGTTGTTTGAATATCTCAGAGCCCTTTTTGACATCCATGCAGGCAATGTGTTTCTGACTACTGAAAGGAAGGCCAAATTGCTATCTCAGCTGGCAGAATTATGTTGTCAATGTGTGCCCAGAGTCTGGGATTATCTCTACCTGCTAGATCTGATAGCAGTCACCTTTGAGCTGGTCCCTTTGGTTTGAGCTCACATAAGGCTGCTTCAAATGGCTCTGTTGTCTTGATTGTCACCTTGCAAGCAAGATTTCAATATTAGGTTCCCTTTTTCCCCAGCAGCGGGGTGCAATTTCAGCTGGTGGTCCCAGCTTTCCAACTTGATGAAGGGTATAACCTAGAGATGCTTCAGTGGATTCTCATGACTTTGGATGCCAGACTGTTGGGCTGGGAAGCTCATTGTCTAGGGTGGACAGCTCAAGGATGATGGACTTAACAGGAGTGGTCTTGGTCCATCAATCAGCTTGAAGCCTGTGCCATTTGGTTGGCCCTCCTGAAGTTCCACCATCTGTTCCAGGGCTGAGTGGTCTGGGTCTTCTCAGACAATGCCACGGTGGTGGTATATGTCAATCAGCAGGGTGGCACAAAGTGTGCAGAAGTAGCCCTCGAAATAGGTTTGCTGTTTCCCTGGGTGGAGCAACACCTGCTGGCAATCTTGGAGCATCATAGTGAGGGAGTTGAGAATACTGAGGTGGAGTATCTCAGCCACCACACTTTTGATCCCGGGGAGTAGGAGCTAATGCCAGCAGCATTCAATCAGATTCTGGACTGTTGGAGGCAGCTCAAAATGGACGTCATGGCGATCTGTGCCAATGCCAAGGTGGAGACTTTTTCAATCATTGGAAGAATGTCAGATCCATGGAAGTGGATGCTCTGTCTCAACCATGGCCTCACAACCCTCTTTCATTATTAAGCACTCCTACATCTCCCTTTCTCTCTCCATCTTTGCTCGCCACACTCATTTTTGTTATTACCTGTTTGGATTACTGTAACATCGTGTATGTTGGTCTACCCAATTATGAGATCAGAAGATTACAAACTGTTCAAAATTCTGCCGTTAGGATGCTATCTCATGCCTCGAAATACAACCACACCATTCCTGTTAATGAATCATCATTGGCTCCTTATTCGATACCGAATTTAATATAAGATCTTAATTTTAGTACATAGGGCTCTATACTTCGGTCTCCCTTCCTATCTCTTCTTGCTCATTCTCCTTCATACTCCTCATAGGGCTCTCCGGTCACTTCATGCCAATCGTCTACACCTGCCTGCTGCCTCTCAAGCTAGACAAACATACCATTCTTCTTTGCTCCTAAACTCTTGAATGATCTCCCTTGTCCTCCATTTGGAAGTCTTCTATGTCAGATTCAAAGCCTCTATGAAAGTCCATTTATTTTATCCACTTTTGGACAATATAACAATCTGATGATGTTTGCACCCTCTATTTCTGACTGCTCTGTCCTGTCTTTTTTCTTGTCTTGTTGCGAATGGTTTTACTACTGCTCTTAATGGAGTTCCTTTCTTAAATCCTTTTATATTTTATTGTAAATCACTTTGATGTCACAATTTAGCAGTATATTAGTTTTCAAATCAACTAAACTGAACTCTTCTGTGTGATCACTATGGCCTCTTATCAGGCGGATGATCCAGTGGATAGAGGACAATCTGGGCCTGCTGGTTCTGGTGGCGTCGGATTGTTTGCTGATCTCTGCAGCATTCTAGTGGTCTGTTGCATTAAAGGCCCTTGAGAGGTGGCAGTTAAAACAAAAAGGGCATTTCTTCTGCAATGATCTCTATGCTGTTCCACCTGCCTTGCCTGTGTGCAAGTCTGGTGTCTCTTTGAAGAGAGGTGTTGCTGGTGGGATCTCTCTCCTCTTCGCTCTCATTTCTTCAGGAAGGCTTTGACAAGGGCCTTATCCTCTGTTCCTTGAAAATGCAAGGAATAGCCTTAGCATGTTTTAGAGGACTGGTGGCTGACTGCTTGATATTCTCACACTATGATGTGCTGTGCTTCCTTCGAGGGTGAATCAATTGCGTCTAGCTACGTGGTCTGTTGTTCCACCTTGGGACCTGTCGGCGCCCTTTGAGCCACTGAAACGGGTCACATTTAAGGCTCTCTCAAGACTGTTTTTGGTCACCATCTTTCCAGGCTACTGCATTTTGGAATTGCAGGCTCTCTCCTGTAGGGATCCTTACTTGTCCTTGATGGAAGCAGTGTCTCTCGGACCAGTGTCTTTCTGCCCAACATGGTATCCACCTTTCATATCAACAAAGTGGCTTTCCTTCTGTCTCTTTGCTCTAAACAGTGCAGTGGGAAAGACAGCAACCTACGCTTAGTGGATATGCAGAGTCCTCCCTCCAGTACCTCAAGGTCACCAATGCCTCCTGCTAATCTGACAGACTGTGCTCTATGCTGGCCTGTGCAAAGGCAAAGTGGCCTCTAAGGCTACCCTTGGCTGGTGGATAAAAGCAGTAGCCTTGGTCTACCTTTTGAGGAACAAGACTATTCCTGAGGGATTATGTGCTCACTCTATCCAGCTGCAGGTTGCATCCTGGATGCAAGAGAGTTTGGTCGCCCCAGCTGACATATTGGGCAACAACTTGGTCTTCTCTTTCTACTTTTGTGAAGCATTACAGATTGGATATCCAAGCCAGTGTGGATGTAGCATTTGGAGCTGCCATGTTGTCTTCCTTCCTGGTACTTCCTACTGATTTCGATTGGTCTAGCAAAAAGATCTGGAAGGTGCAAATTGTATTTACTGATAATTTCTTCTCCTGCTAGACAAGTCCAGGATTCTCCCCCGTGCTCCTGTAGCCTCAGGCTGTGCAAGATTTTATAGCCCTTAAGGCTTTGTAGAATTATGATTGCTCTTGCAGATAACTTGCATATTATTGTGTATAGCTGGGTTCTTGGACCTTGTTTGGATCTGTATAAAGTTGGGCTCTTGATCCTTGCTTGAATTGGTGACTCTTTAGCCCTTGCTTGCTGGGGTGGGGGGGCCTTTGCTTTCCCCAAGGAAGTTGTGTTGGGTGTTAGGGTTGTTTATTTTTTTTTTACCAAATGCTTGGTTACTGGATACTGAAGGGTGCCCCTAGCTGCACCAGTACTTGTAGCAGTAATGATGCCACTTGAAGCTTTAAGTTTTTCTCTGTCTCCATTATCTGCTGGCAGGGGGAGACAACATATTGGTCTGGACTGGTCTAGCAGGATTTCAGGAAAGGAAATTATTGCTAAGTAAAATCTCACCTTGGGAAACATTCACATTTACGAAGAACTGCACAAAACCTAAACACTCATCAGCACACATAGGGATATGCCCATTACCAAATGTACAACACAAATCTCTGTAACAATTAATGAAGGCAAGTAGAGCAACCAATGTATGATAGCATATAAATAAGTGAAAATATGACTGCGTGTCATTATCCTTGAGGAAGTACATCTGGTGTCGGTGTAAGGCAAAGTTTGAATATGCATGAGACAGATTTGCATCCATGCAAATTTACCTCATGCATATTCATTATGGATATCCTGAAAACCTGACTATTGAAGTAGTGTGTAGATGAGACATCTGCTAGGATTTGATATGGGAACAGTAAGTGAACGAACACATGTAAAATTCACTTTTTGCATTTATGTCAGGAGTTCTCCTTCAATTACCTTGATACACTCTGGAATAAAATGCTAAATGTGTTTTTACTTTCAGGATTTAAAAACATGAAAATAAGCTTCCAGGTCTATGATGTTAAGCATCGCTTCCAGAAATGAAAGGAGGCAGCAACCCACATACCATGTAGCAGAAAAGCATTTTTTTCATACAAACAAAACCTCGATGTTGTGAATCTAGTCCCTTTGTGCTTATTATACGTCAAAAGCCATTTCTTAAGCATCAACTACACTTAAAAGAAATAAAAAGACTTGCTGTTGATATCCTTTTGTTCATACATGCAATGGCACCAATTTTTATCAAAGCATTTTTAGCAAGCACTTCTATCAAATCAATCATCATGCCAAACCTAGTGAGTTGTAGGAAGAGCCATTTAACCATAAAACTTAGTTCTCTGAGTAAATGGACTGTCTGATGATTGCCTACCCTTTTTCCAGATAAGAGTGAGTATCAACAATGTGCTTATTTTTTTTTTAGTTTCTTTATTTATATTTTCCAATAAAATACAAACAAAAGAGAAAAACAAATCGCAGTAAATCAAAACACACAATTCTTCTCTTTAACATGAGAAAAGAAAGGTTAAACATAGCCCACCCCACCCTGTCCCTCCCATCATCATGCGATCATCAGGGGCTATTTAAAGAAACACAAAACATCTGCGAGCTTACTAGGCCTACAAGGGCAATATAAGAGCAACCACTCTACTACAAAGGAAGAGTTTTCGCTTAAGAAAAGAAGGATGCAAGGGAACAACTACACCATGATGTTTTCACACACACATATATATATATCTCATAAGCATAAGTGTTCCACCCTTCGCGTCAACCCAGCTCTGTCGCATGTTTTCCAGTTAGAAGTAACGAAAAAATAGGGCCACTTCCAATATGAAGTTAATTAAAACGGACAATCCCGCTGTTATGGCGAGATGCCAATTATTGATTGAAAAACGACCCCAGACCAGGAGAGATTGGCCCAAAATCCCAGCACCTCTTTAATATGGTTCCATATTGAAACCCAATAAGACTGAATGTTAGGACAATCACACACCACTTGTCTGAAAGTGCTGACATCTCCTCGATAAGACTAACACTCATTCCCAGCTGTCTGAACCCATTTAGCTACCCTTCAACAGGCAATCCTCCTTAGGAGTTGCATTTACTATTTTTAAAAGGCCTTCTCTGAGTATCCGATATACCCTATGAGACTTCAACCTCCCAACAGACACCAGGCCAAGAAGAAGATTCTAGAGGAAGGGATTACTTAACCTCTCTTCTAGTTCAAAGCATATTGAGCGCAAACCTACGGCCCCCTCCACCCATCGCGAACCTCACCAATAAAACAGACCAGCGACCACTTTGCTATTATACTGCTGAAAGCTCTTTGAGTCAAATAGGGTAAATGAGATTGCAAAATAAACAGAAAAGTAAGCCTCAGGAATAGTAGACTCACTAGTTCTATATCAAAGTCCCTTGGAAACTAGGAAAAATTAGTACATGATAATTGAAAATCCATGAAGGATAGAACTTTCCTCATTAAGATGACTACCCCGTTTTCTTATGATGGGCAGCTGAGAAACCCCTAAAGAGTATGTCTTTCTATTTAGCTTCAACGACTCCTCTCCATTTAAGTGTCTCCTACAACAGTAAAATGTCAGCACTTTCTTTCCGACCATACCGCAAAGATCTTTTCCTCTTAGTGGGATTATTAACGCCCCAACACTGAGTTAAACCATCTTAAAGGCAAACATACTGATCAAATGTTGCAGAAACATACCAAATTGTAGCATTTAGTTTACATTTTAGAACAACTTCTTAAGCGCCTTTAAAGTGTCAGCTGCCCCTATAGCTCAGAGAAGAAAACCCAACAAAAAAAAAAGGCACATTTTAACCCCAACCCCGTCATATGATCAGTCCTAATAAGAACACCTAAAACTTGAAAAACATTCCTAAACCCAGGGGGGCTATATAACACACAAAACTTAGCGGGTGAGCCCAACAGGACAAGACGGACACGGAGGGCAAAAGACCTAATACTTTCGCTCTTCTATGTCACTCAAAATATCGCGCTCTGTAAAAAAAAGAAAGAAAGAAAGAAAACAAAAGAAACATTTCAACCAGGATAGTACCCTGGAGCTCCTTCACACAATACAGAATGGCTGTCCCAGTATATAACAATGTTACATAATGAAATGTCGTTCCTGCGTGGATAAGTCGCCTTTACACGACCTCAGACCGGTCAAATGCCCATGATAGCAAGTGCCATAAAACTGTGATGAATAAAAGTTGCAGAATGACTTTCACCGCTTCACCATCAACTCCTTAGCTTCCAGAAATGCATATAACTCCCCGGGATCATCAAAGGTCTTGGTCTGGTTATGCAGCGTGACTCTCATGCGGGCAAGATATAGCAGTCCAAAACGGGCCTGCAGTTGCACCAAGTGTGGACGCAGCACCAGAAAACTTTTCCTCCAATCCACCGTCGCCTTCGCGAAGTCCGGGAAGAACAGGAATTTATGTCCCTGATATTCCAAAGTTGAAAGTGCTTTGGCTGCTCCCATTATTTGCAAAACTTGCTGAAAACGTAAAACTTTCAAGATGATTGGGCGTGGACGCTTGCCCATGACCACAGACTGAGTAGGCACTCTATGGGCGTGCTCAATCTCGAACGGCATAACAAACTGCAACTTTAACACACCTGGAATCATGGCCTGCAAAAAGGACACCAAGTCAGGACCCTCTGTTCCCTCAGGAACTCCTAGTATTCTTATGTTATTCCACTGAGAGCAATTACTACCGTCTTCCACCTCTCTTTGTAATGTACGTATCAACTTGGCCTGCTTCAACGGCCTCAAGCCTTTCTCCATATGAAGCTACCACCTTCTCCAAATGAGCTGTATTTGACTCCAAAGAGGATCGCAAAGCGTTGATTTCCTCCTGTATTGCACATAGCGATTCTCCATTAGCTTTGACCAAGTCCTTGACCGCCCGAATCTCAGCCAGGATCTCCTGCAAGGTCTCAGGACAATCTCGGATGACCACCATCTTGTGAGGTGAGAGAGGTTCCATCTTGATTCTCTTTGCGCTAGCATTTTGGGATATTTGATAATCCAGCCGCGTCTGTTTGGAACCAGACATATCCGGGATTGAATGGTATCAACGTAGGTAGGAACTATTTGATTAAAGATTGCCGAAGTCAGGATTCTTGTCTATTGCCCTGCGGAGCACAGCTCTTACACGTCCATCTTGACCAGAAACCAGGCTCTGCCCCAACAATGTGCTTATTTTAAGTCATTTGCTACTGGTAGTAGGCAAGGGACAGGTTTCGATCAGGAGAGGCAACAGTTTTGCATTTTCGTTGCTTAGCAGGAAAAAAAAATGCTTGCATAGAAAGCAGATACAAATACCTGTAGTTACTTTTCCCCTCAGCAATTTTCATAGGGAAAGAACTCATGTATGCTCTCTTTGACAAACAGGTGCGAAGTCCTCGGGTTAAACTATCCATGTCTTTGCAACTACCTGCAGACATCTGAAAATTACCCCTAGAATGGTCACAATTACTTTGGAGTAAACAAAATTTCCTAGCCCCTCCTCCTTATCTTTCTTCCTTTCTCTCCACATAGCTTTCTGACAAAACAGATAAATATGGAACAATATGCTGGCACTCTTGTTTGATTCCTTTAAAAAAAGGGAGGTCATATATTAAAGGTAACCATCAAGTATTTTATAACAATGCCCATCTAAAATATCTTTCCTCATTTCCACTGGAATAACATTTCAAGAAGTGATGCATTTCTGGTCTATTCAATAGTTCCAGGGAGGCAAGAGAGAAGCCAGGTGGGGAATTGGAATGGGGGCACTCAAGCAGAAAAAAGTCAAAGAGAATGGAAGGTAAGGAGAGACAGGAAGGACTACTCAGGGAAGAGGATGAAAAGGGAACAGAGAAAAAAGAAAGGCGGCACATAAATGTATGTGTTGGGGGGCCAATGTGAGGGGGAAAGGAAGGTCCAGAAAGGAGAGTTGAGCCTGGAGAGAGAGGAACCAGAAGCCCAAAGACAAGGGAAAAGACAGGAGAGGGAGATCTAGGCAAGAGGAGAAAGAAACTGTGGAGAGGGGGTAGGTTTGGGGAAAGGGGAAGAGGATAGGAGATAGGATTTCAGAGATCTGAAGGTTATGCAGATTCACAGGTGCTGAAAATGTAAATAAAATACTTAAATCATAGAGTAAATTTTGAGTGTTGGCAAATGGCAACCAATGCCAGTTTCTCAAGTCACAGTATGAGATAGCACAAAGACCACTTGGTCCAGATTATCTTTCCATTTTCTCTACATGCTGCAAAACAGAAATTTCACTGGATCAACTTTACCCTAGTTTTCCCACCATTAATGATCTTCAGTGCTTGATCTATGCTTTTAAGCATTTTGTTACTCTTTATGCCTCATCACCTCTGTGGAGTCTTTTTCATGCATCCACCCCCTCATTTCTACAAAGCAATATTTGTATATTACTCCTAAGGCTACTCTCTGTCCAACTCATGCTGCTCTGGTCTAGAAAAGTCAAAAGATGTCATGTAACATAGTAATATAATATATGATGGCAGATAAAGACCAGTATGGTACATCTAATCTGCCCAGAGTAGTTGTATCCACTGCTCTGTGGTCATCCTCCTCTATGCTTTTGTTTAGGGTTTTACCTGCCGCTCCGTGCAGGTCACCCCCCTTTATGTTTTCATTTAGGGTTGTACCCACTGCTCTGTGCAGGTCTCTGTATGCTTTTGTTTAGGATTGTATGCAACCACTCCATGCAAATCACCCCCCCCCTCTATTTGTTGAAGTATAAAAGATATTTAAGTTTATTTTGATTTTATCCTCTTGTTATAAAGGGATCCACTGTGTCTGATGACATTTTTACATGCAAATACATAATTGTCACAATGGATATTATCAAAACCAAAGCTGTGGCAAACTCTCAGCTAGAGGTTGGTCAAAATTGTGAACACTAGCTACATATGATGTTTAAACATCCTTTTTCGCCTTCGGTTCTACATGCCTTGATGCAGTGTTAAGCAAATTAGATTTAGATGGATATTTAAGAGCAAAATATAAATAAAGGTGACAATTTACATTCTTTGAGTCCTGCTAGACTAGCCCAGACAAGCAGGTTGTCTTCCCCTACAAGCAGATTGATGGAGACATCCCCCCCCCCCCCAAAATAAAAAGCCCAGGTTTCAATGACATCATTCCCATGTTTCTATCTGTCTTAGTCAGCAGAGGTCTCTTCAGTATTAGTCCCAAAGCATGTGGGAGAACATGGCAAGCCTCACACAACCTCAAAGTGGGCTACGATGAGTAATCAAACAGTAGAGAACTATGGTCAGGAAGCAAAAACAAAAGTCTCCTGGGTCTGGCATAGAGGGAGGCCATCTAATACAGTCCTGCTGGTGCTGGATACCCGTTGCTTGCGAGGCAAGGGTAGATGTGCAGAGCTAGTCTGAGGCTCCTTTTTATGTTTGCTCCCTAACCGATGGCACAGATCTTGCCATCCCCCACCCAGATGCTCATGTCTGGGGAGTGCTGAGTCTGCACTCCAAAGCGGCAGCACAGGGCGATGGCTCGGCCATGTAGGTACACAGGAGCCAGTGAAGGGCACAGCAGTCCAGCAGGTGAGCTGGCCGGGCCCATGGAAAGTGACCAGGCTGCCACAGTTGGTGCAGTAGAAGGCAGCTTCTGGGTAAGGCTCCTGCCGCAGGCACACAGTGTAGACCTGGGCATGTTTATCCAGGCTAAAACCATTTTCGTTTTTTCACAGAATAAGCCTTACCATTTTGATGTCGTTATTAACCTCATTTGCTGATTCCACTTGCTTTAGGACTGTGCTCATAATACTCCATAAACAGAAGCTCCAACATTCCCAGGCAGCTGCCAACCAGAAGCTCTGTCTGCTCCCTTAGACGCTATTGCTGGAGAGTAATTTTACATCAAGTTGCAGGAAGCAATGGACACGCAGTGTAGGGAGCAACGGACATTCAGGCAGGACCTGGAACCACTGCAGCCATTCAATACATGGCCCTTAGTTGATACTATCCATCACCCAAACTTCTATTAAGTGTTTAATTTTAAATCAGCAGCACCTGAACAGGTAATTTGGTCATTTACCACCAGGAAATTAGGAAGACAACATCATGACCAACTGACTGGAAAAGATCTGTGTTTATACCAATACTAAAGAAAGGTGATCCAACTGACTGGAAATTATTGCACAATCGCTCTGATCACACATGCCAGCAAGATTCTACACAAGATTATTCAGCAGAGACTACAACCATACCTGAAACGAGAACTGCCTGAAGTGCAAGCAGGAATTCATTACTGGAGGATGTAGTAAAAGCAGTTAGTGTAGCTGGCTTTAAAAAAGGTTTGGACATGTTCCTGGAGGAAAGGTCCATAAACCATTATTAAAGGGGATCTGTGAAATCCACTGCTTGTCCCAATACAAGCACCGTGGAACCTGTGTCTTCTGGGGAAACTGCTAGGTACTTGTGACCTAGATTGGCCACTGTTGGAAACAGGATACTGGGCTTGATGGACCTTGGTCTGACCCAGTATGACATATCTTATGTGCTTAGGAAAGGGCGAGGAGCGAGAAACATTATCGCAGATGTGAGATGGATCCTTGAAAAGACAAAAGAATACCAAAAGTATATCTATATGTGTTTTATCAACTATAGCAAGGCTTTTGACTGTGTAAACCAAACTCTGGGCCACATTAAGAAGCATGGGCATACCAGAACAACTGATCGTTCTCTTGCACAACTTTACACTGATCAAGAACAGTTTGTATGGAACAAGGAGAAACAGAATGGTTTAAAATCAGCAAAGGAGTACAACAAGGCTGCATACATTCCCCCTACATGTTTAATTTATATGCAGAACAAATCATCAGAGAAGCAAAAATGTATGAAGACAATGAGGTGTGAAGATTGGTGGAAGACTCATCAAAAGCCTTCACTATGCTGATGATACCATATTACTGGCTGAAAGTGAAGATGATCTGAAACATTTGTTTCTCAAGATCAAGGAACATAGTCTTAAAATGGGTCTGCATCTTAAAGTAAAGAAAACAAAGATCCTGACAACTGGCAAAATCAGTAAGTTCATTGTTGATGGAGAAGAAATTGAAATAGTGGACAACTTTAACCTACTTGGATCAACAATCAATAAAGAAAGTACAAGCAGTCAAGAAATCGGATGACGCACTGCTCTTGGCAGAATTGCTATGAAGGACCTAGACAATATTCTCCAGAGCAGAGGTCTCTCTCCATACAAAGATTCAACTTGTTCAAGCCATGGTATTTTCAATAATGTCATATGGATGCAAACGTTGGACAGTGAAAGAGATAAACGGGAAGAAAATTGATGCCTTTGAATTATGATGCTGGTGACGAATACTGTATATTTATTTATTTATTTATTTATTTATTTATTTAACAGTTGCTTATATACCGCTACCTTCCACAGATCAGGTGCGGTTTACAATGAACAAAGAATGAACAGAATAACAGGTCTGTTTTACATGGAACATTAATTAACTAGGTACAATGTTGCTAAGTACATTAAACTTGATTGGATTAAATATGGTAAATAATTTGTTAGGTAACAGTCAAACTATTTACATAATTCAAACTATTTACATATATCTATTTACAGGATTTACCAATAGTTATTTAATCGGCTTTAATTGTAGTTAGATAGAGAAAATTTAAATTGGTATACTTTGGGTTCACTATTAACCATTTCCTGTTAGTGGTGGGGTATTTTCTAGTGTGCCGAAGTGGGAGGTGAATAGATATGTTTTTAATTTCTTGCGGAGTTCCTTTGCATCTTTTAATGCTCTTATTTCTTCGGGGAGGGAGTTCCATAGGGTGGGAGCCGCATGTGAAAACGCTTTTTTATTAGTTGTTTTTTTGGTAGTTGTGAAATCCTTTGGGATCCTAATTTTATTCGCGTGGCCTCTCCGTAGCGCAGTTTGGGATGTGTCTTTAGTGATAATTTTTGTTAAAGAGACTGGGGCCATTGTATTTAGTGTATATACCATGGACTGCCTGAAGAACAAACCAGTCAGTACTAGAAGAGAACAAACAAGCTTTCTTTAGAAGCTGAGATGACAAGACTTTGACTTTCTCTTCGCATGATGTGTCCAAAGTATGTGAGATCATTAGAGAAAGATATCATGCTTGACAAGGTAGAAGGTCAACGCAAAAGAGGAAGGACGTATTGAGATAGATCAATACAAGCCACCAGCTATGGGTGCCACTCTGTCAACAATGAGCCACCTGACTGAAGACCGAACACAGTTTAGGTCAACTATCCAGAGGGTTGCCATGGGTCGACACAGACTCGACGGCACTTAACAACAACATGGCTAGAAGGCAGTTTCGGCCTTCTCTCCCTCAAGCCCTCAATAGGCAACTAAACTGAATCAAGAGCAGATCAGACCGACCTTGAAGAGAACAGAAATTTACAGAAATAAATAGATTAATAAGAGCGTGTGGCGACGGCACCTTCAAGATACCTTCTTTCTGAACAAATCAAGACATCTCGTAAAGAACTGGCAATAAGCTCTTATAGAGTCTTTGTCTATCCAATTTTCAACTGAATTTTAGATTACTTAGTTGTTTTTACATATTGCTGAACTTTTGCCTTCACCCCTCTCCCTGAAAGAACCTCACCCTCCTACACAACCACCTCTTAAAGGATGGTTTTGTACCACAATTACTCTCAGGTACTCCTTAATTCCCTTGATCTTTCTCCTAACTTCCTTCAATTATTACGTCTGTCTTCTGCTCTCTTCTCCATCTCTTTCTTATGGCTCCACATCACTTTTTCTTCCTATTGATACTCCCTAATCTTCTCCCCTCATACCTTCAACTTCAAACCCCCCTTCCTTATCACCCCCTCCTTACTATCCTCATTTCCTCCCACATCTTGTCATCCACCCTTACATCAGCTCTTGAGCTTCACCTTTTTCTTCCTCTCATTCATCCTTCTCTCTCTCTGGAAGAGCCTCACCCTCGTTTCCGCCGTGCCTTCTCCTTTCTGCCCCACACTCTCCTACTCCTTCTATCATCTGGAGATATTGATCCCAACTTTGGCCCTAGACTTTTCTCTCACTCCCAGGACAGTTCCTCATGCAACTGCTCCAATCTCCTTCATATCTCTCTCCCTTCCCCCTCCTCTCTCCCTTTCTCATGCACCTTGTGGAATGCACACTCCACATCTAATAAACTTACATTTACTCATGATCTCTTTGTCTCTAATGCTCTACATCGTCTGGCTCTGAGACCTGGCTCCTCTCTGATGACTCAGCTTCAGTTGTTGCTCTCTGCCATGGCGGCTACCAATTCTCCCACATGCCTGGTCCCACTGGCCGTGATGGTGGTGTTTCTACTCTCTCATTCCTGCCCCTCCTTCTGCCTCAGTCTCACTCCTTTCTCTCCTTTTAAGTTCACTCCATCCACCTGTTTAATCCATTACCTCTCCGGACAGCTGCTATTTATCAACCCCTAGACAAATTCACCTTTACCTTTCTCTGACTTTTTACTTGTGGCGCTTCTTTCTGAAGTCATCTTCCCCCTCCCTTTTTCTTGTGATTTTAACATTCATGTTGACAACCCATCTGACCCTTATGCTTTAAAGCTCCTTTCCCTTATCTCTTCATTCAACCTCCAACTTTGCTCTACTGCCCCCACTCACCAGCATGGTCACTGCCTTGACCTTGTTTTCTTCTCTAATTGTTTACCTTCAAATTTCTGTACCTCAGTTCTTCCCTTATCTGACCATCACCTGCTAAGCTTCACTCTTCATCACTCACCACCTCAATCTTGCTCTGTTTCCTCCAATCTCTTTAGAAATCTTCAGGCTATGGACTCATTAGCTCTCTTCACTATTGTCTCATCTCCTCTTTCTTCTGTTATAGGCAACTACAGCCTCATCATCAGGTGACATAACTCTGCACTCTCCTCTGCTCTGGATGCCCTGTTCTTGCCACATCCTGTGAGGCACACTGTACCTCAGTCCTGGATATTTTCAACTACCTGTTATCTATGTTCCTATGCCTGGTCGGCGGAGTGCATTTGGCTTAAATCCCGCACCCTTGCTGACTTTCTTCACTTCAAATTCATGCTTGCCTCGTTCCAGTCAGCCTTAATACTCGCCAAGCAAAACTACTATGTCCATCTGCGTAACTTTCTTGCCTCTGACCCTAGCCGTCTCTTTACAACTCTCAAATTTCTCCTCAAGGCGCCTCTGCCTCCAATCCCTCCTTCTCTTTCTGCCCAAATCCTGGCTGACTACTTCCATGACAAAGTCCATAAGATTACACTCCAATTCCCCAATCCCAACTCTTCCCCTTAACCTCTGCTACCCTCTCTTCCTTTTCTAATATCTCCAATGAGAAAACCTTTTGTCTTCTCTTCTCCTCTAAACTCACTACCTGCGCCTCTGATCCTATCGCCAACCGTCTCCTTAATCCCATCTCCTCCACTATCATCCCTTCCATCTCTCATATTCTCAACCTATCGCTCTCATCTGCAATTGTCCCAGCAGCCTTCAGGCATGCTGTGGTCACACCTCTCCTCAAGAAACCTTCACTAGACTCTACTGTCCTTCTAATTATCCACCCATCTCCCTCCTCCCCTTCATTTCTAAACTACTTGAATGTGCAGTTCACTGGCATTGCCTTGACTTTCTCTCCTCTCAAGCCCTTCTGGATTCACTGCAATCTGGCTTTCGTCCTTTACATTCTACTGAAACAGCTCTTGCCAAATTCTCCAGCGACCTGCTCCTGGCAAAATCCAAAGGCCTTTACTCAATCTTTATCATTCTTGACCTTTCTGCTGCTTTTTTGACACTGTTGACCACCACCTTCTCCGACACCTTGTCCTCACTTGGTTTTAAGGGCTCTGTGCTATCCTGGTTCTCATCTCTCTGTCCAGTTGCTCTTTCAGAGTTTGTTCTGGTGGATCCTCCTCTACTGCTATCCCACTCTCAGCTGGTGTACCCCAAGGGTCTGTCTTGGACCCACTCCTTTTCTCTCTATATACCCAGTCCCTTGGTGCACTTATCTCCTCCCATGGCTTTCAGTACCACTTTTACGCTGATGACGCTCAGATCTCTCTCTCTACACCTGATATCTCTCCAGCAATCCAGGCATGGATCTCTGCCTATCTGACATCGCTGCCTCGATGTCTGTCGTTAGAAATTGAACATGGCCAAAACCGAGTTTCTTATTTTTCTCCCTAAACCCACCTCCCCCCTCCTTTCTCAATCTCTCTGGATAATGCTCTTCTACTCTACGTTTCCTTAGCAACCTTGGGGTCATCTTTGACTCCTCCTTCTCCTCTGCACACATCCAACTGAACATACTACTAAGACATTTATCCACTCTTTAGTCACCTCCTGTCTTGACTATTGCAATCTCTTCCTTACTGGTATCCCTCTGAATCATCTCTCTCCCCTTCAATTTGTTCAAAACTCAGCTGCACGGCTAATCCTCCGCCAGCCCTGATATGCTCATATAACACCTCTTCTGAAGTCACTTCATTGACTCCCCATCCATTTTCATATCTAGTTCAAACTTCTACTGACCTTTAATGCATTCATTCTGTTGCTCCTCACTACCTTTCCTTTCTCATCTCTCCCTACACCCCCCTCCTCATGAACTCCACTCTTCTGTGGACTGCTTCTGTCTATGCTCTTTTCTTCCACTGCCAACTCAGGACTTTGATCCTTTCATCTTACTGCTCCGTATGCCTGGAACAAACTACCTGAGTATTACACATCAGGCTTCCTAACAGGGGCTATCCATTTCAAACAGAGGTAAGAATTTGTGGTTTTTTAAAAAATATTGCTAGCTCTCTGACTGGGAGCTCTTAAAAGGGTTTTGGTACTTTTTAAAACAAAGTTACATTCTTTTTAGTGCTTTTTAGTTTAAAAGGAGAAATATTTTCTTTAGTGGGGTAGGTTTAAAACTCTGCTTTGGTAACTTTCTCAGCTCTTGGGAGCTGCTGACACCTCATCAGGAGCTAGTTCCCTCCCTACCCCCCCCAACTCCCACCCACCCCTAGTGAGCAGCCCTGCTTTATAGGGCACCTCCTCAATGAACAAAACACAGGGACTTGGAACAGCACATTTTGAATATAATTAAAGAGATTTATCTGCTTTTTCTCTGAAAGGACAGCTGGGAAACCAGCTGGTACTTTGGTAGATCTCTCTCTTTTGCTTTAACAGATACCTAAGCTCCACGAACAGAACAATGGCTGGGAAAAATTGTATCGTTAAAACTGTTACCCCCATTACAGCTTCTGCCTCTGTCCAGAGGTCCCAATGTCAGTTGAAGGACCTGTTCCATGTGCAGGGTGCCTGCATGCTGAAGCTCTCAGGAAACAAGTGGGGGAACTCAGAGAGGAGGTGGCGAGGCTGAGGAGCATTCAAGACAGTGAGAAGTACATTGATGAGATGCTTCTTGCAGCAACCAAGCTCTCCAGAAGAGGAGAAGATGGGTGCCTACAGAATGACGAAGGTTGGACACAAGTCACCAGGGCCTGCAGAATCACCAATCCAACTTCTCCAGCCCTTGAATTGAAGAACCATTATGCAGCCCTGGAAGTGAAGGAGGTGAAAGCATCCCTGGAAAGGGAAGAACCAGAGCTCAAGAACCCCAAAGTTGCAGAATCAGTGACCATAAGGAAGCGAAGGGCAGTGGTGGTTGGTGACTCTCTTCCGAGGGGTACTGAGGCGTTCATCTGCCGACCAGACTTGATGTCCAGAGAGGTATGCCGTCTGCCTGGTGCCAAAATCCAAGATGTTATGGACAGTTTGCCGAGATTCATCAAGCCCACTATTACCCAATGCTGCTAATCCATGTTGGAACAAATGATACTGCCAGGTATCCCTCTGAGCGCATCAAAAGTGACTTCATGGCTCTGGGACAGAGGGCAAAGCAGATAGGTGCTCAGGTAATATTCTCTTCAATTCTCCTTGTTGAGGGTAAAGGCCAAGGCAGAGAAGCTCGCATCTTGGAGATGAATGCATGGCTGTGTGGATGATGTCATCGAGAGCGTTTTGGTTTCCTGGACCATGGGATGTTGTTCCAAGGGTTGTAGAGCAGAGATGGCGTCCAATTGTCCAAGAAAGATCGACGCGTCTTCAGTAGTAGACTGGCTAATCTACTGAAGAGGGCTTTAAACTAAATTCTTTGGGGATGGGTGAAGAAAGCCCCCAGGTAAGTGAAACGTTAAATACCTTTATGGAAATGGGTAAAAGGGGTAACCATATGGAAAGCAGTGTGCATAAATGCCCGTAGCATGGGAAATAAGATCCCTGATGTTGAAGCTTTGGTGGGAGTGGCCGATTTGGATTTAGTGGCAGTTACAGAAACATGGTTCACATGTAACTATACCTGGCTATACTTTATTCAGAAAGGACAGGGTAGGAAGAAGGGGGAAGAGGAGTGGCACTATATGTAAAAATAATATTAAATCTTTGGAATTACAGAGCTTAAAAGGGAGACAGGAGGCATTGTGGGTTAAACTAGAAAGAGGGAAAGAGAAATCTATTTGCATTGGTGTGATATACAGACCTCCCTCAGAAGAGGAAGAGGTGGACAGAGAGTTAATTGAAGACATACACAGCATTGCTAGGAAGGGGAAGTGCTACTGATAGGGGATTTCAATATGCCAGATGTTGATTGGCACATTCCTGCTACAGTATCATCTAGAAGTAAGGAGATTCTGGATTCTCTACAGGGAGAACTATTCAGGCAATTGGTAACAGACCCCACACGTGAAGAGGCCATGCTGGACTTGGTGCTTACCAATGGTGAAAGTGTTTCTGATGTTATAGTGGGAGATAATTTTGCATCCAGTGAATACCAGATGGTGTGGTTCAGTATTAGGACCAGGGCTACTAGATTCCATTCAAAAGTGAGGATCTTAGACTTTAGGAAAACTAACTTTTCTAAAACTTTGCCAATACCTCAGAGAGTCGTTAGCAGGATGGGAACAGCTGGGGGATGTAGAAAAACAGTGGGCAAAACTGAAAGGGGATATTTTAAGGGCAACCAACCTTTTTGTTAAAATGGTAAATAAAGGTAAAAGGAAAAGGAGACCGCTATGGCTTTCGAAAGAAGTAGCAGAAAAGGTGAAGAAAAAGAGGGAGGCCTTCATGAAATACAAGAGATCACAGAGAGAGGAAGACAGGCATCTATATTTAGAAAAACTTAGAGAAGCTAGCAAACTAGTCAGGAAAGCAAAGGTTCAAAAAGAGGAGGAAATAGCCAATGCAATAAAATGGGGGGATAAGACATTTTTCAGATATGTTAGTGAGAAGAGGAAGGGCAAAAGTGGTATTGTCAGACTCAAGGGTGAAGGGGAGGAATATGTAGAAGCTGATGAGGATAAAGCGGAATTGCTTAACAAATATTTCTGTTCTGTGATCACAGATGAAGAAGCAGGAACAGGACCTCAGAAAACACCAACAAACAGGAACAGAAGCGAGGGGCATCTTGAACAATTTTCAGAAGACTGTGTTTGTGAGAAACTAGCTCAACTTAAAGTAGACAAAGCGATGGGACCGGATGACATACACTCTAGAATACTGAGGGAACTTGGGGACTTTCTAGCAGCTCCACTGACTGACCTTTTCAATGCCTCACTGGAGTCAGGAGTGGTGCCAAAGGACTGGAGAGAGGCTCATGTGGTGTCTTTACACAAAAGCGGAAGTAAGGATGTGGTTGAAAACTACAGGCCGGTTAGTTTAACTTCGGTGGTGAGTAAATTATTGGAAACGCTGCTGAAAGAGAAAATAGTGAGGTTTCTGGAGTCCAGCGGATTAGAGGATCTGAGGCAGCACGGATTCACCAGAGGCAGGACTTGTCAGACAAATCCGATTGATTTCTTTGACTGGGTGACCAGGGAGTTGGACCGAGGGAGAGCTCTAGATGTGGTGTATTTAGATTTCAGTAAAGCCTTTGACACCGTTCCTCACAGGCGACTTATAAACAAACTGAGCACCGTAGAGATGGACCCTAAATTTACTGCTTGGGTTAAAAATTGGTTGAGTGGGAAGCGACAAAGAATACAGGTAAATGGAGCTCACTCTGAGGAGAAGGAAGTTATCAGTGGTGTGCCCCCAGGGATCTGTCCTTGGTCTGATTCTTTTTAACATCTTTGTTAGTGATATAGCGGAAGGGCTGTCGGGTAAGGTTGGCCTCTTTGCGGATGATACCAAAATCTGCAATAGACATCCAGGAAGGTGTAGATAACACGAGGGATCTAGCTAAGCTTGAAGAATGGTCTAGAATTTGGCAGCTGGGATTTAATGTTAAAAAAATGCAAGATCATGAATTTGGGCTGCAGCAATCCAAGGGAGCAATATAGTATAGGGGGTGAAGTACTTTTGTCCACTAAAGAAGAGCGGGACCTAGGCGTGGTTGTGTCTAATGATCTTAAAATAGCTAAACAGGTAGAAAAGGCGACTGCAAAAGCTTTAGAAGGATGCTTGGGTGCATATAGAGAGGAATGGCTAGCAGAAAAAAGTAGGTGATAGTGTCTCTGTATAAGTCTTTGGTACGACCTCATTTGGAGTATAGTGTGCAATTCTGGAGACCGCACCTTTAAAAGGATATAAACAGGATGGAGTCAGTACAGAGGGTGGCTACTAAAATGGTTAGTGGTCTTCATTATAAAGCATATGAGGACAGACTTAAGGATCTTAATATGTACACCTTAGAGGAAAGGCGGGATAGAGGTGATATGATTGAGATGTTTAAATACCTCCATGGTATAAATGCACAGGGGGAGAGCCACTTTCGATTGAAAGCAAGTTCTGCTACGAGGGGACATGTGATGAGGGTGAAAGGAGATAGAGTCAGGAGTGATATGCGGAAATATTTCTTTACGGAAAGAGTGGTGATTCGTGGAATAGTCTCCCAGTGAAGGTGGTAGAGTTTAGGACAGTATCTGAATTCAAAAATGCATGGGACAAACACAGAGGATCTCTAAAGGAAAAAAGGGGACTGTTGTAGTTGTTGATATGGAAGGACAGACTAGATAGGCCATGTGGTCTTTTTCTGTCTTTAGTTTTCTATATTTCATTCCTGGCCTTTCAAATCCACACTAAAAGCTCACCTCTTTGAAGCTGCGTTTGGAGCATGATCCACTTAGTCTCCTATATGTCTCCTTTCCTTCCCTAGTATAATTGTTTCCTTAGCTGCTGTATTGTCTGTCTTGACTACATTGTAAGCTCTGATGAGCAGGGACCATCTGTACATGTATCTGTGCAGCACTGCGTATGCCTTGTAGCACTATATAAATGATCAGTAGTAGTAGCAGCAATAGTAGTAGTAGAAGATGGACCTGCAGAGCCAAATATATAAATCATAGCAGACCCCATGGTATTGCCGCAGAAGAACAAAGCAAACACAGTTCTAGGGGGCGGGTCCTGGACTGGTTTAGCAGGACTGAAGGAAAGGAAATTATCTATTATCTGGTAAGTAAATGTCACCTTCCATATCATCCTGCTAGACCAGTCCAGACAAGCGGATGTACCAACGTTACACCTCCACTGGGTGGGAAGAAGGCACAGCAGCTCACAAAACCTTAGAGCCAAAGGCAGGCATCTGCTTGAGTGAGGACATCCAAGCAGTAAAGCCTGACAAAAGTGATGCCCGTGTTGTTGTTCGATAAATTTCTGCAGGGGGCTACCAAGTTCTGCTCTGTCCACGAAGACACTTGCGCTTGAGCAGAACAGGCGCACAAACCTTCCAGAACCAGCAGGTTCTCCACAGATATGCTGAGGTAGTGGACTCCTTAATCCAGGGCCCCAATAAAGACTTAGCCACCGCATCACTTTTGTGCGGGCCAGCAAATAGCACAAAAGGATGGTCTGACTTTCGAAAAGAATTCATAACCTCCAAGTATCATAGAAACATGACGGCAGAAAAGACCATATGGCCTATCTAATCTGCCCATCCATATCAACTACAATAGTCCCCTTTTTTCTTTTAAAGATTGTCTGTGTCTGTCTCATGCTTTCTTGAATTCAGATACTGTCCTTGTCTCTACTACTTTCACTGGGAGACTATTCCACGCATCTACCACTCCTGTAAAGAAATATTTCTGCATATTACCCCTGAGTCTATCCCCTTTCAGCCTCATCCTATGTCCCCATGTAGCAGAGCTTGCTTTCAATTGAAAGAGGCTCTCCTCTTGTGCATTTATGCCATGGAAGTATTTAAACATCTCTATCATATCTCCTCTATCCTACCTTTCCTCAAACGTATACATATTAAGATCTTTAAGTATTTCCCCATATGCTTTATAACAAAAAACACCGTTTATATCTTTTTGAATGTGTGGTCTCAGAACTGCACACAATACTCCAAATGAGGTCACACCAGAGAACAATACAGAGGCACTATTACCTCTTTTTTTCTGCAGGCATTCCTCTCCCAAAGCACTCAAGCATCCTTCTGGCTTTCACTGTCGCCTTTTCTGTTTAGCCATTTTAAGATCAGAAACAATCATGCCCAGGTCCCGCTCTTCTTTCGTAGACATTAGTACTTCACCCCCTTCACCAGGGGTAGCCAACTCTATTGCTGGTACACCACAATCCAGCCTGGTTTTCAGGATGTCCCTAATGAATATTTCATGAGGTATATTTGCATCCACTGTATACAAATATGTCTCATGGATATTCATTAAGGACATCCTGAAAACCAGGCTGGACTGTGGTGCACCAGGACTGGAGATGGCCATCCCTGCCCTGCACTGTACCGCTCCCTTGGATTTTTGCATACCAAATGTATCACCCTGCATTTTTTAGAATTAAATCTCAGCTGCAAAATTCTTGACCATTCTCCAAGATTAGCTAGATCCTTCCTCGTGTTATCTACTCTTTCTTGGGCATCTACTCTATTGCAGATTTTGGTATCATCTGCAAAGAGGCAAACCTTACCTGACAGCGCTTCTGCAATATCACTAACAAAGATGTTAAAAAGAACCGGACCAAGGACAGATCCCTGAGGCACACCACTGGTAACATCTTTCTCCTCAGAGTGAGCTTCATTTACCTGTATTGTTGTCTCCCACTCAACCAATTTCCAAAACAGTCACCTTAGGATCCATCCCTAGGGTGCTCAATTTGTTTATAAGTCGCATTTGCAGAATAGTGTCAAAGGCTTTACTGAACTTTTAAGTACATCTCATTTAGGACTCTCCCTCAGTCCAACTCCCCAGTCACCCCGTCAAAGAAATCAATCAGATTTGTCTGACAAGACCTGACCCTGGTAAACCCATGCAGCATCTGATTCTGCAATCAACTGAACTCCAGAAACCTCACTTTTCTCTGTTTTAGCAGCGTTTCTAATAATTTACTCATCACAGAGGTTAGACTAATTGGCCTGTAGTTTTCAACTTCATCCTTCCTTACGCATTTGGGTAAGGGATCACATGTGCCCTTCTCCAGTCCTCTGGGACCACTCCTGACTCTAAAGAAGCATTGAAAGGGTCAATCAATGGAGCCACTAGAACGTCCCCAAGTTTCTTCAATATTCTCAGATGTATCCCATCTGGTCCCATCGCTTTGTCTATTTTCAGTAGGAGTGGACGAGTAGTCTAGTGGTTAGAGAACTGGCTTGGTAACCAAAGGACCAGGGATCGATTCCCACTAGCACTCCTTGTATCTTTGGGCAAGTCACTTAACCCTCCATTGCCTTGGAAGAAAGGGCCGGCAATCTACTTCTGTTCACACTGCCAAGAAAGCTCAGGAGCTGCTGGGTCGACAGGAGTCAGCTCTGACTTGAAGGCACACTTTGTATTTGCAGTTCCTCATGAACACAGTCTTCTGAAAATCGTTCAAGATCCCCGTCACTTCTGTTCCTATTTGTGGGTGTTTTCTGAGGTCCTGTACCTGGCCCTTCATCTGTGAACACAGAACAGAAATATTTGTTAAGCAATTCCACAATATCCTCATCAGCTTCTACATATTTCTCCCCTTCACCCTTGAGTCTGATAATACCACTTTTCCCCTTTATTGCATTGGCTATTTCTTCTTCTTTATGTATCTTTGCTTTTCCGACTACTTTCCTAGCTTCTCTAGGTTTTTCCACATATAGAAGCACCCTCCAGACATCTATAAAGCAAAGATCCTTATCCTTCCCCCGACACTGCTCCTTAGAGGAAGAGGGCAAGCTAGCCACCTAGTTCACATGAAAGGGAGAAATCACCTTAGGTAAAAAGGAAGGCACAGGCCGAATGGAAAGGCCTCCTCAGAAAACAATGGGTAAGGATCTCGGCAAGACAGAGCCTGCAGTTCAGAAAGCCGCCTTGCGGAACAAATCGCAACCAAGATGACCATCTTGAGCATAAAATCCTTCAGAGCAGTGCACTTCAATGGCTCAAAGGTTCTGACATTAGGACCCTGAGCACTGGATACAGATCCCAGGAAGGGATCATAGACTGGAGGGGAAGATGCAGACACCAAACCCCCTGAAGGAAGTGCGAAATGTCCATGTGTCAGGCTAGAGACATACTAGCCACTGTACCTCTGAAAAAGGCCAAAGCTGCCACATGAACCTTCAGGGAGCTAAGAGGAAGGCCCTTCTACAGATCATCCTGCAGAAAGGATGCCACCTTGGCTGCCTCAGGAGCCAGCTGCCAAGCACTGCACTACTGCTCAAAGAGGCACCAGACTCGCATGTACATCAGGATGTTAGACCTCTTCTGAGTGCCAAGCAGAGTGTTAACACCGCTGGCGAGTAGCTCTTACGCACTAGCCATCTCTTTTCAAAAACCAAGCTGTAAGCCAGAAGGGAACTGGGTCTTCCAGAACTATTGGTTCCTGACACAATAGGCCCAAGACAGAAGCAAATGAAGAGGTGATGCTTGCAGGAGCCACATCAGTTCTCTGAACCATGCTCTCCTCGGCCTATCTAGTGCCACCCGAATAATCCTTCCTGGGTGGCACTCTATATGTCGAATTATACATCCCACCAGGGTGCACGAAGTTAACATATACAGCAGGCGTTGACTTGGCCAAGGCTGAGCCAGGGCATCGATGCTCTTGGATTCATTCTCTGTGCAGTGACTAAAGAAATGGCACACTTTGGCAATGGATTGCTTCCATTAAATTAATCTTGGGGTGACCTCAGCAGCGCAGAATCAACTGAAACGTCTCCTGACTCAACTTCCACTCTCCTGGATCCAGAGCGTGTTGACTGATAAATGTCTGCTGCCACACTGTCCACCTTGGCAATGTGCTGAGCAGACAAAGCATAGGCAGCTTTTCCACCCAGGAAAACAGGAAAGCCATCTTCAGGGTTACCCCAGCATGCCTTACCAATTGACATAAGTCACTGTGGTGGCATTGTCCGAAAACACTCTAACCGCGCAGCCACAATCAGGAGCCAAAACACAGAACAGCTAACCTGATAGCCCTCGCCTCGAGGCAGTTCATGGACTACACTGCTTCACTGCGGTTCCAGTGGCCCTGGGCTGTCCAGTCTTGGCAATGGGCTCCCCAGATCGAGAAACTGGCATCCGCCGTCAGACGGATCTATGGGAAATTATCCAGCGGCATGCCCTGTCTCCGATTACGGGACTGCTAACACCACTGCAGGCTGGCCTACACCATTATCAGGAGCAGGAACCTGAGCTTGAACTCCTGAGAACTCGGGAACCACCAAGTCAGCAAGGACCGTTGTAGCGACCGCATGTGAGCATGCACCCATGGTACCATCTTGATAATCACAGCCATCAAACAGAGGAGCTTATGATAATCCCAAACTCTGGGAGCTTGCTGCTTATAGAACAGCACCAGACAATCCAACAGTTTTTTGACTCTCCTCTGGCAGGCTCTGCCTACCCGAATATCAAAATGTGCTCCCAGGAACTCCAGGGACTGGGAAGGCAACAACTGGCTTGTTCCCTGATTGATCACCCAGCTGAGGCTTTCCAAACAAAAGACACTACCCAAGATGTCTCTGAAAGAGAATGGGCTCAAATGAGACACTTGTTCAGTTATGGGTACACACAAATCAGTTGGCGCAGTAGCACCACAGCTACCACCACCATGAGCTTGGAGAATATCCGTGGGGCAGTGGAGAGTCTGAATGGGAGGGCAGTGAACTGAAAGTGAGAGCCAAGCATTGTAAAACAGATACTTTTGCTGATCCTTCCAGATCAAGATATGAAATATGCCTTGGCCAAATCCAGAGAGGTCAGGAACTTCTCTCCGCACACCGCCTGAATCGCGGATTGCAAAGTTTCCATCCAGAAGAGCAGGACGCACAAGTGCTTGACAACACACTTGAGGGTCCAGAACGGGCCAAAAGGATCCATCCATTTTTGGCACCATGAAATAAATGGAATACCTGCCCTTGCCTTGATCATCCGGGGGAATGGCACCACTGCCTTCAGGAGCAGCAATTTGTTCAAGATGGTCTTTTTGATTGCAGACCTACAAGGGGAGATGACAAAGGCATCAGGGATAGTCTCTTTGCATTCCAGGATATAGTCGTACGGAAGTCCGACCAGCATGCCCACGGGGAGAGGGTGGAGGCCGACAGGAAAGGGGCTCCTACCCACTTCACAGACCCCTTGGCCCTACCCTCCGGAAGGCAGTGAGATTTCATCTTGCCTAGGTCCTTCACTAACTTCTCCAAATCAGCTCTAAAAAGAAGCTTCCCATTAAAGGCCAGTTGGGTCAACTGGGCTTTAGAAGATGCATCCACAGCCCAGTGTCAGAGCTAAATCCAATGCCATATCACTGTCGATAGGGCGCTATCCCCTGGCTGCTAAATCTACCAAGTCATACATGGCATCAGAAAGGAAGGCCATAGCAGACTCCAAAAGAGAGAGAGTATCATCCGGCGGAAGAGAATGAATCCACTGGAACAGGGCTCGAGACGTCAAGTCTGCATATATTGCCAACGGAAGAATAGCTGCTGCCACAGCAAACTGGTTCTTCAACAATGAATCCACCTTTTGAGCCAGAGAATCCTTTAAGGCTGATCCACCTTCCACAGGAATGGTGGTCCATCTGGTGTTCAGTTTTGGAGACCACATCTCGAAAAGCATATAAAAAGACTAGAAACGGTTCAGAGGAAGGTTACCAAAATGATTTGGAGCCTGCATCAGAAGACGTATGAGAAGAGACTTGAAAACCTAAATATGTACACTCTTGGAGGAGAGGAGGGACAGGGGAGATATGATTCAGACCTTTAAATACTTAAAGGGTATTAATGAACAAGCAAACCTCTTCCAAAGATGGGGAAGCTGTAAAACTAGAGGGCATAACATGAAGCTGCAAGGGAGTAAACTGAAAGGCAATGTCAGGAAATACTTTATCACTGAAAGGGCGGTGGATGCTTGGAATGCACTTCCGATGGAAGTAGCGAGGGCAAATACAGTGACAGTATTCAAAATGGCATGGGACAGACACAGTGGATCCCTTTATAGCAATAGGATAAAATCAAAATAGACATTAACTATCTCTTATATCTCAACAAATAGGAGTGACATACACGGAGTGGTGGGTACACCCCTAAACAAAGGCATGGGGAGGGGTGACCTGCACGGAGCGGCAGGTGCACCTACTCTTGCAGCCTTGCTGGGCAGACTAGATGGACCATACTAGTCTTTATCTGCCGCAATATACTATGTTACTATGGTAACCGCCATAACCTGTGCATCTACTTTGGGAATATCAAACCACACAACACACTCCTTCTCCGGGAAAGCATATATCTTCATATACACCCTTAGCTCCTTAGGCGGAGAGTTGGGGGAATCTCACTCCAACTGGATCATGTCCTTGATCACATCTGGGAACAGGAAGACAGTAGTAAATTTCCACATCTTTCCACCTTTGACTCCTGCTCTGTGCCTGGAGCATCCGCCAAGTTCATGAGATGAGACCCTGGCAATCAATGCCTGCTTTCAGAATAGGCGGATAACACCGGCCTCTTCACAATCCTCCAAAGGCAAGAGTACTTCTTCGTTCACATCAAAGCCCAGAACTGAGACAACTGAGTCCAAGTCTCACACAGATCCCAGCTGATCCCTATCTCCAGGGGGCACCCTTCGCTAGGGACAATCCAAAGTCTGGAAGCTTTCCTCTTGGAAATCACCCCTCCACACCAGAGAACATAGCTGCTGCAGATCTCCTAGAGGATGAGGAACGGCCCACAGCAATGTCGCTGGAACTTCCAGCCGAGTTGGTTATCCTTAGCCACAGCACCATCAGCCACCTCCTGCACTAACTACTAAATGTGTGAAATACCGTGGAACCCCTTCTTAACTCCTAATATTATTTTTGTCGGACATAAACCGCAAGAGGAAGGTAATTACACACTTCCTCATATACAGTACATGTCCCTTTTATTCATCCGATTATTCTCATGATACAGATTTCTTCATAAACATGTTAAAAACCACACTTATCTATCAATTGCACGACATGCACGTTTTGAGGCAGAAGCCCCTGTTTCAAGTGCTCCCAATGAAATTCAGTGTGTCCAAATTTTCACATAACCGCCAAAAAACGCCGAACACTTGGCTGTTGAAATCAGGGATACCTGCTCAAGATAGGCTACCTGCACAACTGTCCATCATCAGAGAACACCAATCACATGAAGGGAATTCACACTTCACGGGATTCCCTGCAGTGAAAGGTTGTGTGTCAAAAAGATCCTAACCAATCGATTTCTTGATTCAATCCTACTGGGGAAACAGTTTGTAGAAGAAATATCCAACACTGCTCTAATCTGCGCAACTTCGCTAAACGATCCCCACCCCTAGGGTCCACTGGAATATGATCAATTACAGTCCATTTTAATTGTTCAAAACTATGATGCCGATCGAGGCAGTGCTGCACTATTGGAGCTGTCTGTGCAGACTGACGGAGCCGTGAAGCATGCTCCCCCAGCCGAATTTTAATTGCTCTTGTAGTACTCCCCACATATCGCAATGGGCAAGTGCACTCCAACAAATATATCACAAAAGTAGAAGTATACGTGGTCTGCCATCGACGATAAAAAATTCGATCTGACAATAAATCAGACCGCGAGGATCCAGATATAGTGGTAGCACAATAATTGCATTTATTACATGGTGAATGTGTCCCCGTTCTCAAACCTGGACGATCCGGTCTATGCCTTAACACAGCCGATTTTACCAACATATCACGTAGGCTCCTCCAAAGGGTTGCCCTATGGACAGTTTTTGAGGATCCGGCATTTGTGTACATCCGTTGCTCAATTTAAACATCATGCAGTTGATTTGAAGAATAGACTCCTGTGTAGGGGGTATCCCCAAGCAGTGTTTTCTAGAGCTTATCACAGGGCCTTATATTCTCACCGGGAATGGTTTTTTGATTTTGTTCAGCCTCAATTTCAAAAGGAATCAGAAAATATACTGACAGGCATCTTGCCTTATATGAGTCACTCGAATACAGTTACTTATATTTTGAAAAAATATTGGTCGGTGCTATCTTTATATTCCTGTTTTAATAAACCATTGAGGATTACATATTCCCGGGGGAGGAGCCTACGTGATATGTTGGTAAAATCAGCTGTGTTAAGGGATAGATCGGATCGTCCGGGTTTGAGAACGGGGACACATTCACCATGTAATAAATGCAATTATTGTGCTACCACTATATCTGGATCCTCGTGGTCTGATTTATTGTCAGATCGGATTTTTTATCGTCGATGGCAGACCACGTGTACTTCTACTTTTGTGATATATTTGTTGGAGTGCATTTGCCCATTGCGATATGTGGGGAGTACTACAAGAGCAATTAAAATTCGGCTGGGGGAGCATGCTTCACGGCTCCGTCAGTCTGTACAGACAGCTCCAATAGTGCAGCACTGCCTCGATCGGCATCATAGTTTTGAACAATTAAAATGGACTGTAATTGATTCCAGCGGACCCTAGGGGTGGGGATCGTTTAGCGAAGTTGCGCAGATTAGAGCTGCGTTGGATATTTCTTCTACAAACTGTTTCCCCAGTAGGATTGAATCGAGAAATCAATTGGTTAGGATCCTTTTGACACACAACCTTTCACTGCAGGGAATCCCGTGAAGTGTGGGAATTCCCTTCATGTGATTGGTGTTCTCTGATGATGGACAGTTCTGCAGGTAGCCTATCTTGAGCAGGTATCCCTGATTTCAACAGCCAAGTGTTTGGCGTTTTTTGGCGGTTATGTGAAAATTTGGACACATTGAATTTCATTGGGAGCACTTGAAACAGGGGCTTCTGCCTCGAAACGTGCAATTGATCAGATAAGTGTGGTTTTTAACATGTTTATGAAGAAATCTGTATCATGAGAATAATCGGATGAATAAAAGGGACATGTACTGTATATGAGGGAGTGTGTAATTACCTTCCTCTTGCGGTTTATGTCTGACAAAAATAATATTAGGAGTTAAGAAGGGGTTCCACGGTATTTCACACATTTAGTAGTTGTTCATGATTTGAATACCGTTTTTTTTGGGGGGGGGGTTGTTGTGTTTGATTGACCTCCTGCACTAAGGCAGGTAAGGCTGGATTAACTGCATCCCCCGGTTGAGAGAGGGGGAGCAAGCCCTCTAGAGGTGATTCAGAAACTGCCATGCAAGAAGAGCAGGTTTCAGAAGCCAGAGATGAGGCACCTCATTTGCCACAGGCCAAACAGCATTTCCTAGAAGAAGACAGAGAGTTAAGGCAAGCATCACAAGAGTGTGCGCTAAGGTTGTGGCGGTGCGGAAAGTGTACAATAACAACACTATTACAGCAACACACATATTACAGGCGCTATAGTAGAAAAGCACATTGGAGCCGCTGGGGTGGAACATGCACATGGACTGCGTGACTGCTAGGCACACAATAGTAATAAAGTTAATAATGTGTTCAGAAAACGGCAAGGAAACCCATACACCGTCCCAGCGGTCCATCCTAAATCGCGTCCTAAACAGATGGAATCAGGAGCCCCCAGCAAGGACAATGACGAGGTCAAGCCTTGGTACTCACCCCGAGAGCCCCAGGCAGAGATGCCGTGCCAGGCTCAGCTCTACTCCCTTGAAACGGTTTCTCTGGCTTTGCAGACACTGTGTTTAAGGTGGCTGGCAGGCAAATTACTCTGAGAGCCTTCTGCAATCTTCGGGAGAGAACAGGAGGAACGGAGGGTGAGCTGAAATTGTGTGAGGCTGCTGAACTCTTCCAGATCCTTCCAATTTTCTGGCTGCTCATCAGGCTCTTATCATGATAAGAGCGTGGAGCTGAACAATTTTCCCTCCTCCTCTGGCTACCACAAAGACCGCAGTCTAGTGGAGCCTCCCACATTGCACTCGTCAAGAGAGTCACCCTCAAGGTGGTCGTTCACGAACGTGTAAATCAATCTTTTCCTCTCAATTCTTCAGATTTTTTTCATTCACCATCTGCTGGAGACAAAGAAATACTGAAGAAACCTCTGGTGGCTGAGGCGGATAGAGGCATGGAAGTGATGTCATTTAAACCTGGTCTTTTCATTGGTTCTTTGTCTCCACCAATCTGCTGCTAGGGGGAACACAACCCACTTGTCTGGACTAGTCTAACAGGACGGTATGGAAATGCTATTAAACGTGTACTATGATTACTGATGCATTATTTACCAACACCTACATTTTAAATATGACTGCTGCTGTAACATTTGCATATGTTTCTTTTAAATGATGGTATCATAATGCTTAAAGCTACTCAAAAATTCAACTAAACAAAATTAAATGTAATCAAATTGTTGACTCTCTTTCTGTACGTAGTTCAGCAGAACTGTTTTGTTGGGGTTTTTTTAAGTTTTTTAAAAACAGAATTCAACTCCCCTAAAGTTTCTGATCACTGTGATGTAGTTTTTACCTGCCACTGCATAAAGAAAGGAGTAACTAAGTTGGCCCTGCAGGAACCAGATCCACTTAATACAAACGCCATCAAACAGCTCACACCCCATTTATTATTTAAAATAGTTTGTTACAAAATGGAAAAAAAATACAATGCATTATAAAATATTGACAACGTCATCAAGTTTATTACACACAATTTGCAACCTATGAGAAGATGGAACACAAATCAAGTCAATGATAAGAGCTACAATGGGGGGGCTCTTTTATTTCAAACTATTTCAAGTTAAACTAAAAATCATGTAATTAAGTAAAAAAAAAAACATATTCCTCGTCAAAGGGGTTCTCTTATTCTTGAACAGTTACCTCTTACGTTTAAATAAAAACATCCAGGAAAGGAGTTAATCACCATCTCTTCCTAAGAGGCAAACCTTAGCACTCAAAACAATAGAGTATCCCCTTCAATTAACAAAACAGTTGTAAGGAACAACCTCTCATCCCCTCCCCACAAAAACAACCTGGAAAGGCGGTCCTCTTCCAGGGAAGACAAAGTGAAAATTATCGACTTCTACCGTGAGGGGAGAAACTATAAGAGAAACTGGTCCCTACGTTTAACTGCATGTGGCATAGCGGCCCTGTGTCTCATGACACTGATACTGCAGGGCCAGCCCTGCCCCCTGGGGTACACAGTACACGGTGCTGCAGAGCCAGTCCAGCGGTATGTAGCACATATGCAACAGAGCCAGCCAGGTGATTGCCTGAATGCATGTGGCATATGTAATGCTCCCTGTACACATGGTGCAAGGACTGCAGAGTTTACCACACTCCTCAGTGCAGAGCACAGGTGCCAACAAAACAGCTGTACTAGTGACTGTATATCGTGCTAGCACAAATGTCATTGCTCATGAAAAAGGTGCAGCAGAACTTGACTATGTTCATAACTGCATGGGGAACAGATAGCAGGCTACAGATATAGAGGGCACATGCAAGAGCTGGGGGATTTCTTATGTTCCAATGTCATGTTAAGACGGTAAGAGAGCATGTAAAAGGCTTCAAATGGAGAGGACTAAAAGGACGCTCAAGGAAGTATAACATTTTCAAAAAAGGCGGCACAATCATGAATGACAGACGACCAGGGAGGGGATTTAGAGAGAGAGGACCATGTTTAGGGATGTACAGAGGGTGCTGCTGCCAGCCGAATCCCTGCATATTTCACACATTCTTTCAGTGCCCTCTTGGTTGATGAACGCATAGAAATTCAAAGGATCAGGCTGGCCCAGTGGCTCAACAGCAGGTGTCGTGCACTGCTTTGCAGAGGACCTGGGTTTGATTCTTAGGCTAGAGTTTCGATTCCTGGCCCAGCTGGGTCTGGGGACGCTAGAAAGGCAGTTTTTGCAGTCTCTGGGATGAAAAAGTCCCAGACATAATGCAATGGAGAATGGACAGACTTTGGGTCCATGACTGTGGTGTTCTGGGAGGAGCCCTGGTGAATGGCTCCTAGCTGAGGACTATAGCTGAAATGACTGGGCTAAGTGAGCTGAAAGGGGAAAACTCCCTTCACAATTGTGATGAAACATATGGTAACAGATCTCTGCCCCACTTCCAATTGAGCTGGAAGCCTGAAACTGCTAAGCCAAAAAGAAATCAGGGTTGGAGGAAGGGACATGTAGTTTTCAAGATCTATGCAAAAGTCTGAAAGAACAGATTACATCAGTCTGCAATACAAGGTGTGTGAATCTCACTAGGGGTGTGGTGTAAGCTGTAGGGCATTTCATTGTGGTTGTCAGCATCCTTATCTTGAGGAATACACAAAACATATAAAATAAAGGCAGGGTAGTGAGTGGGTGGGGCGAGGGAAAGAATCTTTTATCAACAGAACACTTGCTTATTACTGGCATTAGGGAACTTCTGCATTGTTTATTTACTTCAGAGACATGAATCAATGCAAGAACTTCACCTGCTAACTCTTTGCCCACTACCCAATTACCATTGCATCCACAACACACAGTACCCCTTATTTTTTGGTAGACAAAGGACTTCACTACATTTCAAACCAGTCACAGGAAGTTCTCTCCTCTGTCCTGTCTTATGTCTGCACATGTCTAATCATGTGCCTTATTTCTACTCAGAATGACATGGAGAAAATTCCAGCCAACATTCCACTCCTTTGAAGAGGTAAAATCATAACAGGAGCTGACAACATTTTGTGAGTTAGGAAGCACCAACACCACTGCAGAGGGAACACACAGGGCTACAGAATGATGTAAGTTGTGTTCTGTGGTAGAAAGATGGGCATCCCTGACAAGAGAGGTTGGTATATGGTCAATGCTCTAGGCTTGGTTCCTAGAGATTCAGGAGGGTCACTGCATCCTTCAGTCCTATCATGGTGACAAAATGCAAGCCCATTGAAATAAACAAACAAAAAGAAAAGACATCCACCTGAAGACCTGCAAGAGAGGAAAGAGGTGGTTAGAAATCTAGATATGCAATCAGAAAGCTAGTCATATATACTCTAGAGAAGCAATGTGACAAAGGAGATAGAAGACATTTAAATACCTACTATTACTACTACTAATTACACCTAAATCAAACTGGTTTTAAGGAAAAAAGATGTTCTGGGACAAAGATCATAATATGAGGCTCCAAGGAGCCCAGAGACTGAGGAGAAATGTCAGGTAAGCGTAGTTACTTACCTGTAATGGGGTTCTCCATAGACAGCAGGAATATGCAGCCACACTAGAAGGTGAAGTCCGTGACTGAGCCCTGAGTGTCGGATCGCTCTCAGCTCAGAGAGCTTTTGCCTCTCTGAACATGCGCACCTGCTTCCCGCCTGCTTGTGTCCAGCAAGACTAGTTCGTACCAGAGCAGAGAAAGTGACAGGAGTTATGCTTTCCGTACTATGCTGTCCTTTCTTTCTTTTTTTTTTTTTTGGCGGGGAAGGCGAGAGGCACAGTGTGGCTGCATAACCCTGCTACTATGGCTGAAATGACTCAGCTAAGTGAGCTGGAAGGGGAAATATCCCCACACAATCGTGATGAAACATATGGCACCAGATCGCTGTCCTATTTCCAACTGAGCTGGAAGCGACAGGGTAACCTATTTAAGACTAATAGGAGAAAATATTTTTTCATTCAACGTGTAATCAAACTCTGGAATTTGTTACCGGAGGATGTAGTAAAAGCTGTTAGTGTAGCTGGGTTTAAAAAAGGTTTGGACAAGTTCCTGGAGGAAAGGTCCATAAACCATTATTAAAAGGGACCCAGGATATCACTGCTTGACCCAATACAAGCATTGAGGAACCTGTGTCTTTTGGGGAGACTGCTAGGCACTTATGACCTAGATTGGCCACTGTTGGGAAAAGGATACTGGGCTTGATGGACCTTGGGTCTGACCCAGTATGGCATATCTTATGTTCTTAAGCCTGAAACTGTTGAGTCAAAAAGAACCCCCGTTACAGGTAAGCAACTACACTTTCTCTGGAGCCAAGCAGGGGGATGCAGGCACACTGGAAGGTGAGTCCACTGTTGGGGCCACCCAAACAGTGCAGCTTGTTCTTTTCAGAGCATGGGCAGCCCCAGGAGGACCCTGGGCGGAGGTGAAGGACTAGGTAGTGAAGAGGTTGCAGAGGATGGCGTAGCCAAAGGCAGAGTCCTTCATGAAGGAGCGGTCCAGACTGCTGTGCTTTGTAAAAGTGTGAATGGACGACCATGTGGCCGCTCTACAAATGCCCTGGGAAGAGACTGAGGCGACACTGGCAGTAGCCCTAAGGTTATGAGGGTTGGCCCGTCCTGGAGATGGCAAGGCAGCCTGCCACTAGCAGAAGGCAATACAGTCCACGATCCAGAGGAGATGGCTGCTGGATGTCCGTGATTTTTTGGGTTGAAGGTCAGAAAAGGTGGGGTTCTCTGCGATGTAGATCATGTAACTGTTCTTCTGGTGAGCTCTCCAAGTCTGCTGGGAAAAAAGCCGGAAGGACGATAGGATGGTTGATGTGAAACTCGGAGACCACCTTTGGAAGAAATTTGGGGTGGGTTCTGAGGACGACTCTGTCATGAAAGAACTGCATGAAGGATGGGTAGTGTGGCAGTGCTTGAAGCTCACCGAGACGTCTGGCTGAAGTGATTGCCACAAGGAAAGCCATCTTCCTCATAAGGTGTTTGAGTGACGCTGTCATTAGGGGCTGAAAGGGCGGTCTCATGAGTTTGTACAGGACGACACAGATCCCAGGCCGGCATGGGCGGCTGCATAAGCAGCTTGGTGTTCATCAGGCCGCTCATGAGCCTGGAGATGACCGAAGAGATGGGGTTCCCGTTGACTGGGTCGTGGTTCGCAGTGATGGCAGACAGATGGTAGCATACTGAGGTGGTCTGGAAACCAGTGAGAGACAGGTGGAGATAAGAGAGCATCGGGCCAACGGAGCACTGGACAAGATTCAGGCCACTTAGGACAACCCATCGCATAAACAGAGGATATTTATGTTGGTAGGAATGTTGCACTGAGGGTCTTTGAGAGGCAGTGAGGACAGCGACGACATCCAGTAGCAAAGAGGTGATCAGTGTCCAATGCCTTGAAGATGCCAGGCCATGATGGAGAGGGGCTCCAGAGATAGGAATGGAGGAACTGGCCCTGCTGCTGGATCAAAAGGAAGGGCCGTGTGCCCAGCAGCATGGGGCGTTCCTGCAGCACTGCTAGGAGATGAGGGAACCATAGCTGGTGCCAGTTCGGTGTGATGAGGATGATGGACACCCACTCCTGTTGGATTTTGAGCAGGAACCGTGTAAGAAGCATAAATAGCAGAAAGGCATAAAGTAGGCCCTGGGACCAGTCCACAGCAAAGGCATCTGCTGCCCGCCATTGCAGTCGCGATCTGATGGAGAAGAACATGGGACATTTGGCATTGTTGAGTGAAGCAAAGAGGTCCACTTTGGGCTCCCCCCAGGTGGCAAAAATGTCTCAGATGGTCTCGGGGGGTCCAGGGACCAATTGTGAGGATCCAGCTGGTGGCTCAACTTGTCAGCTAGCTGGTTGAGGGCACCCAGCAGATAGGTCGCCTGTAAGGTCGAGCCTATGGACAGGGCAAACGTCCAGAGTCGGGTGGCCTCACGGCAGAGCCAAAGTAAGTCAGTGTCTCCTTGCTTGTTGATGCAGAACCTGGAGACCTGACTGCTGGTGCATATGAGGACAATCTTGTGGCTCACTGAGTTGGCGAAGACTGTGAAGGCATAGTAGACAGCCCGAAGTTCCAGCATGTTGATGTGCAGGGCTCGTTCCTGATGGGACCAGGTGCTCTGCATAGACAGGTGAGGCAGATGAACTCCCCACCTGTGGGTGGAAACATCAGTGGTCATAGCAAGGTGATGGGTTGGCTCCTGAAAGGGGTATCCCCTCAAGAGATTGTCTGGAGTCATCCACCAATGAAGAATGTCGAGGAGGGTGGCCTGTTGCGGGCCTTCCAGAGGGACCATAGCAACTGAGTTTGTTGGCACCAGTGGAGTGTGAAGTGCCACTGCAAAGGGTGCATGTGTAGCTGTGCCAGGGGAATGACATGCACCGTCGCGGCCATGTGCCCCAGTAGACGCAGGAGCAGATGCAGAGAAGAGTCAGGGCCTGGGCACTGTGTTCTGGTAAGAAAGTCTTAGCCTGAAGCATGTCCAAATTTGCTCTTATGAAGTCCAGTTGTTGTTAGGGCATAGGCTCGGACCTCTCTGCATTGATGATGAAGCAAAGGGTTGGATTGTGGCGGAGGTTGCTTGTATGGCTTGGTTGGCGGCAGCCTGGGAGGCTCCGAAAATGAGCCAGTCATCGAGATAGGGGTAGAAACAGTAACCTTGCTGCTGCAAATGGGCCACTACCATGGCCAGGCACTTTGTGAACACCCATGGCGCTCATGCAGTCCCAAATGAGAAGACATTGGACTGGTAGTGACGATCGAGAAACATGAAGCGGAGGTATCGTTAATGGTGGGGTACATGAGTGTACACATCCTTGAGGTCCAGAAAGGTGAGCCAGTTCTGGCGGCTGAGCAGAGGAAGGTAGGAATGCGTCTTGAATCTCTCCCCCGGAGGAAGAGGTTGAGATGGTGTTTCTAGTATTGGGCGAAGGCCTCCTGACTTGGGGGGGGGGGGGGGGATCAGAAAGAACCTATAAGCCCTGATTCCAATCAGCAGCTGGGACAGGCTTGATAGCACCATTGAGGAAAAGCTGGGTTATATCTTGCACCAGATGGGGCCCATGATGGCTCGTGAGGTGGTTGGCCACTGAGGGAGGTCATGGGGGTGGAGCTGCAGCAAAATGGAGCATATACCTCCACTGAATGATAGAGAGGACCAAGCGGTCCGAAGTGATGGACTGCCATGCCTCTGCAAAGTACTGGATGTGTCCCCCTGCCAGCAGGTAGTCAAAAACTGGGAGCAGGCTTGGGTAGAGTGGTTTGAGGAAGCGGTTAGGGCTTCCTCTCCCATGGATGATTACATTGAGAGTACGTCTGGCCTTGAGAGCGTGATGGAGGCTGCTGTGGGTAGGGCTGGTAGCAACATTGCAGGTAGAACTATTGGAGGTACTGGAAGTGGTAAGGATGTCAGTATGGAGGTCCGGCGGATGGACAAAAGCGTTTCCACTGGCTGGGCTGTCATCTTCCGGATGGTGGAGAAGTAATCCTTCACTTCTGAGACCGCCTCCTGGACCTTGGAGCCAAAGAGAATATTGCCCAGGAAAGGCACATCTGCCAGGAGGTTGTGGAGGTCTTCCTGAAGCCCAGAGACTCACAGATAAGCTGTTCGTCTGGCTGAGATCACTGTGCTACAGAGTCATAGATATCATAAGTGTTGCGAATGAAATGGTAGAGGGACTCATGTAAGTCCGCAGCCAGTTGCTGGGGGTCCTCCGTGGCTAAGTCATCCAGCCGAAGGAGGAGGTCATGAGGATAATGGAGCATATGAAATTGATGGGCAAGGATGCATATGGTGAGGGTGCCACTCTGAAAACCCTTCCGCCCAAAGGCGTCCAGAGTTTGCTGCTCCTTTCCAGGGGGTGGGGGGGGGGGAGGAGTTTGGGACAGTGATTTGGAGCGTTTGTATTTTTTAAGTATTGCCTCAGCTCATTGACTGATGTGGCAGATGGGGGTACTAGAATCCCTGCACTGGGAGGACCTTGTACTTAAGGTCAATGCGGCAGGATGCCGCATTGCCCGATGAGGGGATTTTCCAGATGAAGGATTGGAGGTCCTGGAGGATCTGTGGGATTGGCAATGCCGGGATCTCATTTGGGGTACTACACGCCTTCAGTATGGATTGGAAGTCATGCTTATTGGTGGGCGTTTGGGAATCACTGAGGCGAGTGTCTAGGAAATCTTTTGGAGGAACCTGGGGTAGGAAAGATCCTCCGGCAAGTCCTAGTCAGGAGAGGCAGGGATGGGATCCCCCATGTAAGATTCGCACTGCTCTCGTTGGTATGCCTGCAGTGAACCAATATCCTCATCGAGAGGTGAAGGGGGCCTCCAGGCAATTAGGAGAGGAGCTCCCAGAAGCCTCTGCAGACCATGGGCCAATGGGTGTGTTCGGGCGCAAGGTGGGCTTGGGGAGGGGGGGTCACCTGTAGGATAGCGGAGCTGTCCTGGATGAAACTCTGGAGGAGGAGGAGGAGGACGAGGACTGGGCGTTGGGGGTAGCTTCAGGGGTGGGGGGGAGGGCTGTCAGGTGATGGGAGGGGAGGAGACTTGGAAGGGGGCTTACCAGGCACCTCAGACGACAATTACAGCTTGTGCTTTTACTTGCCCTTCGATTTGTGACCAATTGCTTGTGCTTCCCCTGTGTGACCTAAGGAGTAAGCCGAGGGGTTGTGGGTTAGTTTTGGAGGGGTGTGGGTTAGTTTTGGAGGGGTGCGGGTTAGCTCTGGTGGGGGAGGGGTGGACCCGGTCAGCAAGTGCAGCCGAGAGGGACTCCCTGGCCCAGCAGTCACGACTGGGAAGGAGAGCTCTGGTGCAGTGGTCACTTTTAGTGATCTGAATTGTGTTGGAGCTTTTCTCGATGGGGAAAGAAGGAATAGTTGCTCAGCTGCCCAGAAACTGCCTGTCCTGTGCTGATCCCTGCCTTTGAATAGCACTTTCCCCTTTCTGACTTTTTTTTTTTAAGCAGTTGAGCCTCTCAGCATTTTTGGGACAGCGTTGTTGCTATAGCCGGAGAGAACTGTTTCCCAGGCGCAGCCTGCACGTGGTAGAAGAGAAGCTTGCTAGGCGACTGATCCGGCAGAAAAAGGTTTCATTTTTGTAACAGTGGAGATGCCCGGTGTCATCCGAGGCATAAGAGACAAATAAACTGAAAACTCCCCCCCCCAAAGTTTGCAAGCCAAAAATGAGAGAAATCAGAGGAGTGAAGGGAGATCCGTGCAGCTCTGTACGGTCAGGAAAAAAACCTGGTCTTGAGGGACACAAGCAGGCAGGAAGCAGGCATGCATGCTCAGAGAGGCAAAAGCTCTCTGAGCTAAGGGACATACGGCACTCAAGACTCAGTTACGGATTTCACCTTCCAGTGTGCCTGCATCCCCCTGCTTGTCTCTGGAGAACTATTCTTTCACAGACAGGGTGGTGGATGCATGAGAGATCTTCATGGGATAAATACTGGCAGCGGTTAAAACAATAAAGGTGTATAAAATGGCAGAGGATAAGTTTGGCATGGAATAAGTACAAAGGATCTTTAGTTTCTAAAGCAAAAAAGTGAAGAGTAGAAATTTTGATCTAGTAAGACATTTCAGAGTACATAGTGCTATGCTTACCTGATCCAACAGGTGTTGGGTCTTTCAGAATGTATTGTAAAATAGTTAATATGAAATATTAGAAATCCTAGCAATAATATGTTTATGTTACAGATATCCATGTGGTCAGGATATCTGATGTGATGGTTTTCTCTGGAAGGCACATTTTCTGTAATTAATAAAGTCCTAGTGGAAACAGAGGAGCTCACATAGCTGGATCAGTCTAGCAGGTTCCAAATTCTGTAACAAAGTAGAAGCTTTTGCGAAAATACAGGTGCTGATATAGTCAGGCCTGCTCAACAGCCATGTTTGTAGTGCTGGCAATTTAGATTATTAAAGCGCTTTGTGGTTAGGCATGGGAAAGGTGGGTGCTGGAGGGAGCTAAGTGGGGATCGTGTATGCTTTTCTATCCAAGATGGCTGAATACAAAGGAGGACGGCTATCCAGGATAAGGAAAAATCTTGTAGGTGGTCTCTCACTATGGCTGGCAGCTGAAATGTACCTCTCACAGTACAGAGAGGAGAAATGGGAGACTAGATGGGTCAAATAGTAAACAATAGCAAACAAAGACCATGTTACTGTGCCAGAGAAAAGGGTAAGAAAGAGGAGAGGTGGATTTCCCAGAATGTAATCTGTAGAAATCATCAGAGAGGGAGGTGCCAGGATAAAATCTGGGTATATAAAAGAGGAAGGAAGAGGGGTTGCTGAGAGATTGATAGTGTCATGGTTCCACAGATAAATATTTAGTAAGTGGCGGGGTCTGGGTTTCCTAGATTAAGATCTGCATGGGAAAGAAACTATACATTCATGATGAAGAGATTGCTGACGCGTTACCTTTGTCAGCGGTGTCGGTCCCTCTCTCTGTCCCTCTCTCGGTGTCTTTCATAATAATCTTCTGCACGGTCCTCACAATGTAATGGGTCCCGATGCCTCCTGCCGTCCCGCGATCGGTTAGGTGATTTCTCACGAGAACGATGACGCTTCCTAAAAAAACAATAGAATTTTAGTTCCCGAGATATTGTTGCATGGAAAGCACAGTTACTTACCTGTAACAGGTGATCTCTGGGAACAGCAGGAATAAGTCTTCACATATGGGGTATCGTTGGTACCGACGGAGCCTGCGCGGGAACGCTCCCCAGCGTCCAGTAAGAAAGCTTTTGGGAGCATCCCACAGCACCTGCACGCTGCCTTCCCGCCTTTCCTAACCGCCTCTCTCCAGTTCGAGTTTTAAAGCTGAGACAAAGAGAGAGAGAGGAAAGGAAAGCTAGAGAGATACAACTCCTAGGAGAGGTGGGTGGGTTGTGAAGACTTATTCCTGCTGTTCCCAGAGATCACCTGTTACAGGTAAGTAACTGTGCTATCTCCAGGAACAAGCAGGAATGAGTCTTCACATATGGGGACTCCCTAGCTGCAGATGCCAGGGAGAGACCCCATGGTTGGGTGCCCTTGCAGAGGGCTCCACTTCCCCCCCATGGATCTCTGGCATCCAACCAGGGTAGGTGGGTAGGAGTTGATTAGGAATGGAACAGGTGTTTGAGGACAGCCTGACCAAACGAGGCATCCCGGCGGGAGTCCTTGTCCAAACAGTAATGGGCTGTGAAGGTATGAACCGAGGCCCAGGTGGCCGCTCGACAGATTTGGTCGATGGACACAGAGTTTAGATGAGCCATTGAGGCTGCCATGGCTCTCACATTGTGAGCTGTGACATGGCCCTCCAGAGAAATGTTCTTACTCTGGTAGGCGAAAGAAATACACTGAGCAATCCAGTTGGACAGTGTTCTCTTAGAGACTGGAAGTCCTAAATGAGAAGGATCAAAAGCAACAAAGAGTTGAGAAGACTTTCTATGTTGCTGTGTTCTTTGTAAGTAGAAAGCGAGAGCTCTTTTACAATCCAAAGTATGAAGATTCCTCTCTGCATTTGATGCATGAGGTCCTGGAAAAAAGACAGGTAAATATACCCCCTGGTTCAGATGAAAAGGCGAAACCACTTTAGGCATAAAGTGTGGATTGGTCCTGAGGACTACCTTATCATGATGGAACCTTGTATAAGGTGGATTAGCCACCAAAGCTTGCAACTCACTGATGCGGCGTGCTGAGGTGACTGCAATGAGAAAAACAACTTTCCAAGAAAGAAATTTCAAGGAGGTGGTGGCTAAAGGTTCAAAGGATGGCTTCATAAGCTGGCCAAGAACCAGGTTTAGGTCCCATGCCACTGGAGGTGGTCTAATGGGAGGTTTAGTTAAAAGAAGGCCTCTCATGAATCTTGCTATAAGAGGGTGAGAGGAAATAGGTTGTCCATTGAGAGGCTTGAGGGACGCTGCAATAGCACTCAAATGGACTCTTACTGAATTCGTTTTCAGGCCTGCATGGGATAGATGCAGGAGATACTCTAGTAGAGAATTCAAAGGTATTGCAAGAGGGTTTAGTCCCTTCTCTGAACACCAAATGGTGAATCTTTTCCATTTGAAAGCATAGGAACGTCTAGTAGAAGGCTTCCTAGAGGCATGAATAACATCTCTGACTTGTTGAGAGATGAAAATCTTGAAGGTCTAGGCCCTCAGCAACCAAGTCCTGAGATGGAGCGACTGGGGGTTTGGGTGCCACAATGTTCCCTCTTCCTGGGACAGAAGGTCTGGTGCAGAGCCTAAGTCCAGGGAAGGAGCTTGAGAGAGATGCAGAAGTAGAGAGTACCACACTTGGCGTGGCCAATGTGGTGCTATGAGGATCATGGTCCCTCAATCTCTCTGAAGCTTGAATAGTGTTTTGGGAATTAGGGGAATTGGTGGAAAGGCATAAAGGAAGTCTTGACCCCAGTGAAGGAGGAAGGCATCCATGGCCTGAACTCCCTGACACGGAATTCTGGAACAGAACCGGGGAAGTTTGGCATTCCACGGACTTGCAAAGAGGTCTATGTCCGGGGTTCCCCAAATTCGAAAAATCCTGGCTACCTGGTCCATGTGGAGGGACCACTCGTGTGGGAGCAGAACTCAACTGAGTCTGTCTGCCCAAGAGTTTTGAATACCTGGAAGATATACTGCCAGAAGATGGATGTGATGCTCTCTGGCGAAGGCCCACAGTCGCAAAGCTTCGTTGCAAAGCGACAGAGAGCCAGTCCCTCTCTCCCTGCTTGTTTACATAGAAAATGGCTACTTGATTGTCCGTATGGATGAGGACTGTCCTGTAGCTGAGCAGGGAATGGAACACTCTGAGAGCTAAGAATATTGCTCTGAGTTCCAATAGATTGATATGCAGAGAAGTCTCCTGTGGAGACCAGATGCCCTGGGTGGAGAGATCTTGCATATGAGCTCCCCAACCCCTTGGAGAAGCATCTGTTGTGAGAGTTGCTTGGGGTAGCGGTTGCTGAAAAGGGGACCCCAGCAACAGGTTTTGAGAGGACTTCCACCACTGGAGAGACCAAAATAGACGACTGGAGTTTGCTATTTTGTCTGACATGCAACCTGATGCCTGAGTCCATTGGGTGGACAAAGTCCACTGAGCTGCCCTCATGTGAAGGCGAGCATAGGGAACCACATGCACGGTGGATGCCATGTGGCCTAATAGTTGTAACATCTCTCGAGCAGTTAATTGGGACTTTAACTGAATCTGGGAGGCTAACTGCACCAGACGTAGGCAACGGGCCTGAGGAAGATAGGCCCTTGCCGTTGTGGTATCCAGGAAGGCCCCTATGAATTCCAGAGACTGAGTAGGGGTGAGATTGGATTTTGGGATGTTTATTACTAGTCCCAAATACTGAAGGATACGCATTGTGCAGGTTAGACAAGTCTGGGCCTCTGACTGGGATGGGGCTCAAATGAGCCAGTCGTCCAAATATGGGAATACAAATATTCCTAGAGTGCGGAGAAATGCAGCTACTACTGCCATGCATTTCGTGAACACCTTTGGTGCAGAGGCCAGACCGAAAGGAAGCACCCTGTATTGGTAGTGCCTTCCTTGAAAAAGGAACCTTAGGAACCTTCTGTGTGTTGGATGGATGAGGACATAAGTGTACGCATCCTTGAGATGTAGAGAACAAAGCCAGTCCTGACTCTGAAGGTATGGAAGCAGAGCCCCTAGAGAAATCATTTTGAATTTCTCCTTGAATAGAAACTTGTTCAATTCTCTGAGATCTAATATGGGTCTGTAGCCCCCTGTTTTCTTTGGGATAAGAAAATAAGGGGAGTAGAACCCTGAGCCCTGTTGAAGAAGAGGTACTTCTTCTATTGCCCCTTGGGCAAGAAGGGTAGCAATCTCCTGACCTAGAAGGTTGAGGAGAGATGTTGGAGAATTGAACTGTTTCACCATGGTGTGAGGAGGAAGGTTTAAGAAGTGAAGCTTGTATCCTTCCTTTATAATGGAGAGGGTCCATTGCTCTGCTGTGATTTGCTCCCATCTGGGAGCAAAATAAGTCAACCTTCCTGGAATGGTGAGGGGCTCTGGGTTTCCCAGAGCTAGAAAGGCTAAGTTCTCTAGTTGCAAGTCAAAGGCCCTGAGGAGGTTGAGGCTGCTGGGCTGTGGTAGGCCTGGCAGCCTTGGACTTGGCCTGTTTAGGTGGTTGCTGACGCTTTCCAGCAAAACGACCTGCAGAAGATGTCTGCCCATGAGCAGAATAATATCTTCCCTTTTTAGAAAAAGATGTCTTTTTGAACAATCTTTTCTTAACAGGGGCAGAGGTAGACTTTGAAAGTCGATCCAAAGCAGAGTTTTCAGCATCCATTTGAGTGGCCTTTGCTTGCCAATCCCTGCCAAACAGGTTTTCACCTGTACAAGGAAGGTTTCCCAACTCGTCTTGGACCCAGAGTTCCAAATTAGAGGCTTGTAACCAAGCAATTCTGCGTGCACCTATGGCAATAGCCGTGGCTCTGCTTACACACTCAAAGGAGTCAAAGGCTGCACGGTTGGAGAATTTGGAAACATCTTGAGCATGTTTGAGCCAAGTGAGAAATTCCTGCCTTTTATCTTCTGAAATAAAAGGAGCTAAACTCTGCAGATGATCTGTGACTTATTTTAGAAACATCCCCATATAGAGACTATAGGAGTTGATTCTGGCAGCAAGCATATTGGCCTGGAAAATCCTTCGGCCAAAAGCATCTAGAGTCCTACATTCACATCCTGGAGGGTTAGATGAGTGTCTCTTTGCACTCTTTATTTTCTTCATAGCAGACTCAACCACAATAGAGTGGTGAGGAAGCTGAGTCTTATGAAAACCAGGACAGGGAGGGACACGGTACATGGTGTCTAACCTGCGAGAATGAGGAGAGGTGGTGAGAGGAGTCTCCCACATGCCCAACATGAGATCATAGAGGATCTCATGAATAGGTAGGGTAGCTGCTTCCTTAGGAGCCTTAGGATATTGCAAAATATCTAATTGCTTGGCTCTAGGCTCTGACTCAGAGGCCACTGTGATGGAGAGGCCCCTAGCCACTTCCCTAATGAAGTCTTGAAAAGACAAGTCCTCTGGAGGAGACATTCTTCGTTTTGGAGAATCAGACTCCTGAGGAAGAAGCACCGGTGCATCGACAGAAGCCTCCAACTCATCAGTCTTCGGAGGAATCGAAGTATCGCCTGTCTGGATGCTCCTGTAAAGCTCGATACGCGTACCGAGTGGGATCGACATCGGGAGTAAGCGGTACCAGTTCGGTACCGATGGGCATCATAGGACAGGGTACCGTTGCAGCCGACACCGAAGCCGATGTCGATGCAATCGGCACCGGGAACGGTGCCGATGCCAGAGTCGGTACCGGCAACGGGGATTGTTGCGGTGCCGAAGGCGTCGAAGCCTGCATAAACGCCGTAAGGGTGCGCTGCATGGACAGGATTTTCTGATCCATCGACGCCACCAGAGTCTGGATGTCGGTACCAGTGGAGGCCACCGGTACCCCAGAACACGGCAACAGGTGATCGGTCGAGGCCGAGCCATCGATGTCAACCTGTGACCCCATAGATAATACTTTGGAAGCCGGAACTTCCCGCCGGGGTAATTTTGCCGGAGCGGAACCCTCGAGGGCAAGCCCGGAGGCATCTCGATGCTTAGAGGGAGATTTGCCCTTCGAGGACCGGCTAGATTTATGTTTGGTTACCTGAGATCCATGGGAGGAAGAAGCAGCCCTGGAAGACGTCGATGCCACCGAGGCTGCATCAGAGGGAAACAGGGTACTGAGCTTGGCTGCTCGGTTCTGCCGACCCCTTTTAGACATCATGGTGCAGGACACACAATCCGTGATGGAATGGTCAGGACCCAAACATTTCAGACACCAATCATGGGTGTCATTGACAGAAATAGTACCGCCACATTTTGTGCACTTTTTAAACCCGGAAGTGGGCTTCTCCATGAGGAGAAAATATTTAGGCCTAAGGCCCAAACTAAAAATGCACAGCTGAAAGAATAAAAGGGGGTTTTTTTTGAAGAAGAAGAAGAAAGAAAAGAAAAGACCGGCAGTACCGGTCTGACGTCGAAGGCAGACGCGACACAGAAAAAATAAAGAAAAAACTTTTTCTGCGGTGACAGAAACACGACCTGCTGGCTCCGTGGAAAAGAAGAACTGGAGAGAGGCGGTTAGGAAAGGCGGGAAGGCAGCGCGCAGGCACTGTGGGATGCTCCCAAAAGCTTTCTTACTGAACGCTGGGGAGTGTTCCCGCGCAGGTTCCGTCGGTACCGACGATACCCCATATGTGAAGACTCATTCCTGCTTGTTCCTGGAGATGATATTTAACCTTTGTCTGCTGTCACCCTCACATATCAGGGCAGCCTGGTCTACAGTGTACAAGACAGGCAGGTGAAATTCATTTTCAACCTGTAGACGTATAGCATATTCTATTCCACAGGAAGGGATGAATAGAGAAGACAACGGGAAGAGGTGGAGCAGGGAGTCCAGAGAAAAATATTCTAGGTACAATGAGCTCTCTTTAAAATACAGCAAAATTATAGCTCTTAGAGATACATTATTATATCAGTCAAGTCCTGCTACAGCAAAACCTCTGTGTCTCAGTGTTCTGTAATACCGTGGCTATGTAATGTCATGCCAGCCTAAGACAGACGGTAAAAAGGAGGGGGGCATCAAGGACTCAAGGGTATGCAATTATTTACCTGCTTGAAGACGAGCTGCCACCACTGCTGCCACTGTATGACTTAATCTCAATCCCATGTAAGCAGTCCTTGAGCGAGGTAAGTAGGACTCTGCAACGCTCATCGTTTGACACTTTAGACTGTTTTATAACAGCGATAGCCGTAAGTAGTGTTTCTATTGCAGAGCCATAATTCCCTGTGGAAAAAAAGCAAGAGAGAAAAGCAAAACTGAGTTATGAAACACAAAAAGGCAAAACAAAAAGAAGGCAGTAGAGGCATCAGAAAAGAAGGGAAGACAAAAGAAGCAGCACAAAACTGGAAGAAAGATATTTTATGCAACATCTTCTCTAGGGAATGGAAAACACAAGGAACTGAAATACAACAAACCAGAAGGGCAAAGAAAAGGGCACATGAGAGCACTAAGAAAGAAATGTAAGAATTCAGAGAACTATTGTACTGAAGAAAACACAAAGTATGTAAGAGAAATAGACATGCAATCTGCAATAGGGAGAGGCCAGCAAGTAAAGAGTAGCAGAGAGAGGGGCCAAGAGAATTACCTGAACTTGCTCCTGCAACTGCTTTAGAAATTGCGCTACTAGAAATTGCTCGGTTTCTGTTCATTATCTCTTCAAATTCAATCTCATTCATTGGCGGAATAAGTGGCTCCATTTCCCTGCCAGAGACAGATAACACAAGAACAAGGCGGCTCATTCTTGGTCATTTTTCAGTCAGCTGCATTCAGAGCTCACCTGGGGAAGAAATTCCAACTATAGCACAATAGCAACAACTAATGGTTGATTCAACAGGGAACCACAGTCTGCAACTCTCATGCATAGGACTGTCACTGCTATGCCTGCGCTAGATGTGAAGAAATTACCAAAGGGGAAAAACCCCAGAGTTACAATTTAAAGATCAAGTGCTATAGCTTGAGCAAAGAGAAGTTCCAATTTGAGTATGAAGCCCAGAGGAACAAAACAATGCTGGCAAGGTCGAAAAAAAGAACCTTGTCCTTATTTGTCATCTAGATTTCAAGATATTGCCAAGTTCCTGTAATCTTTCTCCATCGTTTTCTTTCCAAGATGTGTTTACCCTTCGTAGCTCTTTCGGTTTCAGAAAATATACAGGACATATCACTATTTCTGAGCTTCAGAATGAGTGGAGATGATAAAGAACACATTGTAATGCACAGGCTTACTCTGTAGACAAAGGAAGTGGAACTCTGTAGCCAAAGGAAGAGGCAGGTGGGCCAGGGGTAGGACCACAGAAGAAGGGCTAGACTAGGGAACAGAGTGACTGTTCTCTGCTCTGCTCCATGCTCACTCCCTTCTCTCCTCTTTCCTTCAGGCAGCTTGCAAGGGAGGGGCTGGAGAACATCCCTGGTATTCTAGAGTCTAAATGAACTGGCAGAACTGTATTCCGGGCCGTTCCTCCAGAAATTAAGCTCTGGTAATACACCTTATCAGGATACTGTGAGAACCTTTCAGTAAAAAAAAGTGACCCCTACACAGTCTGCTGAAGGAGAACCACCAAGGTTTGGGGGGAGTAGAGGACTGGCAGGGAGGGAAAGAAGGGGCAATTTTTTAAATCAAACCTGTGGCTCTTTTAATAAGTCACAGCTTATCTCCACCTTTGCTTTTCCTATATCTCTTAAACATCTGAATACGCTAATCAGCTTTCATATGTCAGATATGGGCTGAGAGCAGGTTTATTTCCTTAGTTGGACCAGCAATCATTACACAGGGTAGACTGAAAAATGAATTGATGAGATCAGCAAAATGGATTTAGAAGCCAGTCTAAAACTAAGTATGCCTATCTGGTTTGCTTACAAATTGTAATTATTATCTCCCATGTACATTTTAAAAGAGTTTCATTTCATGTGATAAAGTAATTAAAATATTTGAATATAAAAAAAGACTAAAATCATCCAAAAATCTGGAAGGTGCTGTTGGTGTTCTATTATTGTATGCCAACCATGACCACACCAATAGGCATAAAAAGGAGAGACAAGATAATGGCATCCAACTGGTCCATTACTTTAGCATCAGATACTACCATTTTAAGTGAATGCATCTGAAGACACTGTTATGCAAGTTTATACACCTTAATGAAGGAAGCAAAGCAAAGCATCATGGGGAAATTAGAGCTTACCTACTAATTTGCTTTGATGGAGTTCCTCCAATCCAGTCCAGACAATCAGGTAGTGCCCGCCCACCAGCAGCTGGAGACTGATATGCAAATTTTTCTGGTGATGTCACCTCCTAAACCTAGAGGACAATCCCTCTTCCTGCCAGTATCACTGTCAAAGTAACTGTATAACACTGACCGAAACGAAGGTAACAACTATACACTAAAGTTAACATTCTGCAAAATGCAACACAACTGCAAAACACATCAGAGCATGTCCCACTGCTTCTCTCTGAAGTGCCTCTTGACCACTTCTTTTCTTATTTTGTACTGTTTCTCTTTTTTTTTTTTTTAAATCTTGCTTGTGCAGCCAAAACACACCGAAGCCGATCTGAGAATAGACCGTAAGGCCAAGGAACTGTAGTTCTCCCCTCCAGACTGGATCCTGTCAGCTCAACTCTCAATCCGGACGGCTCACCATCTACTCAATCCAGACAGTAGGATGGATCCTGGATTGGACTGGAGGGACTCAATGAAAGCAAATTAGTAGGTAAGCTCTAATTTCCCCTTCATCCATGTCCCTCCAATCCAGTCCAGACAATCGGGATGTACCATAGCAGTAACTAACGATGGGAAGGACCTGCGAGCCCTGCCCGCAACACTTGAGCACCAAAACTCACCTCTATCCCTGCCTGCACATTCAAACGATAATGCTTCATGAACATATGCAATGACGACCATATCGTTGCCCTACAGATGTCCCCTGATGGTACCAAAGTAACCTCTGCCCAGGAGATCTCGTGGAATGTGCTCACAACCCATCCAGCATCGACCACTGCCAAAGTAGATAAACCGAGGCAATCGCTCCCTTAACCCACAGAGAAATCGAAGTCTTGGTTACGGCCTCCCCTCGTCGAGGAACCCCAAACAAGACAAAAAGTCGATCTGGCTTCCAGAAAGGCTGCGCACGCTTCAAATAACATCGCAACACTCTCCAAACATCTAAACAATGCAACCAAGGATCTCCTTTTTCTTCTTGCGAATCAGCAAACACCGTGAGACACACCACCTAGTTGACATGAAACGGAGAGACCACCTTGAGCAAAAAAGAAGGATCGGTTTGAAGAACCACACGCGCCTTAGATATGAACAGGAACGGCTCCCGACAGGACAAAGCCTGCAACTCAGTAATACGACAGGCTGAACAAATAACCACCAAGAAAACCACCTTCAGGGTCAGATCTTTCAAAAAGGCTTGACTCAAGGGCTCAAACCAAGCCTGATAACACCATATTCAAATCCCAAGGAGGGACGACTGTGCGGTCGGTGGCCTAAGCTGCTTCACGGCACGCAGAAACAATTTAACATCTGGCTGAGACGTCAAAGGCGTCCCTGAACCTTATCCCTGTAGCAGGCCAAAGCGGCTATCTGCACCTTCAGAGAGTTCAGGGTCAACCCCTTCTCCAGACCATCCTGCATAAAAGCAAGGATGTCAACAACCAATGCCCCCAAAGGTCGCTGACCTCTCTCATCATACCAGACTTCAAACACCCACCAAATGTGAATATAAAACAGAAAGGTGGACCTCTTCCTGCCCTTCAACAGTGTGGTAATTACTCTAGTGGAATAAGCATGCTTCAACAGTCATGCCCACTCAATAGCCAGTTAGTATTGGGTCGTTTTTGCCCACTCAACAGCCAGGCCATAAGTGAGAATAGATACACCTGTGGCATTCGTATCGGACCCTACGAGAGCCGGTCGGGCATTTGTAGCAGCCGCCATGGCCAGTCCACCCCCAGATGAACCAGATCCGCATACCATGGACGCCGAGGCTAATCGAGCACCATCAGGATCACTCGACCATGATGACCTGCAATGCGATGCAGCACCCGATCAATCAGCACCCAGGGAGGAAACACATAAAGAAGCCCCTCTGCCGGTCAGCACTAGTCAAGGCATCCAAACTTTCCGACATTCGCTCCCATCTTCTGCTGTAGAAGCAGCTTACCTTGGCATTGTCTGTGGTCATCATGAGATCCATGACTGGTCAGACCTCAGCGCCGCATGATGCTCTCAAACACCGACTCTGTCAGAGCCCACTCTGCAGCATCTATCTGATGGCGACTGAGTTAGTCGGCCTGGTTGTTGTCCTTTCCGGCCATGTGCGCCACCAAGAGGGTGCTCAGGTGCAGCTCGGCCCAACACAGGAGAGGTGCCACCTCTGCTGCCAACACCGCACTCCCTGTGCCACCCTGTTGATATACGCCGCCACTGAGGCATTGTCTGAAAACACTCTGATTGTATGACCCTCCAGCACCATCCAGACTGCCCGAATTTTGAGCCGATTGATGGACCAGGAGCTCTCCCCTCCTTTGACCACTCCCACTGAGCCACCTGCGAGCAGCAATGCATTCCCCGACATTCAGACTGGCATCCGTGATCCCTACAATCCAATTGGGCTGCTCCAGCGACACTCTCTTCGTCGGATTGCTCCTCTGAAGCCACCACTGTAACTCTACCTTTATACTCCCCAGGAACCTGTGAGATAAGGAGTGGTGCCGGGGCGACCATCTCATGAGCAAGGCCGTCTACAGAGGTTGCATATGAAATCTGGCCCAGGATACCAAGTCTAGTGCCGCCACCATCAGACCAAGCCCCTGCAGGTAATGCCAAGCCAACAGGCTCATCATCCAGAGAAACTGTCGTAACAGGGTCTGGAGCTTGAGAACTCGCTCCTCCGTCAATGAAACCAAACCAGCCGTGGTGTCAAACCAGGATCCCAGGTAAATCAACTGTTGGGATGGGACCAACTTGCTCTTCACTGCATTGACTACCCATCCCAAACTTTTCAGAAAAGCTATCACCTTCAGTGTCACTTCCTGACTTTCCACTCTCATCTTGGCCCGAATTAGCCAATTGTCCAAGTGAGATGGACAAGGACACAATGCTTCAGCAAGGGGCCGTTGCCAAGACAAAAGGCAACACTTGGAACTGAAAATGACCCATAAATGTTGCAAATCTGAGGAAGTGCTGATGCTCCGGGTGTATTGAGATATGGAGGTACGCCTTGGTCAAGTCAAGGGCGGTGAGGAACTCACTCTTCTGTACGGCTACCACCACAGATCGCAACATTTCCATGCGGAACCTTGGTACCCACAACGCCACATTCATGTGTTTGGAGTCAAGGATGGGGCGAAAAGTGCCCTTCTTTTTGGGAACTATGAAATATATTGAGTATTAATCTAAGCCGCACTATCCTGGTGGCACCGGAACCATCACCTTTAGGATCAGCAGGCATTGTGTCGTCATGCGGACCGCTTGACGCTTTCCTGGGGTCATACACGGAGACAGCACAAAGGCCGCCTGAAGAGGATGCTGATACTCTAAAGCGTAACCGCAGCAGATAACCTCCAGAACCTACTGATCCCAGGTTATTTGGGCCCAGGAGTGGTAGAAATGCTGAAGGTGTCTGCAGATGCACTCTACTGGCTCCTGGACCCTCCTCGCTTCATTGTGGCCTTTTGGCTGCCCGGAGGACCCCATGTAATAGCCATGGCCGGAACCTCTACCTCGAAAGGACTGTCCCCTGAATTGCAAACGCTCCCATTGTGAAGAGGGAAACAGAGTAGGCTTGTCTTCGGGCAACTTGCCACCTTTCAACTCCCCTAAGTCCTTAACTAGCTCTTTAAGGGGTTCATCAAAGAGTAGCTTACTCTTAAAAGGCAGCTTGCTTGGACCTGGTGAGATTGTGCTGGAGGTGCACAGAGCCTGTGTGTGTGCCCCGAATTTGCCGTCGGGAGGAGCCTTTCTCTGGGACGCTTTGCTTTCCCCTAATTGTGGGCAGGCATCGCGGGGACATCTACTGCCAGTGAAGACCCAGGCTGTATAAGATCTGCCTTGCCGATTTCTCCTCGGACCTGGTGAGATTGTGCTGGAGGTGCACGGAGCCTGTGTGTGTGCCCCGAATTTGCCGTCGGGAGGAGCCTTTCTCTGGGACGCTTTGCTTTCCCCTAATTGTGGGCAGGCATCGTGGGGACATCTATACCCAATAAGGACCCTTTTCCTTTTTGCTATATAGTGCCTGTGTTACTGGACCGCGGAGCGTGTCCACGGAGCGTGACTCGAAGGGGCGTGGTCAAAGGGGCGCGACACGCCCCTTCGGCATCACTGCGGCGCCACTGCGGTGGTGTTGAGGTATTTATGTTTATTTCCTTTATAAGTTTCCTGGGGTATTTTATATACCTAGGCATCGTGGCAGATGGGGAAAAGGAAGGCCAAGTCTGGGCAGGGCAGTGGCGGACCGGCAAACAGTGTTCCTGTTATCGGTCCTATTGACAAACATCATCTCCCACGCCCTGTAGCCCAGTCTTCCCCGGAGGGTGTTTCTCTTAGTTCTGGTGGGAGGACTCCTCCGCCCTGCCCCTCTGGTTCTGCTTCTCCTTCTCCAGTGACTACCTTAGACTCAGTTAAGGTTAGTACTAATGTGGTTGTTACGTTACCTAAACCTGTTCAGTTGGTCGCGGCGGGCGCTTTAACTGGGCTCCCCCCGCTGCCCGCTGATAAGGAGATTACCTTAAAGGATCTTTGGGCTGGTTTAAAAGCTATTGATGATAAATTGTCCTCTACTTTGAGTTCTTTATGTGAATTTTCTTCTGAAACTGTATCTTCTCTACAGCAGTTGGATAAAAAGATTTCTCATGTTGATGCTGATTGTATTCGGTTAGAATCACAGGTTCTTCCGCTACATTCAGCTAATGTGGTAGGGATCAATGATTCTTTAGTGCTACATACTAAGGTGGAAGCTCTTGAAAATGCTTCTCGTTCTAGCAACCTTCACCTTTTGAATTTTCCTGTTACTTCCTTGTTAGCGCCAAAAATTATTTTGGACAAATACCTGAAAGAAGTGTTGCTTTTGAAAGATCCTATTGAAGTGTCAAATTTATATTATATTCCTCGTAGCACTAAGCGTATTGATCCCGTAGAAGGAGGTCTTGATATTATTGAGCCCACTATTTCCAATCTTACGGCATTCTTGAAGGATTCTTTGGAGGTGATAAATTTGTGGTCCACCTTAGTGGTCACTTTGAAATCCTTGGATTGTAAAGCTCTTATTCTAAAAGCCTTTTTTAAATTCAAGATGGCTACTTTTTGTGGACATAGAATTAACATCTTTCCTGATGTGTCTCGTAGCACCCAACTCAGGTGCAGGCTTTTTCTATCTTTAAAGCCTCGTGTCCTGCAGTTGGGTGCTACTTTTTTTCTCCGATATCCCTGTAAGTGTGCTGTAACTTTTGAAGGTTCCACTTATATTTTTACTGATGTCACTCATTTGTAGAAGTTTATTCTGGATAGGCAGGGTACAGTAGTGGAGCGTGAGTCAGAGTAGTTATGATTTACCTCCTAGTTTGTGGGCTATTTAGCCTTGTTTTCCTTTTTCCTTTTCTTATTCATACCCAGGTTCCAATGATGTGGACTTTATCAATTTTTTTTCCTGATTGTTGTATTACTACATTGTATTCATTTCCATGATTGATTGTCTTGTACTTTTCTTTTGGTTGGTTGTTATACTGATTGAAAATCTAATTAAAAAAAAAAAAAAAAAAGGCAGCTTGCTCAAACAGACCTTGGAGAAAATATCCGCCGACCAGTTTCTTAACCGGAAAAATCGACGTGCTACTACCAACGCCATACTTTGGATGAGAATGGCACTAAGTCATAACACAAGTCAGACAAAAAGGACACTGCTGACTTCAGTTTAGGAACCTCCACGGGATCCAAGCCAAAGCCCTGGGGGAGTCCCAGTAGCACTTGCACCCATCGCATGCAGGCTCATGCCACATAAGCTCTACAAATGGAAACCTGTAATGACAAAGGATTGACCTCAAATGCCTGCCTCAACAGCACCTCCAACTGGTGGTCTTGAGGGTCCTAGAGGGCCGTACCACCCTCCACTGAGATCGTGGTCTTCTTGGTCACCACTGTGACCAAGGAATTCATCTTGGGGTTCCTAAACAACTCTTTCTCTGCTGGTGGAACAGGATAGAGCAGAGTCATTGCTCGCCCCTCCCTCAAAGCCCAGCCTCAAGGACCTCCCATTCCGTCTCAATCATCTGCATAACAGTCTTATGGACAGGGAAAGAATTCTGTGGCACCCTCATGCCCTGCAACAGAGGGTCCTCCAAGGGTACCTCATCCTGCTGTGTCCTAAAAGATTCAATGCCACCACTGACTGTGAAATCAGCGATATCAGCTCTTCCATATGGAAGACCCTCACAATTGTGGGGTCCTCCCCTGGGGAGGGGTCCTGCTCCTCCTCCAAATTCAGGGCTCCCAGGTCATCCTCAGGGCTGGAGGGGCCCTCCCCAGCGTCTTCCTCCTCCTCTGCGTTTTCTCCCTCCATCTCCATCTCTGTGCTCACCGCTGCAAGGCGCAAACGCTTCAATGTGCCCCACTCAGCTACGGGAACGCTTAGGGGCTCCTGTACCTCCAGGGAAAGCGCTATCCCCAAGATCTGACCTTGCTCCAATCTTTATGCTCTATGAAGGAGCAGTACGAATTCTGGAAAAACAGAGGTGCTTCCCCTTGCGCTCTACTGCCTGCCCCCGGGAATCCTGGTTCTCTATTTTGAATGCCAAGACTGAAGGACCAACCGGTGCATAGACCATGGCAGACCCCGTGGCTGCTAACAAAATGGCAGCCGGAGACTCTGCGGGGGAACATCCTGCCTGACTGGAGAGGAGGCAGTGAGGCCTATTTCCTGCACCAGGCCTGCCACGGATACCGCTGATCTGGCAGCCAGCCAGCCCCATTCCTTCTCGCCTTTTCTCAGTATCACCGCTCTCCCTTTCACAAGTGCTGCAAAAACCCACTTGTGAAAGAGAAGAGTGGTGTGCACCACATGCGGCACAGACTGCTTTTGAGCTCGGCATCAGTGCCCTCAAAAGGACCAAAAACAAGCAACACGACTTTACTGTCTGCCGACTGTGATGCGCTGATGAGGCTGCCTACCACACGGCAGCACTAACTGCCGGCGGGAACTCACCACTTCAGCTTGAGACGGCCGACCAGGATCCTGCTCAATCTACAGGGCTGTCTGCTCCCATCGGGAGACCCGATGCTGACTCAGTGGCTCACAGGAACCCCATGGTCTCTCCCCACTCACCGAAAGGCTCTGGGTCTGCACACTTTTTTTTTTTAAACTTTGTTGCTCTAACAAGCTGTGCAGTGAGACCTCCGTTCAGGACAGCTCTGCACTGTGCACTCCATGTATGCCAAAATCTCTACACCTGGGGTGACTTTAAAACCAGTCAGACAGATACCAAAGAATTCTGGAGACTGAAATTGCTGGCAGAAAGAGGGAAGGTCCTCTAGGTTAGGGGGTGACATCACCAGAAAAATCTGCATATCAGTTTCCAGCTCCTGGTGGGCGAACACTACTCGATTGTCTGGTCTGGATTGGAGGGACGTGGATGAAAATCCCTTTAGCAATACACCCATCCAAGTGTGCAGTAACGGCTCCATATTTCCCATCTCACAAATTGGTACACAAAATATACAGTATTTCTAGTGATGGTATGTGATTAACAGATCATATGTGGCCAGTTGACGTTTCTCTCTGGATTCTTGAAGTCACTGTACCCTGAAGTCACATTTGTTGCTAGGTAAGGGCTGATGGCATGTAATGTATCTTTGGGATTTGTAAGCAAGAGAATCTTACCTGCCACGCATATAAGGGTTGCGTGTCACCTTGCCAAAACTGTCAGGCATTGCAGGGGGTGCCATCGCAGTGTTTGGTGGTGGGAAGAAGGCAGGGTTGAGGTGCAGGGCAGGTGGAACTGACCCTGGTGGAGGTACTGCCATATGAGGTGGAAGTCCTGGAGGAGGGGGCATGAGATGTGGATAATGGAGCCGTGGTGGTGGAGGTGGGACGTTGTATCCGGTGGAAAGAACTGGAGGCGGAAGTGGCATGTGGGGACGGGGAAGGCCTATTACAGAGGGACGGTTAAAAAATGGTAACACATTAGGAGGTTTCTCGATGCGCGAAGTCACCGCTGTATTCTCTGTGGGTGTGCCACGTCCGTCGGCAGATTCTGTGGAATCTCTGGAGTGAGCTCTGGGTGGAATTCCTACAGAAAAAGACAACCGCATAAATGATGATGACAAAGCTACAGCAAGACTGCCCCACAGGAGGAAGCAATTACCACAGTGGCATTCCCTGCAGGGCATGCTAGTGATGATGCGACTACACAGCTGAAATACTGTTTCCTATAAGAGACATTAGTTAGTAACAGGAATACTGCAGAGCTGCAGCAATGTCCCCCATGAAGAAGATATCAGCAAGTAACAAGGTAACTGAAGAGCAGACATAATTTTACCAAATCATTTTTGTTCAGTAGTTATTGCTCATTGAACTATATTTTATTCAGGTATATTTTAGGAAAGCTACTGATAACTTTCAACTCTGCTACTTCTCATTTGTTCATGCAGGTTGATTTTCACTTTTTCGATTCTGATTAAAACAGGAAAATCTTAACTTAAGAAAAATTGATTGTAAATGCAACGTGTTTTGCAGCTGATAGCTAACATTAAAACTCTAAACTGTACAGCAAAAATAGTATTGATTTTTGCAAGATTTAACTGGATAAAATATTGTCTACCAAAGAGTATAAGGAGGGAGGTGACAAACCACACCATGGAAGTGCAATATGAACCTTTATTGGAGTGTCAGTAGGTCCCACCTTACATGACTGTGTTTCAGCAAAAAGCCTTCGTCAGGGGCACAGGACTAGCTAAATGGTGACACTCTAATACATACAATGTGTCCGTAACAAGGATAGCACTTAATACAAATGTGGCAAACCTTAATGTTACAGCTGTGCGGTAAGGCAAGATAATCTCAGAGCCTGACGCTATGAATCATATGAATGCAAGGTAGTGGGCACCCTAGATGAATCTTCAGCCTTATGCCCATCTCTCCCCATGAGATTTTGATAATTAAACAATCCTGATTATCTGAATACCACCTTTCCAACAACATTCCTGTAAAAATGCATAACTGGACATCACATTTTTGTGGAATGCTAATGTCTATGTCCTTTTCTTCCACTGCCAACTCCAGACTTCGATTCTTTCATTTTGCTGCTCTTTATGCCTGAACAAACTACGAGTCTGTATGTCAGGCTTCATCCCTGGTCCTTTTCAAATTCATGCTAAAAGATCACCTCTTTGAGGCTGCTTTTGGATCCTGATCCGCTTAGTCCCCTATGTGTCTCCTTACCTTCCCTAGTTGCATCCTCGTCCTTAGCTGTTGTATTGTCTGTCTTGACTAGACTATAAGCTCCGACAAGTAGGAACAGTCTTTACATGTATCTGTGCAGTGCTGCGTACAGCTTGTAGCGCTATATAAATGATCATTAGTAGTAGTAGTAGTATGTATATGTGTGCCTGCTTGCCCTGCAGCTAAACAAATGTGCTGATGGTTCTAAGTTTGTGTGACTGAGAATCTATTGCTTTGCTTTGACTGCTACTGCTACTGCCCCCCTCCCCCCCCAAGAAGCTGCTGTCCTAAGTCACCACATAGACTTCCCTGATGGTTTGGTTGGCACCGACTACATTCTCTGCAGCAAAATCATCAAAAATGAAGGCTCTGAGATTGTCTTGCCTTTCTGCGTTGCCGTAACACTAAGGTTTTCGCACTTGTATTGTCTGTCTGTATATCCTTGTTACGGATGCATTAGATCTATTATCAAGTGTCTCTTACCAATGAACAAGTCCTGCGCTCCTGGCGAAGGCTTTTTGCCGAAACACAGTCATGTACAGTGGGACCTACTGACACTCCAATAAAGGTGCATACTGCACTTTCACAGTGTGGTTTGTCAGCTTGCTCCTTATACCCTTTGTTGGAAGTTTGCAGGTGCATGTGCTTTCTTTGGACTGCTAAAATACTGTTTACTACAGTTACATTCAGGGTTGGTCCCATGGCTGGTGCAAGGTAGTGGGGATCGTAGGTGAACCTTCAGTCTTATGCTACCTCCTCTCCTGAGATTTTGATAATTAAACTCAACAATCATGATCATCTGAATACTACCCTTCCAACAACAATCCTGTAAAAATGCATAACTGGACATGGTACTTAACGCTTTGCTTTGTATATATATATGTGCCTGCTCGCCCTGTAGTAAAAAAAAAATATTCTGATGGCTCTGTGTGGCTATGAGAATCTAACTTTGATTGCTACTGCCACCCCTCCACCTCACCCCCAAGAAGCTGCTGTCCTAAGCTACCTAGTCTTGACTAATGGTTGGGCAGGCCCCGACTACATTCCCTGCAGCAAAATCATCAAAAATGAAGCAATAGATCAGTCAGATGGACATCTGAAGCAGTTTTTTTTCCGTAAGAGACAGTCTCTGCAAGGAAGTATTATTCTCACACCATTTTCATTTTAAATGCATATAAAAATCTAAATAAAAAAGACTTTTTGAATAAACATTATCATTTAGAACATACGACTGAAATTCAGTGGATGTTCAACTTGGCCTCTACTAGATTCTCTCATATGTATGAGGTTCCTTGCCTTACAGTAAGGTGACATTTTATTTACCAGATAAAGCACAGTTACTTACCTGTAACAGGTGATCTCTGGGAACAGCAGGAATAAGTCTTCACATATGGGTACGTCGGTACCGACGGAGCCTGCACGGGAATGCTCCCCAGTATCCAATCAGAAAGCTTTTGGGAGCATCCCTCGCGCCTGCGCACTGCCTTCCCGCCTTTTCCACTGCCTCTCCTCAGTTGAGTTTCATAGCTGAGACAAAAGGAGAGAAAGAGGAAAGGAAGATAGATAGATAGATACAACTCCTAGGGGAGGTGGGTGGGTTGTGAAGACTTATTCCTGCTGTTCCCAGAGATCACCTGTTACAGGTAAGTAACTGTGCTATCTCCAGGAACAAGCAGGAATGAGTCTTCACATATGGGGACTCCCTAGCTAGAGATGCCAGGGGGAGATCCCATAAAATGTGTGTTCCTGGATCAGGACTGCAGTTTCCACACATGGATCTCCAGCATCCCATGAGGGATGGTGGGTAGGAGTTGAAAGGAGAGGAGCTGTAAGCAAACAGCAAAGCTAAGGACTACAGGAGAGGAGTCCTTGGTATGTATGATAAGTACCATTAAAATTATTTAATGAACAATCACAAAATGGATCTTACCTACTGGATTGTAGGAAGTAGAGAGCGTGATGGAGTCTACTGGAGATTCAGTAGAGGATCCTCAAGGTGACCTCACGCAGTGAGGGTGAAGGTCCAAATTTGGAATTGGCAGGTGACCCAGGTGTCACCTGGGGTAGTATAAGAATGGCAGGTCTTCAGTGGAAAGCTTTATGGAAAAAAGCTGAAAACTCTTTTAGCTACAGAGTCATTGACATTGAGGAGTAAAAGAGGAAGACTGACCGATTTGGACAAGTAGCCAAGTTCTGGAGGGAAGAAGGGGTATGGAAAAAAGCCCGTATTCCCAGGGAGGACAGATGTGTGAAGGTCTGAAACTTCAGAACTACTGAAAATCTACACTGTCTTTCCTAGCTGGTGAGAGATAGGAAAGATATTGAAGCATGATGCTTCAGGGATAGCGAGACCTAGAGTAAAGTGGAAGCTGCTAGTACCACAGTAGTGGTTTTGTGCATAACAGCCCCTACATAGCGAGGGACAGTACAAAGATATGCAAACCCACTGTCTGGAACCTCTATGAAGGTAAAAACCTTTATAGCAGAGACAGTTAGGGAGATAGTATGTAATACATATCTACCTATAAAAATCATCTCGACAGATATATAGATAGAGGGATATATATATATATATATATATATATATATATATATATATATATATATATATATATATATATATAGGGGCATGACCCATGCACACGCAGCTTACAGACATATGTATGTATAGAAATAAATAGAGATATATACATACATGAATATGTAAGTTTGAAAATACATGTTTGCAACTAAGCCCCATAAGAACATTCACATGGGAGATGTGAAGGAGAAAGATTCATCTAATAACAAGAAGGTGGAACCTACTTGAAAAGATATATAAAGAATCTATTCCTCCTGGGCTAAGAGGGTGCGGGAATGCTATCCAGTGAAATAACCAGGATGGTTGCTGAAAAAACTGAGGTTAATATCAGTCTGTAGAGAGCAAGTCGTGAGTTCTGTAGAACTCTGACATGGTAAATGGACAGAAAACGCATAGAGGGAGATACCAGGATGACCCACTGGAGGGACACAGGGGTATCATGCGTTACTAGTAGAATATGTGCTGTCCATGAGGAGTAGGATAGCATAAGGCCAAGCTGTAAGGAAAAAAAGAGCATATTCCTGCAGGATTGGGAAACTCCTTGGACATTCACGCAGAAAAAGCTTATATCCTGTATTATAACAGGAGACAAGAGGGTGTGGAGAACCCTCACAGTCATGGAAAATGACTGATAAGTCTTTTTTACTATATGGAATAGCCATCAGAGACAAGGTTCAATGCTCTCTAGCAAGGGCCCATAGTAGAAAGCTTCTCTGAAGATTGCAGAGAGCATTATGCAGGAGAATTAGGAGATAAAACTGACTGTAGGTCAGTTGTGTTGCCAAATCCAAGGAAATGGAGATGGCCAGAAAGAAGATAATGTAAGAAGCCTGAAGTGAGTAGGATTATCCAAGATAGATGAGGACTATCTTGGAATCACTACTAAGGCTAGACAGACTGGAACTTGTGGAAAAGTACCAGTAGATCAATCACTGGAACTCCTGCATGAACAGCAACTGAAAGAGACAGCAGAGGGAATCTTCCTGTGAAAAACACAGAGAGAAAAGACAAAGGGAGAGTAGTCCTGTCCCTGTCTGATAAGCTGTCCAGAGAATTTATTCAAAGAAAAAACTCTACACTGGAATGAAAGGTGTACAGTATGGTACCACTCAATCAGGAGAAAACCTGGATGAGAGGGTAGAAAAACAGGAACTGAAGGGTGACTTACCATATGGTGAGTCAGCTGGAGAAAAAAATGTTTATGTTGGGACAGAAACTATCATGGGATAGTAGTTAACTTCTCATCTTGGTAGGAAGAAGAGGAGAAATCTGTAACCCATAGACAAGAATATCTGGACAGTTCAGTACATCCTGAAGAAAGGAAGCCATGTGTAGAGCTTTAAAGAAAAAAAACAGTGAACAAACTTCTGCTAAGAAGAGGTTAACTGTAGGTTGCAACCTTCAGGAACCTATGGTTGCTGGGTATGCTCAGACTGGCTAGAGTTTGGATTCTTCAGACCAGGACGAGGTGTCCCCTGCTTGGGTACATCTGGATGATGGGCAGGAGAAGAGTGAAACCTTCTTTTCTTAGGGAAAGAAGGTTTGGTAGGACATTCCCTACCTCCTGGGGAAGAAGGCGGCTTAGGATGGTTTCCAGAACTAGGGAAGTCAGTGGAGCAGAGAGCAACCTGACGTAAAGCCTCCTTATTGAACAGATTTTCTCCAGTACAAGGAGAATTACCCAGTGTGCGTTGTGCCCATCTGCTGAAGTCTGAAGCTTGGAGCCAGGCTCTATGACGTGCTCCTATGGCAATAGCAGAGGATCTGCTAACAGACTCAAAAGAGTCTAGAGAAGCACGAGAAAGAAACCAAGAAAGATTCTGGCTATGACTAAGAAGTAAGGAATAGTCTGCAGCCTTAGGCTCTGATAGAAAAGGAGTCAAAAAGCGTAGTTACTCACCTGTAACAGGTGTTCTCCAGGAGCAGCAGGAATCAGTCCTCACTTATGGGTGACGTCGGCGCCGACGGAGCCCTCGCGGAGCAATTTTCCCCAGCTTTCAAAGAAAGCCTTTGGGAATTGCAGCGCGCATGCGCGGTCGTCTTCCCGCCGAGGGTGCCATCTTAGCCAGTCAGATGACATAGCTAAAAAAGACAGCATAAAAATTTGCAAAAAGAACATAAGCAGACGATTGCAACTCCAAGGGGAGGAGGGAGGGTAGTGAGGACTGATTCCTGCTGCTCCTGGAGAACACCTGTTACAGGTGAGTAACTACGCTTTCTCCAGGACCAAGCAGGAAGTCAGTCCTCACTTATGGGACTCCCAAGCTCAAGGCTACCGGAGACCCTAAGCACAAAAATGAGCTCCCTCTAGCTCAGCAGCACAGAAGGATAGAATCTTCGCTGAATTATCACCCACCGGTAGCCCACATCCGGGATGGAGGGTAGGAGTTGCTCAGACCTCAAAGAGATTACGGAGGACTGCCTGTCCGAAAGCACTGTCCCTACGGGACTCCCTCTCGAGACAGTAATGGACCGCAAAAGTCTGGCTCGAAGACCAAGTAGCGGCCCGGCAGATGTCTGCCAGCGGAACAGAGCGGAGGTAAGCCACTGACGTAGCCTTTGCCCGAACGCAATGAGCCGTGACTCGACTTTCTAAGGAGAGTCCGGCTGCCCCATAAGCCCAAGAGATACAGTCCGCAACCCAGATGGACAGAGTACGCTTGGAGACCGGGAGCCCCAATTTATTGGGGTCAAAAGACACAAAAAGCTGAGCAGCTTTACGGTGCTCCCGCGTACGGTCAAGGTAGAAGTTCAATGCCCTTCTACAGTCCAGGGTATGGAGGACCGTTTCAGCTCGGCTGGAGTGTGGTCTGGGAAAGAAGGTTGGAAGTACCACCTCCTGATTGATGTGAAAAGGGGAGACCACTTTAGGCAGAAATTTTGGGTGAGTCCGTAGGACTACCCTATTCTTGTAGAACCTAGTGTAAGGGGGATCAGACACGAGGGCCTGCAATTCACTTACGCGTCTAGCGGAAGTGAGGGCTATCAAGAACAGTGTTTTCCAAGACAGAAAACGGAGAGAACAGGTAGCCATAGGTTCAAAAGGCGGACAGGTGATCCGCTGCAAAACCACATTCAGGTCCCAGTCAGGCGCTGGCGGGCGCAGAGGTGGTTTAAGTAGAAGGAGACCTCGGAGAAACCTCGCTACGAGAGGGTCGCTTGAGAGAGGTCTACCGTCCACCGGCACATGATGTGCCGAAAGAGCACTGAGGTGAACTTTGACGGAGTTGGACTTAAGTCCCAGATTAGAGAGGTGTAGCAAGTACTGCAAGATCACCGACACCGGGCAGGAGAAGGGATCCTGAGACTGTTGGGTACACCAGACTGCAAAGCGACGCCATTTAAGGGCGTAGCATTTGCGGGTAGAAGGCCGTCGCGAAGCCAAGACGACCTCCTCCACCTCCGCCGGCAGGAGAAGGGGAGCAAGGACTACCCTCTCAGCAGCCAGGCCATGAGGTTGAGAGACCTGAGGTTGGGGTGCAGTAGGGACCCCTGATCCTGAGTGAGGAGATCCGGTTGTACCCCCAGAGGGATTGGATCCTCCACCGCCAGTTGCAGTAGGAGCGGAAACCACGGCTGCCTGGGCCAGCGAGGGGCCACCAGGATCATGAAGGCTTTGTCTCGGAGAACCTTGAAAAGAGTCCGAGAGACTAGCGGGATGGGAGGGAAAGCGTACAGAAGGCTCCCCGACCATGAGATCAGAAAAGCGTCCGCCGCAACCCGAAGGGGGTGTGGCTGACGAGAGCAGAAGCGAGGAAGCTGCCGGTTGTGAGGACTGGCAAAGAGATCCACCGTGGGGAGGCCCCACTTGAGGAAGAGCTTCTGAACTACCAAGGGATCCAGACGCCACTCGTGCGGCTGGAGGACCCTGCTGAGTTTGTCCGCCAGGCAATTTTCTTGGCCCGGGAGATAAACTGCCTTGAGGAGAATGCCGTGACTGACGGCCCAAGAGCAGAGCTTCTGTGCCTCCCGGCAGAGGAGGAAGGAGCCCGTGCCCCCCTGCTTGTTCACGTAGAACATGGCAACTTGATTGTCCGTCTGGACAAGGACGGACTGGTGGGAAGTCAGGTGGGAGAAGGCCTTGAGAGCTAGGCGGATCGCCCTGAGCTCCAGGAAGTTGATCTGCTGAGCAGACTCCCACGTGGTCCAGAGGCCCTGAGTACGTGCCTCTTGGCAATGTGCTCCCCAGCCCAGGAGGGATGCATCGGTGGTCAGCACCCGGGTCGGCTGAGGTGACTGGAAAGGCATTCCGAACATGAGGTTCGGCTGCCGGAGCCACCACCGGAGAGACGAGATCAGCGGCTCGGAGACGCGCACTAGGTCTGCTAGGCCGCCTGTGGCTTGACGCCACTGCTGGCGGAGACACCATTGAGCAGACCGCATATTCAGGCGGGCATTGGGGGTCACATGGACGGTGGAAGCCATATGGCCGAGTAGTCTCAGGAAGCGCCTGGCGGAGACCAGGGGCTGGCTGCGAAAACGGTCGGCTAGGTCCATGAGCCGTTGAGCCCTGTCGAGCGGTAGGTATGCTCGCGCCTGAGGAGTGTGCAGCCTTGCGCCGATGAACTCGAGATCCTGTGAGGGGAGCAAAGTGGACTTTGCGAAGTTTATAACAAAGCCCAAGTGCTGCAGAAGAGTCACCGTGCGGCGCGTGGCGTTGGTGACCTCCCGAGCGGACGCTGCTCTGATGAGCCAGTCGTCGAGGTACGGAAAGACATAGAGGCCGTGAAGCCGGAGATGGGCCGCCACGACCGCGAGACATTTTGTGAAGACTCGCGGTGCGGAGGACAGGCCAAAGGGCAGTACCCTGTACTGGTAATGATTTCCTGCCACCACAAACCTTAGGTATTGGCGGTGGCTTGGGTGGATGAGGATGTGCGTGTAGGCATCCTTTAGATCCAAGGAGCATAGCCAATCTCCCTGCTGGAGGTAGGGCAGAAGGATTCCAAGGGTAAGCATTTTGAACTTCTCCCGCACAAGGAACTTGTTGAGGTTGCGCAAGTCCAGGATGGGTCTGAGGCCCCCTGTTCTCTTTGGTATCAGAAAATACCTGGAATAAAAGCCTTGACCTCTCAGGTGGTGTGGCACCGGTTCCACCGTCTGATCCTGCAGAAGACCCGCTAACTCCTGAAGGAGTAATTCCCTGTGCAGAGGGGGTCGCGGAGGTTCTCCCGGAAAATAGGAGGGAGGGACCTGGTGGAAGTGGAGAAGATAGCCTTCTCGCACGACTTGAAGCACCCAGGCATCTGTGGTGATGCTGGACCACCTGTGGGCGAAGTGAACCAGCCGGCCTCCGGTGCTGGGAGGAACCAGCGGGGGGGGAGAGGCTATGCTTTGCGAGTCAAAAACCCCCACCCTGCTGAGCAGGGGCTGGTGGTGCAGGCTTGGGGGCTTGCTGCCTACGGGACCCGTTACCCCGTCCCTTGGCCTGCTGGCCCTGTTGGGGAGCTGCAGGGGCCTGATAATGGGGGTATTGTTTGTAGGCAGCCGCCTTCCTCGGGTAAAAGGACTTTTTCCCCGAGCCCTTCTTTTTCTGGGAAGGGGCGGAGGTCTTCCTAGAAAGCCTGGTCCTGGTGAGAGTCTCAGTCTCAATTTGTGCAGCCTTTTCCGCCATGGGCTTGCCAAAGAGGTTCTCGCCTCGGCAGGGGACATCGACCAACTTGTCCTGCACCCAGGGCTCAAGGTCTGACGACTGAAGCCAAGCCTGTCGGCGGGCACCGATGCCGGCTGCGGCCACTTGAGCCGACGCTTCAAAGCCATCATAGGCTGCCCGGGACATGAACTTTGAGCATTCCCGAATGCCAGTGGACAAGGCCAGGAACCTCCGCAAGGGTTCCTCGGACAGACCAGCGGAGAATCCGGCTAGCTCTTTAGCCAGATCCCGGAGATACATGCCCATGTACAGCTGGTAAGTCTGGACACGACATGCGAGCATAGAGCCCTGGAAACACTTCTTACCAAGGCCATCCAGGTTACGGGCCTCCCTGCCAGGGGGCACCGAGGAGTGCATCTTCTGGCTCTTAAGACGATGCATGGCCGATTCCACTACCATGGAATGGTGTGGTAGCTGTGCCTTTTGGAAGCCAGGGCTCTTGCGGACCCGATAGATAGAATCGACCCGCTTGCTCAGGACCGGCGAGGAGGCCGGACTCTCCCACATGCGGAAGAGTAGTCGTTCCAGCATAGGAGGAACCGGTACAGTAAAGTGTTCCCTCGCGGGAGAGTCATACTGGAGGGCGTCGATCTCTTCGGCTCGAGGCTCCTCCTCGGGATCCGCAGGGAAGGCCAAAGCCTTGGCCATATCCCTAACGAAGTCCGAGAACCGGGCATCCTCCGGGGGGGACTGCTTCCGAGGTTCGGACTCAGGTGAGTCCGAGGGGACACACCGAGTCCGAAACGAATCAGGTGACTCTTCCTCTTCAGACTCCCAGACCGACTCCGACGAGGAATCGGTGGGGTCGGCCCGGGCAGGGCGCGGCGCCTGCCGCCCCGACGCCGAGGGAGTCGGCGTCGGCGACCTCGGTCCCGAACGGGAGGCCGAGGGTGACCTCGACCGAGGATCGACTCGAGTTCTCATCGACACGAGGATCGGCTCGGTCTCCGGGGTCGACTTGGACGTCGACGTCCCGGCGGTCGGGGCAGCGGCGCCAGCGAGGCCAGCGAGCAGTGCCCGCTGCTGGTCCATGAAGGCAGACAGTCTGCTCTCCAAGGCCGTCAACCTGAGTCCGAGCTCAGGTGACCCAGCAGCCCCCGACTCGGGCCCCGACGGCGTCGGGCCCGACGTCGGCTGTCGCGGAGGCGAGTCCAGAAGGGCCACAGGACTTACCCGAGCAGCCATCTCCGACTCCAGGCGAGGTCGCTTCGGGAGGTGTTCCTTCTCCAAGGACCCGGGGCGGCTATCGGGGCTATGCGACCTGGCCCTCGCGGAACCAGGAGCGTCCACCGACGCCGCCCTCGCGGGTTTCACCGTCCGACGATGGTCCCCGGAGGGAGAACCCCGGTCGGAGGAACTCCGGCGACGGTCCGAGCTGGAGCCTTTTGACGCGGAGGCCTCCGACGAGGTCCGGGTACGGCTGGGGTCAGCGAAGATTCGATCACGCTGATGCCGCCGACTTCTCAACGCTTTTGAGGACATTTTGCCGCAGGGCCCACAGATCAGTTCCTCATGATCCGGGCCCAGGCAGCGGAGGCAAAAGTCGTGTGTGTCAGTGAGTGACATATTTCGGTCACACTGACCACACCGCTTAAAGCCACTGGCAGCCATCGGGGGAAAAAGGGCCCCTGCGAGGTCAAAGGACCGGGCTGCCAGGGAAAAACGAAAACTGACAAAGTCAGAAAAACCGAAAAAAAGTGAGAGGACTCGTGACCGGCGTCGCGAGTCCGGGCGCGTCGAACCGAAGGAAAAAGGATAAAATAATGAAGAAAAATCGACTTTTTCGCGGGGACAAGACGGGGACGTCTGTAGGGCTCCGCGGAAAAAAGAAGACTGGCTAAGATGGCACCCTCGGGCGGGAAGACGACCGCGCATGCGCGCTGCAATTCCCAAAGGCTTTCTTTGAAAGCTGGGGAAAATTGCTCCGCGAGGGCTCCGTCGGCGCCGACGTCACCCATAAGTGAGGACTGACTTCCTGCTTGGTCCTGGAGAAGAGATAATTTCTTTGTGACCTCCTGGAGAGATAGACTCATATAAAAAATATAAGAGATAATCCTTGATGCCAGCATAGATGTTTGGAAGGTTTGACGTCCAAAGGCATCAAGTGCTCTAGATGCCCGACCTGGCGGATAAGAAGAATGCTTCTTCTTGCTTTTTACCTTCCTCATTGCTGATTCCACTACAATGGAATGATGGGGAAGTTGAGTCTTTTGAAACCCTGGAGATGGGGGCACCTGATACAGAACATTAGTTGCTGTAGAAGGTGAGGGAACCCTTAAAGGTGATTCCCATATTCTCAGAAGAAGATCCTGCAAAGAATGATGTAAAGGAAGCATTATATTTTCCTTTTCTGCAGGAGAGCCTCAAGTAGGATCACAGCCAGGGATAGGAATAGCAAGAAATATTGCCATGTCGAGGAGAAATTTCTGAAAAGAGGGATCTCCAATGGGAACTATCCCTGGGCAGGCTAAGGTTGAAGGAGCAGCCTGAGCACCAGAGGATGTATTGGTCTGGTGCAGAAAAAGAACCCCACTAGATGGATAGTGGTACTGGTAGTTACGATTTGAGGCAGTCAGTACTGTATCGTCCATGCCAGGTATCGATTCCAAACTAGGCATAGAGAGGATCGATGGTGCCGATGTAACTGCAGGAACCGACATCGATACCGGTACCGGTAGCTGAGTCGGAATCGGAGACGGTAACGCCATCGAAGCAGTCATCGGAGGCTGCTCAAGCGGTACCGAGGCAACTCGAAACGCTTGGTGAATATCCTCGGTACTGCGTATCCGGAAACGATAAGGGTCGGTTCCGAGACGCGTCGGTACCCAGTCATCTAGACTAGATATCGATTCTAGACTCGGCATCGAAGGGAGCGAGTCCATCGACGCATGTCTAGAGGGTACCGACGTCGGTGGTGGTATCGGCGATGTTGTCGATACAGGAAAGACGGTCCGGGTCGTATCGATCGGTCCTGAAGGTACCGAGAATGCCTGATGACCATCCCTGGTGAAGAGTGGATCACTCAACACCGGTGCCGATGCCGGGGTATCGGTACCGCTCGAAGCGGATGCCACCATCGAGCATGGCTGAGATACAGGAAAGTCAATCTGGGACGCATCGATCGGTCCCGAAGGTACCGAGAATGCCCGATGACGATCCCTGGTGAAGAGTGGATCACTCAACACCGGTGCCGATGCCGGGGTATCGGTACCGCTCGATGTGGATGCCACCACCGAACATGGCTCAGGTATGTTCTGTGAGGGGTGAGCCCCAGGAACAACCTGAAACCCCTGAAATGCTTTGGAGCCCGGAGACTCCCGCCGGGGTTTTAATGCCAATGGGGTCTTGAGGGCAAGGCCGGAGCCATCATCATGCTTGGCATGAGACCTACCACTCAAGAATTGGCTAGTCTTAACAGACTGTTTGTGGGTTATCTGATCCTGTAGAGAAGAAAAAGCCGGTGCCCTCATTCCGGGAGGGAAAACGGTATCGAGGGAAACTCGAAAGAGGGAAGTTCCTCTCACAGTTTTGCAGCCTGATTGTTCAGGGGAAAAAGGGTCAGGACCCAAACAGGTTAGACACCAGGCATTGGAGTCTAAAAAGAAAACTGTGCTTCCACAGTGAAGGCACTTCTTAGGAGAAGAAGGCTCCATGATGGAGAGGCCTTGTAGGCCCAAAAATGTTAAGACAGAAACTGAGGGAAAAATTTCCCTGAGTTTAAGAAAAGGAAAAGAAAAACCCACCGGCGGTACCGGTGGCGGCGGGAAAAATAGCCGCGACCACAAGAAAACAAGAAATAAAGAATTTGAAGAAAAAGGTTTCTGCGGTGACAGGAGGACGTCCTGCCGGCTCCGCGGAAAAACGAAAACTGAGGAGAGGCAGTGGAAAAGGCGGGAAGGCAGTGCGCAGGCGCGAGGGATGCTCCCAAAAGCTTTCTGATTGGATGCTGGGGAGCATTCCCGTGCAGGCTCCGTTGGTTCCGAAGTACCCATATGTGAAGACTCATTCCTGCTTGTTCCTGGAGATTGTCCTTTCCTTGAGTCCTGCTAGAGCAGTCCAGACAAGTGGGCTGTGTTCCCCTAACAGCAGATTGGTGGAGACAAAGAAGCAATGAAATGCCCAGGTTTCAAAAACATCACTCCCATTCCTTTATCCGCCTCAGCTACCAGATGTCTCTTCAGTATTCATCCCAAAGCATAAGGGGGGGAACATGGCAAGCCTCACACAACCTCAATGTAGGCAACAATGAGTAATCAAACAGTAGAGAACTATGTACAGAAAGTATAAACAGAAAGATGTCCATAGAAGATGGACCTGCAGAGTCAAGTACATAAATCATAGCGGACCCAAGGGTACCGCCACTAAACAACAGAGCAAACACAGTTCCAGGGGGCGGGTCTTGGACTGGTCTAGCAGAACTCAAAGAAAGGACATTATCTGGTCCGTATCTGGACATTATCTGGAAGGACATTAAATATCACCTTCCATATCGTTCTACTACACCAGTCCAGACAAGTGGGATGTACCAAAGCTAGCCTCCACTGGGCAGGAAGACGACAGCAACTCGCAAAACCTTAGAGCCAAAGGCCATATCCACCTGAGCGTGGACATCCAAGCGGAAATGATGGACAAAAATGGAAAGTGATGTCCATGCTGCCATCTTACAAATGTCTGCAGGGGCTACCGAGCTCCACCCCACCCACGAGGACGCTTGTGCTTGGAAGAACGGGTGTGCAAACCCTTTGGAACCGGCCGGTTCTGCAACAGATCCATTGAGGCAATGGCCTCTGTAACCCAGCGCCTCAATGCAGGCTTAGCCACCGCCTCACCTTGTGTGGGCCAGCAAACAGCACAAAAGGATGGTCTGACTTACGAAAAGAATTCATAACCACCAGGAACTAGAAAACCATCCTCTAGACATCCATAAGGTGAAAATCCTTACCATTCCCCTCGACACTGCTCCTTAGAGAAGGAGGGCAGGCAAACCGCATGGTTCACATAAAGGGAGAAATCACTTCAGGGATGAAGAAAGGCAGCTCAGAATCCTCTTGGCGAACAAATCACAACCAAGACAACTGTTTTGAGTGTCAAATCCTTCAGAGTATTATACTTCAACAGCTCAAAGAGCTCCAACATCAGGTTCTCGAGCACCATCTACAGATTCCAGGAAGGGACCACAGACCAGAGAGGAGGATGCAGACGCTGAACCCCTGAGGAAGGCATGAAACATCTGGGTGTAAGGCTAGCCAATGGACCTTTGAAACAGGCCAAAGCCACCATTTGAACTTTCTGGAAGCTAAGAGTAAAGCACTTCTCCAGACAGTCCTGCAGGAAAGGCCACCAGAGATGGCACCCTGGCTATTTCAGGGGTCAGCTGCCGTGTGCCAAACCATTGCCCAAAAAAAGGCACCAGACATGCCTGTATGCCAGGTTAATAGACCTCCTCTGGGCTCAGAGCAGAGTGAAAACCCATCGCCAGAGAGTGGTCTGTATGTGCTAATCATCTCCTTACAGGAGTTGAGCCGTAAGCAAGAAGGGAGCTGGGTCCTCCAGGACAAGTGGCCCCTGACACAATAGGTTCCGAGACAGAGGCAAATGAAGAGGTGACGCTTGCAGGAGCTGCATCAGATCTCCGAATCACGCTCTCTTCGGCCAACCTGGCACAACCAGAATATTCCTTCTCAGGTGGTACTCCATACGCTGAATCACACGCCTCACCAGGGCCATGGAGGAAACACATACAGCAGGCATTGACCTGGTCAAGGCTGAGCCAGGGTGATGAAGCCCTCGCACCCTGTTGCTGCACAGAAACGGGTCCGAAGGCATTGGTGCCTTGGCTCACCCTTGACCTGGTCAACAGCTGTTGTAGGCATTTCCTCCATGGCCCCTGGTGGTATGTGTGATTCGGCGTATGGAGTGGCACCTGAGAAGGGATATTCTGGCTGCACCGGGTGGCCGAGGAAAGCCATTTAACAGTTTTTTTAATATCACTTTATCATGTCTGTTAAAGCAGTTTACATTGTAACTTAAACTTGGAATGTACATTAAGCAGGGACATCGATAACCTGGATTTTTCTGAGGTAATGGAAGGTTAAGTGACTTGCTCAAGGCCACAAGGAGTGCTAGTGGGAATCAAACCATGGTCTCTTTGTTCCCAAGCCAATGCTCTAATGCTCTAATCATTAGGCTACTCCTCCAGGACATAACCACACTAAATGGGGACTAGCACCATTGGGAGCGGGAGCCTGTGCTCGACCTGCTAAGAACTTGCGGACCACTGAATCAGTAAGAAATGTTGGAGTGGCTGCATATGAGCATGCATCCACAGCACAATCTCGATTGTTGTCGCCAGCAATCCAAAGAACTAAATATCAATGCAGATTCTGGGAGGTTGCTGTGAAAAGAACAGCAGTAGGCAACAGCCTTTGACTTTCTCCTCTGGCAGGAAAACTCTGTATACTTGGGTATCAAAACCTGCTCCCAGGAACTGGGAATGCATCCACTATCTCTTTCCCCAATTGATCACCCAGTCGAGGCTTATCAGAAAGGACACCACTTGGGGAGCTACCAGAGAAGTCTCTAAAAGAGAATGGGCTCAGATGAGCCAGCAGCCCATATACAGGTGCACACAAATCCCTTGGTGCCATAGTGCCACAGCTACCACTACCATGACCTTGGAGAACGTCCTTGAGGCAGTGGAGAGTCTGAATGGGAGGGTGGCGAACTGAAGGGGAGAGCCAAGCATAGCAAAACACACACACTTTGCTGATTCCCCAGATCGGGATATGAAATTATGCCTCAGCCAATTCCAGAGATTCCAAGAACTCCCTTCAGCGCACCGCTTGAAACATGGATCGCAAAGTATTCATCCAGAAGTGCATAACACCCACATGTTTGTTGACATACCTGAGGTCCAGAAGGGGCCAGAATATTTCTTTGCATCAGCACCATGAAACAGATAGAATATCTACTTTGGCCCTGACCGTCTCAAGGAAGAGACGCTACTGCCTTCAAGAGAGGAAACTTGTCCAAAGTGATACGTACATAAGAACATAAGATATGCCATACTGGGTCAGACCAAGGTCCATCAAGCCTAGTATCCTGTTTCCAACAGTGGTCAATCTAGGTCATACGTACCTAGCAGTTTCCCCAAAAGACACAGGTTCCACAATGCTTGTACTGGGTCAAGCACTGATATCCTGGGTCCCTTCTTAATAATGGTTTATGGCCCTTTCCTCCAGGAACTTGTCCAAACCTTTTTTAAACCCAGCTACACTAACAACCTTTACTACATCCTCCGGTAACAAATTCCAGAGTTTGATTACGCGTTGAGTGAAAAAATAGTTTCTTTTATTAGTCTTAAATAGTTTACCCTGTAGCTTCATTGCATGTCCCCTAGTCTTTCTATATTCTGATAACGTAAACAATCGATCTACGTTTACCCGTTCCACTCTGTTCATTAATTTATAGACTTCTATCATATCTCTCCTCAGCCGTCTCTTTTCCAGGTTAAAGAGTTCTAACCTTTTTAGCCTTTCTTCATAGGAGTATCCTTCCATCCCCTTTACCATTTTGGTGGCTCTTCTCTGAACCTTTTCTAATAACGCTATATCCTTTTTAAGATACGGCGACCAGAAATGCACACAATATTCAAGGTGCGGTCTCACCATGGAACAATATAGAGGCATTATAATATCTTTTGTTTTATTTTCCATTCCTTTCCTTATGATACCTAGCATTCTATTTGCTCTCTTGGCTGCCGCTGCACACTGGGCCGAGGGTTTTAACATGTTATCCACAATGACGCCTAAATCTTTTTTCTGGGTGGTGGTTCCTAATGTGGAACCTTGCATTGTGTAACCATAGTTTGGATTGTTCTTCCCTAAGTGCGCAACTTTGCACTTGTCCACATTAAATTTCATCTGCCATTTTGATGCCCAGTCTAGCACAGTTACTTACCAGTAACAGGTGATCTCTGGGAACAGCAGGAATAAGTCTTCACATATGGGTATCGTCGGTACCGATGGAGCCTGCGCGGGAACGCTCCCCAGCGTCCAGTAAGAAAGCTTTTGGGAGCATCCCACAGCGCCTGCGCGCTGCCTTCCCGCCTTTCCCAACCGCCTCTCTCCAGTTCGAGTTTTAAAGCTGAGACAAAGAGAGAGAGAGGAAAGGAAAGATAGATAGAGAGATACAACTCCTAGGGGAGGTGGGTGGGTTGTGAAGACTTATTCCTGCTGTTCCCAGAGATCACCTGTTACAGGTAAGTAACTGTGCTATCTCCAGGAACAAGCAGGAATGAGTCTTCACATATGGGGACTCCCTAGCTGCAGATGCCAGGGGAAGACCCCAGGTTGTGTGTCCTTGAAAAGGACTCTACCTCCCCCCATGGATCTCTGGCATTCAACCAGGGTAGGTGGGTAGGAGTTGATTAGGAATGGAACAGGTGTTTGAGAACAGCCTGACCAAACGAGGCATCCCGGCGGGAGTCCTTGTCCAAACAGTAATGGACTGTGAAGGTATGAATTGAGGCCCAGGTGGCCGCTCGACAGATTTGGTCGATGGACACAGAGTTTAGATGAGCCATTGAGGCTGCCATGGCTCTCAGATTGTGAGCTGTGACATGGCCCTCCAGAGAAAGGTTCCTACTCTGGTAGGCGAAAGAAATACACTGAGCAATCCAGTTGGACAGTGTTCTCTTAGAAACTGGAAGTCCTAAATGGGAAGGATCAAAAGCAACAAAGAGTTGAGAAGACTTTCTATGTTGCTGTGTTCTTTGTAAGTAAAAGGCAAGAGCTCTTTTACAATCCAAAGTATGCAGATTCCTCTCTGCACTTGATGCATGAGGTCCTGGAAAAAAGACAGGCAAGTATACCTCCTGGTTCAAATGAAAAGGCGAGACCACTTTGGGCATAAAGTGTGGATTGGTCCTGAGGACTACCTTATCATGATGGAACCTTGTATAAGGAGGATTAGCCACCAAGGCTTGCAACTCACTGATGCGACGTGCTGAGGTGACTGCAATGAGAAAGATAACCTTCCGAGAAAGAAATTTCAAGGAGGTGGTGGCTAAAGGTTCAATATAAGGTTCAAAGGGTGGTCTAATGGGAGGTTTAGTTAAAAGAAGGCCTCTCATGAATCTTGCTATAAGAGGATGAGAGGAAACAGGCTGTCCATTGAGAGGCTTGAGGGACGCTGCAATAGCACTCAAATAGACTCTTACCGAATTCGTTTTGAGGCCTGCATGGGAAAGATGCAGAAAATACTCTAGTAAAGAATTCAAAGGTATTGCAAGAGGGTTAGGACCCTTCTCTGAACACCAAATGGTAAATCTTTTCCATTTGAAAGCATAGGAACGTCTAGTGGAAGGCTTTCTAGAAGCATGAATAATATCTCTGACTTGCTGAGAGAGATGGAAAACTTGAAGGTCTAGGCCTTCAGCAACCAGGCCCTGAGATGGAGAGACTGGGGGTTTGGGTGCCACAACGTTCCGTTTTCCTGGGAGAGAAGATCTGGAGCAGAGCCCAACTCCAGGGATGGAGCTTGAGAGAGATGCAGAAGTAGAGGGTACCACACTTGGCGTGGCCAATGTGGTACTATGAGGATCATAGAACCCGTGTCTCTCTGAAGCTTGAACAGTGTTTTGGGAATTAGGGGAATGGGTGGAAAGGCATAAAGGAAGTCTTGACCCCAGTGAAGGAGGAAGGCATCCCTGGCCTGAACTCCCTGACACGGAATCCTGGAACAGAACCGGGGAAGTTTGGCATTCCATGGACTTGCAAATAGGTTTATGTCCGGGGTTCCCCAAATTCGAAAAATCCTGGCTACCTGGTCCCTGTGGAGGGACCATTAGTGTGGAAGAAGAACTCGACTGAGTCTGTCTGCCCAAGAGTTTTGAACGCCTGGAAGATATACAGCCATAAGATGAATCTGATGCTCTCTGGTGAAGGCCCACAGTCGCAAAGCTTCGTTGCAAAGCGACAGAGAGCCAGTCCCTCCCTGCTTGTTTACACAGAACATGGCTACTTGACTGTCCGTATGGATGAGGACTGTCCTGTAGCTGAGCAGGGAGTGGAACACTCTGAGAGCTAAGAAAATTGCTCTGAGTTCCAAGAGATTTATGTGTAGTGAAGTCTCCTGTGGAGACCAGATGCCCTGGGTGGAGAGATCTTGCAGATGAGCTCCCCAGCCCATTGGAGAGGCATCTTTTGTAAGAGTTGCTTGGGGAAGTGACTGTTGAAAAGGGGACCCTAGCAACAGGTTTTGAGAGGACTTCCACCACTGGAGAGACCAAAAGAGGCGACTGGAGTTTGCTATTTTGTCTGACAGGCAACCTGATGCCTGAGTCCATTGGGTGGACAAAGTCCATTGAGCTGCCCTCATGTGAAGGCGAGCATATGGAACCACATGCACAGTGGATGCCATGTGGCCTAAGAGTTGTAACATTTCCCGAGCAGTTAAAAGGGGCTTTAACTGTATTTGGGAGGCTAACTGCACCAAGCATAGGCAACGGGCCTGAGGAAGATAGGCCCTTGCAGTTGTGGTATCCAACAAAGCCCCTATAAACTCAAGGGACTGAGTAGGGGTGAGACTGGATTTTGGGATGTTTATTACTAGTCCCAAATATTGAAGGACATGCATTGTGCAGGTTAGACAAGTCTTGGCCTCTGCTTGAGATGGAGCTCGAATGAGCCAGTCGTCCAGATATGGGAAGACAAATATTCCTAGAGTGCGTAGAAATGCAGCTACTACTGCCATGCATTTCGTGAACACCCTTGGTGCAGAGGCCAGACCGAAAGGAAGCACCCTGTATTGGTAGTGCTTTCCTTGAAAAAGGAACCAAAGGAACCTTCTGTGTGTTGGATGGATGAGGACATGGGTGTACGCATCCTTGAGATCTAGAGAACAAAGCCAGTCCTGACTCTGAAGGTATGGAAGCAGAGCACCGAGAGTAATCATCTTGAATTTCTCTTTGAATAGAAACTTGTTCAATTCTCTGAGATCTAATATGGGTCTGTAGCCCCGTGTTTCTTTGGAATAAGAAAATAAGGGGAGTAGAACCCTGAGCCCTGTTGAAGAGGTACTTCTATTGCCCCTTGGGCAAGAAGGGTGACAATCTCCTGACCCAGAAGGTTGAGGAGAGATGTTGGAGAATTGAACTGTTTCACCATGGTGTGGGGAGGAAGGTTTAAGAAATGAAGCTTGTACCCTTCCCTTATGATGGAGAGGGTCCATTGCTCTGCTGTGATTTGTTCCCATCTGGGAGCAAAGTAAGCCAACCTTCCTGGAATGGTGAGGGGCTCTGGTTCTTCCAGAGTTAGAAAGGCTAAGTTCTCTAGTTGCAAGTCAAAGGCCCTGAGGAGGCTGAGGCTGCTGGGCCGTGGAAGGCCTAGCAGCCTTTGACTTGGCCTGTTTAGGTGTTTGCTGACGTTTTGCAGCAAAACGACCTGCGGAAGATGCCCGCTGACCATAAGCAGGATAATATCTTCCCTTTTTAGAAAAAGATGGCTTTTTGAACAATCTTTTCTTAGCAGGAGCAGAGGTGGACTTTGAAAGTCGATCCAAAGCAGAGTTCTCAGCATCCATCTGAGTGGCCTTTGCTTGCCAATCCTTGCCAAAAAGGTTTTCACCTGTACAAGGAAGATTTCCCAATTCATCTTGGACCCAGAGTTCCAAATCAGAAGCTTGTAGCCAAGCAATTCTGCATGCACCTATGGCAATAGCCGAGGCTCTGCTTACACACTCAAAAGAGTCAAAGGCTGCACGGTTGGAAAATTTGGAAACATCCTGGGCATGTTTGAGCCAAGTGAGAAACTCCTGCCTTTTATCTTCTGAAATAAAAGGGGTCAAAGTCTGCAGATGATCTGTGACTTCTTTTAGAAACATCCCTATATAGAGACTATAGGAGTTGATTCTGGCAGCTAGCATAGAAGCTTGAAAAACCCTACGGTCAAAAGCATCTAGGGTCCTGCATTCACGTCCTGGAGGATTAGATGAGTGTCTTTTTGCACTCTTTATCTTCCTCATGGCAGACTCTACCACAATAGAGTGGTGAGGAAGCTGAGTCTTATGAAAGCCAGGACAAGGAGGGACACGATACATGGTGTCTAGCCTGCGAGAATGAGGAGAGGTGGTAAGAGGTGTCTCCCACACGCTCAACATGAGATCATACAAAATCTCATGAATAGGTAAAGTAGCTGCCTCTTTAGGAGCTTTAGGATACTGCAAAATATCCAGCTGCTTGGCTCTAGGCTCTGACTCAGAGGCCACTGTGATGGAGAGGCCCCTAGCCACTTCCCTAATGAAGTCTTGAAAAGACAAGTCTTCTGGAGGAGACATTAGGAGAAGAAGACTCCTGAGGAAGAAGTATCGATGCCTCGACAGATCCTTCAGACTCTTCAGAGGAATCGAAGTATCGCCTGTCTGGATGCTCCTGTAAAGCCCGATATGCGTACCGAGTGGAATCGACATCAGGAGTAACCGGTACCGGATCGGTACCGATGGGCATCATAGGACAGGGTACCGTTGCAGTCGACAGCGAAGCCGATGCAATGGGTACCGGCACCGGGAATGATACTGGTGCCGGAGCCGGTACCGGCAACGGGGGTTGTTGCAGTACCGGAGGCGTCGCAGCCTGCACGAATGCCTTGAGGGTGCGCTGCATGGTCAGAATCTTCTGATCCATCGACACCACCAAAGTCTGGATGTCGGTACCAGTGGGAGCCACCGATACCCCAGAACACGGCAACAGGTGATCGGTTGAGGCCGAGCCATCGATGTCAACCTGTGACCCCATAGACAATGCTTTGGAAGCCGGAACTTCCCACCGGGGTAATTTTGCCGGTGCGGAATCCTCGAGGACAAGCCCGGAGGCATCTCGATGCTTAGAGGGAGATTTGCCCTTCGAGGACCGGCCAGATTTATGCTTGGTTACCTGAGATCCATGGGAGGAAGAAGCAGCCCTGGAAGACGTCGATGCCACGGAAGCTGCATCAGAGGGAAACAGGGTACTGAGCTTGGCTGCTCGGTTCTGCCGACCTCTTTTAGACATCATGGTACAGGACACACAATCCGTGATGGAATGGTCAGGACCCAAACACTTTAGACACCAATCATGGGTGTCAATGACAGAAATAGTACCGCCACATTTTGTGCACTTTTTAAACCCGGAGGCGGGCTTCTCCATGAGGAGAAAAAGTTTTAGGCCTAAGGCCCAAAAACTGAAAATGCACAGTGAAGAAAGTATAAGTTTTTTGTTTTTTTTTTTAAAGAAAGAAAAGAAAAGACCGGCGGTACCGGTCCGACGTCGAAGTAGGCAGACGCGACACAAAAGAATAAAGGAAAAATAAAGAACTTCTTCTGCAGTGACAGGAACACGACCTGCTGGCTCCGCGGAAAAGAAGAACTGGAGAGAGGCAGTTGGGAAAGGCGGGAAGGCAGCGCGCAGGCGCTGTGGGATGCTCCCAAAAGCTTTCTTACTGGACGCTGGGGAGCGTTCCCGCGCAGGCTCCGTCGGTACCAACGATACCCATATGTGAAGACTCATTCCTGCTTGTTCCTGGAGATTCCAATTTATCAAGATCCTCTTGCAATTTTCCAAAATCCTCTTGGGTTTTAACAACTTTAAATAGTTTTGTGTCATCTGCAAATTTAATAACCTCACTCGTTATTCCACTTTCCAGGTCATTTATGAATATGTCAAAAAGCAGCAGACCCAGCACAGATCCCTGGGGTACAACACTATTCACCTTTCTCCATTGGGAAAATTGGCCATTTAGCCCAACCCTCTGCTTTCTATCTTTTAACCAGTTCCTGTACAGTACAGCGGACCCTGCTGTTCGTAGACACACAAGGGGAAAAGACAAAAGCAGCCAGGATTGGCTTTTTGCATTCCAGGACATAACCGTACTGAATGGTGACTAGCATCTAGGGATCCTTGGTGACTGGGGCCCATTCCTGAAAGAAGAGGTGAAGCCTGCCCCCAACCGGAGGAACCAGGAAATGGGCTCCAAATCTTCACTGAATAGCCCACACGGTTCCTTCTCCGGATGGGACCGGGTCCCTGGGCCCAAGCGCTCCATGAAGGGACCGAGAACGAGCCAAAGTCCATAAGCAGAGGGAAAAAAAGACTTTCCAGGCCAACAGAGTCAGGAGTCCCGAGACCGACCGGCATGCCTCTGTGGAGCAGGTGAAGGCTGATGGAAAAAGGGCTCGTCTGCTTCACAAGCCCCTTAGACCTGTCCTCCGGAAGGCAGAAAGATTTTGTTTTGCTCAGGTCATTCACCAGCTTCTCCAAATCGGACCCGATAGAAGCATCCCTCTAAGGCCAGATGGGCAACCGGGCTTTGGATGATGAGTCCGCTGCCCCATGCCAGAACCAAGTCAACACCATGACTCCGTCGATAGGGCAAAATCCCTGGCCGCTAGACATACCAGGACATAGATGGCATCTGAAAGGAAGGCTGTAGCAGACTCCAAAAGAGGGGTAGAATCATCTGGTGGAAGAGACCGAATCCACTGGTGCATTGCTCAAGACATCCGGCCCGCACATACTGCCAAATGAAGAAGAGCATTCGTCGCAGCAAACTGTTTTTTAATTATTTTATTATTATTATTTTCTATATCGTCCTTTCCAGAGATGAAAGGTAGTTTAGAGAACAAAACTTGTTACACAGAATGTAATGATAACAGTATAATTAGAGAAAGTGTCAATGTCAGGAACGAAACACTGAACATTGAATTTACATTAGGATTGTTCATAACTCATTTACAATTAATTATTTAGAAAACAACATATTTACAGAGAAAGCATGTATTTACAGAGAGCTTATATTCACGGGGTTCTGATGTGGTGGTGTTATTATGTTGGAAATGTTTTACTCTGTTCCGGTGGGTCCCCAAAGTGTTCGCAGAATAGATTTATCTTAATTTCCTTCTGAAATGTTGGTAAGTCCTTGATAGATCTTAATTTTTCTGGAAGGGAGTTCCAGAGGGTAGGAGCAAAGTATGAACATGCTCTATTACTTGTAAAGCGATTAGTCTTCTGAAAGTTGCTAGGGACTATTATAGTATTCTGGGTACAACCTCTTCGAGCTCTATTGTCGGATGGTATGTTTAATAAGGAGGATAGGTAGGAGGGAGCTATGTTCCTGAGTAGCTTAAAAGTGATCTTCAACACGAGTTCACCTTTTGATCTACCTTCCACAGGAATGGTGGCCCATCTGGTAACCGCTGTAACCTGCACATCCACCTTAGAAATACCAACCCACACAACGCACTCCTCCTCCGGGAGAGTGTGCATCTTCTTATACACCTTAGCACCTTAGACGGGGAGTAGGAGGAATCCCACTTCAACCGAACAGGCTCTTGAGCTCCTCCAGGAACGGGAAGACAGTAGTTGATTTCCACACCTCTTGCAGGAGTAAAGCACAGTTACTTACCTGTAACAGGTGATCTCTGGGAACAGCAGGAATTAGTCCTCACATATGGGTACGTCGGAACCGACGGAGCCTGCGCGGGAAAGCTCCCCAGCAAGGAAGCTTTTGGGGCCTCCCACTGCACATGCGCGCTGCCTTCCCGCCTTCCTGACCAGCTCTCCTCAGTTCGAGTTTATAGCTGAGACAATAGAGAGAGGAAAGGAAGATAGATAGAAGATACAACTCCTAGGGGAGGTGGGTGGGTTGTGAGGACTAATTCCTGCTGTTCCCAGAGATCACCTGTTACAGGTAAGTAACTGTGCTATCTCCAGGAACAAGCAGGAATAAATCCTCACATACGGGGACTCCCTAGCTAAGATGCCTGGGAGATCCCCTTCCAAGGGTTCGCCATCTTCGTATGGATCTCAGGCATCCATCCTGGGAAGGTGGGCAGGAGTTGTTCAAGTATGGAACAGGTGTTTGAGGACAGCCTGACCAAACAAGGCATCCCGGCGGGAGTCCTTGTCCAAACAGTAATGGGCTGTGAAGGTATGAACCGAGGCCCAGGTGGCGGCTCGACAGATCTGATCTATGGATACAGAGTGAAGATGAGCCATAGAAGTGGCCATGGCTCTCACATTGTGAGCTGTGACATGGCCTTCCAGAGAAATGTTTTTACTCTGGTAAGCAAAGGAAATACACTGAGCAATCCAATTGGAAAGTGTACGTTTGGAGACTGGAAGTCCCAAATGAGAAGGATCAAAAGCCTCAAAAAGTTGGGAAGACTTTCGATGTGGCTGAGTCCTGTTGAGGTAAAAGGCAAGAGCTCTTTTACAATCTAGAGTATGAAGGTTCCTCTCTGCACTGGATGCATGAGGAGCCGGAAAAAAGACAGGTAGATATACCTCTTGATTAAGATGAAAAGGCGAGACCACTTTGGGCATAAAGTGGGGATTCGTCCTGAGGACCACCTTATCATGATGAAACCTAGTATAAGGTGGATGAGCCACTAAGGCCTGTAGTTCACTGATGCAGCGAGCCGAAGTGACTGCAATAAGGAAAAGGACCTTCCAGGAAAGAAATTTCAAGGAGGTAGAAACCAACGGTTCAAAAGGTGGCTTCATAAGCTGACCTAGAACTAGGTTCAAATCCCATGCTACCGGAGGAGGTCGGATGGGAGGCTTAGTTAGAATCAGGCCTCTCATGAACCTTGCAATAAGAGGATGAGAGGAGACAGGTTGTCCATTTATAGGTTTTAAGGATGCTGCAATAGCACTTAAATGGACTCTGACTGAATTTGTCTTAAGGCCTGCATTAGAAAGATGCAGGAGATAGTCTAGTAGAGAATTCAAGGGAAGTGCTAGAGGGTCAAGACCCTGTTGAGCACACCAAATGGAAAAGCGTTTCCATTTGAAAGCATAGGAACGCCTCGTGGAGGGTTTCCTAGAGGCATGAAGGATATCTTGCACTGGTTGAGAAAGATTGAAGTCAACCTTCCAGGCACTAGTCCTCCCACATCTAGATTTTGCAAACATCATCCTCCACGGGCTCTCTCAATCAACCTTAAATCCACTTCGTCTGGCTATAAATACAGCTGCAAGAGTCCTCTCTGGGTCACCAAGATCTGCTCATATAACGCCTATCATGAAAGACCTACACTGGCTACCCCTACAAGCCAGAATCTCATATAAGTCTCTAGTCCTGACCTTCAAAGCCATGAATAACTACCCACCGACACCAATCAGAAAACTAATCCATAACACCCTTGAAAATAGAAACAGAAGGACTACAGCTATGAACACTTTAATAGTTCCCAAGATGATGACATCATGTACTAAAGCTACATCAAACAGAGCTTTTTCATTATTCGCTCCGACGAATTGGAATATACTACCCCATGAAATCCGAGGCATCAAAAGCCTATTACAATTCCGCAAAGCTGTGAAACATCACTTATTCACAAAATACTACCCAGAAGTAACCATGGACGCTCACACAACCAACAGGCCTCCCACTTACACCAAACACCTTAGCACCTTAATCCAACCAGAAAAGGGTTAGACCTCACAATAGTTCACATTACTACTGTTGACCCGTGCAACCACATGAATACACGTACAATATCCACTCGAGTTTAAATATGGTATTTAATAAAAGCTGATATAGTATAATGTTGATTGTACATAGTTATCCCTGTTACTCCTTGTTAAAAATTCCCTTGTTCTCTGTAAACTCAATGTTAACTGTATGCATTGCAGTATATTTTGTTCGATGTACACCGCGCTGATTTTAATAGCGCGGTATAGAAGAGATGTTAAATAAATAAATAAATGAAGGCTTAGGCCTTCAGTAACCAAGCTCTGAGGTGTAGGGACTTGGGGTTTGGGTGCCACAAAGTCCCCTCCTCCTGAGACAGAAGGTCTGGCGCAGCTCCCAGGTCCAGGGAGGGTCCCTGGGAAAGATGCAGAAGTAGAGGGAACCACACTTGGCGTGGCCAGCGTGGAGCTATGAGGATCATCGATCCGTGATCCCTCTGGAGTTTGAACAGTCTTGGGAATCAAAGGAATGGGTGGAAAGGCATATAGGAAGTCCTGAACCCAATGCAGGAGAAATGCGTCGTAGGCCTGAGCTCCCTGACACGGAGTCCTGGAACAGAACCGGGGAAGTTTGGCATTGCACGGACTTGCAAAGAGGTCTATGTCCGGGGTTCCCCATTCCTGAAAGATTCTGCATATCTGGTCCATATGTAGGGACCATTCGTGTGGAAGCAGAACTCGACTGAGTCTGTCTGCCCGAGAGTTTTGAACCCCTGGAAGATACACTGCCAGAAGATGAATTTGATGCTCTCTGGCGAAGGCCCATAATCTGAGAGCTTCATTGCAAAGCGACAGAGAGCCTGTCCCTCCTTGTTTGTTTACGTAGAACATGGCCACCTGATTGTCTGTTTGAACTAGGAAGGTCAGGTTGACAAGGAGGGTATGGAAGACTTTGAGGGCAAAGAAGATTGCTCGCAGTTCCAGGAGGTTGATGTGAAGGGTGGTCTCCTGTGGAGACCAAGTACCCTGAGTGGAGAGGTGTTGTAGATGGGCTCCCCACCCTGTTTGGGAGGCATCTGTTGTGAGGGTTGCTTGGGGCAACAAAGGTTGGAAGGGGGCCCCCAACAACAGATTCTTGGTGGATATCCACCATTGGAGGGACCAAAACAGACGCTTTGAGGTGAGTATTTGGTCGGAGAGCGCTCCTGATGCTTGAGTCCACTGGGTGGCCAAGGTCCATTGAGCTGCTCTCATATGAAGACGAGCATAGGGCACCACGTGTACCGTGGAGGCCATGTGGCCCAGAAGTCGCAGCATTTCTCTGGCTGTCAAGTGACTGCTGGACTGAGCTTGGGAGGCCAAGCACACCAGACGTTGGCCCCAGACTTGAGGTAGGTAGGCCCTTGCAGTGGTGGTGTCCAACTGGGCCCCAATGAATTCCAGAGACTGAGTAGGGATGAGTTGAGACTTGGGAAGGTTTACCACCAGTCCCAGATACTGCAGAATGTGTCTTGTGCGGTCCAGGGAAATCTGGGCCTCTGACTGAGATGGAGCTCGGATGAGCCAGTCGTCCAGATATGGGAATACAAAAATTCCCAGACCTCTTAGAAATGCGGCTACAACTGCCATGCATTTGGTGAATACTCTTGGAGCAGAGGCTAGACCGAAGGGAAGTACTCTGTACTGGAAATGTTTTCCCTGGAACAGAAATCGTAGATATTTTCTGTGGGATGGGTGGATGAGTATATGTGTGTACGCATCCTTGAGATCTAGAGAACAAAGCCAATCCTGACTCTGAAGGTATGGAAGGAGAATGCCCAGAGAAAGCATTTTGAATTTCTCCTTGTATAGAAATTTGTTCAATTCTCTCAGATCTAGGATAGGTCTGAATTCCCCTGTCTTCTTTGGTATGAGAAAATAAGGGGAGTAGAAACCTGTCCCTTGTTGGAGAAGAGGAACCTCTTCTATTGCCCCTTGGGCAAGGAGGGAAGAGACTTCCTGACCCAACAGGGCCAGGAGAGATGGGGGAGAATTGAAGTGCCTCACCATGGTATGTGGAGGACGGTTGGAAAAATGAAGTTTGTAGCCCTCTCTGATGATAGAGAGGGTCCAGTGCGCTCTGATGTAATTTGCCCCCATCTGGGAGCAAAGTGAGCTAACCTTCCGGGAATGGTGAGGGGCTCTGGTTGTTCTAGAGCCAGAAATGTTAAGTTCTCTAGGGGCAAGTCAAAACCCCTGAGGGGGTTGAGCCTGCTGAGGAGTGGCAGACGCTGCAGGCTTTGACCTTGCCTGTTTAGGTTGCTGACGTTTAGCAGCAAAGCGAGGCTGAGAAGATTGTTGGCCAGTATTTGTGGAAAATCTGGCCTTCTTGTAGTAAGGCCTCTTGAAAGACTTTTTCTTGGCAGGAGTAGAGGTAGACTTAGAAAGTCTATCTAATGTAGCATTTTCTGCGTCCATTTGAGTGGCTTTAACTTGCCAATCTTTACCAAATAAGTTCTCACCTGTATAGGGCAGATTCCGTAAGCCATCCAGGACCCAGGGTTCTAGGTCAGAGGCCTGGAGCCAAGCAAGTCGTCGGGCTGCAATGGCAATGCCCGAAGCTCTACCGGCACCTTCAAAGGAATCAAAGGCTGCTCTGTTGGAGAACTTAGAAACATCTAGAAGCTGTTTCACCAGAGAAATGAACTCCTCCTTTCTATCCTCAGGGATAAAGGGGGCAAAATGCCACACCTTTAGGGCAAGTTCCCTTAGAAACATGCCCATATACAGACTATATGAATTAATCCTGGCTATAAGCATACTAGCCTGGAAGATTTTCCTACCAAAAGAGTCTAGGGTCTTACATTCCCGCCCTGGAGTGGTACTCTTAAACTTTTTCAGCGCAGACTTCACCACAATGGAATGGTGAGGCAGCTGAGTTTTTTGAAAACCAGGAGGAGGGGGGACCCGGTACATGGTGTCCAACCTGCGAGAATGAGGAGACAACGTTAGAGGAGCCTCCCATAAGTCCATCAAGTGTTCTTGAAGGATTTCATGGATAGGCAGAGTGACTGCCTCTTTAGGAACCTTAGGGTATCCTAAAATATCCAATTTCTTTGATCTAGGTTCTTTTTCAGAGGATGTGGTAATAGAAAGTCCTTTAGCTACTTCTATAATGAAGTCTTGAAAGGACAAATCCTCTGGTGGAGACATTCTCCTCTTTGGGGAAGAAGGCTCTTCAGGAAGAACTAGCTCATCAGAGTCATCAGAGGAGTCAAAATCCTCAGAAGAATCAGAGAATCCTCTATTTGCTTCCAACGCACGATACGCATACCGATCGGTATCGACATCGGGCGTACCGGGTATGGGATCGGAATCGGGTGAAAACCCGGATCCGGCATGCGGAACAGATCTGCGTTTGGAAGATGATGGTCTCGGTTCCGGTATGGAAGACAGTACCGGAACCGGACCCGGAACCGCTAGATGCGGTACCGAGGGCGTCGCAGCTTTAATGAAAGCCAGAACGGCCTGCTGCATGGTCTGGACAGTATTGCCCATAGACGCCACTGCTGCCTGGATGTCGGTACCGGCATGGGCCGGTACCCCAGAGCAGTCTAACAGGTGATCAGTCAAGGCCGTGCCATCGATGTCAACCTGTAACCCCATAGATGGTGCTTTGGAAGCCAGAGCTTCCCGCCGGGGTTGTTTGGCTGGGGCAGGGTCCTCTGACTCAAGATTGAGGGCCTCTCGATACTTTGAAGGAGATTTGCCTTTTGAGGACCTGCCCGAAGAAGGTTTGGTTACCTGAGATCCATCCGGAGAGGAAGACCTGGATGACTGTGATGCTGGATTATCTGAAGCAAACAGCACATGGAATTTGTTGGCCCGGTTCTGCAAACCACGTTTAGACATCTGGGAGCAGGATGGGCAGTCCGGAATGGAGTGGTCAGGCCCCAAACATTTAAGACACCAGTCATGGGTGTCTGTAACAGAAATAACAGCACTACACTTGGTACACTTCTTGAAACCAGGGGCTGGTTTCTCCATGAGGAGAATTTGTGTAGGCCTGAGGCCTAACCGAAGTCACCAAGTTGTGCTAATAAAAGTTTTTTTTTTTAAAAGAAAAGAAAAGAGAGACCGGCGGTACCGGTTTCGGTATGGGGAAGGCAGGTACGCGGTCTAAAGAAACAAACTAAAATAAAAATTTCTTCAGCGGTGACAGGAACACGACCTGCTGGCTCCGCGGAAAAAGAGAAACTGAGGAGAGCTGGTCAGGAAGGCGGGAAGGCAGCGCGCATGTGCAGTGGGAGGCCCCAAAAGCTTCCTTTCTGGGAAGCTGGGGAGCTTTCCCGCGCAGGCTCCGTCGGTTCCGACGTACTCATATGTGAGGACTTATTCCTGCTTGTTCCTGGAGATATGCATTTTCAGTTCCTGCTCCATGCCTGGAGCATCTACCAAGCTCAAGGTGGGTAAGGTCCTGGGAATCAATGACTCCAGTTCCTCCTCCCAGAACACGTGGATAACATTGGCCTCCTCACAATCCTCTGATATTGAGAGCACTTCTCCATCCACATCACACATCCGAATCCAAGCCACAGTCCACATCCTGGACAGATCACAGCTGATCCCTAACTCTGGGGGCCTTTGTCAGGGACACTTAGTCATAGGCAATCAAACAGGGCTTCCACTCTCTGCCTGCCCCTCAGGAGACTGCACTCGGGGGAAGCCAGAGGCCGCAGAGTCTGAACTTCCATGCCAGAATGACCCAGCCTGTTGTAAAAAGGCAAAGAATTATGGGGAGGACAATCCGGATTCCAGAAGCTCTCCTCATGGAAATGACCTCCCCAACACCAGGGGGCATAGTTGCCGTCGATCCCCTAGAGTTCGGGGAGTAGCGAACTGCATGGTTGCCGGAACATTTGGCTGGCTGGTTATCCTTACCCACAGCGCCATCTGCCACTTCCTGCCCTAAGGCAGGCAAGGCCAGACTAACGACATCCCTGGCATAGAGAGGTGGAGCAATCTCTCCAGAGACAACTCAGGAGATGCCATGCTAAAAGAGCAGTGTCCAGAAGCCAGAGATGAGGCACCTTGCAACAGGCCAAACAATGTTTCCTGGAAGAAGACTTAGAGAGTTAAGGCAAGTTTCACAGCAGCACACACTAAGGCCACACTTGGGTAGGAATGTGCATTGGAGTCATTTCAGCAGGAACGCACGCGAGGATCGCACGATCACTAGGTGCACAATAGTAAAAATGCTACTAACACATTCAGGAAAGGGCGGGAAACCCTTACACCTTCCCAATAGTCGCTAGCTTTGCACCCTGAATTGTACCCAGATGGACGGAATCGGGGGCCCCAAATAAGGACAATGAGGTCAAGCCTGAGAGCCCCAGGCAGAAATCCATGCCGAGCTCAGCTCTACTCCTCTGAAATGATTTCTCTGCTTTACAGGTACTGCCTTTTAAGGTGGCTGGCAGGCAGATTCCTCCGAGCCTTCTGCAATCTCTGAGACAGAGCAAGGGGACAGAGGAGGAGGGGGGTGGGTGGGCGTTGAGGTTGTGTGAGGCTTCTGAACTCTTCCAGATCCTTCCAATTTTCTGGCTACTCAATAGGCCCTTAACAGGATAACAGCGTGAAGCTGAACCAATTTCCCCTCCTCCTATGGCTACTGAAAAGACTGCAGTCTAGTGGAGCCTCCCATTTTGTGCTCAAATGAGAGTCACTCTCAAGGTGGTTGTTCATGAGCATTTAAATCAATCTTTTCCTCTCGATTATTTAGATTTTCTTCAGAGTGTAAAAAATCCATCCACCATATGCTGAAGACAAAGAAATACTAGTGGCTGACGTGGATAGAGGCATGGGAGTGATGTTATAGAAACCTGGGTATTTCATTGTTTCTTTGTCTCCACCGATCTGCTGGTGGGGGAACACAACCCATTGTCTAGACCAGTGATGGCTAACCTTTTTGAGCCCGAGTGCCCAAACTGCCGCACAAAACCAAAGAATTTCCTCAAAGTGCCAGCACGTCAATTAAACCTCAGCTCAGTTACACATGCAGAACATAGACCATCACCAAACAAGGAATCACAATTTAGAAACAGGAAGGCAATAATTAAACTGGGAACCCCAAAAGCCAAACTTGGAATGTACAACACTGTAGAAATAAAACTATAAATTAATTTCCTCTTGTACCAAACAAAGCACAGACGTTAATGATGCACATTTCCCAGAGGTTTCATATTCCAGTTAATAAATTCAAAATAAAGAGATATCTTTCTACCTTTTGTGCATTTTTTTTCAGTTGCAATTGCTCCAGCCACTTTCTTCTGGTTTCTTCATGTTTTCTGCTAACTCTCCATCGTCTGCTGTCCATTTGTTCTTTCTTCTCTCTCTTCTAGTCTTTTTTTCCATTCTCTCTCTCTACATCTGCTTTAACATACTAATCTTTCTCCTTTTGCTCTTTCCTCATTCCTATTTCATCCACACAAATTTTACCGCTCCATCCTCAATCCCCACTTACTCTCCCAATACCCGGCCAATTGTAGATTTTTCATTCCTCCCACACAAAATATTTTTCCCCTCTCCATTTTACTCTCCCAGCCCCATCCCATTCTAATCCTCCCCCAACATCAGCTCCCTTCTAGTTCCAGTCTCACCCAGCATCCATTCCTTTCTAGTCCCTGCATCAGCCCATTTCCAGTCCTAGCCCCCCATATGGAAATTACACTAACCTGGTAATTGTAGTTCCTGGAGGGTCCAGTTTAGTCCTCTACAATTGGGTAGTGCCCCTCCTCCTGCAGCCGGGAGACTGGACCAATCAAATCTTCTGTAGTATATATACAGCAGGAGCTCCCAGAAGTCCCCAGTGTACTAGTAACAAAGCATACTTACCGAAGCAACACATTAGATTAATATACAAAATGACCTAATTAAAGAACAATTTGTTCCCCCCCAAGAAATATCCAACCCCGTCTTATTATCAACCGTTCGGAAAAGCGCGCCGCACTACATTAGCAGATAGTCGGGAGGGAAGGAGGACTAAACTGGACCCTCCAGGAACTACAATTACCAGGTTAGTGTAATTTCCATTTCCTGTTCGGTAATCCAGTTTAGTCCTCTACAATTGGGATGTAACAGAGCAGTTAAGACCGGGCGGGACCTTGCCATCCGGCGCGCAGAACCGCCGAACCAAAACAGGAATCCCGAGCCGCTGACACATCTAAGCGATAGTGTCTACTGAAAGCATGCAGAGACGACCAAGTGGCCGCCCTACAGATATCTGCCGGCGGAACCAGGCTATACTCCGCCCAAGAGGTCGCCTGAGCCCTAGTGGAATGAGCCCTCAGACCCTCCGGAATAGACCGCTGTTGCAACAGATACGCGGACGCGATCGCCTCTTTGAGCCATCTCGCAATGGAGGCTTTAGCCGCCGCTTCCCCTTTACACGCGCCCCCGAAGAGCACGAAAAGCCGGTCAGATTTCCGAAAGGACTCTGTAACCTTTAAATACCGATGGAGCGTGCGACCCACATCGAGCCGGAGAAGACCCTTGTCCGTTGACCCGACAGATTGCGAAGAAAGTACTGGAAGAAACACTGCCTGATTCATGTGAAAGGGAGACACCACCTTTGGCAGAAAGGAAGGAACCGGACGGAGAACGATCCGATCCGCGGAAAAAGACAAGAAAGGCTCTCGACAGGACAATGCCTGCAGATCCGAAATGCGCCGTGCCGAACAGATGGCTACAAGAAAAACCGCCTTCAGCGTGAGATCTTTCAGAGACGCCCTGCGCAGGGGCTCAAAAGGTTCACGAACCAGGGCCCTCAGAACTAAATTCAAGTCCCAAGGAGGAACGAAAACTCTGCGGGAGGGCCACAAATGAAAAACAGCCGTAAGGAATCGGCGTACATCCGGATGAGCCCCGAGCAGACGACCCAAAACCTTGCTGCGGTAACACGAGATAGCCGCCAGCTGGACTTTTAGGGAACTAGCCGCAAGGCCCTTATCGAAACCATCCTGAAGAAAACTTAAAACGACGGGCACTGAAACCGTCGCCGCCCGGACTCCCCGCCGGGAGCACCAGTCTTCAAAAATCCTCCAAATCCGAATGTAAGTAAGAGAAGTGGACGTTTTCCTCGCCCGCAGCAGGGTAGAGATCACCGCGGGGGAGTAGCCCTTCCTTTTCAGCCGAGCCCTCTCAATGGCCAAACCGTAAGCGAGAATCGATCCACTTGGGGCATCCGCAAGGGACCCTGAAGAAGAAGATCCGGTAGAGCGGGCAGGAGCCAAGGAACCCCGTCGCGCAACCGGACCAGATCGGCATACCAGGGCCTCCGGGGCCAATAGTAACACGCGACCCCGGTGGCTCTCGATACGTTGTATGACCCGGCCGATCAGAGCCCACGGAGGAAAGACATAAAGAAGACCGGACGTGGGCCACGGCTGAATGAGAGCGTCGAGCCCCTCGGACATGCGCTCCCTTCGCCTGCTGAAGAAGCGCCCTGTCTTGGCTGATTGAAAGGTCGCCATGAGATCCATGATGGGTGGACCCCACCGCCGGACGATTTGTGCGTAAACCTGTGGGTTTAGCTCCCATTCTCCGGGGTCCACCCACACTCTGCTGAGAAAATCGGCCTGGACATTGTCTACGCCCGCAATGTGAGCCGCCGAGATTGCTGGAAGGCGAGTTTGCACCCAGTTGAACAAGGCCGCCGCTTCTGCCTCCAGGGCCACGCTGCCGGTACCCCCTCGGCGATTGATGTAAGCTACAGTGGACGCATTGTCCGACAGGACTCTCACCGGCCGTCCGAGAACCAGGGTCTCCAGGTCCACCAGGGCTAGCCGGACTGCCCGCAATTCGAGACGGTTGATCGACCAAGAGGCCTCCAGGGGAGACCATTCCCCCTGAGCAAAGCGGAACTCGCGGTGAGCCCCCCAGCCGGTTAAGCTCGAATCCGTCGTGAACGGAACCCACAGAGGAGGCTCCAAGGGAATCCCTCGCGACAGGTTCTCGGCGGAGAGCCACCACCGGAGGGATCGGCGAACCGTCTTTGGGCAAGGCAATCTCTTGTTCAACGAGTCGAACTGGTTGGACCAACGTCGCAGAAGAGCACTCTGCAGCGGACGCATGTGGAAGCGCGCCCAAGGCACCACCTCCAAGGTCGCCGCCATCGTGCCGAGGAGCCGCAGGTACCACCACGCCGACGGAGCTGGCATCCCCCGGAAGAGACGGACCAGAGCCCGCAACGCCAGCACGCGGCGCTCCGGAAGGCACACCAAGCCCCTTGCTGTGTCGAAGTGGACTCCCAGACACTCGAGATCCTGTGTCGGAGACAGACAACTCTTGCATTCGTTCACCACCCATCCGAGGGACCGAAGGAGATCCACCACCCTGCTCGTGACTTGCACACACTCCCGACTGGCCTTCGCTCGAATCAACCAGTCGTCGAGATATGGATGGACCAGGATGCCCTCCTTGCGCAACGCCGCCGCGACTACAACCATTACCTTTGTGAAGGTGCGGGGAGCCGTGGCGAGTCCGAACGGCATGGCCCGGAATTGAAAATGGCCCCACGGGAGCGCAAAGCGGAGAAGAACCGTTGATGGGAGGGCCGGATGGGAATGTGTAAATAGGCCTCTGTAAGATCGAGGGATGTCAAAAATTCCCCTTGACGCACCGCTACGATGACTGACCGCAGGGTCTCCATGCGAAAGTGCGGTACTCTGAGAGCGCGATTCACGCCTTTGAGATCCAATATCGGACGAAGGGAACCGCCCTTTTTGGGAACCACAAAATAGATGGAGTAGCGACCTGCGCCTCTTTCCCAAGGCGGGACCGGAACCACGGCCCCCAGAGAGAGAAACCGATCCAGGGTCACGCGGATGTCCCGCGCCTTTTGAGCTCCCTTGCTGGGAGACAGAACAAACGAATCCGGAAGTGGGTGCGCAAACTCTAGGGCATAACCTTCTTCTATAATCTGCAGCACCCACCGATCTGACGTAATTTGGGCCCAAGAAGGAAGAAAGTCGCGCAAACGACCCCCGATGACCGGGTCTTCCTCTAGAGCCCGCCTCGTTTCATTGTGGCTTGCGATTAAAGGAAGAGGCCGAGGAAGAGGCGGCTCCGGAGAAGCCCCTTCCCGCTCCTCTGAAACCACGAAACCCTTGATGACGGGTTCCAAAACGACCGCGCTGCGAAGTCCACAGCCGGGAAGAACGAAATCTGCGCGCATCCCGAAACTGGCCGCGCGCTGAGGTGGACGACCTATTAAGCTTAGGCTTATCCTCTGGAAGTCGACCACACTTCAACTCACCGAGATCCTTCACCAACTTATCCAGAGCCTCCCCAAAGAACAACCTGCCCTTAAAGGGTAGATTACTGAGGCGAGACTTGGAAGAACCGTCGGCCGCCCAATTGCGCAACCAGATGGACCGTCGTGCCGCTACCATGGAGGCCATGCTATTAGCTAGGGAGCGTATTAAATCATAACACAGATCCGCCAAGTAGGCCGATCCCGACTCCACGCGGGTAACGTCCAACAGCCCCTGTTGGTCCATACCGGACCCCGAGCGCAGGTGCTGCGACCATCGCAAACAAGCTCGAGCTACCCACGCCCCACATATAGAAGCTTGTAACGATAAGGCGTTGGTCTCGAAGGCCTGCTTCAACAAATTATCAACCTTTTTGTCCTGAACATCCCTCAGGGCCGCGGCCCCTTCAACCGGGATGGTGGTTTTCTAAGTCACTGCCGAAACGGCAGCATCCACCCGTGGAGACTTAAACAAGTCCCTGTCCTTGTCGGCAAGGGGGTAAAGACGATTCATGGTCCGAATCCCCTTCAAAGCGGATTCCAGTTGCTCCCATTCCGCATGGATCATCTGCTCAACTACTCGGTGCACGGGAAAAACTACCTGGGCATCCCTGACCGCCTGAATGAGAGGATCCTCGAGACCCTCCTCCTCCAGCGGCCGCACCGCAGAGAGGTTAAGTGCTTGGAGGGACTCCGTGACCAAAGGTACCAGCTCGTCCCTTCGAAACACCCGAATGATGCGAGCCTGATCTTCCGGCTCTGGAAGCTCTCCGTCTTCTAATTCCTCCGCCTCAATATCTGGATCCCCCTCAGCCTCGGAATCCGGGAGGCAAAGGGCGTCCTGATCCTGGTCCCCCAACCTGGGCCGCTTGACAGCGGGTTGAGAAGACCGCTGAACCCCCCCTGCGGGAGCTGGGGGGAGAGAGGCGGGCCAAGCCTCCGGCAAATGACCAGCCCGGCTTAAGCGGAAGGCCTGATGCATGAGAAGAACAAAATCCGGGGAAAAGTCTATAGGCAACGCCACCATAGCCGCCTGCTGGAGCTCAGGGACCGACGTATTAGACGCCGGGCCCAGACCAGAAGGAAGGATGTTCGGTGAAGGGACACTGTCCCCCGAAAGAGAAGGGTCCCCGGGCACATGCTGTTCCTTAATTTCAATAGGCAGCTCCAGTTCTGAAGAAACTGCAGCACAGCTCTTACAGATTCCAGAGTCAGTCATTGTACCTCTGCGAGAGCCACAAATTACACACTGAGGTTTGGCAGCCATGCCAAGGCCACGTGCTCTCAGGGAAAAATAAGGCAACAGGAACAGGGAAGCCCACACCAAGGGGACTAACCTTATTCAATTCAGCACAGTATTAATTTTAAAACCTTTTTTTTTTTTTTTTTACAGTAAACAAAATACTCCCCAGAATCCTAGGGGTGCCCTGAGCAAAATCGCCAGCAAAAGAAACTCCAAAAACCCCAGGGGAACCCGTGCGCAAGTGTTAAAAAGTGCCCTTAAACAGCACACTTTAGAAATCCAAAATGGCCGCCGCACTTTTTCACCCGCGGTAAAAAACGGCGCGAAAATACAAAGGTACCCAAATAATATGGAAAAGAAAGAAAACGACCCTCTAATACAGGGCAAGCGAAAAAAGGCAGGAAAAAGTGCAATTTGGAAGCCAGGGGAGCCGACAGAGCCTCTGCCCAAGCAAAGAACAGAGAGCTGAAAGCTTAAAACAAGGAAAATTCCTACCAGCTCTGGGAACAGCAAGGAACTCAGCCCACTTCTCCAAGTGACAGGCAATGTTGCAGCCGGTATGGCTCTTCCCCGAACAGCCTTGGGGAGAGCTCAACCCAGGCTTCAGAGATTCCCAGGCAGAAAGGCAGGAGCCCAAGGCAGGTCTGGCTTTCCCCAGAAAGTCCCCTGTGTCTTTTTCTTTTTTTGTTTTTTAAAGATACAGCTACCTAGCAAAAGAAATAGAATATAAAGGGCCAGAAATAAACCCCAAAAGAACTAACTAACTAGTGTTGCTCCTTCAAGTGTCACTTAGCGTGCCCAGCAGGGGCATAGAAGTCCTCCAGCTGCAGGGAGACTGGACACACTGGGGACTTCTGGGAGCTCCTGCTGTATATATACTACAGAAGATTTGATTGGTCCAGTCTCCCGGCTGCAGGAGGAGGGGCACTACCCAATTGTAGAGGACTAAACTGGATTACCGAACAGGAACAACCCATTTCCAGTCCTAGCTCCCCCATCCATTTTCAGTCTGAGTCCCTTCATCAGCTCATTTCCAATCCTAGCCCCCCATCAGCCCATTTCTAGTCATTTCCTAGCCCCATCATCAGCCCATGTCAAATCATAGCTCCCCTCCACTCAGTACAATTCCAGTCCAAGCCCCCCCCATGAGCCTACTTCCAGTTCTAGCCCCTCCATGAGTCCATTTCAATTCAAGCCCCCACCACAGCCCATTTCCAATCTTAGCTCCCCCCAACAGCCCATTTCCAGTCCTATCCTAGCTGCTCCATCAGCCCATTTTCAGTCCTAGCTCCCTTCCCTCACAGCCCATTTCCATTCCAAGCTCCCTCCCCATCAGCTATTTGCAGTTCAAGCCTCCCCTTCCACTCAGCCCATTTCCAGTCATAGCAACCCCCCAACCCATTACCAGTCCTAGCCCCCCATCAACCCACTTCCAGTCCTAAACCCCCATCACCCCATTTTCAGTTTAAGCCCCCCTATAACCCATTACCAGTCCTAACCCCCCATCACCCCATTTCCAGACATCCCCCATCAGCCCAAAGCCCATTACAGTCTTAACCCCCCCATAGCCCATTATCAGTCCTAACCCCCCCATAGCCCATTACCAGTCCTAACCCCCCATCAGCCCACTTCCAGTCTTAACCCCATCAGCCCATTTCCAGTCAGCCCCCCACAGCCCATTGCCAGTCCTAACCCCCCCCCCCATCAGCCCACAGCCCATTACCAGTCCTAACCACATCAGCCCACCTCAAGTCCTAACCCCTCCCCATCAGTCCATTTCCTGTCCTAGCCCCCCCCCCCTTAGCCCATTATCAGTCCTAACCCCCCCCCCATAGCCCATTAGCAGTTCTAACCCCCCATCACCTCATTTCCAGACAGCCCCCCATCAGCCCACAGCCCATTACCAGTCTTAACCCCCCCATAGCCCATTACTAGTCCTAACCCCCCCAACAGCCCACAGCCCATCCAGTCCTAACCCCTCCCCATCAGCCCATTTCCTGTCCTAGCCCCCCCCCATAGCCCATTATCAGTCCTAACCCCCATCACCCCATTTCCAGACAGCCCCCCATAAGCCCAAAGCCCATTAGCTGTCTTATCCCCCCCATAGCCCATTACCAGTCCTAACCCCCCATCACCCCATTTCCAGTCAGCCCCCATCAGCCCACCGCCCATTAGCAGTCCTACCCCCCTTAGCCCATTAGCAGTCCTACCCCCCCCAGCCCATTAGCAGTCCTACCCGCTACCCCCCCCTAGCCCATTAGCAGTCCTACCCCCCCCCCCATGCCCATTAGCAGTCCTAACCCCCCCCCCATGGCATATTAAAAAAAAAAAAAAAAGCTGGCTTTGGCTGCTGCCGCTGCCGCGGCAGCGGCAGAATGCAATGTCCCGCGGGGCCCCCTCCGCCCGCTAAGCCCCTCTGCAAGGGCTTTCAGATTCGCGAGGGAGAGCTTCTCCCTCGCGTCTCTGTTAAGCCCGCAGGGGCTAATGGGAAATTTCCCATCAGTCCCTCGCATCTAAAGGGGCTGATGGGAAATTTCCCATTAGCCCCTGCGGGCTTAACAGAGACGCGAGGGAGACGCTCTCCCTCGCGAATCTGAAAGCCCTTGCAGAGGGGCTTAGCGGGCGGAGGGGGCCCCGCGGGACACTGCACTCTGCCGCTGCCGCGTCCGCGGCAGCAGCCAGAGCCAGCTTTTTCTTTTTTGCGGACCTACCCGCGTGCCAGCTGCAAGGCCTTCGCGTGCCACAGCTGGCACGCGTGCCATAGGTTCGCCATCGCTGGTCTAGACTGTCTGCAAGATGATTATGAAATAGTTGCTTTATGTGAATATTTATCACAAATACATCTGCATCAATATCCAAAAAGATTTATCCATATAGTGGTTGCCACTCTTCCGTTAAGTCCCCTATCTGAATTTTAAGCGGTATTATCTGGATATTGCTGCTAAAAAGTCTTATATTCCACCTCAGCACTATTCAGATAGTGCTGGGATGGAGTAAGGGCAGAGTGTGGGCTTTCTCCTAACTCTATGGATAGCTGGTGAAAGGCAATATTCAGCTACTATCTATATAACCATGCAGTTTAATTCAGGAAAGCAAAAAAAGCTGTTCTAGATTAAACCACCCAGTTATAAAGACTGTGGCCGAGTATCGCTGCCATTCATAAAGCGGGTGGTGGTCCCCACTCTCCATGTATTTTCAGTGCCATTCAATATACAGATAGTGGCGTGGAATACATATATGCATGGTCTAAATGTTGTGCTCAGCATTGCTCTTTTCAACACAGACCGTGGCATTTGAATACTGACTCAACTATGTTTATACAGTGGCATTTTTTAGGGTTATTATATAACTGCTCTCTGCAGAAGGTGTCTCATGAGCAACAGGATTACTGCAAAGATCTCTTCTGTAGGAGGTGTCCGTGAATGCCAGGATTAAAGCAGCGACTTCTCCTGCAGCTAGAGCAATTAAAAAATCCTGCAGGTTTCTTCATAAAGTGACAAGCCTGCTGCTGGGAAAGTTCTTGTAGGGCATCAGTGAGTGCAAAGGCTACTGCACAGGTGCAGTACAACGTCTTGTACTCTTCTATGTATCATGCTTTTGTACCATCAGCAAAGGCCAAGCCATGCTGGCAAATCTCAAGGTTTTCCCTGTCCCTCTCTTCACGTGACCAGTCGCTGCAGTGCAACACTCACTTTTTCGAGCCACGGCTTCAAACTGTGTCAGGTTCTGATGAGTAGCCAGGCGCACATCTAGCTTCTCCCCGTTAAGTTTTTTCTTTGGTAGTCGCTCCAGGAGTTTGTGAACCGAATTTTCAGAAGCAACTATCACTTCTGCATAACTAAGAAGAAAAATGGAAATGGTCAGACAGCTCCTTCTACTCATCACAAGTTTCATCCCTTCCTTTCAGCTTCCTATGCCAGCTCACTCTAGACTGCTTGGTGCTCAGCCAGAATGCAGAATTAAAGACAGATAAAGCTTAGAAACCAACACATACTTTAGAAGAAAAACACGATTAGTCATACACCTAAACTTTTCCTATATCGACATGGGAAACTATACCAATATAGTTTTCAGAGGAGCTGGCAAGAATAGTTAAAATAGACCATACATAAACAATGGTTATAAAAAGTGTCTAAATTCCAACACATCAGCTTTGTAGAGGAAAAAGGGAAAATTAGACTTACCTGCTAATTGTTGTTCCTTAAGGAACTCTAGTCCAGTCCCGGAACCATAGAGTTGTGAACCTCCACCAGCAGCTTTGGAGACTGAAAGATGTCATCGCTTTGATGTCACTGGTATATCTAGGCAAACACCGCCCCTTTCCACCAGTACCTATTGACAAAGCAGACTCAGCAGAGCAACCAATAAGTAGCTACCAAATTAAGCATAACGGAACAGAAGTAGTTAAAACTGCCCAGGAACAATACGTCCCCATAACTCAGCCAAAAACGTCTAGCTCCTAAAGACGGAATAACCACGCTCCAGAGCCTACAGGGCACTGCTGCGCAAAAAAGGGTCACCTGGTGACTTTCCCGTGTACCTCCAAAACAGGACAAATTCTCTTCGAAAACCTGTCTCTCAATCCATCTCCCTGTCGTCCAGATTTCTGTAGTCCTTCTCCTTTCCTTTTTTTTTTTAAACTTCAGGCTGCACGCCGCGTAATATACTGGGAGGGATCCGGGACTGGACTAGAGTTCCTTAAGGAACAACAATTAGCAGGTAAGTCTAATTTTCCCTTCCTTTGCGTCCCTCTAGTCCAGTCCCGGAACCATAGAGGATGTAACAGAGCAGTGAATATCAACGGGAGGGACCTTGAAGCCCAGCCTGAAGTACTGCTGAACCCAAAACGTCCATCCACTCGCGCCCGTACATCAAACTGAAAGTGCCGCGCAAAGGAATGCAGCGAGTACCAAGTCGCCGCCCAACAACCTACAAATCTCCTTGACCGGCACTAAACGGAACTCCGCCCAAGACACCGCCTGCACCCTGGTGGAATGCGCACACAAACCAACCGGAACCACCTTACCCTTCTACCGGTAGGCCGATGCAATAGACTCCCTTAGCCACCGCGAAAAACGAGGGCTTCGTCGCCGCCTCTCCCTTCCGCGGGCCTCCAAAGGCGACAAACAACCTGTCGGACTTCCTGAAAGACGCCGTTCTACAGAGATACTTCTTAAGCACCCGTTGAACGTCCAAAGATGTAACTGAAAACCCCGGAAGAGACACCATCTGGAGACGTGAAAAACCAAAACCACCTTTGCCCAAAATGCTGGGATCGTGCGCAACACTACCTTGCGACTGAAAAAGGACAAATACGGCTCCTTACCAGACAGCGCCTGCAACTCTGAACTCCTCCAAGCAGAGCAAAAGGCTACCAGCGGGGGAAAGGACAAGACAAAGACTACTAACTGGGAGCTTACTGAGCCTTGACTTGGATGAACCGTCAGCCGCCCCATTCCCCCACCAGAGAGACCTCCGGGAGAACCCCAAAGAAGCCAATTATACTCGCCAGCACTCGAATCACACCATAATGCACATTTGCCACATAAAGCAAAACAGACTCTAGTCACTTCAACTCCCTGATCCTTTCCTGTTCCAGGCGAGTAGACTGCCGTAAATACTGCGACCACCGGAAGCATGCTCTCGTCCCCCCAGACTCCCCCAACGGGAGCCTGTAAGGACAGAGCAGTGCCCCCAATGATCGATTCAGTGAACCACCTACTCTCCTATCGCGCGTTAAAGAAGATCGCTAGGGCTCTCTTCCAGACAGTGAGTCCACACCTCCTGGAAGTGCAAGGTGTGCACCCACCCACGTAGTACCGAGGCCTGCGCCTGCCTAGTCTCAAAATGTCAATCAAGAACAGGCCAATTCAGGACAGCTGAATACGTTTTTTTTTTTTTTTTTTACAAAGACATCTCTTAACCAAAAATTCCTTCAGCCGATGTTGAGAAGCTATTTCCGCGCCAACACAATGCAGCAGAAAGAACTCCCTATGACAGGCACAGAAATCCACAGCCTTCCCGCTAGAGGAACGCCCATTCCGTCTGCCCCTGGTGTTAGAAAATACAGCTTTCCCATTCTGCAGTGGCAATTGAGTCAGCAAAGAAGAAGCCGAGAACCTGCAGCGAAGTTCCCATTATACCGCCTGGTAAAGACTACACTTCTAGACCAATGAAGCAAAATAGCATGCAAGAGTGCATTGTGTCCTGCCAGTAGCCGATCAAACTTATTATTTTTATTTATTTTATTTTAACAGTTGCTTATATACCGCAACCTTCCAAAGATCAGGTGCGGTTTACAATGAACAATTTAGGAAACAGTGAACAGAGCTGTTTTTACATGGAACTTCTGTGAACTATATACAATATACTGTTAATTACATTAAACATTTGGTTATAGTAAAAACATTATAAAACTATTTACAAAGGTATGGTTCATATAGGTATCATACATGATATAGGTATCATGTATGTCAGTACGGTTTCTTTCGGGATTTAAGGAATGCTCCGGGAGAATTCTTTGGGCAGACACCGATTCACCCTTTTAAAATTCAGAATCGGGCAAAACGAGCCTTCCTTCTTTGGAACCACAAAGTAGAGGGAGTATCAACCGTATTGGGCTGCCGGCACCGGCACCACCGCTTTAAGTTGAAGCAGCCGCTGGAGCGTTCCTGCGACCGCCTGAAACTTTTGCGGAGCTCTGCAGGAGGACTGGACAAAGGAATCTAATACAGGCCGATGGAGCTCCAAGGCTGATGCCAAGCAGCGGGCAAGCCATCCCGCAAACACAGCATATGATGTATGCCTTCCAGAATCTGAGCTGCTGCTAGTGCTGCGAGAGAACTAGCCTAGCTGCGCGCTTCTGGCCCCCATTAAGACAGGCGCTGAACACTAGCAGATACTCTCCGTACTGGAGAACCTCTGATAAATGGAATGGGAGCCAAAATAGCCTCAAAGGCCAGAGTCCTATTCAGCGACCTCTCTCCGCTGAGCCGCCTTTTACAGAAGGAAAAGAAACCACATATAGCCAAAATGAAGACATTACAAATCTACCGCCAAACCTTATAAATCAGACAAAGCCAAACTAAACGGGAATATTGTCCCTCAAGAAACCACAGAACTATAAAACCCCTCTCATAACATAATGCGTATGGCAGAGCATTCCACACCTGGGGCCTGGCCAAAGCGCTCACCCAAGCACCTTTTAGAACTGTCCAAGAGAGCTACCACCATAATTCCTTTTGACTTGAATATGTGTACAGCGGATCATAGCGCTATATCACAGCAGCTAAGCCCAAATATTACCCTGCCATATCAACCGACTAACGCCTTATAGGACCTGCTATGGACAGCGGAAGGAAATTCTTGTAAACCAACATAGCTAGGCCCCTCTTTTTTTTTTTTTTGCACATTTCAGGAAATTGCACCCATCCTATGCACTCTGTTCTAATAGTGATTTTCCGTCTGCTATGTTCACTTACTAACTACCATTTGATAGGAATATGTAGTCAGAAGTTGGGATCCCGAGAGTTTTGGGCACGGCCGGGAAAGGATGTATAGGATTCCAAAAATCAAGCTCCGGCCACCTCCAATGAAATCAAAGCAGATCAGCTAAAATTACCTGAACTGCTGTTATAGCTTTGCAAAAGCTACCAGGCCCCGCTGCACCCCACTTTCCTTCCCCCCTTATCCTGAGGGATTCACCATTGCAGGAGGCGTTGCTCACCCCCTGCCAGCCTGCTACGTCTGCCAGGGAGCTGAAGAGCGAAATAGAGAGCAGAACTCCTGGAAGTAAACAAATAGCGTCCAGCTCGTGGGGTTCAGGGCACCAAAAGCCCCCAAATAAATCAACCGTGTTCGCTCAAAATGAACAAGGCTCTCTCTCACTAGAGAGTTTCTTTTTCCTTTTGAAATCCTGCTTTAGAAATAGATGAGAACTTCCGGGGAAGGGCACGATAAGTGATCCCCCCTTAAGCTAGGAAACACCCAGGCACCTTGCAAATGGAGGTCTTAGAGGTTGCTGCCTGTGTGAATCTAAGGAGTAACACAATTTCGTAATTTACCACCCCCCCCCCCCAGGGATGGGGGCCCTGAATACTATATGTGAAGCATGAGCAGCTGTGGCTGTTAGGGCAACAGAGACCAACAAACAATACAGAAGTTAAGAGCTGCAATCCTGGTTATATAAACAGGAGTTGCAGTATTACAGAGAATAAGCAATCTGAAACTGCTGCATACACACAGTCAGAGAAAGGCCCCATTGAGTTCATCCGCTGCCCTCTGGTGGCCATAGACCTTAGCCCAGGCACTCCTTGATTGACAGGTAACTGCTATATACTTCTTTATATCCTAAGGATTCCTAAACCTGTCCCTGTGAAACACAGGCCTTTGGGCCTGTCCTTCCTTACAAATACCAGGTAGGGCTCTGCTCTGGAACCTAAAACTGGCAATTTGTCTAACATCCTGGGACTTAACAGATGCTCCTCAGAAACATGATTAGCAGGGAAAGAATATGTGGAATCAATGCCACAACTGCTGTCCTATAAACTAAGAACAAACTCAAAAATAAAGAGGTCTGACAACAGTCCCCTGAAAGCTGAGGAATCTCCACGAGCCTCAAAAAACCTACCAACAAAAGAAACAAACACTAGGCCCAAAAAACTAGCTATTCTGCCTGTTGTCTTCCTCACACAGACATCTCACTGCAACTCGCCATGCGGTCCAAACACCCAGAGAGAAAATGGCCCCAAAAAAAGGAGGCCTCAGCAGACTGACAGAGCCCGAAGGCCTTACCTGCAGGGCAGAAAGCCACACAGCCTGCTCCTACCACCTTGAAGTGCTCCGATCCTCAAACTGCGCTGATGCAGTGTAAAATTAAATCCCGCAGCGGATGTACGGGTCCCGGAGCTCTCTCCCGTAGTCAAGGGAGAGAGATCCGCACCGGCAAATGCCTGCAGCAAGCAAAAATAATTGAGGAAGGAAGGCGAGAGCTGCTACAAACTTAAAGAGGCCGGCTCAAATTTAAAATCACTGTAAATAAGGATATTTGCTCCTAACTAAAAGGAACTAATCCCCGGTTGCCATATCAAAGGCAACTGAATCAAAAATAAAGTTAAAGTAAATTAAAGGCAAAAATCAAAATCAGACTAGAATTTGCACACTAAATGCTCCTTATCTGCTCCCCCCAAGTGAGCCCAGGAGCAAGGCTGTCTACCAAACCAAATAAATCCTGCCGTTGAAAACGCGGCCCTCAAAATGGCCGCTGCCAGCATTCCCGCTCAAAAAAGCACACTCTCTCACCCCCCGTGGCAAGGCCCCGAGCACCCTGCAACCCCGGGAGCCGCCACGAAGCCTCCCCTCCCAGTTTAAACCAGCTCCCCAAAGCAGATCTGCGTGGGTACTTACCACCACTGCCGCCGATCCCAGGGGGGGGGGGAAGGGGAGGGGGAGGGGAGTGAGGGAAAGGAGCCAACAGGACACCGGAGCACAGCCTTTTTAACGGCTTCAGCTCCGGCGGCTCTCTGCTCTGATTGATCTGGGCACAACCTTCACAGGCTTCTCAGCCCCTGCATCGCTGCTGCTGCAACTGCCCCCCTTCCACCTGCTCCTCACCCCTTCAACGCGGGTTCGGGAGCAGGGAGGCCACGGATCAGCACTGTCTCCCCTGTGCTCGTTTAGACGCTGGGGCAATGCAGAGAGGGAGGGGGAAGAACTCCCTGATCCTTTAGAAACAAAAAATAAAGGTCCACAGACACAGGAACCCTTACAGCAGCAGCAGATCTGACATAAAATAAAACAAAGTAACCAAATCAAACAGGGAAAATAAACCAAAAGGAGTAAATTTCAAAAACCCAAGCTCTGCTTATTTGTTCTCACTGAGCCCAGCCCTGGGCTCAGAACCTCCAAGCTGCTTGGAGACTGAAAGTACTGGTGGAAAGGGGCGGTGTTTGCCTAGATATACCAGTGACATCAAAGCGATGACATCTTTCAGTCTCCAAAGCTGCTGGTGGAGGTTCACAACTCTATGGTTCCGGGACTGGACTAGAGGGACGCAAAGGAATAGAAGAAATAAATACCAGTGTATAATTTCCTAACTGGGCTGAAATAAGGTAAGAGGATCCAGAAGTGGCAACCCTGCCGCTATATATTTTGGATGACTGGGGCTTCCTAAGCAAAGCACTACAACTAAAAGATGACAAAAACTACACTGCTGCGGGGAGGATTCTATCTACATCACAATTATATTTTTAACAGTGATGTGGGTTTTAATGTTAGATGTCCATTTACGGTAATTTCCTCAAATCAGTCAGTCTTTAGCATGTGAATCTCTCAGATTTCAGTAAAAACATGAAGAATCCCCATGCAGTATCACAGGTTTACCTCTTGGCAAACTTGTCTTCTCTGAGGGGAGTGGTAAGAATACAAAGCCAATAAAAATCTTATCGAGATTATTATATTTTTAAGAAAATAGAGTACACCTTTACGCAGGAAGATCTGACAAAACGTGGCCATGTCGGTTATAAATCAACTGTTTTTGCCTTCTTTGTTATTTCTAATTGTGGTTGTTGAGTTGATACTGACTCATGGAGACACACTAGAGAGTTATCCTAAACTGTGTTCAGTCTTCAATTAGATGGCTAATTGTTGATAGTGTGGCATCCATAACTGTTGTTATTGTATCTATCCATCAAACTGCTGGCCTCTCTCTTTTGTATTGGACCTTCAACCTTGCCAAGCATGATGTCTTTCTCAAATGATCTCTTTCTTCGCATGATGTGTCAAAAGTATGTAAGTTGAAGTCTTGTCATCTGGGCTTTTAAAGAAAGCCTAGGTTTGATCTCCTCTGGTACCAAATGGTTTGTTCTTCGGGCAGTCCATGGTAAACACAGTATTCTTTGCTAGCACCATAATTCAAAGACATCGCTTTTCTTCCCCATTATCCAACTTTTGTATCCATATGATGTTATTGAAAATACCATGGCTTAGACAAGTCAAATCTCTGTATGCAAAGAATTTGTCTAGGTCCTTCATAGCCATTCTGCAAAGAGTAATGTGTCACTAGATTTCTTGACTGCTTGTCATTTCCTTTCTTTGATTATCAATCCAAGCAGGTTAAAAGTTGTCTATTTCTCATTTAGAATATTGCAAAGCATATAAAAAGGCTGGAAGCGGTTCAGAGGAAGGCAACCAAAATGATTTGGAGCCTGTGTCAGAAGACTTATGAGAAGAGACTTGAAGACCTAAATATGTACACTCTGGAGGAGAGGAGGGACAGGGAAGATATAATTCAGACTTTTAAATACTTAAAGAGTATTAATGGACAAACAAACCTCTTCCAAAGACGGGGAAGCTGTAAAACTAGAGGGCATAACATGAAGCTGCAAGGGAGTAAACTGAAAGGCAATGTCAGAAAATACTTTTTCACTGAAAGGGTGGTGGATGCTTGGAACGCCCTCCCGATGGAAGTGGTGGGGGCAAACACAGCGACAGAATTCAAAATGGCATGGGACAGACATAGTGGATCCCTTTATAGCAACAGGATAAAATCGAAATAAGCATAACTATCTCTTATATCTGAACAAATAAGGGTGACCTACATGGAGCGGTGGGTACACCCCTAAACAAAGGCATGGGAAGAGGTGACTTGTACGGAGTGGCAAGTGCACCTACTCTTGCCACCCTGCTGGGCAGACTAGATGGACTATACTGGTCTTTATCTGCCGTCATATACTATGTTACTCTATTTCTTCTTTGTCAAGGATGAAATTATTGATTTTGCCAGTTGTTAGGATCTCTGTCTTCTTCATATTAATGTGCAGGCCCATTTTAAGACATTGTTCCTTGATCTCAATAAGCAGATGTTTCAGATTGTCTTCACTTTCATCCAGTAATATGGTACTGCCAGCATAGTAAAGGTCATTTCTGAGTCTTCCACCAACCTTTTCAGATCGGTTGTCTTCATACAATCCTGAATCTCTGATGACTTTTTCTGCAAATAAATTAAACAGGTAGGGGGAAAGTATGCAGCCCTGTTGTACATCTTTGATGTTTTTAAATCATTCTGTTTCTCCTTGTTCTGTTCGAACTGTTGCTTCTTGATCAATGTAAAAGCTGTGAATGAGAACTGGTATACTCATGCTTCTTAATGTGGCCCAGATCTTCTAATGATTTATACAATCAAAGGCCTGGCTGTAGTCAATGCAATCATTTCAACAGTCAGACGGATAACCTTTCTTTAGTACTGGTGTGAACACAGATCTTTTTCAGTCAGCCGACCATGATGTTGTCTTACAAAACTTACAAGGCTCTGCCAGGAAATTTGGAACAGCTGCATCTGATTGCTGTAATATTTCAATAGGAATGCCATCAATGTCCAGTGCTTTGTTCTTTGATAATGCTTTCAATGATTCTTTAACTTTTTATTTCATCACCAACAGCTCCTGAACATAAGGAACAGGTTGAAACTGCTTTTGATCGCCTTGATCTTTATAGTATAACTCCTCTTTTTTTTTCACCTTTCATTGATCTCCTCCTCATCATTCAACATGGATCCTTGAGCATCTTTTAGCATTCCAATTTGAGGCTACATAAGAACATAAGAAATGCCATACTGGGTCAGACCAAGATCCATCAAGCCCAGTATCCTGTTTCCAACAGTGGCCAATCCATGTCACAAGTACCTGGCAGGTTCCCAAAAAAAGGCACAGAGGTTCCACAATGCTCGTTTGAATAAACAGTGGATTTCCCTTGTTCTCTTTAATAATGGTTTATGGACCTTTGCTCCAGGAACTTGTCCAAAACCTTTTTAAACCCAGCTACACTAACAGTTTATACTACATCCTCTGGCAATGAATTCCAGAGTTTGATTACATGTTGAGTAAAAAAATATTTTCTCTTATTAGTCTTAAATGGGCTACATTATAGCTTCACTGCGTATCTATTCTTTCTACTTTTTGATGGCGTAAACAACCAATTTATGTTTACCCATTCCATTCCATTCAATAATTTATAGACCTCTATCATATCCCCCCCTCAGCCGTCTCTTTTCCAAGTTGAAGAGCCCTAACCTTTTAAGTCTCTCCTCATAGGGATATCCTCCATTCCCTTAACCATTATTGATGCTCTTTTCTGTACCTTTTCTAATTCTGCTATATCCTTTTTAAAAGATGATGAACCACTATGTGAAATGGTGAAGATGAGCTAAAAGGCGGACTCTTTCCCTAGAGAAGCAATAGAAAAGTCCCTGCACTTCCTGAATTTCCACATGGTAGTCTCAACCATGACAGAGGAATCAGAGAGCTAGCACTTTGTTAAACCTTGGAGTATTGAACTTTATACTAGACATCCATGTTTTTTGTGTGGGAGGCCCATACCATAAAATTGGGCTGTTATCTAGGTAGATCAGAGCTTTTTTTTTTTTTTTTTTTTAAAGGCAGTAAGAAATTAAACCAGCAAACATCTCTGGAAGGGGTAATAATAAAAGGTCAAGTCAACAATGGATACTAAACAGGGCTAGTTATTTATGTATTGATGTGTTCGGAGTCCACAATGGACATTAATGTCAGAGTCTGTATTACAAAGAAAGTTTTACCAACCACCCAGATGTTTTGAAAGCTGCATCATAGTCTGCTACAATTTTCTCTTAACTCTCGTAGCTTTACGAAAGCTGATCTTGCTCTTCCTCTAATAGTTTCTAATTCTATTTCCCTGCATGCGTCATTATAACAGTTCCTCTTGTCTCGTCTTGCTGCATGTTGGAAATCTCTGTTAAGTTCTGCGATTACCTCTGTTTCTCCTCTGGCTTTAGCTTCTCTGAATTTTCAGTTTCTTCGGTCATCCATTTTGGAAGTTTTTGCTTTTCACCTTTTGTAGAAACTTTTCACTTTCTTCAAGCACAACGTCTTGATGTCATTCAACAACTCTTCTGATGCTCTATCATTTGTATCCAAAATCAGCTTATCGATTTTGTAGGCAGTCTTTAAATTCTGATGCTACATTCATGAGTGTGACATGGTTGACAACAGTTTATCTTTTTTAGATTTTTAAAATTGTAATTCAGTTGAATTGTAATTAGATTTTTATTTTATATTCCTTTCCTCGCAGGTTTATATAAGAATATAAGATATGCCATACTGGGTCAGACCAAGGTCCATCAAGCCCAGTATTCTGTTTCCAACAGTGGCCAATCTAGGTCATATGCAGGGCCGGATTTACCTTGAGTGAGGCCCTACGCCGACAAAAATTGTGGGCCCCCAGCAGGGGCGGCCCAAGGGGGGTGCGGGGCCTCATTTGCATAAGTGGCCTCATTTGCATAACTATTTGCATAATGTTACCATATACTAACTTTTAGTAAACGTGCCTCTTAATGAGTGTATGGATAAAGAAAGACTAAAAGATTTCTACATTACTATAATCCAGTGCCAACCCATAGCAAACCTGCCATATCCTAAAAGCACTACCAGGACTTACAAAGCACCATACTCTACCAATCAAAAGGCAACACTGCAAATATTAAACCAATACATTTCAGAGAACAACAAAACATGACCTACTGGGGAAAGAGAACAAGTGGCAATGTCAAATAGGAATTATATAAACAGAACACCTCAGCTCAGTTACACATGCAGAACATAGACCATCACCAAACAAGTAATCACAATTTAGAAACAGGAAGACAATAATTAAACTGGGAATCCCAAAAACCAAACTTGGAATGTACAACACTGTAGAAATAAAACTATACATTAATTTGTTCTTGTACTAAACAAAGCGCAGACTTTAATGATGCACATTTACCAGAGCTGACATATTCCAATTAATAAATTCAAAATAAAGAGATATTTTTCTACCTTTTGTGCATTTTTTTTCCAGCTGCAATTGCTCCAGCCACTTTCTTCTGGTTTCTTTCTTCGTGTCTTCTGCTAACTCTCCATCGTCTGCTGTCCATTTGTCCTTTCTTCTCTCTTCTAGTTTTTTTCCATTCTCTCTCTACATCTGCTTTAACATACTAATCTTTCTCCTTTTGCTCTTTCCTCATTCCTATTTCATCCACTCAAATTTTACCCCTCCATCCTCAATCCCCACTTACTCTCCCAGTACCCGGCCAATTGTAGATTTTTTATCCCTCCCACACAAAATATTTTTCCCTTCTCCATTTTACTCTTCCAGCCCCATCCCATTCTAATCCTCCCCCAACATCAGCTCCCTTCTAGTTCCAGCCTCACCCAGCATCCATTCCCTTCTAGTCCCTGCATCAGCCCATTTCCAGTCCTAGCCACCCATCAGCCCATTTCCAGTCCTAGCAACCCCCCAACCCAATACCAGTCCTAGCCCCCCCATCAACCCACTTCCAGTCCTAACCCCCCATCACCCCATCACCCCATTTTCAGTTTAAGCCCCCCTATAACCCATTACCAGTCCTAACCCCCCATCAGCCCAGTTACCACTTACAAAAATGTTTTCTTTCGCGATTTAGTTTGTGAAAACTTTTCAATAATTGTATCAAAAGTCAACGCAGAAGTAACGTCATTTTCAATTGACATGACTGCCAGAGAATTCAGTCTTTTCTGCGTCATCGTAGAACGAAATCTATTTTTTATCAGGGAAAGCTTTGAAAAAGAACGTTCCCCTTCGCAGATAGTCACGGGAAGCGTTGAAAACAAGCGGAGGGCAGTGGAAACATTCGGAAATGTTGAATCCACTACAGGATTTTTTTCAGCCATTTCAGTAGGTTTTGGGGGTCACGATCCAAATTCAAATCCGCGGCCATTCCAGAAAATGCCACAAATTCCTCTTCACACCCGCTTTCCAGATCACAATTGTATTTTTGCTGCAAATGGATTACATCTTCTCTGAGAGAGCCAACATCATTCTCCTTCAGTGATTTGATGAAAGCAAAGTCTTCAGAAATCTGCTTGTAAGCATTCCGGCGTTGAGATAAACATGCAAGCAGTTTGTCAAGTATGACATATACACTCTCAACACGGAATTTTTGTGCACCTTGTAAAGCAGCATTCGGCTCACCTGCTTCTTCAAAAACCTGGCATCTTTTTGGTCGATTCCGAATGAAACGAGAGGTGTAGTCTTGTTGGATGTCCTCCATGAGCTCTTTTGCTTCTTTCTCCAGGTTGTCGAAGTCATCACGCATTCCAGCAACGAATGTTTCCAAAGAAGTAAACAAAGAAACGCCGACACTGATGTCAATAGACACACTTTGCAAGGCAGTGTTGATTTTTTGACATCGCTGCAAGATCTTGTGCCACAGAACACACATGAATGCGGTTTCCAACAGACACATTTTACCCGCCAAGGCTGCTGCTAAGCGTCGGGCATCACCCTTCTCGTCTTCATTTTCTGCGATACTATTCAGCATAGTATAGATGTTGGCATAGTTGAGATGTAGTGCTTTCACGGACTCTGAATGGCAATGCCAACGGGTAGATGATAAAGTTTTCAAAGTCAGAATTCGTCCATTTTCGTTCGGTGTGAGTCCTGATGTCAATGAACTCCACCGCTTTGTTGAACCAACCGAAAACGCATACAGTTCTTGGACGAGACCAAAAAAGTTAACAGCGTCCAGACAGCAATTTACACTAGCAACTCCAACCAAATTTAATGAATGTGCTGCACAAGGTATGTAGTCAGCCATTGGGTTAATTTCCCTCAGTTTTGCTTGGAGACCGGCGTATTTCCCAGCCATGTTTGCTGCGTTGTCGTAGCTTTGTCCTCGGCAGTTATCCAGAGACAATGACATTTCATTTAGTATATTCAACACATCTTGGTAAAGGCTGTCAGCTTTGTGACTTTCAATTGGAAAGAATTTTAGAAACCGTTCAGTTGTTTCACCAAACTTGTTAACGTAGCGCACAATAAAAGTTAGTTGGCCAATGTGACTAACGTCTGGAGTGGAATCAATACATATGGAATAGTACTTCGCGTCGTGAATTTCATTTAAAATGACAGCCAACACGTCTTGTCCCATTTGCTCGATGAGTTCATCACATATAGTGAAGACAAATAGCTAATTTTTCCACTTCCTTTATTTCCAAAACGAGATATATGGTCGGCAAGGAAGGGGTCGAATTTGGCTAAAAGTTCCAAAATTCCCAGATAGTTTCCGTTTTGCACAGAACCAAATAATTCGGTATCTCCTCGAAATGCTAGGCCACGTTGAGCAAGGAACTTTATCACTTCAACAACACGCCGAAGAACTGACTGCCAATATATCTTCTCTTCGTTCATCTGTTTCTGAAGCTTTTCGTCGATGCACCCTTTCGCTGAAACACGTGCTAACCAGGAACTGAGTGATGCTCGGTGTTCTGCACTACTTTCGTGAAGCTTGATCACTTTACCGCAGTTGCTCCAATCGTTGAATCCACAGGAGGCAAAACTGCGACGTGGACCTTGAAAGCAACTTACAGAAAAAACAGTAAATGTTCCCATTTGATGGCGAATAAAGCAGCCAGTCTCGGTAATACTTCTCATCATTTGCTTTTCGTCCGTAAAGAAATTCCTTCGCAAAACGGCGTGTTCTATTTCCCATAGTTCTTTCTGATGACATGAAACTATCATCGTGATGTTGACATGCAGCTGGACCATTAACAATCCAATAATCGACGTCAGAAGCTGGAAGGAATGTTTTCCAGAGACCCACATCATGAGGTGGTGGTGGTGGAGAACTAGAAATATTCTCCTCAGGTACATCGGGTTGTGGAGTAACATCAGCAGTATCGGAAGTTTGAGGAGTAGTGTCAGTAGTATCCAAAAGATGTGGAGTAGCCGCGTCATTCACATTCAAAAATTCTGATTCTGAGACAGCTTGAATTTTCGTCGATGGAAGAAGAAAGCTGGTAATCTTGGGAATTTTGGTGGTTGATTCGTTTTCTAGCATTTTCTTTTTTCGTTTAGATGCGCCACTTTCATATTTTTTCATGACTACTGTAAGGGGGGACTTAGAGAGACTGAGAGCGCTTGAGTTCTACCAGGAAAAACCCCTGCGCTTGTAGCCTGTAGCCTAAGCACTTAGTAAGCAGTAGCAACCAGTACAGAGAAGCCAGGGGCAATTGGGAAGCCTCAAGGAAACAAACCAATAGCGGACAGGCAAAAAAAAAAGCTTTTGATGCATGCAGTTAGAACCTCATGAAGATGAGTGGACGGACCAGTTTTAGGTCAGGTATCCTATATGCAGCCTCAAGTCTATATGCACTAACCTACATGCAGCGCAGCCTGAAGCCTAAGTTAGGTAAGTTATACCAGGAAAAACCCCTGAGCTTGTAGCCTGTAGCCTAAGCAGTAGCACTAGCAACCCCAGTACAGAGAAGCCAGGGGCAATTGGGAAGCCTCAAGGAAATCAAGGAAAACAAACCAATAGCAGACAGGCAAGGACTACCCCCGGTAATGCTCGCGTGGTTTGCATGTGCCTTGTCCTCGCGATGGGCGTGATGTCAGTGTGTTCGTTCTGCTGCAACTGTGCTCGAGCCCCCGACTGTGCCCGTGCCCCCCCCCCCGCGGCCCCCCCCCCCCCCCGCCCTGCTCCGCTCCGCTCCGCTCGAAGCGTAAGAATTCGCCATAAGAATGACCGCACCTACCGCTTCCGGACCTGGTGTAGCTGAGCAGGCTGCCGGCATCGTGGAGGCTGAGGCTGAGGCAGGCGGTCGGCGCTGTCACTTTGGAGCGAGGGGAAGGCTGACGCTGGCCGGAAGTGACGTCGACGGCTCAGGAAGTGAAGAGGAGCCGGGTAAGATGGCCGCCGCCATCCGAGGCAGCATAGAAATCGGAGCCCCATGTTCACTGCGGCGGGAGACGGGGGCCTGGGAAGGCGCGTCTCCGGCCGAGCTTGCGACTTCGGCGTTTTCGCTACCACGGAAAAATCTCTGCCGGACTTTAAACTCTCTCTAGAGAGCGAGGGATGGGGACTCTTGTGGGCCCTTGCAAGCTGTGGGCCCTACGCCATGGCGTACATGGCGTATGGGTAAATCCGGCCCTGGTCATATGTACCTAGCAGTTTCCCCAAGAGACACAAGTTCCACAATGCTTGTACTGGGTCAAGCATTGATATCTTCGGTCACTTCTTAATAATGGTTTATGGACCTTTCCTCCAGGAACTTGTCCAAACCTTTTTTAAACCCAGCTACACTAACAGCCTTTACTACATCCTCCGGTAAAAAATTCCAGAGTTTGATTACACGTTGAGTGAAAAAATATTTTCTTTTATTAGTCTTAAATAGTTTACCCTGTAGCTTCATTGCATGTCCCCTAGTCTTTCTATATTCTGATAAGGTAAACAATCGATCTACGTTTACCCGTTCCACTCCGTTCATTAATTTATAGACTTCTATCATATCTCCCCCTCAGCCGTCTCTTTTCCAGGTTAAAGAGCCCTAACCTTTTAGCCTTTCTTCATAGGAGTATCCTTCCATCCCCTTTACCATTTTGGTGGCTCTTCTCTGTACCTTTTCTAAAATCGCTATATCCTTTTTAAGATACGGCGACCAGAATTGCACACAATATTCAAGGTGCGGTCTCACCATGGAACGATATAGAGGCATTATAATATCTTTTGTTTTATTTTCCATTCCTTTCCTTATCATACCTAGCATTCTATTTGCTCTATTGGCCGCCGCTGCACACTGGGCCGAGGGTTTTAACATGGTATCCACAATGACGCCTAAATCTTTTTCCTGGGTGGTGGTTCCTAATGTGGAACCTTGCATCGTGTAACCATAGTTTGGGTTGTTCTTCCCTAGGTGCATAACCTTGCACTTCTCCACATTAAATTTCATCTGCCATTTTGATGCCCAGTCTTCCAATTTATCAAGATCCTCTTGCAATTTTTCACAATCCTCTTGGGTTTTAACAACTTTAAATAGTTTTGTGTCATCTGCAAATTTGATAACCTCACTCGTTAGTCCACTTTCCAGGTCATTTATGAATATGTCAAAAAGCAGCAGACCGAGCACAGATCCCTGGGGTACACCACTATTCACCTTTCTCCATTGGGAAAATTGGCCATTTAGCCCTACCCTCTGCTTTCTATCTTTTAACCAGTTCCTGATCCACAATAGTACACTGCCTCCTATCCCATGACTCTTTAGTTTTGCCAAAAGTCTCTGATGAGGGACCTTGCCAAAGGCTTTCTGAAAGTCCAGATACACAATATCAACCGACTCACCTTTGTCCACCTGTTTATTCACTCCTTCAAAAAAACATAACAGATTAGTAAGACAAGATCTTCCTTGTCTAAAGCCATGTTGGCTGTCTCCCATTAGGTTGTGACTATCTACATGCTGAGTAATTTTATTCTTTATGATGGTTTCTTCGGTCCATTTTTCCCGGTACTGATGTCAGGCTCACCGGTCTGTAGTTTCCCGGATCACCCCTGGAACCCTTTTTAAAAATTGGTGTTACATTGGCGATCCTCCAATCTTTTATTTTAATTGTGATGGCATCCACCTCTGTTTTTGCCCAAACCAACTAGTTTACTTTTTGTGAGAATCAGGTTTACATAACCACCCACCCACAGCCACTCCAACTGTTGGGAGCTCGAATACTCTTGGCCCATTCCTTCCCTCCTGACTTCTAGAAAGAACTCCTCCCACGTTTTGTCAGGTTCTGTTAGCACTAGTACACAAACCAATGCAACAGGTCCAAGAAAGCTAATGTCAGAGTTTGGGAACAGGATTAAACCTGAAATAAACTCAGAAATGGAGAGCTATAGTAATTCTTACCCTTTGGACTGGCCATTAGCGCGGTTCTCTGCAAACTTCAGCTCTAGCACATCATTAACACCTACTGAATGAATGACTTCTGCTAACTCACAGTCTGTTGTCCACTAGTTGTCAGAAAGGAAACAAACAAAACCATTAGAAATGGCAGAGTGCGTGCACAAATGCTTTCAGTGCTAATGACAGACTAAACTTTCTAAGGGCATTCTGCAGTAAATTTACCCATGTAATAAAGCATGAGCACAAATGTGCACTCATTTTTACTGCACATTTTACTTTACTTATACGTTAATAACGTGCACTAACATTTACTGTGGTAGGCTTTTGCTATTCTAATGCATTGGGTGTTATAAAAAACACAATATAACCTAAACAAAAATGTGGACTAAGTTTAATGCACATTTTTACATAGGGTAGGGCATTAAAATAAAGATGTTCAGGCCACCCTGAATGTGCTTAATCTTGGAAGCTAAGCAGGGATGAGCCTGGTTAGTAACTGAATGGGAGAGCACCTTGGAATACTAGGTACTGTAGGCTCACTGTGTGGAAGAAATGCCTGGCAATCTACCTGGCTGTATGTTGTCAAGAAAACCTAAGGCATAGTCACAACGTGGACAACAATCCACAGGATTAACATCAACTCAATAGCATTGCAGTAGAGAGAAAAAGTGCACCAACTTAATTCAATCAACTGTAGGTTCTCTGGTAGAACCCTATACCAAACTACCCACTAGCCCATCCTCACAACTATCAGTGTATCTAATTATCCTCCCCCCACACACACTGGTCACTCCCTACTTACCTATTCATTTGAATGTCTTCTCCTCCTACTCCTTCTCTTTATTGGTGCCAGCCACCATTATAAAAATCAATAGGTCTTATATAGTAGAGGGTAATAGTCACCTAATATATAAAAATCCTAGCCCCTCAAATACAGAAAAGAAAAAGTCCCATCACAATTCAGTAGATCAGATTAATCGTAATAAAAATCTAGTAAAAAAGAAACCTGCAGTCTCAGGCAAAAACGGCTATATACTCCCAGGTTTAATGTCACCTCGAGGGTAATGCCAGATTACATCACCGACCGCTCTAATAGGTTTCTTTTAAATAATTGAAAAATTCTCAGATTAATCAGTCACGTTACTTAAGCGGATTTTTCTTACTGTTCTTCACAAATATCAGAGATTGTATCAGTTATTCAATGCCATAATTATGCTTATCTTGTGATTCTTTCAAATTACAAATACTTTGTAGCTGAATCTCACCACAAATCCCATTCAAAGTAAGTCCGATGATGTGCGGGCTCAAATATCACCACTATTATCGTCTCTTACAAAAAACGCCGCGCATGCGGATCCGATGTATAGAGTGAGCCTTTAAACCTCCAGTGGTTGCGTAAAGATGACATCACGCCAATCGTATCGCAGCAGTCAAATTCTCAATATTTAACAATTTTACAAATTGTATTGGATATGAAATTATCTTGTGAATGCTTCTCATAAGTCCATCCAAAAAGCTTATGAGAAGCATTCACAAGATAATTTCATATCCAATACAATTTGTAAAATTGTTAAATATTGAGAATTTGACTGCTGCGATACGATTGGCGTGATGTCATCTTTACGCAACCACTGGAGGTTTAAAGGCTCACTCTAAACATCGGATCCGCATGCGCGGCGTTTTTTGTAAGAGACGATAATAGTGGTGATATTTGAGCCCGCACATCATCGGACTTACTTTGAATGGGATTTGTGGTGAGATTCAGCTACAAAGTATTTGTAATTGATTTTGGGAAGGTTTGTTTCCTATATGTTCTCCTACTAAATTATCCTCCTTTTACAGAGATTGCTTGACAAAACCGATCCCCTGATGAAGATTCGAAACGCATCGAAGGTACCGGGATGGGGACCTTTTGAAATTTGAAAGAATCACAAGATAAGCATAATTATGGCATTGAATAACTGATACAATCTCTGATATTTGTGAAGAACAGTAAGAAAAATCCGCTTAAGTAAAGTGACTGATTAATCTGAGAATTTTTCAATTATTTAAAAGAAACCCATTAGAGCGGTCGGTGATGTAATCTGGCATTACCCTCGAGGTGACATTAAACCTGGGAGTATATAGCCGTTTTTGCCTGAGACTGCAGGTTTCTTTTTTACTAGATTTTTATTACGATTAATCTGATCTACTGAATTGTGATAGGACTTTTTCTTTTCTGTACATGAGGGGCTAGGATTTTTATATATTAGGTGACCATTATAAAAATAGCACCAAATCAGCTGAGGTCACTGATTTCAGCTGAACCAGCACCATTTTAGAAAATGGCAGCTGGAAGTGATCAACAGCAGAGGAGAAGAAGGCAGTACTCAAATGGATAAGAAGAGATGGAATAGCTAACTGAGGTGGGGAGGGAGGAGAGAAGTTAAGTGGGTGATGGAAGGATTAGTGAGTGTAAGATAGGAAGAGCTTTGAGCTCTTTGGACCTGGGGAATAGACTCTCTGGTCTTGAAATACCAGGCTGAACCAGAGAGCCTCCAATTCTTTTTAAATTAAAAAAAAATGGTAAGTTAGTGCACTTATTAACATTAATACTATTTTTAGCACGCTACCTTATATAAAACTGTGTACTAGGCTTAGTGTACATTTATTCTCAGGTTTTAGCATAGACTAACACTCAAGGTATTAGCATATAGTGTAGTTACTCAACTATAACAGGTGTTCTCCGGGGACAGCAGGAATCAGTCCTCACATATGGGTGACATCTATGCCGATGGAGCCCTGCGCGGAAGCTTCTCATCAGCTTTGAAAGAAAGCCTTTGGGAGATGCACCATGCATGCGTGGTCCCCTCCCTCCCAAGGGTGCCATTCTGCCTCAGTCACATAACATAACTAAAGACGGCAAAAATTATAAGAAAGCAACTCCACGGGGAGGAGGCAGGGTTGTAAGGACTGATTCCTGATGTCCCCAGAGAACACCTGTTATAGGTGAGTAACTACGTTTTCTCCGGGAACAAGCAGGAAGTCAGTCCTCACATATGGGACTCCCTAGCTACAGGCTACTGAAAACCTGTAGAAATGCCATGGATGAGCAATTAGCAGCAACAAGTGAGTCTTAAGGAAACAGATTCTCAAGAGACCCAAGTGTCCAGTGAGAACCAGCATACCAGTAGCCTGAACATAGAAGGGTCGGAGGGCAGGAGCTGCCTACACCCTGAACAGATAACGGCGTATGGCCTGGCCGAAGGCGCTGTCATGTCAGTACTCCCTCTCCAGGCAGTAATGAGCTGCGAAGGTGTGGCCTGAAGACCAGGTTGTGGCACAGCAGATGTCTGACAGAAGGACAAAACAGGTTTGCCACAGATGCTGCCATAGCCCTCATTCTGTGCACTGTGACCCAGCGTTCCAGCGAGAGCCCAGCCTGCTCATAGATGAGGGCAATGCAGTCTGCCACCCTAGTGAATAGGGTTTGCTTGGTCACTGCTTGCCCCAGTTGACTGGGGTCATAGGAGACAAAAAGCTGGGAGGCTCTATAGTGGCCCTGGGTACGCTGAAGATAGAAAGAGAGGGCCCTCTTACAATCCAGGGTATGCAGTCTCAGCCCGGCTGGTGTGAGGCCATGGAAAGAAGGTGAGGAGTACCACCTCCTGAATGAGGTGGAATGGAGACACCACCTTAGGAAGACACTCAGGGTGTGTGCGGAGCACCACCCTGTTCTTGAACAACCTTGTGTATGGCAGATCCACCACTAGCGCCTGAAGCTTGCTGACCCTGTCAACGGATGTGAGCACCACTAGGAAGACGACCTTCTATGAGAGATAGCACAGGTGGCAGATAGGCAGGGGCTTGAACAGTGGCCTGGTGAGGTTGGATAGCACCACACTGAGGTCCCACTGGGCGGATGGAGGGCTTGGAAAGCAGGAAGCACCATAGAAAGCAGGTCACAAGAAGTTGGATAGAGAGGGGCTTGCCCTCGATAAGGTGGTGGTGCGCCGCTAGAGCACTCAGATGCATCCTGACCGAGTTGGACTTCAGTCCTGCCTGAGACAGATGGAGCAAATACTGCAGAACAAGCTGCACAGAGCACGAGAACGGGTTGACCTGCCATTCTGAAAATCTGCACCATTTGAAGGCGTAGGCCCATCTCGTGGAGACCCTATGGGAGGCCAGAAGGACCACCTCTTCCTCCCCCGAGAAGTTGAAAGGGGCCAAGGCTACCCTTTCAGCAGCCAAGCCGTTAGCAACAGGGACCCCAGATTGTAGTGTAGGAGGGAGCACCGGGCACTACCCAGGGGGACCGGGTTCACTGCGGACAAGCAGCAGAAACCATGGTTGCCTGGGCCACCAGGGGGGGCAATTAATATCAGCGACACCCCATTGTGCTGACCCTTGAACAGGGTCTTGGCTATCAGTGGCATGGAAGAGCAGTCCCTCCGTCCACGGGATGAGGAACGCATCCGCTGACAACTATAAGGGGTGCAGTTGGCGGGAGCAGAATCGGAGCAGCTAAGTGTTGGTCGGACTCGCGAAGAGGTCCATTCAAGGTGACTCCCCAGAGTTGGAAAAGCAGAGAGTGGAGGACCCTGCTCAGATTGTCTGCTAGGGCGTTGGGCTCTCCCGGCAGATAAACCACCCACAGGAGCATCCCATTGCGGAGCTTGAAGGAGAAGAGCCACCACCTCCTGACAGAGGGCATAGGACCCTGTACCTCCCTGCTTGTTCATGTAGAACATCGTCAACTGATTGTCCATTTGGACCAGCATTGACTGGTGCTGCAGGTAGTGGCAAAATACTCGGAGGGACAGAAATATGGCCTGAAACTCCAGCAGGTTGATCTGGTGTTGGCTCTCTGGCTGTGACTAGCTGCCCTGGGTGACGATATCTTCGCAATGAGCCCCCAAGCCCAACAGGGAGGCGTCCGCAGTGAGAACCCTCTGGGGATCTGGGGCCTGAAACGACATCCCTGCCTGGAGGCACTGCGGTACTTGCCACCAGCTGAGGGAGTTCGCAAGTTGACAAGTCACCATCACCCTGTTCCACAGCCGTCTGGTGGTCTGGGTCCACTGGGAGCAGAGACACCACTGGTCGGCCCTCATGAAGAGCCAGGTGTCCGGGATGACATGGACCGTGGATGCCATGTGGCCCAGCAGGCATAGCAGGAGGCGAGCAGACATGGTGCATCTGCATTGCATGTCTGCAGTCAGTCCTATGCTGGGGTAGGAACGCTCTGGCCAGAGTGTGTGTAGCTGGGCTCCTATGAACTCCAGACACTGTGTCAGGAGGAGATGGGACTTGGGATGGTTTATGACAAACCTCAGGTGTTGTAGGACGCAGATGGTGCGGGCCGTGGCCTGCTGCACCTCGGCGGCTGAGCCTCCTCTGATGAGCCAGTCGTCCAGGTAGGGGAAGGCAAAGGTTCCTTGAAGATGGAGGTAAGCCGTGACCACCGCTAGGCACTTGGTGAAGACCTTTGGGGCGGAGGCCAGTATTGACAGTGGCTGCCCCTCATCTCAAACCTGAGGTATTGCCAGTGGTTGGGATGGATGAGGATGTGTGTGAACGCATCCTTTAAGTCCAAGGAGCATAGCCAGTCTCCCTGCTGGAGATATAGCAGCAACATCCCAAGAGAGAGCATCTTGAATTTCTCCCTCACCAGGAACCTGTTCAGGTCCTGCAGGTCCAGGATGGGCCTTAGGCCTCCTGTTATTTTTGGTACGAGGAAGTACTGGGAGTAGAATCCCTTGCCCCAGAGGTGTGGGGGTATGGGTTCTACCGACTTGTCCTCGAGAAGGCCTGCGAGCTCCTGCAGTAGCAGGGTCTGGTGGAGGGGAGTCCTGGAGGGCTCTCCCGGGAAAAAAGGAGGGGGAGTCTGCTCCAGATGGAAGAGGTAACCTTCCCTGACCACCTGTAGTGCCCAAGTGTCGGTGGTGATGGCTGACCACCGGTGAGCAAACAAGATCAGATGTTCCCCTATGGGCTGCTGGCCTCCCGGGGGCGAAGAGGCTATGCCCAAGGAGTCAAAAACTCCCACCAGGCTGTGCTGGAGCTGGTGCCTGGGTTTTGGAGACTTCTGCTTACAAGGGCCATGCCCTTGTCCCTTGGCCTGCTGACCCTGCTGGGGAGGCCTGATACTGAGGGTAGTTTCTGTAAGCTCTTCCCTTCCTTGAGAGTAAGGTGTTTTTTTACTCAGGGCCTTCCGTCGGGGAAGGGTAGCTGTCTTCTTGGAGTCCTCGTCAGGAACTCAGACTCCAACTCTGAAACCTTATCTGTGATAGGTTTGCAAAAGAAGTTCTCTCCTTGGGGGGGGAAGGGAGACATCGACCAATTTGTCTTGAACCCACTGCTCCATGTTGGAAGACTGTAACCAAGCCTGGCATTGGGCACTGATGCCCGCTACAGCTAGTCTAGATGCCGAATCGAAGCCATCATAGGCTGCTCGAGTCATGAACTTGGAGCACAATCTGACGGCAGAGGACCAGGCTTCGGAACTGCTGGAGGGCTTCCTTGGAGAGACCAACCGAGAATCCGGCGAGCTCCTTCGCCAGGTCCCTCAAGTACATACCCATGTACAGCTGGTATGCCTGGATCCGGCCGATGAGCATTGATTGAGCCCTGGTAGCACTTTCTGCCCAGGGCATCCAGAATGCAGGCCTTCCTACCCGGGGGCACTGAGGAGTGCGTCATATGGTTCTTGCGCTGACGTATGGCCGATTTCATCACCATGGAGTTATGCAGCAGCTGTGCTTTCTGGAAGCTCGGGCTCTAGCGGACCCAATACATCGAGTCCAGCCATCTGCTCACGATGGGCACTGATGCCAGTGTTTCCCCACATATGAAGGAGCAGCCATTCCAGGATCAGAGGGGGCGGGCACTTTAATTGCTTCCTTCAGAGGGGCCTCGTACTGGATAATTTTGAGGTCCTCTATGCGAGGGTCCTCCTCTGACTCGGTGTCAAATGATAACACCTTTGACATATCCCGCAGGAAGTTGGGGAAGGCCATATCCTCGGGCAGAGACCGGCACCAAGTCTCAGAGGGAGACGAGTCTGCGGGCACGTCACAGTGGCGAAGGGTGTCCGGCAATTCCTTGCCCTCGGTCTCCCAGTCCGACTCGTAGTCGGTGGAGGCCGGACTGGGGTTTGAGGTCAGGTCCCGAGCCCAACCATCCATGCCCCTCAGAGGATCTGCGGATGGAGCCATGGTCACTCATAGGGGACGATCTCAGTCCTGAGGATTGGGACCGGGATCGATAATGATGTCGAGGATTGAGTCGAGGTTGATGGCGCTCAAGGATTGGCTCAATGCCTGGGGATGTCCTCGAGGTTGCGGCCCTGGTGGTCTGGGCAGATGACCCGGTGGAACCAGGCATCAGGGCCTGCGGCTGGGCCATGAAGGCAGATAAGCTGCGCTCCAAGGCCGCCATTTTGGTCTCCAGTCCAGATGGCTCTGCAGCTTTTGGCACAGGCACCAAGGATCTCGGGCCTGGCACCGCTCTGACAAGGAGTCCTCGACCAGGATGGCCAATCACTGGAGGCTGATGATTTCTTGCAGGTGAACTTGGTAGGCTGCTCCTGCTCCGACTGCTCAGACTCAAGGCGTGAACTGCAGGACCAGGCGTGGGACTTACCCACCTTTCCCAACTCGTCCACAGATGCTGCCAACAAGAATTTCTTCTTCTGTTTGTGTTCCACCTCCGGGATGCTCCACTCAGAGGACCCACAGCCTCGGTCGGAGTCAGCGGAGTCACTTCGGGGCTCTGGGGTCCTGGAAGGGGGCTTGGAGCAGAATCTGACCTTTGGAAGATCTTGTCGTGCTGCTGCTGACGGCTCTTAATAGTCTTGGAGGACATCTTTTTAGAGTCCACAATCCACAGGGTTGTGGTCTGACCCGAGGAAGCGGAGGCAGTAGTCATGTGTGTCGGTGAGAAACATGGTCCAGGAACAATGATCACACTTTTTGAAGCCACTGGCAGAGACCACAGTGGGAAAACGAGCCCCAGTGAGGTCAAAGACCTGCAGCTCAGCCAGTGAAAAAAGGCGCGAATTGCACCGGTAGAAAAGTTGTGGGGAAAAAACGAACCCGAGATGCAATTCCGGGGCAGGGGTGGGAAAGGGAACCGGCACAACCGTGGAAGAAAACTTCCAAGAAAAAAACTGACTCTTTTTCCAGGGGAATCAGACACACATCTGGTGGGCTCCGCAGAAAAAAAGGAGACTGAGGCAAGATGCACCCTTAGGTGGGAAGGAGACCACGCATGCATGGTGCATCTCCCAAAGGCTTTCTTTGAAAGCTGGGGAGAAGTTTCCACGCAGGGCTCCATTGGTATCAATGTCAGCCGTATGCGAAGACTGACTCCCTGCTTGTTCCCAGAGAATATTAGCTTACTGTATAGGGTGTTACATGTTTTTTGATGTGTGAGTAAAGTAAAATGAGCATTAAGCATTAGTCTCTGTATTTGTAATATAAGTTTTTTTGAGATCAAACTCATGCTTTATTATAATGGGATCTTAAAGTAATTTATTAGCATGTAGTTTTTCAGTACTGAAATGCAAACTAAATGCAGGAGTAAAATTAGTGTTTAAAAATGCACACTAAACTTGGCATGGTTTGGTATGCAGTGAATAGAACCCCGTAACATAGCCATTTAGACATTCCTGTTTTTATGGCAAATTTAACTGCACAAACAAATAGGTAAAAAGCCATACAAATATCATTATAGATTAAAACAAGTTGAAACGTGCACATGTCTAGTCTGACAAAATGGTGCGTTTGCATGCTCGGGCATGGCTGTGCCAGAGATTAGGTTGAAATAGTCATGGTAAAGTGTGACTCAAAAGGGCAGCAGAACATGTGTAGCTGCATGAGAATGAAGGCATACATGGGGTGCGAATGTATGTGTGAATCAGTGCATATCTATTTCTATGGGGAGAGTTGTGAAGATGTATTATGTGTGGGTGTGTGTTCGGGAGGTGGAGGAGTGTGTATTGGGGGGTGGGCGTGGATGCCAGTAATGGAGTATACTTGATGGGGGGGGGGGTGAGAATGACAGGGTGAGGTGTGTATTTGTGTGTTGCAGACTGCATGTGTGCAGCATGGACTGCAAGTGTGTGTGTGTAACTGCATGCATGCATGTCAGACTGCATGCATGTGTGTGTGTGTATGGGTGAGCTAGAGTTAGCATGTGTGCATGGGTGGGTGGTTGTGTTGGAAAGCTGCACATGTCAGGAGACTGTATATGTGTGTACGTCATGTGTGGCTGTGGGTTCCTTTCTCCTGTGCATTATTACCTCTTATCCACCTGTGTACTCTACCCATCCCATTCGACTTTACTATCTCTCTCTCTCCCTTCCCTGCCTTTCCACCCTCTCTCCAATATCTCCTCCAACCCTACTTCTCTCCTTATGTTCTGCCCTGTCTCTTATGTTCCATCCTTCCTCCTCGCTAGCCCCACTCCTTCCATCAAACTCTGATCACTTCCTCTCCTCTCTAACCCCGTCCCTTTGCTTCGCCCCTTCTCTTCTTTCTAGCTACCTGCTCTTATTGTGGCTATAAAATGCCAGCGGGACTCCCATTGACATTTTAAGGTCACAGTTCTCGTCTTCTTGCTTATGGGGCCCTGCCAGCTATAAGCGAGAAGACGGGAACTGTGGCCTTAAAATGTCAATGGGAGTCCTAGAGTCCCGCCGGCATTTTATAGCCACAATAAGAGCAGACAGCTGCATGGGAATGAAGGCTAAAAAGAAGAGAAGGGGTGAAGCGAAAGGACAGGGTGACCTTGGATCCCTCAAGTCACTGGTGGTGGATGGTGACCATGCTGCCAGGCACTTTACATCTTAGCCGAAGTGGCGGCACTGGGTCCTTCTTACTTCCAAGCAGGGTATGGTGTCCCCGCTGGCAGAGATTTCATTTCTTAGATGCAGTATCGGCAGCATCAGGTCCTTCTTGCCTTTATCAGAACATATAGGTTCCTTTGCGTTCAGACTGACATTTCAGAAACACCCCTAAAAAACTCTCAGGAGCGTTATAATTAAGCCAAAAGTAAAAGCTGGACTGGAGGAAAATGTTATTTAATAGAAGACTTAAAATATGCTTCAATGAGGTAACCACTAGTTAAGAAGAGCTTCTAGAAGATGAATCCTGATGCCTGGACTTACCCAGAAAAAATTACCCACATAGACTGCTGCTCGCTTGTTCCGTAGCCCACTGTATGTATAAAGGATGGCAGGGGGTTTGCTGTTTGGTTTTGGTGATGATTCCAACAAGTTAACAGGTGTGGTCTCAGTGGCAGTACGCCTATTAGTTGTTTGGGCACTCGCGGCTAGCACATCGTCATACAGGTCCACCTGCTCAGCATTCCCAAACTCTGTATCCTACAAGAAGAGAAAACAATTCAGTACAGAGTGTGATGCCATTTCTAAAATGGAGACACTATGGCATTTATATGACAAGTGGGCTAGGAACCATCAACTGGGGGCATTTCTCAGAGTAGAAGAACTATAGAAAAATACAAAAATATGGCTACTTAATGGAGGTGGAGGAATATGGAAATGGACCAGCCTTCAGAATGTTAGGAATCAAAACTTCTGACAAAAGAATGCATTATTAAAACAGATGGCTAAAGTGAAATTAGACTTACTTGCTAATTGTAGTTCCTTGAGGAACTCCAGTCCAGTCCCGAAACCTCTGGGTTGTGCACCCCCTCCAGCAGCTTGGAGACTGAGCATGTCACTCTTTTGATGACACTGGGATACATAAGTAGCTGGCACCACCCATCAGCCCCCAGTAAACTATTGACAAAGCAGACATAAGTAGTTGAACCACAGAACAAAACAAACAAGTACCTACAAATGGATAATCCAAGAAACACCTTCCCTCAACAAGGAAACAGCCATCCCCTCGGAACAGGGAAGCACTTGTGAAGCTTTGAAACAGAGCCAAAACACACTAGACCCAAGGTCTGTCATGCCCTGGTCATTCTCTTACCCCTCGCTACACTATCCTCGCCCCTTCCACAGACCCTGCCAATAGAGAGAGAGCTCCCCAGGTACTCAGGCGAAGGAGCAGAAAAAAAACACTAAAAACTGAAAGGGTGAGTTCCTCAAGGAACTATAATTAGCATTTAAGTCTAATTTCACTTTCCTTATCATCCCTCCAGTCCAGTCCCGAAACCTCTAGGATGTAGTAGAGCAGTCTATTCAATGGGAGGGACCCGCGACTGCAGCTTGAAGCACTGCAGAACCAAACCGGGCATTCCCTGCTGCCTGAACATCCAGGTGGTAATGTTTCGCAAAAGTATCTAGCAAAGGCCAGGTCACCGCCCTACAAATTTCCACGGACAGGACCAAGCAAAACTCCGCCCAGGAAGCTGCCTGGGCTCTGGTGGAATGTGCCCGCAAGCCCTCCAGCACCCTCCTGCCTCTCAGGATATATGCTGAAGCAATGGCTTTTCTAATCCACTGAGAAATGGTGGCCTTAGCGGCCGCCTCTCCTCTGCGCGGCCCCCCAAAAAGGACAAACAAGTGCTCCGACTTCCGAAGGGGAGCCGTACAGCTTAAGTACCACCGCAGGATTCTCCTAACATCCAAGAGTCACAACTGCGATCCCGCGGAACCACCCAACTGCGACCTCAAAGCTGGCAAGGTCACCACCTAGTTCACATGAAATGTGGAAACCACCTTGGGTAGGAAAGATGGTACCGGTCGAAGAACCACCTTCTCCTTGAAAAAAGACAGAAACGGCTCCCGAAAAGATAAGGCCTGAAGTTCTGAAATCCCGCGCACTGAACAGATCGCCACCAAGAAAACTGCCTTCAGAGTCAGGTCCTTCACTGAAGCCCGACTAACCGGCTCGAAGGGCTCACCCGCAAGAGCGGTAAGCACAAGGTTGAGATCCCAAGGCAGAACCACCAACTTCCGTGGTGGACGCAAACGAGACACTGCTCTCAGAAACCTGAGCACATCTGGGTGCGTACCCAACACCAACCCTTGGACCTTACCCTCTGTAACAGGAAATTGCGGCCAGCTGCACCCTCAGAAAGCTGGCAGCCAAACCCCTATCAAAACCATCCTGCAGAAAGGCCAGAACGTCTGGAACCGAAGACGATGCCGGACAGAACTGCCGATCTGAACACCAAGCTTCAAATATATGCCAAACTCTGACATACGCTAAGCGCGTAGACTTCCTACGAGCCTTCAACAACGTGGCTATTACTGAGGCTCCATAGCCCTTCTTCCTTAGCCTTGCCCTCTCAAGAGCCATGCCTTAAGCGAAAATTGATCCACCTGAGGCACGTGTACTGGCCCCTGCATCAGCAGATACTCTCGGACGGGAAGGCGCCACAGGCTGTCCGCCAGAAGCCGCACCAGATCTGGATACCACGGACATCGTGGCCAATCTGGGGCAATCAGTATCACCAACCCCTGGTGAGACTCTATTCATTGTATCACCTGACCAATGAGAGCCCAAGGAGGAAACACATATAACAGTTCCCCTGCAGGCCACTTCTGTACGAGGGCATCCAAACCCTCTGACATCCTTTCCCATCTTCTGCTGAAAAACCGGCTGACCTTGGCCAACTGGAAGGTTGCCATCAGATCCATCACTGGGCAACCCCACCGACCCAACACCAGGTCGAAAACCTCTTGATTGAGAGCCCACTCGCTGTGGTCCACCTGCACCCGACTCAGGTAGTTGGCTGTGACACTGTCTACTCCAGCGACATGCGCTGCCGACAAGGCCAAAAGATGATTCTCTGCCCAGGCCAGAAGAACCTCGGCCTCTTCCTCTAGCGACACGCTTCCCATGCTGCCCTGGTGATTTATGTAGGCCACTGCATGGCATTAACATAAGAACATAAGATATGCCATACTGCCTGAAAACACCCTGACTGCCCGATCCTGCAGCCAGGACTCGAAACTCTGCAGCGCCCGCAGCACTGCTCTCATTTCCAGTCTGTTGATTGACCACGAACTCTCCAGCGCAGTCCACCGCCCCTGTGCGAAGTGCCCTTCGCAATGGGTCCCCCACCTGGCTAGACTGGCGCCTGTCATCAGTGGAACCCAAGGCGGCGACTCAAGAGACATCCCTCTCCTCAGAGTCTCCGGACACAGCCACTACTGCAACACTCTCTTCATTTGTCTAGGACAAGGAAGCCGGTGGGAAAGAGGGTGAGTCTGATGGGATCACCGACGCAGGAGAGCCCTTTGTAAGGGCCGCATGTGAGCCATCGCCCATGGAACGAAATCGAGCATGGCCGCCATGGTTCCCAGGACCTGCAGATAATGCCAAGCCGAGGGTTGCGGCATCCGCAAGAACTGACTCAGTAGCTGCTGCAACCCCCAGGCCCACCTCTCTGGCAGGAAGACCTTTCCCTCCTTGGTATCGAAGCAGGTCCCCAAATACTCCAGCTCCTGGGATGGTCTCAACTGGCTCTTGGCATCTGCTCCTCCTCTGAAAGTCTGGCCTTCTTCGCGCGCACCTCAGTCGTAGGCCTTTCTTCTGCCGAGGGCCTCTTCATCCCCATGTCTCAAGCGAGCATGGCCCCCTGCTGTCTCTGCTGCTGCAAGCAAAAGGCCCTGTGGTGCAACAGAACAAACTCGGGCGAAAAACCTCCCGGAGGCTCTGTTCCGCTCTGGCGTGAACATGAGGGCCCAGGCTCAGACGGAGGGGGGGGGGGGAGGCTGATTCCAGCCCTTCCACCTCCCCCCCTGTATCCTGACTCTCCCCCAAGAGGGGAAGGAGGCCCCTCTAGGCCTTCCTGGATCCCCTTCTCTACTGCGACGGTCTCCTGGGCGCAGTCCTGGCAGATTCCTTCCTCGGAGACTGCCCCACGCCTAGTCAAGAACAAACCAGACACTGAGGTCTAGAAGGCATGACCCCAGAAGAAGCCTGCGCCTTAAAGTCCGGAAGGTAAGTGGTCCCTCACCACCCCTTTCACCTCCAGCCAGACCTCCAAAAACCCCCGGGAGAAGAGCTGGAAAGGAAAGGCCAAAAAAAAAAAAAAGAAATCAAACTGAAATCCAAAAATAAGAAAGAAATATAAAACACAGGCCCAGCTCCCTCCTCTGGAGGGAGAGAGGGAGAGGGGGCAACCTTTGCAAGAAGCCGAAGCTAACTTGTGCCCTGCCACCGTGGGGAACAGGCCGTGCCACCTGCTTCCTGCCTTCTGCCACATTGCCGGGCCTGTCACTGACTGCCTGCACTCGTGGTCACAGTCGTGCGATTTGGTGCTCCTCCACGATCCCGGCCTCAAAGGAAACTCCCCCGGCTTACCTCGATCCTGGGGAACTCCTTCACCACCTCCTGCTCGCACAGCTCTCACCTCAGGCTCAGCCTGTCTCAAAGGGCTTCGGCGCTGAGGGGGAACCTCAAACTGTACGTCTGCGCCTGCAGCGCTGTCAGTGGCTCCTCACCCACTCACGGGTTCAGGAGCCGCCTTGTCCCAGCGCTAAGCTTTCAAGCTCCCCTGCTCACTCCGCAAGACCAGGGGATGGAAGGACTAGGAGGTGTGGCTATTCTCTTCTTTTTATTATTTCTAAATAAATCTAACCCTAAATCTCCTTAGTTGTGCTGTAGTGAGTCCAGCACTGACTCACCACCTCCTCCCGCTGCTTGGAGACTGAGTTTACTGGGAGCTGGTGCCAGCTACTTATGTATCCCAGTGTCGTCAAAAGAGTGACATGCTCAGTCTCCAAGCTGCAGGAGGGGGTGCACAACCCAGAGGTTTCGGGACTGGACTGGAGGGACAATAAGGAAAGATGGTTTACATTCTGTATGTCAAGCTAGTTATTTCTACTATGTTTAAAGAAGACAATGTCAGTTTGGGAGGAGAAACACAAGTAGCGCACACACATTGCAAACCCAGTCTAAATATATGATTGGTTTAGAAGAGTGTGCCCTGTACATCATTAAAAACTATTAGTAGGACATAAAAACAGTCAACTTAACACCATAATAAGGGGGTTGATGCTAAAATCCAGTGCCAGAGCTCTAGCAGGCGGCTTCCAAAAGCAGGTTGGCTCAGACGTTTGGTGCAGCCATGCTGTGAGCAAAGAGCATGCGAATGAGCTTTGTACAGAGTCTGCGCTAAATTGGGAGAGCAAGCCAGGCACATGCACACAGGTGTCTGAATTAGCAGCACCTATATCCTGTGCACAAAAAGGCACTTGTGAGCATGTGATGGAATGCGCCACACAGAACATGCACATACATTGTTCCGGCCTGCTTCTCCTGCTGCCCCTAAAAAGCTGTGGGGATTGTTCTCTCAAGAAACAGGCATAAATACCTCCTCGGTACTAACAGCAAACCTCTTGAGCAAGCTCTGAAGTCTCCACCAACCTCGTGTTACAGTCCTGATGTTGAGCTGCACTTCTCTGCATCTGCTTGGCATAGCTAATTGCTTAATTATCATCTATTTAGCATGGATTAAATGTGCTGTGCACTGCCATTAATGTGGCATCTGCACAATGATTAGGCTTGCTGTAATTCCCTTTCTACATTGGGCACTCCACACTATTGCAGAGAATAGTGTCTAAATGCTGCACAGATGCTTGCGCTAACAGCGTACGTTTTTGCATCAGCTCCTACAGGATATATTTGTCAATCTTCTGACAGAATTTATGAAGGATGACAGTTTGATGTCCAAAACAACGCTTCTACTCTTTTGAAATTGCAAAGAAGCCAAGGTTTGAATTCCACTTGTGCACCTTGTGACCCTGGGGCGTCACTTCATCCTCTACTGCTTCAGCTACAAAGCCATATCATAAGTTCTTTGGGACACAGACCTAGCAGCCACCCCATAATTCTTAATTCTCCTTGAATTCAGCCTTGGAAAGGTGAGTAATTAAATGCAATTACATTTTTATAAAAAAGTTAAAGTTCTTTTCTTTTAGACATGCAATTACGTGGCATGGAGAGTTTTTGATAAAGAGATGTTTTGAACGAGTCAATCACTGCTTTATGTTTTGTGTGTCAGTGTTGTTCGTAATTTGTCTATATTATTTCATGTGTTATTTTGTAAACTCCAGAGAACGTATAAGATCTGTAGTAGAGAAGAAAGATAAATCAAATAAAAACAAAACATATCTAATTACCCAAATACTGACTGGGCGACTGTTATCAGTGTATGCTAGGCAGGTAAAGTTCCTAAAGCCAAAAGTATTTCTTAATGGAATGGCTAGTCCTAGAACAGATGAAAGGATGAGCTACTTTAAATGTAGTCTGCAGTGTAATGCAATGATAATGTTGGTGAATCACATGGCAATAGTGTTCTTAATGCAAACAGTCACATTTCCACACATGTATAATCAAATATATAAATTAAACAGGTAGGGGGAAAGTATGCAGCCTTGTCTTACACCTTTGCTTATTTTAAACCATTCTGTTTCTCCTTGTTCCGTTCGAATTGTTGCTTCTTGATCAATGTACAGATTACGCAAGAGAACGATCAGGTGTTCTGGTATACCCATGCTTCTTAATGTGGCCCAGAGTTTCTCATGGTTTACACAGTCAAAAGCCTTGCTGTAGTCGATAAAGCACAAATAGATATCCTTTTGGTATTCTTTAGTCTTTTCAAGGATCCATCTCACATCCGCAATGATGTCTCTCGTTCCTCGCCCTTTCCTGAACCCTGCTTGCACTTCAGGTAGTTCTTGTTCTAGGTATGGCTGTAGTCTCTTTTGAATAATCTTCAGTAGAATCTTGCTGGCATGTGGGATCAGAGCGATTGTGCGATAATTTCCACAGTCAGTTGGATCACCTTTCTTTAGTATTGGTATAAACACAGATCTTTTCCAGTCAGTTGGCCATGATGTTGTCTTCCATATTTCTTGGCAGAGCCTTGTAAGTACGGTAACAGCTGCATCAGATTGCTGCAATACTTCTATGGGAATGCTATCAATGCCTGGTGATTTGTTCTTTGATAAGGCTTTCAATGCTGCTTCAACTTCTTCTTTCATCACCAATGGTTCCTGATCATAAGGTATAGGTTGAAACGGCTGTTGGTCCACTTGATCTTTATCATATAAAAACTCTGTATATTCCTTCCACCTTTTCTTGATCTTCTCAGCATCATTCAACATAGAACCTTGAGCATCTTGTAACATTCCAATTCGGGGCTGGAACTTTTTCTTTAACTCTCGCAGCTTTAGGAAAGCCGATCTTGTTCTTCCTCTAATAGTTTCTGCTTCTATTTCCTTGCAAGTGTCATTGTAGTACTTTTCCTTGTCCTGTCTTGCTGCACGTTGGACTGTATGAAGACAACAGAGGTGTGAAGATTGGTGGAAGACTCATCAACAACCTTCGCTATGCTGATGATACCACATTACTGGCTGAAAGCGAAGATGATCTGAAACATTTGCTTCTCACAATCAAAGAACATAGTCTCAGAATGGGCCTGCACCTTAATGTAAAGAAGACAAAGATCATGACAACTGGCATAATCAACAGGTTCATCGTTGAAGGAGAAGAAATTGAAATTGTGAACAACTTTAACCTACTTGGATCAACTATCAATAAAGAAGCAACAAGCAGTCAAGAATCAGACGACGCATTGCTCTTGGCAGAATGGCTATGAAAGACCTAGATAAGATTCTCAAGAGCAGAGATGTGTCTCTCCATACAAAGATTCGACTTGTTCAAGCCATGGTATTTTCAATAACATCATATGGATGTGAAAGCTGGACAGTGAAAAAGACAGACAGGAAGAAAATTGATGCCTTTTGAATTATGGTGCTGGCGGCGAATACTGTGTATACCATGGACTGCCCGAAGAACAAAACCAGTCGGTACTAGAGGAGATCAAACCTAAGCTTTCTTTAGAAGCTCAGATGACAAGACTTCGGCTTTCATACTTCGGACACATCATGCGAAGAGAGAGATCATTAGAGAAAGACATCATGCTTGGCAAGATAGAAGGTCAACGCAAAAGAGGAAGGCCAGCAATGAGATGGATCGCTACAATAACAGCAGCTACGGGTACCAGTCTGTCGTCAATGAGCCGCCTGACTGAAGACCGAACACAATTTAGGATAGCTATCCAGAGGGTCGCCATGAGTCGACTCCGACTCGACGGCACTTAACAACAACAACATAATCAAATATACTTATAACACAAAAGAAAAGAACATGTGTGGAAATGTGACAGTGCAATCCATTACTAATATGACCCATTATATATGTAGTTAACCATTTAGGATAGTCTTTATATTAATATGGCTTTTTATTAAAACATGACCTCTCATGTCTGTGTGGTTACATATATTTTCCATAGATTTTACACATATTTCTCTTGGCTTACAATAATGTAAGTATTGTTACAGTGCATTACAGCACCACTGGCCAACACAGCATCTTGTAACAGGGTTGCACAGTCACACTTCCACACATGTTGCTTTCTTTTACGTTGTAAGCATATTTGATTATACATTCTAAATGTCATATATGGATGTAATTGCAGACAGACTTTAAATTCCAGTAGTATATTCTCAAGGTCATATTTTATAACATTCATGAGCTAAAGTTGAAAAAGAGCAAGCCACTCATGAATGTAGTAAAATATGACCTTGAGAATATATCACTAGAATTTAAAGACTGTCTGAAAAATCGATTTGCTGTTTTAGATACAAACGATAGAGTTCCAGAAGAGTTATGGGATGACATCAAGAAGGTTGTGTTGGAAGAAAGCGATAAGTCTCTATATAAGGGAAAAAAGCAGAAACGGCCGAAATGGATGACTGAAGAAACTGCATTTCTGGACAATTTTCAGAGTAGCTAAAGTCAGAGGAGAAAGAGAGGCAAATGCAGAACTCAACAGAGATTTCCAAAGTGCAGCAAGACAAGACAAGGAAAAGTACTACAATGAAACATGCAAGGAAATAGAATCAGAAGCTATTAGAGGAAGAACAAGATCGGCTTTTCTAAAGCTACGAGAGTTAAAGAAAACATTCCAGCCTTGAAATGGAATGCTACAAGATGCTCAAGGATCCATGTTGAATGATGCTGAGATGATCAAGAAAAGGTGGAAAGAATATACAGTCATTATACCATAAAGATCAAGTGGACCAACATGTGTTTCAAACTCTACCTTATGATCAGGAACCACTGGTGATGAAAGAAGAAGTCAAAGAAGCATTGGAAGCCTTATCAAAGAACAAAGCACCAGGCATTGATGGCATGCCCATTGAAATATTTCAGCAATCGGATGAAGCTGTTACCATACTTACAAGGCATGAAATTTGGAAGACAAATTCATGGTCAACTGACTGGAAAAGATAGTTTAATTAGACCTTACCTGATAATTAGCGTTCCTGGAGGAACTTCAGTCCAGTCCCGGAATTCTGGGTAGTGCACCTCTTCCAGTAGCTTGGAGGCTGAGCATGTCATCTTTTTGATGACCTCCGTATATATATTCTGCTGGCACCTCCCATCAGCTCCAGTAACCTATCTACAAAGCACCAGTAACCTATCTACAAAGCAGACGCACAGGAGCAACAAATAAGTAGTTAAACCAGGACTAACTCTAAGACCTATTGCTCCCCTCCCCACCCAGAGGGACTCCCCCTCCCCCGCACGTTGAGGCGGCTTACCTGCAACTCTTCCAGCCTCTAAGATCAAACAAAGAGAGAGAGAGAGCAGCAGACAGACTGTCCGACCTGCTCCTGCTTCCGCTGCTCTGCCACGCTCCTGCAAGAAGGATACCCATGTCCCCTCCCAAGAGCTAGTTCTCCCGGCTGGGGTCACAACACTGCTACCTCATAGTGTACCCCTGGGGGGAGGGATCCGGGACTGGACTGGAGTTCCTCCAGGAACGCTAATTAATAGGTAAGGTCTAATTAAACTTTCCTTATCGTCCCTCCAGTCCAGTCCCGGAATTCTGTGACGTAACAGAGCAGTTCAATCAAAGGGAGGGACCCTCGAGATCAGCCCTGAGGACCGTCCTCCCGAAACAGGCATCTCCTGCCGCCTGAACATCCAGGCAATAATACTTAGCAAAGATATGCAGGGAGGACCACGTCGCTGCCCTACATATCTCCACTGGTGGCACCAGACTAGATTCAACCCAAGGTGCCACCAGACCTCTCGTGGAATGTGCCCGCAACCCTGCGGGCACTGTCCTGCCTTTCAAAATGTATGCCAATGCAATTGCTTCTCTGATCCAATGGGAAATGGAGGCCTTGGCCGCCGCCTCCCCTTTGCGTGGTCCGCCAAACAAAACAAACAACCGATCAGATCTGCGGAACGGCTCTGTCCTCTTCAGATACTGCCTCAGAACCCTACGAACATCCAGGTGGTGCAACCGTTAGTCCACGGTCTCCTCCCCCACATTAAGTAGCGCCGGCAAGGAGAATGTCTGATTCTTGTGAAACTCCGAGACCATTTGGGCAAAAAGGATGGAACCGGCCACAGGACCACTTTGTTCTTTGAGAAAGAAAGAAATGGAGGCTGGCAGGAAAGGGCATTCAGCTCCGATATTCTTGCTGAGCAAATTGCCACCAGAAATACTGTCTTTAGTGTCACGTCCTCCAGGGAAGCCCGAGCCAACGGCTCAAAGGGTCCCCCATAAATGCCTCTAGAACCAAATTAAGATCCCAGGGCGGAACCACTATCTTACGCAGAGGGCGAAGACGACGCACTGCTTTCAGAAACCAGACTATGTCTGGATGCGCTCCCAGCGAAATTCCTTGTACCCTTCCGCGATAGCAGGAAATCGCTGACAGATGTGCCCTCAGCGAGCTGGCAACTAAGCCCTTTTCAAAGCCGGTCTGCAAAAACACTAAAATGTCCAGGAGGGATGCGATAGATGGGTGGCATTGCCGCGCTGAGCACCAGTCCTCAAAGATATGCCACACCCTGACATAAGAGAGACAAGTGGATCTCTTCCAGGCCTTCAGCATGGTTGCAATCACAGGTCCCGAGTCGCCACTTTTTTAGCAACCGCGCCCTTTCAAGAGCCATGCCATAAGCGAGAACTGATCCACCTGCAGCATTCGGATCGGTCTGTGCATCAACAGATCCTCCTGCGCTGGGAGACACCAAGGGCGGTCCACAAGAAGCCGCACCAGGTTGGCGTACCACAGGTACCTTGGCTAGTCCAGGGCGATGAGGATGACCAACCCTTGGTGGGCCTCGATTCTCTGGATGACTCTGCCTATCAACATCCACAGGGGAAACATGTACAGCAGTCCCTCTGAGGGCCAACTCTGCACCAGGGTGCTAGGCCCTCCAACATTCTTTCTCGCTTCTTGCTGAAGAAATGGCTTGCCTTGGCTGAGCTCCATCTCACCATGAGATCCATAATTGGAGTGCCCCATCTGCTTACCACCTGCAAGAAGACCTCCGGGCAGAGCTCCCACTCGCTGTGATCCACTTGAACCAGACTTAGGTAGTCTGCCATCATGTTCTACACTCCTGCTACCGACAATGCTTGGAGATAGACCTTTGCTCATTCCATCAGACTTTCTGACTCTTCCTCCAAAGTGCTGCCTGTGCCTCCTCGGCGATTGATATAGGCCATCGTGTCCGTGTTGTCCGAGAATACTCTGCCTTCCCCTGCAGCCATTGGACGAAGTTCTGAAGCACTAGGGCTACCACCCTCATTTCCAGCCTGCTGATGGACCAAAGGGCTTCCTGTGAGTTCCAGCGACCCTGGGCAATATATCCCTCGCAGTGTGCTCCCCAGCCGGACAGACTTGCATCAGTAGTTAGAGGGATCCACTGAGAGGTCTCCAGGAGGATTCCCTCCGCCAGGTTTGTTGGACACAGCCACCACCTGAGCGCTCTTCTGGTCACTTTTGGGCAGGGGAGCCTCCTTGACAGTAGATGACATTGATGGGATCATCGATGGAGTAGGGCCCTCTACAACAGCCTCATGTGGGCTCTCGCCCAGGGTCTCAGGTCGAGAGTTGCAGCCATCGTCCTGAGAACCTGTAGATCATGACGGGCAGAAGGGTCCCTCATCCGTAAGAACTGATGCACTAACCGCTGTAGATCCCGTGCCCGGCGGTCTGGCAGGAACACCTTGCTCTTGCAAGTGTTGAAGCGCGCTCCCAGATACTCGATCTCCTGGGATGGGATCAAGCTGCTCTTGGCCAGGTTGATGACCCAACCGAGAGTGAGCAGGAATTCTGCTACTCTGGTCGTTGCATGCTCGTTCTCTTCCATGGACTTTGCCTGAATCAACCAGTCATCGAGGTACAGGTGTACGAGTACACCCTCCTTTTGGAGTGTCGCTGCCACCACTACCATGATCTTGGTGAAGGTGCGGAGGGCTATCGCCAGGCCGAATGGCAAGGCCCAGAATTGAAAGTGTCCCCATGGGACTACGAAGCAGAGATACTGTCGACTGGATGAGAATGTCCATATACTCCTCCATCAGGTCTAGTAATGCTAAGAACTCCCCTTTTGGAATGCCACTATGACAGACCACAATGTTTCCATGTGGAACCGAGGCAGCCGAAGGCACAGATTCACATGCTTGAGATCGAGGATGGGCCGAAAGGAACCCTCCTTTTTTAGCACCACAAAGTAAACGGAGTACCAACTGCAGCCGTACTGGTCTCTGGGAACAGGGACTATTGCCCCTAACTGAAGAAGCTGTGACCGCATGCCCCTTACCGCCGCGGCATTGACTTGGGATACGCAGGGGGACTGAACGAAGGACTGACCTACCAGGTGCACCAGGTCTAGGGCATAGCCTTCACACATGACCTCCAGGACCAACTGGTCGGATGTGATTTGGACTCAGGCAGGGTAAAATTCCCACAGCTAACCTCCCACGGGCAGTACCTCCAGCCTGGAGCCCACTCACTCCATTGTGTTTTCTTAGGTCCCGAGGAGGTGGAGGCGCAAGTCTCGTCCGGCCCCTCGAAAGCCTCAAAACCTCTGTCCCCTTGTGGGAAAAAGGTCCTTCTGACAGGGCGCCGAGCGGGACGTCTGAAACCTCCTAAAATCCCATGGTTGCGTCCATACAGGAGGGGTGCTGTGGGCCTGCTTCTGCTTATCCTCCGGTAGGCGGCAGCCCTTGGACTCCCCTAAGTCCTTCACCAACTTGTCCAGCTCCTCTCCAAACAGCAGCTTCCCCTTAAAAGGTAGCCTGCTGAGCAGGGCCTTCGAGGAACTGTTGGCTGCAGAATTCTGGAGCCAGAGATAGCGGCATGCTGCTACCATCGAGGCCATGCTTTTAGAGAGGCCCCTAATAAGATCACAGTGGGCGCCTGCGAGGTAGGCCGCTCCTGACTCCAGACATGCTGCTTCCCTCGCCGACTCTTCTGCCAGGTCCCCTGGCTGCTGAATCCGTTGAGCCCAACTGAGACAGGCCGTAGCCACCCAGGTGCTGCAAACCGACACCTGAAGTGCAAGGGCACTGATATCAAAGGTTTGTTTCAGCAAGGTGTCCAACTTTTTATCTTTGGCATCCTTAAAGGCCGCACTGCCTTCCACTGGTGCTGCTGCATCCACCTTCGAAGACCGAAGTTCTCTCTTTTGGTTCAGCAAGGGGTACAGGTGCGACTTGGTTGGCGACCCCCTTAGTCTGGCCTCCGGCAGTTCCCACTCATCATCTGCTTGATCACTCGATTGACAGGAAACACCTTTTTTGTCTTCTGCACTGCCTGAAGCAGGGGGGGTCCTCTAGTGCCTCTTTCTCTGCCTGAAGGCGTACTGAGCGCCTTTAAGGACTCGCAAATGAGCGCTGGCAGTTCCTCCCGGCAAAGCACACGAACAATCCACACCTGCTCTTCCTGCTACGGAATCTCACCTTCTTCTAGCGCATCCAGCTCTGTGGCTAGGTCGTCCCATCCCAGAGCTCTGACAGAGGCAATTGGTCTCCCCAGACCTCCGAGCCTCTCGCCTTCTTAGGAGCCTCCGCCACTGTCCCTGACCCCCTCAGGGCAGTGGGATGCTTCATTGCGTGACTCCGTCCCGGAGTGGTCGGGCCTGACCCTTGTTGGCGCAGGCAAAACGTCTTATGCAGCAGCAGAATGAACTCTAGCGAGAAACCTCCCCAGTCCCCCCTTTCATCTCGGTCCTAAGAAGTGGAGGGTTTGGGAGGGGGTTGGGGAACAGCTTGAGAATCCGGCAGGGGAGACCCAGGGCCTGACAACCCCGCTTCTATCTCTGGGGAGTTCCTGAACTCTTGGGAAAGGGCTGAGCCCCTTTCCTTGTCCCCAATGGCATGCAGCTCTTGTTCCACTGATGCGGCTTCCTGAGATCAATTGCGGTACATGCTTCTTCTGACACTGTCCCCTGCTGGGTACCACAGATCAGGCACTGCGGTCTAACCGGCATGGTGGTCTCCTCCGGTACCTCCCTCCAAAGCTCATAGTGACCCTCAAGGAGAAGGGGAAAGGAGACCACCCAAAACAAACAAGCCCAAGATAAAGGGGAGGAGAAACCCCGGACAAACTCAAAGGCAAGAAATCCCCCCACCTAAGCTCCAACTTTCACAATACCTACCTTAATTTATCTTTTTTTTTTGAAAAACAAGAATTCAGAGGGGTTCAGGGGAAACCTCCTCTCCAAAACAGGGCTGCTAGGCTAGAAAATACCGCAAAAATGAGGGCCCAACAAAACCCTGGGAAAAGGGCGCACTTTTACCTTGTCCTGCCCTTCCCGGCATCTGCGGGCTGTGTCTGGCTGGGTCCTCTGTTGCTACCTGCTAGGCCACGCCCACCACGCAGTCAGGGCTGGCGCTGTGCTGTGAGGTGAGGGTGCTGTCCTGCTCAGCTGCTCCTGCGCTCAGCCACACCAGAGGGCTTCGGTGACAGGGTAGGTTTGGCGCACTGTCTGAGCTCTCTCCAATTCCATCGATGCTGCTGCCTTTGGTGCCCCCAGCGCGTGGATCCTCACCCGATGTATGGGTCCGGGAGCTGGCTGCCTGCCCAAGTTCTTGCTGCCTCTCCAGGCCCCAGACCTCCAAGTAAGCAAGGAAGGGAAAGGGGAGAGGGGGGGGAAGGAGTCTCCGGCCGGCACCTGTTCAATGGCTCCCTTTTCCCCAAGGAAGACAGGCTCTGCTTGGGCCCCCACCAGCAACTAGCTCCGCCTAAATAAGCCGGGAGTCCAAGAAAGAAACAAAGTAAAATAAAGTAAATTAGAACGGACTAAAGAAAATTAAACTAAAGTAAACTGAATAAGAATAACTCTTAATCTCTCCTTAGTTGTTTCTCCAGTGAGCCCAGAATTATGGCTCACTGCTACCTCCAGCTGCTTGGATACTGAGCATAATAAAGCTGGCGGGAGGTGCCAGCAGTATATGTATGCAGAGGTCATCAAAAAGATGACATGCTTTGTCTTCAAGCTGCTGGAAGAGGTGCACTACCCAGAATTTCGGGACTGGACTGGAGGGATGATAAGGAACTGTGTTTATACCAATGAAGAAAGGTGACCCGACTGACCGTGGAAACTATCACACAATCACTCTGATCCCACATACTAGCCAGATTCCACTCAAGATCATTCAGCAGAGACTACAACCATACCTGGAATGAGAACTGCCTGAAGTGCAAGTAGGGTTCAGGAAAAGGCGAGGAAAGAGAGACATTATCGCGGATGTGAGATGGATCCTTGAAAAGACAAAAGAAAAAAAAAAGGATATCCATATGCGTTTTATTGACTACAGCAAGGCTTTTGACTGTGTAAACCATGAGAAACTCTGGGCCACATTAAGAAGCATGGGTATACCAGAACACCTGATCATTCTCTTGCATAACCTTTATATTGATCAAGAAGCAACAGTTCAAACAGAACTAGGAGAAACAGAATGGTTTAAAATCAGGAAAGGTGTACAACAAGGCTACATACTTTCCCCCTACCCCTTTAAATTATATGCACAACAAATTGAAGCAGGGCTGTATGAAGACAATAGAGGTGCGAAGACTGGTGGAAGACTCATCAACAACCTTCGCTACATTGATACCACATTACTGGCTGAAAGTGTAGACGATTTGAAACATTTACTTCTCAAGATCAAGGAAGAAGTAATTAGACCTTACCTGCTAATTAGTATTCCAGTCCAGTCCCTCTCTTCTGGGTTGTGTAACCCTTCTAGCAGCTTGGAGGCTGAGCCTATCATCGTTTTGATGATGCTCTGATATAAGTACCACTGGTACCACCCCCTGGCACCAGTAATCTATTGAAAAAGCAGACTTAACGGAGAGACAATTAAGTAACCATAACTTCCTAAAGAAAGTATAATTAACTTTTCCAAATGTGTAGAATATCCTCTCCCCTCCCTCCCGGTAGGAACTTTCCACCCCCCGGAAAGGAAGGGGGGGGGGGAGGAAGAGGCTTACCTGAATCCACACTAGCCCTCACCAATACTCCAAAGGGCCCTGCCATAGCATCCCACCTCGCCAATGGAACTTTCGCAAGGAGCTCTCAGACATCTTCTTCACTCCCTGTCTTCGGTCCGGTGCGCTTCCTCTGGCAAAGGAATCCTGCAACAAAAGGACCCAGGTGGGATCAGGGACTGGACTGGAGTTCCTTCAAGAACACTAATTAGCAAGTAAGGTCTAATTACTTCTTCCTTATTGTCTCTCCAGTCCAGTCCCTCTCTTCTGGGATATAACAGAGCAGTTCAAGCCTGGGAGGGTTTCGCCATCCCAGACCGAAGCAACGCATGCCCAAAACCAGCATCCGCTGCTGCCTGGACATCCAACCTGTAATGTTTGGCAAAGTATGCAGCGACAACCAAGTGTCCGCTCTGAAAATGTCCAGCAGCGGAACCAAACTATGTTCCGCCCATGATGTCGGAACCTGCCTCCCTTTCAGAGTATAGGCCGACACAATAGCCTCCCTGATCCATCTAGATATGGACGCCTTGGCTGCTGCCTCCCCTTTACGCAGCCCTCCGAATTGAACGAATAACCATTCGGACTTTCAAAAGGACGCCGTGTGACTCAGATAACGCTTCAACACTTTGCGCACGTCCAGGAGGCATAAGCTCTCATCATCCCCCTTCCATCCTTCACTAGAAAAGGACGGGAGAGATACAAGCTGATTCACATGAAAGGGAGAAATAACCTTAGGCAAAAAGGAAGGAACTGTCCGCAAAACCACCTCCTCCTTGAAGAAAGAGAGAAAGAGAGAAAGGGCGGCAGAGAAGACAGAGCCTGAAACTCGGAAATACGTCTAGCTGAACAGACAGCTACCAGAAAAACTGTCTTTAGGGTCAAATCCTTCAATGAGGATTTTTCCCCTGGTTCGTAAGGTTCCCCAGTTAACGCATTCAACACCAGATTGAGGTCCCATGGGGGAATCACCGACCTCTGTTGAGGCCGCAAATGCCTAACTGCTCGTAGGAACCTGCTAATGTCAGCATGGTCCCCTAAGGGCTTTCCACGGACCTTACCCCTATAACAAGAAATGGCCACTAACTGAACCCGCAAGGAGCTAGCCGCTAGGCCTTTCTCGAATCCTGCTTGCAAAAACTCCAGAACCTCTGGCACGGAGGCCGCTAGGGGCTTCTTCTCTTGCCCCGCACACCATGCCTCAAATATACACCATACCCTCACATACGAGAGGCAGGTCGAGCGCTTCCGCACGCTCAACAAAGTCAAAATTACTGCTCCTGAATATCCCCGCTTCCGAAGCCGTGCCCTTTCAAGAGCCAGGCCGTAAGCGAGAACCGATCCACCTGGGGCATCCGTACTGGTCCCTGCACTAACAGATCGTTCATGCAGGGAAGCCGCCATGGGCCAGTCCGGGGCTATGAGAATTACAAATCTGCATACCATGACCGCCGTGGCCAGTCCGGGGCTATGAGAATTACAAATCCTTGGTGTGCTTCCACCCGCTGCAGGACTCTCCCTATGAGGGCCCAGGGAGGGAAAACATACTGGAGACCTTCTGAAGGCCACTTCTGGACCAGTGCGTCCAGGCCTTCCGACATCCTTTTCTTTCCTGTGACTGAAAAATCGATTCCCTTTGGCCGATTCCCATTTTGCCATGAGGTCCATGATCGGAGTCCCGCAACGGGCTACCACCTGGCCAAACACCTCCTGAGCAAGTTCCCATTCTCCGTGATCTATCTTGCACCTGCTCAGGTAATCTGCCGTGACGTTGTCTACACTGGCCACGTGCTGTGCAGATAGAGCTATTAAATGGGCTTCTGCCCACTGCAAGAGGCTGTCCGCTTCCTCCTCCAAAGGAGGACTGTTCGTTCCTCCCTGACGGTTGATGTAGGCCACTGTCGTGACGTTGTCGGAGAGGACACAGACTGCTCTTCGTCAGACTAAGGACTCGAATGCTCTGAGCGCTAAGGCTATTGCCAGCATTTCCAGTCTGTTGATGGACCACTGGGCCTCCACCGCACTCCAGAGTCCCTGGGCAAACTGGCCCTCGCAATGAGCCCCCCAGCTGGCCAGACTTACATCCGTCGTCAACTGCACCCACAGCAAAGGCTCAAAGGGCATTCCGCATTCCAAGTTCTTTGGGCAGCACCACCACTGTAAGGTCCTCCTGGTCAGTTGGGGACAGAGTAACTTCATGGACAACGGTTGATGCTGATGGGACCATCGTCGCAGCAAAGCCCGTTGAAGCTGTCGCATATGTGCTCTGGCCCATGGTACCACCTCTATCGTTGCCGCCATGGTTCCCAGCACCTGTAGGTAATGCCAGGTCATAGGGTTCTGCCTGTCCAGAAACTGTGACACGAGGCTCCTCAGATCCATTAACCTCTGAGACAGCAGGAACACCTTTCCTCTTGTGGTGTTGAACCTTGCTCCGAGGTACTTAAGCTCCTGCGTGGGTACTAGCCTGCTCTTTGCTAGATTGATGATCCACCCCCAACTCCTCCAGGAATGCCACCACTCTGGCCCTCGCCTTGCGACTCTCTGCCTCTGATTTCGCCCGGATCAGCCAGTCGTCCAGGTAAGGATGTACTAAGATTCCCTCCTTTCGCAGAGCTGCGGCCACCACCACCACCATCGCCTAGGTAAAAGTCCGAGGGGCCGTTGCCAGGCCGAAGGGCAGAGCCTGAAACTGAAAATGTCCTCTTGGTACCACAAATCTCAGAAACTGCTGATGAGCCTTTCGAATGGGAATATGCAAATACGCTTTTGTCAGGTCTAAAGAAGTCAAGAACTCTCCCTGCCGTACGGCCACAATTACCGACTTCAGAGTTTCCATCCGAAAGTGTGGTACTCTGAGACATCGATTGATCTGTTTTAGGTCGAGTATTGGCCGAACGGCCCCTTCTTTCTTTGGTACTACAAAGTAAATTGAGTATCGACCGGACCCGCGTTGGTCTAAAGGAACCGGGACCAGTGCCCCGAGCAATAGTAGCCTTGAAAGAGAGTCTTCTACTGCTGCTCTCTTTGTTGGAGATCTGCAGGGAGACTGAACAAATGCTGGTCGGACTGGCTTTGCAAACTCGAGAGCATAACCCTCTCAGACCACTTCCAAAACCCATTGATCGGACATGACCTGGGTCCAGGCGGGAAGAAACTGCCTTAACCGACCTCCCACCAGCAGCAGCAGCCCCTCCCGGACCCCCGTTGTTTCACCGCGCTTTCCTAGGACCCGCGGAGGAGGAAGAGGCCCCAAAACCTCTTCCCGCTCCGCGAAACCCCCGGAAGCTTTGTCTTCTCGAGGGGAAACAGCCCCTGTGAAAGTGCGTCGACCTAGCCGGTCAAAACCTCCGGAAATCTCTTGGTTGGCTACGTGCGGGGGCCGGCGACCGGCCCTGTTTCGGTCTATCCTCCGGGAGTCTGCCCCCCTTAGTCTCGCCTAGCTCCTTTACTAACTTATCCAAGTCTTCTCCAAAGAGAAAAACTTTCCCTTAAAGGGGAGTCTACTCAGGTGCGCCTTTGAAGAGGAATCCGCCACCCAGTTGCGTAGCCACAAATATCGCCTAGCCGCCACCACCGAGGCCATATTCTTTGCTAGGCTCCTAAAGAGGTCATACTGACTATATGCCAGGTAGGCCGCTCTGGACTCCATCCTAGCCGCTTCTGTCTGTGCATTACCGGCCAGACCACCAGCTAACTGAAGTTGCTGAGACCACCTCAGACAGGATCTCGCCACCCAAGCCCCTGACACAGAAGCCTGTAAGGACAGGGCACTAACATCAAAGGCTTGTTTCAGCAACGCATCCAGTTTTCTATCCTGGGCATCCTTCAGAGCCACACTGCCCTCAACCGGGATAGTCGTCTTTTTTGTGACTGCCGACACAGCCGCATCCACTCTGGGAGACTTCAGCAATTCCTTGTCTAGCTCCGGCAAAGGATACAGACGAGCCATAGATTCTGGTTAGATTCTGATTGATTCCATTCCTCCTGAATCATCTGATGCACCACTCTGTGCACCGGAAAAACCTTCTGGGATTTCCTAATGGCTTGGATCAGTGGGTCTTCCAAGGCCTCCTTGTCCGCTGGCATGTCAGGAGTCATATTAAGCACTTTCAGTGACTCAGTAATCAATGCTGGGAGTTCCTACCGACGAAAAACTCGTACTATTCGGACTTGTTCCTCCTCTGGAATTTCTCCCTCCTTGAGTTCTTCTTCATCTTCCCCGAACTCCCTGTCCGAGGCCTCCCCTTCCAGAGTCTCCGATATAGGGGACGTGAGGCTCTCTTCATTCATCAGTCTAGTGCGCTTAGGAAGGATGCCTGCTTCCTGAGTCCTGGCCATCACCTGTCTGGAAGCTGTGCTTGCCTGCAACGCCGCAGACCCTCCTGTTCCCTGCTGGTGCATACAAAAATCTTTGTGCAGCAGGAGTACAAATTCACATGAGAAGTATCCCCAGGCTCCCCCTTCCCCAGAGGATGTGGAGGGGTGAGGTTGTGACAGCGAAGTTCAGGGCAGATCCATGGTTAAAGGTGGAGGTGAGGACTGCTCACCCCCCTTCTCCAGAAGGTCTCCTGGGAATCGGAGATTCGTTCTTGGGATAAACCCAATTGCATTTCTTGTTCCACAGAAGCAGCCTCTGCAGTGCACCCCGTGCAGATTCCTGTTTCTGACACCTTGCCCCGCCGGGTGCCGCAGACCAGGCACCGTGGCCTGCCGGACATGGTGCGGGGTACCTACTTCAACAGAAATCAATTAACTCAAATTAATTTAAATTAATTAATTAACCCAAATAAATGAGAGAGATTAAGGGAATTAATTCCAAGTAAACGTTATCTAAATTAGACTTAAATAAACTCCTTAAGCAAAATAAAAACAAATTATTTGCTGTTAGCCAAGAGTTCCCCCCTTTTGCACCAGGAAACGCAAGACTCCCGATTCCTGATCCTCTCCCCTTGTCTTAGAGCGCGAGCGAGGAAATCAGCCATCTCCTACCTTGTGCTGATTCCCATGTGTTAGGCTGCAGCCACGCGGCACTCTGTTCAGCGGCCGCGAGGCTTTGCTCGCACCGCCGCTCGCCGCTTCTCCTGCCTGCTTCCGCCGCGTGCCGCTTTTCCTGGGCGCTTCTCCGACAGCGCCTGAATCTCCGGTGCCCTTCGCGTCTCTGGATCTGCCTCCCAGCACTCAGTCACCAGGAGGGCTTCGGCACGAGACGGGACAGTCCGCAGGCAAGGGCCCTCGAGTGCCGGCTCTGCTCGCAAGGGGGGGGGGCCTTCTCGGCTTCTCTCCCCCGCACGGCAGCAGGCAAGTTTCCTCTTCTAGCGGCTCCGGGACGACCGGGATTGAACGGAGCTAGCCGAAATAAAAAAAATTTAAAATGAGTAAGCAAATTAAAATAAGTAATTACTAATTAAACTAAGTTCTAGACCTGGGAGCCCTTAAAACTAACTCCCTGCCTGCAGTCTCTCCTGTAAGCCTTCTGGCTTACTGGCACCCTCCAGCTGCTTGGAGGCTGAGTTTACTGGTGCCAGTGGGTGGTGCCAGTGGTACTTATACCAGAGCATCATCAAAACGATGATAGGCTCAGCCGCCAAGCTGCTGGAAGGGTTACACAACCCAGAAGAGAGGGACTGGACTGGAGAGACGATAAGGAATATAGTCTTAAAATGGGTCTGCACTTTAATGTTAAGACGACAAAGATTCTGACAACTGGCAAAATCTATGAGTTCATCATTGATAGAGAAGAAATTGAAGTAGCTGACAGCTTTAACTTACTTGGTTCACCAATCAATAAAGAAAGGATAAGCAGTCAAGAAATCCAATGACGTATTGCTCTTGGTAGAATGGCTATGAAGGACCTAGACAAGATTCTCAAGAGCAGAAATGTCTCTCTCCAAATAAAGATTTGACTTGTCCAGGCTATGGTATTTTCAATAACATATGGACGTGAAAAGTTGGACAGTGAAAAAGATAGACAGGAAGAAAATTGATGCCTTTGAATTATGGTGCTGGCGACGAATACTGTGTATACAATGGACTGCCCGAAAAACAAACCACTCAGTTCTAAAGGAGACCGAACTTAAGATTTCCTTAGAAGCTCAGATGACAAGACTTTGACTTTCATACTTTGGACACATCATATGAAGAGAGAGATCACTGGAGAAAGACATAATGCTTGGCAAGGTAGAAGGTCACCGTAAAAGAGGAAGGCTGGCAATGAGATGGATTGATACAATAACAACAGCTATGGATATCACTCTATCAACAATGAGCCACTTGGCTGAAGACCGAACAAAGTTTAGGTCAACTATCCAGAGGGTCACCAGGAGTCGACACTGACTTGATGGCACTCAAAAACACAACAACATGGATGTAATTTAAAATCTACTCCTTTTCCTTTCTGCTCATATAGCACCTTATGGTATGTCCCTCATTATTATTATTATTTTCTATTATGTATCTTCTAGTATATTTTATTATTTTATATGGTGACATTTTACTTACCAGATAATGTCCTTTCCTTGAGTCCTGCTAGACCAGTCCAGACCAGTGGGTTATGTTCCCCTACAACCAGATTGATCGAGACAAAGAACCAATGAAATGCCCAGGTTTCAATTACATCACTCCCATGCATCTATCTGCCTCAGCCACAAGAGGTCTCTTCAGTATCTGTCCCAACGCATATGGGATAACATGGCAAGCCTCGCACAACCTCAACGTGGGCAAGAGTGAGTAATCAACAGTAGAGAATTATGTAGAGGAAAGCAGAAAGAGAAGGCCGTCAGTAGAAGATTAACTTGCAGAACAAAGCATAGAAATTGTAGTGTACCTGAGGTCATTGCAGCAAAAAGAACAGAGCAAATAGAGTCCTATGGGCGGACCCTGGCCTGATCTAGCAGGAGTCAAGGAAAAGACATTATCTGGTAAGTAAATGTCACCTTCCATATCGTCCTGGTAGACCAGTCCAGACAAGTGGGGCATACACAGCTACAACTCCACTGGGCAGGAAGAAGATAAAGCAGCTTTCAAAACCTTAGAGCCAAAGGCCATTTCTGCCCGAGCATGGACATGCAAGCAGACATGCTTGACAATAGTGGAAAGTGATGCCCATGTTGCCTCCTGACAAATGTCAGCAGAGGCTACCAGGTTCCGCTCCGCCAATGAAGATATTTGCATTTGGGTAGAATGTGCACGCAAACCCTCTGGAACCAGCCAGTTCCGCCGCAGAAATGCCCTTAATCCATGTCCCAGTGTAGTCTCAGCCATCGCGTTACCTTTGCACAGGCCAGCAAACAGCAACAAAAAGATGGTCTGACTTATGAAAAGAATTCGTAATCTCCCAGTAATGGAGAAGCATCCTCCAGATAGCCACAAGGCAAAGATCCTTATCCTTCCCCTGACACTGCTCTTTAGAGAAGGAGGGCAGGCAAACCAACCAGTTCACCTGAAAGAGAATTCACCTCAGGCAAGAAGGCAGGCAGAGACTGAATGGAAAGAGCCTCTTCAGAAAAAGATAGGTAAAGATCTCGGCAAGACAGAGCCTGAAGCGCAGAAATCCACCTTGCGGAACAAATCGCAACCAAGAAGACAGTCTTGAGTGTCAAATTCTTCAGAGTAGTGCGCTTCAATGGTTCAAAGGGTTCTGACATCAAATACAGATCCCAGAAAGGGACCATAGACCAGAGGGGAGGACGCAGATACCAAAACCCCTGCAGAAAGGCCAACAGGGATGGCACCTTGGTCACCTCAGGAGCCAGCTGCCATGTGCCACACCATCGCCCAAAAAAGGCACCAGACCAGCACGTCTGCCGGATTGGTAGACTTCCTCCGGGCTCCGATCAAAGTGGAAGCCACCACTGGAGAATAGTTCTTATGCGCTAGCAATTGCAAGAAGGGTCCCCCAGGACGATCAGTCCCTGATGCAATACGCCCCGAGACAGAGGCAAACAAAGAGGTGGTGCTTGCAGAAGCTCCATCAGGTCTCAGAACCATGCTATCCCCAGTCTCTCTGGCACCACCAGAATAATCCTTCCCATGTGGTGCTCTATATGTTGAATTACTCCACAGATGACATTCCTTTCAAAAAGGCAACCAAAAGTAAAGACTGACAAATAAAAAGTTCTTTTACCTATAAACTTCCAGAAAAACAGCTCCCCAGAGCTTTTCCCTACTAATGAAAGTCCTAGAGTTCTTAATCTTAGTAAAGCAGGGTCGCAAGTGCCTATTGCTGCCGTGAAGCAACATGACTGTCCCGCCATGTTCGCCACATTGGGACTGGCACTTGTACCCATGCCACTCACAAAAAGACTCCCAAAAATAGGGATCCTCGTGGTGGTGACTGCACATATAGATTGCAATGGTTAGAACAGCGCTGGATTTACAATTTAAACGGTGAACCCTCACGAGCTGAATTTGGAGAACGATTGGATGAGTCTTGTTTAGGTTTGAACCAATAGGAGGGGGGCTTCCCTGAAGCCATGGGGAATTCCTTCTCTATGATTGGTGGTTCTATTGGGTGATGCAACTTGTTTGACAGTCAATAGAAAATCTTGCAGACACTCAAAAAAATAGCATTGTGGCTGTTGCTTATCCTTTTGGCGTTTGCGAGTGATCCTATATGCTGAGCTTCTGTAGATATCCCACTGCACTTGAAACAGAGCCAAGAGGGGGCTCGAAACATGCATGTCGTGCCACGAGGGAGTTTCCAGGATATTACGGTTTGAAGCAATGCCATCGATTGTGGGATTTTTTGCCAGATAAGTCTGTATTTCAGTTTTGGTTTTTAGAACCATATACGAATAAAATGGACATAACTGTCATTCGAGTGTGAGAAGATTCCTCTCCTGCCGGTTTGTCCGACATATGTATAAAACGTTTTTGAGTATTTCTGCATCTAGGGGTGATCTCTTGATTGTGCCACTTGTATCTGTGCGGCAAAGCTGCCAAAAAACTTCAGCGGCAATTCAAAACCTATTGGTCTCTATCATGAAGGAAAGGAGTTCTCCCAGGACCTCTAGCCACCCCACTGTCCACTCCTGAAGGGAAGAGACTGAAGGACCTCATAGCCCTAATTTTTTCTACTCGGACTACCAAAGAGAGACTCCAAAGTCACCCTTGACATGTGTCTCTCTGCTGGCACTCTCTGGTGAGCCTGCAACACCTAAACACAACTGTCCTTCGAAAATGTACCCCCAGGGGCCTTCCATCCTTATATGCCTCTATGCTCTACAGTATGCCAAGCATTATCTATTTACTCCTTGGGTTGCCACACAGCTTGAGAATTCGCGACAGCGGCCCCGAAACAGAAGGCCAAGAACTACCAGAAGAGACATTACTATTGTGAAATCAACTCTACATTTGAATAATAAAGTGATGCAGAACTTCTTGCCTACTATGAACCCTCCAGAAGGAGGAACCCACTGTCTACAGCAAACTCATCATTACCATCAAGGTATCTCTGTAAATCCAAAAGAAACCAGGACAAATGAGAAAGAAGACTGTCCCCTGAAATCTCAGCCCCCAGAGAGATCCAGGCAGAGATCCGGAGCTCTCCATCAGAACTCCACCTGATTACAACCAGGCAGAAGGATGCCTCCCTTTCAACAACAGGCAATGTTTTCGACATGGGAACAGTTGGCTGAAAAGCCCATCCCAATTGTGCCAATGCAACCTAGATATTAAAGAATAAATTTTTAAACAACCGGTCTCAAACTATGAGCCAACTTCAACAGAAAGAAGTCACAGATGTCAAAAACTCAAACAGCCCAATCTGACACCAATTAGAGAACATATAAGAGTGGAGACCTAACAAGAGCGGCCACTCTCATAAGCACGAAACGTAACAAAAACAAAGTAACCGTACCAACATAAACCAAAGTCAACAGGAATTCCAAGAGTTGGCAGTCGCAGATACTCACTCTACGAAGCTTATGGAGAGTAGTGTCCTGCAACGGACTCGAACAACAAGCAAAACCGCTGTCCCACATAGAACCCGCTTAAAGAGGTCGCATCAAGCACCCTTCTGAGAACTTGTCAGATGAGGAGGAACACCGAGCCTGGGAAAAAAAAACAGGCTTACCAGAGATACGCTTTTCCCAGCCCTCATGTCACCAAGTGAATACCCAATGCAAATTAGAACAGAATCTCACCCCTGCCACTAGCAACCCAAGAGGCTGAGCTCAAGTCAAGGTAGTGAATGAAAAGACAGCTTGCCAGGCATGCCTTTGGGTCAGCAACTGCCTCCGAAAGACCTCTGGACTCTGAGCTAAATGTCCTACTGACCTGTAAGGCAGCTTGTTGGATGAGAAACTGTTGACTTATCTATCAGCAAACAGCCTGCTAAAAATTAGACCACTGTACCCTCTGTCCAACAGGCCATCTCTGAGCCCAACAAGGAACCCAGGCCTACAAGATAACAGCTGCTATCAGACTTTGCATTGTTGTTTTTTTAAAGCTTAGAGACTGAGCCCATGCAGAAGGACCAGACCAGCCTATCCAGGCCACCCAAAGTTAAGAACCTACAGTTTAGTATTGACTGACAGATGCTTGAGTAGACATTAACCACCAAAATGCAAGCAAAGACAGACCGGACAGCCTAGAGCTGGTACATAAAGAAAGACAGACTTGAAACTAGAACCAAAACAGAATACAAAATAGCCCCAAACGAGACACTGTTCCTAAAGGGAGAACCACCCCCTAAAAAAGCCTGAATTTAAACCTTGAGCCATCTAAATATTGGGCATCACAAACTGAGCCCCTGAACCAAAACTGAGCTGAAAAGAGCCCAGACTGAAAGGTCTTGGCCCCGTGCAACACATCTCTGTGCATTTCTATATTGTCTAGATTAATGGAAAGAATTTTGCTTTGAAATTAAGGAACATTATTTTATTTTCAAAACATTTTCAGTCTGCAGCATCTACCATTCTGGGTTGATTATAAAGAAACCAATAACAGAGAGAAAACCTTTCAATCATTAAATATGTTGTGCCAACTTCAACTTTAAAACGTACAAGCATTCAGCCAAACTTTAAGAAACCTTTCTTTGATCCTTTGCTGTTGAATAGTGTGGCTCTGTTCCAGCTGCAGGATTTTCTCAACCCAAATTGTATTCTACACCAGCCTCAATACAGTTTCAGACCAGGTCATAATAGGGAGATGTTTATGGTCCTGTGCTGAACTTAATCTTGCTGGTGTAGCCTCTGGTTGTGGAGCTAATGTCTCAAATAAAACAAACCCTTGGTACCATCAACGGCTCTCATTTAAAAGGATGACTGCAGAATATCAAAATCATACATAGTACTAGCCCTGTACAAAGAAAAAGTCCAGGACTATAGCCAGAGCCGGTCTAAAACTAAAAAAAGTTCTTACCTCTCTCAACATATCCATGAGAGGTCTAACCCTACAAAGGAATTATTCAAAATACTCACAAATAATCAAAAATCGTTCACTCTCCCAACAGAATCTCCTTCGTCCGAAGACCTATCTTAATTTTTTCATGTCAAAAGTTATCAACTTATACAACACTCTAGGTTGCCCTCACCTTCCAACTGCTACTACTGTCAAAAATCCTTCTACAGTATTATTATTCTTCCCCAACTGGAATTGCATAGGTGGACGGCCTTTGATTTAGAAAGACTTTTTGCCCTGATTCATAGAACCACATCTTTAGCTGAGACCCTCCCATCTAAATTTAATTCATCCACATCCCTCCAATCCAGTCCAGACAAGCAGGCTGTGTCCGCCCACCAGCAGCTGGAGACTGAATATGCAATTTTTTTCAGTGACATCATCCCATAATCCCAGAGGACCTTGCCTCCTATCACCAGTAACTTCAGTCTCCAGCAGCTGGTTGGAAGACTTTCCTGAAGGGGTCTGTCTATGGTATTTAGTCACCCAGGTTTGGTTGTAGGAAGGAGACCAGCAGGACTGTGTTAAATTTGTATGGAGGTCAGCTGCATAAAGCAGCAGTGGAAAAAAACAAAACAAAACAGCGAACCAAGTGATCTTCACGGAGATACTTTGCTTCGGGGCTTCCGAGACTTGGTATGCACGCCGGAGCCCTTTGGTGGGTGGAAGCAGACCTCCGTGGAAACCCTGTGAGCCATTCGAAAGGGAGACTATGATAAAATGAGGAAAATAGTTAAGAAAAAACTAAAAGGAGCAGTTGCAAAGGTTAAAGACATCAAGCTTGGGTGTTGTTGAAAAATACTATCTTGGCAGCCCAGACCAGCTGTATTCCACGCTTTAAGAAAAGTGGAAGGAAGTCCAAAAAACTGCCAGCATGGTTTAAAGGTGAGGTCAGAGAGGCTGTTGTTGCCAAAAATTCATCTTTCAGGAAATAGAAAAAAGAGCCAAACGACGAAACCTGGAAACAGCACAAGCACTGGCAAATCAAATGCAAGGCATTGATAAAGCAGACAAAGGGAGAATTTGAGAAGCTTGCTTGCTGTGGAAGCAAAAACGCAAAATAAAGATTCTTTTAAAGTACATTCGTAGCAAAAAACCTGTGAGAGAGTCAGTTGGTCCATTAGATGATAGAGGAGTTAAAGGGGCACTAAGAGGCGACAAGGCGATAGCGGAGAGACTGAATGAATTCTTTGCTTCGGTCTTTACTGAGGAAGATGTAGGGATGTTACTCATGACTGAAGTGGTATTTAAAGGTGCGGAAGAATTGAAGGAAATATCGATACATCGGGAAGATGTATTACAACTATTAGATAAACTGAAGAGTAGCAAATCACCTGGGCCGGATGGTATACATCCAAGGAAGTTGAAAGAACTGAAATATGAGATTGCAGACCTGCTATTAGTAATCTGTGAACTATCATTAAAATCATCTCTAATACCTGAAGATTGGAGGATCGCTAATGTAACACCAATTTTTAAAAAGGGTTCTAGGGGTGATCCGGGAAACTACAGACCGGTGAGCCTCACGTCAGTACCGGGAAAAATGGTAGAAATCATCATAAAGAATAAAATTACTCAGCATGTAGATAGTCATGGCCTAATGGGAGACAGCCAACATGGCTTTAGACAAGGAAGATCTTGTCTTACTAATCTGTTATGTTTTTTTGAAAGTGTAAATAAACAGGTGGACAAAGGTGAGTCGGTTGATATAGTGTATCTGGACTTTCAGAAAGCCTTTGACAAGGTCCCTCATCAGAGACTTTTGGCAAAACTAAAGAGTCATGGGATAGGAGTCAGTGTACTATTGTGGATCAAGAACTGGTTAAAAGATAGAAAGCAGAGGGTTGGGCTAAATGGCCAATTTTCGCAATGGAGAAAGGGGAATAGTGGTACCCCAGGGATCTGTGCTGGGTCCGCTGCTTTTTGACATATTCATAAATGACCTGGAAAGTGGAATAACGAGTGAGGTTATCAAATTTGCAGATGACACAAAACTATTTAAAGTTGTTAAAACCCAAGAGGATTGTGGAAAACTGCAAGAGGATCTTGATAAATTAGAAGACGGCATCAAAATGGCAGATGAAATTTAATGTGGACAAGTGCAAAGTTATGCACCTAGGGAAGAACAACCCAAACTATGGTTACACAATGCAAGGTTCCACATTAGGAACCATCACCCAGGAAAAAGATTTAGGCGTCATTGTGGATAACATGTTAAAACCCTCAGCCCAGTGTGCAGCGGCAGCCAAGAGAGCAAATAGAATGCTAGGTATCATAACAAAAGGAATGGAAAATAAAACAAAAGATATTATAATGCCTCTATATCGTTCCATGGTGAGACCGCACCTTGAATATTGTGTGCAATTCTGGTCACAGTATCTTAAAAAGGATATAGAGTTATTAGAAAAGGTTCAGAGAAGAGCCACCAAAATGGTAAAGGGGATGGAAGGATACTCCTATGAAGAAAGGCTAAAAAGGTTAGGGCTCTTTAACCTGGAAAAGAGATGGCTGAGGGGAGATATGATAGAAGTCTATAAATTAATGAACGGAGTGGAACGGGTAAACGTAGATCGATTGTTTACATTATCAGAATATAGAAAGACTAGGGGACATGCAATGAAGCTACAGGGTAAACTATTTAAGACTAATAAAAGAAAATATTTTTTCACTCAACGTGTAATCAAACTCTGGAATTTGTTACCAGAGGATGTAGTAAAGGCTGATAGTGTAGCTGAGTTTAAAAAAGGTTTGGACAAGTTCCTGGAGGAAAGGTCCATAAACCATTATTAAGAAGGGACCCAGGATATCAATGCTTGACCCAGTAGAAGCATTGCGGAACCTGTGTCTTTTGGGGAAACTGCTAGGTACATATGACCTAGATTGGCCACTGTTGGAAACAGGATACTGGGCTTGATGGACCTTGGTCTGACCCAGTATGGCATATTTTATGTTCTTATGTGTCGACATCGGGGTTTCCCGATGGCACGGGCAGCAGTGTAAGTCTAAAAAAAAAAAAAAAAAGAAAAAAAAAAAAAAGAAGCTAAGCCTGCCTTGCCGTTCCAGACTACCGTGGTAAGTGTTCTAGGGGTATTTGCGGCACAGGGGATTGTTTCTTGTTCAGGGGGGATGCCGGGGTTGACATTGGTATGCACAGCATGTGGAGCAGGCCACAGGTCTCTCTCTTCCACAGGGTGCTGTTGGGCATGAGAAAAAGAAAGTCGCGAACTGGAAAGTAGCAGAGAAACCCTAATTTCCGTTCCGGGGGGATGATGGGAGCTTGCAGTCACGCCAGAGCGAGATGGTGAGTCGGTCTCCTCTTCCTCTTTCAGCAGGCAGTTTCCCATGCTGATTTGCCAGTGGCCATTTTGACCACGCAGTCCAGTCCTGTCACAGGTACAATTGCAGGGTGAGTTGCAGAGCCCCTGGCCTGTGGGAGCAGGACTGGAGGGGGTGGGGCGGCTCAGTGTTTTCTCCAGAGTTTGTCTTATTATTGCATAAGTCTTATGCAATGGAGAAGGCCAAGAAGAGTGGGGGCTCCTTTCCTATGGGAAAGGCTTCAGGGGCTAAACTCTCTCTTCCTGGGCATGTGGAACAATCCACAGGAAAGTGTTGCCGCCTGACTCAAGATGCAGAAGAATGCTGGGAAGAGGAAGACATCCCGGGAGATATAGAGGACCAAGGGGAGGGCCCCTCGGTCTCTGAGGAGGACCTGGAAGATATAGGGACTCGAAGAGATGGACACTGCCCCTGGAGAGGATCCAACTATTGTGAGAGTTTTTCAGAAAGAGGAGTTATTACCCCTTATCTCCCAGTCCTTGGTGGCACTGAACCTCCCATTCCACCTTACGCAGGAGGTCGTCCCTCTGGAGGACCCTCTGTTGCAGGGGTTGCGCATCCCACACAACTCATTTCCAGTCCACAGGGCCATCATGCAAATGGTCAAGGTGGAACGGGGAGTGCCGGAATTGGGACTGAGGGGAGGATGTGCGATGGCCTGTCTCTATCCATTCTTCTGGTGGAAAAGGAGTTGTTCCGGACACCTAAAGTGGATGCCTTGGTTAGGGCAGTGACCATGGAGACTACGATTCCAGTAGAGGGCGGTAGAGCCCTTAAGGATCCGCAGGACAGAAGGCTTGAGGCGCTCTTGTGGCAGGCATTCGAGGTAAATGCCTTGTCCCTGCATGCTTTTATCTGTGGAGCTTTCTTGGCTCGCGCATGCATGAGATGGGTTCAAGCCTTACCGGTGCTACTCCAAGATTCTAGTGCGGAGTCGGAGGTTTCCAAGCTGGGATCGGCCACAACATATCTATCTGATTTTTGTTATGATTTAGTCCGCTCCTCCTCTAAAGATATGGCATTGGTCGCTATGGCGCGTTGCGTCGTTTTCTTTGGCTGCGGAATTGGTCGGCAGATTGTTTCCTCCAAGATCAGGTTAAGTAAACTGCCCTTTAAAGGCAAGTTGCTGTTCATGGAGTTGCTAAATGAATTGGTTAAGGATCTGGGAGATTCTAAGGGAGGATGCCAGAGGATAGGCCTCGGGGTGGGCGGGGACAGTCAGGCCTGTCTCGGGGTGGAGTGTGGGACTTCCAATGCTTTCGCACAGCCCGCTATCCTCCCACTTAAAAAGGTCGGTTCCCTTTCAGGGGGCAGCCCTTTCGTGGCAGAGGGCTCACCCAGGGCTATTACACAGGAGCTCCAGGTGCCTCCAAAAAGCTGCAATGAAACGCGAGGGGCCCAGGAGTTAACAGAGGGCATTGGTGGACGCCTTCAACGTTTCTACTATTCTTGGGTTCAAATAACTTCAGATTAGTGAGTGTTGGAGATTATTTGCGAGGGCTACACTTTTGAGTTCCAGCACCAGCTGATAGATTGTTTCTTACTATCTCCCTGTTAGACGCAGACCAAAATTCAGGCAGTTCATGCAACGCTGCAGCTGTTGCTCATAATCGAGGCAGTGGTGCTGGTTCCCACCGAGTGTCAAGGGTTAGGTCGATACTTGACTTATTTTGTGGTGTCTAAAAAGGAAAGGTCGTATTGACTCATCCTCGATTTCAAGCACGTAAATACAATTTTGGGAGTTCCAAGGTTTCATATGGAAACATTTCGTTCAGTGATGGGGGCGGTGCAGAAGAGAGAGTTTCTCATGGCCCTAGACTTCACCAAAGCGTACTTGCATATTCCCATATGTCCCGACCATCAGCGCTTCCTCAGGTTTGCGATCTGGATGGGGCATTTTCAGTTTCAGAGATGCCTTTCGGTCTTGCGATGGCACCGAGAACGTTCACCAGTCATAATGGTGGCGGCGGGGTTGCTCTACAGAAGCAAGGCATGTTAGTTCACCCATATCTGGATGACTGGCTCATTCGGGCTAAGTCACGGGAAGAGAGTCCGTCGGTGACCAGAAAGGTCATAGTATTTCTCCAGAGTTTTGGGTGGGTGGTCAACTCTGCCAAGAGCAAGTTGATTCTATCCCAGCAATTGGTTTACCGGGGGGCTCGATTCGATACAGCGGCCAGCCTCATCTTCCTGATAGACGAGCACATCATGAAGATCCAGAGTCTCTTACGCCGCTTCCTGTGGATGTCGCAGCCTTCGGCGTGGCATTATCTACAGCTCCTGGGGCTGATAGCTTCTTCAATGGACCTTGTTCCCTGGTCCAGGATTCACATTAGGCCATTACAACGGTCGCTGCTCCCTGGGTGGTCACCTCAACTTCACCCCGTCTCGCAGGATTCAGTGCCCAAGGGAGACCAAAGTGGCTCTACAGTGGTGGCTGCAAACCAGCCACTTACAGGGGGGGGGGTACCATTGTAGCAAACAGATTGGGTAATGGTGACCACAGATGCTAATCTCAGTGACTGGGGGATGCATTGCCTGGGTCAGTTGGTGCAAGGAACGTGGTCGATGGAAGAAAGTTCTTGGTCCATCAATTGCCTGGAGATCAGAGAGGTTTGACTGGCGATTCAATAGAATGACGGAATTCTGGAAGTACGCATTGTAAGTGTGTTTTTGGACAATGCCTCAGCAGTAGCATACATTAACAGGCAGCGCGGCACGGGAAGTGCACTGCTAACAGCAGAAGTAGCACCACTCATTCAATGGGTGGAACTTCATCTCAGTACTTTGTTGGCAGCACATGTGGCAGGCAAGGACAACATACAAGAGGATTATCTTAGCCGGCATCACATAGTTGCGGCAGAATGGAGTCTGGCGGACTCAGTGTTTGCAGCGATCGTTTGACACTGAGGGTAGCAGGTCATGGACCTGTTGGCGACCACGGACAATGCCAAGATCAGACGCTTCTTCAGTTGGCACAGAGAGGATGTTGAGGGGGGGGGGGGATGGATACGGTAGCACAGCCCTGGCTGCAGGTCTCCTGTATGCCTTCCCCCTCTTTGGGCCTTAATCGGGCATCGCTTGGCATAGCGGGCATGTGGTGTTGGCAGTTCCCGATTGGTCCCGACACCCATGGTATGCCAACCTAATCCGGATGTTAGTGCATCGACCATGGCATCTCCCTCAAGATGGCAATCTGCTAGTCCAAGGGCCAATCAGAATGCCAAAGGTGAATCGATTCTCGCTTACGGCCTGGATCTTGAGCAGGCATGCTTGATGAAGTGATGATACACACCTAGGGTGACTGCTACTTCCTTGCCTTACATTCGAGTGTGGTGAGTGTTTAAGGATGGGTGCAATCATCAGTGCATCCATCGGGATTTGTGAGTGTTTAGCACCTCAGTGATTGATATTTTGCATTTCTGCAGGATGGTATGGATAAAGGACTTCTGTTGAATTCCCTTAAGTTGCAGGTGTTAGCCCTAGCCTGTTACCGGGGAAAGATTCAAGGTACCCTGTTGGCAGCCCATCTAGATGTTTCTAAGTTTCTGAGGGCCGTCAAGCAGGTCAGGCCGTTGCTCAGGGTGGTGGTACCGACTTGAGATTTGGATCTGGTTTTGTAAGGGTTAGTGGCTTCACCCTTTGAGCCCTTGAAGCTGGCTTCTTTGAAGGATCTTATTTTGAAAGTGGTCTTCTTGATGGCCATCTGCTCAGCACGACGCATCTCGGAGCTGCAGGCCTTGTCGTGTTGGGAGCCCTTCCTGCTGATATCTAAGTAGCGAGTGATGCTCTGAACTGTACCGTCCTTTCTTCCCAAGGTGATTTCACTATTCCATGTAAATCAACTGGTGATTCTTCTGGTGTTTTCTCAGATTGGTCAGGGGGGCAATAGTGGTCATCTTCACCTGTTGGATGTTCACAGGGCACTGCATGTTTATTTGAAGCATACTCGATCCTTCCGGAAGTCAGATAGTCTGTCTTGTTCAGAGGGGCACAGGCGAGGGGAGACCGCCTCTAAAGCATCCATCTCCCGCTGGATAAAGGAGACTTTTGCCTCAGTTTATTTACTTAAGTGCAGGGCAGTCCCCACAGGATTGCGAGCGCATTCCAAAAGGTCTTGGGCTGCCTCATGGGTGGAGGTCCGTTTGGTGCCCCCAGGGGACATCTATCACGTTGCGACGTGGTCCTCATTGCATACCTTTGTGAAACATTACCATCTGGATGTGCAAGCGGGTCAGGAAGCATGTTTTGGTGCGCAGGTATTGCAGGTAGAGCGTGCGGGTCCCTCCCATGGTTAAATACTGCTGCGGTACATCCCGCTTGTCTGGACTGGATTGGAGGGACGTGGACAAAGGGAAAATTAGAGCTTATCTGCTAATTTACTTTTGTGGAATCCCTCCAATCCAGTCCAGAACCTGCCCAGGTAGACTGTCTGTTTAGAACCATGAGCCGCCCGAGGTATGTCGGGGATGGAGAGGTTCTTAGCACTAGGGTAAAAGAACTAAGCCCTGCAGTTGAGAGGTCGGTGTTCCATCCTACTAGGAGTTTGTCAAGACAAAAAAAAAAAAGGATGACAGTAGTACTACGGAGGTTTTTAGATGAGGAGTAACAATATTGTTAAGTTGCTCCTTAACATTTATTGCTTTAGGGCCGTTCAGTTGAATATCGGCCATACAGTTCCTGCTGCTCTCCTGAGCTTCTTGGTTAGTGTAAAGTTCTTGGTAGAGTTCTTTCAGACTGCCTTGCCAGTGCGATAGTGGTGATAAGGAGGCAAGATCCGCTGGGATTATAGGGTGACGTCACTGAAAAGTTTTTTTATATTCAGTCACCAGCTGCTGGTAGGAAGACACAACTCGCTTGTCTGGATTGGATTAGAGATAAGCTCTAACGTTCCCTTCCATCACTTATTTGGAAACAAGCATTAGCCAAGCCAATCTTGAAAAAAGGTTTGAAAGATCCCCTTATGCCAGAGCATTACAGGCCAGTTTTGATCTTACCTTTTTCTAGCCAAAATCACAGAAAAGGAGAAATTAGACCTTACCTGCTTTCCTTGAGTTCTCTCCAGGCCCGTCCAGGAACTGTAGGGTAGTCAGCCCCCTCCAGCAGCTAACACCTTATCTAGCTCCCTCTATAGCCTCTATCTCAGTCTTCTATTGACAAAGCAGCGCACACTGAGTAACTAAGAAAAAACCCGCTAAAACATGAACAAAAAAACCCAAACCTTCACTCTCCAAGACTACAAGGAGCCCCGCGCCCCTGCCTTTCTTTCTTGTTCTTTTTTTTAATTCTCAGAACGGCCCCTTCTCCCACTACACCTTAGGAAGGAAGAGCAGGAGAGCAAAGCCGTGTCGATGAACTGGATGCCAGCCTTCAAACACACTCATGCCATGGACTCAAGGTAGATTTTAAAACTCTCGAGAACCACCGTCACACCTTCTGCAGCCTAACACCCACAGAAACCATCCTGCTGAATCGAGCAAATGGACAGGGTGAGCCCTGGACTGGCCTGGAGAGAACTCAAGGAAAGACAATTAGCAGGTAAGGTCTAATTTCTCCTTCCTCCTCGTCTCTCCAGGCTAGTCCAGGAACTGTAGGGAAGTACCAGAGCAGTACCTAAACTCGGGTGGGACCCGCAAGACCGGCCCCGATAGCAGAGGCACCAACATTTGCATCCCCTCTAGCCTGCACATCTAGCCGATAATGCCTTGAAAAAGTATGGAGGGATGACCAAGTTGCTGCCCAGCAGATGTCCACCGGAGGAATCAAAGCATGCTCCACCCAGGAAGTCGCTTGTCCCCGAGTAGAGTGAGCCCTCAGACCCACAGGTGGAGACTTCCCCGGCGCAGCATATGCCGCTCCAATAGCCTGCTTCACCCACCGGGCAATTGAGGCTTTGGAAGCTGCTTCCCCTTTACGGGGTGCACCAAATAAAACAAACAGCCGGTCCATCTTACGAAAAGCTTCGTCCTTGTAAGGTACCTCCGAATTACCCTTCTGAGATCCAGCCGCCGAAGCCTACGATCCGTTCCTTCCCCTCCAAGATTCGGAAAGGTTGGCAGCGAAATCGGCTGATTCACATGAAAGCGCGATACCACCTTCGGAAGAAAAGACGGCACCGGACGCAATACCACCTTGTCTGCCGAAAATTGAATAAAGAGTTCCCTACACGAGAGCGCTTGTAAATAGGAAATCCGCCTTGCCGAACATAATGCCACCAGGAAAACTGTCTTCCAGGAGAGATCTCTCAAAGTCACCCCCACCGCGGGCTCAAAGGGAGGTCCCACTAGTGCCTCTAGGACCAAATTCAGATCCCAGGGAGGCACCACTGGCCTAAAGGGCGGCCACACATTTTTAATCGCCTGCAGAAAATGAATTACATCTGTAAGCGCTGCCAACGAGCATCCCAGCACTCACCTCCTGTAATATGCTAGCGCCGCCATTTGCACCTTCAGAGAACTCAGGGCTAGCCCTTTCTCTATGCCTCCCTGAAGAAAAAGCAATACATCTGGCAGGGTACAGCCGGATGGCTTAACTTCCCTTTCCGCACACCAACCTTCAAATATGCGCCAAATACGGATATAAAGATGTGGAATGCATTTGGATCTCAACAAGGTAGTGATGACTGCCGCCAAGTACCCACAGCATCGCAAACGCTCCCTCTCAAGAGTCAAGCCGTAAGTGAGAACCGATCCACCTGTGGCATCAATACTGGACCCCGATTCAACAAATTGAGCCGACTGGGCAGTTTCCACGGCTGATCCACCAGCAGACGCACTAGATCGGCATACCATGGCCTTCGTGGCCAATCCGGCGCTATGAGAATCACCTGCCCGTCGTGAGCTGCTATCCTCAGCAGGAGTCGACCGATCATCAGCCATGGTGGGAACACATAGAGCAGTCCATCCCTGGGCCAAGGCTGTGCCAGAGCATTGAGCCCCTCCAACATGTGCTCTCTGCGCCTGCTGAAAAACTGTGCGGCCTTGGCAATGGAAAGAGTGGCCATCAGATCCATGATCGGCTGCCCCCACTGAACCGTAATCTCGTGAAACACAGCTGTGTTTAGCTCCCACTCTCCTGGATTCAAGGCATGCCGACTGAGGTAGTCGGCCTGCCCATTGTCCTTTCCTGCTACATGCACTTCTGACAAGGCTTTCAGATGGATCTCCACCCATTGCAGCAGCAATTGACTCTCTTCCGCCAAGGTAGCACTGCCCGTGCCCCTCTGCCGGTTGATATAGGACACAGTTACCGCATTGTCTGAGAAAACACGTACGGCTTCCCCCCATACTAGGCCCTCGAAATGTTGTAGCACCAATCTCACTGCCCTCATCTCTAGGTGATTGAGCGACCACTCGGCTTCCTCCGCTGACCATCGCCCCTGCGTCACCTGGGACAGACAGTGCGTCCCCCAGCCAGAGAGACTCGCATCTGTGGTGACCAAAATCCAATTCGGCTGCTCCAACGGCATGCCTGCTTGAAGGTGACCGGGATCCAGCCACCATTCCAAGCTGGATCTTAACCCTTCTGGACACACTAGCCTCTGCGACAAGAGATGCCTTTGCGGCGACCACCGCGAGAGCAGTGCCCTCTGAAACGGACACATATAGGCCCGGGCCCGGGCCCAGGCCCAAGGCCGCAGCCACTGAACCTAGCAGCTGCATGTATCGCCACGCCGTTGGTGCTTTCATGTGCAAAAACGTCTGAACCTGCCCGAGAATCTTTCACACTCTGATCTCTGGAAGCGAAATCATACCGGCCTCCATATCGAACAAAGCTCCAAGATACACCAAACTTTGCATTGGTCGCAGCTGGCTCTTGGCCTGGTTGACAACCCAACGGAGCTGCCCCAAGAACTCCACAATTTGCTTGGTAGCCCTGACCGACTCCGCCTCAGACTGTGCGCGAACCAACCAATCGTCCAGATAGGGATGTACCAAAATCCCTTCCTGCCTTAATGCTGCCGCGACTACCACCATCACCTTTGTGAATGTTCACGGCGCTGTGGCCAGCCCGAATGGCATTGCTCTGAACTAAAAATGTCCTATAGGGACAGCGAAGCGTAGGAACCTCTGATGTTCCGGTCTGATGGGAATATGTAGATAAGCCTCTGTGAGATTTATAGCCGAAGACACCTCGCCTGGCCGTACCACCATAATCACTGATCATAGTGTTTCCATTTGGAAATGTGGCACCCTTAAGCTGCCGTTCACGTGCTTGAGATCGAGAATGGGCCTGAAGGAACCTTCCTTTTTTGGCACCACAAAATAAACGGAGTATCGCCCTAACCCGCACTGGTCTCGGGCACCGGAACCACTGCCTGAAGGCGCAGTAAACGCTGAAGCGTATCGCGCACTGCTTCCCTCTTCGTCAGTGCCTTGCATGGAGACGCAATGAATACTTTGGCCAGTGGTCTGAAGAACTCCAGTGCGTACCCTTCGCGGATGATCTCCAACACTCACTGGTCCGTTGTTATTGCGGCTCAGGCGGAGTAGAATTGTTGTAAACGTCCCCCTATTGGCAACTCCGGCTGGGCCTTCCTGACTTCATTGTGGTTTCTTGGGCGGGGTCTGCTGGGAAGTGAAATAACCCCAGCCAAACCCCCGAGCCCTGTGAAAGGACTGCCCTCTGGCCACGAAGCGACCCCGCTGGTATGGACCATATTGAGGCGACCGAAACTTGTGGAAATCTCTCATTAGCCCTCTTTGCAGTCCTCCTGGCCTCGGATGGTCCTTCGGCAGCCGACCTCCTTTAGAATCACCCAAATCTTTTACAATCTTCTCCAACGCCTCCCCAAATAGCAGTTTGCCCTTATAGGGAAGCTTACTAAGGCGAGCCTTAGAGAATGCGTCTGCCGCCCAGTTCCTCACCCAGAGAAACCGCCTGTCTGCAACTAAGGACGCCATAGACTTTGAGGCTATACTCACTAGTTGTAGTGATGTTCCTGATGTTGTAGTGGGAGATCATTTTGCATCCAGTGACCACCAGATGGTGTGGTTCAGTATTAGGACTAGGGCTGTTAGAATCCATTCCAAGGTGAAGATCTTAGACTTTAGGAAGACTAACTTTGCGAAGATGGGCCAATACCTCAGGGAGTCGTTAGTGGGATGGGAACAGCTGGGGGATGTAGAAAAACAGTGGGCAAAACTGAAAGGGGGTATTTTAAAGGCAACCAACCTTTTTGTTAAAATGGTAAATAAAGGCAAAAGGAAAAGGAGACCGCTATGGTTTTCGAAGGAAGTAGCTGAAAAAGTGAAGAAAAAGAGGGAGGCCTTCATGAAATACAAGAGATCACAGAGAGAGGAAGACAGGCATCTGTATTTGGAAAAACTTAGAGAAGCTAGCAAAGTAGTCAAGAAGGCAAAGATTCAAAAGGAGGAGGAAATAGCCAATGCAATAAAATGGGGGGATAAGACATTTTTCAGATATATTAGTGAGAAGAGGAAGGGCAAAAGTGGTATTGTCAGACTCAAGGGTGCAGGGGGGAATATGTAGAAGCTGATAAGGATAAAGCGGAATTGCTTAACAAATATTTTTGTTCTGTGTTCACAGATGAAGAACCAGGAGCAGGACCTCAGAAAACACCCACAAATAAGAACAGAAGCGAGGGACATCTTGAACAATTTTCAGAAGACTGTGTTCGTGAGAAACTAGCTCAACTTAAAGTAGACAAAGCGATGGGACCGGATGGGATACACCCTAGAATACTGAGGGAACTTGGGGACGTTCTAGCAACTCCACTGACTGACCTATTCAATGCCTCGTTGGAGTCGGGAGTGGTGCCAAAGGACTGGAGAGAGGCTCATGTGGTGCCTTTACACAAAAGCGGAAGTAAGGATGTGGTTGAAAACTACAGGCCGATTAGTTTAACTTCGGTGGTGAGTAAATTATTGGAAACGCTGCTGAAAGAGAAAATAGTGAGGTTTCTGGAGTCCGGCGGATTACAGGATCCGAGGCAGCATGGATTCACCAGAGGCAGGTCTTGTCAGACAAATCTGATCGATTTCTTTGACTGGGTGACCAGGGAGTTGGACCGAGGGAGAGCTCTAGATGTGGTGTATTTAGATTTCAGTAAAGCCTTTGACACTGTTCCTCACAGGCGACTTATAAACAAACTGAGCACCCTAGGGATGGACCCTAAAGTTACTGCTTGGGTTAGAAATTGGTTGGGTGGGAGGCGACAAAGAGTACAAGTAAATGGAGCTCACTCTGAGGAGAAGGATGTTACCAGTGGTGTGCCCCAGGGATCTGTCCTTGGTCCGATTCTTTTTAACATCTTCGTTAGTGATATAGCGGAAGGGCTGTCGGGTAAGGTTTGCCTCTTTGCGGATGATACCAAAATCTGCAATAGAGTAGACACCCAGGAAGGTGTAGATAACATGAGGAGGGATCTAGCTAAGCTTGAAGAATGGTCTAGAATTTGGCAGCTGGGATTTAATGTTAAAAAATGTAAGGTCATGCATTTGGGCTGCAGCAATCCAAGGGAGCAATACAGTATAGGAGGTGAAGTACTTTTGTCCACTAAAGAAGAGCGGGACCTAGGCGTGGTTGTGTCTGATGATCTTAAAGTAGCTAAACAGGTAGAAAAGGCGACGGCAAAAGCTAGAAGGATGCTTGGGTGCATACGGAGAGGAATGGCTAGCAGAAAAAAGGAGGTGATAATGCCTCTGTATAAGTCTTTGGTGCGACCTCATTTGGAGTATGGTGTGCAATTCTGGAGACCGCACCTTCAAAAGGATGTGAACAGGATGGAGTCGGTGCAGAGGGTTGCTACTAAAATGATTAATGGGCTTCATTATAAAGCATATGAGGACAGACTTAAGGATCTTAATATGTATACCTTAGAGGAAAGGCGGGATAGAGGTGATATGATTGAGATGTTTAAATACCTCCGTGGCATAAATGTTCAGGGAGAGAGCCTCTTTCAATTGAAAGCAAGTTCTGCGACGAGGGGACATGGGATGAGGGTGAAGGGAGATAGATTCAGGAGTGATATGCGGAAATATTTCTTTACAGAAAGAGTAGTGGATCCGTGGAATAGTCTCCCAGTGGAGGTGGTAGAGATGAGGACAGTAACTGAATTCAAAAAAGCATGGGACCAACACAGAGGATCTCTAAAGGTAGAAAGTGGACTGTTGTAGTTGTTGTTATGGAAGGACAGACTAGATGGGCCTTGTGGTCTTTTTCTGTCATCATGTTTCTATGTTTCTATGTAAATCATAAAAGGCATCGGCCAAGTACACGGCTGCAGATTCCAAGTTGGCCCCCTCCGTAGGAGCGCTCTCCTCCACCTTGGAGGAACTCTCTCCCTGGAGCCAACGAATGGAGGCCCTGGAGACATAGGCCCCACAAACAGAGGCCTGCAGAGCTAGGGCACTCGAGTCAAATGCTTGCTTGAGTATAGACTCCAACGTCCGATCCTGAAGATCTTTAAGGGCCACGTTCCCTTCCACCGGAATAGTAGTCTTCTTGGTCACTGCCGAAACCAATGCATCCGCCAATAGTTCCTTCTCCTCTTGCGGAACTGGGTACAGGCGGCATTGAACAATTATCTCTTAGGGTCGCCTCCGGGCACTCCCATTCCGATTCTATCATCTGTTTAATTACTCTTTGCACTGGAAAACACTTCTGCTCTGTTTTAAAACCCTGCAGCAGAGGGTCCTCAAGCGGTTCTTCCTGAACCACCGGCTGCGCTATATTCAGAACAGCTAGGGAGTGAGCAATGAGAGCCCCTAGCTCCTCTCTGCGAAACACTCTGAAGATGTTAGGATCCTCCCCTAGAGCAATCTCACCTTCCTCCAACTCCCCGGCCCACGGGTCTAGCCGCGAATCAGAGAGGTTCTCCCCTTCTTCTGCCTCCCGGGGCCCCTGGACCTGCTGCACTAATCAATCTGTGCCAGCCTCCATTCCACCACCCCGCTGGGAAGGCCCTTCCCTGGGGTCTTCCCCCAAGCCCATCTCCGCTACCGAGAGAGCTGACAACTTGGAATGAGGACCCAAATCCTATGCCTGCTTCCTTTTCAAACAATATGCCTTGTTGTAATAACAAGATAAAATCTGCCGAAAACATGGCTCCAACCCTTCCTGGAGCCCTACCAACAAAGGCTGAGATGCCTGCCCTGCCGCCACAGGCTTCCTCGCCTTAGATTTGCCTTTTCCTGCAGCGCAGGAGAAATGGCTACTCCCTGCAAGATGGCCACCATTCCCGCCTTCTCTGAAGAAAGCAGCGGCTTTACTCCCGCATTTTCCACCGGCACCAACTTTTCCCCCATCACACTGGTGAAAATGCGCTTGAGCCTGCTCCCCTGACAATAACATGTGCGGCAAAGACCCAGTCCTGATAATCCCCAGCTACTCCCATACTGCGCGAAACACCACCGCTACCGGCAGCATGCACCTCACCATGCGGAAACTCACCCAGAACTACCCTGCAGGCCGCAACCCCCCCCGGAGCGAATCAACCCGACGAAAAAACAACCGCTCCACCGATCGTGGTCCCCGAACCTCCTACCTAAACAATGTGCTCTTGAGTCTTTGAAGCCGGCTCCGATTGCGCCACTCTCCCACCACTAGTGGGAACTGAATCTCGGCACAGGAGTGATCTGGGGCTCCCAGGCACGTCCTCCTCCAGGCAGTGTTCGTTGCTCAGCAACCCAGACGAGACAGGCTCTGCCTCTGCTCCCCTTTCTTATTTGTCCGGGAAGACACTCCGGACCCAATTTTGTCTTGCAATCAATGGACTTACTGCCCCGCTACAGCAACCCATGACCTCCTTAACCTTATACTTTTTTTTTTTCTCTTTTCCCGACTCCGTCCTAACCAGGGAGCTTAGCCTAAAACAATCCTTCTCAGCTGCTGAGGACTGAAAGACTGAGTTAGAGGCTCTAGAGGGAGCTAGATAAGGTGTTAGCAAAACTCTGTGTAATTCAGTCCTCAGCTGCTGGAGGGGGCTGACTACCCTACAGTTCCTGGACTGGCCTGGAGAGACGAGGAGGAAATCAGTATTTTACAATTAAAGGATTAAATTAACAAGACAAATATTCTCCATCCCCTTCAATCAAGTTTTAGACCTCTACACAGTACCAAAACATGTCTTACCAACCTGATAAGCGAAATCTATAAGTTTTCAGATGTAGGCAAGACTGCTCTCATGCCACCCTGAGTGTGCCCGATCTCCTCTGAGCTCAGAAGCTAAGCAGGGTCGGCTTGGTTAGTACTTGGATGGGAGGCCAGGCTGAAATATCAGCTGATGTAGGCTTACTGGCAATGTACTTCCCGTCACACCGTGCCAAGAAAACCCAGGGGATAGTCACAACTTGGGACAATTATCCACAAGGCTGTCAGAGGTCAAAAATGACTCAATGACACTTAACAAGGCTGCCCTCATTGTTTAACTAGGTCTGCAGCCTTCAATATTGTTAATCATGACTATCTCCTGAATCGCTTAGCTAACAATGGAATAGAAAGAAAGGTTCTTGCATGGTTCAAATCTGTTCTAGCCAAACAAACTTTTGCAGTGACAATAAATTTCCTCACTTCCCCAGTACATGTGTTAACACATGGTGTCCTCCAAGGCTTGTACTCTCTCCCATTTTATTTAATCTCTTTCTTAGCCCCTTTGTGCTGTTAGTCCAATCACTAGGTATAACCAATGTACTTCTTCTCTGAGGACATTCAACCGATAACATATAAAGACCAAAGAGCACCCAATATGCTCATGCTAAATACCTGTCTTGCAGCAATCTCTTCATGAAAAATAACCTTCTCAAATTTAATCCTTCAAAGTTCAAGGCACTGTAGGTAACAGGGAATCTAATTCCACTACTGACAGCCTCCAGTCTTCTGGGTCATTATCTACCTTTGGTCTCTGCTATGAAGATACCAGACTGAATTATTGATTCCAAAGTGTCTTTTGATCTACAGATAGATACAATAGTCAAATCCTCCTTCATTATGCTCAGAACAAAACATGCTATTGGGCCACACTTACAAAACAACTCATTTGATACTGGTCTTTGCTTTGGTCATTAGCTGCCTAGATTATTCTAATTCTCTTTGCAATGGGTTACTAGCTTTCATTACTCAAAATGCTTGCAACGTATACAAAACACCACCATCAAACTTGCCACATTCTCCCATAAATTTGACTATATCTCTCCTTTATTAAAAGAGCACCACCGGCTCTCAATCTCTTATAGAATTAAGTTCAAAGTCTTGTTACTAGCACACAAGACCTTCTATATGGGACTCCCCATATCTCAAATACATTAATTCCTTATACACCTTCCAGAATTTTATGTTCCCAGACACAAACTCCCTTTTGTCCTTCCATCAAAACAGTCTGCCCATCTTGAATCTACTAGAAAAATCAGCTTTTTTTTTTCTTTTTAGCCCCAGACCTCTGGAACTTCCTATCACAACACATAAGGTCTTCCCTAAAAAAAAAATTAAAAAGGTATTAATCATACTTCTTTGAACTAGCCTTCAACAATCCCTAACTGTCTGTATCCTAGCAAAGTTGAGTCAAGAATAGTCTTGCTGCAAACCTACGCTGCTCTCACTTTTCCTTATACAATTATTCCTACTGATTTTCATCTTTCATTTAATTTATTCTCTTCCACTTGATTGTTTTGTAATCTGCTTTGATGCATAAACGCGAAGGGCGGTATAGCAAGTCAAACTAAACGGCTGCTCCTCAATTCATCAGCAGCTTCCAACAATGCCAACCATGCAATTATGCCGAGTTAGGTTGCCGAGACTGATGTTGCACCTGCAGTTTTGCAGCGGTTTACTTCTCTGTACTCAGCAGATTGGAAGATGGTGCTTCCTGTTCATCTTGAACACCAGTATTGCAGGTGGAAGGGGGATCCCTCAGAACTCTGTCCTTTCAGCTTTCATGTTTAACATTTATCTACTGTGTAATATATTAAGCTGCAAGTTATCTACTGTGCAATATATTAAGTTCCATGGGAGCTGGCTTTCAACTATATGCCAATATCATTATTTTACCTCCTGTTCCGCTTCAAATGATTTTGTCTCTAAACTCTGGTTGAGTTTCTAAGGTGAAATTAGACCTTAACCTGCTAAGTTTCTTTTCTAGAGTCCCTCCAATCCAGTCCAGACATATGGGTTATACTCTATCACCAGCAGATTGAGACTGAGAACCATTAATAACATAAGAAATGCCATACTGGGTCGGACCAAGGTCCATCAAGTCCAGTATCCTGTTTCCAACCGTGGCCACTCCAGGTCACAAGTACCTGACTGGTTCCCAAAAAGATACACAGGTTCTATAATGCTTGTCCCAGGGTAAGTAGTGGATTTCCCAGGTCCTCTTTTTTTGGAAACTGTATTTTATTAAGCATGTGATGGACAGGGTTACAGCCAGTATCATCAACAGGTACTAGTCAAACCCTTCAGCCCCACCGCCTTCTCCCTCACTCCCCCCCTGCGACCATCTACCCTTCCCTAGCAACGTACTCCGAACCCCCCGCCACAATCACTTACAAACTGTAAACCCCGGTCATAACATCAGAATCATAAACCTCAAACACCAGAGAACATAAAATAAAACGCAAATTGTAAAACATTGAAAACAGCAAAAACATTAAAGACTCTACAGACAGTGTGCTGTGCGCCGAAGCACCCCCCCCCCCCCCCGGTTATTCAGAACCCTGTGGACCCCCTCTACTCTGCTCACTCAAGTACGGATCCCATATCTTATGGAATTCCCACTCCCTGCCCCGCAAGCGATATGTCAGCCGGTCAAACTGGACCGCTTCCTCAATCTTCTGGTACCAATCCTCCAAAGTTGGACCCCCCCCGTCCTCCATCTCCATGGTATCGCTACTCGTACTGCCAACTTAAGCTTCTCCCCCAGCCTCCTCTCCCACCTCCCCACTCCCTCCCTCTCACTTCCCCCCAGCACCCAGTCCCGCGGCCCGCTCTCTCCCCACCCTCTTCCCTCCCTCCCTTCCCCTGCCCCTCCTTCCACCCCCTTTTGCACCCCCCTTCAAAAACGCTGAATGACCCTGCAACCCCACCACATGTGCAAGAAATCCCCTCTTTCCCCACACCCCCGCCAGCACCTCTCCGCCCCCTGCTCCCCTACCCACACTAATCTGCTCGGGGTAATATACGCCCCATGGACTATTTGCAGTTGTGTTTGTCTCCAGGAAGTGACCGCTGTGGTCTTATAAATAGCCGCATAAATCTTCTGCCACTCATCCCACTCTGCCCCCACCCATTTGTGCCACCTTTCCCTATGGCCCAGCACCTCCCTATCCTCCGCCTCACTCAACATTACCCTGTATATCTTAGAAATGATCCCCTGATCTTTCTTCCCCTGGAATACCGCTACTTTCATCGACGTGCTGGGCCGAGTAATCCATCTCCGATTCTCCCCCGTGCTAATAAAATGCCTAATTTGAAAATACTGATAAAAGGGTATCTTTTTCTGTGTTCTCAACTCCAATTCACCATGAGAGCACACCACCCTGTGCTTCATAAAATCCCCTAACCTTTCTAACCTCCCCTGAAGCAAGTCCGCTCCCTCAAAGGGGAAGATATCACTCACCCTGGTCCACTCCGCCACCGGACTAGGGAACCATCCCCTGCCCTCCCCCTGCTGGGAAAGACTCCACATAGCCCTCAGAAATGGGTGCTCTCTCCCCATTCCCCCTTTACTCCTGGCCCCCCTGTCCCCCAACCACTGAGTCATTGACACGGCCCCCATTAGCGTCCGTTCTAAATTGACCCAAGCCGCTTCTCCTCCCCTGCGATAATGATCCCTCCACGCCCAAAGAATACACGTCTGGTGGTACCACCACAGGGAGGGCAGTCGCACCCCCCCCCCCCATATCCTTTGCCAACCGAAGTTGGCTCACTTTAATCTTGGCCTTCCTCCCTCCCCAGATAAATCTCCACAGCTTCACCTCCCATCTCCAAAATACCCTACCCGGAATCCGGACAGGCAATTGAGCAAAAATAAACAAAAACTTTGGCAACACACTCATCTTAATGGCCTCTATCCGGCCCACCCAGCTTAGCTGCAGGGCCTTCCAACTTTCCAGTAGGGAGCTGACCTGCTCCCCTAACCCCCTGTAATTAAGCTCATATAACCTCCCGGGATCCTCTGAAATCCGTACCCCCAAGTACTTAAGACTCCCTGCAGCCCACCTAAATGGAAAGTTCACCAACTCCTCCCTCTTGACCCCACCTAATGCCATAGCCTCCGTCTTGTCCAGGTTCACCTTGAAACCTGACACCCCTGCGAAACTCTCCAGCGCCTCCACCAACACCGGGAGGGAGTTTGCCGGATCCGTCATAAATACCAGCGTATCATCAGCATATAACAATATCTTATGCTCCCCCTGCCCAATCTGGACCGGCTTTATATCCGTCCTTGCCCGTATATGAACGGCCAACGCCTCAATCACTATCGTAAACAGTAGGGGGGAAAGAGGGCACCCCTGCCTCGTTCCCCTCTGCAGCGCAAACCACTCCGAGCACTGCCCATTCACCAGTATCCTGGCCACCGGGTGCCTATAAAGGGCTCTGACCCCTTGGACAAAACTCTCCCCCAACCCCATCTTAGCCATCATAGCAAACAAAAACTCCCACTCCACCCTATCAAAAGCCTTCTCGGCATCCAAAGCAACACATACCACTGGGATCCTCGCCTCTCTCACATAGTGGAGAAGCCCCACCGCCCATCTAACATTATCCGTTATGACTCGCCCCTTTATGAAACCGGTCTGGTCCGGTTGTATCAAGTCTGGTAAGATCCCCTCCAACCTGCTAGCCATCACCTTCGCATATAACTTCGCATCGCAGTTAATCAGCGCAATGGGTCTATAGTTCTCACACTTCTCCGGGGCTCTACCCTCCTTAGGAAGGACCACATTTGCCTGTGACATAGTCCCCGGCAGTGCCCCCCCCCCCCCCGCATGACTCCAGTGAACAATCTAGCTAGAAACGGCGCCACCTCCGCTCTCATAACATGAAAAAATTCCGCCGGATACCCGTCCACCCCTGGCGCTTTTCCCTTTGGGAGTCTCCGAATTTCCCTCAGGACCTCCCCCTCCTCTATAGGTCGCCCAAGCCATTCCGCCTGCTCCATACTCACCCTCAGTACACTCAACCCTTCTAAATACTCCGCAATCTTCTCCTGGCCGGCACCTTTCTGACCCGTATACAACTTCTCATAGAACTGCCGAAACGCCCTACATATCCCGACTGTCCGCCACCCTCTCCCCTCCCTCGTTCCTAACCTCCGCCACAATTTTGCTTTCCCGCCTGCGCTTAAGCTGTCTCGCGAGCAACTTCCCCGCCCTGTTCCCTCCCTCCATGAAATTCCTTTTGGACGCCCGCATCAACTTATCCAACTCCTCCAAATCCAGCCCATTGACTCGCGCCCTGAGCTTCGCTGCCCGTAATCGCGCAGCCTTGGAGCCCATCCTACTATGTTCCCCCTGTGCTTCCTCCAGCTCCCTCATCAGCTGACGTCTATGCTCCCCCCGCTCTCGCTTGCGCTGACTCCCCAGCTGCATCATAATCCCCCGCATGTATGCCTTCCCACTGTCCCACACAATAGCCTCCGACACCTCCCCGTTATCGTTCCACTCCAAAAACTCTTTCCAAGCCTTCTTAAGCTGCACTCTCCCCGCCTCCGACTCAATCAACGCTATATTCCCCCTCCACACTCCCTTCTGCCCCTCTACCTCTCCCCCTCCGGGCCTCCATTCCGCTGTAACCATCCCATGATCCAAGATCAGCACGGGGAGTAATTGTACATTCACCAGTGCGCCCAGCTGACCCCTCCTCCCTAGTAGCATATCAATCCTCGAATAACTCCCCAGTCTGGGCGTATAAGACGTGTTTCCCCTCACTCCGGGGTTCTCCCACCTCCAAATATCCACCAACCCAAAAGCATCCAAACACTTCCTCAGCTCCCTCCCCTCTCGCCAATGCCTATCCCTCTGATAATTGGACCTGTCCTCCGGGCCTATCACACAATTCATGTCCCCCCCAACGATCCACTCCCCCCTAGCATTCTCCTCAAAATCCTGCATCGCCTTTCTAAAAAAAGACCCCTTCTGCCCATTGGGCGCATATAGATTTAACAGGGACACCTCCCTCTGATCAACTCTACCCACCACCCATACTACTCGCCCCATCGTGTCACCCCCCGATTTATAAGGCACAAACCTCATCCTCTTGTGGACCAAGATCGCCACCCCCTTTTTTTTCGAGTTGTACGGGGCCCCAAAGACTTGCTCATATCCCCGGGCCTTTAATTTCTCCTGTTCCTGTTGAATTAAATGAGTCTCCTGCAACATGGCCACCTCAATCCTATTCTTAGTCAGCTGCGCTAGGATCCTCTTCCGCTTAATAGGGTTGTTTATCCCCCGTACATTAAGTGAAGCAACTTTATGTCCCCCCATCAAAGGTATATCCCTTTTCCATCCACCTTCCCCCCTCCCTCTCTACCCCCAGGGGCAGATTCTGCCCCGGCACATCCCCAGCACACACATCTTGAACCAACCATGACCCCCCATACTGACCACTCAGCCCCCACCCCTCACACTTTTGTAATTTACAGACGTCCATTAGCCCCTCTCCTTCCAACACCATCCGCCCCCCCTCTCTCCCAAATGTCTCCATTCCCCCCTACCCCCCCACCGGACCCCTTTGACCTCCTCCCCTGCATTCTACCCCCCTTCTATCCAAGGAGACACCCCCGCGTATCCCCCTTAACACTGAATGGGCACATAACAAACCTACCCTTCCATTCTCAACATGCCTCTCCCTCCATCCCCCCTTAATGCAGTCTCAGAGAATCATATGTCCGCAATCACTCTCCGTGGCTCTGCCTCTCGCCGCCCTCTCCGACCACCGGGTGCTGGCTCCCCTCTCCGTTCAGGCCTTCCGTCCTTGACGACCCCTTCCACGACTTAAGGTATTTCTCCAGCAGTTCTTTGGAGGCGAAAAACTTCCTCGATCCGTTCACCACCATCGTAATCCTGGACGGATACCAGATTGCTATCTGGACACCATTTTTTGCCAAATGATCTCTCAGCTTCAACAAATCCTTCCGTCTCTTCACTGTCTCAGAGGCCAAGTCCAGGAAAACATACACCGTCCAAGTTTTATACTGTACACTTTTGGATCTCCGTGCCGCGCGAATCACATGTTCATGATCCTGAAACCGCAGCATTTTAACTATTATAGCTCGCGGGTTCCCGGCCTTCTCCGGCCTAGGCCGCAGCTCTCTGTGCGCCCTTTCAATTTCGTACTGCGGCGTCGAAGGGGGATCGGGAAAACAAGTAAGCAACATGTCTCTCACAAAGGTAACCATGTCAGCGCCTTCCACCCCCTCCGGCACTCCAAAAATCCACAGATTGGAGCGCTGATCCCGGTTCTCCATATCTTCCGCTTTCACATGCAGCCAGCTAAGCTGCTGTTGCAGCGAGTTCACCACACGCTCCGTCGAGGTCTGGGCATCCTCCGTCTGACTCACTCTGCTCTCGATCTCTTCCAGACGTCTGATTGTCGCAAATTTTTCCTCCAGCCGGCCACACACTCTATCTACAATCTCCTCCTTTGATTCTCAGATTTCTCGCAGGATCGCCACCAGATCCGCTTGTGGCGCCTCCTCACCCACCTCCCCTCTCGACTCCTCAGAGCTGCCCGGGGATACCGGCGCTGACTGCGCCCGTCCATTCGCCGCCGCGCTCTGTCCTCCTCCCGCCTTCGCTGCATATAGTTATTTTATTGTGGAGCCTGGCTTAAGCTTCACCACCTTCGGCATTGTTCCGCTTGCCAGGGGGCCGGGAAGGACTCCCCCCTACCAATTTAATAGGAGTGTGGGCCTGGGAGCTCTCCTACTCGCGTCTTACCACCTCCATGGCTAAACCGGAAGTCCCGGGTCCTCTTTAATAATGGTTTATGGACATTTCCTCCAGGAACTTGTCCAAACCTTTTTTAAACCCAACTACAATAACAGCCTTTACTACATCCTCCATAATGAATTACAGAGTTTGACGATGCGTTGAGTGAAAAAATATTTTCTCTTACTAGTCTTAAATGGGTTACATTGGAGTTTCATTGTGTGTCCCAGTCTACTTTTTGATGGCATAAACAACAGATCTACATTTACCAGTTCTACTCCATTCATTACATTTATAGACCTCTATCATATCTTACTTCAGCTGTCTCTTTTCCAAGTTGAAGAGCCCTAATCTTTTAAGCCTTTCCTCACAGGGGTATCCTTCCATCCCCTTTACCATTTTGGTGGCTCTTCTCTGCACTTTTTCTAATTCTGCTATATCCTTTTAAAGATACGGTGACCAGAATTGCACATAATATTCAAAGTGCGGTTGCACCATGGAACGATACAGAGATATTATAATATCCTTGGTTTTATTCTCCATTCCTTTCCTTAGGATTCCTAGCAGGGCATTCCATAACAAGTGGACCAGGGTTCAACGCTCGACCTCCTCCAACCTGAATAAAATTGTGTGTGGATTTTCCCTAGGGTCTCAAATGAGGCCATGATGCTAAATATCTTGGCTGGATCTCAACTGGTTGGAGAGCTAGAGGTAGCTGAATAGAGGTCAGCTTTGAAGTACTGCAGTCCATGCAACATAAAATGGCCACTTTGTCCAGGCACTGCAGCCCAACCAAACCTTTTAGGAGCCTGAAATTTGTGGATTAGTACAACGCCTGGTGCTAGGTTCCTATGCAAATTTTGGGACCTAACAAAAGCTTGTCCCCCCCCCCTTTTTATGGGTCAGCAAAGTATGTGAAAAATTTAACAAAAGAAATATATGGCCTACTTTGACTCCTCATTGCTTCTGACCTATACTTCAATTCAGGTCAAAACTGGACCAGTAGTCATAGCCCGTGGAGTACATCTAGGATTTGCCATAAGAGGTTTTGCAGCCAACTGGAAGCAAAGATATAATTACATAAAGACATGACATCATTGTTTTATGCAAATTTTCAGCACATATTGGGTGCAAATATCTATACTGTGTAGTTTCTAATTGTTTTCTTTTTTATATCATTTGAAAGAGTGTCTCTTTTGCTACAATAGTCACCCAGTTTCATTTTGGACTCAGACCTGTTTTGATCAAAATTAAGGCCCCAAAGAGATGCATCATTTGCATGCGAATATGTGCTATGTTAAAAAGAACCACCTTTGGCACCCTATTGTACAACACACAAATGAGTTAGAGATGTAAAAGTCTATAATGCAGCTGAGATTGTTGTATTTATCATGCTTTTAACTTATACAACACATTTTGGTTGACCACACTTTAATACCACCTCAAAATGGACATTAAGTCATGCTGTGTTATTTATTGCATGCAAGCCTAGACATGCAAAAGTATCTCTTTTATAAGGAACTGTGGATATGTCATGGCAAATCATTATGTTGGCAGTTTGTTGAGGCAGCCTGTGACACCATTGTGGTACAGTGGCTGCCTTGCCAGATAGTAGTTTTATCAAGACAGGCCAGCATGCTATTTCCCATCTGTTCCTTTCAACAAAGTATGTTTATTATGTTTTTTGCTGTGTTTTTACAAGTTTTCCTTGATTCACTTCACATTTATTTTATTACAGGTAACTTTAGACGAGTATTCATTCTGATTATATGGAGGTTAACAACAAATTAGGTCCCTGTAGTATTGTAACATATCATGGTTCTGAATGCTATAAACCATCAGGTCTTTATTTTGGACAAAGTAGCTTAAAGGCCATCAAGGATTTCTCTTCAGAAGATCAAGAATTAATGAAAAGACGCTCTGGACTGTATAGCTTGCCCGTGGCATCAAATATTTGCTCCTACCACACAGCTATAATTTTGACCAAATATGAATTTCTATAGAAATACTGTTGCAATTCCTTCAGGAAGCAGAATCACAGCAGTAGCAAAGGTCTGTGATCAATTGACCTTGCTACAGCTGATCATTTGAATGCTATTACAAAACAAGATTGCAAACCAGGCCAAAAGCTTTGTCCATGCTGCAGGCAAGATCTTAATGCTACAAATGAAAGAACCTCAATCTGATTCCGATAGTGATGCCTGATGCATCTGAAAACCTCAATGCTAGCTTTACACCTCTTGGCATTTCCCCTTTGAAGATTCAGCGGGTTAGCAGGAGAAATCCTTTAAGTTATGCCAAGTGCAAATTCAATGAAGCCCAAAGCGCCATTGCTAGTCAAATTGCAGCTGTTTGTGGCTTAACTCCTACTGATCATGAGCGAGAACCAGTGAGTGAACAGTGTCAAAAATATACCGACTATGACCTTCTGCTGAAGGAACTGAAGCAAAAGTTGCAACTTTCCAACCACACAGAAAAAATACAAATTCTGACCCTGGCCCCAAATAGTTGGGAGTATTCAGAAAACTGCCAAAGAATTCAGCGTCTCAACAAGAATGTTAAAAAGAGTCAGAAAGCTGCAACAGAAGGATGGTATTCTTGCTATTCCAACACCAAAACAAGGAAAAAAGCTTACTGAGCAAGTTAAGCAAAAAATCATATATTTTTATGAAGATGACGAAGTTTCAAGGATATGCCCAGGCAAAAAGTACCAAAGCAGAAAAGATTGCTATTGTGCAACCTGAAGGAACTGTACACACTTTATTGGGACAAGTATGGACCTGAAATTGGGTTCTCAAAATTCTGTGAGCTAAGGCCAAAATGGTGTGTTACAGTTGGTTCATCAAGAACTCATTCAGTCTGCGTCTGTACAATTCATCAAAATGTAAAACTTATGCTTTCGGCTATTTCACTTTCAGATGACTAAAAAATGCTTTTGAGCAAAACTGTTTGTGACAGTAACTCAAAAGACTGCATGCTGCAGTGGTGTGAGCAATGTCCTTGGAGTATTTCTCTGGAGCAATATCTTGCCAATTATTTTAAAGAAAGTGACCCTGATGACGTTATTGAATTTAAGCAGTGGATTCACACAGATTGGGATACCTTAGAAACTCGACAATTATCCTTAGAGAATTTTACTGCAGACTTAATTGGCAAAATATGCAACCTGGCCAGCCACCATTTCAACTCCAAGCGTCACAGTGCCTATCTAAAGGACATGAAAGAAAATCTGAAGGAGGGACATGTAATCATTCTGATGGACTTTGCCAAAAATTATTCCTTTCTTGTTCAGGATGCAGTGCAGGGTTTTCATTGGGAAAATAATCAGGTGACATTCCTCCTTTTATTGTTTACTACTGCAATCCTGATATCCAGTGCCTCTGTTTATGCATGATCAACAACTGCTTGCGCTATGACACAATAGATGTGCACATGTTTTTGAGGAAGCTCATCATTTGAAGGACTTTCTAACCGTTTTGGAGCATATTCATTACTTTTCCGATGGTTCTGCTGTTCAATACAAAAACTTCAAAAATTCCATGAATTTTTGCAATCATAACAATGATTTTCACATTACAATTGAATGGAACGTTTTTGGCACCAGCCATGGAAAATCATCTTGTGATGGGTTTGGAGGAACCGTAAAATGTTTAGCTGCCCGTGCTAGTTTACAGTGCCCTCTCAAGACCCAAATTTTGACACCAAAGGATCTGTTTGACTTGTGTGATAAAAATGTCCCTAGTATCAAATTTTTCTTTATCCAAAAGGAAGATGTTGAAACAAATCAGACTTGTTCAGGATGAGAGATTCAGCAAAGGACGTAGAGTTGCCGGAACAAGGGGAAATCATCAATTCAAGCCCATAGATGAAACTAAGATTTGCATTAGCAAAATTTAAAACGGCATCACCTCATTCGTTACAACTATTTTAGAACATGACCATGAATATTGTCCTGCCATTCAAGCATTCTGCCTCCAACCTGGCCAGTATTTAGCTTGTGTCTATGACAATTCCTGGTGGATTGGCCACATATGTGAAATTTCAATTGAGGAATGTGATATCTTGGTCAGTTTTTTACACCCCCAAGATCCTGCCAGGTTATTTTACTGACCACCACCTAGACACACCTGTTGGATTCCAGAAGAGCATATAATTGCTATCCTTGATGCGCCCATGACAACTTCATCAGGTAGGCAGTACATTTATTCAAAAGCCACTTTGTTAAGCATTGACGACATGTTTAAAAGCATGTGCAAGGCATGAATAAACACTAAAAACTCGATTCTGTCCCGGACGTAAGAGCATTCCGTATGCCCAGTCTGAACCAGACGTACAAAGGGCATCGCGATTCTGATCCCGCTGGGCACATCTAGCCCCGTGGGATCAGAATCGCGATCAGGCCTGTTCATGCAGGCCAGGACTGCGATTCAGCCCGGCCTGCATATACAGGCCCTGCCCGACTAACTCAGTCAGGGCTGTTCAATGGAGCCGCGGTGCCATGGCATCCGGCTGCCATGGCACCGTGGCTCTATTGAAGAGCCGCGATCCCCGACCACCAGCACTGGCATCTATTTCCCCGCAGCCTGACCCCCAATCTGGCCTCCTAAGGCCAGGATCGGGCTGCGGGGAATGTCCTCAGCCCCCCTGCCTCATCCACGCCCCGGGCCACCGATCCCCAATGTCTAGAGAAAAGTTATTCCACCTCGGGGGTGGAATAACTTCTCCACAAAGGTTGCCAGCCCCAGACGTACAGGGCTGACATTAGAATCGGCCCTGTACATCCAGGGCTGACAACTCTCCATCACCCACCCTAACTCCGTCCCAACTAACTTCCCCATACAACCGGTGGGGAAGTTAGCCGCTGGCAGGAAGGGGCACAAATAAGTGAACTTTTGTGCAACTATTCTGTATTCGTGTGCAGTTTAAACAATTATGTTATGCAGTACCTTTTCTTGTTTTGTGTTTAAATAAAGCTTTGAAACCCATGGCTGATACCTTGCCTGACTATCGGTGATGGGGATACCAATTTGCTGAATTGGCAATAGCTCAGCCACCACTGACCATCGCAAGAGAATTAACGTATGGCAGGTTTGCAACAACTTTGATGACTACTTTATGAAAACATTTAAAAGCAAAGAGCATCATAAACTGCTAGGTACTTATGACCTAGATTGTTGGAAACAGGATATTGGGCTTGATGGACCTTGGTCTGACCCAGTATGGCATATCTTATGTTCTTATGTTCTAAGCTAAAAGCCTGGTTAATAAGCTTAACTGCAGTGTAAAATTACACATCTCTAGCTCATTTAAATGTTAAACAATAGGGTGCAAAATATGATTCTTTTTAACATAGTGCATTTCCACATGCAAATGCTGCATCTCTTTGGATCCTTGATTCTGATCAAAGGAAATCTGGGTCCAAGATGACACAGGATGATTTTTTGTAGCAAAAGAGATGCTCTTTCAAATAACATAAAAAAGAAAATATTTAAAAACTACACAGTAGAGATATTTGCACCCACAATATGCTAGAAATTTGCACAGAACAGTGACATCATGTATTTATGTAATTATATTTTTGCTTCCAGTTGGCTGCAAAACCTCTTATGGCAAATCCTAGATGTACTCCACGGGCTATGACTACTAGTCCAGTATGACCTGAATTGAGGTACAGGTCAGGAGCAATGAGTAGTCAAAGTAGGCCATATATTTCTTTTGTTACAATTTTTGCAAACTTTGTTGACTCATAAAAAGGGGGACAAGCTTTTGTTAGGTCCCAAAATTTGCAGAGGAACTTAACAACAGGGATGGGTACTTATCCACAAAAAGGCCCCTAAAAGGTTTTGTGGATTGCAGTGCTTGGATAAAGTGGTTTTGTGTTGCGTGGACTGCGGTAATCAGAAGATGACCTCCACTCAACAGTCTCTAGCTCTCAAAACAATAAAGATCCCGCTGAAACTTTGCATGGTTTGGTTTGAGACCCTGGGGAACATCCACACAAAACTTTATTCCATTTCGAGGATGTTAGGTGTAGACTATTTTCAAAGCTGGCACACTTGACATGGAATGACCTAGCATTCTATTTGCTTTCTTGATCGCCGTAGCACACTGGGTGAAGGGTTTCAACGTGTTATCCAGGATGACTGTTGTAATGGTTGATATGGAAGGACAGACTAGATAGGCCAGGTGGTCTTTTTCTGTTGTGATGTTTCTATGGAAAAACACAGAAACATCATGACAGAAAAAGATCATCTGGCCTATCTAGTCTGTCCTGCCATATGTGGAACCCTACATCGTATAACAATAGTTTGGGTTGTTCTTTCCTAGGTGCAGAACTTTGCACTTATCCACATTAAATTTCATTTGCTGTTTGAATGTCCAGTCTTCCAATTTATCAAGGTCCTCATTGCAATTTTTCACAATCCTCTTGGGTTTTAACAACTTTGAATAATTTTGTGCCATCTGCAAATTTGATCCCCTCGCTCATTCTTCCCATTACCAGGTCATTTATGAAGATGTTAAAAAGTAGCGGGCCCAGCAGAGTTCCCTGGGGTACACCACTATTCATCTTTCTCCATTGAGAAAATTGGCCATTTAGCCATACCCTGTTTTCTATTGTATAACCAGTTCCTGATCTATAATAACCAGACTCCAAAGCATTGGCATTACTGGCACTGTCCTAAATTGGTTTAAATCTTATTTAACTGATAGGCAGTTCAAGGTAAAAATTAATAATGTCACCTCTCTACCCACTAAGATTAAACAAGGTGTTCCCCAAGGTTCTGCGCTTTCGTCTCTTCTTTTCAACATTTTTATCCAACCAATATGCAACATCATGGTTGCCCATCAAATAGATTATACTATTTATGCTGATGACATAATGATTTACACGACAGTCAACCTGAACAGCCCCGATTATAACAAGATTATGAACTGCCTCGACAACATGTCTGCCTGGCTTACTCTCAACAACCTGGCCATGAACCATAACAAAACAGAAGCTCTTATCATTACTCGAAACACTGACTTCAGCCCCCCACCTTTTATTAAATTTAAAAATACAACAATACCGTTAAAGGACGAAGTAAGATACCTCGGAGTAACCCTTGATAAGCGACTCAACCTTCAATCTCATATCAGAAGAACTGTTAAAAGCGCTTACTATAGAATGAAAATTATTAGACGCCTGAAGCCCCTTCTCTCCCAACAACATTTCCGCTCAGTCTGTCAAGCTCTAATAACTCCAATCCTTGACTTCTGTAACCCTATTTACAACGGAATCCCGAAACACTCCCTAAAGCCACTTCAGATGGCTCAGAACACAGCTGCCAGAATAATCGCCGGCTCTTCTACTCAAGCCCACATCACCCCAATTCTTAAAGAACTCCACTGGCTCCCAATAAGCCTCCGTATCAGATACAAGTTGGTCATCAATATATTCAAAATCAGACATAAGACTTCAGCTATCAGTCTCCAAGCCCTCTTATTCCCTAACACCAGCAAAAGACCTAGAAGGAAAACCACAGCTGACACCCTCGGCACCCCAAGTAGCTATACTAAAGTCTGTAAACTCACCTCACAAAGAGCTCTTTCCTTATCGGCCCCTCAAATATGGAACTCTCTCCCCCCCGACCTACGATCCATTGAGGAACTGAAGGAATTCAGAAAACAACTAAAGTTCGTTCTTTTCATTGAGCACTACGGCTATGACACTTAACCAACTCATATTAATTGTAACCTCTCTACATTGTGTTTTTTATAATAGTTCACCATGTTATGTATCCCACCTTTCACTTCCCATGCCTATGTTTAGCTTTTGTATGTCTTTGTAACCGCTTTGATTTAAGGAAAAGGCGGTATAAAAAACCTGTTAAATAAATAAATAAATAAATAATAGTACACTGCCTCCTATCCCAAGATGTTTTTAATTTCGCCAAGAATCTCTCATGAAGGACTTGTCAAAGGCTTTCTGAAAATCCAGATAAATTATATCAACCAGCTCACCCTTTGTCTACCTGCTTATTCACACCTTCAGAAAAATATAGCAGTTTAGTAAGACAAGACTCTCCCTAGTTTAATGGAAGAAAGACAACATGGATTTAGCCATGACTATCTACATGTTCAGTAATTTTGTGCTTTATAATGGTTTTATCATTTTGCCTGGTCCCGATATCAGGCTCACCTGGAATCCTTTTTATAAATTGGCATTACATGGGCCATTCTCCAAACTTCAGGTACTACAGATGATTTTAATGATAGCTCACAGATTACTAATAGTAGGTTTGCAATCTCATCTTTCAGTTCTTTCAACACCCTTGGATGTATACCATCCAGTCCAGGTGATTTATCACTCTTCAGTTTATCAAATACTTGTAATACATCTTCCCGGTTTATTGATGTTTCTTTCAATTCTTCCAATATATCACTTTTAAATACCATTTCAGAGATGGGTAACTTCCTTACATCATCTTCGGTAAAGACCAAAGCAAAGAATTCATTCCAGTTCTCTGCTACAGCCTTGTCCCCTCCCTTAGTGCCCTTTTTATCCCTCTATCATCCAGTAGTCCAACTGACACTCTCACAGGTTTTTGCTACGAATGTACTTGAAAAATTTTTATTATGCGTTTTTGCTTCCATGGCAAGCTTTTTTTAAAACTCTCTCTTTGCCTGCCTTATCAATGCCTTGCATCTAACTTGCTGGTGCTTACGTTGTTTCCTGTTTTTGTCATTTGGTTCCTTTTTTCATTTCCTAAAATATACTTTTTTGGCTACATCATCCTCTTTGACCTTGCCTTTAAACCATGCTGGTTGTTTTTTGGTCTTTTCTTAAAGTGTGGAACACATCTAGTCTAGGCTTCCAAGATAGTATTTTTACACAACATCCATGCTTGATGTAAATCTTTAACCTTTGCAGCTGCTGCTTTTAGTTGTTCCTTAACTATTTTCCTCATTTTATCATAGTCTTCCTTTTGAAAAGTTACAAGATAGTTCTGTGGCCTTCCTTGCCGTCCTGCTTCCATTTATGAAATCAAATGCGATCATGCTATGATCACAATTTTCAAAGACAGGGAAGCTGTAAAACTAGAGGGCATAACATGAAACTGCAAGGGGATAAGCTGAAAGGCAACAACAGGAAATACTTTTTCACTGAAAGGTGATGGATGATACTTGGAATGCCCTCATGATGGAATTGGTGGGGGCAAATATAGTGACAGAAATCAAAATGGCATGGGACAGACCCAGTGGATCCCTCTATAGCAACAGGATAAAATAAAAATAAACTTAACTATCTCTTATATCTCAACAAACAGAGGTGACCTACACGGAACGGTGGGTATACCCCTAAACAAAGGCATGGGGAGGGGTGACCTGCACGGCGGCAGGTGCACCTACTCTTGCCATTTTGCTGGGCAGACTAGATGGACCATCCTGGTCTTTATCTGCCATTATGTACTATGTATCTAATGAGCCCCAACATCCTTATCTCTTGCACCAGATCACGTGTAAATGCTTTTGAATATCTGCTCAAAGTAAATAACTACCAAAATAAACAAAATAATATCACAAAAAAGCAAAAATATAAAAAAGACAGTTTCCAAGCTAATATTTTTGGCTGATATCAAAGTTTTTAAAATATTTTTCCACCACTGGTTCTCATGACCTGCTGTCAGAAACAGAACCAAAAGTTTGATTATTGATTAAAACAGGTGGAGTATCTCGCCAATAAATAGGTCTGAAGAACACTGCAACTGTTAGGGTCACAAAGGACAGTACAGCAGTAGCTTTCCTAGCAGAACTAGAAATAGCAAAGAATGGCAAATACAGGGAAATGTCTGATCTCAAATGATCTTGCTTTCACATACAGGAAGAAGCAAGAAGAGAAACATAAGTTCTTAGGCTTTACTATTCTCTTTAACCACAGAGGAATGTTTGAAAATGTCCTACTATAAAATAATGCAAAAAAACTCACAATGGTGAAATTTATTCTCATTCAAGGAAGGTTGGAACAGAGACGAATATGATAATTAGTGGAGTGGAGGACTAGCCTAGTGGTTAGAGCAGCAGCCTGATGACCAAAGAGACCAGGTGTTTGGATCCCACTAGCACTCCTTGTAGCCTTGGGCATGTCGCTTATTCCTCTGTTACTTCAGATACAAACTTGGACTGTAAGCCCTCTGGGAACAGGGAAATATCCACTGTACTTGAATGGAACTCATTTCAAAACTCTTATTGGTAAGATGTGAGCTAAATAAATAAATAACCAGTGGTCTTGCAGTCTATAATATAAAAGGATCATTTCTATTTGGAAAGCAAAATATTTCACATTTTCTCAATAAACAGGGGTGTCCTACACAGAGCGGTGGGTTCACCCCTAAACAAAGACATGGGGAGGGGTGGCCTGCACGGAGCGGCAGGTGCACCTACTCTTGTCATCTTACTGGGCAGACTAGATGGACCATACTGGTCTTTATCTGCCGTCATTTACTATGTTACATCACTTTTTTAATATTGCTTTTATTTATATTAGCTTTTGAATCTAATGATAGTACAATTAAATGAAAAAAATTCTATCTGTAACATAGGAACATATTCTGGATGTTAATTTGTTTCCTACCCAGAATTGTTAAGATAGGTGGGTTATAAATATTTTAAATAAATTATTATTATTATTTCAGTTGAAATATGCTAATATATTTAAGGACTCTTCACTCGACTTGCTTTATTAAATTTTAAAGTACCCCATAAAAATTATATTTTTTTAACAACCGTAACCTGTGCCAGCTAAAGACTGCCCATTGTATTGCACATTAAGGGGTATGTTTACTAAACCGCGGTAGCGGACTACATGCGATATCGGAGCCGCAGCCCCACTGATTTCCGATATCGCACGGAGTCTGCTACCGTGGTTTAGTAAACATACCCCTAAATCATAGTCTCTTTCTTCTTTCTCAAGAGCTCATCATCAGAGTTAGCTGGACAAGGGCAGACTATGGGGGTATTTTACTAATGGGTGCTGTTACCAGGACACATGTTGCCAGCTAGCGTGGGGCCATGACAGCACGGGACAATTCCCACACTGCAAAACCCATGTTAGGGTTCCGAGTGGGTGTGGTGAGCTCAGCATAGTTAACACTGCGTTCATATACCACGGGTTCTCCCAAAGCTAGCTCAATAGGTGAAGTTAAGTGCACCCGCACTAATAACCTGGAGCACTTCCCCCCCAGCATGAGTGGCAACTGCTAGGAAAATGCTTTCTACATGTCCGATAGTTAACGCAGTGGTGTTGCACTAAGCACACCATAGTTTCAGCGCTTTGTGGCGCATTAGGTGCAACACCCTAGCACACATTAGTAAAAGGACTCCTAACACAGTAAGTCTGTCAGTGAGGACTTGAGAAAATGAGAAATTAGGAGGCCGATAATACTAACAAGTAGGATTTCCCATGAGTCTTTAGCAACTCAACATGAAATTTAACTAGAAGAACAGTGAACAATTCCATGACCTCTAGTTTCCTATTTTTCCATGACCTCATGTTTCCTATTTTTGTGACAGCTGGTGTGCAAAGATGATTTTCTGTGCGAGTTTTGAAAACAAGCTCTACATAATGGAGCTTCTGTATGCTTTTGTATCACAACAGCTCATTATGAGTTTAAAACTTTCACTTATAGCAGACAACGCATGAAAGTGTATCATAAAGGTGGTGAGATATTTGTGGATATTTTTGCAAAAGGGGTGCTCACATGATAAAATGTGCAAAACACTGGAATTCTGTCATTTTTACATGAACATACTTTCTGCAAAAAAAAAACAAAAAACCTTTGTATATCAGCTTCTAGGTGACTTATCCAAGGTCAAAAAGTGTCAGGGAAAAAGGAAACATTTCAGCCTTTATCACTAAATTCTCATCCCAACAGCCTAGACAGATTAATAATATATCAGTTTATTTTTAGCTTAGTTTTAGATATTGTGTTGGCCTGGCTTGCCCAAACCCTGTTCATAGTTATTTACAATAAAAGTAATGGGAAGAGCAGGGTTGCCAACTGGCTTCAGATTCATTGTTGATCCAGTCCTGGGTTTAACCCACTGCATGCAGGATCTGTAGTCCTACAGTTCTGATTTCCCAGTAATACTCTCTAAGAAAAATAAGCCCTAAATTCACCAGAGTAAAATCCAGGACTGCAGCAACTGTCAGGTGAATCTGAAGTGAACTGCCAACCTTACAGAAAAGCGATATTGGCCAAAACATAGAAACCATAGATCTTCATTAGTACTTATTTGGGGAATTTTTCTACATTTAATACAATAGAAACAGTGCATGTACTTTCAATTGCCTGTGTATTCACTGCAGATGGCTTATAACAAGGCTTCTCTACCCTATTTGGTAACTCCAGGGCTGGTAAGGGCTTCAGGATGCTCACAATGAATATGCACGAGACAAATATGCATCTAATTGAGCTGAATCACTGGCAATATCTTGAAAACCTAATTGGTTGTGGAATCACCAGGACAGGTTGAGAACCTCTGGCCTAAAGTTTGCCTAGAAAACATTATTCTAGAGATATTTAGACCGCAGTGTTTACATGACCAATATAATAGATCTATCACAGGAGTACAAAAAAACAGAGCTATTTCAAAGAATCTCTGGGTTCATCCCCAAATATTTTCTTGTGTGCACAATTGTTTGCATGCTCTTTGAACTTTGCAGAATTAAGACTTATATTATTGGCTATTTTTGACTACTTACCTGATTGAACTCTTCATCTGCATAAATGTCAATTAAATCCACTCCTTCAGACATCTTCCTGTAGAGGATCTAGACAGGCAATGTAAACTTGGGAAATGGGATCAGAGTGAAACAGATCCACTGGTAATGGTAAGATGACTGATCAGGATCTTTTTTTTATCACATTTAAAAATGGAACTCTACATGTATTAACCCCACTCATTCAGAACTCAAAATTCACTTTGAAAAGAGGGCTCTGCCTTTCAAGGTCTAAAATATATTATACCGTACAGTGAAAAAAAAAACTTTCACCTGGAATTTATCTATGGGACTCCTCACTCCAATTGCTCTTTATAGACAATTCATATTTCCATTTGATCGCTACTGGTGAAATCTAAGAAATGACAGAAATAATTCCCCTTACCCAGATCGCACTCTGGTGCATACAGGCTCTTCAACCCTCCTGCTCTGTGTGAAAGACCCCGAACCTAACCACTGTCCCTGTGGATGAAAGCCCCTTGACACAATCAATAGGGAATATGAATACCTCCCCTCACCTTGGTATCTCTATCTGGTGAGACAGATTACCGCTGTCTTGCCGAGGGGACACTCTGAGATGCTTTCCCGCTTCCCTGCAGGTGACTCCCTCTTCCACTAGCCAGCCCCTCCTCCTCCCTCTCCCCGGGATCTGAGGCCTTCCCCTGGTTTCGACTCTCTTTAGGCCTTTCCCGTCAGTTTTCTCCTGCTTTCTCGCCCGCCTCGGGACCCCGCGTGCCGGGTCGTCTCCTGATAGAGCACAACCCGCGAGGACCCGCAGGAAGCCCGGAAACCGAAACAGGCCCGAAAAGCTCCCACCTGCAATCACACACAGCGAGGCTCCCGCGCCACACCGGAACTTCCGGTCCCTCCCCCTCCCCATAGTCAGTAGCCGAGGATGTGTCACAGACAAAACCGTCCCCCAGGCCTCTGGAGACCGGAAGTACGTTACGGCGGCTCCGGAGGTTATTAGTGAGGGGGTTAGTAGAAAAGCCTTGGGAGGCGATAGCGTTCGCTATGTCGATGTTTTTAACTTTGCTCCACAGTAGGGTGAGTTGACCTGTGAGTGCTGGGATGGCTGTTTTCGCTGAATCCCCTTCTTTTCTCTCCCTTTAGAATTCACATAATAGTCTACAGATAGACAATCTTCTTCTTAACCTTATTATACTTTCGATTTGTTTATGTGGCACATTTATTATAGGCGGAAAAAATCATCATCGTTTCTCTTGCACATCGGTTCACTTTTTTTAAACCTTCCACTTCCTACATAACACTTATTTTTGTTTAATATGTTTTATTGAATTTTAGTGAATGTTAAACAAGCAAGCAATAACACAATTTAACAAAGTAAGTGGAGAGTTATGCAAGCTGTTCCACAAAATAAAAGGAAAGATAGTGAAAGGCAGTATTATCTTACAACTCACTAGGCTGTCAAATCTTGACCGACCTATTTTGTTATACTTTGTGGCCACAATTGCTTCATATTTGTAACATATAAGTGTATTATTCCTCCAATAACTTATATCCGAGGTACGTACCACTGTGTTTCTAATGACTGGTGATCATCTCTAGTGTTAGAGCAGAATACAGAGCAGTTATTTCTGGTTAAACCGTATGCATCTTTAAATAACAAAAAGTTCAAGAATATGATTTTACAAATTATGTCATCCGTTGCAAGAAGAGCATCACAACCTTCCAAACTTGATCCCAAAACTCATATACATTTTTTAAAAAAGAATGTGACAAAGTACCAGTTTCCATATGATGAAACCAGCATTCTTTTGTTTGGGCTAGATCATCTTTAAACATTTTTCAAGGGATCCATAATGCTGTTGCTGCTGCTATTACGTGCCATCGAGTCAGTGTTGACTCATGGTGACCCTCTGGATAGTTGTCCTAAAATGTGTTTGGTCTTCAGTCAGGCAACTCATTGTTGATAAAGTGACACCCGTGAACCCTCTGCCGCTTAGAGAATTCACAGCCCAACATGCAGGGCTTCAAACTGGCATCCTCTGCCAATTTTATTCCCGCCATCCACAAAAGAATTTAGGTTTTAGTTTGGATAGACAGCTTATTTTCACTTCTCAAATATCTGCTACAGTAAAGTCCTTTTTCTATTCTCTTCATACCATCCGGGCCCTTCGGTCCTATTTATAGCAGTCTGCACTTGCTACTTTAATTTTTTCTTTGGTGATTAGTAGACTGGACTATGGTAACTCACTTCATAATGGCCTTCCTCTCCTTACTATTAAACTTTCAGAATGTGGCTGTTAAAATTCTTACTTGCTCCCGGTCTTCCACTCGTACTAAGTTGTTGAGAGCCCATCATTAGCTCCCTCTTTCATAACGGTTAAGTTTTAAAATTCTTTTGTTGGCATGTAAAGCATTTTATTTTGGCCTTCCTCTTTATCTAACAGATACTCTTACAGTTGTGGTCAACATTATTGGCAACCTTGCAGTTCAGCCCCTTAAATGTCCAATATCTCCAAAAAAAAAAGTGACCAGTGAAATGGCTTTGGACTATATATGTACACATATTTGACACATAAAAGAACCAAATAAAACAAGACCAATTAAAAAATGAAATACAATAAAAACTGGGACATTGCCAAGACATGGATTTGAACAGAAGAACCACATTCCCATTGCAGTAAAATTAGATGCACCAATGATCAGCTGTCAGTCCTCACATGACTTGAATCAACCAATGAATGATGGCTCTAATGTTTAAAATGGCCACATTCATTCCCTCTACCATTTTCACAGTGGTAAAGACAAAGGAGCTGCCTGGGACCATCAGAAAAGCCATTTTCACCAAACATTAAACTTCAAAAGGGGGGGTACAAGGTCATCTCCAAAGATCATGATATTCCTGTATCTACAGTTTGCAGTGCTAAGACGTTTTATGCTCATGAAACTTTCAAAAACCACCCAGGATGTGGTGGGAAGAGGAAAATTAATCCAAGAAGTCGTCAAAGGTTAGTGCGAACTGTTGGAAAAACACCACACACAACATCCAAAGAGCTTAAGGCTTAACAAAATATATTATAATGCCTCTATATCGTTCCATGGTGAGACCGCACCTTGAATATTGTGTGCAATTCTGGTCGCCGTATCTTAAAAAGGCTATAGCGTTATTAGAAAAGGTTCAGAGAAGAGCGACCAAAATGGTAAAGGGGATGGAAGGATACTCCTATGAAGAAAGGCTAAAAAGGTTAAGGCTCTTTAACCTGGAAAAGAGACGGCTGAGGGGAGATATGATAGAAGTCTATAAATTAATGAACGGAGTGGAACGGGTAAACGTAGATCGATTGTTTACGTTATCAGAATATAGAAAGACTAGGGGACATGCAATGAAGCTACAGGGTAAACTATTTAAGACTAATAAAATAAACTATTTTTTCACTCAACGTGTAATCAAACTCTGGAATTTGTTACCGGAGGGTGTAGTAAAGGCTGTTAGTGTAGCTGGGTTTAAAAAAGGTTTGGACAAGTTCCTGGAGAAAGGGTCCATAAACCATTATTTATTATTTTAATGTTAAAAAATGTAAGGTCATGCATTTGGGCTGCAGCAATCCAAGGGCGCAATATAGTATAGGGGGTGAAGTACTTTTGTCCACTAAAGAAGAGCGGGACCTAGGCGTGGTTGTGTCTGATCTTAAAGTAGCTAAACAGGTAGAAAAGGCGACGTCAAAAGCTAGAAGGATGCTTGGGTGCATACGGAGAGGAATGGCTAGCAGAAAAAAGGAGGTGATAATGCCTCTGTATAAGTCTTTGGTGCGACCTCATTTGGAGTATAGTGTGCAATTCTGGAGACCGCACCTTCAAAAGGATGTGAACAGGATGGAGTCGGTGCAGAGGGTGGTAAAATGATTAGTGGGCTTCATTATAAAGCATATGAGGACAGACTGAAGGATCTTAATATGTACACCTTAGAGGAAAGGCGGGATAGAGGGATATATTTGAGATGTTTAAATACCTCCATGGCATAAATGTTCAGGGAGAGAGCCTCTTTCAATTGAAAGCAAGTTCTGCTACGAGGGGACATGGGACGAGGGTGAAGGGAGATAGATTCAGGAGTGATATGCGGAAATATTTCTTTACGGAAAGAGTAGTGGATCCGTGGAATAGTCTCCCAGTGGAGGTGGTAGAGATGAGGACAGTAACTGAATTGAAAAAAGCATGGGACCAAACACAGAGGATCTCTAAAGGTAAAAAGGGGACTGTTGTAGTTGTTGATATGGAAGGACAGACTAGATAGGCCATGTGGTCTTTTTCTCTCATCATATTTGTATGTTTCTATTATTAAGAAGGGACCCAGGATATCAATGCTTGACCCAGTACAAGCATTGTGGAACCTGTGTCTTTTGGGGAAACTGCTAGGTACGTATGACCTAGATTGGCCACTGTTGGAAACAGGATACTTGGTTTGATGGACCTTGGTCTGACCCAGTATGGCATATCTTATGTTCTTATGCTGTTATTGCATCGATCCATCTCATTGCTGGCCATCCACTATGCATTGACCTTCTACCTTGCCAAACATGATGTCTTTCCCTAATGATCTCTCTTTGAATGATGTGTCCAAAGTATGAAAGTCAAAGTCTTGTCTTGTCACCTGAGCTTTTAAAGAAAGCTTAGGTTTGATCTCCTCTAGTACTGACTGGTTTGTTCTTCGGGCAGTCCATGGTATACACGGTATTCGTCGCCAGCACTATAATTCAAAGGCATCGATTTTCTTCATGTCTATCTTTTTCATTGTCCAACTTTTGCATCCATATGACATTATTGAAAATACCATGGCTTGTATGGAGAGAGATGTCTCCGCTCTTGAGAATCTTGTTTAGGTCCTTCACAGCCATTCTCACAGAGCAATGCGTTGTCAGATTTCTTGACTGTTTATCGTTTCTTTATTGATAGTTGATCCAAGTAGGTTAAAGTTGTCAACTATTTCAATTTCTTCTACATCAACAATGAACTTATTGATTTTACCAGTTGTCAGGATCTTTGTCTTCTTTACATTCAGGTACAGGTCTATTTTAAGACTATGTTCCTTGATCTTCATAAGCAAATGTTTCAGATCATCTTCACTTTCAACCAGTAATGTAGCAAAGATTGTTGATGAGTCTTCCACCAATCTTTGCACCTTGGTTGTCTTCATATAGTCTTGCTTCTCTGATGATTTGTTTTGCATATAAATTAAACAGGGGAAAAGTATGCAGCCTTGTCATATACCTTTGCTGATTTTAAACCATTCTGTTTCTCCTTGCTCCGTTCAAACTGTTGCTTCTTGATTGGTATAAAGGTTGTGCCGAGAGAAATATCAGGTGTTCTGGTATACCCATGCTTCTTAATGTGGCCCAGAGTTTCTCATGGTTTACACAGTCAAAAGCTTTGCTGTAGTCAATAAAGCACATATAGATATTCTTTTGGTATTCTTTTGTCTTTTCAAGGATCCATCTCACATCCGTGATGATGTCTCTTGTTCCTCGCCCTTTCCTGAACCCTGCTTGCACTTCAGGCAGTTCTCTTTCTAAGCATGATTGTAGTCTCTGCTGAATAATCTTGAGTAGAATCTTGCTGGCATGTGTGATCAGAGCAATTGTGCGATAATTTCCACTGCCAGTCGGATCAGTTTGAGACTAGAATTTTTTCTTTAACTTTAGCTTTAGAAAAGTCGATCTTGTTCTTCCTCTAATAGTTTCTGATTCTATTTCCTTGCATTCCTCATTGTAGTACTTCTCCTTGTCTTGTCTTGCTGCACGTTGGAAATCTCTGTTAAGTTCTGCGATTGCTTTTCTTTCTCCTCTGGCTTTAGCTTCTCTGCGTTTCTGAGCAATTTTCAGAGTTTCTTCGGTCATCAGCTTTGGCCGTTTTTGCTTTTTCCCCTTTTGTAGAGACTTCTCACTTTTTTCCAACACAATCTTTTTGATGTCATCCCATAACTCTTCTGGAGCTCTGTCTTTTGTATCTAAAGCAGCAAATCGATTTTTCAGGCAGTCTTTAAATTCCAGTGGTATATTCTCAGGGTCATATTTTGCTACATTCATGAGTGGCTTGCTCTTTTTCAACTTTAGCTTGAGTTTGCATACTAGTAGTTGGTGATCTGCACCACAGTTAGCTCCAGATTTTGTTTTTGTTCATGTTATAGAGCTTTTCCATCGTTGACTTCCATAGATGTAGTCAATTTGATTTTTGTATAGTCCATGTGTACAGTCGCTGCTTGTGTTGCTGGAAGAAGGTATTTGAAATGAATAGATGGTTGGTCTTGCAGAATTCTATCAGTCTTTCTCCAGCTTCATTTCTGTTGTCAAGTCCATATTTTCGAACCACTCTGCCGCCTTCTTTGTTGCCAATGTTTGTGTTTTAGTCACTCATCTATCAGGATATCCTGTTTGCATGTTCTGTCAATTTCAGCTTGTACTTGTTTATAGAACTCATCAACTTCATCCTCTTCTGCAGCTCTTGCTGGGGCATGTACCTGAATTTTAGCTGTGTTGATGGGCTTTCCTCGTAGATGAATAGAAATTAAGCGTTCACTGATTGCATTGTATTTCATTACAATTCTTGCAAGTTTCTTTTGATTATAAATGCAACACCGTTTCTTCTTTGTCTTTCATTTCCAGCAAGTAGACCATGTGATCTTTAGATGCAAAGTGCCCGATGCCATTCCATTTCAGTTCGCTGACACCCAACAGATTGTGTTGTACATGTTCCATTTCATTCTTGATCACCTTCAACTTCCCTCATGCTTTGTACGTTCCATGTCCCAATATGTAAGACGTCTTTGCAGTTTCTGATTCTCATTTCATGTGCACCTACATCAGCAGTCAGATCTCCCAAGGGCTTTGATCCAACCAGATCATAAAGAAGTAATTAGACCTTACCTGCTATTTAGTGTTCCTGAAGGATCTCCAGTCCAGTCCCTTTCTTCTGGGTTGTGCTCCTATTCCTGCAGCTTGGAGATTGAGTACGTCATTCTCTTGATGACATCAGGATATATATAGCACTGGCACCACTCACCAGCCTCAGTATCCTGTTGACAAAGCAAACTTAATGGAGAGACAACTAACCAACTATTTATTTATTTGGGAAACATTTGTATACCGCAGCTTCCAGTGATCAGCTGTGGTGATTTCACACAAATGGTTACAAGTTATTCAAGCTAAAAACAGTGGTTACATAATTATGACACATAGAATTATATACATTAGGTCAGAAATCAAGAAATATACATTTCGATTTGGGGGGAGCAAATATATCTATATACAATAGTGCTGAAATGATGCAAATGTATGGGATTATGGAGTATGATAGCTGGTGGGCTTGGGTTATACCAGGTTGTAGTACTCTTGGAAGAGGTGTGTTTTTAATGTTTTTTCTAAAGTCGGTTAGGTCACTGTTTGATCGCATGTGACTTGGTAACTGATTCCAAAGTATGGGGGCAGAGAAGGTGAATGCCCTGCTGCTTGTGCAGGCCTTCATGTGTCTTATGTTGGTTGGGATGGTGAGTAAATCTAAGTTGTTGGTTCTTCTGGATCTGTTGCTAGGTTGTCTGCTGATGAGGTTGGAGAGGTAAGTAGGCGCAACGTTATGAATGATCTTGAAAGTGGTTATCAGTATTTTGTATTTTGCGCGGGCCGTTATGGGGAGCCAGTGCAATTCCATTAAAGTCGGTGTTATGTGCTCCGAAAGATTCATCTTCTTAATAATCCTGGCTGTGACATTTTGTGCCATTTGCAGAATGTTTAATGTGTTCTTCGGGAGACCCTGTAACAAACTACAATACAGCCCCTCCCGAACCCTGAATGGAGATGACCCCAACGCCCCTCCAGGAATGAGGAGGAGGCTTACCTGACAAAGCTCCTTGTAATTACCTAATAGGTTATGCAGCTCTTCTGATATCAGGGCCCTGCTTCGGTCCAATCCGCCCTGCCACCGGAACTTCCAAAGAAACACTGGCACAATTAACCCTCTGTGCCAACTACTCCTCCTGAACTGCTTCGAACCAGCACTAAGCACACCGGGGGTGGGATCAGGGACTGGACTGGAGATCCTTTAGGAACATTAATTAGCAGGTAAGGTCTAATTACTTCTTCCTAATCGTCTCTCCAGTCCAGTCCCTTCCTTCTGGGATGTAACAGAGCAGTTCAACTTTAGGAGGGTCCTGCCAAACCAGATCGAAGCACCGCTCTCCCAAAACCTGCATCCGCTGCTGCCTGCACATCCTTCCGGTAGTGCTTGGCAAAAGTATGTAGAGAAGACCAAGTAGCCGCCCTGCAAATATCCAACGGAGGGACCAGACTAAACTCCGCCCATGAGGAGGCCTGCGCCCGAGTGTAGTGAGCTCTCAATCCCACCGGAACCTGTCTTCCCTTTAGAATATAAGTGGAAGCAATGGCCTCCCTGATCCACCTGGAAATAGTGGCCTTGGCCGCCACTTCTCCCTTGCGCAGCCCTCCGAACAACACAAATAAACGCTCCGATTTGTGGAAGGCTTTTGTACACTTCAGATATCGCCTCAAAACTCTTCGCAGGACTAGAAGGTGCAGCCGCAGATCTCCCTCTCCTTGCCCCAAACCGGCAAAGGAGGGGAGGGAAGCGACACCGACTGATTGACATGAAAAGGAGAAATTACCTTGGGCAAAAAGGACCGGACCGTTCTCAACACCACCTTCTCCTTGAAGAAAACGAGGAAAGGTGGACGACAAGACAATGCCTGCAACTCGGAGACATGCCTGGCGGAACAAATGGCCACTAAAAACACCGACTTAAGAGTCAAATCCTTTAGAGAAGTATGCTCAAGGGATTCGAATGGCCTCCCGGTAAGGGATTCCAACACCAAATTGAGATCCCAAGGAGGCATTACCAAACTCTGATGTGGCCGCATATGCCTTACCGCCTTAAGAAATCGAACCACATCGGGGTGTTGGCCTAACGCCTAACACCTTACCCTTAACCTTGCCACTGTAACAAGCGATAGCCGCTAGCTGCACCCTCAAGGATCTGGCTGCCAGCCCCTTCTCAAGACCAGCTTGCAAAAAATCCAACACCTCTGAGATCGAAACTGACCATGGCTTCTTCCGCTGTTCCTCACACCAGTTCTCAAAAATGCGCCAAACTCTCACATATGCCAAACAGGTAGAACGCTTGCGGACCTTCAACAAGGTTGAAATCACTGCTCCCGAATATCCTTTTTTACGCAGCCTTGTCCTTTCAATAGCCATGCTGTAAGCGAGAACCGATCCACCTGCGGCATCCTTACTGGTCCCTGCCTGAGAAGGTCCTCTCTTACCGGAAGCCTCCACGGCCAGTCTGCCAATAGCCGAATGAGATCGGCATACCACGTTCGCCTCGGACAGTCCAGAGCTATCAGGATCACCAACCCCTGATGCGCTTCTATCCTCTGAAGAACTCTGCATATGAGCGCCCATGGAGGGAACACATAAAGCAACCCTTCCAAGGGCCACCGCTGAACCAAGGCATCCAGCCCTTCCGACATTCTTTCTTTTCTTCTGCTGAAGAATCTGCTTGTTTTGGCTGACTCACAGCGTGCCATCAAATCCATCACCTGCGGTCCCCACCGGTGTACCACTTGCTCGTAGACTTCCTGGCTGAGCTCCCACTCGCCGTGATCTATCTTGTGTCTGCTGAGGTAGTCGGCCATGACGTTTTCCACTCTGGCGACATACTGGGCTGATATGGCTAAGAGATTCTCCTCGGCCCATACCAAGAGGCCTTCCTCCTCCAAGAGAAGGCTGCTCGTGCTGCCCTGTCGATTGATGTAGGCTACTGCCGTAACGTTGTCCACAAGAATTCTGATCGCTTTCCCAAGACCACAATTCCAGAATGCTCTGAGAGCCATTGTCGCTGACCGCAACTTCAATCCAGCCTGACAGACTCGTGTCTGTCATCACTTGCACCCACAGGGGGGTGTCGAGGGGCATTCCTTTTTTTAGATTCCCCAGAGAGAGCCATCACTAGAGATTCCTTGACCGCTGCTGTACAGGGTAAAGTCATTGACAGAGGCTGCTTCTGATGTGACCAGTGCCTCAGCAGATAATGCCACGCTAATGGCGCCTTCCGAGCCACAAACTCTCGCACTAGTCGACATAGGCCTTTTGCCCTCTGATCCGGCAAGAACACATTGCCCGATAGCGTGTTAAACCTTGCCCTTAAATACTCTATCTCCTGAGTGGGCACCAACTTGCTCTTTGCTCGATTGCTCATCCACCCCAAACTTTGAAGGAGAGCTACTACCCTGGCAGTTGCCATCAAACTTTCCTCCTTGGACTTGGCCCTGATCAACCAATCGTCCAAGTAAGGATGGACTAGAATACCTTCTCTGCGAAGTGCCGTTGCCACCACTACCATCACCTTGGTGAAAGTGTGTGGAGTCGCCAAGCCGAACGGCAACGCTTGAAACTGAAAGTGACCCTGTGGCACCACAAAGTGCAGGAATTGCTGATGAGCTTCTCTGATGGGAATATGTAGATATGCCTCGGTGAGGTCTAGGGAAGTGAGAAATTCCCCCTGCCTCACCGCCACTATCACAGACTTCAGAGTTTCCATCCGAAAGTGCGAAACCCGAAGGCACCAATTGACGCGCTTGAGGTCTAGAATTGGTCGCAATGAACCTTCCTTTTTTTGGAACCACAAAGTAAATTGAGTACCGACCACAGCCGTATTGATCTCTTGGCACTGGGACCACCGCCTCCAACGCCACCAGCCTTGCTAGGGTTTCTTCTATCGCTGCACGCTTGGCTACAGTCTTGCAAGGCGACTGGACGAACGAGGGGAGGACTGGCCTTGCAAACTCTAGGTCATAACCGAATTGTACAACCTCCAAGACCCACTGGTCGGATGTTACCCGGACCCAGGCGGAGAAGAACTGCCTTAGACGCCCTCCTACTGGCAGAACCCCGTCCGAGCCCCCGTTGTCTCATTGTGGTTTTCTCTGGCCAGAGGATGCTGAAGAGGTCCCAAAACCTCTCCCCGCTCCTCGAAACCCCCGGAAACCCTGACCTCTGGAGGGAAACCGGCCCCTCTGAAAGGAGCTCTGACGAACTGGCATGGTCCTCCGAAACTCCCTTTGTTGAGATTGTCCTGGAGTCGCAAAGCAACCCTGCTTGGGCCTATCCTCCGGAAGCCTGCCCCCTTTGGACTCCCCTAAGTCAATGTTCCCTCTAATTTTCTGTAGGCTGTGCGTGCATAAATTATCAGCTGTGCAGCTTTTGAAGGAAGGTTAAATTTTTGTGCGCCACATAATGACACTTGGAGTTATATACTTTAAAATTTGACTACACTTCAGAATACAGTATGTACACCACATTGATTTTAATCAAATTAAATTAAAATAGATGATTACTAAATGAAGCAGAAAATTTCTAGTAATCACAATCACAACTTTTAAATTTTAAGACATCTGTGTTGTTTTCTATCAGAATCAGAACCGTAATTTTTGTGCACTCTGTTGTAAAGTATGTGCGCTTGCTCGGTGAGCTGTGTGCGTGCACACTCGCGCACAGCTTAGAGGGAACAGTGCCCTAAGTCTTTCACCAACTTGTCCAAGACATCTCCAAATAGCAGCTTCCCACTTAAAGGGAAGCCTGCTGAGGTGGGCTTTGGAGGAAGCATCTGCTGCCAAGTTGCGGAGCCAAAGATATCAATGCGCAGCCACCACGGAAGCCATGTTCTTTGACAAGCTTCTGATGAGGTCATACTGGCTATCTGCCAGATAGGCCGCTCCGGACTCAATTCTCGCCGCATTCCCTTGCGGCCCTACCTGCGACTCCTCAGCTGATTGCAGCTGCTGGGACCACCACAAGCACGCCTGGGCCACCCAAGCCCCGCACACCGAGGCTTGAAGGGCAATGGCACTAATGTCGAAGGCTTGTTTTGGCAAAGTGTCCACCTTCCTGTCCTGGACATCTTTCAGTGCTGCACTGCTCTCCACCGGGATGGTAGTCTTCTTGGTCACGGCCGATACCGCCGTGTTCACTCTGGGCGACTTTATCAAATCCTTTTCTGCTTCTGGCCAAGGGTACAGAGAGCACTCCTCTTAGCCCGGCCTCCGGCTGATCCCACTCCTCTTGTATCATCTGCTGGGCCACCCTGTGAACTGGAAAGACTTTCTGAGACTTCCGGACTGCTTGAATCAACGGATCCTCTAGAGCATCCTCGCTCCCTTGTGCTCCTGTGGTCATGTTAAGTACCTTCAAAGATTCACCAGTCAATGCCGGTAACTCCTCCCGGTGAAAAACTCTCACAATTCTCGCCTGCTCTTCTGGAATCTCACCTTCCTTGAGCTCTTCCTCTTGCCCCAGTTCTCTGATTCAAGTATCTCCGAATCCGGGGAAATGGGCTCTTCCTCCTCTGCTCTAGCCCGCTTGGAGGGAATGTCTGCCTGCGGAAGCTTGCTCTCTGCCTCCCGCTTGCGAGGGCCTCCTTGCCCCTCTTGCTGATGCATGCAGAAAGCTTTGTGCAATAATAGCATAAACTCCAGTGAAAAACCACAGAGGTCTCCCTCCACTGAGGAGGTGCCCGGTTGTGGTTGGGAGGGTATCTGCTGCCCTGAAGGCAAGGGCGGCAGCGATCCCTCCCTGAGAATCTCCTCCACAGCTCCCCCTCTCTCCATAGATCTGGAAGCTGATGGGATTTGATTTCCGCTGGCCTGAAGCTCCTGCTCAACAGAGGCTGCTTCCAGTGCGCAGCCCCTGCACACTCCAGTTTCAGACACTGCACCCCTGCGGGCCTCGCAGAGGAGGCACTGTGGGCGAGCAGGCATTGTACCAACACTATCTGTCTTTTTTTTGTCTTAAGTTAATTTTTATATGGTTATAAATAAAAAAATATCTATTCTTAACTAACTATATCTACCAATAAATAAATAAATATCTCCTTCCTAAGGAAAACTAACAACCGTCAGCCTAAATACCTCCATCAGCCTTAAATACCTCTGTGGCATAAATGTTCAGGGAGAGAGCCTCTTTCAATTGAAAGCAAGTTCTGCTATGAGGGGACATGGGATGAGGGTGAAGGGAGATAGATTCAGGAGTGATATGCGGAAATATTTCTTTACGGAAAGAGTAGTGGATCCATGGAATAGTCTCCCAGTGGAGGTGGTAGAGATGAGGACAGTAACTGAATTCAAAAAAGCATGGGACAAACACAGAGGATCTCTAGGTAAAAAGGGGACTGTTGTAGTTGTTGTTATGGAAGGACAGACTAGATAGGCCATGTGGTCTTTTTCTGTCGTCATGTTTCTATGTTTCTAAAATGGGCCCCCCCCTTCACCTTCCTTGCTGAAAACGGCTGATCTTGAGCAGTTCCTTCACCTCCCCCAACCACTCATACCGTGGCTCAAAAACGCGCGAAGGCCACAGCGGGAAAACACTTCTCTCCTTTTCCAGGCAGTCGGCGGCCCGCTTAACACACCCCGCTGCCTCTTACCTGCTTCCCCCTGCAGCTCCTCTCTCCGCGCTTTCCACTCCAGCGCAAGAGTGATTGCTGCGGTCTAGCCGCCTCGGGGTCTTCGGCAATGAGGCGGGAGACTGAAGGAGAGGCCCTTCTCAGTTGGGGGATCTGGCAGCACTGAATCAGCTGGTAGCACTGCAGCAAAGCCGTTGCTTCTTTTTTTTTTTTTAAACGGGCCGAGTCGCTGCAAGCCTCCTCTAAAAGGGGGGGGGGGGGGGACCCAGGAAAACCTGACTAGGCTTCACAGGAAGAGAAATAAAACAAAAGAAAAAAAGGGTAAAAGAAACCCAAAGACCTTTCCTATCCTAATGTCTCTCCAGCAAGCCTTTTCTACAAGCTTGCTGCTCACTCCAGCTGCTTGGAGACTGAGTAAAATTGAGGCTTGTGGGTGGTGCCAGTGCTATATATATCCTGATGTCATCAAGAGAATGACATACTCAGTCTCCAAGCTGCAGGAATAGGAGCACAACCCAGAAGAAAGGGACTGGCCTGGAGAGACGATTAGGAATGCTGGCTTTACTCTGAAAAGTCTTCAGTTCCTCCCCAGCAGCCAGTTGAGTGCCTTCCAACCCGGGGTCTCATCTCCCAGCACTATAGTGAAATTTGTTTTGTTGTGACTATCCATTGGATTTTCATGGCAAAATTCGGAAGTAGATTGCCAGGCCTTTCTTCCATGCAGGTAATTCTAGTCGTGTTGTTGCCACCAACGCTGTCCCATTCTGCTGCTGCCCATATGGGTGGTTGGTCTTGGTCTGGCATCTCAGCTGAGACCTGTCCATCTTGAGAGACCCTGTCAGTAGTTAATCTAGTGATAGCTTAGCTTACAGCATCACTCATGCACATAAGCCCTCACCACACGACAAGCTACAAACTGAGGGCCATAATGCTGTATGTGCAAAAAAAGAAAAAAAAAAGAAATAATGATTGCAGTAGGCTAGCTGGAAATGAAACTTTAATCATGTTAGATCAAAAGGTAGTAGGTAACCAACCATTGCCTCAGGTACAAAGCTAGAGCCTCGTTTTCTAAAGTGTGTTAAGTGCAAAAACCTAACGCGCATTTAGAGCTAAAACTTGGCCTCCACGGTAACTGTGGCCAGTTAGAAAATTCACCTTCATTTTGGAATCCAAAAGTTATGCCCCTAAATTTAGGCTTCCTGTTCATCTGCCTGCATTTGAGAGCCTAATTTAGGTACCTAATGCTGAAAATTTATTCTAACTCATTTCCCTGCCTTAAATCTGCCCCTGTTGCCACCACTTTTTTAGGATCCTAAATTAGGGAATTTAGTGGTATTTTGAGCATAAGTTTAGGAACTCAACTTCAGTACATTTTTAAAGAGGCCAGTTGAGTAACCTATCTCTCAAACGTAAGATCCTAAACCTTTGAATATTGGCTTCCTAGAGAGTAGTTTTATAACTGGTTGCCTACATGGGAAGGCCAAGTAGGTGCCAATTTTGAGGTTATTTTATAAAGACACATGGATGCTTATGTGGTTACATTGTGGCCATGTACAGTTATGCCAGCTGGGGAACAGACACAAAAATATGTGGCTGAAGAATAACCTGTGTGCTCATTTTGTGACTCCACCAGGGCTTTGCCTCAACTCCTCCCCTGAACATGCCTACACCTCAGTTGCATATACTTGTCATTACACATGCTTGTATGTGTGGGTAATTTTGTAAGAGGCTTTTTATGTGTGAAAAAGCCTTTATAGCATTACCCCTATAATATCCAACAATGGGATTCTTTCAAATGTGGATTCCTGAAATATAAATGGTTTGTCTCTTGGTTTGTTATTCCCAGTAGCTCTCCATAGGACGAGTTTTATTCCATCCTTCCTTTGTTAGACGGGCTTACCGTGGTGACTCTCCTGAAGACTCTGGGAAGGATTTGATTGAAATCCCATTACCTCCTTGGGAAGAAAGGAAAAATGAGTCACTGGAGGCAAAGCGAGCACGGCTGGTGTATGAAAGCAGGAAGAGAGGAATGCTTGAAAACTGCATTCTGCTCAGGTGATGATTCCACCCTGGCCTCATGCAAGACCCTATTTTTATCGCTAAGTAACCAAATGGTTAATGAGTTTCAGAGGGATTTCTATCACCAAATTCACAAGTTTCTTAACATGCATCCTTCCAACTCCAATTTTCCTTTAAATCTTCATGCCAGTTATTCTGTGATTTTATTTAGTCTGTTTGCAAAAGAATATCTGAACACCATGTCAGCGATGCAGCTGTCCTTGTATGACCGTCTGATCAATGAACCTAGCAACGACTGGGACATTTACAGCTGGGCAACAGGTATGAGGTCATGTGGCTCTATCTCAGCAGTGAGGACTGGGGAACATGTTGCTGGTTACCTTATACTGGATTTTTTTATTTTTTTTAATTTTATATTTATGCATTTTTAAACAAAATATCCAAGAATTTACGTGTACAGAAAAAGCACATAGTAATGCAAAGAAAATCAGAGAGAAATCCCTCATTCAAAAACACAAGAAATGCTCACAAGCCCACAAAATGCCGGGGGTAAGAGAACAAAGACATGAACTTCAGTCACTAATTGCAAAAAAATTACTGAGTTAACCAACAGGCCCCAAAACAAACTACTTACTAACCATAGGTGGGTCAATAGAGGATTCTAGGTGACGTGCATTCGCAAAGGCCAACAGCTGTGAGGGTTCATAAAAGATATAGGAAGCAGACTGATATCTGATCAAACACTTGCAAGGGTATTTGAGAAAAAAGAGCCCTCTCAGTTGTTGAACCCCTGGTTGGAGGAGAAGAAACTCCCTCCATGTCTTGTGTCTCTTTAGGTAAATCGGGATAAATCCTAATCATTAATCTTTGAAATAGCACATTTTTGATAGAATAGCTTCAGCATCCATTCCTTATCTGAGATTAACGCAAACGTCACCAGTAGTGTAGATGGAATTACTGCCTCTTCACCAGTAGTTTCCAAAAGCTCTGAAACATTTAAGACATCCAACTGCTGTGTCCCAATGTTCTCAGAAGAAGATTTCTTCTTCCCCGAAGGCAGATAAAACAATTTTACCACTGGCAGCCAACACATCTGTAAGGTACTCCTTAAACATATCCCGGGCCGTTGCAGATGAACTCTTAGGAAAATTAATCATTCTCAAGTTCGCCGCTTGGCATACATTTTCAAGATGCTCAGTTTTTGCATGCGTGGCAAGAGTACTCTTAATGTTCACTTGAACCTGATTATCCAGCACCTCCATTTTTAACTTGAGTCTCAGAGAAGTTTGCATTAAAGCTACTTGGTTGTTAATAATCTCAACCACCTTAGAGTTGCATGATACTTTTACAGCCAATGTTGACATCTGTGGAAGTAGCGCATTACCCAAAGAAACAATAGTTTCCCAAATTGTCCCTAACGTAAAGTTTTCTGGGCGATTTGGAATGAAACTGGACCAATCCACTCCAGCTGGTATCCCCTCCTCCTCTATTCCACATGGCGTCTGTCCTCCCCCAACCAAGGCAGCTAAGTTTGCTGCCAATCGCCCACCTGGTGCGCTCCGAAAGTTCCTGTGTAGAGAAGATGCTGAGGAAGCTAGTCCCACTTCTTGGCCACTGGCATCTGGCCCTCCCAGCTGGAATCTGCTCCCCGACCAGGAAGCACTCACATACTGGATTATATGGTAGAAAGGATTAAGGAAATGGGTTTAGAGTGCAACTACAGAACTAGATCAAAAGAAGAACTTTAAATATTGTTTTCTTGCAACCTCAGTACCAAAATAGAGAGGTTCCAGCATACTTACCTGCTGACAGGAACAAGATCAATAAGTTCCCTGACCATTTCTTTAGGAGATGGCCAGCTTCAACATGCTAAGGATGCGTTTGTAATTCTAATAAGGTACGCATATGGTAATCCATGTGGTTAAATTGGCCCTTTCTCATGGTCAGAGTGATCAAGTGATAATGAAATTGAATAGGTCTGTAGTTGCACTGACCAGATTTTCATTCATAAAATAATGTAGCTTTTTTTACCATACAAGCTTAGTAGGTGCAAAAAAGTCATTTAGACCAAATGCATGAACCCTTAATTTGACTATTAGTGCAGTTAGTTTGTCAGGAGATACCTAATTTAATCTTTACCTGTAGAAGGTGAAGAATCACAGCCATAGGGATGTTCATTTCTAGTGTGCAATTTTTGGAGCAGTAGAGGGTACTGACTCTGCATGACCAATACACATTAATAGGAATTAGGGTATTTGCTATCTGCTGCAGTTACTACACAGCTGGGCGACGTGTGTACAGTGTGAGAGCGAGCAAGGGATTGCTGAATATGTAGGTCAAGACTTCCCAAACCTGTCCTGGAGACCCCATAGCCAGTCAGGGTTATATATGCATGAGATAAATCTCCAGTGTATGCAGATCTTTCATGTGTATTCCTATGGCTATCCTAAACACATGATTAGCTGTGGGGCTCCCAGGACAGGTTTAGGAAATTTTGATCTAGGTAATCAAAAAAGAATAATGCAGAAGTTTAAATGCAGTCCAATTTTTAGGGACCTGAACCCAGTCTTTTATGGACAGTGTTTTGTTTTTTTTTGCTTTTGAAGGTACAAAGCCAGCACCTGAAATTTTTGACAATGAAGTCCTGGATCTGCTAAAAGAATTTGCTAAGAATAAAAATATGGAGCAAAGATTGCAGCAACCAGAATTGGAATATTTATTTGAGAAGAAAAGCTGAAGAAAGGAGGATAGCCCTGGAATCCTTTCTCAGTGGCGTTCATAGGTCTTTATACTCTCATGAGAATTTAGAAGTGAGCACTGTACCATTCTAGCTAAGAGAACAATATCCAATCACTAGATATCTTCAATCATTAATATAACTCATAACAAACATGGCTATGGTGTATTTTGCAGTTGGAATGCATTTCATAGCCATATCTAGGACTTTTATGGGATTAGAAACCTTTTGTAGATTTTTGTTCCTTTCCAGTTCCTTCCCTAAGAGCATGAAACTATATATTTACTCCAGTTGTTGAAATATGTTAGTTTTTCATTATTTGTCAGAACAGCAAGAAATCATTTAAGATGTCTTCTATTTTAATTTATTCAGGAATAAAAATATTTATTTAAAAATACTTCCTTAGCAGAACTCCAGTCCAGTCCCTTTACTCTCGGGTTGTGTAACCCTTCCAGCAGCTTGGAGGCTGAGCCCATCATCGTTTTGATGATGGTGGTATAAATACCACTGGCACCACCCCTAGGCACCAGTATTCTCAGCCTCCAAGCAGCTGGAGGGTTACAGTAAGCCCAGAGCTTACTGGTTTATTACTTTCTTTATACCATTTATTTCTAATTGCTTTAAGTTCTTTAATTTCTTTAGTTTTACCTTTTCTTTAGTTGGGGGAATTCTTTCTGGAGTCAAATCGCCTGGCTTCAATTCCTTCCTCCCCCCCTACTTCCCGGTTCTCCCGAGGCCTTGGGGAAGGAGAGGGGATATTGAGCAGCAGGGCACCCGGTATTTCAGCCTCTGCCCCGCTCGCTGTTGCCTCGCGCCGAAGCCCCCCGTGGCGGGCTGAGCGCTGGAGCGCACTTCTACACTGAATCCCAGGATCGGTCAGAGCACAGAGTCTAGCATCGCTCCTCTCCCTTCCATGCTGCCGCCTCGCGCATGCAGCAGCTTCACAGCCAGGGCGCTAGAGGCGGAGCGCTACAGACATCCACACTCGGAGACCAACGACGCTGCTCTCTCGGCTTCGCTGCCGCCTCGCGCTTACAGCGACTACTTAGGCTGAGCGCTGGAGGCGGCTGAGTCGTCAAGGGGATCCTGTTAACAGCTACGAGATCCGATGGCTGGAACAAGCTCGTAGGCCGCACACACGGACTCCACGTGGACGAGGCCTACCACGTGGAGTCTATCGGCAGCCAGCAGGCCCAGCGGCAGGAGCGCGGCCCGCAGAGCAACAAGTCAGCTAAACCGCAAGTATTGCAAAGACTATAGTTCACTGGCTGGGTTTCTAATTTAATTTAGCTAATTTATCCAATTTAATTTATTGATTCCTGGATTTATTGTTTGGGGCTGGGTTAATACCTATCCCCCCCCCCCCCCTCGACATAGAGAGTCCTCTGAGTTGGAGACCATTGAGTTCTAGTGAATTAATATCTCAGTTTAGGGAAAAAGGATGACAGGAAAACCACGATGCCCATCCTGCGGCACCCGCAGACTTGCGGATTCTGAGGCCGGGGTCTGCCGGGCCTGTGCTGCAGAAGCAGCTTCGGTGGAGCAGGAGATTCAGCTGTCCATAGATCAGGCTACTCAGAGCTCCCAAGCTCCTGGGGAGAATGGAAGGGATTCTTCCCACACCCCTCCGCCGACTACATCTGCCTGCCCAGGTCCCTCTCAGCCCCTTCCTCCTTCAGGGGGCGTGGGGGGAGGATGGGAGCATTTTTCCCCAGAATTTGTCCTTCTGCTACATAAAGCTTATTGTATGCGTCAGCAGGGATTCACGGAGACCCCACTGCCGCATGAAGGTGGCCGGCCAGGGCCAGGGAAGACAGGCTCCCATGGCTCTGGAGCACCCCCTAAGCGCTCTAGACTAATGGGCGACGAACCCCTCATGCCTCCTTCTCCTCCCACTCCTGATGAGGAGGGCTCAGACAAAGAAGTGGGGGAGGAAGAGGAAGAGCTTGAAGAGGGGGAAATTCCTGAAGAGGAACATGCCCGAATAGTAAGAGTATTCCGCCGGGAAGAGCTCCCAGCCTTGATTAGCGAATCCATGAAGGTGCTTAATATGGCATCGGACGCACCTACAGAAGAAGAAACGTTGGAAGACCCTTTGATACAAGCCTTCAGAAAAACGCAGAAGGTCTTTCCGGTTCACAGGGTAGTACGCCAGATGATCCAGGAGGAGTGTAATCAACCGGAGTCCGGTTTAAGGGGGGTCAGAGCCATGTCTCGCCTGTACCCGGTACCAGAAACGGACAAGGATCTGCTGAAGTCTCCAAAGGTAGACGCGGCGGTTTCTGCGGTGACAAAGACGACGACCATTCTGGTTGAGGGCGGCGCAGCCCTTAAAGATACTCAGGATAGAAAGCTTGACTCGTTACTGAAGCAAGCCTTTGATGTTAGTGCTCTCGCTCTGCAGGCCTCAGTGTCAGGAGCGTGGGTAGCAAGAGCCTGCCTAAGGTGGGTGCAACAGCTCCAACTAATGGATGACGCCGCTTCCGACGCACAAGCTAGTGCTGCGCGCCTGGAGTCTGGCTCGGCCTTTCTAGCAGATAGTCAGTATGACCTTATTAGGAGCCTGGCCAAGAATATGGCCTCGGTGGTAGCAGCCAGGAGATATCTATGGCTACGCAATTGGGCAGCGGACCCCTCCTCGAAGGCTCGCCTGAGTCGCCTTCCATTCAAGGGAAAGTTGCTGTTTGGTGAAGACCTGGAAAAGTTGGTGAAGGATCTTGGAGAGTCTAAGGGAGGTAGGCTTCCGGAGGATAGACCTAAGCAAATCCGTTCAACGGGCCCGGTGCGCAACCAGCCGAGGGATTTTCGCAGGTTTCGAGCGACCCGACAGAATTTTTTCCCTAGGGGCCGCCCTTCACCTAGAGGTCAAGCCTTCCGAGGGTTTCGAGGAGCAGGAAGAGGCTTTGGGACCTCCGTCTCATCCTCAGGACCTAGAAAAACACAATGAGTCTGCGGGGGCCCAGGGGAAGGCGCTGCTGGTGGGGGGCCGGTTAAGGCAGTTCCTTCCCGCCTGGGCCCGAGTCACATCGGATCGTTGGGTACTGGAGGTAATCAGAGAGGGTTATGCCCTCGAATTCACAAAGAGAGTCCCCCCAGCCTTTATACTGTCTCCCTGCGGCTCCCCAGAAAAGAGAGCAGCAATAGAAGACACCCTTTCAAGGCTGATCGAGCTGAGAGCAGTGACCCCCGTCCCGAGAGACCAATACGCCTCCGGTCGATACTCGATCTATTTTGTGGTACCAAAGAAAGAAGGGTCCTTCCGTCCAATCCTGGACTTAAAGCAGGTCAATCGTTGCCTCTCCGTTCCTCATTTTCGGATGGAGACCCTGAGGTCCGTCATTGCAGCGGTAAGACAGGGAGAGTTCCTAACGTCGTTAGACTTGACGGAAGCATACCTACATATCCCGGTACGAAAATCCCATCAGCAGTTCCTGAGATTTGCAGTGCCGAGGGGTCATTTTCAGTTCCAAGCTCTTCCCTTTGGCCTAGCAACAGCTCCCAGGACATTCACCAAAGTAATGGTAGTGGTGGCCGCGTCCCTCCGCAAGGAGGGGATCTTAGTACACCCATACCTGGACGATTGGCTGATTCGGGCAAAGTCCGAGTCGGAGAGCCTTACGGCCACAGCCAGGGTAGTGGAATTCCTGGAGGAGTTGGGTTGGGTCATCAACCGGGCAAAGAGCAGATTAATCCCCTCGCAGGAGATCGATTACCTTGGAGCAAGATTCAACACAAGGTCAGGAAGAGTTTACCTGTCGGAACAGAGGTTACGAGATCTGAGGAGCCTGGTTTCTCGCTTCCTTACAAGGCGGATCCCTACTGCCTGGCATTACCTTCAGCTGCTGGGCACAATGGCAGCAGCAATAGAGGTAGTACCGTGGGCCAAGGCACATATGCGCCCACTTCAGCGCGCATTGTTACGACGATGGTCCCCTCAGCACCATCCATTATCCATGCAGCTGCCCTGCCCGCTTCAGATCAGAAGATCCCTCATCTGGTGGAAGTGCCCAAAGAGCCTTGCATGCGGGATGCCTCTCGAACCACCACAATGGATACAACTAACGACGGATGCAAGTCTCACAGGTTGGGGTGCCCATTGCGAGGGACAGTTCGCACAGGGGAGCTGGACCCCGAGGGAAGCTCGGTGGTCCATCAACAGGTTAGAACTGAGGGCAGTGGCGCTGGCTCTCAGAGCTCTCGAGCCCTTGGTGCGACTGAGGGCAATCCGCGTCCTCTCGGACAATGTCACCACGGTGGCCTACATCAACCATCAAGGGGGGACGAGCAGCCCCCTGCTGGAGAAGGAGGCAGACAGCCTCTTACAGTGGGCCGAAACGCATCTATTAGACCTGTCAGCTCAACACGTGGCGGGAACAGACAACGTGACGGCCGACTATCTCAGCAGGCACAGGATAGACCACGGAGAATGGGAGCTAGCACAAGAAGTGTTCGACCAAGTGGTGGCCCTTTGGGGAGCGCCAACCATGGACCTCATGGCGCGCTACGAAACGGCCAAAGCAAGCCGGTTCTTCAGTCGAAGAAAGGAAAGGATGTCGGAAGGCCTGGATGCCCTGGTCCAGAAGTGGCCTTCGGAAGGTCTCCTGTACGTGTTCCCACCCTGGGCCCTCATAGGGAGAGTGCTAAGACGAATAGAGGCCCATCCAGGTCTGGTAATCCTCATAGCTCCGGATTGGCCTCGTCGACCATGGTATGCGGACCTGGTGAGACTAACGGCTCTGCGCCCCTGGAGGCTCCCCGACAGAAAGGATCTGCTACGGCAGGGTCCAGTACTCATGCCCCACGTGCATCGATTCTCGCTTACGGCTTGGCCATTGAGAGGGCTCGGCTCGTGAAGCGAGGTTACTCGGCTTCGGTAATTTCGACCCTGCTGAACGCTCGTAAACGTTCGACCTGCCTATCCTATGTTAGAGTATGGCGCATATTCGAGGCGTGGTGCTCAGACCACCATAAGAAACCCTCGGAAGCCTCAGTTCCGGAGGTCTTAGAGTTCCTACAAGCAGGTTTCGAGAAAGGTTTGTCGCACAGCTCGTTACGGGTTCAGCTAGCGGCCATTTCTTGTTATAGAGGAAAGGTTCGGGGCAAGTCTCTAGGGGATCACGCCGATGTGGGCAGATTCCTGAGGGCGGTCAAGCACTTACGTCCGCAACAAAGATCAGTGATACCACCCTGGGACTTAAACCTAGTTTTGGATGCTCTAACCAGGGAACCTTTTGAGCCGACAAAGAGTTCCTCCCTAAAAGACTTGACACTGAAGACGGTGTTTTTGGTAGCTATTTGTTCGGCTAGGAGGGTTTCGGAACTCCAAGCTCTCTCGTCTCGGCCTCCCTTCCTGTCCTTTTTCAAAGATAAGGTCGTCTTACGGACGGTGCCTTCCTTCCTACCCAAGGTCACCTCCCCCTTTCATGTGAACCAAACTGTCTCACTCCCGTCCTTCGCAGGAGAATCTCAGGAAGGAGAGAGTGACAAACTGCGCCTACTAGATTTGCATAAAGTGCTGAGGCGGTATCTCTCACGCACAGCATCCTTCCGCAAGTCCGAACGGCTCTTCATCCAATTTGGAGGGCCGCACAAAGGGGAAGCGGCGGCCAAGGCGTCCATTTCTAGGTGGATCAGGGAGACCATTGCCTCTGCCTACATCCTCAAGGGGAGGCAGGTGCCAACGGGTCTTCGTGCACATTCAACTTGGGCGCAGTCGGCCTCCTGGGCAGAGCATAGCTTGATTCCACCGATAGACATCTGTAGAGCGGCTACCTGGTCCTCCCTGCACACTTTTTCCAAGCACTACAGACTGGATGTCCAGAGTAGAGCAGACACCAGATTTGCGGGGGCAGTACTTCGGTCCGGGTTGGCGAACCCCACCCAGGTATGAACTGCTCTGTTACATCCCGAGAGTAAAGGGACTGGACTGGAGTTCTGCTAAGGAAAAAGTAATTAGTCCTTACCTGCTAATTAGTGTTTCTGAAGGAACTCCAGTCCAGTCCCTGATTCCGCCCAGGTTCGGTTTCTAGGGGTCAGAAGAGAATAAAGGACCGAAGTCGAGTCACGGAGCGGAGCAGAAGCTGGAATCGCCATGAGAAAGAGCTCAGCGGCGGGGCCAAGAAATAGAGAGGTTAAGGGAGGAATGCCCAAAGTTGGGTCGGCCTCGGGGGAGCCTTCTCCCTCCCCTCCCCTCCCCTCCTTACCATTGTTCTGTCAGTTTAAAAAAAAGAGGGGGTTTTGTTCTTTGTTTGCCTTCCTGTTTTCGTTATTTCTGAGTTTGTTTACGCATTATAATTCAGGGTTCCTATCAGGACTGCTTTTGCATCAGATTACTGGTGCTTAGGGGTGGTGCCAGTGGTATTTATACCACCATCATCAAAACGATGATGGGCTCAGCCTCCAAGCTGCTGGAAGGGTTACGCAACCCGAGAGTAAAGGGACTGGATTGGAGTTCCTTCAGGAACACTAATTAGCAGGTAAGGACTAATTACTTTTTACAAGTCACTTAGATGTGATGGTGGGCAGATTATAACAAAAATACACAATCAAAGCATAAACAATTGAAACACAATACCTCTTATGGCCTTCACAACAAAAAACTTGGCATTTAAAGTATTTTAGCTGACTGTACCATTTAGTTCGCTATCTCTGAGAATCCTGATATCAAGTTAACTAAGACTCAGTCACCATAAAGGTACATGGCTTCAAATGTCCAGAAATAGAAATAGAATAGCAGTTGTCAAAGTCTGTTAAATATTAAAAGCCTGAGAAAACAGAAGTGCTTTTCATCACATTTTAAATATAGATGGTGTCACAATCCTTAACAGGCAATCCTTAACAGGCAATCTAGCCATGCTTTATACCTACACCCCTCTGATGAATGATCCATTTTTGCCTATCTTATTGAGTTCACCATAATTATGCAAATAATTATGTAAATAGTTATCATAACATGTAAATAGTTACCCCTGGTTTACCTCCATGTTTTGCTACCCCTGTTTATTGTAACTCCAATGTTGTCTGCTACATTGTGGAATGTTTTATGTTCAAATGTACACCGCACTGATTAAAATAGCGTGGTATATAAGAAATGCAAATAAATAAATAAATAATAAATATTCTATTCAAGGGGACCTGCAATGGAAAAAGAACACTTCCTTATATTAGAGAAGTGAACTTGACGAAGCGATGGAATAGTCGCAGCTGGGACTAGGTGCATCACTTTCTGGAATTCTAATGCCCAGGCTTTACAGCATTCAAAGGCTTCTTGCGTGGAAATAATAATTTTCAGGTACAGCAAGTGCAATCGGAATGTTCTCTCTATACTATTTATTTGTAGTAGAAAGAGTTTTATTCATTTTGAAGGGAAATTTAATGTGAACAGAGAAAATGCTATTTGGCCCCACTGTATAGTATGCTTCTAGTCATGTCCTCTTGAAGGCACTTATGTGATAGCTATTATAGTAAGGATAGCCTAAGGATCTCTAGGGTAGCCTAATGATTAGAGCAGTGGGCTAGGGACAGGGCAGCCAGGGTTCAAATCCCACTACTGCTATCGTTGACGTTGTACTGATTACATGGGATGATGGTGTTTCTTCTCTACACCCTCTGAATGTGTTTTGGAGGTGGTAGAGATGAGGACAGTAACTGAATTCAAAAAAGCATGGGACAAACACAGAGGATCTCTAAAGGTAAAAAGGGGACTGTTGTAGATGTTATGGAAGGACAGACTAGATAGGCCATGTGGTCTTTTTCTGTCGTCATGTTTCTATGTTTCTAAGTACTGTGGCAAACTGTCTACTGTTAATGGTACTTCTGTTTTTTTGGATGTGCAAAATGCAGCGCACAGGTTCCCAGAATGTTTGTAATAGGTTATAAGGGCAAACTGAGATGCTCATGGCTATTTCCCAGTGCACGCATGGATTTACAGTTTTAGTTCTGTTAGGGAAATCCATATGATATAACCACATGATCAGTAAGAGGAAACTAGACCTGGCTCAACCTAAAGCATGACTGTTAGAAGAGAGTTTGGCAAAATGTTGTATAATGCTACATATGAAGTAGGAAAACAAAAGACCAAAAATCATTGGTAATAACATAAACTAAAGAAGTAATATGTCCAACTATCAGGGAAAACCAGTGTTTTCCCTGCACCACATACCACATCCTGTTAAGAATCCATCTTTTGCTGCTTTTTCTAAAATTTACATTTCAAAAAAATCTTGAAAGAAAAAAAGAAATACATAGCCAGAAAAATTATAAGGGAATAATAAATTTCACAAAGTACTCAAATATAAAATATAAGAGTATTTTCCTAAAGGTTAATGTGCATTAACAAATATTAAGCACATTTAAGTGCCACTATACCCATAGAAATAAAAGGACCGTGGAAGCACACTAATGTTAACGTGTTAACCTTTAGTAAACATGCCACATTTTGAAGTCATATTTAGCCCTACAATGAACCTGGGAAGTGGCGTTTTGGAAAGACATGCAAGTCAAATCGGGGATGTTCAGGGCAGAATGTGCTGAGAAATGCCAGGGATATCTATGTCTCTGCCTTATTTTAGTAACATAGACGACCCTGACGTGGACATCCATTCTGGTGGCCACATTGACATCCACCTTATAAGAACATAAGATATATGCCATACTGGGTCAGACCAAGGTCCATCAAGCCCAGTATCCTGTTTCCAACAGTGGCCAATCTAGGTCATACGTACCTAGCAGTTTCCCCAAAAGACACAGGTTCTACAATGCTTGTACTGGGTCAAGCATTGATATCCTTAATAATGGTTTATGGACCTTTCCTCCAGGAGCTTGTCCAAACCTTTTTTAAACCCAGCTACACTAACGGCCTTTGCTACATCCTCCGGTAACAAATTCCAGAGTTGGATTACACAAACTAAGTGTGGGGTGGGGATGTCCATTTCATGCAAGCTAGCATAAGGGGACGTCTAGAAGCATAGCAAAATGAAAATGTAAACCTTCATTCCATGTCAATGTTTGTTATAGGCATGGAAAATATAAGGGACAGGAGTGTGTCTCGTCCATAACCTCCAGATGCCTGTCTGACAAAACAAGCACTTTTCTGATGTCTTTTTTCATGCCTGGAGCAGATATAAGCTTGGTCACAGCTCGGGACATCTAGGGCATTTCTGAAAATGGGTGAAGACATCCAAGTTCTGGGAGAGCCCCTGGCATGCCTATTCCATTCCCCTGTTCAGACTTGTATATCCTTGCCCTGGGGATGTTCACAGAGCCGGTTTGTAAAATGGCTGTGGGGATGTCTCCATGCCCATTTTCAGATGTCCAAAGCACAAATAGGGCTTCTAAAATAACCCTCATAATATGAAATGTCTTAACATAGAGTTTTCAAATCATATGTATATTCAGCAACTATGTCTAAGTAGCATTGCTGAATAGCCATGTGTAACTTGAAACATCTGAGTTAGACTTTTGAATTATACCTGCTGTTTGTCTGGGCTGCCTAGATGTATAACTATACATTTAGGGGGTAATATGTTTAATAAGGTGCCTATTTTATAAAGACAATTATATCAAAAGTCCATAAACATTTGCTTATCAAGAGCAAGGAACATAGTCTTATAATGGGCATGCACCTTAATATGAAGAAGTCAACTGGAAAATCAACAATTTCATCCTTGATAGAAAAGAGATAGAAATTAGTGGACAACTTTAACCTGTTTGGATCAGTAATCGATAAAGAAACAACAAGAGGTCCGATGATGCATTGCTCTTGGAAAAATGGCTATGAAGGACCTAGACAAGATTCTCAAGATGGATTTCTCCATATTTGTCCAAGCCATGGTATTTTCAATAATGTCATATGGATGTAAAAGTTGTACAGTGAAAAAGAAAACGAATGCCTTTGAATTCCTGGTACTGGCAAAGAATACTGTGTATACAATGGACTGCCGAAGAACAAACCAGTCTACGAGAGGAGATCAAATCTAAGCTTTCTTTAGAAGCTCAGATGACAAGACTTTCAAACTTTGGACACATCACGTGAAGAGAGAGAGATCATTAGAGAAAGACATCATGCTTGGCAAGGTTGAAAGTCAACTCAAAAGAGGAAGGCCAGCAATACAATGGATTGATACAATAATAGCAGTTGTGGATGCCACTCTGTCAACAATTAACTGCCCACCTGAAGACCGAACATAGTTTAGGACAGCAGTCCGGAGGGTTGCCATGAGTTGGCGTCAGCTCAACAGCACTTAACAACAATAACAACAGCAACAACCTAAGAGTCCATAATCAGAGGTAGGAATTATAACTTACGTACTAAAAAGGAAGAGGTATATTTTATTTCATACAGTCAAACAATCCCCACAACCATTCCAGTATACACTTTATTTCAATCTATATTTTCCTCTGGTTTTTTTTTGTTAAACCCATACTAGCAAATGGTCCAACAGTCCCCTACTGGTGGGCTACAAAAGTAGGAGTCCCCCAGGGGGGGATATTAAATGCTGTATAAGTCTGTTGACAAATTATCACACGAGAAACTATAAGTTGCTGACAGTGTAGTTTACATATATGTTGTCCTCCCGGATCCAATTTAAAATACCTTCGTCCATAAAGTCATCTCACTTGCCTTGTTTAGATGCTATTGCTGGCTTTCGTGTACGTTGTATCTTTCAGGTCTCCCAAGCCTGTTGTTTGCCTCCTGTGCCTAACCTGGACCTCTGCCTGCACCCGGAAGTGACGCGGTTGTTTCACTGCGATCGCGTTCCCCCAGGTACCTCAGAAAACTACAAAAGCAAGCTGCCGACGGCGTTCCGCGTTCTCACTTGCCTTGTTTAGATGCTATTGCTGGCTTTCGTGTACGTTGTATCTTTCAGGTCTCCCAAGCCTGTTGTTTGCCTCCTGTGCCTAACCTGGACCTCTGCCTGCACCCGGAAGTGACGCGGTTGTTTCACTGCGATCGCGTTCCCCCAGGTACCTCAGAAAACTACAAAAGCAAGCTGCCGACGGCGTTCCGCGTTCTCACTTGCCTTGTTTAGATGCTATTGCTGGATTTCGTGTTAGTTGTTTCTTTCAGGTCTCCCAAGCCTGTTGTTTGCCTCCTGTGCCTAACCTGGACCTCTGCCTGCACCCGGAAGTGACGCGGTTGTTTCACTGCGATCGCGTTCCCCCAGGTACCTCAGAAAACTACAAAAGCAAGCTGCCGACGGCGTTCCGCGCCGTGGCGGCGCGCGCCGAAGGAGCGCGACCAAGGAGCAGGTCCTGCTCCTTGGTCGAGCTCCTTGGGGCGAGCGAGTGGCGCGGTCGTGGCTTGCCGGTTTTTGCGTGCTCCTTGCTACTCTGCCTCTGTTGGTCTGCTCTCTCCTTTCAGGTAATTCCTCAGGGAAGTTTTCTTCTGACAGCGGTATGCTGACTATCCCGGTACTTTGGGGACGACGTCCCCTCTCCTCACGTACTTTTCTCTCTGGTTCTCTGGCTCGCTGTCCAGCCAATCTAATTCCCTGTATCTTTACTAGCACTCTTCCAAAACAGCCTGCTTCTCTGTCTCTGTCTCTCACAACGAACTATACCTCTGTGTTTCAGGTCTCTCTGTTGAATTGCCGGTCTCTCAAATCCAAATCTCTATTGGTTTCTGATCTTATTATACAGCACTCTATAGATCTTTGCTTTCTCACTGAAACCTGGCTCAAAGAGGGTGATAGCCCTGTTCTCTCTAGCTCCCTCCCCCCCGGGTACTCAGCGTTTTCCTCTCCTCGGCTGGGCCGGGGGGGGGGGGCGTTGCCTTACTCTTTCGTGCCTCCATCACCCTTGAGGAGGTCAATTCGTCATCTATTTCACTTTCTGAATCCCTCCTTCTCTGCCTTCATTCTTCTCCCCCGCTTTATTTACTCCTCCTCTATCTTCCACCCTCCCTTTCTACTGAAAGCTGGGAAGGAGTCCTCCAGACCCTCTCAGATGTTGCCTTACAGTTCCCCAATCTCATCGTCCTAGGTGACTTTAACATCCATGCTGACAATCCTAGTAGACCAAAGGATCATGCCTTTCTGAACCTTTTTCATGACATTGCTTTCCGACAACATGTCTCATGTCCCACCCATATAGCCGGACATACTCTCGATCTTGTCCTGTCCTCTTCTATGCTGTCAGCTGAGATTTCCCCCCCTTCCACATTAGATCTCCCTTGGTCTGATCACCGCTGTATTATATTTTCAATTTCCTGTCCCCCCAGGTGCCCACTCCGTCTTCATTACCCTCCACACACCCCCCCTTTCGTCGTCACCTAACTCCTGACACCCTGAGTTCCTTTCCCTCCGCTTCTTCTGTTTTCCCACCGGAATTTGCATCACTTTCACCCAATAGCCAAGTCTCCCTTTGGAACTCTCTTCTCTCAGAAGCTTTGGATCAACTGGCACCATGGCGCCCTTGTCATCATTCTCTCACCGCCAGTCACTCTCCCTGGTTTCACCCAGGATTGCGGCTGCAGCGTACCCAACTTCGCCAGGTGCAACGCCAATGGTCTCATCGTCAATCTCCCGATCTATATGAACGCTTTAAGCAACTCTATGCTGATTACCGTTTTGGCTGTTCAATCAGCCAAACGGGCCTATTATACAGCTGAGATCTCAGGAGCTGCGAATTCCTCTCGCCAGCTCTTCACTATCCTGCGGAAACTCTCATCCACTAACTCCCATAGTACCTCAGCTATGGGGGCCCCTGACGCTCACTCTCTGGCTACCTTCTTCTCAGACAAAGTCCTTACCTTACGTGCCTCCTTCCCTATTCCTCCTCCACCTCCATTAGCACCACTTCCTACTATCTGTAGTTCGCTTGCCATTGATCGCTCACCCCCGCCTTCTTCCCCTGCGCCAAATCGAGCTCTTGCTCACATATGGTCCTCTTTCCATCCGGTGTCCTCTGCTGAAATACTCTCCACGCTGTCTACCTCTCGAAAGACCACATGTGCTCTGGACCCAATTCCTTCTCGTTGGCTGTCAGAGCCCTCGCTTCAGCTCATCCCAATTATCACTACCATCATAAATTCTAGTTTATCCTCCGGTCTATTCCCCTCCTCGTGGAAGTCTGCCATTGTTCACCCTCTTTTAAAACAATCATCTCTTGATCCCTCTGTCCTTGCACATTGGCGTCCTGTGTCAAATCTCCCCTTCTTATCTAAACTTCTGGAACGTTTTGTTTTTAATCAGTTGTCTTCCCACGTAGAATCCACTAACGCACTTCACCCTCGGCAAGCCGGATTTCGACAGGGCCACAGCACCGAGACTGTTCTTCTTGCGGTTTTGAATGAGCTTCACGTTGCACATGATCGTGGTGATGTTACTCTGTTGGTTTCCCTGGATCTTTCTGCTGCGTTTGATTTAATCGATCACACCCTGCTTCTCACTCGTCTTGCGGAGGTGGGTCTTCACGATACGGTTCTTCTTTGGTTTCGTTCCTTTCTTACGGCCCGATCTTTTTCCGTCACTCTTAATGGAACATCATCTTCCCCTCTTCCCCTCACCTGTGGTGTCCCTCAAGGCTCGGTTCTGTCTCCTCTGTTGTTTAATATTTTTTTGGCCCCTCTACTTCTCTTACTGCAGCAGTACCCAGTATCTCCCTATGTCTACGCAGATGACATCATATTACTCTATCACACTTCCCCACTTTCTCTGGATCTTTCCCCTTTCAATATCTGTCTCTCACATGTGGCTTCCTGGCTTTCCCAGCATTTCTTACGCCTGAACCCATCCAAATCCACGGCTATGTGGGTATCCCTCACTGGTTCTTGCCCCTCCTCTGCCCCTTTGATCGATTCTGTACCCATTCCTCTTGTATCCTCCTTTCGGTATCTTGGAGTAGTTCTTGATCCTTCTCTTTCTTTTCACGACCATATCTCTTCCCTCACTAGGCGTTGTTTTGCTACCCTTCATCAAATTCGAGCTGTCCGCACATTTCTTCCCTTAGAATCATTAGTTACTCTTGTCATTGCCCTGATCACCAGCCGACTCGACTATTGTAATGTTTTCATAGCCAACCTCCCCAAGTATCAACTCCGACGCCTCCAACTAATTCAAAATACCGCTGCCCGTATCATCACTTTTGCCCGCCGTTTTGATCATATCACTCCTATCCTCTTTCGTCTACACTGGCTGCCCCTATCTGTCCGATTTCATTACAAAATTCTCATTCTCACACACCGTGCCATCCACACCCATAACCCTTTGTATCTGGCTGATTTGGTTTCCTTGCACACACCCTATCGCCAGCTCCGTGCTCTTCATGCTAATCGTCTGTCTCTCTGCCTCCCCCCTCCCATGCACATCTTGAAAAGACCCGTCACTCTGCTTTCTTTTTCCTTGGTCCCTGGTTGTGGAATACTTTACCTTCGTCCCTTCGTCTTGAAAACTCCTATTCTCAATTTAAAGCCTCCCTTAAAACTTACCTCTTCCAAAAAGCATTTGACCTTCCCTTGGACCCCCCCCCCTGACGTAGTAGTTTCATTGTTTTTATTGTTGTCTTGTCTCAGCTAGATTTTGGTCCTGTTTTCCCCCTGTCTGTCGTTGTTTTAATTGAGTCAGTCTGTGTTTTGGTTGCGATTATTGTTTGTTGTTTTTGCTTTGCACTGTCCTTTCTTTTGCTTTCCTGTTATATTTTGGCGTTCCTTTTTCTATAGTTTGCAGTGTTGACCTTTTATTTTTTTTGTACACTGCTTTTATGTTTCGGCCTAAGCGGTTTATCAAATTTTAAATAAAGATAAAGATAAAGATACTGGTGTCCCTCTCTACCTCTCCGACTTGATACGCCTTCATACATCCCAATGCTCTCTCAGATCCATCCATGCCAACCATATGTTCCTCCCCTCCCCTTCTTCTGCCTGCCTAGAATCCACTCGCTCCACCGTCTTTTTTTTTTTCCTTGGCCCCAAGCTCTGGAATTCGCTCCCCCCCCCCCCGCCCTCTGCCTCAAACCCTCCTTTCCCAGATTCAACGCTGGGCGGTATATAAAGCAACGAATAAAGATAAAGAAAGCTAAAGAGATGATGTTTTAATCATTTCTATTTGTTAATAAAGTAAAAGGACTCCAATCACCTAACCTCGTAATAGCCAGGTTGTGGTTATCTCTTCTCTTGACCATCAGCCATTCTGCAGACTCTTCTCTGTGAGTATAACCTCCCTTTTCAGCTAAGGTTAGCTTTGGGGCAGTTTTTCCAAATGGGTGAGTTTTGTGCATATCCTGACCGTCCTCGCTTCTAAGCCAGGGTATGTGGAATACGATTTCAGTCTCAAGTTTATTGCTAATGCTTGGTGTAGTACTTGCATTGTGTCAGAGAGCCGCCTCTATGACCTAGTGGCACCAAACTGAATCTATAGTCAGGGGAGCTGATACCATTCTTGAGATTCTCTTTCCCTCACATAGCAGCATCCATGTGCTGTAATTTGAGATGATGAGAATAACATTTGAATCCTTTGCTGTTCAGTTCAACATGTAAGTGCCTTAACCAGATCCAGTTCTGATTCCTGCAGAGCTGACCCGCATAGAACTTGCATGTTACAGATGGTGGTCAAAACAATGGTTTGGTTTGGTTTCTGGCATTGTCTTTCCTGGCCAGTGGAGGTAGCCCCAGGAGAAGTTCATTTTGAACTTGCTCCAAGTGCTTCTCTAATACAGTGGGCTCCACACACTGTTCAATTGCCATAAAAATGAAGGTGGAGCCCAGAGAAGAAATGTGAAGCTTTAGGTCATATTGCCCCTGTGTCCAAGCCAACTGATTGGATCAGCTTTATGGTTTTGGTTTAAAAAAAAAAGCTAGAGACACTGAGCACTTGTGTTGATCTCTGGTGGCTAAACCTTGTGCTGGGGAGATTTCCCTATATGATCCCAACACTTGAAGATATCTTATACAGCTGGCCCAAGGCTCACTTGTGTGGATGTGCGAGATACAATCTTGCAAGTTAGTTATATGAGAGAAATGATTTCGTAACCACATTCTGGACTCCCTAGAGAAGGAAAACATGGTTTAAGCTCCCTTTTTGACCTTAAGTGCATCGCCAGCAGCAACAGGAGCTTTGTCAGATGATGTCCTTATCATTGACTGTGGTGACTCTGATAAGGAGTCAGCCCATGTCCATGACATTAAGCGTTTAGCAGCACTGGTTCATGGCAGGCAGGTAGGGCTGGGGCTCAGTGTGAAACCTTACAATTTAAAGGCAGACCTCTTCCATGGACATATCATGTCTCCACTGGGCCTGCAGGTGGATCTGGATAAGATTAAAGTCCTATAGGGTATGCCACCTTCTGCAGTTATCAAGTCTGTACCATGCTTCATTGGGATTATATCATATCTATCAACTTCAGGCCATACTGGTCTAAAAGGTCTGATCCCCTGAGAAGATTCTTGGATAAGCATGCCATTTGCAATTGGCTTCCAGAGCATGCCTAGGCAGTATGGATGCCCCTGTGTTGTATTGCTGTGATGTCACTGTTGGTATACAGGGTGACGTAGCAAATGCGTTGGACTGTGGCTTACTGCAAGGAGGTGGGCCATTGCATGTTATATCCACCGAACCCACATGCAGCACAGGATCCATGATGTTTTTTGTCAGAAAGTTAAGTGGCAATAACAAGACAGAAAGCAGTGTGTTTTAACGAGGAGCTACTAGATGGCATCAGTGAAGTTCACATCTGTAGTATCTCCTTATGCACAATTTTCTATTGGGGCTGTGCTACTAATCGAATCTTGGAAATGGTCTTGTTGCTGATCACGGCAAGTGTATGCAGCATTTTACTGCACAGGCAGCTGCCGATCTTTTTTTGGTGTCAGTGGACTGTTCCTTAGCACAATAGGCATCTTTGGTACCATTGTTGGTGCCATTCTTGGTTGCATGTTTCTCAGGACTGCAGCATGCATTACTTCTCATGCTCCACTTAGAAGGAATATGCTACTTAGCTGTTCAGGAAAGGCAGCTTCCCTAATAGTTTTGGTTTCAATCATTCAGTTTTGGTCTATTTTTGCTGTCTTTACTGGGCCATGGTCATTGTGTCGGATGGACTGATGGGGTCATTGTGCTGGGCTCCTTGTGGGTCTAGATAGCAGCTATTCCATGTTACAGTAACTGCTGAGAGGAATTAGGCTACTTAGGTCTCCTCAGATTCCCACGGAACTTAATGTAAACCGCTTAGTGCTCCCCTAGGGACAGGTGGTAAAGGAGTATTTAATAAACCTAGGCATAAGCAAACTATTTTCTTGTTCAGGGTGACAGCTCCCTTTAATGCATCTTTGGGCTCTTACTTTAGGGGCTGGCTACCCTGATTGAGGGGTTCTTTAGACTCCTTTGTAAGGCTTTCTTGTAGGATGTGATGTTGATAATGGTCTCCTGGTGGTTATCTGATTGGCCAGGGCTTGGGACTTTTGTTGAGGAGGTCTACAGGTCTAGCGAATCTGGGCATCAGTGACTTGGCTCTGTGGGGCCACGGAGGATGAGACAATGTCAAAGACTTTGCTGGCCACTGAGTTATGGATGCTGTGTGCATTATCAGTGGGCATTTAAAACCTGCAGAGGTGAGAATTTACTCTATGAAGGCATAGGTTTGTTCCTGGACGGTGTTTAGCTTAGTTCCTTCGCAGCAGGCTGGTGTAGCAACCAGATGGTCATCACAGCATTTGTTTTCTCTTTGACTGGAAGTTCAAGAGAGGTGGGATGCAATCTTTGGGGCTAGCATAGTGGAAGCAGGCATGCTTAGGATCCTCCCTATTTGAGGACTGCTTTGGTATTTACCACGCAGGAGAAATTAGGTCCTACCCACTGTTCCCTCTAAGCTGTGCGCGTGTGTGCACGCACACACCTCGCCGAGCGAGCGCACATACTTTACAGCAGAGCGCACAAAAATTACGGTTCTGATTCTGATAGAAAACAACACATACGTCTTAAAATTTAAAAGTTGTTATGTATTTACGTTTTTCACAAGTTCTACAATGTTTTCTAGTGCAATCAATGTGGTGTACATACTGTATTCTGATGTGTAGTCAAATTTTAAAGTATAAAACTCCGAGTGTCGTTATGTGGCGCACAAAAATTTAACCTTCCTTCAAAAGCTGCACAGCTGATATTTTATGCGCACACAGCCTACAGAAAATTAGAGGGAACATTGGTCCTACCTATTAATTTTCTTTCCTTGAGTCCCTCCAGTCCAGTCCAGAACCCTCCCTTTGAGATAGGGCATCCTGCAAGGTGGTTTGTAAGATGATCCGTGTCAGTGTCTTGGAGCTAATAGGGGTTGATTTTACTTGTCTCTGAGCTTTGATTTGAATGGCGTTTTCATGAGGCCTTTTTCTTAGAGCCTAAATTATTCGGTTAGTTTCCTTGCTCCCTTGGTGTTCCAAGAGGGTTACTGTTATCTTGTGTTACATTTTAAAGCATGATTTGGTGATCTCAAATGAAAGGCTATACTTCCCAGTTCTGTGGTCACATCTCTCCTTAAGAAATCCTCACTTGATCCCTCTTGTCCTTCTAATTATTGCCCCATTTCTCTCCTTCCTTTTATTTCTAAACTGCTCAAACGTGTGGTTTACCGCTGTTGCCTTGACTTCCTCTCTTCCCATGCTCTTCTCGATCCCTTAAATCCGGTTTTCATCCCTTGCACTCTACTGAAACTGCTCTTGTCAAAGTCTCCAGTGACTTGTTCCTGGCTAAAATCTAAAGGCCTTTACTCTGTCCTTATCCTCCTTGACCTTTCTGCTGCTTTTGATACTGTTGACCATGATCTTCTCCTTGACACTTTGTCCTCGCTTGGCTTTAGGGACTCTGTTCTTTCCTGGTTCTCCTCATATCTTTCCCATTGCGCCTTTAGTGTATGTTCTGGTGGTTCCTCCTCCTCTGTTATCCTGCACTCTGTTGGTGTCCCCCAAGACTCTGTCTTGGTTCCCCTTCTTTTTTCTCTCTATACCCAATCCCTTGGTGCGCTTATTTCCTCTCATGGTTTTCAGTACCATCTCTATGCTGATGACTCCTGATCTTTCTCCTGCTTTGCAGTCCCGGATCTCTTGCTGTCTCTCTACCATTGCTGCTTGGATGTTCCATCGTCGCCTGAAATTGAACATGGCCAAGACTGAACTTCTCATTTTTTTCTCCTAAAATTTCCCTTTCTCCTTCTTCTTTTTCAGTCTCTTTGATGGCTCTGTTCTCCAACCTGTTTCATCTGCTCGCAACCTGGGTGTTATTTTTGACTCTTTGCCCTCTTTCTCCTCTCATATCCAACTCATCGCTAAGACCTGTCGCTTCTTTCTCTTCAGCATTGGCAAAATCCACCCCTTTCTCTCTGAGCTCACTACTAAAACCTCATCCATTCCCTAATCACCTCCCGTCTTGATTATTGCAACCTGCTTCTTGCTGGTCTCCCTCGGTCTTATCTCTTCCCCCTTCAGTCTATTCAGCACTCTGCTGCCTGTTTGATTTTCCGTCAGTCTCGTTTTGCCCACTTCACTCCTCTCCTCAGATCTCTTCACTGGCTCCCTATCCGTTTCTGTATTCACTTTAAACTTCTCCTTCTGACCTATAAGTGCATTCACTCTGTGGCTCCTCAGTACCTTTCTTCTCTCATTTCTCCCTACTTCCCCCTTCGTGAACTCCGTTCTTCTACCCAGTTGCTTCTTGCTATGCCCTTCTCCTCTATTGCCAACTCCAGATTCCGCTCGTTTCACCTTGCTGCACCTTACGCTTGGAATAAACTTCCTTTGTCTTTACGCCAGGCATCTTCTTTGTCCCTCTTCAAACTTAAGTTAAAAGCTCATCTTTTCGCCTGTGCCTTTGGCTCTTGATTTTGCTGTTCTTCTCCTTTTCTTGCTTTGTCTTTTTTAGATTGTAAGCTCTTTTGAGCAGGGACTGTCTCTTGTATGTTTTCATTGTACAGCACTGCGTGCGCCTGGTAGGGCTTTATAAATGCTTAGTAGTAGTAGTGGTAACCTAAAACAACTTCACCTTTCACTATATTCAGTTCTCAACAACTTAACAATTTAATATATATGTAGCAGCACACTACAAAAAGTTTATGTATAAATAAATATTTTTAGAGACCATCAGAAAGGGGGAGCGCATATCATAAGTGGACTTTTTCAAGCAACTCACACCGTAGATTTCAGTCATCAATCTCGGTTATTAACCTTTTTTACAACTTTTTCAGACTTGTCTTTAAATATAAACTCTGATATTCAGTACTTAACTTTAGGCTGCTGAATAATTGCACATCCATTCTAACTCATGGCATGAATCCATATTTCAAGCAGTCTGGCTCTGCCTCAGGGGAGATTTATTCAGCACATCGTATTTCAACATGGGGCATAGTCTGGGCAAGATGAAAATCTACACATATATTCCCTGTTTCATAGAGAATGCACGTGTATGCCCCAAAATCTCCACACTGGAATTTACACTTACTTTTTTTTTTAAACCTACACATGCCAGGAAGTATGTGCTTTCCTTTTATAGGAGGGAGTAGGGGGGTTATCCCCTCCACATTGAAATGAGTTAAATATAGTGTCTTCTGTACTTAAGTAGCAGCACTACATGTTTAAGTTTGTAAAATGGCTCTCATGCACGTTATAAAATGCCAGAACGTGTAAGTTGCCTGGTTTTTCTCTTGATTTTTCCCACTTGTAAATTTGTACCATGTCTCCTCCTGCCGTACCTAAGTATAAATCCGTATCTGTTCCTGTATTTCCTTGTATGTATTTTAGAAACGACTCTACATTTAGCAGAGTCCTTCCTGAAATACTGTCAGAGTTGAGTACGTCCTGAGCTCAACGTCTCAATTCCGATGTTCAAGTACTGTCTAAAATGTGTCGTCAAGTTCACATTGGTTAGCACTTCTATTGCTTGTAATTCATTGCACTCAGCTGTTCGAGATTGCTTTTTGTCTTAGCTGTTGGATGGCTTGAATATTTTCTTTTGAGAGGGAACAAGGAGGTTGATACAGTGTCCGGCTTCAGCTATGCAGTATGGAGCAGTTTTCAGATCCTGGTGTTAAGGGAGAATAGCAGTATGTTTAGGAGCTCAGTTGTCACGGCTGACGTTGCTAAGATACAGGGTTACCGTGTTCACTGTCCACATTCTACTGCTGCTTTCAAAATCAGTTTTAGCCAGAAGCAACAAAAGTTCTCTAGGACACTGGCAGTGTGATAGCCTATGTACATAGAACTTCTTGGAATTGGTGTTTTTTGGAATTTCTTCAGTGAAGAGACATATCATCATCTTACCTGGAATCTACCTCAGACAGGTAAGAGCTGATGATTTTGCTTCAATAGCTCTGTGCTGCAATCAACGATGCATCCTAGAGTCATTCAACCATGTCGTTAACCTTGAGAATAATTATTCATATTTCTGATTGTGTTTTTCATTCTTAAGGTACATTTCTTTTTCTGGTCAACTTGGGGTTACTATCCTTTGCTTCGTGCCCAGTGTATCTTCAGTATTTAACAGGTTTTTATACCGCTTTATCATTTCAGTCAAAGCGGTTTGTAACTTAACATTGTAACTTAAACTTGGTAATGTACATTAAACAGGGACATTGATAAGTTGGATTCTTCTGAGGCAATGGAGGGTTAGGTGATTTGCCCAAGGCCACAAGGAGTGCTAGTGGGAATCAAACACTGGTCTCTTAGTTCCCAAGCCAGTGCACTAACCATTAAGCTACTCTTCCACTCCGCTCCATAGATCTGTCTCGTTCAATGACAAATCACATTGAATATTGCATAAGGAGCAGCCTGGTTACAAACTGGAAGCGCACAGAAAGCCATGTTCAAATTGCATGTCTCAGAATTATTCTTAACTTTCTGCAAACTGGTACCAAAGGATCTTACCATATTGCTTAGTAGATCATTGTATCTCACTGATATTTGACTAAAGTTAAGTTGAGCATAGAAACATGATGGCAGAAAAAGACCACATGGCCTATCTAGTCTGTCCTTCCATATCAACAACTACAGCAGTCCCCTCTTTACCTTTAGAGATCCTCTGTGTTTGTCCCATGCTTTTTTGAATTCAGTTACTGTCCTCATCTCTACCACCTCCACTGGAAGACTATTCCACGGATCCACTACTCTTTCCGTAAAGAAATATTTCCACATATCACTCCTGAATCTATCTCCCTTCACCCTCATCCCATGTCCCCTCGTAGCAGAACTTGCTTTCAATTGAAAGAGACTCTCTCCCTGAACATTTATGCCACAGAGGTATTTAAACATCTCAATCATATCACCTCTATCCCGCCTTTCCTCTAAGGTGTACGTATTAAGATCCTTTCATATGCTTTATAATGAAGACCACTAATCCATTTTAGTAGCCACCCTCTGCACCGACTCCATCCTGTTCACATCCTTTTGAAGATGCGGTCTCCAGAATTACACACTATACTCCAAATGAGGTCACACCAAAGATTTATACAGAGGCATTGTCACGTCCTTTTTTCTGCTAGCCATTCCTCTCCGTATGCACCCAAGCATCCTTCTAGCTTTTGCCATCACCTTTTCTACCTGTTTAGCTACTTTAAGATCATCAGAGACAACCACGCCTAGGTCCCGCTCTTCTGTAGTTGGCAAAAGTACTTCACCCCCTATACTATATTGCTCCCTTGTATTGCTGCAGCCCAAATGCATGACCTTACATTTTTTAACATTAACATTAGCATGAGGGTGGCATTATAACTTAGCAAATACATAAAGGTAAGGCCAGAAGGTAAGCAGAGCTCTCAGGCTGTCTGTGTCTTTTTGTTTTCATGTCTAGCTCTCAGGCTGTTTGCTCATCTCTGGTTCTCATGCTGTTTGGTTTTGGCACTATAGCTACCGTAGGGTCTCTCTCTAGTCTCCGCAGCTTTAGAATTCCTGTCTGGATAACTCTCAGAATGTCTCTTTATATTAGACCTTCTCTGTGTCTCATGCTGGGTTTGTCCAAGCTCTGGTAATGCTTCTTTCTGGACATCTCTTTCTCTTAATAAGGATAATATTTGAAAGTTGACTTACTTGGGACATGGGGGATTGTATACTTGGTGTGACCATTGGACAATTAACATGCATTAAATACCCAGAACCCTTTTTATTTCTCTGGGCGCAGTGGCATTTAATGCACTTTAGCCTTTAGTAGACATGCCTCTTAACTTCCCTAATTATTGTAAAACCCAATTTTTTCCCTTTTGCTTTTGGAATTATTAGTCAATCGATTAACTCTACCCAGTCCCCTTAACTCTCTTTAGAAACTATGAAATAAGGCTCAATTTTCATTTAGGCAGGCTATGAACTGCATCGGCGCATAGCCTGCCCGCTGACCCCCTTAACCCGAATTTTCACTTCTGTGGCAACGGAAGTGAAAATCCGGGTTTGGCTGGATGCACCGGCAGCTGCCGAGGCTAAGCATGTAGCAGAGATTTTCGATGCTACCCGCTTAGGATAATCCAATCCTCAACAATAGCAAAGGCTATTACTACATGGGTTGTGTATTTTCTCAATCCCTTCTCATGCATCACCACTTATTAAGACAATATTCAACCATTTTCTTACTTCATTTCACATTTGTACACTAATATGAACCGGGTCTCAGACTTCTTGTAGTACTTATGATGGGATTGGCTCCCGTCAGTACAAACTTTGTATCAATGACCGCAGTTCAAAGTATGTTTCATAATACTTGCATTCTTATCAGAATAGATGGTATAGTAGTTTACATTCTAAAGTTGTCAAACTTAGTATTTCGTTGAATATGTGAATGCAGTATATAACTGAAACTTATCTTGTAATCGTCAGTTGTATAGATACTATTTTGATCTTTCCCCGTCTTGTGTGAATCGCTTGATCTTCCCCGACGCCACCATTCGGCACCTAATTTGCGTTTCACAGATGTTTCTTCAGGGGTTCAAATGCTGAAAATAAATACAACTACTATGTAATGCCAGCGTACAGTATACTACCTCTGAAAAATTGTTCAGCCCTTCTACACTTACCTTATGAAATTTGCGGAGATTGCTCCTGCTAGCGCTATTCTGCGTATGAAGCATCAAACTGTATAGACTTCAAAAAAACGCCGCGCATGTGGAGTATTGCAGCTCATGTCTATTTAAATAAGTCCAGCCCCCAAGAGTATGACGTATAACTTTTCCCTGCTATTTTAAATACATGCTCCCCATTCAATGGCATTGTTAAGACCGCCCGGGAAAACTGTGCCTAAACGATGTATCCACGATGGTTGAATATTGTCTTAAATGGTGATGCATGAGAAGGGATTGAGAAAATACACAACCCATGTAGTAATAGCCTTTGCTATTGTTGAGGATTGGATTATGTACATTTAGCGATCAGCTGAATCCTCTTAAGAAATTGGACCTTTAATTGTGGAGTGTTACAACCCGCTTAGGATAGGCAAGGAAAAACCTCACCTATCTTTAAGGTTCAGAGGGCTACGTGGGTAGCATCAAAAATTGCTGCTACCCACTTAGCCCTTTCCTCTACCCTCGCTTCACCCTGGAATGCCCCATCACACCCTGATGCTAACCGCATTGCATCGGGCATGTTAGGAACTTATCTGGGATTTTCCAAAGGCATTACCTGTGTAGGTGCTTTTGGAAAATCCTGGATAAGGCATTCACACAGGTAACTAGGGCAGTTACCTGTGCAAATGCCTTCGAAAATGCCCCCCAACACATACTAAGGGGTGTGTTTACTAAAGAGCATTAGGCTTTTGTAACTAATAGCCGGCGTTAGTGCAAAAAGGGTTATGGTAGCTGCAAAAGTCGTACGTTATCTATTGGGGGCATGCCCAGCATTTCCTTAGCAGATAATGCAATGAAATTGTGGAGATGGTGATGTGACAACATTGTTGATGCAGTTAACACCACCCTATATATTTTAATATATATATATAATATATATATATCTGGCATCACCAATCTGATTAGAAAGGATTTTGCCTGTATATATTACACTCTGTGTACTCCAGAAGGAGGATCTCTTTAGCACAACGCAAGTCCTAAGACAATGAAATAGGATGCAGCGACAGCAACATGAAGATTGGTACAGCTGATCACACAACAGGAGGGCCACTTTGGTGGATGAAGCAGTTTGTGGAGAATCCAGAGTCCATAGAATAGCAGGATCGCTATAGAGTAGCAGTAACTCAGCAAGGTCAGATAACAAGGCGATACACACTAGAATGATGAAGAACCAAGTTCTGGTAAAGGAGGCAGCAGAAGTCTATGTATATAGAACAGGAAATGATCTCATGCAGACGAAGATGATCAAACTAAGCAGGAGAAACATACTAACACTTTCTGGGGAGGGTAGAAGCTCACTCCATCACAAAATCTTCTTAGAGAGAGACTAACTTGCAGGCTGGTGGCAGAACCTTACAGAAACACTACCACCACCTCCAAAGTAAGAACTTAAAAAATATATACCTTTTGGGAACTTGACAGGTACTTGTGACATGGATTGGCACTGTTGGAAACAGGGTACCGGGCTTGATGGACCTTGGTCTGATCCAGTATGGCATAGCTTATGTTTTTATTTGTCCCATGCTTAAATTGTTTTAAAACTGATTGGACCTTCTTCAGGCTCGTTTTTGGGCAGGAACAATCACCTTTTGCTCCTGCCCCGTCACTTCTGTTTATCAACAGGGCATTGGCCAACCTAAGGCCAATGGCATTTTGTTATATGGAATTTTGCCCTAAGAAGAGAATAGTCTGGGGGCTAGTTGGAGACTGATAGGAGGTCTATGTGTGTTTGGGGGGGGGGGGGAGGAGAGGGAATTTTAAAATAATTTAAATGTTGCGGCAGTGTCAGAAGGAAAAACCAGTATGGTGGTCAACCGAGATAGTGCTTACAGCAAGACAGCCAAAAGAAACTTAAGGCTGCAAAGCTAGAATTGCTCTTACATCATCATTGGTCTATTTGTATTTTTGTGATATTTTTCCCTGATTCCTTGAGACATATGTTTTGGTCAATTTATTTATAAGTCATCTGTGCGGAACGGAGTCAAAGGCTTTACTGAAATCTAAGTACACCGCATCTAAGGCTCTCCTTCCATCCAACTCTCTAGTCGCTCAGTCAAAGAAGTTAATTAGATTTGTCTGATAAGACCTGCCCCTAGTAAAACCATGCTGCCTCAAATCCTGCAGTCTATTGGACTCCAGAAACCTCACTGTCCTCTGTTTTAGCAGCATTTCCATTAATTTACTCACCACAGCGATCAGACTAACCGGCCTGTAGTTCTCAACCTCATCCTTCTGTTTTTGTGTAAAGGGACCACATGCGCCTTTCTCCAGTCCTCTGGGACTACTCCCGACTGTAAAGAAGCATTGAAAAGGTCAGACAGTGGAGCCGCTAGAACTTTCCAAGTTCCTTCAATACTCTGCTTTGTCTACTTTTAGTTTAGCTAGTTCCTCATGAACACAATCTTCTGAAAATCATTTAAGATCCCCTTCACTACTGTTCCTATTTGTGGATGTTTTCTGAGGTCCTGCTCCTGGCCCTTCAGCTATGAACACAGAACAAAAGCATTTGTTAAGCAATTCTGCTTTATCCTCATCAGTTTCTGCATATTCCTCCCCTTCACCTTTAAGTCTGACAATGCCACTTTTGCACGTCCTCCTCTCACTAACATATCTGAAAAATCTCTTGTCCTCCCATTTTACTGCATTGGCTATTTTTCTTCTATTTGTATCTTTGCTTTCCCAACTACTTCCCTAGCTTCTCTAGGTTTTTCCAGAAATGATGCTTGTCTTCTTTCTGTGATCTCTTGTATTTTATGAAGGCCACCCTCTTTTTCTTCACCTTTTCAACTACTACTTTTGAGAACCGTAGCAGCCTCCTTTTCCTTTTACATTTATTTACCTTTCCAACAAAAAGGGTTGTTGCCCTTAAAATATCCTCTTTCAGTTTTGTCCAATGCTTTTCTATATTCCCCAGCTGTTCCTATCCTGCTAACTCCTCCTTGAAGTATTGTCCCATCTTGGCAAAGTTAGTTTTCCTAAAGATTAGGACCCTCACTTTTGGATGGACTTTATCAGGCCTAGTCCTAATACTGAACCATATCATCTGTTGATCACCGGATGCAAGTTGATCTCCCACTGTAACATCAGAAATGCTTTCCCCATTGGTAAGCAGTGTGGCCCCTTCAGATGTGGGTTCTGTAACCAGTTGCTGGAATAATTTTTAGTAGAGAATCTAGGATGTCCTTCTAGATGAACCCACAGCAGGGATGTGCCAGTCAACATCTGGCATATTGAAATCACCTCTCAGTAGCACTTCCTTCATGGCAATACTGCAAATGTCTTCAATTAAATCTCTATCCACTTCTGCCTGTGTAGGAGATCTGTATATCACACCAATGCAAATGGTATCGAGCACATCTTGATAAGTTGCCTGAATACGTTACATCCTATAAACTCTAGGTAGACACTGTCTTTGACAGAATACCAGTATTAAGAAGAGGTTTAGTTATCCATTTGAGAGCTTGAGATCATACCCAATATACGAGATCATACCCAATATACCTTGACTTATAAGCAAAGTTCATTCCCTTTATGGAAAGATGGAGGGAAACCCCAAAAGAGATAGGATATCCCTATGAGGAAAGGCTTAAAAAATTAGGGCTGTTCAACTTGGAAAAGAGATGGCTGTGAGGAGACAGATATGGAAGTCTATAAAATAGTGAATGGAGTAGAACAGGTACATGTAGATTGATTGTTTACTGTTTGAAAGAGTAGAAAGTCAAGGGAACATGCAATGAAGATACAATTTAGCATATTGAAGACTAATTGGAGAAAATATTTTTTCACTGAGTGTGTAATCAAATTCTGGAATCTGTGACCAGAGGATGAAGTAAAAGCTGTTAGTGTAGCTGAGTTTAAAAGAGCTTTGGAAAAGTTCCTGAATAAAAAGTCCATAAACCATTATTAAAAAGGACCAGGGAAATCCCCTGATTATCCCTGCGAATCTGTGTACCTTTTTGGGAACCTGACAGGTACTTGTGATTTGGATTGACCACTGTTGGAAACCGGATACTGGGCTTGATGAATCCTTGGTCTAACCCAGTATGGCATATCGTATGTTCTTATGGAATACACAAAACAAACCCATTTGGAGACACTACTGCGCGCCCTTATTGAATACATCAAAATTAATACATACGTATGAATCAAATTGTAGCATCATCAGGTAATGTCAGTTTGTCCAATTCTAGGACCGGGAAACTCTAGCTTTAAAGCTGATGTGGAAGTGAAGAATACTCTTGACTACGTTAGTAGAAACATAAATTCTTCAGATACAGAAATCAACCGAGTCAACCTATCATGTCTTATCAAATTATTGCTGGGAATCTTCTCCCTAATGCAGAACAAGTGCAGTGTGGCACCATCCGTCTTGTAAACTATTAGGCCAATGTAGTTGCCATTAGTGCAAGACATCTACGCAGCATTTATGCAGAATTTTTCGGAACTAGCAGGGGCACAGAATGTAGGAAGGGATTTACCATTAATGGCAGTGCACAGTGCATTCAAAATCATTCAGAATGATGGTAATGTAGCGATTAGCCATGCAATGCAGATGCAGAGAGGCGTGCAGAAAAGCAAAAGGTTCTGCTCGCCGGGATTTTAACATGATGTCTGAAGGTAGGTTAGCTGAGCTCATAGATCTATGGCTGTTGCTAATGAAGAATTTCTTCTGCTTCTGGTAACCTTAGTCCAATGACAGGGGGTGCAGTATAGTGGAGGTGGGGGGAATTAGTGTATGTGTACGGAGAGCTCTTGATTCTTCTGGGTAACCTCTACTCATTTCATGAACAGGCATAAGCGACTGGCGTTCCTCTTTCTTGTCTGCAGCAGACTTTTCGTGGATGGGCTCTATTTGTTTGTACCGCTCAACAGTGTGGTTGCATTGATGCGATATTTATTGTGGTGTTTCTGAGAGAGAAGCTCCTTAATACATTTTCAGCCTTTTATAGTCCCAGGATCATTCTTCCATCACGATGCTCTTTAATAATGCACTAACTTTTCGGGGGGGGGGGGGGGAACTTTCATGTGTGCTGAGGGAGGATCAGAGCAGCGAGGCTTTTCTGTGAGATCTGCATGTTGTGCAGCTTGATCTGAGTCCTCTGCTCCCTTCTTATATCCCTCTCATGGCAGGTGCTGGGAATGAGCAACTGATCCCCAAGACTCAGCACATGTGCCTTTTTTGTATGCAACGTACAGGTGCTGCTAAAGCAGACACCTGCGCAGGTATGTCTGGCTTACTCTCCTGGTTTAGTGCAGGCTTTTGGCGCACAGCTTATTTGCATGCTGTTTGCTTACAGCGTCACCGTGCAAAATGTGCTTAACCTGTGTTAGGAACCCTGTGCTAGCGCTTTAGTGTTGGGGTCTAGGGCAGGGTTTCTGCATTGAGCCCTTTATGAAAGGATCCTGTGATAGCAAAGGAAGGACTAGCTAAACCTGCCTTTGCCTTAGCATTTTTCTGAAGCTAAGAACAGTCCTGCTGCCATCCTGAGTTCTGTGGGAGTTCTGATGGTGTATACGTAATGACAGAGTTTGCATGTGCCCTCCATCCTGCACTAGATAGGATGCTTTATGCTCATGATGGAGCTGGCATGTGCCCTATGTCTTGCACTAGGTGAGAGAGAACAAGCTCTTGTCCTTTGTCTTGCATCATATCTTAGGATTAATAAAGGTTTTACAATGCATAAGCAGTGCTGAACAAAGATACATAATAAATAGCCCTGCTCCCTGGAGTTTACTGTCTAGTCCATGCAAGACACAAATAAAAACAAATAAGAGGCTCTTAGTTCAAAGAGTAATGCTGTGGTTAGGAAGATACATGACCAATTATTATCCTACTGGTTGACTTGATGGATCCTGCTTGTAGCCTTTGTCTTTTTTTTTTGTAATCTTTATTTATTGAACCATCAAACATACTACAAACAATCTGCAAACATTGCAAACAATGTAGGTATATACAAAGGGGCTGACTCTTGTCCACCACTCCAGAGGCCATTATTAACATGATATGGTACTAGATTTTTCCCCCATTCCCCGCCCACCCCCTTCCCCTCTTCTCCCCTCCCTCCCCCCCCTTCCTACCCCCATCACAGCTCTCGCAATCTACCCACCTCTAGGAACCACCTCCACATTACCCCTTCTTTCATCCCATCATGTGAGGTCCACTACCATACCTAGCCCACAAACTATCCAACTTGGCCTATCCCACCTGGAGGACTTCATTGCGGGTATGGGGACCTAACGTTTTTGAATATAGGGTTCCCAAATCAGCAAGAAGGAAGCCCACCATTTAGCATTGCCCCTAGCCCCTCTCCTCTCAAACAGCATCAGTTGATGGAAGCTATTATGCCACTCCCAAAAGGATGGGGGCACTTTCTCCCTCCATCTATGGAGTATCGGGCCCTTCCCCACCAGACAGGCCTTTCTCACCAACAGTCATTCCCATCTTCGCTTTAGGTGGAGTTGTCCAATCTGATCCAACACTACCATTGCCCCGGTCCACTTAATTTGTTGTTGGAACAAACCGCTTATGTGTGCACTAATCCTTGACCAATAAGGACAAATTTTCTGGCACCCCCACCACATGTGCCCCAAGTCTGCAAGGGGACACAAACATCTAGGACATCCCCCAGTACAAGCCAGGCCAGCGCTCGTCTCAGAGAAAAGTGGGCCCGAATCAGACTCTTGAATTGCACCTCACGCCACCTAGTTCCCTCCACCAATCCCACAATCCGACGCAGGGCTTTACGAATCGATCCTGGATGCACCTCCTGGCCTAACACCTCCGCCCATCTAGCCTCTTCCCCCAAATAGTCCGGTAGGACCGTATAACGTTCCAATCTTTTTTTTAATGCCGAAATTGTGGGCGGGGACTCTGCGCCCAGAGCGAAAAGTTCTAAGATTTGCGCCGACCTCTCCGTCCTTAATTCTCCCTCTGGGAGGGAAGCCACATAATGAGATACCTGAAGATATCCAAAGTAGTGGCAACTTTGCAGCTCATACTCCCTGCAGAGGGTTTCAGATGTCTTGCACCGTCCACTGGAATCTAACACATGTCCAAGGTGTCGAATACCAGCCTCTTTCCACTGTTGAAACATTGAGCTAGTGGAGCCAGGGGTAAACTGAACATTACCCTGCAAAGGCAACCAGCTTGACACAGCCGGAGATCCCCCCCCCCCCCCCATATTTACACAGTTGCATCCATGTGTGTCTCACCGGACTCACCAGAACACTGCGAAGCACTCTCCCAGGCAGAAGGTAACCCTCTATATATAAGGCCGCCAGTAGGGTCTGGGGGCCCACCAAAGCTTCTTCCAGCACCCTGGGAGTATAGGTCTCCGTATCTCCTAGCCAGTCCCCTAGGTGCTGTGCCTGGCATGCCAAGGAATAATGCTTTAAATCTGGGAACCCCATCCCTCCATTACTCCAACTTCCTTTCAGATGACTCATCGGGATCCGTGCTCTCGCCCTTTCCATAAGAAATCCCGAATCTCCCTTTCCAAATGAGCCAAGTCTCTTTGCAGCAGCCACACCGGGAGTGTTTTCATCCAGTACAAAATCCAGGGCATAATCACCATTCCCACCATTGCCACTCTTCTCCCCCCCCCTAATGACAATGGAAGGGGGCGCCAAGCCTGCAACTGCGTCTGATGTCTAAGGGAAATCCTCTCATAATTTCGCCTATATAGCTCTCGCGGCTCTCTGGTTAAAAGAATTCCTAAATGAGAAAAAAACTCCCCTGCCCACCGTAGCGGGAACGTGCCTCCCCAACTCCCCCTTAGGTTCCCCAAAACGTCTAAGGCCTCGGATTTATCCGTGTTAATGTGTAATCCAGCAAAATCCCCAAATGCTGAGAATTCTTCTAGTAGCTTGGGCAACGATTGCTGTGGTGACAGTAAATGTACTAGTATATCGTCCGCAAAGGCCGCTATCTTAAACCCATACCTGCCAATGCGCACCCCTAGAATTTCCTTGGATAACTCTATTCGCCGTAACAGGGGAGAAAGTGGGCATCCCTACCTTGTACCCCTCTCTAGAGGAAATTTATCCGACAGCAACCCATTGCACAACACACTCGCGGTGGGTGCCGCATAAAGAAGTTTGACCATAGTGCAAAAGGAATCCCCCAGCCCATATCCGGGCAGTAGGGTGTGCATATAGTCCCAGCTCACTCGGTCAAACGCTTTTTCCGCGTCAAAGCTGACCAACAATGACTGCCACTCCCACTCCTGAGTCCACTCCAGGGACGCCACAATTTTTCGTATATTACGCACAGCATACCTGCCCTTCACAAAGCCCACTTGAGACTCGTGTATCAGCTCCCCCAACAGCGGGGCTAGACGATCCGTAGTACTTTCGCCATTGCTTTCAGGTCAAAATTCAACAATGAAATTGGTTGATAAGAAGCGGCCTGCGTATGATCTTTGCCGGGTTTGGGTATTAGCACAATATGTGCATGGTTCTCCCCCATCTAGTCACCCCTTGATCTGCTCTTTTATGATATACCGCCACCAACAGGGGAGGTATCAAATCTCCTAATAATTTATAAAATTCGGCCCCCAGTCCATCCGGACCAGGTGTCTTGTAACAGCTAACCTTTTGGATGGCTTGGTGGACCTCATCAAGCGTTATGGGTCTCTCCAGTTGGGCCCGCTGTTCCTCCACTAGTCTCGGCAGCCTCAACTCCCATAGGTATTCCTCCAGACCAGGTCCAGAGCCCTCCTCCCTCTGGTATAGTTTCTTTTTTTTTTTAATTCTTTATTTTCGTTTTATAACAACAAAGGAAAAGGAAGACATACAGCTAAAAGACAGATACATAAAGTGTTATACATACACCAAAGTAAACCCCTGCCACCCCCCTCCCCCCTGCTTCTTCTCTAGAAAACTGATCATTCCCGAAGCGGGCGTGTACGTACATTATTGTGTTACAAAACCTAACGGTGATCTGAAACATGATGAGTGCACATTATACAGGCATGTTGGAGCAATGAGCAGATTGTACATAATCATTAAGCATCTGCCATTTAGACAAGCGAGAGTGAGGTTGGGCATGGGGAATAGCTCTCCGAGGTATCTGCTCATATTTACTATATAAGCAGACGAGGTTCCACCATTCATTGACAGTAAGTCGAGAGCTATCCTTCCAATTCCTCGTGATTAAGCATATGGCTATACCCAGCATGAAATCAAGGAGAAAGTGACCCTTCTTAGGAAGAGAGGGGATCTCCGCCACAGAGCGGAGTCCCACGATCTTCCAAGAGAGAGGTTCGTGAAGGTGTAAGATAAATTGACTACAACCCCAGACCCGCCCCCAATAAACCTGTAGTTGAGGACATTCATAAATAACATGAGCGAGAGTTCCCACAGCAGTATGGCAAGACCAACACTGGTCCCTAGCATTTGTGTTCCATTTGGCTATTTTTTCTGGGGTATAAAAGCATCTGTGTGCAAAGAAGAAGAGAGTTTGGGTAACAGAGGCAGACCGGGAAACCCGCACTACTTTGCTCCAGAAAACGCTCTATTGCACAGGGGTTAAAGTGGTTTGCAGTTCGCGCTCCCAGGCTTGTTGGGCTCTAAAAGTGGCCGTGTCTGTACCCTGACATAATATTGTATAAAAGTTAGAGGCTACCCCATGTGTACTACTAATAGAGTGAACTATCTCTAATAGCCCGTCCTCAGTAGGGGCAGAGGGCGGCATGATTCGAGCACTTTTGAGGCAGTGTTGAAGCTGCATCAATTGAAAGTAGTGTTTCGCTGGTAACGCAAATTCCTTTTGTAAATCAGAAAAGGTTTTCCAACGAGCTGCAGAGAAAAGCTGTTGGGGTGTCCAGATCCCCCTTGAGTACCAGGGTTTCCATGCTATCCTTCTATTTAGGACTTGAATTCTGGGGTTATTCCATAGCGGGAGTCCGCCCTGAGGACATACGTTCGGGCCCAGTGATAGAATGAGAGTGTTAAAGGCCGCAAGAGTATCGACAATCATTGGTGGATGGCGGGTGTCTACTTGATAGGACATACCGGGGAGATGGGTCAACGGAATTGGGCTACTAAGCTCCTCTTCTATGTCAAGCCAAACTGGTCTGCTGTCTGTTGAGGCATCTAGCCATCGGGCACCTTGCTTAAGTAGGAAGGCTTGATGATATCTAAGAAAATCAGGAAATCTGGTACCCCCTCTTTCCTTTGCAGACTGTAGTTTTTGTTTAGCTATCCTTGGTGGCTTGCCCTACCAGAGATAACGGACGAGAAGGCCCTCAATATCTTTATAAGTATGTAGCGGAAGTAAGCACGGCAGCATTTCTAAAATGTAGTTCACTTTGGGGACTATCATCATTTTCACAGTTTCTAAGCGGCCCCACCATGTAAGAGATAAGGGAGACCAACGATTCGTGAGCTCACGGACTTTGGAGACTACCTCTTTGGCATTAAAACTGATAGTGTCTTCTAAAGGAGAACAGTAATGGACCCCGAGATACTTCACCATGCGGGATTGCCAAAGGAAGGGAAAGGCCTGCATGTCAGCCTCATGTACCCAGCGGTTCAGTGGGAATGCTACAGATTTGGTCCAGTTAATTTTATAGCCCGATAATTGTGAGTATCCGTCAATCAGATCCAAGACAGCTGGAACCGAATCGAGGGATACGAAAAGCATAAGGTCATCTGCATATGCAGAGAGTTTAATCTCCCTATGACTGAAGGGGACACCTCGAATACGTGCGGACTGTCTAATAAGGAGGGCTAGGGGTTCAAGAGCTAGATCAAAGAGCATTGGTGATAGGGGGCAACCTTGACGCGTGCCTCTTTGGAGATTAAATGGCTGAGACTTGATGGCATTTACACAAATACTGGCGACGGGTTGAGTATACATGACTTGGAGATATCGGAGGAAGCCCTCCCCAAAGCCATACCATCGGAGAACTGCAAATAAGAAAGGCCATTCTAGGCGATCAAAGGCTTTTTCGGCATCCAGGGAAAGACCCACCCATGGAAGATCTAGATTGGCAGCACTGGATAGCACATGGCACAAGGTCCGAGCATTGTCAGCAGTTGATCTGCCGGGTATAAAACCGCATTGGTCGGGGTGAATTAGGGTGGCCATCCTGTCAGATAGCCGGGTGGCCAAGATCGTTGCGAAGATCTTATAATCGGCATTAAGTAGGGAGATTGGACGGTAGTTGGCGGTTAGTAGCGGGTCTCTGCCTTCTTTCTCAAATACTACCACATTAGCTGCAGAAAAGGATCCCAAAGAGGATGTATCTACCGCAAGGGCAGTAAAATAGAGTTGTAAATAGGGAACTAAATCTGCACTGAACGTTCTGTAGAATTCGGTCGGGAGACCATCGGGCCCTGCGGCACGGCCCGAGGCTGTTCGTTTTAGGGCAGATTGGATCTCTGAAGTAGAGAAGGGTTCATCCATCGCATCCCTATCATCTTCAGAGAGGGTCGGCCGCTGAATGCCAGAAAGCAATCGCTCGAATGTCTCTGACGAGAACTCACATTCAGATTGATATAGGCGGGTATAGAAATCCCGAAAGAGCTCTACAATGTTGGAGTCTGTGGTCACTATGCCCCCTCCCTGTGGAGCTCGAAGGGCCGCTACGCGTTTGGCTTCTTTTTGACCTTTCAAGGCGTTGGCTAAGAGTCGACCGGCTCGGTTATTTTCACGATAATATGTCCCTCGCTGAAGCTCAATACTCTTAGAAGCTGCAGTTGAGAGGATTGAATTATATTGAAAACGGAGACGCTGTAATCGAATTAATACACATGGATCAGTACGTGAAGTTAGAACTCGTTCGCCTGCTTTTATTTGTTGGTCTAGTATGAGTAGCTGCTGTTTGCGTTGTTTCCGCAGGCGGATTTGATAGCTAGTGATCGTTGCTCGAATGGCCGCTTTGAAGCCCTCCCACCAAGCCCAATTCGCAGTATCCTGGGGTAGATTAAAATGGAAGTAATCCTGTATGGCTGCTCGAATTTCTAACTGGAACTCTGGCTGAGTTAACAGGGCTCTATCAAAGAACCAGGCCCCCGAATTCCCTTGGGGTGCAGTAGTGTGTAATTGAAAGGAAATGGCAGCATGATCTGAAATATGTTGGGAGTGAATCTTTGCAGTGTCCACCTGAGGAACTAACAGTTTTGATATTAGAAAGAAGTCTATGCGAGACTGGGATTTATGAAGGGAAGAGAAGAAGGTGAAGTCAAGCTCATTGGGGTGTAGTAACCTCCATAGATCAACTAAAGCAAGATCTTTGATCAGGGAGGTAAGCGTGGTGTGACTCTTGGGGGGACCGCTTGTCCTAGGCGGCCGTTTGTCAATCAGGGGATCAAGGACTAGATTGAAATCCCCCCCAATTATCAATGAAGTATTAGCAGAGGCCTGCGCAACCTGAGCAATGGTAGCAAAAAAGGCAGGGTCATCCACATTAGGAGCGTAAAGGCATATACATGTAACTTCAAGGCTACCTATCTTGAGGTGAACTCTGGACCATCTACCTTCTGTATCTGAGCTAGTCGCAATAATAGTAGCATGCAAAGATTTCCTAACCAGTATGGCGACCCCACATTTCTTAGAAACGGCTGGGGAATAGGCGGCCACCATGTAAGGTTTAATATTGAGTTTAAGAGTTTCCTTCGAATTTAAATGCGTTTCTTGGAGAAAAATCAGATCCGCAGCTTCCTGACTTAGGTAGCTTAGGATTTTCTTCCGTTTTATCGGATTATTGATTCCTTTTACGTTCAATGAGAAAATCTTACATGGTGCCATCAATCGGTAATAGACATTTGAGGTAAGGGCGCTTGAAAACATACAACATAATCAGAATCTGTGCAACAATGACATAATCACCGAGTATTCTGGCTAATACACCCCATATTGAAAAGTATGTACCAAAGTATCTTAGAGAAGAAGCAAAACCCCCAAAGAATATGGCGACCATATGTCTGCGGGAGGAGGCCCTAGAGAGGAAATAGAAAGACATGAAAAAAAGAAAAGAAACACCAGAGTCCATAATTAACACTGTCTCTGATACTCATCGAGGCTACTGTGGGTAGATGGAGTCGGGTCACAGATATCATCAAAAGTAAGGCAACAAACTGCCCTCGCCAGACTCTTTGCTGGGATGCGGCAGATCCAATATAGCGGGTACAGCGGATATGAGAATACTTGCAGGAATATTCTGGAAGTCAGCGCATCAAGTCGGCTTCTTTGGAATCCAAAAACTCCGCTAGTAGATCAGGGTCCTCAAATGTTCTTGTCTGATTGTGAAGCGTGACTCGGAGCTTGGCCGGGTACATCAGGCCATAGCGTGCTTGTAGTTGTTGAAGCCTCGGCCGGAATTCCAGAAAGCGCTTTCGGCGGTCGACCGTGGGTTTAGCCAAGTCGGGATAGAAGGAGATCTTGTGGCTCTCAAACTCCATATGGCCCTTTGCCCGAGAGGCACTTAGAATTTGCTCAACGTGTTGATATCTCAAAAGTCGAAAAATGATAGGCCGCGGGGTCTTCCTGTTGAGCGTTAGGCTTGTGGGTACACGATGAGCGCGATCGATCTCCAAATCTTTGGTAAAGGTGATTTGGAGCAGGGAAGGGAGGATTTTGCATAAAAACTCTTTCATGTCTCCCGATTCCGCTCCCTCCGGTATGCCCACGAGTCGTATGTTGTTGCGGCGCGCTCTATTATTGCCATCTTCCACTTCTTTCTGCAAGGCCCGCACCTGACGTTCAACTTTGTCGAGTTTGGACAACCGGGCCGCATGGGAGTCCAATATGCTCTCCATTTTGTCCTGACGCGAAGAAAGCCCTTCTAGCTTGCTTTGCAGCACACCAAAATCTTCCCGCAGCGCTCGGAGTGCTTCACCGTTTGACTGCACGAGGTTTTTGACCCCTCTAATCTCTGCGAGGATTTCCTGCTGCATTTCGGGGCCCTCGCGCAAGGCCAGCCCCTTCTGCGGGGACGGAGGATCAGTTTTGGAACGTTTGCCGTGAGAAGCCGCTGGAGATCCAAATTCCAGGCGCGTGGGTTTGGTCCCCGCCATCTCACCAATGTGCCCCGGCAAGATCAGAGTAGAAGTTCCAAGTATGTACGGTGTTAATTCAGGATTCTGAGTAGGCCTCTCGGGAGCCTCAGCGTTATGCGACCATCCCGCTGGACATCAGGCTCCGCCCCCCCCCTCTGGTATAGTTTCTGATAAAAAGGAGCGAAAAACCTGAGCTATGTGCCGCCACGGACTTGGCTCCCCTCCTACCCTGAAGGCAGCATGCCAGCAGTTTCCATGGCTTGTCTCCAAACTGGTATAACTGATGCCGGTAGTACATAAAAGATTTCTTTGCCCTCTTATGAAGTAGCTCATTAAGGGCCATTTGAGTTTCCAGTAATGCCTTCCTATTAGCCGCGCAGGGATACCTCCCATACTTACGTCTGTCCCTAATTGTTTGTTTGTTTTTCAAGACGGAAGATTTGCTCCGTTAACTGCCTCTTTTTCCGTGCCGAATACCCAATAATGTCTCCACGCAGAACCACTTTGGCCGTTTCCCAATATAATTCCGGATCAGTCTTATGCTGCTTGTTTTTCAATGCAAATTCCTGCCAACGCTGCTTAAGGAAAAGATGAAAGTCGGCGTCCTTATACAGATCTAACGGGAACCGCCAAATACGGGAATGCGGATTGGCCCGGGCCCATTCCAACTCCATCCAAATCAAGATTTGGTCGGAAATCTCTGATGGGCCAATTTGAGCATCTTCCATCCGAGTAAACAGTCCCCTCGATACCAAAATATAATCAATCCTAGCACTTGAACCATGCGCTCGCGATTGGTGTGTGAAATCTCGCTCCATTGGATAGAGCAGGCGCCATGGGTCAACCACCCCTAGTCTCCGTGAAGGCCCTGCAAAACTCTGGTCGTAGACGAATGCGTTCTGTCCTCTCCCCCTTAGTTGTATCCAGCGCTATGTCAAAGACCTCATTGAAATCACCCCCCCAGTACCAAGGGGACATCCGGTAGCATTTCAATCCGAGAAGCCAATCGTGCATATAAAGCGTGATCTAAAACATTGGGACTATAAATATTGCCTATCACCGGGGCTGTCACTCCAGCATCCCGTGCAATAAAACATATCGTCCACTTGGGTCTGAATAGTCCCTTTCCAAGACAAATCTTACACGTTTATGGATCAGAATGACCACTCCACCCTTTTTCCCTACCGCTCGAGCTCCCCAACCCTGGCCCACCCACTCTCTTTGAAGTTTCAGATGTTCCTCGGCCGTCTGGTGGGTTTGTTGGAGCAGGGCAATATCACATTTTTGTCTAGCTAGGGCTTGCAAAAATTTGGATCTCTTAATTGGGTTCCTAATCCCACATACATTCCAAGATACAATCCTCAGGGCACCAAATACCTGATGAGTCCACACCGTATGGTATGTATATGGTATGGAGATATCTCCAGGTAGGGCCTCCCCAGCCTAGGGCCCCCCTTAAGCCAGTCTTGCAGGTTGTTCCCCTTGTGCCACTCCCCTTTAAGCTGTGTTACCCTGCCCCCACCCTTCCATCTACCTCCCCTATTGTCTCTACCCTCCTTCCTCAATTAACTCTCTTCCTCCGCCCCCTCTTTGGTCACCAGATGTGTACGGACCCCCCCCCCCCCATGACTATGGCTCTCATGCCCACCCTCCCCCTCACCCCCATATTTCCTTCCCCACCCCAACCCCCGGTTGGGCCTGCAAAGAAGTTTACCCCTGCCTCTCCTTACAACTACCCTTAGCAGGAAGAAGGAGAAGGTACAGGCAGAGAACATTGGAAAAACATAATAGACCTTCCCCCCTCTCCACCTATCCATTCCCTCCCCTCCCCTCCCCTCCCCCACAATGCCTGCTTTAGCATGCCCACCTACCCCAACAGCAACATTCATCTCAACATCCCACCAACAAACAAATACAGCAACCATTCAACTACCCTTTGCATCTGGCAGTCCAGGAAGGAACACTCCTCCCTATTCACCTCATTTGCACACAGTTATACCCGGCAATTAGTCCATGAGGCTGTCTCAAAAGCCTCTCGTACAGGTGGAGCATCTCTCGCTCTTCCATACTGTCCAGAGGCTCTGCTCTAGTCTCCATTTTCCTCATCAAGTTCCACCGCTATCACAGCCTGAGCTCCCCCGGTCCTCAGGGACTACCATCCTGCTCCCTGATAGTGGTTGCCTGCTTCTGCGTCAATTCCTCCACATATTTCGCCGCCTTGGATGCTGTAGCAAAGCTCCGACGTGTACCCTCATGTATAATTTGGAGTCGGGAGGGATAGTGTACCATAAATTGAATATTGGCTTCCACCAGCTTCTGGCAGAGGGGAGCATAGGCCCTCCTCTGTTGGCTCAAACCGCTGAGTAGTCCTGTGCTACTCGCACTCTGACATTATCCTTGACCACAGTTCCCATTTTCCTAGCTGTCTACAGCACCGCTTCCTTTTGGGGGAAATGCAAAAACTTTGCCAGCACCACCTGGGGTCTGTGGTCCATTGTTTGTCAAGGCAGCACTCTATGCACTCTTTCCAAATGCAGTCGTCCATGATCCTCTCCACCTTCCCACATATACAGTATCAGGGACTCCAGATAACTCTTTAGGTCCTTGTCTGGTATACTGCTCGGAATCCCCATAAAGTGGAAATTATTGCGGCGGGATCGGTTCTCGAGGTCGTCAACTTTGGCCTCCTGCGCCTGCAACGCCGCTTGCATTTGCTTCGCCTCTTGCATCAAGGCCTCCACACTCTCCTCCGCCAGCCCTATATGGGCCTCTGCATCCTGCTGCCCAGCAAATCCACCAAACTCTGTAAGGCATCCAATTTACCCTGCAGGGTATCAAATTGAGCAGCCAGTGCATTAGACACTGCTGCTGAGATCTCCTTGATGAGTGCTGGCGATGTTAGTGAGCTGGTAGCATGGAGCAATTCCGCCATCTTGTGTTGCCCGGCCATCTGCTCCTTCTCCCTTCTGCCTGCTTTTACCCCCGCTGCCATGTCCCACGCACCGTGGGATTCGCTTGGGTGAGTTTCCCACCTCTCCTCCTGAGATGCTGATGATGCCTGAAGGCTTAGGCACGGCTCGTTATGTTGGTAGAGGAGAGGGAAGCCCGGAGCTCGAGCAGATTACATCCACTCGGTCTCACCACACCACATGACCCTGCCTTTGTCATCTTTAAGTGAAAGTTTTTATTTTCTTTGTGCTAGAATCAGTACAAGGTCTGAGTCATGAACTGGAGATGGTCTCTTTTGGCTAATGTTGAGAGCTTGTACAACATAAATGCCTTAATGTCTTGCCATTCAATCTCATTGGGGATACAAAATTATTTGGACGTGGCATAAACCAAAATGGATAAACCTGTAAAATAGTAGAGGTGGCACACATTAAGTTTTGCAACGGACAATGGGATTTAGAAAATCCAATTGCCTGTTGCAGGTAGATTTTTGTGACACAGGCAAATTTGAAAGAGCCAGGAGAAGGTGGGGCCTACAGGAGAAGCAGATTGTTTTCTGCAACAGCAGAACTGAAGGGCAGAAGAAGGGAGAGGAGAATAAGACGGCTGCGGGGTTGAAAGGACTATTTGTGGGGAAGATGAGGTTTGGGAACATACAAGGCTGGCCCAAGGGTTTCTGCCACCCTAGGTAGTCCCAGTGCCGCCAGTGTCCTTTGACTCCTCTAAGGTTGTTTACTGGATGGCAGGTTTTCTGTATCCTCTGCTGTTTGTCTCTCTCAGAGTCCAATGAGGTGTTACTGGCGTCACTGGAGGATTCTGTTTCCACACCAGATTGCATCGATCCACTGATTGGATCATGATTGGCTTGGGGATTAGGATCCAAAAGCATTCTCAAAGAAATTAATTTTTATCCTGAATTTGAACAGGGCCACAGATGGAGCATGGCACACTGGCTCAGGTAGTTTATTCCAGGCATAAGGAGCAGCAAGATAGGAAGATCAAAGTCTGGAGTTGGCAGTGGAAGAGAAGGGCACAGATAGAAGGGATTTGCCAGAAGAGCGGAGTTCCCGAGGAGGGGTTTAGAGTGAGATAAGAGAGGAAAGGTAGTGAGGAGCAGCCAATTGAAGGCACTTATAGGTCAGTAATAGAAGTTTAAACTGGATGCAGAAATGGATAGGGAGCCAACGAAGTGACTTGAGAGGGGGGGGGGGGGGGAGTGACATGAGCATAGTGACACTGGCAGAAGATTAGCTATGCAACTGAGTTTTGAACAGATTGAAGTGGGGAGAGGTGATTCAGGGGGAGACCAGTGAAAAGGAGGTTGCAGTAGTTTAGATGGGAGGTTAGAGAATGGATAAGGGCCTTTGTAGTGTGTTCAGAAAGGAAGGGACAAATGTTGTCAATGTTACAGAGAAAGAAGCAATAGGTTTTAGCTATCTATTGGATGTGTGTGCCTCCCTGTCAGTTTCCACATCCTTTTCAAATTTCTCCTACTAACCTACAAGTGCATTCATTCTGCAACTCCTCACTATCTTTCCTCTCTTATCTCACTCTACATCCTTCCTCGGGAACTCCACTCCTCTGGCAGATCCCTTTTATCTGTGCCCTTCTCTGCCACTGCCAGCTCCAGACTTCATTTATTCCATCTTGCTGCTCCATACTCCTGGAACTCACTGCCTGAGTCTGTGTGTTGGACCCATTCTCTAGCCCTATTCAAATCCAGGCTAAAAACCCACCTCTTTGAAGCCGCTTTTGGATGCTGATGCTCCTCCCTCTCTTGTCCATTACTTACGTGTTTCTTGCCATACTCTAGTCCCCAATTTCTCTATGAGACACACTTCAAATGGGACTTCCACGTGCAATCTGGGACATCAAAGCCAGAAATTCTGAAAAGAAAAGCAGGCACATGCAAGTTCAGGCACAATTCCAGAAAGGTGGATGTGCCCGATTTTCACGTGTATCAAACATCTATATAGACGTCCCCAGGAGCACATTTCAGAATCAAGAAGTCTAAAAACATAATGGTTACTGTAGTGGCTTAAGAGCTGGGTGGCCAGGATTAAAATCCCAGTGTGTGGGACTTTAATCTAAAGCTAGTCACTTAATTCTACACTCTCTGGATGCTTTAAAGTGAAAACAAACACTTTCCTGATGCCTATTCATGCCTGGAGCAGGAATAAATATGCACGTGCTTGCAGACTGCTCTGCTGCTTCTGGGATCAAACGGGGACATGTAAGTGCATTGCCCCTCCTCAGACATGCCTCTGTCACACTCCCATGCCTACTCAAATGTTCTCGTACTGGAAACATCTGTGAATAGCATTTATGGAATGGTTATGGAGATGTGTCTGTGATTTTGATGTCCATGTGCATGTCTGCAGACATCCAAGCCACAACTAAACCTTTTACAATGACCCTCTGTTTTGTTTTGACTAGTTTGTAAGCTCTGATGAACAGGGACTCTATCTTACATCTATATTTACAGCACTGCTTACGCCTTGTAGCACTATACAAATGATTAGTTGTAGTAGAAGGAGAGGAAGGAGTCAAAGATGATCCTAAGGTTGTGAGCTGAGGAACAGGGAGGAGTAGAGTGTTATCCACTGCCGCCGCCTCCCCCTGCCTAGGCGGTTGCCTGACGAGGGAAGGGGGCTGCACTTTCAATATCTATTTAATATGGACTCCTAGGGCAAAGGCCTATGGGAGTTGTAGTTCCTTGAGCATTTGATTGTAGTTGTAATAAAGAGATTTAGCCGAGGTTTGAAAGCAACACAGGAAATTTTATTCGCCTCCCTTGTTTAACAGGAACTTCTAAGGAAGCTTGGCATAACACATGTAAAAATTACGGCTCAACTCTGCAGTAAAACTATGAAAGTGACACAGTATCTTCAAGAACTGGTGTATACATAAACGATGGTTTGAAAAATTCTGTCAAGGGTCATTGATGCTAGCAGGGCTATGCCGTGTCAGTTCAATTTGACCGGTTCATGTTTTGCCCGGGAAGTCTGAGACCCATTGTTGCTTCTGCTGATGAATGTTACAATTTAGCGTTGCAACCACTAGAATTTTTCAAACCATCGTTTATGTATACACCAGTTCTTGAAGATACTGTGTCACTTTCATAGTTTTACTGCAGAGTTGAGCCGTAATTTTGACAAAGTCTAGCTCTGTGATAGATTGACCATTATTCTACTTGTATAACACATGTAAAGACTTTTTCCACAAGAAATAAAAGGTTGGTAAACTTTCCACAGATATCAATTGCCCTTGCTTGCTTCAACAAGGCAATGATTGCTTTCTTCAAAATAAAGGTTTCAGTTCACAGTCCTTTACTGCAATTAATTGTCCATTGAAGACTTTCATACAGCAATACTCAGGTAATAAACTTTTCTTCTTTGCTTCAACTTAATCAGGGTTTTTAATTAGTTGCTCTAGAGACTTTAGGCATTCCTCCTTAACAAGTCTCCTGCTTTTAAAACAGCAGCCACACTAATTAAAACTTTCTTTCCTTTTCAGAACATACATGCACATAAAACAAACTGGAATCTCTTCAAGCTTATAACTCAGAAGATTCTCATTTTACCCTTATGGATAAATCACATTCCATTTCTTGATCAGGTTGACTTAATTCACTATCACCTTCTCCAACTTCCATTGACTCACATTCAGAGCAATCAGGTTCTGCAGCTTCGTTGAACAACCTAATCAGCTGTTCCCCTCGAGACCTCTCTCGGGACTCAGAGCTGCTATCAAAGCAAGGTAATTCCTGATCTTTTACCAAACGTTTCAACAGTTTTAAAGCATTCAAGCTTTCTCTGTTAAGAGGTTTTCTTACCAGCCCTTCTTGAGGTGAGATTCTTGGACTCAGCGTCTCCTGGTAAGCCTTTATGATTGAGTCACTCCCAGCAGTCTCTCCTGGCTTAAACCTCTGGGTTTTTGAACCTATTGCAGGCTTCCTATAGCCCTGGTACCGGTCCAAACTCTGGAGCTGGCTTTGGGGATACTCTTCCCTCAAACTGGTGTCTGAGAACCTTTCTCTAGACTCCTGGCTACAATCTTTACTTGCAGTTCCTTTTAGGATTCTCCTCAGCACTGTTTCACTGCCACTTCCTTGGCCATGCTGGTTCCTGCATAAATTAGCCCTTCCGTCTCTCTTCCTCGTGTAATACTGATGCTCAGATTCAGGTTCCTTCCCAGACTCCGCCTCTGAATCAGACTCAGCTCTCGATTCAGCTATTCCCTCAGCTCTCTTCCTCCCTGTTCTCTGGGGCTTATATGAGTGGGTCTGGCCTGTATCTTTCCACCCCGCCCCCAGCTGTCTTAGATTGCCACCCTCAGTTACCATGGAGCTGGGGCGTGGCCTTAGGACAGCAGCTTTAGACAGGCTTTTTTCATTCTTAGCTGCACTTTTAAAGTGACAATTCCCTGCACTTTCCTTCTGACTGGAGGAAACTGCTAGTGTTTTCTCTATTTCCATAGGCACTGGGCTAGCTTCGCCACCACACCACAGAAATAGAGAAAGGAGGAAGGGGGTAGGTGGGTTTAGGGGAAAAGATAAGGAACTCAGCTTTGGCCATGTTCAATTTCAGATGGCGGTGAGACATCCAGGCAGCAATGTCAGATAAGCAGGCAGAGATCGAGGACTGGATTCCTGGAGAGATTTCAGGCGCAGAAGGGTAGATCTGAGAGTTATCAGTGTAGAGAAGTTACTGAAAACCATGGGAGGAGATGAGTGCACCACGGGACTGAGTGTAGAGAAAGAAAAAGAGAGGTCCCAAGACAGAGCCCCGCATACACCGACTGAAAGCGGGATAGCAGTAGAGGAGGATCCACCAGAACATACACTAGAGGTGCGGTGGGAGAGAAAGGAAGAAAACCAGGACAGGACAAAACACCGAAATACAAGCGAGGAGAGGATATCGAGGAGAAGGTAGTGATCAACAGTGTCAAAAGTAGAAAAACGGTCAAGAAGGATGAGGAGTGAGTAAAGGCCCTTGGTTTTGGCGAGGAACAACTCATTGGAGACTTTGGCAAGAGCTGTCTCAGTAGAATGTAGAAGGTGAAAGTCAGATTGCTGTGGATCCAGACTGGACTGAGAGGAGAGAAAGTCAAGAGAGTGGCAGTGAACTGCACATTCAAGTAGTTTAGAAATAATGGGGAGAAGAGAGAATTAGAAAGACAGGTAGGATTAAGGGATGGTTTCTTGAGGAGAGGTATAACCACAGCATGCTTGAAGGTTGCAGGAACTGTTGCAGTAGAAAGCAATAAGTTGAAGATATGACAGATGGAAGGGACAATGGTGGAGGAGATGCAATTTAGTAGATGGGTGGGGATAGGATTAGAGGAGCAGGTAGTAAGTTTATAGGAGAGAAGATATGTGGTTTCTTCCTCAGTGATCATAGAAAAGGAGGAGAACGCTGAGGGAAGGGTTTGTTCTGGGCCCTATCCTTTTCTCTCTCTATACCCAGTTCCTTGGTGCTCTTATCTCCTCCCATGGTTTTCAATACCATTTTTATGCTGATGACTCTCAAATCTATCTATCTACATCTGATATTTCTCTGACACTCCAGTCCCGCATTTCTGCCTGCCTATCTGACATTGCTGCCTGGATGTCACACTTCCATTTGAAATTGAACATGGCCAAAGCCAAGCTCCCTACTGTTCCCCCTAAACCCTCCCCCCCTTCCTCCTTTCTGTATGTGTAGATAGCACTCTTCTACTTCCTGCTTCCTCAGCCCACAACCTTGGGGTCATCTTTGACTCCTCCCTCTCCTTTTCCACACATATGCAACAGATAGCTAAAACCTGTCATTTCTTTCTTTATAACATTAACAAAATTTGCTCCTTCCTTTCTGAACTCACTACTAAAACACCCACTCTTTAGTCATCTCCCATCTTGACTATTGCAACCTCCTCCTTGCTGGTTTCCCTCTGAGTCATCTTTCTCCCCTTAGATCTGTTCAGAACTTTGCTGTGCGGCTAATCTTCCACCAGCCCCGATATACTCATATAACCCCTCTTCTCAACTCACTTTATTTGGTCCCCCTTCCATTTTCATATTCAATTCAAACTTCTTCTTGTAGCAGCAAAGCGCAGACAAACCAATGATACCAGGAGTCTGTTCAGAAGGTCCAAATCATTTATTTGTGCACAAGTCTCAAGCAAGTCAATTTCAAAATGGCTGAGCAAAGTTTTCTAGCATTACAACAACTTTTATAGACTTCTGTTCCATTCTAGGTATAGAAAAACATTTCATTGGTCCCGGTACTCTCCCGTACCTCCCGTACCCCTTCCATTGGTCCCGGTACTGATAAGTTTATCCAATTATGTTCCTTCAGTGGGCATGGCACCTGCATACCCCCCTTCTAGTCCCAATTACAATGGTTAGTTCATCAACTTGTTACTTTCACACTCTCAAGGCCATAGAGCCAATTTGTGCATGCAGGGGAGCAGGGCTCTGCAACTCATCTGTCAGCACTCCCAATTATATTCCTTGCAGATGTACTTTTTCTTATCAGTAACTTTTAAAACATATTTTTCTGTATTTTTCCATCTTTCAGTTCTGCAGTTCTGCTTATCTAAGCTAATTCAATACTTCTACTGAGTTCTATCTTACAATAGCAGCATATTGGGGGATGTGCAATCCTATGTGCCTCTCCACAGGCTTCACTTACAGGTCAAGCTAGCTAGGCCTGCCTGCTTATGTCAGACACCGTGGATCACAGGCCTGCACCTGCCACATTCCCCCCTTTGATTAATCTCACCCTATTACTTAATAAGGTGTGAGAATTAAATCACCTTTTGAAGAATCACATCATGATTGAAGGATTACGACTAGGGCTGGCTTTATACAAAGCCATTATTTTAGTTGCGGTCTTCCGCTCTACTGTGCTGTCAATAGCATTATGAATGGAACGCATACAACATGGGATTAAACATGGTAATAAGAAAATAACAGCAACAAGAATTAGTACTAAGACAATGAAAGTCTTAAATCCTCCCAGCCAGGAGAAAAGGTTAGCAAACCAGTTAGGGAATTTCAATGAGTGCCAAGTCTGTACTGGCACATAAGCATGTCTTTGCATATCTTTAGCAATTTCTTCAACTACTTGACCTTTATCATCTATTTTCAAACAGCAATTAGTTAGATTCAGTTTACCACATACTCCTCCTTCTGCTGCTAACAAATAATCAAGTGCTAAGCGGTTCTGATATATAGCAGTGCGCATCTGAGTACTTTGTCTAGCTAAGAGTGTAAGAGCATGACTAGTTTCATTGGTTATTATTTCAACTACTGCTTGTAAGCGAATAATACGATTAATCATATAGATTGGAGTGCGATAACCATACATACCATCATCATTCCAAGTGGCAGGCCCATAATACTCAATAATTCTTTCTGGTGGCCAATCATCACCTTGCCACTTTTCCCACTTGCCTATCTGTAAGGCTTCTCTTCTCTGTCTTAATGCTCTTTTGTGTCGGTGGGTAGTGTATACAGGGTATCCTAATTGTTCTCCATGTTCAGTGTTTAAAAGAAAGAAGGAAGGTCTGATGGTTCCTAAGACACATGCTCCTCCCCATTGTGGCGGGAGTTGGGCATACGCTCGGTTTCCACAGATCCAATACAGGCCAGGTGGGGCTTGCTAGGCATGGACTTTGGCAAGGTTAGTCCATAAATCTGCAAGTTCAGGAAATCTGGCTAATGGGTTAGGAGGTTCAGGGTATCTGATTCCTGACCACCATGCTGTCTTTTTGGTCGTGGCATTATAGTACTTCTGGCTAAGACAGACCAGCTGTCCTACCTTTTGGGTGAACTGGGGTCCAGTTCTGACATAGCAAAGACGTCCAACGATGGAGTGCGCTAACACCCATTCACTGGTAGTCTTGTGTAATTCAGTCTGATTGTAAATCAAAGAATAATTCAATTCTTGGGCTTCCCATGGCCACTGGTCTCCCATTTGGGTTCCGCCACAGAAATAGCAATCTGAGATCTTAAGACTAGATACTACTGCTCCGGCTAATTCTAGAAATAAATTCTGTGAGGGATGAGGGATCTCAAACTTATTTACATGCATGGCTTCATAGAAGGTATTATGGATATGATATTTAGATGACTTGTGAGCTTGGGTATTCAATCTGATATACACAATGGTTCCTGGATCTACTGCCCCTCCAGCAATACGCAAACCAAACTTGTATCCTTGTTTCCAAGCATAGGGATTGTGTATACGTAAGTGTAAGGGGTTACAAGCATCTTTCTGACATTTTATCATTTGTGGTTGGCTTGGTTAAAGTAGCCATTCGTTTATCTATCTTCTCATCAGTTATACCAGTATTCCAGGTAGCATAAAAAACACATTCCCAATACGGGCAATAGTAATCTGCTGCTGGTGCAGTACTATAGCCTGGTTCCTTTTTACCTGTACACTTCCTCCATCCTGTGGCACCCTCCGGACACATGTACTTATGGTCATTCCGATATGCTTTCTCCCAAGTACCACAGGTGGAATAACTATCTATTAATGGCATTGCATGCATCAAAATTCAAAACAGCAGGTTTAGTAATGTCCTTAAGTGGTGGCGTAGCAGCTAGTATAGGTCCATCTGCATCCTTCCATCGTATTTCCAACGTGTAATAGGATGGATTCTGATGCGGATTATAGCATGCTCTAATTTTGCCATAAGTGCAAATGTTTAGTTTAGTGGTGTTATAAATACACCGAGTCACTTTTCCCTTGCAGGTATAGTACGAGTGATAAATCAAAGTCTGAGTTACTTTCAGTCCAGTTCGAGTAGAAGTAATGCAAGCAGTGCATGGAGGTAAAGCATAAGTCTGTTCAAAACCTCCAAAGAAGGCAACCAAAGCAAAGCAAAAATAAAGATGCATGTTGATGTTGATTGGAGTTCTTCTGAATCCTCAGCTTGCTGATCTTGATCACGTTGGTCTTTTATTCTTCGTCCCGTTTGCTAATGAAGCAATTTAACGGGTGCTGAGTGTTGATTGAAGATCCTCAAGTTGTCCAGTACACATGAACCAACTTATTAGCAATTTCAGTTGGCTTGTGAAGTCTGGCTAGTCAATGTAGCATCACAGTAGTGCACCAAAATGCACGCAAATTGGGTTCGTTGAAACAGAACTGTTGCTGCATGGAAAACAGCAATCCTCTTCGAAAGACTTGGCTACTGCAAAGCACTTGTGATGAAGTGTCTAAGCTGCTGGTTGCCGTCTCAGAGTAACTCGCAAGGGTGCATCAAGATGCTGTTCTGCTGTCCACTGCTCAGGTTCAGGATCAGCGGCGGTCTTGACTCTGCTGTGGTGGATCCAGGCGTCGATCTCGGCTACCTTTACTGCAGTTGGGGTAGACAGGATGACGGTGTACGGTCCCTTCCAATGGGGTTCCAACGGTGTCTTCTTCCAATCTTTGATCCACACCGAGGTACCAGGCTGATAGGGATGCAAGGGTTCCGTCAAGTTGATAGGCAATTGGTCTTGGATCCACGCATGGAGAGTCTGCAGAACAAAACTAAGAGCTAGGAGTTCTTGTCTGGTTACTTCTGAACCAATTTGGGATAAACTTCCTTTAATTCCCTGCACTATTGGTGGGGGTTTACCATACAAAACTTCAAAAGGGGAAAATCCTGTTGACTTTACAGGAGCTGAGCGTATTCTGAGTAAAGCTATGGGGAGCACTTGGGGCCACTTCAAGTGTGTCTCCTGGCAAAGCTTAGACATTTGGGCTTTTAGGGTACGATTCATTCGCTCAACTTTCCCTGAACTCTGGGGTCTGTATGCAGTGTGGAGTTTCCACTGTATCTGCAAAGCTTTTGCTAACTGTTGAGTAACTTGGGAGACAAATGAGGGTCCATTGTCTGACCCTATTACTGCTGGAATTCCGAATCTAGGGACAATCTCTCTCATTAAGACTTTGGTAACTTCTCGGGCTTTCTCAGTTCTGGTTGGGAAGGCTTCGACCCACCCAGAGAAAGTACAAACTAATACTAGCAGGTAGTGATACCCATTAGCTTTTGGCATTTCAGTAAAGTCAATTTGCAGGTGGTGCATGGGGGTTACACCTCCTGACTGAACTCGGGGTGCCGGTGTGGGACCTTGTTTGGCATTATTTTTGGCACAGATTAAACACTGGCGTGCTATTGAAGCTGATAGGGTTGCTAACATAGTGATGCAGAAGTGTGGTCTGAGTGCTTTTTCCATAGCACTTTTTCCATAGTGTGTGGCTTCATGGAAGGCTTTAACAAAAGCTGGGCACAACAATTCAGGGATTACTATACGCCCTGGGGGCTGACTGCCTTCTGCTGGTGGCAGCTCAATCCACCCATCTTTCAGTACTCCATCTTCCTTGTTACAATAGTAATCTAATTCTTTGGTGGTATATCGTGGTGTCCATGAGTTCAAAGGTACTGGAAACAATGCTGCCTGTAATGGCATAGCTTGTGGCGAAATTTGTCCTGTCATGGCTACTTGTCGTGCTGAGGCATCTGCAAACCTATTTCCTCGAGCAACTTCTCCTTTTCCTGCTTGATGTCCTCTGCAATGCATAACAGCTACACGAGTTGGGGCCCATACTGCATCAAGTAACATTAATATCTCTGGGCCATACTTGACTGATTTTCCTCCGGATGTGATGAGCCCTCGTTCTTTATAGAGAGCTCCATGTGCATGTAGGGTAGTGAAGGCATACTTTGAATCTGTATATACATTTAACACAAGTTTTGCACCTAACAGCAGTGCTCGAGTAAGTGCTATCAATTCTGCTTTCTGGACTGATGTACCTGAGGCTAGAGCTGATGACTCAACGACGTCATGTTGAGTGACTACTGCATATCCAGCGCAGCGTCGTCCATTGATGATAAGACTGCTTCCATCTACGTAATAAATTTGGTCAGGATTATCTATGGGCACATCTGTTAGGTCAGGTCGACTTGAGAAGACAGTGTCCATAACTACTATACAGTCATGTTCTGGGGGTTCTTCACTGATAGGTATCAATGTGGCTGGGTTTAAGGCATGGCTCACTTCTAGTTGTATCTGTGGATTTTCACATAACATGCTTTGGTATTTCAACATTTGGGAATTGGTGAGCCAATGATTTGCTTTTTGTTCCATAAGGGCAAGGACTGCGTGTGGCACGGTGACTCATAGATTCTGTCCTAGTGTGAGCTTGTCTGCTTCACTCACTAACAATGCTGTAGCTGCAACTGCTCTCAGGCAAGGTGGCCAACCTTTGGCCACAGTGTCCAATTGTTTTGATAGGTATGCTACAGGTCGCTCCCAGTTTCCCAATTTCTGAGTTAACATGCATAACGCATTTCCCTGTGCTTCATGTACAAACAAGTGAAAAGGCTTATGAACATCTGGTAATCCAAGAGCTGGTGATGACATCAATTCTTCCTTTAACGTCTTGAAGGCTGTATCCTGCTCAGGTCCCCACTCCAATGGCGATTTTTCTTCTCCTTTTGTGGCTTCATACAATGGTTTGGCGATTTGAGCAAAGTTGGGAATCCAGATTTGGCAGTATCCTGCCGCTCCCAGAAAGGCTCTGACTTGCTTTCTGGTAGTTGGGGTTGGAATTCTGCATACTGCTTCTTTTCTTTCTCTGCCTAACTTTCGGCTTCCTTGGGTTATACGAAAGCCCAAGTATTTTACTTCTTTTTGGCATAGTTGTGCTTTTGCTCTGGAAACTTTATATCCAGCTTCATCTAGTAACTGCAGGAGGTCTTTAGTGGCTTGTATACATTCACTTTCTGATACAGCAGCTATCAGCAGATCGTCCACGTATTGGAGAAGCACTCTCTTCCCTGGGGCCACTGGATAGCTTGAAAGGTCTTGATTTAGTGCAGCACTAAAGATGGTAGGCGAATTCTTGAATCCTTGGGGTAATCGTGCCCAGGTAAGTTGGCCCCCTCTTCCAGAGATGGGGTCCTGCCACTCGAATGCAAATAATATCTGACTTACAGGGGCTAATCTTATGCAAAAGAATGCATCTTTTAAATCTAGAACAGTGAAGTGGGTAGCTTCAGCAGGAATCAGTCCTAGAAGGGTGTAAGGATTTGGCACGACAGGATGTATAGTCTCAACTGCTTCATTCACTCTTCTTAGATCTTGCACTGGGCGATAGTCATCTGTTCCAGGCTTTTTCACTGGCAGGAGTGGAGTGTTCCATGGGGATTGACATACTTTTAGTAGGCCATGTTCTAGTAATCTTTGCAGGTGGCGGTGGATACCTTCAATTGCAGCTCTTGGGAGAGGGTATTGCTTAACATGTACTGGTGTAGTACTAGGCTTAAGGGTTACAATTACTGGAGCTATTTGTTTGGCTAGACCTGGAGGACTTCCTTCTGCCCATACTCCAGGTGGGGCATCAATACTTTTCAAAGTTTGTTCAAAATAGGTGTCTTGGACAGAATCATCACTGTAATATCTCCATTCTTCTTCTCGGGGAATTGTAAGTAGCATCATTCCTGCTGGTTTGGTCTGAGAATTTACTGTCATTTGCATTTCTCCTCTTTTAGTAAAGGATATTTGGGCTTGTAGCTTGGCTAACATATCTCGTCCCAGTAGTGGCACTGGACATTCAGGCATGTAAAGGAATTGATGAGTTATTTGTTGTCCTCCTAGACTGCATATGCGATTCTGAAGAAAAGATTTTGTAGCCTTGGCACCAGTTGCTCCTACAATAGTGACTGCTTTTGTAGAAAATGGGGCTATCTTCTTGTCTACTACTGAATGTTCTGCTCCAGTATCAACCATAAAGTTCATAACTTGGTCTCCTATTTGTATTCCGACCATAGGCTCCTGGAGACCTAAAGCAAATTCGGAGCCCGGTCTGTCCTAATCCACGTCATCGTCATCATGGGCTGTCGTAGCCAATGCTTGCACGGCTTCTCCTCTTTCTCGCTGGTATTGCTCTCGATTGGCTCCTCCGCGATTTCGGGGACGGCCTCGTCTTTCTTCTCTCCATTGATGATTGTCTTCGTCATCTTGATGGGCGTCTTCGAGTTGCGGGCATGCATCTCTCCAATGTCCCTCCTCCTTGCAGTAGGCACATTGGTTCCTGCCTAGCTGGGGCCGGCCTCCACCTCGGCCCCACCCCCTTCCTCTACTCCGTCGATTAGGGGTACCTCCCCTTTTCTGTTCAACTATGGCCGCAGCCAAAAAATCCGCTTTCTTCTTCATCTTTCGATCACATTCTCTCTGCTTTTCATTATCACGATTCACATATACTTTATGAGCGACTTCCAGTAACTGAGTTGTATTCATGCCCGCAAACCCATCTAATTTTTGTAATTTACGTCTGATATCTGGTTGAGACTGATTTACAAAAGCAGAATTCACCATGCACAAGCTTCCTGGTGCATCAGGATCATAGGGAGTATACATTCTATATGCTTCAGTTAATCTTTCATGAAATTCTGCTGGGCTCTCATCTATACCTTGGATAACTCCTGCAACTTTAGAAAGGTTCATAGCTTTCTGGCCCCCCCTTTTCAGGCCTTGTATAAAGCCTTGGCGAAAACGGGCTAGGGCTCTGGATCCTCTTTCTGTATTTGGATCCCATCGGGGGTCTTCATTTGGGAATTCTCTCTGGGCTGCTTCCCGATTATCTATTCTTTCCTCCCCTGCTTCTGGAGCTACAGGGTTATCCGCCAGCCAATCTATAGCTGCTTTTCTAATTCGTGTCCGCTCCTCTGTGGTAAATAAGGTAGACAGGAGCTGGCGACAATCTGCCCATGTTGGTTGGTGAGTTTCCATAATAGTATTCACTAACTCTGTAAGCTCTTGGGGTTTATTGTTATAGGAGGCATAATGTGTCCTCCAATTTAACAAATCAGTGGTAGAGAAGGGGACATACACATAATTTAGGGGTCCCGCCACCACCTCATTATCTTCATTTCTTATGGGTATTCCCGGGACTTGCCGTAAAGGCATCATTTTGGCAGTAGATGTCTTTTGGGATCTGAGAGATATTTTCGTAATTTTCCTGTCAGGGGTTATTTTCTTCTTTTCTTCGTGCTTTACTTTAGATTTACTTTTCACTGGCGAGCTAACACTGGCAGCCACTTTTACACTGTCAGTATCACTCGGGGAATTCTCAGCTTCTTCCTTCTCTGTTTCTGTATCTGATTCTCCTTTTTCTGTCTCGGTAGAATCATCTTCTTCAATTAAAGGGAGCTCATCTACCTGCTCTTTAGGTAATGGCTCAGGGGTTGGGTCCCGTTCCTGCCGTCTCCGGGGCTCTGGGGCAGGACGTGGAGCTACTCTCACTGGGCGCTGGGTTTGGGGCTGTCGGGTGATCACTACTGGGGAATCAGGATCTACCAGGATGGGTTTCTTCCTGGACTTTTCACCTTTCCCTTTCTTTCTAGGCTATTCTATTTTCTGACTATAGTCTGTCTTTGCTAACATTATTCTGCACTGTTCTTCATAACAGCGCTTCGCCCAAGGGGGCGGATCTTCACAGATACTTAACCAGGAATCTATATAGGGGTACTGATCGGGGTGCGCTATTCGCACTCTACGGTGCACTAACTGAATAATTCCTACATTAAAGGTTCCCTCTCGGGGCCAGGTAGGGTCTAGATCGGGCCACTCCCTAGTACACAAAATCTGTAAACGGGCTGCAGTCATTTTAATACCATAGACTCCGGAATATCCTTCTTTAAAATGTGCGATCATACATTCTAATGGAGTGTTCCTAGTAGACCCCGCCCCTCCCATTTCGATGTGTGCGCGCAACAACAGACAGAAGGGAAAAGGAGGGCGGGCCGTGGGTAAGGGGTCCTCACGGTCCTGGAAACGTATAAGGAAAACAAATAACAAGACAAGACGACAATCGCTTCCCCCTTTTTACGACCTGAACGCGGTCGCCCGGTCAGGAAATGCGCTATTCAGGGGTCCGCCTTCGCTTGGTCCGTGCTGCCAGACCTCTCATTCACACTTCATTCACTCAATCATGCTAGCAACGTATCCCAGAATGCATTCATTTCTATCTATTCTGACTAGTCTCAAGCAAGTTTCAAATACTAGAAAGATGAGGGTTTCGCCCTGCTTCTCTTACTCAGGGGTATTCGGCCCGTCTTTGAGAGGTGATCAATCTCTCTTACCAAGTTCCAAGTTCCAAGCAAGATTCAAATGGCCATACAAGATTCAAGTGGCAGTACTGCTCTTTCTTATCTGTCTAGACGTACAAAATCAAAACTCTACTCACCGGATCCGGTCCTCAAACTTCCCAAGCAGGCGCATGAGTTGGACCTCGGACTCCCCTCACTCGGGTTCGAGGTGTTGGCTCCAGCCGGGTCCGGCACCCGCCGAGGTCCGACCAGCTCCCTCCAATACAAGGGACCGGCGGCGCCAGGGAGCAGCCCCCGTCGGAAAGGCGCGATCCCGGCAGGACCAAACCTATAGAGGCGGAAAGTCGTGGTATATTGCCCTATATACACTCTGATTCCACAACTTCCCGGCCAACGCACCAAGAATATGTAGCAGCAGAGCGCAGACAAACCAATGATACCAGGAGTCTGTTCAGAAGGTCCAAATCATTTATTTGTGCACAAGTTTCAAGCAAAGTCAATTTCAAAATGGCTGAGCGCTGTTCTCTGGCAATACAACAACTTTTATAGATTTTTACTCCATTCTAGGTATAGAAAAGCATTTCATTGGTCCCGGTAACCTCCCGTACCTCCCGTACCTTCTCTATTGGTCCTGGTACTGATATGTTTATCCAATTATGTTCTTTGAGTGGGCTCAGCACCTGCTCACCCCCCTTCTAGTCCCAATTACAATGGTCAGTTCACCAACTTGTTACTTTCCTACTTCCAAGGCCACTCAGCTAGTTAGTACGTGTAGAGAAGCAGGGCTCTGTAACCTTTCTGTCAGCAGTTTTAATTAAATTCCTTACAGCTGTGTTCTCTTATCAGTGAGCATTTAAACATATTTTTCTGTATTTTTCCAACTTCCAGTTCTGCTTGTCTAAGCTAATCCAATACTTTTACTGAGTTCTAATTCTACAATAGCAGCATGTTGGGGGATGTGTAATTCCTATGGGCCTCTTCACAGGCTTCATTTACAGGTCAAGCTAGTTAGGCCTGCTTGCTTATGTCAGACACTGTGGATCACAGGCCTTCACCTGCCACATTTAGAGTTCACTAACACACTTTACACAATCTTAATATTTCTTGTTTAAATGATAAAATATATCCTTAAAAAATTGAGGGGTTGCCTTGACAATTTTAGCGCCTTGTCAGTGTGCTGTGAGATGAAAAAGGTTGAAAATCGCTGGCCTAGTGATTTCTCTGGAGTGGAGGAGTAGCCTAGTGGTTAGAACACTGGCTTGGTAACCAAGCAACCAGGGTTCGATTCCCACTAGCACTCCTTGTGGCCTTGGGCAAGTCACTTAACCCTCCATTGCCTCGGAAGAAAGGCCTGGCAATCTACTTCTGGTGACACCGCCAAGAAAACCCAGGAGCTTCTGGGTTGCCAGTAGTCAGGACTGACTCGAAGGCACACATTGCATTGCAGTGATTTCTCTGTTCCTTCTGAAAAGAAGACGTCTTTGAATGATTTGTCATTGAATAACATTGTGGCTAATTAGTTCCTGATTCTCTTGTAAAGACGAACTCTATTAGCAACAATGTTACTTGAGTTTGATAAGGACTGGCACAGGGATATTCAATGCGATTAACGCAGTTAGCAAATCCGCTAACCACGTTGATCGTGGTCGCTGAGATATTCAGCGACACTAAAGCGATTAATGCCGCTGAACATCTGCAGGTGCTGCCGCTGCGTGCTCTGATGCTAATTGGTTAGCATGGGCAGGACTGAGCAAGAACTGGATAGCGGCAATATTTATTTGCTGCCCAGTTACCCTAACCAGCTAAAGTTAGGGCAGCTGAATATACCTGAGTGCTGCTGCTGCACACCCTGATACCGGTTAGCATGGGGGGAGGGGGTTCCGGGGGCGGAGCGGGGGTGACACTGAGCAATAATCAGGCAGCAGCGATAATCAGCTGCAGCCCGGTTATCCTAACCAGCTAAAGTTAGGACAGCTGAATGGTTTTTCAATCTGACCAGCAGCTGAATATTGATGCAGACCGAATTGCAAGATCACAATATGGGCAACCCGAATATTCAATGCCGAGGCCTGGATATGGTCCCCGGCATTGAATATCCAAGGTAAAGTTAAAGTGCAATGGCCACCTACTTTAACTGTGCTGGCCGCCACCACCAAAAATCCCCCCAGGATGTTTATTTATTTATTTAGACAGTTTTGTATACCACCTTATCCTTCAATCAAAGTGGTCACAACACAATTGGGGGATACATTTAACACAAGGGGATATGAGACACATACACTAATACTTACAGGGAACATGGGCAATGGAGGGTTAAGTGGCTTGCTCAAGACCACAAGGAGCACCTGTGGGACTAGAAACCCCTGTCCTTCCAGCCCAAGGTTGCTGTCCTCTAGTGGGATTTGAACCACCAACCTTCTGGCCTGTGGTACCTTGCCCCAACCACTAGGCCACGATGTTTAAGATGTTTTTTCCATTTAGCAATTTAAAAAAATGTCTTGGTTGTACTATAAGAATGTATCCCGATGTATCATATCCTACTCAGCTTCGACAATGACAGTTTCTTGCTTTGTGCTCTCACGTTCTTGGTCTAGGTGCTAGTTTTATCCTAAATTATCCCAGCAAGTGTAAGAGTAAAATATCCACAAATAAGTAGGTTGTTGGAACCTGACCAACTGAAAGTTTTCTTACAAGCTAAGATTGATGAGAATAGAATAGTATGACTTCTGAGGACTGACGTTTTAAGTCCTTTCTCTTTTGGATGTATCTGTTTTTTTCTGTCGTGATTGAAATGCTTTTTGTTGTGTATATTAATATATAAATCAATAAAAATATGTGAACTAAAAAAAAGAACATGCACTTATTCAGATATAAAAAAGCATGCTTATTACATGATGTGTGTTGGAAACTGGGATTTATGTGCACTGAGGCTGTTTGTTTCTCCAGTAAAACTTTCTCTGTAATCTTTGAATTGATGGGCAGGTGGCAGCTTAACTTCTTTCCTTTAGGCTAGTGACCCAGTGGTTGTCAACCCAATCCTCTGGGACCCCCAGGTCAGTCAGGTTTTCAGGATATCCACAATGAATATCTATCTCATGCAAATTCATTGTGGATATCCTGAAAACCTGACTGGCCTTGGGGTCCTAGAGGACTGGGTTGGCAATCACGCTAGCCTGTAAATGATGTGCCCCTGCAAATCTGTAACTCAGTGTGGCTCAGATTATAGGTAATGGTTGGCTGTCTAATTTGGGAGAGGGAGGACAGATTGCTGGGGAAGGGGTGCTTTAAATGAGCTATAAAGACACTACAAGAAAATGATTAGGGGGCCTTCTATAAGTAAAGAACCCTCCAACTAGTTTCAACTGCTCAATGAAACCAGGGCTGGAATTAAGATTTTGGAGCCCATAAGCAAGACCAGACAGGAGATCCCAGAGAACAGAGGATCATGGAGGGGGATGTCGGAGACACTAAAGAGTGTGTGTGTGTGTGTGTGTGTGTGGGGGGGGGGGGGTGTCAAAGAGGAAGCAGAGGAAGGCCCTGGTGCTACAATGGTGCCACTTTGAAGAAGCCCAGGTACATGACTCTAGAGAAATCGGGAGTAGGCTCCTCTTTTTGCCTTGCAATTTGGCTCCTAGGTGCTTGTCAATATTGTCTGTGTCTAAATCTGGGCCAGAGTAAAACCACCATTAAAATGATTCAGTGGCATCATTTAACCAATTCTTCTACTGTACATGGGAGTGAAATTGGGTTTTTACAGGATAGGACAGAACCCCAGTATGCATCTTGCACCTCAGATTTTGTACATATAATTTGTATGCACAGAAACGCCCCTAACAATGGGCGAGGAAGAGGACACCCCCTGCTGGCAGGCACACTGGGGAGAAATCCAAAATGCTGCTGTAAAGACACTCCGAAGCTATGTACTGAATCTGCCATATCATTGTGATCTAGGGGTCACTAAGGGGGATGTTTACTAAAGTGCGCTCACAGGGTACCGCAGGGTTAGCATGTGATTTTGGAGCCACGCTAAAACCCCCATGCTACTCTGGTAGCACATATTGGGGTGGGGACTGGGTGGGACGGGGGCATCCCTGGTGCGGTGCAGCTAGCATGGGTGATAGTGGCCCATGCTTGAAGCCCGCAGCATGGGTGCAACTACTGCCGCCTCAGTGGGAGGTATTTGTTGTATCCACGGCAGGTTTGCCATGTTAAAGCGTGGCATTTATGAGCTAACTGCAGGGGGACGGATGCACAACCCCCCTGCTGCACTGGTAAAATGACTCACATGCGCAGTACCGATGCGGGGCTTATCCTTAATGAATATGCATGGAATATATTTGCATGCACTGCCCCATTGTATGCAAATATATCTCATGCATATTCATTAGGGATACCCTGAAAACCTGACTGGTTTGCAGCCCTCCAGGACTGGAGTTTGAGACTCCTGTTCTAGTGTAATCTGAGACATCCAAGTTTGAATGTTAGAATTAAAGGATACAAGGAAGGTAGCCCTAGTAGTGATCAAATCATTTGAAGATTCAATAAAATCAGATACATTCAAGCTATCTAACTGGGGTGGAACCTCCACATCCTGCATAGACTCATTTATTCCCCTAGACGACCTTGGCAAATAATACAAATTATTTATAGAAAGTCTGGACCTCTCTTGGTAGCCCAAGACTTCAAATATTTATGAAACAAAATTTGCAGTGATTAGAGACGAGTAACAGGAAAATTAAGGCATCTAAGGATCTTGGCTCTAGCATTATTCTCAAGTAATTCTTGTTGAGTATGGAGAATAAGACTATCTTTTACAAAAGATGTAGTTGCACTCTGTAAGGTAACCAACTGCTGATCCATTTTCAAAGATCGATCCTCCAACAATTTAATCTGAGAATCATGTTGAGAGAATTTTAACATAGATTCTTTAGAAAACTCAGAAATCTGAGTAACCACTGCAATCAAGGACGCTTCAATCCACGAGAAAACTTGCCATATATCAGACAAGGAAACTTCTTGTTTGTTTGCCCACTGACGAAACAAAGATTTTGCACCTCAAGTAGGGCCCCTGGAGCTTGTATAAGACAAGGCAAAGATACAGCAGAAATATCAGGAGAAGTCTCTAAGGGTCTTGTTAAAGGTGCTATAACCTGAGTCCGCAACTGTACGGGGAGGAAGTCACCGGACCCATTGCGCCATTGTTAGCATGCGGGGCTGAGTTAAAAACCCCTGATGCAAAAGAGGAGACCTCAGATGAGTCCAAAGGCCCAGCAGTGGGCTGCAGAAGGTCTTCCAAAGCTCCAGATACTACAACATGCTTGTCCATTGGACCGACAACTTTCACTGTTTTAAAGGGATTTGCCATACTCACAATTGGCAGTCTCTTTTTCCTCTTGCCCATTCCAGCATCCTTGCTGTCGAAGGGGTGCCAAAGGGACATATATGCCCCTGTAGATGCACCCCTTCAGACGTGACCACTATATGAGCGCGGTTTAAAGGTCCTCCAGATGATGTTTGGGCCTAACGTTGCATGGATGTTCCAGCGGGAACGCAGTAAGCTCACCAACTGCCTGTTCAAACACTCGTGGTGTACAGCTCTGGATAGTTAGTTCTTCTCACCAGATATTGGCTCCCACCAACTGATGATCCCACCACAATTTGAAGGCCCTGGGGCCTAACGCTGTGTGGATATTCCGGCAGGAAGGCAGTAAGCTCATCAATTGCCTGTTCAAACACCCACAGTGTACAGCTCTGGGTAGTTAGTCCTTCTTACCACTATCACCTCCTTTTTTTTTCTGCTGACCATTCCTCTTCTATACACCCAAGCATCCTTCTGGCTTTCGCCGTCACCTTTTCTACTTGTTTAGCCTCTTTAAGATCATCAGAAACAATCATGCCCAGGTCCCACTCTTCTTTCGTGGACAGAAGTACTTTGTCCCCTACACTGTACCACTCCCTTGGCTTTTTGCAGCCCAAGTGCATGTCCCTGCATTTTTTAGCATTAAATCTCAGCTGCCAAATTCTTGACCATTCCTCTAGCTTAGCTAGATCCTTCCTCATGTTATCTACTCCTTCCTGGGTGTCTACTCTATTGAATATTTTGGTATCATCTGCAAATAGGCAAGCCTTACCCAACAGCCCTTCCGTAATATCATTAACAAAGGGATGAATTAGTGATCCCAGCATGTTGTTTTTGTATTTGGTCTGTAAGTGAATTTTTTGGGCTGTGGATTTTGGGTTGATCTTAATCTCACTCAAACCCACCAGTGAATTGTTTGCAGGGTGGGATACTTGCCCAGGGCTGGGTAGTTGCCAGTGTAGGTGCATATATGTAGGTGTAGGCAGGGCTTGAGCAGTGCTGGGCAGCAGTTTAACCACAAGTAGATATTAGGGGCCGCACTGAGGGTGCCCATATCTAGAGAGATGGGTAAATATTACAGGGAGGCTATTCAAAGGGATGAACACAGCAGACCTGCTAACTGTGTTAATTCCCTTATCCGGATATTCAGCAGCATTAACATGGTTAGTGCCACTGGATATCCACAGCTGCTGCTGGTGCATGCCCCCAATGCCAACACGTTAGTATTAGGGCATGCCAGTGGCGATATAGAGCTGCTGACTAGTTATGGCAAAGCGGTGGAAGTAAGGTGCAGCAAAGGCTGGTCTAACTTTTGCTGTGGTTTATAATTTATTAAAACCTTGATATACCACCCTTCATAAAGTCAGAGTGGTGTACAATAAAATCAATACAAAAATCAGAAAGGAGAAAGGAACACCATTAAAAGTGATCGGACAGGAGAGAGAGAGGAGGAAGAAGAAAGAAGGTGCAGTGGGATAGGGGGAGGGGGCAGAATCCAGAAATAAATGGGCTTTCAGTTTGCACTTGAATTTAGAAAAGGAAGACAAAGATCAGCAGGGAGAGAGTTCCGAAGGCTAACCATTAATATCGCCAATGCTTGGTTAGCTTCTTGGCAACACAGGCAACCTGGATAGTCAATGCCAGGGTGCGGATATGATCCCGGCGTTGAACATCCGGGCTTAAGTTTCAGCGGTGACGGCTAGCCGCTGAAACCCATGTTAACCACCACTGCTGAATATCCCCCCCTTACAAATTTTCCCTATATAATTTGCTACATTTGTGTGTTGGTCACTCTGTTAATCACACTCCTGGCTTGGTAATCAAGAGACCAGGGTTCGATTCCCACTAGCACTCTTTGTGGCCTTGGGCAAGTCACTTAACCCTCCATTGCCTCTGAAGAAAGGCCTGGCAATCTGTTTCTGGTTACACTGCCAAGAAAACACAGGAGCTGCTGGGTCGCCAGGAGTCAGTATTGACTTGAAGGCACACATTGCATTTTTTCACAACCAAATGAACATGGGTATTAAGCAATCATAAAAGAACGCTCAAGTCATGGCAAATTTGTCAGATTTGTAGAAAAAGACAAAAGGGAAGAAAATGTCATGCAGAAGGGGTTGTAAATTGTTACACATTTTGTCCCTGTGATCCAAAAAAATGAAAAACTTCCAATTCAGCACTACCTATGCAAGACTTTTTCACATCACTGTATTATACTTTTACCTGTTGCAAAAAGTGCACCCGTCATCTTTCTTTCTTTGAGAAAGGGGACATGCCTGGGAGTATGTGTATGTGTGTGCAGATGCAGGGGGAGGTCAGGGGAACTACTCCGCATATATTAATGCTGTTTTTCCCTGACATTTTTGCCAGGCTCTTCCAATAGTCTGTAGTAATAAATTCTGAGCAGAAACCAGATATATGCGTCCAATAAGGACACTTTCTTTGGCCCATGAGTCATTCACTCAACACTACACCTGCTTTTCTCATTCCCTTTGGGTGTGATAATTGGATTGCAAATACAAACCAAACAGCTATATGATGAGCAACTTTCTTATTTCTCAAATTTCCTAGGTTCTTATTATTACATAGTAACGTAGTAAATGACGGCAGATAAAGACCAGTAAGGTCCATCTAGTCTGCCCAGTAAGATGGCAAGAGTAGGTGCATCTGCCGCTCCATGCAGGCCACCCCTCCCCATGTCTTTGTTTTAGGGGTGAACCCACCGCTCCATGTAGGACACCCCTGTATGTTGAGAAGTTAGTTAAGTTTATTTTGATTTTATCCTGTTGCTGTAAAGGGATCCACTGTGTCTGTCCCATGCCATTTTGAATTCTGTCACTGTATTTGCCCCAACACTTCCATCGGGAGGGCATTCCAAGCATCCACCACCCTTTCAGTGAAAAAGTATTTCCTGACATTGCCTTTCAATTTACCCCCTTGCAGCTTCATGTTATGCCCTCTAGTTTTACAGCTTCCCTGTCTTTGGAAGAGGTTTGTTTGTTCATAATTTCTCTTTAAGGTGGTTAGGAGAGTTTCTACACCATGTTGTGGATGGAAACCATGTTGTTGTGAGTCGAGTATGTTGTTCCTAACAATGTGATCTATAGTCGGAGCTGGACGGTCTTTTCAATAATCTTGGTTATGAAGGGTAGGCTGGCGATCAGTCTATGAGGATGGTTCGTAGGGGTCTAATTTTGGCTTCTTGAGAGTAGGGTGTATGGAGGAGGTTTTTAGAGTCTGGGGCATGACCCCTTGTTGTAGCATTGATTGAATGATTATGGTGAGTGACTGACTGAGTTCCTTCTTGACTGCTTTAATCCATGTGACCGGATATGGATCTAGTGGTGAGGTGGTGGTGGTTTCAATTTGTCCTTTGTTGATCCTACCAAAGGATGACCATGGGAGAGGGTGACTGGTTTTGTCAGGGGTGTATGGGGAGTGGGGGTTCTGGTTGGGGTTGAGTTGCTTGTAGTGGGATGCCAGTTGTTGGGGTGTGATGGTTATATCCTGACCAATATCTGAATTACATTCACTTATGTTTTCTCAGGCTCTGATCCTCTGTCTGCCCTGGATTAGTACAAGTTCACCACTATTATAGACTATACATAAAAACATCAGTGTGTAACTTTATTGCCTTTGCATTTTTTTACCTTTTGAGCCTCAATGGTGACTGGTGTCTTTTTTAAGACTAACCCCTCACAGGGTGCCATTTGTAAGTATAGTTGTACGTCCTCCTCATCTCTCTTTTTAACTTTGACAGATATAATCTCTCCTTTAAATGAAGGTTCTTTAAATGTATTAGAGATTTTATGTCTGTTTATAACCTATGTTACATAGTAACATAGTAAATGATGGCAGATAAAGACCAGTATGGTCCATCTAGTCTGCCCAGAAGAGTAAGTGCACCTGCCGCTCCGTGCCATCCCTCCCCATATCTTTGTTTAGGGGTGAACCCACTGCTCCATGTAGGACACTCCTATTTGTTGAGAAATTAGATGGTTCAGTTTATTTTGATTTTATCCTGTTGCTGTAAAGGGATCCACTGTGTCTGTCCCATGCCATTTTGAATTCCGTCATTGTGTTTGACCCCACCACTTCCATCGGGAGGGCATTCCAAGCATCCACCACCCTTTCAGTGAAAAAGTATTTCCTGACATTGCCTTTCAATATACCACCTTGCAGCTTCATGTTATGCCCTCTAGTTTTGCAGCTTCCCCGTCTTTGGAAGAGGTTGGTTTGTTCATTATTTCTCTTTAAGTATTTAAAGGTCTGAATAATATCTCCCCTATCCCTCCTCTCCTCCAAAGTGTACATATTTAGGTCTTCAACTCTCTTCTCGAAAGACTCCTGATGCAGGCTCCAAATAATTTTGGTTGCCTTCCTCTGAACAGTTTCCAGTCTTTTTACATCCTTTGCAAGATATGGTCTCCAAAACTGAACACCGTCTTCCAAGTGAGACCTTACCAGTGACTTGTACACTGGCATAAATACCTCTTCCTTTCTACTAGTAATTTCCTCTTTGTATGCAGCCCAACATCCTCCTGGCTTTTGCAACTGCCATGTCGCACTGTTTTGCTACCTTGAGATCTTCAGAAATAATCACACCAAGGTCTTTCTCCTGATCCGTGCACACCAACCTCTCGTCCCCTATCGCATACATTTCCCTTGGATTTCTGCTACCCAAGTGCATGACACTGCACTTCTTTGCATTAAATCTTAATTGCCAAGCATTAGACCATTCTTCCAGCTTTTGTAGATCTTTCCTCATGTTAACCACTCCCTTGAGGGAGTCCGCTCTGTTGCAAATTTTTGTGTCATCTGCAAAAAGATAGACTTTTCCATTCAGTCCTTCAGTAATATCACTCACAAATACATTGAACAGTGCCTTGCCCAGGACCGAACCCTGGGGCACCCCGCTAATCAACTTCCTTTCATCCGAGTGAGCTCCATTTACCATTACCGTCTGTCAGTCAACCAATTTCTGATCCAGTTTACCACCTTGGGACCCATCCCCAAACTACTGAGTTTATTGATAAGCCTCCTATGAGGAACAGTATCAAAGGCTTTGCTGAAATCCAGGTAGATGACATCCATCGCATGCCCCTGATCTAGTTCTCTGGTCATCCAGTCAAAGAACTCCAATCAGATTTGTTTGGCAAGATCGTCCTTCGGTAAAACCATGTTGCCTCGGATCTTGCAACCTGTTGGTTTTGAGAAAGTCCACTACTTCAGGAGCGCCTCCATTACTTTTTCCACCACCGAGGTAAGGCTCACGGGCTGTAGTTTGTCACTTCTTCCCTGTCACCACTTTTGTGAAGAATACCACATCAGCCATTCTCCAGTCCTGAGAAACTTCTCCTTTTTCCAAGGATCTATTTAAAACATCCTTTAACGGCCCTGCAAGAATCTCTCTGAGCTCTTTCAGTATCCTAGGATGTATCCCATCTGGTCCCATGGCCTTGTCTGCTTTCAGTTTTGCAAGTTGTTCTAACACATCATCTTCTGTGAATGGTGTGGCATCTACTTCATTCCCATTTTTATATTTGGGAGTCACAGGTGGTCCTTCTAGGATTTTCTTTAGTAAAAACAGAGCAGAAATATTTGTTTAGCAATTTCACTTTTTCAATGTCACTTTCCACGAGTCCGTTCCCAGCACTTCTGAGTCCTGTAATTCCAACTCTGATCTTCTTCCTTTCCCGAATATACCTGAAGAAAGTTTTGTCTCCACACTTCACATCTTCAGCCATCTTTTCCTCTGCCCTTGATTTTGCTTTCCTTATTTCTATTTTTGTCTCTTTGAGTTTGATCCTGTATTCATTTCTGTGTTCCTCTGTTTGCAAGCTTTTGAATTTTGCGAAAGTTGTGTTTTTTTGCCTTTATTTGAGTAGCCACTTCTTTGGAGAACCAAATAGGTTTCCTTCTCCTCTTGTTTTTATTTACTTTTCTTATATATTTATCTGTTGCCCCTTTTATTGCCACCTTTAGTTTTAGCCCATTTCAATTCCACTTCCCTTATCCCCTTCCACCCTGCCAACTCCTCCTTTAGGTACTATGCCATTTTACTGAAGTCAGTGTTTTTGAAGTTTAGCACTTTGAGCTTGCTATGATTGGACTGCACCTTGGCTTTTATCTCAAACTACACCGTGTGATGATCGCTGCTGCTCACAGGGGCACTCACCCAGACATTCAATATGCTATCACTGTTGGTGAGCACTATATCCAGCGTTGAGCTTTCCCTAGTTGGTTCCATCATCATTTGTCTAAGTAACGCATTTTGGAAAGCATCCACAAGAACATAAGATATGCCATACTGGGTCAGACCAAGGTCCATCAAGCCCAGTATCCTGTTTCCAACAGTGGCCAATCTAGGTCATACGTACCTAGCAGTTTCCCCAAAAGAGACAGGCTCCACAATGCTTATACTGGGTCAAGCATTGATATCCTGGGTCCCTTCTTAATAATGGTTTATGGACCTTTCCTCCAGGAACTTGTACAAACCTTTTTTAAACCCAGCTACACTAACAGTCTTTACTACATCCTCTGGTAACAAATTCCAGAGTTTGATTACACGTTGAGTGAAAAATATTTTCTTTTATTAGTCTTAAATAGTTTACCCTGTAGCTTCATTGCATGTCCCCTAGTCTTTCTATATTCTGATAACGTAAACAATCGATGTACGTTTACCCGTTCCACTCCTTTCATTAATTTATAAACGTCTATCATATCTCCCCTCAGCCGTCTCTTTTCCAGGTTAAAGAGCCCTAACCTTTTTAGCCTTTCTTCATAGGAGTAGCCTTCCATCCCCTTTACCATTTTGGTGGCTCTTCTCTGAACCTTTTCTAATAACGCTATATCCTTTTTAAGATACGGCGACCAGAATTGCACACAATATTCAAGGTGTGGTCTCACCATGGAACGATATAGAGGCATTATAATATCTTTTGTTTTATTTTCCATTCCTTTCCTTATGATACCTAGCATTCTATTTGCTCTCTTGGCCGCCGCTGCACACTGGGCCGAGGGTTTTAACATGTTATCCACAATGACGCCTAAATCTTTGTCCTGGGTGGTGGTTCCTAATGTGGAACCTTGCATCGTGTAACCATAGTTTGGGTTGTTCTTTCCTAGGTGCATAACTTTGCACTTGTCCACATTAAATTTCATCTGCTATTTTGATGCCCAGTCTTCCAATTTATCAAGATCCTCTTGCAATTTTCCACAATCCTCTTGGGTTTTAACAACTTTAAATAGTTTTGTGTCATCTGCAAATTTGATAACCTCACTCGTTATTCCCCTTTCCAGGTCATTTATGAATATGTCAAAAAGCAGTGGACCCAGCACAGATCTCTGGGGTACACAACTATTCACCTTTCTCCATTGGGAAAATTGGCCATTTAGCCATACCCTCTGCTTTCTATCTTTTAACCAGTTCCTGATCCACAATAGTACACTGCCTCCTATCCCATGACTCTTTAGTTTTGCCAAACGTCTCTGATGAGGGACCTTGTCAAAGGCTTTCTGAAAGTCCAGATACACTATATCAACTGACTCACCTTTGTCCACCTGTTTATTCACACCTTCAAAAAAACATAACAGATTAGTAAGACAAGATCTTCCTTGTTTAAAGCCATGTTGGCTGTCTCCCATTAGGCCATGACTATCTACATGCTGAATAATTTTATTTTTTATGATGGTTTCTACCATTTTTCCCGGTACTGACGTCAGGCTCACTGATCTGTAGTTTTCCGGATCACCCCTGGAACCCTTTTTAAAAATTGGCGTTACATTGACGATCCTCCAATCTTCAGGTATTACAGATGATTTTAATGAAAATTCACAGATTACCAATAGCAGGTCTGCAATCTCATATTTCAGTTCTTTCAACACCCTTGGATGTATACCATCCGGCCCAGGTTATTTGCTACTCTTCAGTTTATCTAATAGTTGTAATACATCTTCCCGATGCATCAATATTTCCTTCGATTCTTCCACACCTTTAAATACCACTTCAGTCAAGGGTAACATCCCTACATCTTCCTCAGTAAAGACCGAAGCAAAGAATTCATTCAGTCTCTCCGCTATCGCCTTGTTGCCTCTTAGTGCCCCTTTAACCCCTCAATCATCTAATCGACCAACTGACTCTCTCACAGGTTTTTTGCTGCGAATGTATTTGAAAAGTCTTTATTTCGCATTTTTGCTTCCGCAGCAAGCTTCTTCTCAAATTCTCCCTTTGCCTGCCTTATTCAATGCCTTGCATTTGACTTGCCGGTGCTTGTGCTGTTTCCAGGTTTCGTCGTTTGGCTCTTTTATCCATTTCCTGAAAGATGCTTTTTTTTGGCAACAAAAACCTCTCTGACCTCGCCTTTAAACCATGCTGGCAGTTTTTTGGACTTCCTTCCACTTTTCTTAAAGCGTGGAATACAGCTGGTCTGGGCTTCCAAGATAGTATTTTTCAACAACATCCAAGCTTGATGTAAGTCTTTAACATTTGCAACTGCTCCTTTTAGTTTTTTCTTAACTATTTTCCTCATTTTATCATAGTCTCCCTTTCGAAAGTTAAAAGGTAGTACTGTGGATTTCCTTACTATCCCTCCTCCACTAATTAAATCAAATGCAATCATGCTATGATCACTATTGCCAAGTGGCCCCAACACTTTTATCTCTTGCACTATATCTGGTGTTCCACTAAGGATTAGGTCTAATATGGCTTCCCCTATGGTCAGTTCATGAACCAGCTGCTCTAAGAAGCAGTCATTTATTTAAACTAGATTCGTTGGGGATGGGTGAAGAAAGCTCCCAGGTAAGTGAAAGCCCCCAGGTAGGTGATACCCATTTCCATAAAGGTATTTAATGTAATAGGGGTAACATATGGAAAGCAGGGTGTATAAATGCCCGTAGCATGGGAAATAAGATCCCTGATGTTGAAGCTTTGATGGGGGTGGCTGACTTGGATTTAGTGGCAGTTACAGAAACATGGTTCACAGAAAACCATGATTGGGATGTAACTATACCTGGCTATTCTTTATTCAGAAAGGACAGGGTAGGAAGAAGGGGAGGAGGAGTGGCACTATATGTAAAAACTGCTATTAAAGCTTTGGAATTACAGAGCTTAAAAGGGAGAGAGGAGGCATTGTGGGTTAAACTAGAAAGAGGGAAAGAGAAATCTATTTGCATTGGTGTGATATACAGACCTCCCTCACAAGAGGAAGAGGTGGACAGAGAGTTAATTGAAGACATACGCAGCATTGCTAGGAAAGGGGAAGTGCTACTGATAGGAGATTTCAATATGCCAGATGTTGACTGGCACATTCCTGCTACAGTATCATTTAGAAGTAAGGAGATTCTGGATTCTCTACAGGGAGAACTATTCAGACAATTGGTAACAGACCCCACACATGAAGGGGCCATACTGGACTTGGTGCTTACCAATGGTGAAAGTGTTGTAGTGGGAGATCATTTTGCATCCAGTGATCACCAGATGGTGTGGTTCAGTATTAGGACTAGGGCTGTTAGAATCCATTCAAAGGTGAGGATCTTAGACTTTAGGAAAACTAACTTTGTGAAGATGGGCCAATACCTCAGGGAGTCGTTAGTAGGATGGGAAGAGTTGGGGGATGTAGAAAAACAGTGGGCAAAACTGAAAGGGGATATTTTAAGGGCAACCAACCTTTTTGTTAAAATGGTAAATAAAGGTAAAAGGAAAAGGAGACCGCTATGGTTTTCGAAAGAAGTAGCTGAAAAAGTGAAGAAAAAGAGGGAGGCCTTCATGAAATACAAGAGATCACAGAGAGAGGAAGACTGGCATCTGTATTTGGAAAAACTTAGAGAAGCTAGCAAAGTAGTCAAGAAGGCAAAGATTCAAAAGGAGGAGGAAATAGCTAGTGCAATAAAATGGGGGGATAAGACATTTTTCAGATATATTAGTGAGAAGAGGAAGGGCAAAAGTGATTTTGTCAGACTCAAGGGTGCAGGGGAGGAATATGTAGAAGCCGATGAGGATAAAGCGGAATTGCTTAACAAATATTTTTGTTCTGTGTTCACAGATGAAGAACCAGGAGCAGGACCTCAGAAAACACCCACAAATAGGAACAGAAGCGAGGGACATTTTTTTTTGTAACTTTATCTTTATTAGTTCTCTCATATAGTTATGGTCCACACATGTTCAAGTAAACACAAAACCAACAAGCCTAGTAACCCAATACCTAGACAATGTTTGTTCTAAACAGTTACATACACTGTAAACTTCAAAAAAAATCTCTAAATCATATCCCTTTATCAAGTCTTATCAATACTAACCCCCCCCCTCCCACCCACCTATCCTCTGTACAATCTGATTTTTTCCACTAAGAACCCAATTTACCACACAGGCAATTAACACCCCTTATTACATCCCCCCCAAACAACACATGGCATATTATATCCACTCACAGAAACCTTTAGCCATCCCCCCCCTTCCATCTCCTCCACCCTTCTTCCCGCCACTCCTCATATGCGTGCCATATATCCCTGTACTGCCCTTTCTGGTTCCTTCTATGGGCACCAACTGCACACATATGCCACAAATATTCAATTTTCCCCAACACCTCCCCCACCGTTGGTCCCTCCTTCGCCTTCCACCTCTGTAGCGTTGCCAATCTGCATGCCACCACACAATAATGCCAGAACCTAAGATGCCCCATATCCCCCCCAACTTCCCCATCCAACAACAGAATACTACCCCTATCAGGTTGTATCCACACCCCCGTCACCTCCTGGTAGAACTTACCCACTTCCACCCACACCTTCTGTAGTATTGGGCAATCCCAGATCATGCGCCCCAAGTTCCCCCAGTGCCCACACCCCCCTCCAACACTGACCCTCACCCTCTTTACTCAGAGCCCTGAGTCGCGCTGGTGTCCACACCATTCTCAGGCGGAGCTTCAAACAGTTCTCCACCAGATTAGTCCCCCACCCCATCCTCCTTTCATTCTCATATATAGCCTGCCATCTCTCCTCGTCCCATGACCCTCCAATTTCCCCCTCCCACTTCTCTTGCCCCCCCCCCTTTGCCATTGAGGATTTTATACAATCTTGACACCAATCCTTTTAGTCCCTCCTTTTTTGCCATGAGCTCCTCAAATTCCGTCGCCCCCCGGGTCAGGTCTGCTCTCGCCTCCCTTCGTTGCAAATAGTGCCACAACTGCACATACGCATAATATTCCGTATCCAACACCCCAAACTTTATTTATTTATTTATTTAATTCTCTTATATACTGCGCTGTTCTGCATCAGTGCGGTTTACATTGAACAAACTGAAATTACATTGAACAGGGCATTATAACTTGGAGATAACTATTTTACAGGGAACATGGGCAATGGAGGGTTAAGTGGCTTGCCCAAGACCACAAGGAGCACCTGTGGGACTAGAAACCCCCAGTCCTTCCGGCCCAAGGTTGCTGTCCTCTAGTGGGATTTGAACCCCCGACCTTCCGGCCTGAAGTACCTTTCCCCTACCACTAGGCCACTCCTCCACTTATCTTTTAATTCTTGAAAGGGCACCAGCCTCCCACTCTTATCCACCACCTGACCCACCCTGATTAACCCCCTCCTCGCCCAATCCGGAAATATCCCCCCTCCCCTCCCCTCCCCTCCCAGGCACAAACCCAGGCATATACTGTAGGTATATTGCGCAGGACCATCTCTTTCCCTGCAGCAAAAATCTCTTCCATTCTCCCCAGACTTCCCACATCACCCCCTTTTGTGGATTCCCTCCTCTTTTCCCCCCCTGCCTCTCCCAAACTGCACCATACCTCCGCCTCCAAATTCTCCCCCCTCTCCCTTTCCATGTCTATCCACTGGGGGTATCTCCCCCATCCCCTCCATGTAAACACCGCCCTCAGCTGCACGCAGCTTAATAACACCCAACATTCGGGACCCCCAGTCCCCCCTCCTCCCGCGCTCTAAACATCATTGCCTGACTCACCCTTGGGGCTCTTCCTGCCCAGATAAAGCCCATGATCATATCCTGAAGGCTCTTAAGAACCCTTCTCGGTAGTGCCATAAAGAAGAACAAAATCTGCGGCAAGACATTCATCTTGATCGTTGCTATCCTACCTAAACATGACAAATGTATCCCCTGCCATCTAGCCAAATCTTGCCGAAGGGTCCTGATGAGTGGCCCATAATTCCATTTATTAATATTCGTCATAGCATTTCCCAGCTGGATCCCCAAATATCAAAAACTCACCTTTACCCACTTAAACGGGAACGCCTCCCTCAACCGCTGCTCTAACCCCTCCTCCAAATTAAACCCCAATATTTCCGTTTTACTAACATTCATCTTATATCCTGCCACAGCACTATATCGCTCCATAGCTTTCGCTAAATTAGGCAGACTCCAGAAAGGTCTACTAAGTGTGAAGATAACATCGTCTGCAAACAGTGCCACCTTACTAAGTTGATCTCCCACCCATATCCCCTCAATATCCACCTGTTGGCGAATAAACGCTGCCAGGGGCTCAATGACGAGCGCAAACAGCAGAGGCGACAGTGGACATCCCTGCCTTGTACCCCTGCCCAGACCAAAACTCTCCGAATATCCCCCATTCACCCTAATCCGGGCACTCGGACTCCTGTAGAGGGCCCTTACCCAGCCCGTGAAACTACCCCCCAACCCCATTTTCTCCAGAACCTGCCACATAAAACCCCACTCCACCCTATCAAATGCCTTTTCGGCATCTACTGTCAACAAGACCCCTTCTTTCCCTGTCCCTTCCAAACTCCAAATCACATTTAGCAGCTTTCGTATATTATCCCCCCCGTAGCTCTCCTTAATGAACCCGGACTGATCCTGATGCACTAACTTCCGCATTACTTTTTGCAGTCTAGCTGCCAGTACTTTAGCTAATAACTTTGCGTCCACATTGATAAGAGATATCAGTCTATAGGCCCCACAGGTAGTAAGGTCCTTCCCAGGCTTAGGTAGGACCGTAATACCCGCCTCCGCCATGGAACGGGGAAGATCCTCCCCCCCCTTAACACCCCATTGAACACCCTAAATAACAGCCCCTGAACACTCTCCTGCATTACCTTATAAAATTTCCCGGTGACCCGTCTAATCCGGTGACTTCCCTTCTTTAAGGGTTTTAATAGCCCATCCCACCTCTGCCATCCCCACCGGCCATCCCAACTCTTCCGTCTCCTCTAACGATAACCTGGGTAACTGACACTCAGCTAAAAACTCTGCCCCCCTCTCACCCCCACCCCTCACTTCACTACTATACAACCGCTCGTAATACTCCACAAAAACCTTCCGTATCTCTGGGGGTCCATATACCATATTCCCCTGCCCGTTCCGAATTCCCCCAATATCAGCTCTCTCCTGCCTCGCCTTTAAGCGCCGTGCTAACCGCTTCCCAATTGTGTTCCCCCCTTCGAACCACCCTTGTTTTAACCTAGTCAACTTATATGCCACTTCCGCCGCCTCCAACTGGCACAATTCCCCACTCACCTTTTGCAATTTGGCCCAAATTGTAGGATCTGCCTGTGCCTGGTGCTGCCGCTCCAGGTCCCCTATTTGTTTTACTAATGCATCTTCCACCTTTTTCCGCTTCCTCTTCTGCTGCGCTGCTAAGCTGATAAGATGCCCCCTCTCCACCACCTTCATTCCATCCCACAACATACCCATAGGCGCTTCCCCGTCCAGATTAAACTCCACATACTCCTTTATAACTCTCCTCAAACTCTCCACCACATGCGGCTCCTCCAAGAGCCCCTCATTCAACCTCCAGAACCTAACACCCGGGTCTCTTTCCCCCAGCTCGAACTTAACATGTACTGGGGCATGGTCGGACCACGTGATGTGCCCTATTTCCACTTCCTGTACCCTAGCTTGCCAATCCCCACTTACCCACACCATATCCAACCTACTATACGTCCCATGCGCGGTAGAGAAAAAGGTATACCCCTTTTCCCCATGGTGCCTACTTCTCCACATATCCACCAGCCCTAACCTGTCTCGTAATCGCAATAAGCTCCGTCGATCTTTCCCACACCCCTCCCCCCCTCCTCCTGTATTATCCAACCTTGGGTTAACCGTGATGTTGAAGTCCCCCCCTATAATCAAAGGCACTTCTCCCCAACCCTCCACCTCCCTCAGTAATTTGTCAAAAAACTTCCCCCGCTGAACATTGGGAGCATACAGGCTCATTATCCACACTTGCTCCTCCTTGATCGTGACCCTTACTGCCACCCACCTTCCCTGCTTATCCCTCCTCTCCTCCAGCACTGCATCTTTATATTCTGCCCTTATCAAGAGCCCCAGCCCCCCTCTCCTAGGCTGCGCCCTTTGTCCCACCAACACCACCCTAGGGTACCTCTCCGAGCACATCAAATCCTCCTGACCCACCCTCAGTCTCCTGAAGGCACAGAAAATCGGCCAGCAGCCTCCTCCCCTCCCTTTCCACCAACCGCCTCTTCCGCCAGGTTTGCAACCCCTTAACATTCAGGGGTACTCACCACTATTTGCCCATATCCACCTTCCTCCCCCTACCAGCTCCTTGATCCCCTTCCCTCCCCTCCCCCCCCCAATCCCTCGCTCCTTAGCGAGGCTATCTCGGAGTCGTGCCCCACCCGCCACCCCCAGATCCCCACCATCACCGCACTCCCCAACCTGCCCTTCTCCCTCTACCCCTCCCGCCAGTGCCCTTCTCACCCCCTACTCCCCCGAACCCTCAACCTCCCTGCCTCTCCCACCCCCTCCCTCCTCACCGCACCTCCCCTCTCATACCATTATCCACATCCATCCCTTACCACCCTCCTCCTCTCCCCCATACAAGCATATATATTCCACTTTTATCATTAGTCCATTTGCCCGTTTCTATCCACCAAACTTTCCATTCCCACTGTCTCAATGTTGCTATTCAGCGCTTGGCTCCTCTCCGGTGTGATCTCCTCTGGTCTCGCTCCATCTCTGTCGGCCTCTCCTCTGTGCCGACTCCCTCAGCTGCCTCTGCCCGACCTCCCGTTCTTGTCGGGAACTCTCTGCCGACGCCTCCCTCTCGGTTCTCGGCACCCCAGCTGCTTTGAAAGCCACCAAAGCCTCCTCCAGGGACTGCACTCTCCAAGTCCTTTCCCCTTTTGTAAACGCAAGTCCAAAGGGGTATAACCACCGATACCTCAAGTCCAACTTTCTCAATTGACTGGAATAGGTGCCATAGCTCTCCTCCTCTGTAGCATCCCAATAGACAGATCAGCATATATTGCTACAGAATACCCCTGCCACATGAAGTTACGCAGCACCCTCATCCTTGCAGCAATTCTCTCCTTTACCTTATAGTCCCGCAAACAGACAACTATATCTCTGGGCCGGTTAATGCGCATAGGTCCCAGGGCCCGATGAGCTCGGTCCAGTTGTATTTCTCCCACCTCGCCCTCCTCCCCTCCTTGCTTCTAGGCCTCATGACACACAGCCACAGCCACTTTAGCACAGTCCTGGAACTCCGGTTCCTCAGGCACTCCTTTAATGTGCAAATTGTTCCTCCTGGAGCGGTTTTCTAAATCTTCCAACTTCATCTTTATTTGCTCCTTCCACTCCTCCTCACCTTTGTAGTGCGCCTCCCATTCTTCCTGCTGCTGTTCCAACGTTTGAAGCCGATTCTCGTGGTCCCCCATCCTGTGCGTGACTTCCTCCACCTCCTCTCTCAGGCCCCTCATGATTTCTCCCAGTGCTGTCTTAGTGGATTTCACCTCTTCCTTCAGCTCAGCAAACCACTCCTTGAGCTCTTCCCTCGTAACCATGTGCGCCACAGGCTCTCCGCTCCCTCCCGAGCCTCCGTCCTGCTCCGCTCCATGCTGCTCGGCCTGCAGGCCACGCGCTCTCTCCTCCCCCACCATTTTAGTTTCAGCCGCTTGTCTGCTCACCGCCGCCGCACCAAAGGCATAGTCCCGCAAATCGGCGGTTTTCTTTCGGGTCGCCATGCGTCCCCACTCTTGCGGCACCTTCAACCACTTTTATCGCCGCCATTTACTCCCGGTAAGGGCCTCCTTCACTTGTTTTTTGCTTGGTGGGGTCCGGAGCTATCTCCTCACACGTCCATACTGACGGGTGACATCACTTCCTCCCGCAAGGGACATCTTGAACAATTTTCAGAAGACTGTGTTCGTGAGAAACTAGCTCAACTTAAAGTAGACAAAGCGATGGGACCGGATGGGATACACCCTAGAATACTGAGGGAACTTGGGGACGTTCTAGCAACTCCACTGACTGACCTTTTCAATGCCTCGTTGGAGTCGGGAGGCATTGAAAAGGTCAGGACTGGAGAGAGGCTCATGTGGTGCCTTTACACAAAAGTGGAAGTAAGGATGTGGTTGAAAACTACAGGCCGGTTAGTTTAACTTCGGTGGTGAGTAAATTATTGGAAACGCTGCTGAAAGAGAAAATAGTGAGGTTTCTGGTCCAGTGGATTACAGGATCCGAGGCAGCATGAATTCACCAGAGGCAGGTCTTGTCAGACAAATCTGATTGATTTCTTTGACTGGGTGACCAGGGAGTTGGACCAAGGGAGTGCTCTAGATGTGGTGTATTTAGATTTCAGTAAAGCCTCTGACACTGTTCCTCACAGGCAACTTATAAACAAACTGAGCACCCTAAGGATGGACCCTAAAGTTACTGCTTGGGTTAGAAATTGGTTGGGTGGGAGGCAACAAAAAGTACAAGTAAACGGAGCTCACTCTGAGGAGAAGGATTTTACCAGTGGTGTGCCCCAGGGACCTGTCCTTGGTCCGATTCTTTTTAACATCTTTGTTAGTGATATAGCGGAAGGGCTGTCGGGTAAGGTTTGCCTCTTTGCGGATGATACCAAAATCTGCAATAGAGTAGACACCCAGGAAGGTGTAGATAACATGAGGAGGGATCTAGCTAAGCTTGAAGAATGGTCTAGAATTTGGCATCTGGGATTTAATATTAAAAAATGTAAGGTCATGCATTTCGGCTGCAGCAACCCAAGGGAGCAATATAGTATAGGGGGTGAAGTCCACTAAAGAAGAGCGGGACCTAGGTGTGGTTGTGTCTGACGATCTTAAAGTAGCTAAACAGGTAGAAAAGGTGACGGCAAAAGCTAGAAGGATGCTTGGGTGCATACGGAGAGGAATGGCTAGCAGAAAAAAGGAGGTGATAATGCCTCTGTATAAGTCTTTGGTGCGACCTCATTTGGAGTATAGTGTGCAATTCTGGAGACCGCACCTTCAAAAGGATGTGAACAGGATGGAGTCGGTGCAGAGGGTGGCTACTAAAATGATTAGTGGTCTTCATTATAAAGCATATGAGGACAGACTGAAGGATCTTAATATGTACACCTTAGAGGAAAGGCGTGATAGAGGTGATATGATTGAGATGTTTAAATACCTCAGTGGCATAAATGTTCAGGGAGAGAGCCTCTTTCAATTGAAAGCAAGTTCTGCTATGAGGGGATATGGGATGAGGGTGAAGGGAGATAGATTCAGGAGTGATATGCGGAAATATTTCTTTACGGAAACAGTGGTGGATCCGTGGAATAGTCTCCCAGTGGAGGTGGTAGAGATGAGGACAGTAACTGAATTAAAAAAAGCATGGGACCAACACAGAGGATCTCTAAAGGTAAAAAGGGGACTGTTGTAGTTGTTGATATGGAAGGACAGACTAGATAGGCTATGTGGTCTTTTTCTGTCATCATATGTTTCTATTTCATCTAGGAACTTTATCTCCCTAGCATGTCCTGCCGTGACACTGACCCAATCGATACCGGGGTAATTGAAATCACCCATTATTATTACTGCGCTATAACTTTTGTTAGCTTCCTTGATTTCTTTGAGCATTTCATCATCCATTTGTTCATTCTGGCCGGGCGGTCGACAGTACACCCCCACTGCCATCGCCTTCCCCTTTTTACATGGAATTTCAATCCATAGAGATTCTACTGCAAATTTTGTTTCCTGCAAAACTTTAATCCTTTCTGATTCAATGCCCTCTCCAGCATAGAGCGCAATCCCTCCACCAATTTGATCAGCTCTATCATTACGATATAGTTTGTACCCAGGTATCACAGTGTCCCACTGGTTGTCTTCCTTCCACCATGTCTCTGATATTCCAATCATATCTAACCTCTCATTTAGTGCTATATATTCTAACTCTTCCATCTTATTTTTTAGACTTCTAGCATTTGCATATAAGCATTTTAGAGACTGTATTTTATTCATATTAATTTGGCTATTGGTAGACATGGGTAATATGAGATCTTTAAGCTCTGTCTGCTCCATACTTGAGGGCATTTGGGCTACTTTACTCTTTTGCTTCTTTCCAGATTTGCAGAAGGAGTAATCTAATCCACATCAGGTAGATTAAAGTCACCCAAAATGATCGCTTCCCCCTTTATGGCTATCTTGGCAATATCTATAATCAATTCGTTATCTATCTCTTCGATTTGAGTCTGAGGTCTGTAGACTACAGCAGAATGGATGACAGTGCCATCTCCTCTTTCCAACACAATCCAGAACGCTTCTTTTCCCCATGCCCCCTGCATTTCAGTAGCTTTAATATTGCTTTTGACATACAAGGCTACTCCTCCTCCTTTTCAATTTTCTCTGTGTCTTCTGACTAGATTATAGCCAGCTATGGCTATATCCCAATCATGTGATTCATTAAACCATGTTTCTGTAATAGCCACAATATCCAAGTCCATTTCCACCATTAGGGCTTCCAGGTCCGGAACTTTGTTGGCTAAGCTTCGAGCATTTAACCGACTTGCATGTATTTTGTATTGATTTTGTTCTGCCCACTTCTTCCCACTTGCTTTTGATGTGTGGTTTAAAAGTGGGGCTGTTTCTGATGATGTTCTGCTTTTGCAGGGAGTGACGTCCTAAACTTGACCTTCCCCATCTGTCACCACCTTTTTCTAGTTTAAATGCATATCCACATACTGCCTGAATTTTTCACTTAGGATTCTTTCCCCTGTGACAGAGAGATATGTAGTTCATCAGCACAGTATAGTCTCTTGTTGGTCCATCTCTTTCCCCAGTCATCCATAAATCTGAATCCTTCTTCTTTGCACCCGGTCTGGAGCCATGTGTTAAAGCTGTTTATGCGATGTAGACTTTCTGCCCCATTACCAAGAACAGGTAGAACTTCTGAGAATGCTATAGTGTTAACAATGGGCTTCAGTTTCTCTCCCAGATTTTGGAAGTCCCATTGAACTATAGTGGCACTGTTTCTAGCCAGGTCATTTGTACCCTAGTGGATGACAACATCAATTTTGGAGTGCTCACTTTCAGCGCTAAGTACATCAACAATTTGGTTTGTATTCCTGCTAGCTGAAGAGCCTGGGAGGCATTTGACTAACTGCTCTCCTTTGAACTGTGTTCCCAAATTGGTTTCTCTGATGATGGAATCACCAAGTAATAGTTGTTTTCTGTTCCTTGAAATTTTCTTCATATTTGGTGCTTTATCAGGAGATTGGGCATTGACTATCTCATTTAAGGGCCTGTAGGGTATATTCGTAGCACAAGAATAAGTTAGACTCTGTTGTTGTCTAGGGGAGATAGCTACTAATATACAGCCCAAAGTTCGGTGAGTTATTCTGGCAATGAGCCACGAAAGAAGTCTGGTCTGCAGATATATATTAGACTTTATTATAGGCAACCAGGTAGAAAAATATATACACACACACATATAGCTAATTAGAAACATGAGGTAGAAATTTGTTATAGTACAGATGTACACTTGGAAAACGTAATAAATCACTGATTAGTAATCAGACGTCACTGATTCGCTCTGCACTGAGGAAAAGTAAGAAATATATTGCTAACCCCTTTCCCATACGGAGGAGGAGAGATAAGTCAGTACCTTAGTTCCGTCGGGCTCTCAGGAACAATGCAGTCCAAGAAGACAGCTCCTAGCTAATGTGGGCTCTAGCCTCATCAGGCGAGCCGCAGTAAGTCCGAACCAGAGGTATCTGTGAAAGTCTTATCTCAGACCTATGGAGGATGGCCTAGCCCACACTTAGTGGCCGTCCTGCGGAAGGGTCAGGTCGCAGGAATCAGGTACGCAGTGCACAGCAGAGAGGAACCAGTGCAGGAGTCTGTATGAACAGGTGGGAAAAGCCCCCAACTCTCTCTCACTACTACTACAGTTTCCAGCGCAGAATGCATTATTCTGTGTGAGAATCCTCCGTCATAGGTCCGATGATTGTTTGGCACCAGGCAGTCTGAGGTGTTCTCAGCGAATCAGGAGGTAGATGATGAGCAGCTTCTTGCAAACAAAGGAGCTATAGTGAAATCAGTCAGAAGCAACAGTATGTAACTTCTGGGCATGTACAAGTGTCCAAGGCCAGCCACGGACAATAGCTTCTGTATGCACACTTAGAAACGCTGCACCAGCAGTTGCTTGAAGGCCGTTTGTAGCTGAACACAGCAAAAGTGAAGTGAAGAATCCATCTTGTCTGTGCAGTTTGGTTCAGGCCTGAGTTGCTGAGCAGGCCGGAGATTTGCATGTAGAATTGCAGGGGTACCAGCCCTACATCTCCCCCCCCCCCTTGTAAGATGGAGGATGCTACAAGGGAGTACACTCCATCGTACAAAGCCTAACTAGCAGTACTACCGTGCAGGTCAGAACCAAATGACAAATGATTGACTAATGCAGGAGAAGTGGATAATACTTCAAGCACAATATGCATGAAAACAATACTGCATGAGGAATAATACCGTGAATACAAGAAGTCAAAATAAAATGACATTGATACAGTCAAGTCAAATCAATTAAGATAAGACATGTGAACTTCAAACTGAAGATTTTTTATAGTATCCAAACCAAAAAGGCATATCAGGAAAGCAATATAATGAGTTAGTGTAACACCAAGGTGAACACTCAAAAGTAATGATAAGCAATGTGTAACAGTGTTAGTAAAAGAAACACATGCTATCTATGAAAAAAACAACTCAAGAGTAATGGATAACTTTCAAAGAAAATGGTGACACTTATTCAAAAGTGTGACGTTCCAGCAAATCCTGCAGACGCATGGCAGGCAGCAGAGGTGCAGGATGCATAGAGCGACGAAGAGCACGAATCTGTCTCTGTTGATACAAAGAGATAAGAAACTGGAGCACCAACAGAAAGAAAAGACCAGGCACAATGACATGTGACATAAAATCAGTTTGTAAAATGTCCACATCTCGTGAATCAAAGTTATAATCAGCAATGGCAAGGTTGTCTTGGCCAATGGACAGTTCAACTGTGTGAGAGTCCTTATAGTCCAAAAGATAGGTCAAGGCTGCAGTGAAGTCAATCTCATGACCTCGAAACACATCCAATATCTGGAGCTCTGTCGAAACAGGGTCAGCATCTAGATAAAACAAGGAAACTCCACCAACATTAACAATGGAGTTCTTGGGAACATCAATCAAGCAAACATTGCAGGGTAGAGGAACTCTATTATGAATGTCATGTTTATTCATGGTGACCAGGAGTTCACTCAACTAACCAGCCAAACATTGTTGACAACAGCAACTTTCGTCTCTGAAAAGTCATCGAACTTGGCCATGGTAACTTTACATTGTTCTTTCACATTTGCAGCAGCAGACAACTCACAAAGAGCCGTAGAAGTGTCCTTCAGGAAAGGTTTACCAGGACATAACCAATGAATGTCTTTAGAGCGTAGGCACATGCCAAGATTAGGCACCACGTATATTAGTGATGCATGCAACAGACGATTCAAAATGCTTCTGTAAAACATGTCAGGGATCTAGGGACACAAAACCTTGCTGTGTGACAGTCTGGGACTGTGTAATCGGGAAACCAGGCGCATCCTGTAGAATGACACCAGAAAGAGGGCCAGGTTCAATCAATCTGGCAACCTCGGATCCCACTAACATCAAAATCAGGAACAGGACCTTCAAAGCCCGGGACTCCATCTGTAAAATAAAACAAACAGGCTATCCTGCCTGAAGGTTAGCATCACTCACTTCAGCAAGAGGTTCTTCAGGAAGGAACTTACTGGGATGACACGGTCTAAGCTGATTAATGTGGACCCATTTAAGGGAGCCTTCCCTCTCAATACCTGACTTCATTCGAATTTGATAAGCAACAAGGGAGGCTTTATCCACAATAGGAAATGGACCGTTCCAGCTAGGAAGAAATTTACAGTCTTTGACCTTATTCTTACCAAAATTGTAGTAGAATACCTTATCGCCAATCTGGTATTCTTTAGAGGTAGTCCTCAAATCATAGTAGGCCTTCCTACCCCTAGCAGCAGTGTCCAAATTCTTTTGGGCAAAGGCAAAGGCACTTTGCAAGTGTTGTCTTAAATGGGCAACATATTCATGAGCAGTTGTAGCAGCAGCGAGATTCACATCATTAGTCCTGTAAAGAAGATGAAGGGGTAAAACCATGTCCCTACCTGTCATCATCCCAAAAGGGGACACACCAGTAGCACGATGATGCGTGGCTCTGATAGCCATCAGGACCAAGGGCAGTTTGATGTCCCAGTCCTTCCCAGAGGAAGAAACATACTTTTTCAAGATACTGATGATAGTTTTGTTTGCTCTCTCCACTTGTCCAGAGGATTGTGGACGATAAGCAATGTGGACTTTGGCCTTCACACCTAGTACCTTCCACAGATGCTTAATGACTTGTCCCGTGAAGTGGGAACCCTGGTCGGATTCCACTCGCATGGGGAGGCCCCACCTGCTGAAAACATGGTTTTTTTTTTTTTTTTCAATATTTTATTTTGAACCATCAAACAGAACATCAAATACAGAGCATAAGACAATCGCTCCCTGGGGTGGGCTCTGATCCCCAAGGTGCAAGATACATAGATGGTTACATAGTTTTTAAGATAATACCCCTATTTCCCCCCCTCCCCCCCCATAAACCCTTCCCCCCCCCCCCTCCACCCAGACGCAATACCCACCCGGACCAGCATATATAACAGTGCCGAACCTCTGTAGGTCTCCACATACATCCAGGGCTATCAACAGCCTAATTGCAGGGTTACATTACGTGTCCGAGGACTCAGCTTTTGAACCAGAAAGCAGACCATCGCTTCACATGACCTCGTGCAGCCCGACACTCCAGGAGCATAAGTTGATGGAAGGAGTTCCGCCACTCCCAAAAAGAGGGAGGGTGGCTGTCCCTCCACCCACGTAGAATGGGGCCCTTACCCACCAGACATGCCTTCCGCACCAGCCAACGACTCCATTTCCCCTTTGGAGAGGTGAGACCCAGGAGATCCAAGACGATCAAGGCCGCATCCCAGTATACAGGTTGTCCAAGGAGGTCGGCCATATAGAGGGCAATTCTATGCCAATAGGGGCGTATGTGCCGGCAGCCCCACCACATATGATACAAGGTCGCCAGGGGCTCCGCACAGCGTGGACAACTACCATCTGCGGTTAAATGGCAGCGAAGGGCTCGCCGCGGGGAGAAATGAACCCTAGTTAAACACTTAATTTGAATTTCTCGCCAGCGAGCACCATCTGCCAGGCTCGCCACCCTCCGGAGGGCCACCAAAATAGTACCATGGGGAATCTCTCGACCCAATTCCACCCCCCAGGCTCTTTCCACACCGCTGTAATCTGGCTGTGGTCGAAACTGCTCCAACCGAAGATGGAAGGTCCGAATAGACGGCCGCTCAACGTCGCCAAACCCGAAAAACGCTATTATCTGGGCCGAGCGGTCGCCACAGAGTTCCGACCGTGGAAGGGAAGCCACGTAATGGGCCACTTGCATGTATGCAAAGAAGTGTAGCGGCCCCAATTTATATTCGCGGGATAGCATGGGAAAGGGCTTAGGTTTACCCGCCAGGTCCACCACATGGCCCAGCGCCCGCACTCCTCTCTCCCCCCACTGACGAAACGCTGCCGTTTCAGTCCCCTGGGTAAAATTGGCGTTGCCCCAAATAGGTAGCCAGCTCGACACCTGCCACCGTCGGCCCCAATAGACATTCAATTTCCGCCAGGTTTTATATACCGGGGCCAATAACACGCTGTCCGCTAAATGCGTAGGCCACCTACTCACCTCCAAATGCAAAAGGGCCCGTAGAGAATGGGGTGCCACGTACGCCTCCTCAAACGCTCTAGGGGTATAAAGATCATTATCCCCGAGCCAGTCCCCCAAATGGCGGGCTTGACAAGCCAGCACATAAGCACCAAGATCTGGAAGCCCCCATCCCCCCCCACGGATCCTCCCCATGAGTCTACGGTACGAGACCCGAGCTCTCGACCCCCGCCATAGAAAGCCCCGAAATTCCGCCTCAAAGCACCTGATATCCCGACGAAGGATCCACACAGGGAGGGTCTGTAGCCAGTATAAGATCCGCGGCAGGAGGACCAATTTGATCGCCGCAATCCTCCCCATAAGGGATATGGGGAGGGACTGCCACGCCTGCAGCTGAGTCCTCACCTTGGCCAGCATCCGTCTCAGGTTAGTCCTATATAGGCGACCCGGCTGACAGGACAGTACAATTTCCAAGTATATGAACTGGCGCTCAGCCCATCGGAGGGGAAAGTCGCCCACCCAGCTACCCCGAAGTCGGCCAGAAACATCAAGGGCTTCAGACTTATCCCTATTGATACTAAACCCCGCAATCTGCCCGAAAACGCGGAACTCCTGCAACAGAGGGGGTAGGGAATCCCCGGGAGAAAGCAAGTGCACCAACAAGTCATCGGCAAAGGCCGAAATCTTAAATACCTGAGGGCCAATACTTACGCCCCGGATTGTCCGCATACCCGCCACTCGGCGTAGAAGAGGGTCCAAAGAAAGAACAAAAAGGAGAGGAGAGAGGGGGCAGCCCTGACGGGTCCCCCTCTGCAATGAAAAAGGCTCTGAGATGACTCCATTACAGAGTATCGCTGCGGTAGGATTGGCATACAAACTATCGACCATGTTACAAAACGACGGCCCCAAACCATACTGAGGGAGGATGAATCTCAGGCATTGCCAGTCCACCCTGTCAAAGGCTTTTTCTGCGTCAAAGCTAATCAAGAGAGAGGACAGGTGTCTATACTGAACCCATTCTAAAGACGCTATGATCTTACGTAAGTTACGGACCGCGTATCGCCCCTTAACAAAACCGACCTGGGACTCATGGACCAACTGCCCCAAAAACTCCGCCAGGCGGTCTGCTAAGATCTTAGCCATTAATTTAAGGTCGAAGTTGAGCAAGGAGATCGGACGATACGAGGCTGCAGAAAGAGGGTCTTTGGCCGGTTTGGGGATAAGAACAATATGAGCATGATTAACCCCCCACCGAAAAGAGCCCTGCTGCGCTCGCCGATTATGTACAGCAGTCAGCATTGGGGAAATCTGTTCCTTGAGGATTTTGTAGAATTCGGCACCTAGACCATCGGATCCTGGGGATTTGTAGCAGCTGGCCCTGGAAATGGCCCCTTGCAGCTCGGCCACCGTAATTGGCTGATCTAACTGAGCTCTTTGCTCAGTGGAAAGGCGGGGCAAGTCTAGTCCCCTCACATAATCCGCCATCTTCGTGGGAGAAGTCGCCTCCGCAGTGTAAAGTTTCTGAAAGAAAGAGCGAAAGACACGCGCTATCGCCGGGCTTTCCCTTTGCAAAGTCCCAAGATCATCTTGCAAGGCGGGCACCAATTTAGAGCCCCTGGGTCCACGCAGGCACCGAGCCAATAACTTTCCCGGCTTGTCCCCATAACGGTACAATTGATAGCGATAATACAAGACTGACTTCTTTGCTCTCTGGTGTAAAAGTTCGTTTAATTCCATTTGAGAATCCCATAGCTGCTTTTTTAAGCCCGCAGTGGGAGTATGAGCCCAGCGGCGTCGCAAGTTCGTCACTAATCGCTCTAAGACCATAATACGTTCGGCCCTTAATCGTCGTTTTCTGGCAAGAAACCCAATTATATCCCCCCTCAGTACGACTTTCGCCGTTTCCCAGAGCAATTCGGGGTCATCTTGATGACCCCTATGGTCGGCCTCGAATTCCTGCCACCGCCGCTGTATAAATGCGCGAAATTGGGCGTCTCTGTATAATTCCAATGGAAAACGCCATTGAAAGGCCCGTGACGTACTCCCACTCCAGAAGACTTCCATCCAGACAAATGCATGGTCAGATATCTCTACAGGCCCTATCTGGGCGTCCCCCACCTTGGCAAACAGCTCAGCGGATAACAACAAATAGTCTATACGTGCACTTGTGCCGTGGGCCCGGGATTGGTGTGTGTAATCCCGCTCGCCCGGATGTAGTAATCGCCAGGGGTCCACTAGCCCCAGTCTGGAACAGAAACGTCGCAGTGCCTGAACCGTCGCCCGTCTTTCTCTTTGCTCCCCCACTTTAGAGGTATCGAGATCGATATCCATGACCCCGTTGAAGTCTCCCCCCAAAATAACGGGGAGCTCCGGCAGCGTCTCAAGTGTGGAGGCAATGCGCGCATACAGGGACAAATCAAGTACATTGGGGCAATACACGCTACCAAGAACTACTGGCCTCCCCTCAAGGACTCCCTGCACCAGTACATATCTGCCCGTCGGATCAACAAGTTCCTTCACCACCTCCATCCTTACCCGTTTGTGAATCAAAAGCACTACCCCACCCTTCTTACCAAGCGCTGGGGCCCCCCAGACCTGTCCCACCCACTCCCGGCAAAGTTTACGGTGTTCGTCGGCAGTCTGGTGGGTTTCCTGAAGCATAGCGATGTCTGCTCCCTGCCTAGCCAAGGCCTGCAAAATTTTTGCCCGTTTAATCGGACTACCCAGGCCACAAACATTCCAAGAGATTATCTTAAGTGGCATACATTATTAAACTGGGCACACAAATGTCTGTTAAGTACCATACAAAATATAGGGAAGACACCCCCCCAGCCCGGGGTCCTCCCCCATAGCCCTTCAAAGACCGTCCTCGGCCCGTCACTACCTCAACTGGTCCCAAAAATACAGTGTTCCGACTCCCCCCTCCCCCTACCCCTCTTCCCCCCGTCCCCCCCCTTAGCGTCTGCCTCTCCCTCTCCACCCCTCCCCCTCCCTCCCTCCACCCCCCTTCGATTCCTTAATTCTACTACCATCCTCCTCTCCTCTTCAGTGAATTCCTAGATGCGTGCGGTACCCCCCACTCCTCCAACGCCCCTATCCCACTACAAACCACCCCTCCCCCCCGGCCCCCCCAAAGACACAGCCACCACCCGGACTGCTCCCCACCCATCCCCCACACCCAGAGGAAACCAACATTTTCTACTTAAAGCAGTCAAGACAATCCCAGCAGCCCTCCACCCCCACAACAATTACCATCACCATCACTTTACAGTCCAAAGCAAGGAACTCTGAGCTTGTTCATCAGGGCATTAATCTTCTCCTCCGATCCTCAGGACTCGGCTGCCACTGCGGCCCTCCGCCGTATCTCCTCCACGTAGGGCGTTGCTGCTAACGCGGAGTCAAAAGTCCGACGGATCCCGTCGTGGGTGAAGACCAATCGGGCGGGATATTGCACCATGAACTTAATATTATTGTCTATCAGGGTCTGGCACAGTGGTCCGTAATCTCGTCACCGCTGTCCTAGGGCTGCTGAGTAATCCTGAACAATACGTAGCCGGGCATTGTCCTTCTGAATGGTCCCTGTCTTACGCGCTGCACGCAAGACCGCTTCTTTCTGTGGAAATCTCAGGAACCGTGCTATTGTCACCCTGGGTCGGGTATCGTTAGTCCTCCTGGGTCCAACCCGGTGCGCTCTCTCTATTTGTACTGAGGCACCTTCGGGTTCATTCGCCAGTAGTTGTTTCACCAGATCTTCTAAGTAAGGTTGCAGGTCCCGATCCTCGACGGTATCTGGGATCCCAAGAAATCTCAGGTTGTTACGGCGGGATCTATTTTCTAGGTCATCTAGTTTGGCTTCCTGCCCCTGAAGCAGTTTTTTCACCCGAACCATCTCCCGCTGTAGCTCCAGCACGTGCTCCTCGGACTTCTCTATCCGGTGCTCCGCCTCCTGTAGGCGGCCGCCCAAGGCCTCCACTGAGGTCTGGACAAGGTCCATACGGCCCCGTAGGTCCTCGAACTGAGCAGACAGCGCTCCCGCTACAGCTATGGAAATTTCGTCCACCATCTCTGCTGTGGTCTTGGCCTCCCCCTTCAGCGGTGAGGATTGCTCCCCCCCCCTGGGCGGCAGGGGAGTCTTCTCCTTCTCCACCCGACGGCCTCCCTTTGCCGCCATCACCAAGGCCTCTGTTGTAATCCACTCAGGGGGAGGGGGGGGTCCCCCTCCCGTCCCCGCTCCACACGCCGGGCGATGAGGGCCTCCTTCGTCGACCTCCCTGGTTCGCAACACAGTCCCAGATCCGAGCCTCAGGTGTCGCCGGGGCTACTCAGGCCTCTGTACACAGGAGATAAAGTATGGGTTCAGGGCTCTGAGGCACTAAATGAAAGGCAAGGATCCCGGTCAGCGGCGCTCTGGAGGGAAAGCCTGGGCCACGGGTACTGACGCCCCGTAGTTAGGTACAGTTCTGAGGCCCCTAGGTGTCAAAGGTGGGGCAGTGCGCTGAAGAAGGAACACCAGTCCCGGGCCCCTACACTCAGCGGGGTATAAGCTTCAGTCTCGGGCGCCTATACACCGGAGGCCAGGTGCAGGGCGCAGGTTACAGACTCTTCAATGGTGAGAGCAGGGCTCCGGTCAGAGACTCCAGAATGCCAGAGGCAGGGGGGGGGGGCAGGATTCAGTCCAGTATGTCCTAGTGCAAAAGGACAAATCTCAGGATCCCAGCTGGCAGAAAGAGGCATGGGTCACTGGCTCCGATGGAGGGGAGAGGAGGGCTCCGGTCATATCTACTCGGCCCTTTGCAGGTCCCCTGGGGTGGGGGTGGAAGCAGGCAAAACAAGGGGCATTTCACAGCCGGGCCCAATAAGGGATCTTAGCCTCCCCCGATCTTTCCCGCGTCAGGCAGCCATACGGGGCACAGGCTGGAGACAAGCTGGAGGCAAAAACGGGGGGGGGGGAGGAGCACCAGCCGTAAGGCCGCGGCCGCCGCAGGGATCCCCCTGCAATCCCGTGCAGGTTGTCTGGGGTCGCCGACTGCCTACTCACCCCACCACGTGGCTCTCAGCGCGGCGCCTGCAACATGAGCCGCGCTGGTCCAGGCCGCCTCCAGAAATCTTTAAACGCAGGTGAGAGGGGAGCGCCGGATCATCTCTCCCGGCTGCGGCTTGTGTAAGGGAGCTCGGGGTGTGTGTGGGAACCCCGATTTTAGCCCCGAACGAGCATTTGGCGGCGCCGGAGGAGCAAGGGGGCCCAGAGCTCGAGCGGCGTGCGTCCGCTCGGGCTCACCGCATCACCGGAAGTCAAAACATGGTTTAACAACAAGGTGGCCGTGGTCTCGGCGGTACAGTTGGGTGCTGGGATGCACTCGACCCACTTAGTAAATAAGCAGGTAACTGTCAACATATATTTGTTGCCTCGAGAGGATCGGGGCACGGGGCCAATCCAATCAATCTGGAGATCAGACCAAGGCATGGTCAGACCTCTGTTTCTCAGAGGAGCTCTATGAGAAGGAGCCGCAGGTTGAAATCTGCAACAGGTCAGACAACCTTTAGTATACAATTGTACATCTTGGTACATGTGGGGCCAGTAGGCCACTTGTTTCAACGTTTCATAGGTTATTCGGTCACCTCTATGACCGGCACAAGGTTCATCATGCGCGTGCTGTAACATGACTCCTCGGAAGGCCCGAGGTACCACCCATTGCACAATACCATGCTTACTCGTCTGTATCAACAGATCTTTCTGGAGATGGAACATGTCCTTGGAGATGTAGAGGATCCTCAGTTCCTCATCGTCCTGACAATCCTCCAGAGTTAATGGGTGTTCCTGGGGGTTCTGCAGAAAAAGATAGAAACGTCCAAGAGTAGGATCTTGTTTCTGGGCTTGCACGAGGTCGAGATCTGTGCTCTCGCCACACCATTGAACCACAGGGGGCATGGTGGATAATTGAGCTTGTCGCCGGGTAACCGCCATCACAATTTGAAGCCCATTGGTCTCGGGAGCCTCCAACTGCCAGAGGTCTCCAGAGACAGCACCCTCCTTGGCAAGCTGATCAGCTAGATCATTTCCAATCTTGTCAGGATTATCAACACGGGAGTGACCTTTCACTTTCTTCCAGTAGATGGTCATGTCATTTTCATGAGCTACCTTTTCCAAGGCCAGAATCAATCCGGCATGTTTGACAGGTTTCCCTTTGGAATTCAGCATATTGTTAGATTTCCAAATGGGTAAGTGGGAAACAAAATTCTGTCGGACGTAGTCTGAATCAGTACAGATGGTTAGGGTGTGAACCCCTCCCTGAGCAGCAGATTGGAGAGCCGCCAGGGCTGCAGCTAGCTCTGCATACTGATTAGTCTTGGTACCCAGACGGTACCTGAAGGGTTCACAAGGGTGGTTCTGGTTCCAAACCACACCTATACCTGCTACCAGTTCATGGTCAGGCTCTCGACGGTAAGCACAACCATCCACATACACCTTGGGGTAGCCTTTACAGAGGTTCTCATCGTAAGGACGATGACGAGAAGGCTCAGGCGTACATGACTCCATATCGGTGTCTAAATTACCCACTAAAGGTTCTCTGGCAGTGCAATCGTGCAATTCAGCCAGGCCCTGTGCGGCGGCATCCTTGCGGTTTTGAGCATACCTGACCTCCAGGGGCCAGCCCTGAAGTGCTAAGGTCCAGGAGACAATGCGACTGTTTGACACTTGTCCCGATTTAATCCGATCACTGCCTAGGAACTTGATGGGTTGGTGATGAGTCTCAACAACCAACCTCTCACCTTGGATATAACTGCGGAAATATTGGAGGGCCCAGACTGTGGACAACAAGGATTTCTCACAGTCAGAGTATTTCCTCTCCACTTCCGTTAAAGCTTTGCTGGCATAGGCAATAACTTTCCTATCTATGTCATGCATCTGGTACAGAACAGCACTCATAGAGTGATCAGTGAAACCTAGTTCCACGAAGAATTCTCTGCCACTCTCTGGATAGGCAAGACAGGGAGCTCGACTGAAAGCTGCCTTCAGCTCTTCTAGAGCTGCCTCTTGGTCGGGATTCCATGCCCAAGGTTCATCTCTTTTGAGGAGTTTGACCAGGGGTCGGGAAATCTCTGCATATTGATCCACAAATTGGCGTGAATAATTGCAAATGCCCAAGAATGAGCGCAGCTCACTCACGTTGGTCGGACGTTTGAGTTGTTGCAAGGCCGCAATTCTCTTCTTTTGAGGCCGCAGTCCCTCAGCAGAAACTTCATAACCCAAATAATTGAGGGATTTCCGGCACCATTGGCCCTTTGACAAGGACAGCTTTGCTCCCGCAGCTTTCAGTTGCTGGAAAACATGCTCTAATTCTTGCAAATGGTCAGTGAAACTGGTGCTCTTCACCAGAATGTCGTCTACATAGACGAGGGTGCCTCTAGTCTCAGCATCAGGCAAAGCCTTAAGCAGGAAAATATTGAAGTCTGCTGGGGCATTCAAATAACCAAACGGTGTCCGATTCCAAGTATATTGTCGCCTACCGAAGGTAAAAGCCAGCTTATGCTGATCTTCTGGATGGACAGGTATAGTCCAAAATCCTGAGGCCAGATCCAGGCTGTAAAGTACCTTGCACCCTTGATGGTGGCTAAGTTCTGTTCCAGATGTGCCATAGGCCATCTGGATAGAGGTACCTTTTTATTAAGCTGGCGATAGTCCAAAGCTAAGCACCAGCTAGAGTCCTTCTTGATGACAGGCCACAGTGGGACATTGTAAGTACTGTTGCATTGACGTATAATTCCCTTTTGTTCCAGGGAATTAATGATCTCCTGAACGGATTCATAAGAGGCCAATGGGATTTTATACTGCCTCACAAAGACAGGTTTACTGTTGGGATCCGTAGGAATACGGGTGACATGTAGGTCAGTGAGACCACAGTCATAGGTGTCAGTGGCAAACGGGTCCTTGTGACGGTACAGCAGTTCTTTTAATTGGGCCTTTTCTGACTCATCAGTGCAGGCGTCTGCTTCAGCAAGATTTCCCACAACCATTTCGTCAAATCCCAGAACAGGTTTGTTTGAGGGTATTTCAACCTTCTCCTCAATCTCATCTTGGAGAGAGGAAACCTGGATGGCTTGGACAGCGGGGGCTCCCCCCCCTGGTGGGTGAGGGAACTAACAGCCTCATCGAGTGTACTGGACAAAATCAGATGGTCAGCCTCGAGGTCCACCTGTGAGGTCACAGCACTATGTGGCCAGACAAACTGTAAGGTGAGGAGGCCTCGGGGTGAGGATCGGACACACGCAGGAGTTCCCCCCCCCCCCCTCACAGATGTTCCAGGAAACCGGGGCTTCCCCAATAATCTGGAGACTCAATTCCACACTTGAACGATTCTGCCACTAGGAATCCCAGGGGTTCGCCTTTCACAAGGTGAATACGATCTGGATTTGGATTGGTGAGCAATAAGTGTAAGGAGGGAGCTGTGGCCTCCATGCAGGGTATGGGACCCATGGCTAGGCCCAGCTCCTCAAAACGGGAATTTGGACTGAAGAAGACCAAGTTGTCTGAGACCACATGTCCTCGGGTCACCTGTATCGGCAGGGGACAATCCTGTACCCTCCCAGGTATGTGGATGTCTTCTGCAATGACCACTTCACAGACGTGAGGAATAGACTGACCAGCCCGTAGGGATGGGCGGGCACCAGAGAAATCCACCGGATCTCCTTCCATCCTACTCCAGAGGATGTTGTTCACGAAATCCACATAAGTCCCCAGTCGAACAAGGCAATCTGAGCCTAAGGAGAGGGGCACCTCAAGTCCTCTGATGATGGAGAAGGTGTGCCGAAAACCTTTGACCCCAACTTGTAAGGGGAGATTGCAGTAGCCCATTAATGTCTTGAGCCCTTCCCCAGGCATTTGGAACGAAGTCTTCGCTCCCATTACCCAATCAAGGGTAAGCTGTTGTTTGAGCCGATAGAAAAGAGTCTCACTGATGAGGGAGTGGTCACAGTGGGGTAATAGGTAGGCCCTTTCCTTTTGGGACATGCCCACCTGCACATATATAAAGGGACCTTTCTCAGCCGAGAATATGTCCGTCAGTCTCCTAGGGTGATCTAGGCAGGGATGGGATGGAGGAGGGGTTTGCACCTCACAACCTTCCACAGGTTCCTTCAGGAATATCTGCAGGCAGTCAGTATCAAGGACAATGTTAGCTACTGAACCCACTGCAATGGAAACCACGTCGCTGATGCCCTGATCCTCATCTCCAGCCCTTTCATACTGGAGCTCATTGCCAATCAAGAATTCTTCCCCAGGGCACTTAGTAATGAGGACAGGATGTTTCACCTGTAATTTTCCAATTTGGAGGTTAAGCCAGACCTGCCCCATGGACTCTATCGGGTGATTCCCATAAGCTGCGAGTGACAAATCACTGGGTGTGACGTGTAGGGTCCTCTGACTCCCCAAGGAAGCAGTGAGTCTATCAAAGAGACTCGAGGTAATCAGGGTAGCCTCAGAGGCTGAATCTATCAGGCCCTCACAGAGAAAAGCCTGCTGAATTGTAACAGGAACAGTGTACCTCTGTCCTTTTGGCTTGAGTTTACCCAGAAAGTACTTGTGCTTCCTGATGGTGTCAAAGGCTGGACCCTCGCTGTCCATTGCGGGACTGTCACTCTGTGTCCCTGGGGTGGCATCTACAGCTGGCTGCACCTGTGCAATAGTGACCTGTGGGACAGAAACAAAGTCGGTTAGTCATTCAGTCATATTAGAAGGGGAAGAGGAGTCAACCAGTTCCTCCTCTGGCTTCTGAGGCTTTGCTCGTGGCTTAGGAGGCGCACTACTAGCAGGAGCCTCCTGTGAGGAGCTGAATGCAATGGTAGCCTTCATCATATCTGTCAGCTCGCTTATTCTCTTCTCCAGTTCCAGGTATTTGTCAAAACCGGGCTTTCTCTTCCAGTTCCGGTTCTGTGGAGTGAAACGCTGATTCCCAGAGCGCTGCTTAGACCCAGATGACTGGTTATTCTGGGGTGGCCTGGGAGGATTCTGTGGAGCAGAAGGAGAAGAGTTATTTTCTAACGAAAGAGGGGATTTTACAGCACTAACACACTGTTTTGGCTCTCTGACTTTGCTTGGAGCCCTGACTGTGCTGCCAGTATTGGTTGCTCTCATGTTGGGAACAGCTTCTCAAATCCACTCAGCATGTTCTATCACACGTGACAGGGGTTCGTGACGCTTGTCAGACATATAAGGCTTAATAGATGGAAGGAGCAACTGACAGAAAAGATTACGAAACTCCTGATGGTGTTCTATCGTTTCCCAAGAAGGGTCATTCTGGAAGAAGGTCTGCCTAAGTCTGTAAGCAAACTCTCAGGGTGTTTCATTTTCCCCATGAGTCATACTAAATGCTGCCTGCTTTGCAGCAATATCATCAGGGTATGGCCCATAATGTTTCTTTAGTGCCTGTTCAAAGATGACAATGTCCTTCTTTTCATCGTCTGCCATGGCCCGAATAAATTGCTGACAAGGTACATCAAAGGACCATGGAAGATACAGAACCATGTCCTCCCCCCTGGTAATGTTCAGTGCCCGAAAGGCATCTTTGACTGCAGCTAAATGTTCATTTATGGTGGCATGACCAGTTTTCTCAAAAGGTGTGACCATGCTCCGCAAGGTCTTGATAATTTGTAATTGTGCGACAGAAGCACCTTCGTTTATTTGATTTCCTTGCAGGACACGGGAGCATAGAGGATTTTGCTTGCCTTCAGCTCCCTCTGGTGGTCGCTGCTGGTACAGTTTTCCATCACTAGGGGGACTTCTCACCCCCCCTCCACCGCTCCCTGTATGGGGAGGGGTCGAGAGTAGGGTGTTTCACTCCGCCCTGTTTCTCTCCTGTGCTCATGCGCTGATGGGAGAGAACTGACTCTGTTCTGGAAAAGCTGCCTTTCTACACTGGGCAGGGTTTCCAGTGGCAAACTGCCGTCATCTACCCTCCGGTAATCTGAGAAGCCTAGAGGGATCAAATTATCCCGGTACTCTTTCTCGTTACTATGAGAGGTGGACACACACGCCAATTCAAAACAATCAGCTCTTAATTGCTGGATTTCGAGGTTAACTCTCTGTATTTCCTGCCCACATTCCTGACGTGCAGCAGCTAACTCTCTTTGCAGATCGGCTGTACGCCGTCTCGCTGCACTTAGAGCAGTCTCTACAGACTCGAGCGCAGCCATCAAAGCACTCTCTCGCTGCTCACAAAGAGCAGCGTCTGCTTTTAACCTCTTGGTCTGGGCGGCTAGTTCAGTTCTACAAACTGTCAGAAACTGCAATTCCTTTTGATCCTGTTCACCCCACTTTTTAAGAGCGGAAACCTGAGCCACTAACTCTTGGCATCGCAGACACCACAGGCTAGTAGTACCTGGGGAAAAGAGGCTACTGCTAGCCCGTCTGGTCGCCTCAGCCTGAAGTTCGTCAACTTGATGACGTAATCCAGCACTCTCCTTTTCACACTGTTTAGCTGTATCCTTGGCACACTGTAGCTGACTGTGAGCTGTCCTTAAATCAGACTCTAGCGATTCAGATTTAGTTTGCAGGTGACATAATGCCTTCTGCAGTTTGTCAGTAAAAATATGCAGCACACAGGCATGCTTGGCTACCATATCCACCGGTAATTTAGCCTTATGAGCAAGAAGCCGGTCTAGGAACTCACTGAAAAAGCTATCAGCCCTAACAAGCTCTTGCGTATCTGTTGTAAGGCACTTAGAAATTCTTTCAATGTGGTCGGCAGTGGTATCTTTCGACCAACATAGGGAAGCTAATTTCTGGAATGCCAAATCAACCTTATCTGCGTGAGCAATCGTAAATCACTAGCTGAGACTGTCTGTAAGAACAAACACAGGAATAACTGCTGAAGAATCACTCTAATGCAGAGATCCTGTAATGTGGGTTCCAAAGCCGTCTCAACAGACAATGCTCTCTCGCCACAAACCTCAGCATAAACAGCTGCTTTGACCACAATACGACAATTCAGAAATATTACACAAATTCTGAGAGGCGTAGCACATTCAGAAATACTCATCCCAGACGAGCCCCCATTAATATGTAGGGTATATTCGTAGCACAAGAATAAGTTAGACTCTGTTGTTGTCTAGGGGAGATAGCTACTAATATACAGCCCAAAGTTCGGTGAGTTATTCTGGCAATGAGCCACGAAATAAGTCTGGTCTGCAGATATATATTAGACTTTATTATAGGCAACCAGGTAGAAAAATATACACACACACATATAGCTAATTAGAAACATGAGGTAGAAATTTGTTATAGTTCAGATGTACACTTGGACAACGTAATAAATCACTGATTAGTAATCAGACGTCACTGATTCGCTCTACACTGAGGAAAAGTAAGAAATATATTGCTAACCCCTTTCCCATACGGAGGAGGAGAGATAAGTCAGTACCTTAGTTCCGTCGGGCTCTCAGGAACAATGCAGTCCAAGAAGACAGCTCCTAGCTAATGCGGGCTCTAGCCTCGTCAGGCGAGCCGCAGTAAGTCCGAACCGGAGGTATCTGTGAAAGTCTTATCTCAGACCTATGGAGGACAGCCTAGCCCACACTTAGTGGCCGTCCTGCGGAAGGGTCAGGTCGCAGGAATCAGGTACGCAGTGCACAGCAGAGAGGAACCAGTGCAGGAGTCTGTATGAACAGGTGGGAAAAGCCCCCAACTCTCTCTCACTACTACTACAGTTTCCAGCGCAGAATGCATTATTCTGTGTGAGAATCCTTCGTCATAGGCCCGATGATTGGTTGGCACCAGGCAGTCTGAGGTGTTCTCAGCGAATCAGGAGGTAGATGATGAGCAGCTTCTTGCAAACAAAGGAGCTATAGTGAAATCAGTCAGAAGCAACAGTATGTAACTTCTGGGCATGTACAAGTGTCCAAGGCCAGCCATGGACAATAGCTTCTGTATGCACACTTAGAAACGCTGCACCAGCAGTTGCTTGAAGGCCATTTGTAGCTGAACACAGCAAAAGTGAAGTGAAGAATCCATCTTGTCTGTGCAGTTTGGTTCAGGCCTGAGTTGCTGAGCAGGCCGGAGATTTGCATGTAGAATTGCAGGGGTACCAGCCCCACAGGCCCTTCAGTTTCCATGGATTGGGCATCCTCATTAACCAAAGCAGAGAAGGCACTATACAGTGATATCTCATGATGTACAGGGTGTTTCTGCATTACAGGTCGCAATCTACCAGAGCCCACTGTGATCCATTTGTTCCTGGGATGTTTGATTCTTTGTGAGAGCGGTGGTGGACTTTGTTTGGTTTGTATCTTAGAAGAGGTGCATTTCATTGCAGCTACTTCTTCCCTTAATAGAGTCAATTCTTTATGCATGGCTGCTAACTTGAGGCATATAGGGCAAGCTCTTAGGTTCTAGATGATTCTTCTCAGAATAAAGGCACCACAATTATTGCACTGAATACAAGACATGCTTGGTCCTAGAAGGAGAAGAAGAGAAGGTGGACGTAACACCAAATTAAGAGGATAGATGTCAACATATGTGACCGCTATATAGGCAATGCAGCCCTGGGGTGAGTGGGGTGAGGGGTAGGGTGGGCAGGAACCTAAGTGTCGTTGGCCAGAAGGCCTTACATGCACCAAGGGCACACTTAGATATCTGATTTAAGGGCTACACAAGGAATGTAGGCAGTCAGAATATTCCCAAAAGTGAATGTAAAACCAACAGTTAAGTTTTATATCAGCAGCAGCAACAACAAACAACAAGACAGGCAAAAGATACAAGGCTGAAAGCTTAGCTGTGTGCAGGCTCTGGAAGCTGTGAAGCCTAGGGTTGACCAGGTGGCTGTAAGATAATTTAATTAGCCCCACCCTGTGAGCAGGCTTGCAGATAATTCAAACAATGGAAGCAGAAATAGTCAAACTGAACTTTTAACTTCTTTCTATCTATCTGTCCACTGTGCAAAGGTCCCTGTAACTTTAAATGATAGCTTAGCTTCTAAAATAGGAGACTCGGGTATGATCAGGTCCCTGCAGATCAAAGAATTTCTATTCCAAGTAGCTTTATATTCCAAGTGTCCTTGGCCACCTATAGATAAATACCTGGATTGTGGGCAGGGTTTACAGAGCAATGTGGGGTCTATCACTGTATATACTATGTTTGCATGAAACATGTTTCTATCCTCATCACACATACTGCATGCTGACAGCTTGCACAAAGTATGACAAAAGTAATTGGAATATTCTTCTGGTACTTCCATCTACTTTCTTCACTCCTTAGTTCTCAGGGACTTTCTTTGGTGTAGTCCTCCATGTCTATCACACTCTGCATAATACTGGAAGACTTTGTGAGATCTATAATTTCTTTAATGATACATGGCTCTAGTTTTCAACAAACACCACTCAACCTACTTACAATTTCACATAATTCATCTGAGGACTGCAAGAGCAGGCTGTTCCCCAGGTACATCCTGAATCTCTAAGCTACACGTGATCTTCATGGCCAAATGTTCTTTGTTGACATTTGGACTTCTGGTCTTAAAATTTCCATCTTGAACAATTTGTCCTGTGATGTACTTCAGACTATACATTGGCTCACAAGTTCTATCTGCTCATTAATGTCACTGTCTCTTTCTTCTGTAGTTTATTTCATTGAATCTGGTATCTGAGATTAGTCCAGGATGGGGCGACTTCCTTTGGGTTGTGTCTCACCGCATGTGAAGACAAGTTCTGGAGGGAAGGTAAACCCCCTGAGATTTTACTCCACAACCTACTGCACAAATTACGGTAAGTGCAAAAGTGGTGTCCTGTCCAATCATTTGTGTTTAGCAAGTAGCGTAGTACCCTGGCCAGGTTATATATCAAGAGGGTGATCATTATAGGGAATGACTGAGCACCCTGGACAGAGCACATATTAAGGAAACTCTGCCTCATGAACAAATCTCCCTTTACACTCTCTCTGTTTTTCTAATTCCTTTTGTATTTTATTGTCTTTCTTTTACCCTACTCATGGTCTTGTGTGTCCTTTGTTTTCTCACTCACCCCTGTGATGTTTGCTCAATTGCTGGCCAGATATTAGAAGCAAAGTTTAAGCTCCTCATCCTGGTGCATAAGATTCTCCACACGGGTACCCCAGCATACCTTTCTTCTCTTGTCATACTCCATATCCTCCCCCCCTCGCCACAGTATTCTGCATTTTCTTTACACCAATTGTCTTCACTTACCTTCTGCTGCACAAGCTAGACGTTAAGCTACCTAGCATTCTGTTCTTTATTTTCTGCATCCATATCTTTGGAACAGTCTATCTTCACATCTCTGTTTAGAACCATCCCACTCCAGATTCAAATCCCAACTCAAGACTCTATGGTTTCATAAAGCCTTTCATTTGCCCATTTCCTGATTCTATTTCTTGCCTGAGACAGAAAGATTTTGTCCCCTTTCTTTTTCTCCTCAGTATGATTGTATCTCCTTTTCTATCATTTTTATGGAGTTCCTTTCTTCTTCCTTTCCCGTATGGAAATGGTTTTATTGTAACCCTTCTGCCATGACGGGCAGTATATCAAATTTTAATAAACATGAAAGAAAAGTCTCTCTTCCATGGCTGAAGCATTCAGGGCCCCAGTAGGATTTGCTCTACAGCAGCAATCATAATCCAGTGGTTTATTTGTTGGTTTCTGTCTGAACCATTGTCCATTTGTTAATATAGACAGATGGTAGTACATATTGAACTTTGCTTTCCTCTGGCAGGCCAGGAGGGGTTCAAACCCCGAGGTGTTTCCTGCTTGGGCACTGGTTACCAATCCAATTTGCGGCCTTTGGCTTATTATAATCCCAATCTGGACAGGTTGGATAATCCTGCCATGGGGTAGGTAAACTTTGCTGGCGAAATGGAGTGTGAGCGTGCATGGACAGGGGAAAGAGTTGTCACGGCATCACATGTTAGAGGCAGGAGGAAAAAAGGCTAAGATCATGCAATGCTGCATGTTCTTAGCCTTTATTATTTATTCCCCAGTTGACCAAGTCAACCCTTCACACTTATCCCTTTCTGTAAGATAAATGATTCTTCTCCTTATTCCTGATCTTCTGCTGAACTACTATTTTTATTCCCTTTTCCATAGTGAACCCCATATTTATCTCCAAGTTATTTCTCCCTGTTTATTGTAAAACAAATCTACTGAGATTATGTTATGATGTTCTTTGTAAACCACCTTGGACAAAGGCGTAATAGAAAACCTGTTAATTAAATAAATAAATATAAATAAAAAAAAAATAATGAATCGTATACAGTCCTTGCTCTGTACTGTAGTCATACCCTGATAAAAGACAGATGGGACTGGGAGTAGATCCTATATGAGACTCTTCCATATTCCAGTTTAACACTAGTTTTCTGATGTTCCAGACTTCTCCTTCATGATAGTCATCTGTCCATAACCAGCAAACACTTCACACCTCTTGAGGTTCCCATTGGCAATGAGGCACTGCCAACAAGACTGTACCAGACAGGAAGTGGATTCAGGAAAAGCACACCTATTACTCTCCCTTACTCCAGAGCGGTAAGAGAACCAGTGAGAGCTATCCAGTCATAAGCATTCTCATAAAACCGGGGAATTTAACTGCTTGAGAGTTACAGTATGAATTCAGAAGGGAAGATGTGTCGGAGTCAATGAGAGTGTGAGCTGAGCTATGATCTCAAGTATGTGCCAATATGCCTGTATTTTTAGTGCCATCAAATTTCTACATGTACGTATAATTTGTATTTACGTCTCAGTATGTGCCATACACGCTGTACCTGCAGACCCAGGACTTTGCCTTTTGCAAGAACTGTCTTCATTGAGTTTCATAATGATGCCAATATACACTTACATCAGTATGTATCCCTTGATGTCATTTTATATGCTTGCATTTTCTTTGATTCCTTTAAGCATGTAACCTCACATACATGTTTCCCTGCATGTGTGGATCTCAATTTCTGTACATTTAAAGTCCTCAATAGCCTGCAGTAATGTTAATGACCATGTGGCATCACCATTACAGGTTAACTGTGTCCATTTTGACACTCAAGACCATGGACCTCAAGCCATAACTGGGCTCACACCTAAGCACCAACCTCTTCTTTTCCAAGAGAGAGGGAAGGGATCTGAAGAACAGGAGAATTTCAGATATGTAAGTGAAATGCAATTCATCTCCTTGTACTTTCCTGGTTTCACTTCCGTAGAAGTTCACGTCATGCCTAATTTTCTTCTTTGTGTTGTACATGTCTAGTCTCTTCTCTCATATTCCTTAGAGATTGTTCATCATATCATTTCATCCTCTGTTTTGTGGTTTCTTAGGGACCACATTCCATGTTGTCAGATTATAAAGCAAAGTTCAGAATGGACCCTCCAGTTCTGTCAGGTACAGTGCAATGAATACATAGGTTTTATATTGAATTCTAATATTCCTGTTTCCTGGTTCTACAGGCCTAGCCCTATTAGGTGTGTATAACAACAACAAAAAAAAACATTTTGTTTTGTTTCTTGTGGTGTTTGCAGGTTTGTTTTGTTCATTTTAATGAATTTTCATTTTGTTACAATTTGTTTTTATACATTTTCATTTCAGAGCAATTTTGTTTATTAAAGAGGTAGTTGTGGCTGCTACCCAAATGAAAAACAGAGTTGGAAGGTTACTAGAGGTTTTAGGCAAATAAAAAAAACACCCAGCTTTTTTTTTTCTCACAGTCAGATGCTGGTCTCAAGCCAGTTACCTTCAGATTTGATGGTAGACATCTTGTGGGAGAGCTATCATATCTTCATGAGAGTTGATTCTAGTCAGCCTACTCTTTACTCTTATATGACTGGCAAGCTTCCTTCTGGTTTCTTGATTGTCTCAAAGTTTGTCTGGTCTGGAGCTCTATGGGAAATAACTTGATTTTTTTGCCTTGTGAATCTATCAATTCTTACTATAGAGATTTACACCAAAATATTTTCTTTTGCCATGTTCATGTGCCAGAAATTAATTGAAACCATGTCTAAGTACACTATCAGAGACATTTACTAAGCCTAATCCAGATCCTGTTTGTCCAGTTAGTGATGATCAACTAGAATCTAGATTAGGTTGGTAAATATCTCTGACATGGATTCACAGAATTTCTGGGTCAAGAATATGGCAAAAGAAAATCTTTGGAGTAAATCTCTACAGCAGGAATCCATAGATTCACAAGGCAAAAAAATCCAGTTAATATTTTCCATAGAGCTGCAAACTAGACAAACTTTTGGCCAATCAGAAAACAGGAAGTGAGATCACCAGCAATACAAGAGAGCAGGCTGGCTAAAGCCAGCTTCCATGGAGGTGTGATGGTGCTTTTGCAAGATGCCTTTCTTCCAACCCAAAGATTACCAGAAAGTAAAAATCGAATTTTGGATTTTTTATTGTCATGTTTGGATTAAAAATGATCTGACACAAACTAAGAAATTTTGTTGACATTTCAAACAAATACGCATCTCTAATCCCTACACCTTCAGGAGGCAGGGAGGAAGGAAGGGAGAAGAAATTGGAGAAAAAAAGAGTGAATGACAAAGGGAGGTGGGAGAACTATCATAATGAAGTACTAGATTAACTGTAGTCACCATGCCTCTCAGTACCATGGGGCAATGGGAATGGATTATGAATATTGCCATATACAGATGACAGGAGGACCAACTGCTTGGACAGTTGGGAGTACAATGAATGGGAAAAGAAAGGAAAAGATTGAGGAGAGGGTTTACAAACTAAGGTAAATGAATATTGGAAAAAAACAATGTTTGTACACCATCATTTTTCTATTTTTGCCTCTTTTGCTCCTTTTTATCTTTCTTTACTTTCACCTTCTTTTTCTCTCTGTTCTTTTCCTTTATCCCTGTTTTTCCTTTGTTTCCTCTCATTATTCTCTTGTTCACTCTTCTCATTCCCATTTCTCTCTCCCTATCCATTTTCTAGGTTTTTTACAGGAAAAGTCTGTTGGAACTTTGGAGGATACTGGGTTCACTGAAGGTTCAGTCTTGGAGCCAATAACATATCTGCCACCATCACAATATCGCCAGGACATTCCTGTGAGTATAACATTTGACATTTACCAGCAAAACATACACATGTTTGGACACTTAACACCACACACACTCATACCTTCTATCTATTAACCAAGATTTTCTTTGAGTAAAACCTCTTTTGCATTCCAGTAAAACACTCTCCTACCCATATCTTCCACCATCATAGAGTCGGCAAGCCTTTTTGTGAATATGTGAACATACAAACTTGTATCTTTAATATAATTTAATCTAGCATATATATATTACACTTAACCCCAAAGCTCAAGGCATATCACATACATTGGTACAACAATATAAAAAGAACAAGCTCCACTCATAAATATCATATACCCACCCTACCTTCCATTATCATGGTCTTGCCAGGACATATCCTTGGAGTGCAATCTCTGTCACATTTCACATACCCACAACACATACAACATAAACACACATGCATATCCATGAAGTGCACTCATAGCTCTGACCATCATAGTAACCATCATAGTTCAACTTCCCCTACCCACAACCCATACACCCTAGCAACACTTAGACTTCTGCCTTCTATCATCACCATATCACTAGAGCTGCCACATATGAACAATAAAAATCAGCACAAGGTCTGTGAGTAAACTGAATTATGCCAGGATCACTTAGCTGGAAACAGAAGGTTCTCAACATGCATGTGAATATAAAACAAAAAGATCAGCTCCATGAGAGGACTGGAAGAAAAAAATGAATTAGGTCAGAAAAAGATTGTTTCAAATGAAAATCAGGTATTTATTGATTGTGAATTGTTACAAATTTATTATCTAAAAAGCTCTTGGTAAAAGCAAAAATAATTAATTTCATTAAACAGAGAAAGCATTTTAGAATCATTTTTAAAACATTTTTTAGATATTTAAATGTATTTGTTGAGACAAACCTTATGCAAGCTGATTTCAAGCCAGACTGCTGCAAGGCAACTTCTTAGCTTCTCTTGATGCCATGGATGTCTTATCTTCTGGGACATTGTGCCTCAAACTATCCTTTATTTTTATTACAGATTAGTCCCATTCACCGCTTGACTGGAGTCAGTATTACTAAAACAGATTATTTACCTTCTGTGGCCCCAAATGTAAGTACACTATCCTCAGGGACCAATGCAATAAAGTGTGATAGGCTTTGCACACAGGTTAGTTGGCTTTTCTGCAGAATTTTGTGCCCTACTGGGGGCGCCTTATGTAAAAACAAGCTAACTGTACGCAAAGCCTCAGGTAGGCGTTAGCACATTGCTCATTTAAATCCCCTGGTAATAAAGCTATTAGTTATTCAATTCAGATGCTGGGAAGAATGCTGAAGCCCAAAAGGTTAAGCAAAGGGTTTTATGACACTGGGGCTTTAATGCAAGATGTGAGGAGGAGTAAAAGGTTAGCTCATTCTTACATGGTCGGTGCTAGTGAGGATTTTATGCCCATTTCTGCTCTCTACTGTGAGCATAAAGGACTTGCAATTTTTTCTGGCTTTATTCAAGAGGAGGCACTGAGGGGCAGGTGTGCTGGAACAAAGGCATGCTGGATGGTTGACAAATATTTGGTATTGCAAAAATTGTGTATTGGCATTTGGAGTTACATGCGCTGGAATGCCATTATCTGCATAAATAATGTTGATGTCGTCATTATTGTCATTGAATTGATGTTGATTCACGGTGACCCTGTAGATAGTTATCCTACACTGTGCTCAGTCTTCAGTCAGGTGGCTAACTCGTGTAGAGTGGCATCCATAGCTGCTGTTATTGTACTGATCTATCACATTGCTGGTCTTCTCTTTTGCACTGACCTTCAATCTTGCCAAGCACGATGTCTCTCTCAATGATCTTTCTCTTTGCTTGATGTGATGTAAATATGACAATCAAAGTCTTGTCATCTGAACTTCCAAGGAAAGCTTAGGTCTGATCACTGCTAGTACTGATTGATTTGTCTTGATTTGGGGGTCTAGTCGTCTTTCTATTGTTTCAGGACTGTTGCATGATAATAAAAAAGATTAAAGGGAGAAGTCCGTTATTCGATGGGGTTTCCTGTCCCCTGACCTGATGGACATTCCTACATTTAATATAGTCTTATTGTTTGTCTTTATATGTTTGTCTCCTTTTTGTGATCTGATTGTTAACTTGCATTTTATGGTGCAGATCAGGATTTTGGCATTATTTTTGATTTCTCTTTCAGGCAGTCTATGGTATACACAGTATTCTTCGTTAGCACCATAATTTGAAGGCATTGATTTCCTTCCTGTCTTTCTTCTTCACTGTCCATTTTTTGCATCCATACGATGTTATTGAAAATATCATGGCTTGGACAAGTCAAATCTTTGTACGTACAGATATATCTCTGTTCTTGAAAATCTTGTCTATGTCCTTCATGGGCGTTCTTCCTAGAGCAATGCTTCATTTATTTTATTTATTTATTTAACTGTTTTTCTATACTGCCTTATCCTTCAATCAAAGTGGTTTACATTATGTAATTACTACAAGCAGATACTGGATACATTCCCTTGTCCCCAAAGGGCTCACAATCTATGTGTACCTGAGGCAACTGAGGGTTAAGTGGCTTGCCCAAGGCCACAAGGAGTGCCTATAGGACTAGAAACCCCAGTCCCTCCAGCTTGAGATTGCTGTCCCCAGGTGGGACTGGAACCCCTGGCCCTCCAGCCTGAAGTACCATGTCCTAACCACTAGGCCACTCCTCCCTGTGTCCTAACCACTAGGCCACTCCTCCCCATGTTCATCAGATTTCTTGACTGCTTGTCATTCCATGATTGATTATTGATTCAAATAGGTTAAAGTTGTCCAATATTTCTATTTCTTCTCCATCAAGGATGACATCATTTACTTTGACAGTATCCTTATCTTCTTCACATTATGCTGTAGGCCCATTTTAAGACAATGTTCCTTGATCTTGATATGCAGATACTTCAGATCATCTTCACTTTCAGCCAGTAATGTGTTTTCGTCAGTATAGTGAAGGTTGTTGATGAGTCTTCCACCAATCTTCACACCTCAGTTCTCTTCATACGGTCCTGCTTCTCTGATGATTTGTTCTGCATATAAATTGTACTGGTATGGAGAAAGTATGCAACCTTGTTGTACACCTTTGCAATTTTTAAACCATTATGTTTCTCCTTGTTCTGTTCAAACTCTAGTTTCTTGATCAATATAAACATCGTGCATAGGAACTATCAAGCGTTCTGGTATATCCATGCTTCTTAACATGCCCTGGAGTTTTTCATGATTTACACAATCAAAGGTCTTGTTGTAGTCAATGAAACAAATGTAGATATTCTTTTGCTATTCTTTCATCTTTTCAAGGGTCCATCTCACATCCTCGACGATGTTTCTTGTTCCTTGCCATTTCCTGAACGCTGCTTGCACTTCGAGCAGTTCCTATTCCAGGTATGATTATATTCTCCACAGATCTGATATCTTAGAATCTTGCTGGCACGTGGGATCAGAGATCGAGCAATAATTTCTACACTCACTTGATCATCTTTCTTTAGTATTGTATGAATACAGGTTGGTTCCAGTCAGTTGGCTATTGTAATAGCTGCATCTGATTGCTATATTGCTTCAGTTGGAATGGCATCACTGGACCGTGCTTCATTCCTTGATAATGCTGCTTCGATTTCTTCTTTCATCACCAACGGCTCTTGATCATAAGTCGGAGGTTGAAACCGCTTTTGATCCACTTGATCTTTGTTATAATGATTCTGTGTATTCTTTTGACCTTTTCTTGATCTTTTCAGCATCATTCAACATGGATCCTTGAACATCTTTTAACATTCCAGCTCGAGGCTGGAATTTTCTCTTTAACTCTCTTCATTTTAGGAAAGTTGATTTTGTTCTTCCTCTAATAGTTTCTGATTCTGTTTCCTTGCATGTATCAGTGTAACACTTCTCTTGGTTTCATCTTGCTGCACATTGGAAATTTCTGTTAAGTTCCATGGTTCTCTTCTGGTTTTAGCTTTTCTGCCTTTCTGAGCAATTTTTAGATCTTATAAGTCCATAACTCTTCTGGTGCTCTGTCATTTGTATCCAAAGTGTGGAATCAATTTCACAGGCAGTCTTTAAATTCCGGTGGTATAGTTTATAAGTTATCAATGTCCCTATTTAATGTGCATTACCAAGTTTAAATTAAAATGTAAACCACTTTGACTAAAATGATAAAGCGGTATAAATAAAGAAATATTTTCAAGATCATGCATGAGTGGCTTGCTCATTTTCAGCTTTAGCTTGAGTTTGCGTAGTAACTGGTGATCTGTACCAGTCAGCTCCAGGTTTTGTTGTTTGGATATATATCTGAATAATAGTTGTGCTGATGGGCATTCCTCATAGACAAATAGAAATTAAGCATCCACTGATTCACTGTATTTCATTACAATTCCTGCAAGTATTTTTTCTTATTTATACATGCAATACTATTTCTTCTTTGTGTTTCATTTCCGATATAGTATACCATATGATTATCAAATTCAGAGTGCCTGATGCCAGTCCATTTCAGTTCGCTGACACCCAAGAGATCGAGTTGTACATGTTCCATTTCATTCTTTACCATCTCCAGCTTCCCTTGGTTCATGCTTCTTACATTCCATGTCCCAGTATGTAAGACATCTTTGCAGGTCTGCCTCTCACGTCATGCTAAGCTACATCAGCAGTCGGATGTCCTGAGGGTTTTATTGCAACTGCATCATAAATACTGGCTTTACTCTGAAGAGTCTTTAGCCATTCACCAGTAGCCCGTTGAGTCATCTTCCAGCACTATATCATAATTTGATTTGTTGTGACTATCCATTGGGTTTTCATGGCAAGATATGGAAGTAGAATGCCAGGCCTTTCTTCTGTGCAGGTAATACCTATGTTGTTGCCTTTGTCAAATGTAATCCTCTGCCATCAATGCAGTCCCATTCTGCTGCTGCACAGATGGGTGGTTTGTCTTTGGCATCTCAGCTGAGTGTCTATCCTGGAAGAACCTGCCAATTGTTAATCTAATGATAACATAGCTCTCAGCAACACTGATGCACACAAGCTGCAAACCTATTGAGGGGCATAAATGATAGTATTGCAAAAACTGTATGCACAGATTAGCATTCCAGCTCATCTGTGCATTCCACTGTGGGTGCCAATATAATATTTTTGTGCGCAAAATATTTATTTATTAGGGTTTTTTTATACTGCCTTATTTTAATCAAAGTGGTTTACCTTGTAACTTAAACTTGGTAATGTTTGTTAAAAAGAGACATTGGATTCTTCTGAGGCGATGGAAAATTGTGACTTGCCCAAGGCCACAAGGAGTGCTAGTGGAAACTGAAATCTCCAGGAACAAGCAGGAATGAGTCTTCACATATGGGTACGTCGGTACCGACGGAGCCTGCGCGGGAACGCTCCCCAGCTTCCCAAAAAGGAAAGCTTTTGGGAGCATCCCACAGCGCCTGCGCGCTGCCTTCCCGCCTTTCCTAACCATCTCTCCTCAGTTCTTCTTTGCCGCGGAGCCAGCAGGTCGAGCCCTGTCACCGCTGAAGAAGTTCTTATTTTATTTTATTTCTTTGGTCGCGTGTCTGCCTTCCCCGACTCCGGACCGATACCACCGGTCTTTTTCTCTTTCTTTCTTTAAAATAAAAAAATCTATTTTTCCTCACTTAGTGTATTTTTCCTCTTGGGCCTCAGGGCCTACAAGAAAATTTCCCTCATGGAAAAACCAGCCTCCGGGTTCAAAAAATGCACTAAGTGTACTATTTCTGTTACAGATACCCATGAATGGTGTCTTAAATGTTTGGGTCCTGAACACTCCATTCCGGATTGTCCGTCCTGCTCTCTAATGTCTAAACGGGGTTTACAGAACCGAGCAGCTAAGCTCCATGTGCTGTTTCCCGCTGATGCAGCGTTGACATCTTCCAGGTCTTCTTCTCCTGATGGATCTCAGGTAACCAAACATAAACCTAGCAGGTCCTCGAAGGGTAGATCTCCCTCTAAGCATCGAGATGCCTCTGGGCTTGCCCTCGAGGATCCTGCACCAGCAAAACAACCCCGGCGGGAAGCTCCGGCTTCCAAAGCTCCTCCTATGGGGTTACAGGTTGACATCGATGGCACGGCCTCGACCGATCACCTGTTAGAATGCTCTGGGGTACCGGCACAATCTCCCGGTACCGAATTCCAGGCATTCATGGCGTCGATGGATCACAATGTTCTGTCCATGCAGCGGGCTATTACGGCCTTCATTCAAGCTGCGATGCCGCTGGTACCGAAACAAACTCCGTTGTCGGTATCGGCTCCGGTACCGGCAGCAGCGCCGGTACCGATTGCATCGACATCGACCAGGATACCGGCTGCTGCGGTTCCTTGTCCAGGGCTGCTTATCGGTACCGATCCGGTACCGGGGACGCCCGATGTCGATACTGCTCGATACGCGTATCGAGCGTTGGAAGAGCACCCTGACACGCGATACTTTGATTCCTCTGATGATTCTGATACATCAGACGAGTCTCCTGAAGTATCCATAGCTCTTCCTGAAGAGCCGCCTTCTCCAAAAAGAAGAATGTCTCCTCCAGAGGACTTGTCCTTTCAAGACTTCATAAGAGAAGTAGCTAAAGGACTTTCTATTTCAGTAATCTCTGAATCAGAGCCTAGAGCAAAAAAATTGGATATTTTAGGCTATTCTAAGGCTCCTAAAGAGGCAGTCACCTTACCAATTCATGAGATTCTTTATGAACACATGATTGATCTATGGGAGACTCCTCTTACTCTCTCTCCTCATTCTCGCAGATTGGACACTATGTATCGTGTCCCTCCTTGTCCTGGATTTCAGAAAACTCAGCTTCCTCACCATTCCATTGTGGTGCAGTCAGCTATGAAGAGGATAAAGAGTACAAAGAGACACTCTTCTGCTCCTCCAGGAAGAGAATGCAGGACCTTGGATGCTTTTGGTAGGAAAATCTTCCAAGCCAGTATGCTTATTGCCAGAATCAACTCATATAGCCTTTACATGGGTATGTTTCTAAAAGAAGTAGCACAAAAATTGCACACTTTCCACCCTTTTCTTCCAGAAGATAAAAGGGAGGAATTCCTCATTTGGCTTAAGCATACTCAAGACATTTCAAAGTTTTCCAACAGGGCAGCTTTTAGAAACATAGAAACATGATGACAGAAAAAGACCACAAGGCCCATCTAGTCTGTCCTTCCATAACAACTACAACAGTCCACTTTTTACCTTTAGAGATCCTCTGTGTTGGTCCCATGCTTTTTTGAATTCAGTTACTGTCCTCATCTCTACCACCTCCACTGGGAGACTATTCCACGGATCCACTACTCTTTCCGTAAAGAAATATTTCCGCATATCACTCCTGAATCTATCTCCCTTCACCCTCATCCCATGTCCCCTCGTAGCAGAACTTGCTTTCAATTGAAAGAGGCTCTCTCCCTGAACATTTATGCCACGGAGGTATTTAAACATCTCAATCATATCACCTCTATCCCGCCTTTCCTCTAAGGTGTACATATTAAGATCCTTAAGTCTGTCCTCATATGCTTTATAATGAAGCCCATTAATCATTTTAGTAGCAACCCTCTGCACCGACTCCATCCTGTTCACATCCTTTTGAAGGTGCGGTCTCCAGAATTGCACACCATACTCCAAATGAGGTCGCACCAAAGACTTATACAGAGGCATTATCACCTCCTTTTTTCTGCTAGCCATTCCTCTCCATATGCACCCAAGCATCCTTCTAGCTTTTGCCGTCGCCTTTTCTACCTGTTTAGCTACTTTAAGATCATCAGACACAACCACGCCTAGGTCCCGCTCTTCTTTAGTGGACAAAAGTACTTCACCTCCTATACTGTATTGCTCCCTTGGATTGCTGCAGCCCAAATGCATGACCTTACATTTTTTAACATTAAATCCCAGCTGCCAAATTCTAGACCATTCTTCAAGCTTAGCTAGATCCCTCCTCATGTTATCTACACCTTCCTGGGTGTCTACTCTATTGCAGATTTTGGTATCAACTGCAAAGAGGCAAACCTTACCCGACAGCCCTTCCGCTATATCACTAACAAAGATGTTAAAAAGAATCGGACCAAGGACAGATCCCTGGGGCACACCACTGGTAAAATCCTTCTCCTCAGAGTGAGCTCCATTTACTTGTACTCTTTGTCGCCGCCTCCCACCCAACCAATTTCTAACCCAAGCAGTAACTTTAGGGTCCTTCCCTAGGGTGCTCAGTTTGTTTATAAGTCGCCTGTGAGGAACAGTGTCAAAGGCTTTACTGAAATCTAAATACACCACATCTAGAGCTCTCCCTCGGTCCAACTCCCTGGTCACCCAGTCAAAGAAATCAATCAGATTTGTCTGACAAGACCTGCCTCTGGTGAATCCATGCTGCCTCGGATCCTGTAATCCGCCAGTCTCCAGAAACCTCACTATTTTCTCTTTCAGCAGCGTTTCCAATAATTTACTCACCACCGAAGTTAAACTAACCGGCCTGTAGTTTTCAACCACATCCTTACTTCTGCTTTTGTGTAAAGGCACCACATGAGCCTCTCTCCAGTCCTTTGGCACCACTCCCGACTCCAACGAGGCATTGAAAAGGTCAGTCAGTGGAGTTGCTAGAACGTCCCCAAGTTCCCTCCGTATTCTAGGGTGTATCCCATCTGGTCCCATCGCTTTGTCTACTTTAAGTTGAGCTAGTTTCTCACGAACACAGTCTTCTGAAAATTGTTCAAGATGTCCCTCGCTTCTGTTCTTATTTGTGGGTGTTTTCTGAGGTCCTGCTCCTGGTTCTTCATCTGTGAACAAATAACAAAAATATTTGTTAAGCAATTCCGCTTTATCCTTATCAGCTTATACATATTCCCCCCCCCCCCTGCACCCTTGAGTCTGACAATACCACTTTTGCCCTTCCTCTTCTCACTAATATATCTGAAAAATGTCTTATCCCCCCCATTTTATTGCATTGGCTATTTCCTCCTCCTTTTGAATCTTTGCCTTCTTGACTACTTTGCTAGCTTCTCTAAGTTTTTCCAAATACAGATGCCTGTCTTCCTCTCTCTGTGATCTCTTGTATTTCATGAAGGCCTCCCTCTTTTTCTTCACTTTTCAGCTACTTCCTTCGAAAACCATAGCGGTCTCCTGTTCCTTTTGCCTTTATTTACCATTTTAACAAAAAGGTTGGTTGCCTTTAAAATACCTCCTTTCAGTTTTGCCCACTGTTTTTCTACATCCCCCAGCTGTTCCCATCCCACTAACGACTCCCTGAGGTATTGGCCCATCTTCGCAAAGTTAGTCTTCCTAAAGTCTAAGATCTTCACCTTGGAATGGATTCTAACAGCCCTAGTCCTAATACTGAACCACACCATCTGGTGATCACTGGATGCAAAATGATCTCCCACTACAACATCAGAAACACTTTCACCATTGGTAAGCACCAAGTCCAGTATGGCCCCTTCACGTGTGGGGTCTGTTACCAATTGCCTGAATAGTTCTCCCTGTAGAGAATCCAGGATCTCCTTACTTCTAGATGATACTGCAGCAGGAATGTGCCAATCAACATCTGGCATATTGAAATCTCCTAGCAGTAGCACTTCCCCTTTCCTAGCAATGCTGCGTATGTCTTCAATTAACTCTCTGTCCACCTCTTCCTCTTGTGAGGGAGGTCTGTATATCACACCAATGCAAATAGATTTCTCTTTCCCTCTTTCTAGTTTAACCCACAATGCCTCCTCTCTCCCTTTTAAGCTCTGTAATTCCAAAGCTTTAATAGTAGTTTTTACATATAGTGCTACTCCTCCTCCCCTTCTTCCTACCCTGTCCTTTCTGAATAAAGTATAGCCAGGTATAGTTACATCCCAGTCATGGTTTTCTGTGAACCATGTTTCTGTAACTGCCACTAAATCCAAGTCAGCCATTCCCACCAAAGCTTCAACTTCAGGGATCTTATTTCCCATGCTATGGGCATTAATACACACTGCTTTCCATATGTTACCCCTGTTACCCATTTCCATAAAGGTATTTAATGTATCACCTACCTGGGGGCTTTCACTTACCTGGGGGCTTTCTTCACCCATCCTCAACGAATCTAGTTTAAAGCCCTCTTCAGTAAATTAGCCAGTCTACTACCAAAGATGCGTTGACCTTTCTTGGACAGATGGATGCCATCTCTGCTCTGCAACCCTTGGAACAGCATCCCATGGTCTAGGAAACCAAAACGCTCTCGAAGACACCATCCACGCAGCCATGCATTCATCTCCAGGATGCGAGCCTCTCTGCCTTGGCCTTTACCCTCAACAGGGAGGATTGAAGAGAACACCACCTGTGCACCTACCTGCTTCACCCTCTGTCGCAGAGCCATGAAGTCACTTTTGATACGTTCCGAGGTATACCTGGCAGTATCATTTGTTCCAACATGGATTAGCAATATTGGGTAATAGTCAGTGGGCTTGATGAGTCTCGGCAAACTCTCTGTAACATCTTGGATCTTGGCACCAGGCAGACAGCATAACTCTCTGGACAGCAAGTCTGGTGGGCAGATGGACGCCTCAGTACCCCTCAGAAGAGAGTCTCCAACCACCACTACCCTTCGTTTTGACTCCTTTGAAGGTGCCAGCAGAGCCTCAGGCATTGCCATAGCTGCTCGCAGAATTGCTTGGCTCCAGGCTTCTGATTTAGAACCCTGGGTTCAAGATGGCTTAGGAAATCTTCCCTGTACAGGTGAAAACCTATTTGGCAAAGAATGGCAAATAAAAGCCACTCAAATGGATGCAGAAAACTCTGCTCTGGATAGACTTTCAAAGTCAACCTCCATTCCTGCCAAGAAAAAGCCTTTTAAAAAGTCTTTCTTTAAAAAGGGCAGATTTCCTTCTACTTCTGGCCAACAATCTTCTACAGGTCGCTTTACCACTAAGCGTCAGCAACCTAAACAGGCCAGACCTAAGCCTACAGGGGCTGCTGCAACTCAGCAGGCCCAACCTCCTCAGGGTTTTTGACTCGATGCTAGAGAACTTAGCCTTTCTGGCCCTAAAGCAGCCAGAGCCTCTCGCCATTCCAGGAAGGTTGGCTCATTTTGCTCCCAGATGGGAGCAAATAACATCAGAGCAGTGGACCTTCTCCATCATAAGAGAGGGCTACAAGCTTCATTTCTCAGACCTTCCTCCCCACACCATGGTGAGACACTTCAATTCTCCCACATCTCTTCTCGACCTTCTAGGTCAAGAGGTAGCTACCCTTCTTGCCCAAGGGGCAATAGAAGAAGTTCCTCTTCTTCATCAAGGGTCAGGGTTCTACTCCCCCCTATTTTCTCATTCCAAAGAAGACAGGGGGTTACAGGCCCATCTTAGATCTCAGAGAATTGAACAAATTTCTATGCAAGGAGAAGTTCAAGATGCTTTCTCTGGGCACTCTCCTTCCATACCTTCAAAGTCAGGATTGGCTTTGTTCTCTAGATCTCAAGGATGCGTACACACATGTCCTCATCCATCCCTCTCATAGAAGATTCCTATGGTTTCTTTTCCAGGGAAAACATTACCAATACAGAGTCCTTCCTTTCGGTCTGGCCTCTGCCCCAAGAGTGTTCACCAAATGCATGGCAATAGTTGCTGCATTTCTACGCACTCTGGGAATATTTGTCTTTCCATACCTGGACGACTGGCTTATCCGAGCTCCATCTCAGTCAGAAGCCCAGATTTCCCTGGACCGCACAAGGCACATTCTGCAGTATCTGGGACTTGTGGTAAACCTCCCAAAGTCTCAGCTCACCCCTACTCAGTCCCTAGAATTCATAGGGGCCTGGTTGGATACCACTACTGCAAGGGCCTACCTTCCTCAGGCCCGTTGCCAACGTCTAGTGCAGTTAGCCTCCCAGATTCAGTCAAAGAGCCACTTAACTGCCTGGGAGATGCTACAACAGCTAGGCCACATGGCTTCCACAGTGCATGTGGTACCCTATGCTCACCTACACATGAGAGCAGCTCAATGGACTTTGTCCACCCAGTGGACTCAAGCTTCAGGAGCTCTCTCAGACCAAATAGCAACCACCAAACGTCTCTTTTGGTCTCTCCAATGGTGGATGTCCACTCAAAATTTGTTGCTGGGGTCCCCCTTCCAACAGTTGTTGCCCCAAGCAACCCTCACAACAGATGCCTCCCAAACAGGTTGGGGAGCCCATCTGCAGGACCTCTCCACTCAAGGCACTTGGTCCCCACAGGAGACCTCTCTTCATATCAACCACTTGGAGCTTCGAGCAGTTTTTCTAGCTCTCAAGGTCTTTCATACCTTCCTCAGCTACAAGACAGTCCTCATTCATACGGACAATCAAGTAGCAATGTTTTACATAAACAAACAAGGAGGAACTGGCTCTCTGTCGCTTTGCAACAAAGCTTTAAGATTGTGGGCCTTCACCAGAGAGCATCAAATCCATCTCCTGGCAGTATACCTCCCAGGAGTTCAAAACTCTTGGGCAGACAGACTCAGTCGAGTTCTGCTTCCACATGAATGGTCCCTGCACATGGATCAGGTACTCAGAATCTTCCAAGAATGGGGAACCCCGGACATAGACCTCTTTGCAAGTCCGTGGAATGCCAAACTTCCCCGGTTCTGTTCCAGAATTCCGTGTCAGGGAGTTCAGGCCAAGGATGCCTTCCTCCTTCATTGGGGTCTGGGCTTCCTGTATGCATTTCCACCCATTCCCTTGATTCTCAAGACTCTGTTCAAACTCCAGAGGGATCAAGTATCTATGATCCTCATAGCTCCACACTGGCCACGCCAAGTGTGGTACCCTCTACTTCTGCATCTCTCCCAAGCCCCCTCCCTGGACTTGGGAGCTGCTCCAGACCTTCTGTCCCAGGAGGAAGGGACTTTGTGGCACCCAAACCCCAAGTCCCTACACCTCAGAGCTAGGTTACTGAAGGCCTAGACCAGGGGTCTGCAACCTTTAAGACATAAAGAGCCACTTGGACCCGTTTCCGAAGGGAAAAAAAAAAACTGGGAGCCGCAAAACCATTGCGACATTTAAAACAAATCTAACACTGCATATATTGTTTCTTACCTTAATGCTATATACGACCCCCTACTTTTCCTGTTAAAATATAGGTGTTTGGCCTATACTCGCCGTATAAGACTACCCCTCTTCCTTCGCACACCAAAAAAAATACGCCAGAAAATATAACAACAAGAAGTAACAATATTTGATTTCAAAATTATGATGATTTTGTAGTCAAATCACTAATATGAAATAAAATTATTTTTTCTACCTTTGTTGTCTGACCAATTTATTCTTTGATCATGCTGGTCCCGATCGGAGGCTTCTGCTTTCCTGTCTTCTCTTAGCTCTCTTTCTGTGGTCTATGGTCCATCTGCCAGTTCTTATCTCTTCTTTCGTTTTCTTCACTTCTTTCCATCAGCCTATTTCCAGTCCCAGTAACCCTCCCCAATATCAGCCCCTTTCCAGTCCTCACTCCCAGTACCTTCCAATGTCAACTTGCATTCCCATGATTGCCACTGGTGTCCATTTCCTTCCAGTCCCCCTCCTTCCCCACTGACCAGTCCCTTCTAGTACAAATACCATGGCAGCCCCTCTCAGATCCAGTTCCATTCTCCCATCCCCTCATATCAGCCCATTTGTAGCCTTAGCCCCCAGTTATCTTCCAGGGCCAGCAGCTCTATCCTCCCCTCCCCACAATCAGCCCATGCCCAGTCAAAGCCCCCCAATCAGCTCGCTTCCAGTGCTAATCCCCCCTCAACCCCATTACCAGTGCTAGCCTCCCCTAATCAGCCCAATACCAGTCCTACCCCCCATCAGCTCATTACCAGTCCTAGCCTCCCCTAATCAGCTCATTTCCAGTGCTCGTCCCCTCAACCCCATTACCAGTGCTCCATCCCTCCATGTCAGCCCCCTCCCTCCCTCCCTCCATCCATATCAGCTCCCTCCCTACATGTCAGCACGACTCCCCAATCCCTCCATGTCAGACACCTCCATGTCAGCCCCCCTCCATCCATGTAAGCCCCCTCCATCCCTCCATGTCAGCCCCCTCCATCCCTCCATATCAGCTCCCTCCCTCCATATATCAGCTCCCTCCCTCCATGTCAGCCCCCCTCCCTCCATCCATCCATCCATATCAGCTCCCTCCCTCCATGTCAGCCCCCCTCCCTCCATGTCAGCCCCCTCCATCCCTCCATGTCAGCCCCCCTCCCTCCATCCATTCATATCTGCTCCCTCCCTCCATGTCAGCCCCCCTCCCTCCATGTCAGCCCCCTCCATCCCTCCATGCCCCCTCCCTCCCTCCCTCCATCCATTCATATCAGCTCCCTCCCTCCATGTCAGCCCCCCTCCCTCCATCCATTCATATCTGCTCCCTCCCTCCATGTCAGCCCCCTCCATCCCTCCATGTCAGCCCCCCTCGATCCATCCCTCCATGTCAGCCCCCCTCTCCCTCCATGTCAGCCCCCCTCCCTCCATTCATTCATATCTGCTCCCTCCCTCCATGTCAGCCCCCTCCATCCCTCCATGTCAGCCCCCCTCGATCCATCCCTCCATGTCAGCCCCCCTCCCTCCATGTCAGCCCCCCTCCCTCCATCCATATCTGCTCCCTCCCTCCATGTCAGCCCCCTCCCTCCCTCCCTCCATCCATTCATATCAGCTCCCTCCCTCCCTCCATGTCAGCCCCCCTCCCTCCATCCATCCATATCTGCTCCCTCCCTCCATGTCAGCCCCCTCCATCCCTCCATGTCAGCCCCCCTCGATCCATCCCTCCATGTCAGCCCCCCTCCCTCCATGTCAGCCCTCCATCCCTCCATGTCAGCCCCCCTCCCTCCATACATTCATATCTGCTCCCTCCCTCCATGTCAGCCCCCCTCGATCCATCCCTCCATGTCAGCCCCCCTCCCTCCATCCATTCATATCTGCTCCCTCCCTCCATGTCAGCCCCCCTCCCTCCATGTCAGCCCCCTCCATCCCTCCATGTCAGCCCCCCTCCCTCCATCCATTCATATCAGCTCCCTCCCTTCATGTCAGCCCCCCTCCCTCCATGTCAGCCCCCTCCATCCCTCCATGTCAGCCCCCCTCCCTCCATCCATTCATATCTGCTCCCTCCCTCCATGTCAGCCTCCCCCTCCATCCATCCATTCATATCTGCTCCCTCCCTCCATGTCAGCCCCCCCCTCCATCCATCCATCATATCTGCTCCCTCCCTCCATGTCAGCTCCCTCCCTTCTTCTGCAGCCGCGGCTCCCTGCCTCTTACGGAACCGCGGCTGTGCTTTTAAAATCATCTCGGAGCCCTTCCTGTCTTGACGGGCTCCGTGCAGCATTGTCCCGCCTCCAAAACTTCCTTTAGAGGCGGGACAATGCTGCACGGAGCCCGTCAAGACAGGAAGGGCTCCGAGATGATTTTAAAAGCACAGCCGCGGTTCCCTAAGAGACAGGGAACCGCGGCTGCAGAAGAAGGGAGGGAGCTGACATGGAGGGAGCCCATAACGCGACGTTTAAAGCGGGCAGTGTGCTCCGGAGCCGCGGCAAAGGTGAGAAAGAGCCGCATGCGGCTCCGGAGCCGCGGGTTGCCGACCCCTGGCCTAGACCTTCAAGACTGGAATCTTTCTCAACAAGTGAAGGATATCCTCCATGCTTCCAGAAAACCTTCCACCAGGCGTTCTTATGCTTTTAAATGGAAAAGGTTTTCCATTTGGTGTGCTGAAAAGGGTCTTGACCCTCTAGCACGACCTTTAAATTCTCTGTTAGACTATCTCCTGCATCTTTCCAATGCAGGCCTTAAAACGAATTCAGTAAGAGTCCATTTGAGTGCTATTGCAGCATCCCTTAAGCCCATCAATGGACAACCTATTTCCTCTCATCCTCTCATTGCAAGATTCATGAGAGGCCTAACTTTAACTAAACCTCCCATTAGGCCTCCTCCAGTGGCATGGGACTTAAATTTGGTTCTTGGTCAGCATGAAGCCACCTTTTGAACCCTTAGCCACTACCTCCTTGAAGTTTCTTTCCTGGAAGGTTATTTTCCTCATTGCAGTCACTTCAGCTCGCCGCATCAGTGAACTGCAGGCATTAGTGACTAATCCACCTTATACAAGGTTCCATCATGATAAGGTAGTCCTTAGGACAAATCCACACTTTATGCTTAAAGTGGTCTCACCTTTTCTTCTTAATCAAGAGGTATATTTACCTGTCTTTTTTCCAGTTCCTCATGCATCCAATGCAGAGAAGAATCTTCATACTCTGGATTGTAAAAGAGCTCTTGCTTTTTACTTACAAAGGACACAGCAACATAGAAAGTCTTCCCAGCTTTTTGTTGCTTTTGATCCTTCTCATTTGGGACTTCCAGTCTCTAAGAGAACACTGTCCAATTGGATTGCTCAGTGTATCTCTTTCGCCTACCAGAGTAAGAACCTTTCTCTGGAGAACCATGTCACAGCTCATAATGTGAGGGCCATGGCCACCTCTAGTGTCCATCGACCAGATCTGTCGAGCAGCCACCTGGGCCTCGGTTCATACCTTCACAGCCCATTACTGCTTGGACAAGGACTCCCGCCGGGATGCCTTGTTTGGTCAGGCTGTCCTCAAACACCTGTTCCATTCTTAAACAACTCCTCCCCTCCTTCCCTGGATGGATGCCTGAGATCCATAGGAGGAAGTAGACCCCTTCCCAGGGTCTCATATCCTTGGGGGATCTCCCAGGCATCTTAGCTAGGGAGTCCCCATATGTGAAGACTCATTCCTGCTTTTTCCTGGAGATAGCACAGTTACTTACCTGTAACAGGTGATCTCTGGGAACAGCAGGAATAAGTCTTCACAACCCTCCCACCTCCCCTAGGAGTTGTATCTCTTTTTCTATCTTTCCTTTCCTCTCTCTCTCTATTGTCTCAGCTTTAAACTCGAACTGAGGAGAGATGGTTAGGAAAGGCGGGAAGGCAGCGCGCAGGCACTGTGGGATGCTCCCAAAAGCTTTCCTTTTTGGGAAGCTGGGGAGCGTTCCCGCGCAGGCTCCGTCGGTACCGACGTACCCATATGTGAAGACTTATTCCTGCTGTTCCCAGAGATCACCTGTTACAGGTAAGTAACTGTGCTCTCTGGTGTCTCGGTTCCCAAGCCAGTGCTCTAACCACTAGGCTACTCCTCCACTCCCCAAATATAGCTTCTGCTAGTGCAGACCCATATGAACATGCATCTGGCATGCTCTTCCATATTAGTGTACATTTTTGCTCAGAGCATTGGGACACTTTTTTTTTTTTACATATGCATTAGGAAACCCTGCACAGAGCTTTAACTGAGATCTCTAACACATGGTTTTCTACAGTGAACCATATGTGATAATAGACGACAGTACTCCAGGACGATATGAACTAAGAACCCTAGAATCAAACGTGAAGAGAACAGGGTACCTCAAATAAAACAGGAAAGTGCCTCACTCACTAACTGAAGGGGCACCACTGTCACCCAGTCACATACCTGATCAGAAAAGGGTCATTCTTCTACCTTGTAATTGGAAAAGGATCTATCTTTCCCTCTATCAAGAGGATCCCACTGCTTTCCACTTATTTGGAAGAGGTTGCTAATATTGATGGTTTGGGGTTGGTGTCAATAACATTGATGTTGTTGAATTTTTCTGACCAGGGGGGTGAGTACATGCCTTCTGTAGCTGGGAACTCAGAGCGTGACAGTGGGTTCTGCCAAGAAATGGTCAAGCATATCATCCCTGAGGTAAGCAGTATCTCTTGTTTCACTTCTTGATGTCTATCTCTCTCCCTCTCTTTCTGCCTGTGATAGTAAATCTTGTGTTCCAATTAGGAAAAACCATGGACACAGAAACGTAAGAGTGAGATGCATGATGTGTTCCAGGGCCTGCTGAGGGAGAGGAGGACACATTTGGACCTTCTTAACAGACATTATATTGGGGAGAAGGTAAGTTGAACTCACCGACTGTCCACATGAGAAGAAAGGGAGACCGCTGTACCAGACTTATCTCTTCTCTCCTTGTAGGATGTGACTGGTTACAGTTCTAACAATAAACCATTGCATTTGACTCCAGCTCGTCTTCCTGAAGGGTCTGACCACTTCTTGACAAATTATGAATTATGGTGAGTTTCTTCTGCCATGCTCTGCTAACTATTTCTAGAGATATTAACTATGTGATAATATGCCTCTTTCTCCTGGCAGTCTGAGATACGTATCCCTCTTTCTATTCTGTGATAGCCACGTTCCCTCCTAGGACTTTCGGATCTGTTCTTCTCTTAGAGTTCTCTAATGGTCAACTCTTCCCTTGCAGTCTTTCAAATACCTTCCTGCCCTGGAGCTGTTTTATGTCTCTCAGCTGGCAGTCTATGGCAAATGCCTCTCTTCATGTGCAGTCTGGCATGAACCTCTCTTCAGATACATTGTGATGTCCCTGCCTCCTGACACTGACCTCTCTCTTTCGGCTCTCTTTTTGAAGGACAGCTCTCTCTTGCTACTGCAATATTTATCTTCCTTCTTTGATGGCCTTTTTTGGGGGGGGGATTTTAAAATGTTTTTATTTTTCCCCAGTATGTTTTGACATTTTGATCATAGAATTCACCACTTCACTGGAAGCTAAAATAGTAGTAGGCTTCAAGAAAGCATGGGATAAAGGATGCTAGGCTTGATGAACCATGGGTCTACTGCAACATGACATTTGTTTCATATGTTGTAGGATGAACACAGGCAAGACAAACTTAGTTAGGTTTTTCTTTTTTTTTAAATTTTTGCCAATTTTTGGGTGTTTTTTCAGTTAGTTTCATACATTTATTTTAACAAGGAATATTTAGTGCACACTAAATCGACTTAACACTCATAAACCAACAAATTAGGGTGCGCTACTTTGATTAACATGCCTTAGATCAATTTGGCATATGCTAAATTATTTAAAATGCTTTAACAAACTGAATGCACACTAATGAATGGACACCCCTAATGTGCAATTAGGTCATGTTTTTGCTATCTTTTGACTTTTTTTGCAAATAAGGATCATTAGTGTATCTGTGACAAAGGCCAGTCCAGATCACTTGGATGCTAATAGTAAGGCCAGCCCTCTGTTGCTTATTCCTAGAAATGGTGATCCCTAAGTCTTCTGGTTAATAGTTGCTAATGAAACCTGTTCTCCAGAACCTTGTCCAAATCTTTTCTAAAGCTAGTTATACTCATAGCCTTAACCCAATCTTCTGACATCAGTGGCATAACTACAATGAGGGGCTCCTAAGCCAAATTTTGCCATGGGCCTCCCATTGTCACAGGAGCGGCACAGCCCCTTGGGTAGTGGGCATCCCCTATGCGGTGGCAGTGGCAAACTTACTTCATTGTGTTTGTTGCGCTGCCTCTGCTTTTGTAAGTTTGCTGCAGGCCTGGTGGCTGTTCCCCACCAGGCCGAAGTTTTGTGGTGTGACTGTTCTTGCGAGACTCCAGCCCATGGCAGACTTACAAGAGTAGAGGCAGCATGGCAAACATGATAAAGTACGTTTGTTGCACTGCTGCCGCTGTGTAGGTCCCCTTTCTGCCCTCCTCCCCTCCCCCCCTGCATTGGGGGGGGGGAGGGTGCTGCTTGGGCAGAATTTACAGGGTATGAATTGTGTGCATACTGAACAAAAATAGTTTCTTATATGTGTTTAAAATCTGCTGTCAGCTGTTGTAGTTTGATGTTGTTTCTCCTGGCTCTGGTAGTATTGAAAGAGTAGATAACTGATCCTATTAACTGCTTCCACATCACTCCACTCAGGGCCAGTGCATGAGGCCCCCTAGGTGAATCTCATCCCTTATGTCCCCATGCTCCCAACCCCTGGCAGTCGCTGCTGCTGCTGCCACACCCCTCTGGCTCCTTCAGTGGCTTTCCGGTGCTGCAAGGCTATTTGGCTTCCTTGTGAATGGGAGCAGAAGTGGCTAAACAGCATGCAAAAGGAAGTCAGCACTGGGCATCGGAGGGGGCGAAAGCGCAAACAGCCCCGCAGCGCCAGAAGTGGCGGTAAGTGCTGTGGGGCTGTTTGAAGCCATTGCCGCCACTGCAGGATCCAGAGAGGAGCAGCAGCAATGGGCCATCCCTGGACCATTGGTGCTATAGGCGGCTGCCTAATTTGTCTAATGGTTGTGCTGGCCCTGACTCCACTTGTGATTTTATCCTCCTTTTTTCCAAACTGAGTCCTATCCTGTTATGTCTTTTATTCCATAAGGGAGCATTGTGTGTGCTTTACCATTTTTGTTTCTCCTTTTTATTGATTTTTTTAAATTTATTTCAAAGTATTTAATATACCACCTTTGATTAAAAGTACATCAAAGCACTTTTCAATTAGGATACATGGGGCATTGAGTCATGTAACCCCTCATTGTATATTATCTGTATTGAAACTTTACAAACCTTCCCATACATTACAGTCACAAAGTGTGCATTTGTTAGAGGTACCTGCTTATCACAAGACTAATTTCATTATTCCCCAAGACCATATGTTCTCTATTACTGCCCTCAAACTCTAGAATTCTCTTCCTCTTTAATTGCGGCTGGAGACAGACTTAGGGGTCTGTTTACTAAGCAGTGCCAGCAGCTTCTGTGCAAAATTAGAGCAGAGGCCCCATTGAATAAAACAGGGCCGTGGCTCCGATTTTGAATGGAAGTCACTAGCTCCGCTTAGTAAACAGATCCCTTACTATCTTATAGGGGGAGGCTTAAGGCGCATTTGTTTAAGTAGGCTTATTCAAGTGATTGAAGGATTTATGTATTTATTTCTGGTTATTTTATTGTTATGTGTTTTATTATTTGATATCATTTCTCATTTACTGTGTGTGTCATGCTGTAATCCACCTATGATATTGTAGTGTGGAATATAAATACTTTTAAATAAATAAATGCATAAACACGGAAAACAATAACAAATATCTCGGATGCAAAACAACTAAAACCTCTTAAACAACAGACACAAACACAAGGGAAATTTAATGGCATAAGAATCCATAATCACAGACATCCAACTGTCGACACACAAGCAAAGAAGGACAAAAATAGCTGTGATTGAATCTAACCCATCAAGAATGTCTGTTTAAACAACTGGGTTTTCAAAGTGGATTTAAATAGAATATTCCAGTCGCATATATTCAAGCAGAGAGACAAAAGTGCTGAGCCACACATGCAGAACAAGATTTACGTGTGAATTTATAACATAAAATCATAAATGGCGGAATAACTAAAAAATTGGCCTGCTGAGATCTTAACATCTGTCGAGGCACATATGGAATTAACAGATCCAGAAGAACCAACAACTTAGATTCACTCACCGTCCCAACCAACATAAGACACATGAAAGCCTGCACAAGCAGCAGGGCATTCACCTTCTCTGCCCCCATACTTTGGAATCAGTTACCAAGTCACATGCGATCAAACAGTGACCTAACCGACTTTAGAAAAAAATTAAAAACACACCTCTTCCAAGAGTACTACAACCTGGTATAACCCAAGCCCACCAGCTATCATACTCCATAATCCCATACATTTGCATCATTTCAGCACTATTGTATATAGATATATTTGCTCCCCCCAAATCGAAATGTATATTTCTTGATTTCTGACCTAATGTATATAATTCTATGTGTCATAATTATGTAACCACTGGTTTTAGCTTGAATAACTTGTAACCGTTTGTGTGAAATCACCGCAGCTGATCACTGGAAGCTGCGGTATACAAATGTTTCTCAAATAAATAAATAAACAAAGAAGGCAAATATAAAGGAGCTCCAGAATGCAAAATCATACAAGTCTGTAAAATTATTTTAAATGTAACCTTGAACTGAATCAGCAACCAATGTTACTCTTTCAGCAAAGGAGGAGTGAATGACAAAGTAGATAATATGAAATCCTAAAAAGGTTCTGGAAAACTTATGAAGAGAATTGCCCAAGGCGGTGTGATATTGTAGAAGCAGCATGACAATAGCAAAATGATCCCATGTCGCATAATAGACATTTAGAACATGAGATAAACCTGGAGATAGCTAATAATAGATAGCAATAATATGATACCATGCCACTAAAAGTAGCACAGTAGAACACTCAAATAAGAGAAACATACTACAATGGCAGCACAATGCAAATGATATACCTTATTAGGCAGCATGGTAGAATATTCAGATAATGTAGATAGAATACTCACCATGGCAGCACAATGCAAATGATGTGTCATAGAATGCAGGCCCCCTGCAGCCAGGTCAGAATTAATAGCTAGAAACCTAAGTGGAAATACAGGAAACTATGCCTCTATCTGTCTTACAGACTTGACATCCTAGTAGAAATGCAGCTGCTCGAGAAGCTGGGTCTGCCTGGCAGACGAGGAGATTCTCATGTCAACTGAGTTGGTGTAGTAGCTTAGACAGGCCATGGGAACCTAGGAGGCCAGATATTTCAGCAACGGCCATGTTAGTACTGATAGCTATTTACATAATTCGGAAACAGGACGATTAGACATGGGAAAGGAGTGCTGCTGGAGGTGAAGTAAATTGGGGATCTTGCTTACTCATCTTCCCAAGAGAATGGAGTACAAAGAGGAAGGTGGCAAAAAGGTGCCCTGGATAAGGAGGAATGTCATGATCTGGGACTGGCAGCTAACTTATTCACTTGGTGGTGTGGACAGGAATAACTAGAAGGAGGGATGGACTAATAAGCCTTCTGCTGTCATCTACTAGCTTTATTAATGTGTCCCTTGCTTCTCTTTGCTATATGTGTTCAGCCCCACCCAATCCCACCTCCCCAAACCTTCACTTCAAGCAGCGCTGGATTTATCCTGGGTTTTCTCTCCATCTTGCAGGTTTCATAATAAAAATCCTTTGGGAATAGACAGAGAAGGTGGGCCTCGTAGTGGGATACAGAAGCACACATCCAGCAGTTTCACAGTTAATAACATAACTCATAAGCTGCACATGCCAATAGATGCGAGAGAGATATTGAGGAAGGTCCATCCTCATGTAGGCAGGTAAGACCTGTAACTCCCTTCTGTCCCCCTCTGCCCCCCATGTGTGCCTTTTCCTTTCTCTCTCGCTGCCTGTTCAGATCTCTGGCTTATCTGCTTCTATCTGGGTGCACATCTACCTCTTTGCCTATCTCTGTCTTTGCAAATCGATAAACTTCTTCATTCTCTTTCTTCACAGGACATTCAAAGAGGAAGATCCATTTTATGATGACAAGTACAAGAAGTTATTCAATGTTGTGTAACTTGCTACTTAACTGGGTAAGGAGAGGCAACATTCTTCAGAACCTTTCTTCTTACATAGTAGGACATGATAGGGTAAGGAAAATCCAATGCATAAGGGTTGCTGCGCAGCACATTAAAAAAACAAAAAGGCCAAAGCTGGGAATGGAATTCACATCTTAAGCATTTCAAATGTGAGTGCTCAGATGAGCAGAAACTATTAAGCATAACCTTATTTTGATAGTGAAAATGCTTATTGTCATAAATTATAACACATCAGTACTATACATATATAAACAGATAGCAGAGTGGTGAGGGGGGGGGGGGGGACAAAGAGAGAGACATTTAAAAATAATCCTCCAAGGAATGAATAATACATAAGAAGAAATTCTCTCTCAGTGCAAAGGAAACTCTTGAGTAAAAGGTCGTTATAGCTGCTTGCATTGGGGTAGATTTGCCTTCCAGTGGAGATGGTGGAAACAAAAATAGTAACAAAATTTAAGAGATTGGAATGAGTAGCTGTAAAGCTAGAGAGCATAACATGAAACTGCAGTGGGGTAAATTGAAAGGCAACGTCAGGAAAGCACAGTTACTTACCTGTAACAGGTGATCTCTGGGAACAGCAGGAATAAGTCTTCACATATGGGTACGTCGGTACCGACGGAGCCTGCGTGGGAACACTTCCCAGCGTCCAATCAGAAAGCTTTTGGAAGCATCCCACCACGCCTGCGTGCTGCCTTCCCGCCTTTCCCAACTGCCTCTCCTCAGTTAAGTTTTAAAGCTGAGACAAAGAGAGAGAGAGAGGAAAGGAAAGATAGATAGAGAGATACAACTCCTAGGGGAGGTGGGAGGGTTGTGAAGACTTATTACTGCTGTTCCCAGAGATCACCTGTTACAGGTAAGTAACTGTGCTATCTCCAGGAACAAGCAGGAATGAGTCTTCACATATGGGGACTCCCAAGCTAAGATGCCTGGAGTCCCCAGCATGTTATGGATTGGAACATGCTACACCTCATATGGCCAGGCATCCGAGGATGGTGGGAAGGAGTTGAAACAGAAAGGTGCTGTAAAAGACAGCTAACCTAACATAGGACTGCAGATAAGAAGTCCCTGTGTGGATGACAATTATCATCAAATATATTGAAAATGAAATATTGCAATATGGACCTCCCCTAACAGGATTGTACAAAAGTATGGAGGTTCATGGGATCTACTGGGGATCCAGTAGAGGAACCTCAAGGAGGACCTCACTGCAAAAGTAGAGATAATAAACCTGTAGGAAAACAAAATGGAGGTCAGGAATTCTGAAAGGTAAGAGGTAACCCCAGGGATAAACTGGGGTAGTACCAAAACTGTAAGCTGTCAGCGGAAGGCTTTATGAAAAAAGCCCAAACTCTTTTGGCTACAGAGTGACTCACTGATAGGAGCAAAAAACCGCCTTGATTGTAAGAAAAAGCGGTATAGAAATACAGTTAAATAAAATAAATAAATAAAAAGAGGAAAAGGCTGACTGATTTGGACAAACAGGCCTAATCCTTGTGGGAAGAAGGGGTATGGAAAACCCTTCTATCCCAAAAGAAAGGACAGATGCCCGAGGCGTTAGCCTCAGAATGACTGAAGATCTGCAATGTCTTTCCTAACTGATGTCAGGTAGGAAAGATACTGGAACATGGAGAGCTTTATGGGTACCTAACCTTTAAGGTTATGGTAGAAAAGTTGTTAACTACTACTGGAATGGTGGTGGGTGTAGCACCCCAAACATGCTGGAACAGCATGGTATGGGTAGAGCCCAACTGTTAGAATCATATAGAGATATATATATCTATATGAGCATAGACAGTCTGATAGATAAGTATGTAAATACATATCTACCTATAATAACACACAAATGACAGACATTTGTCACTTAACCCTCCATAGCCCATGTTCCCTGTAAAATAGTTATCTCCAAGTTATAATGCCCTGTTCAATGTAATTTCAGTTTGTTCAATGTAAACCACACTGATGCAGAATAGCGCGGTATATAAGAGAATGTAATAAATAAATAAATATATAGATATATATAGGCCTATATATAAGTGTCTGCAATTAAGCAGACAGAGATATGCCTATAGAAAGTATATTCACATAGGAGATGTGAAGAGGAAAGATTCATCTAATAACAAGAAGGTGGAACCTACTTGAGAAGATATATAGAGAATCTATTCCCCCTGCTTATGATGGAAGGAGTCAGGGGAAAAATCTCCCTGACAATGAACAGACTAGATTACTGCAAGAATGCTAGCCAGTGAAATAACCAGGATGGGTTACGTGAAAAGCAGAGGATAATATCAGTCTGCAGGCAGCAAGTCCCGAGTCCCTCAGAACTCTGGCATGGTAAATGGACAGAAGACGCATAGGAATGAGATACCATGTTGACCTACTTGAGGGGCAAAGGGTATCATGCGTTCTTTAGCTAAATATGCACTGTCCATGAAGAATTAGGATACCATGAGGACAAGCTGCAAGGAAAAAAGAGAGCATATTCCCGGTGGGAATCCTGAGGACCAAACGAGGGAATTGAACAACTCTTTAAGCTTTCACGTAAGAGAAGGCCCATGTCCTTTGCTTTAGAAAGGAGATAGTAGGGTAGGAAGAACCCTTCCAGTCATGAGGGGCATGACTGAGGGAGCCTTTTCCAACCATCTAGGACAGCTGTTTGAGGAAATCCTAATGCTCTCTAGCAAGGGCCCATAGTGGCAAACTTCTCTGTAAGATTGCAGAGAGCATAATGCAGGAGAGTTAGGAGATAGAACTGGCTGCCCAGCACCTAGTTCGACTATGCTGCCAAACCCAAGGGAACTGGAGATGGCAAGAATATAAAACAATCTGAGAAGCCTGTAGTGATAAGATTTGCCAAGAAAGATGAATGCACCGTCTTGGAGTCACTACTAAGGCCAGAAAGAATATAGTGGACAACTCTGGATGCTTGTGGGGAAGAACCAGTGGTCCAATCACTAGGGCTCCTGCATGGGCAGCTGCTAGTAAGACATCAGAAAGAAACTTCCTGTTAAAAAACAGAAAGAACAGACAGAACAGGAGTAAGAAAACTCTGGACCTGTCTGAAAGCTGCCCCAAGCAAAAAAGAAGAAGGAGTTAACTCAGAGAGGAAACCTCCACACTGAAATAGTGACAAAACTAGAAGGGCTGAAGAGAAGCCCTCCAGTGTAATAATACCACTCTTACAGGGGAAATGCTTGATAAGAGGGTAGAGAAGATGGAGCTGAATGGAGACTTACAATGTGGTAAGTCTATAGAAAGGAAAAATTCATGCTGGTACAGAAAACTATCGTTTGATAGTTGTTAAACCTCTTTCCCTAGCAGGAAGAAGAGGAGAAGCTGTGACCTATAGGCATGAACATCCTAAGAGCTCGTATAACAGAGAAAAATGGATGTCTTGTGAAAAGAGATCCATGCCTAGAGTTTAGAATGAAGCAGTGGAAGGCTTCTACTGAGAAGAAGCCAACTGCAGGCTCTAAACCCCAAGAGACACAAAAAATATGTGATTAATCAGAAACCCTGCGGATACTGGGTTTGGTGAGCCTGGTGAGAGTTTGGATTCTTCAGACTAGGGCGATGTTTCCCCTGTTTGGGAACATCTGTGTGATGGGCAGAAGATGAATAAAACCTTCTCCCCCTAGGGGAAGAAAGTTTGGTAGGACATTTCCTACTTACTGGGAAAGAAGAGGGCGTAGGACAGCCCTTAGAAACAGGCAAGTCAGTGAACCACTGAGTAACCTGGAGTAAAGACTCCTTATTGAAGAGATTTTCTCCAGTGCAAGGAGTGTTACCCAGTCTTTGTTGTGCCCATTTGTCTAAGTCTGAAGCCTGGAGCCAGGCTCTACGTTGTGCCCCTATAGCTATGGCAGAAGTCCTGCTAACAGACTCAAATGAGTCTAGGGAAGCACGAGTAAGAAACCAAGAGATATTTTGAATATGACTAAGCAGTGAGGAATAGTCTGCAGTCTTGGGTTCTGAAAGGGAGTCAAAAGATGTAATTTCTTTGTGACCTCCTCAAGAGATAGACTCATAAAAAATATATGAGAGAATTCATGCTGAAAGCATGGATGTCTGGAAGGTTTGACGTCTAAAGGCATCTAGTGTCTTAGACTCACGGCCTGGCGGATAAGAAGAGTGCTTTTTCTTACTCTTCACCCGCCTCATTGCTGATTCCACTACAATGGAATGATGAGGAAGTTGAGTCTTTTGAAACCCTGGAGAGGGGGGCACCTGATATAGGAGATCAGTTGCTCTGGAAGGTGGGGGTACCCTTAAAGGTGCTTCCCACATTCCTAGAAGAAGATCCTGCAAGGAATGATGTAAAGGAAGCATTATGTTTTCCTTTGCTTCGGTAGAAACAGAGCCTTGTGTAGGATCATGTCCAGGGATAGAGATGGCAAGTGATCTTGCCATATCCCAGAGGAAACTCTGAAAAGAAGGATCTCCAAAGAGAACCCCCCTTGGACAGGTTAGATCTGAGGAACTAGCCTGGGCACCAAAGGATGTATCTGCACGGTGCAATATGGGATCCTTAACGGATGGACGCTGGTACTGGAGGTCAGGACCAGCGACAGTCGGTAGCACATCGTCCATGCCAGGTATCGACTCCAAACTTTGTATAGAAGGGGAGCGATCCTGTTGAAAGAAGCATGGAAGGAGCTGGCCACGATGCTACAGTGGATACCGGTACCGACGTCGGAACCGAACCAGACACAGACATCGGAACAGCCATCGGTGACAGCTCAATCGGTACCGAGGTAACCGAAAACTTTCGGCAGTCACCCTCGGCACCGAGCCTCCGGTATCGACAGGTCATGGTACCAAGGCGTGTCGGAACCACGTCTTCCAGACTAGAGATCGATTCCAAACTCGGCATTGAGGATAATGTAGACATCGGTACCGACTTTGGTACCGTGTCTGATACCGATGGATGAAACCCAGCCGGTGGCAATCCAAACGGCATCGGAGGAACCGAGAGTTGTGGATCCGAACCATCGGAACCGAGCCTTCGGTACCGACGGGAGCCGGTACCAAGGTGAGTCGGTACCCAGTCCTCCAGACTGGAGATCGATTCCAGACTCGGCATCGAAGGAAGCGAGTTTATCGATGCATGTCTGGAGGGTACCGACGTTGGAGGTAGTATCGGTGCCGGTACCGATAGTGGAAAGTCAGTCTGGAACGTATACACCGGTCCCGTAGGTACTGAGGATGGCAGACGACGATCCCTGGTGAGGAATGTTTCGTCCAACACCAGTGCCGATGCCGGGGTATCGGTACCGCTCGAAGCGGATGCCACCACCGGACATGGCTCAGGAATGTTCTGTGTGGGGTGAACCCCAGGAACAACCTGAAACCCCACATAGGCTTTGGAGGCCGAAGACTCCCACCGGGGTTTTGAAGCCAATGGGCCCTCGAGGGCAAGGCCAGAGCCGTCTACATGCTGTGCATGAGACCTACCACTCGAGGGTTGGCTAGTCTTAACAGACTGTTTGTGGGTTACCTGATCCTGTGTAGAAGAAGAAATGGTCGGTGCCCTGAAGTTGGAAGGGAACCTCATATCGAGGGAAACTCGATGTTGAAAACCTCTTCTCACAATACTGTTGCCTGAGGGCTCTGGAGGAAAAAGGTCAGGACCCAAACAGCTTAGACACCAATTATGGGAGTCTAAAATAAAGTTGTACTGCCACAGTTTGAACATTTCTTGGAGAAAGTGGCTGGCGGTTCCATGAAGGACATGGAGAGGCCTGGAAGGCCTGAAAAACCGTAAGACACTGAGAGGAAAAAATATTCCCTAAAAGGAAAAAATTTTACAAGAAAAGAGAAACAAACACCGGCGGTACCGGTGGCGTTGGGGAGACACCCACGACCACAAGAAAACTAAAGGATTAAAAGAAGAATTTTCTGCGGTGACAGGAGGACGTCCTGCCGGCTCCGCGGAAAAACAAAAACTGAGGAGAGGCAGTTGGGAAAGGCGGGAAGGCAGCACGCAGGCGTGGTGGGATGCTTCCAAAAGCTTTCTGATTGGACGCTGGGAAGCGTTCCCGCGCAGGCTCCGTTGGTACCAACGTACCCATATGTGAAGACTCATTCCTGCTTGTTCCTGGAGATATACTTTTTCACTGAAAGGGTGGTGGATGCTTGGAATGCCCTGCTGATGGAGGCGGTGGGGGCAAATACAGTGACAGAATTCAAAATGGCCTGGGACAGACACAGTGGATCCCTTTATTGCAACAGGATAAAATGAAAATAAACGTAACTATATCTCAACAAATAGTGGTGGGTGCACCTCTAGGCAAAGGCATGGTGTACTTACTCTTGCCACCTTGCTAGGCAGACTAGATGGACCATGCTGGTGTTTACCTGTCATCATATACTATGTTACTATGAGTAGAGAGGACCCTGAGTTCTATACAGAAGAAAATGGAAAGACAAAAATCAACTTGGGTTTATGGCACTGTACCAGGGTGTAAATTCGAAAGACTTGATGAACTTATGGTTCTTATCTGCCATCATAGTCTTTATGTTTCTATGTTAAAGTTAAAAAGCATTTAAGCCAAAAATGTTAAGGTGAAAGTGCAAATAAAGAAAGGAGAGTCTGCGTGAGAGTGTGAACTTAGATATCAAATGATTTTCTAAGACAGGGGCATTTACGTTTTTTCAGCAGTTGGCCATCTGATCAGAAATCCTATGTGTGGGCCACGCAGGGAAAGTGCAAGGGTATTGGGCGCACTAGGCAAACCTTCACTCTTATGCCCTCTCTCTGAGATTTTGATAATTAAACTCAACAATTATGATCATCTCAGCACCACTCCTCCCACAACAATCCTGTAAAAATGTTTAATAGGATTTTTTTTTTAGTGCCATCAAGTCAGTGTTGATTCAAAGCAACCCAGCTACCTCTGGGTTTTCTTGGCAATGTATCAACAGAAGTAGATTGCCAGCCTTTTCTTCCGAGGCAATGGAGGGTAAAATGACTTGCCCAAAGTCACAAGGAGTGCCAGTGGGAATTGAACCCTTGGTCTTCTGGGTACTAGGCAGTTGCTCTAACCACTAGGCTACATAGGATATGAGGTCAATATCCAAATAAAACATCTGGGAAATAATTTGAAATGCTTCAAATTATTCCTATTTTCAGTGGCACAATATTTATAGCTAATGCTACTGAATATACAAGTACATGTAAATTATGGGGTAGATTCCAATCCTTGTTTAGTGGGTCTGGATGTCCAATTTGGACGTCCAGACTTGCTAAACGTCTGGATCGCATTGGTGACCACAGAGCTCCCCACACATATAGCCGACTTGTGCGGGGAGCTCTGTTTGTTGGTGGGAGGGGGTGGGCTCGGGGAGGAGAGGGGGCATGCAGTGGGAGGGGAAGCAACTCCGGACATAAAGGGCTGATTCTGAGGTCGGCCCTGTATGTCTGGGGTCGGCAGGTTAGACGGGGGACTTATTCTACCTCAGAGGTGGAATAAGTCCCCCTGGACGTCGGGGGATGGTGGAGCTAGGCCGGACCAAAGAGGTGAGGGAGTGTAGGAGGTTCCCCACAGCCCAACCCCGTCCATGGGAGGCCCGATCGTGGGTCAGGCTGTGGGGAAAGAATATTGTGGGGGGGGGGGGGTGGCCAGTTATATCAGCTCCTTCATGGTGTCACGGTGGCATGGCAACAGAACACCATGCCACTGCTGCTCCATGGAGGAGTCTGGCTGAGTTAGCTGGGGAAGTGGCTGGACGTCCAGGGTGCCTGAATTGGGGCACCTCCCGGATGTCCAGCCACTGTGCTGTGATTCTGCTCCCACAAGGATGTCTAGCCCTCACGGGAGCAGAATCGGGTGCATCCCTGGGCTGTCCGGGCTGGGCGGGCTCTGTGCAGTATTGTCCCGCCTCCAAAGGAAGTGGTAAACAACTTACTTTGGAGGCGGGACAATGCTGCATGGAGCCCATCAAGAGACAGAAAGGCTCCGCAATGGTTTTACAGGCACAGCCGCGGTTCCCTAAGAGACAGGGAGCCGCGGCTGTAGAAGAACAGCAGGGCACAGTAGCAGGCAGACAGGGAGAGGGGAGGAGGGGGGCAGGCAATGGTTTCGCAGGCACAGCCATGGTTTCCTAAGAGACAGGGAGCCGCGGCTGCATTAGAAGGGAGGCAGTGAGTTTGCCGCTGCCGAGAAGCGGACTCGACAGCGGCAGCAACTTGAGCGCCTTTTTTTTTTTTTAACGGAGCGAGGCGACCCCCACTAAATCCTGTGGTGACCCACAGGTTGAGAACCGCTGCTCTAGAGCCTCTGACTCAGTCTTCTATTGACAAAGCAGCGTACATCGAATATCTAAGAAACACTAAACTTAAACCAACTCAAAACACAAACCTACTCTCTCTGAGAATTCAAGGAGCCCTGTGCCCTCTGCCTCTCTCTCTCTTTTTTTTTTTTTTTTTTTTAATATGAAGGCTGCAAGCACCCTCAGGACCGCCCTTGCCCCTCCCCCAGGAAGGGAGAGCAGGTGAGCAGAACCGTCTCGATGATCTGGCCTCCAGCCTCCAAAACACGCTCGTGCCTCGGGCTCAAAAGGTAGACGACTTAACTTCCGAGAACAACAGCAGCACCTTCTCCAGTTTGTCACCCCCACTAACAATCCTGCTGAACCGCGTAAATGGACAGGGTGGGCCCTGGACTGGACTGGCCTGGAGAGAACTCAAGGAAAGACAATTAGCAGGTAAGGTCTAATTCCTCCTTCCTCTTCGTTTCTCCAGGCCAGGCCAGTCCAGGAACCGTAGGGAAGTACCAGAGCAGTACCTAAACCCAGGTGGGACACACAAGCCCGGCCAGGATAGTCGAGGCCCCAACATTTGTGTCCCCCCTAGCCTGCACATCTAGCTGATAATGCCTTGAAAATTTGTGGAGGGACCACCAAGTTGCTGCTCGGCAGATGTCCACTAGTGGAATCAAAGAGTGCTCCACCCAGGAAGTCACGTCCCCGAGTAGAGTGAGCTCTCAGACCCACAGGGGGAGACCTCCCTCGTGCAGCATACACTGCCCCAATAGCCTGCTTCACTGACCGGGCAATCGAGGATTTGGAGGCCGCTTCTCCTTTACGAGGTCCGCCAAATAAACAACTGGTCCATCTTACGAAAAGGCTCCGTCCTTTTAAGGTATCTCCGAAGCACCCTTCTAAGATCCAGCCATTGAAGCCTACAATCTGCTCCCTCCCCTCCAAGGTTCGGAAAAGTCGGAAGCAAAATCGGCTGATTCAAATGAAACCGTGATACCACCTTCGGAAGGAAGGACGGCACCAGACGCAATACCACCTTCTCCGCAGAAAACTGGATAAAGGGCTCCCTACACGAGAGTGCCTGTAAATCAGAAATCCGCCTTGCAGAACACAATGTCATCAGGAAAACAGCCTTCCAGGAGAAATCCCTCAAACTCGCCGCCGCCGCAGGCTCAAAGAGTGGCCCTGCCAGTGCCTCTAGGACCAAATTCATATTCCAGGGAGGCACCACTGGCCGACAGGGCGGTTGCACATTCCTGGCCACCAAAAAAAACCCTGAATCACGTCCGGGTGCGTTGCCAACTAGCATCCCTGCACTCGTCCCCTATAAACAGGCCAGCGCTGCCACCTGCACCTTCAGAAAACTCAGGCTAACCCTTTGTTCAGGCAGCCCTGAAGAAAAATCAATATGTCTGGCAGTATACAGACAAACAGCTTAGCCCCCTTTTCCGCACACCAATCTTCAAATATGTGCCAAATACGAATATAAAACAAGGATGTGGAATGCTTCTCGGAGCTCAACATGGTAGTGATGACCGCTGCTGAGTAACCGCAGCGTCACAAACGCTCCCTCTCAAGAGCCAAGCTGTAAGTGAGAACTGATCCACCTGTGGCATCAAGACTGGACCCTGGTTCAACAAATTGAGTCGACTGGGCAGCTTCCACGGCCAATCCACCAGCAGACACACTAGATCCGCATACCATGGTCTCCGCAGCCAATCCAGCGCTATGAGAATCACCTGCCTGTCGTGAGCTCCTATCCTCCACAGGAGTCGACCAATCATCAGCCATGGTGGAACCACATACAGCAGTCCTTCCATCGGTCAAGGCTGCGCCAGGGCATCGAGCCCCTCCGACATGTGTTCTCTGCTCCTGCTGAAGAACCATGTGGCCTTGGCATTGGAAAGAGTGTGACCATAAGATCCATGATTGGCTGTCCCCACCGAATTGTAATGTCGTGAAACACAGCCACATTCAGCTCCCACTCTCCTGGATCCATTGTCCTTTCCTGCTATATGCACTGCTGACAAGGCTAGCAGATGGCTCTCCACCCACTGCAGCAGCAGCTGACTCTCCTCTGCCAAGGTAGCACTGCCCATGCCTCCTTGCTGGATGATATAAGACACCATTACCGATTGTCGGAGAAAGCACAGATGGCTTTCCTCACTACTAGGCCTTCGAAATCCTGCAGCGCCCTCATCTCCAGGCAATTGATCGACCACATGGCTTCCTTCGCCGACCAGCAGCCCTGCATCACCCCTGGACAGATAGTGTGCCCCCCAGCCAGAGAGACTCACATCCGTGGTGACCAAAATCCAGTTGGGCTGCTCCAAAGGCATGCCTGCTTGGAGGTGACCGGAATCTAGCCACCATTCTAAACTGGACCTTACCCCTTCTGGACATACTAGCTTCTGAGACAATGGGTGCTTTTGAGGTGACCACCATGAGAGCAGTGCCTCTGAAGCAGACCCCTAAGGGCCCTGGCCCACAGCACTAGGTCAAAGGCCGCCGCCATTGAACCTAGCAGTTGCATGTATCGCCATGCTGTTGGGGCTTTCATGTGCAAAAACCTCTGAACTTGCCTCCGGATCTTTCGCACTCTGACCTCAGGAAGCGATACCGAACTGGCCTCCGTATCGAACAAGGCCCTGAGATATACCAATCGCTTCACTGGCCACAGCTGGCTCTTGGCCTGGCTGACCACCCAACCGAGCTACTTCAGGAACTCCAAAACTCACTTGGTAGCCGTGAGCGACTCCGCCTCGGACCCTGCTCGAACAAGCCAATTATCGAGATGGGGATGTACCATAATTCCTACCTGCCTCAACGCCGCCGCAACTACCACCATCACCTTTGTGAACGTGCGCGGCGCTGTGGCCAGTCCGAACGTCAGTGCCCTGAACTGAAAATGCCCCATAGGGATGGCAAAGCGCAGGAATCTTTGATGTTCTGGCCTGATGGGAATATGCAGATAAGCCTCTGTAAAGTCTCTGGAAGAAAGCACCTCACCTGGCTATACCACCAGAATCACTGATCGTAGTGTTTCCATCTGGAAATACGGCACCCTCAAGTTCCCTTTCACATGCTTGAGATCGAGAATGGGCCGGAAGGAACCTTCCTTTTTTGGGGTCCACAAAATAAATGGAGTATCGACCTAACCCGCACAGGTCTCGGGGCACTGGAACCACAGTTTGAAGGCACAGTAAGCGCTGAAGCGTATCGCGCACTGCTTCCCTCTTCTCTGGTGCCTTACATGGAGATGCGACGAAAGCTTCGGCCAACGGTCTGAAAAACTCCAGCACATAACCCTTGTGGATGATCTCCAAAACCCACTGGTCCGTTGTAATTGCGGCCCAGGTGGAGTAGAACTGCTGTAAACGTCCCCCTATTGGTAACTCCTGCTGGGCCTTCCTGACTTCATTGTGGCTTCTTGGGCAGGGTCTGTTGGGAAGTGAAATAGCCTCGGCCAAACCCCCAAGTCACTCAAAAGAACTGCCCTCTGGCCACGAAGCGACCCCTCTGAGGTGACCAAAACCTGCGGAAATCTCATTAGCCCTCTCTGTAGTCTTCCTGGCTTCGAACCCTTTGGTCGGTCCTCCGAAAGCCGGCCTCCCTTAGAATCACCCAAATCTTTTACAATCTTCTCCAATGCCTCCTCAAAGAGCAACTTGCCCTTATAGGGGAGCTTACTAAGGCGAGCCTTAGAAGACTTGTCTGCCGCCCAGTTCCTCAGCCAGAGGAATCATCTGGCTGCAACCAGGGATGCCATGGTCTTTGAAGATATCCTCACCAAATCATAAAAGGCATCAGCCAAGTATGCGGCTGCCAATTCCAATTTGGCCCCCTCTGAGGGAGCACTCTCCTCCATCTTGGGGGAAACCTCCCCTCAGAGCCAATGAATGGAGGTCCTGGAGACATAGGCCTTGTTAGTGTGGGTTTTTTCCTTTCCCAGTACTTTATATCACTTACCCTCGGGACGTAGGCCCCACAAATGGAGGCCTGCAGAGCTAGTGCACTTGAGTCAAATGCCTGTTTGAGTATAGATTCTAACTTCTGATCCTGAAGATCTTTAAGGGCAGCGCCCCCTTCCACTGGAATAGTAGTCTTTTTGGTCACGGCCGAGACCAACGCATCCATCTTGGGCATCCACAATAGGTCCTTCTCCTCTTGCAGAACTGGGTACAGGTGGCCCATGGAGCGGCTAACTCTCAGGGTAGCCCCCGGACACTCCCATTCCGATTCTATCATCTGTTTGATTTCTCTGTGAACTGGAAAGCACTTCTGCTCTGCTTTAAATCCCCGGAGCAGAGGGTCCTCAAGCGGTTCCTCCTGAACCACCGGCTGCACTATATTCAGAGCCACTAGGGAGTGAGCAATGAGAGCCCCCAGCTCCTCTCTGTGAAACACTCTGAAGCTATTAGGATCCTCCCCTGGAGCAATCTCACCTTCTTCCAACTCCACAGCCCACGGGTCCAGCCCTGAATCTGAGAGGTTCTCTCTGTCCTCAGCCCCCCGGAGCTCCGGGGCTTGCTGTACTAACCAATCCATGCCATCTTCCATTCCAAGGCCCCTCTAGGAAGGCTGTTCCCTGAGGTCTTTTTCCATACCTATCTCAGCTACCGGAGGAGCTCACAGCTTGGAAGGAGGACCTAGATCCTGTGCCTGTTTCCTTTTTAAACAATATGCCCGTTGCAGAGACAGTATAAAATCTACTGCAAAACAGTGGCTCTAAGCCTTCCTGTAGCCCAGACAACAACAGCTGAGGTGCTTGACCTGCCGGCGCAGGCTTCTTTGCCTTACTTTTGCCTTTCCTGTTTTTTTCTGAAGCACAGGAGAAATGGCTACCCCCTGCAAGATGGCCATCGTTCCCGCCTTCTCCGCAGAGCCCAGAGGTCTAATTACTGCGTTTTCAACTGGCGCCGACTTCTCCTCCATGAAGTCGGCGAAGATGCGCTCGAGCCTGCAGCCCCGGCAAAAACATTTGTGGCAGAGACCTGGCCCTGATAACCCCCAGCTGCTCCCACACTGCCATGACCGGCAGCATGCACCTTGCCCTGAGAAAAACACTCGGAGATAGCCCGAAGGCTGAGACCACCGGAGCCGAGAAATCCCCCCCTAGAGACATGGCTTAATCCCACCGACAATGTACTACTCAATCAATTGGTGCCAGACAAATACACAGCATACAACTGCCCACGCTCCCACAAGCGAGGAGGAGGAGTCTTGATAATTGCAAAAACAAACCTAAGGTTCAAAGCTCAGAGTTTCACCGAAACTCAACAATGTAACACAATCAGTATCGAGAACAAACACATCGCAATCTGCCTAACCTACAGAGCACCCAGAGCCTCACCCGACGAACTAGCCTCAACGCTCAAAGCAATCTGCGCTATAACTGCAACAAACCCACGCTGCTGCTAGGAGACTTCAACCTCAAGTCCACCAACACCAAAGATGCAGAAGCTTTCCTTCAGGTGATGACTTCACTGCAGTTCACCCAAATAGTCGATGCCCCAACGCACAGGCACAGATCATCCCCAGACCTCATCTTCGCATCCAATTACATAACCTCGAGAGGTCTAATATCAATACCCACCATCACCCCAGTTCCATGGTTAGACCACTACATAATTGAGATAAAGATGATACTACAAGAAGACAAGCTAAACGAATGCACAGACAACACACCTACACAAAGACGATTCAAGATTTTCGACAAGGACAGGTTCCTACAGGACACGATACAACATCTGACCATAGAAACAGATGACCTGGAAGCTCAAATCACCAACTGGAACAGCACTCTAACGCCGCCAAAGCATCTGTTGCTAGACCCAAGAAAAACCGTCACAACAAGATACAACACAAACCGTGGTACTCAAAAACCATACGACAAGAAAAGAGGGAACTCAGAAAGATAGAACGGAGATGGAGAAAGACCAAGACATCGGAAAACCAGCAACTATACCTGACAAAGCAAAAACAATACAATGAACACATCAACCAATCAAAGAGAGAATACCATACAAACATGATAAATACATCCATTAACAAACCCAGAGAGCTATTCAAAATAGTGAAAATCCTCACAAAAGAGCAAAGGACAGAAGATGAAGCACAAATAGACCTGAAAAAATTTGCTGACCACATTAAGGAAAAATTTCACTCAGCAGAGCAAACAAGACCCAGCGCACCCACCACGACTAACTCACACTCTAAAACCTGGGACACATTCTCCTCACCTTCAACGGAGCAGCTATCCCTCATCATCTCCACAATCAACACAAGCACCGCCCCTACAGACCCTTGCCCAGTGTCTTGGATCAAAGCCACCAAATCAAGCTTCATCCACAACATGGTGCACAACTCCCTCACTGAAGGTCTCATGCCAAATCAACTAAAGCTCGCCACAGTAAGACCGATCCCAAAGAAAACAACTCTCGACAAGAACAACCCAGCAGCATACCGACCAATATCCAGCATACCCTTTCTGGTGAAAATCATAGAAAAAACAGTACAACAACAACTACAAGAACACATCGACAACCGTGCACCACTGGATGACAACCAACACGGCTTTTGCCCCAACCATGGAGTCGAAACATTACTGATTCACTTCTTTGACAGCATCCTCCGAATCATAGACAACACCAAGAACGGAATCATAATGATCTTCATTGACATCTCTTCAGCATTCGACACAGTAGAACACAAGACCATCCTGGAAAAACTAAAAAACATTGGGCTACATGGTTCCACCTTAAAATGGTTCCACTCATACCTAACAGACAGACGGATACAGGTCAAGGTAGGCCACAACACATCTCGACCCATAAAAGTCCTCCAAGGAGTACCACAAGGATCCGCACTCTCAGCACTACTGTTTAACATCTACATCCAACCACTATGCGACATCCTGAAAAAGAACAACATTCAATATACAATATATGCAGATGATATCATGATATACACACCTATCGCAGTGGACGACCCGGACTACTCTAAAATAACAAACTGCCTCACACAAATGACAAGATGGTGTCAAAACAACAACCTTGCAATCAACTACAGCAAGACTGAGGCACTAGTCATCACTCGTAACCCAAACTTCACCTGCCCTCCGGACATCAAGATTCAAAACATGACCATACCAATAAAATCGGAAGTAAAATACTTCGGAGTGACCCTGGACAATGAACTGAATCTCAAGCCACACATAAGCAAGACAATCAAAAATGCATACTACAAGATGAGAATCATCAGAAGACTAAAACCCCTCCTCGACACTGAGCACTTCCGTACCGTACGCCAAGCACTAATAACCCCCTTACTGGACTTCTGCAAACCCAATCTACCTCTGGCTAGCAAAACAAACACTCAAACCACTACAACTACCGCAAAACACGGCTGCCCGCTTAATATCTGGATCAACAAGACATGAACACATCACATCTGTTCTGAAAGACTTACACTGGCTCCCAATCAGCTCACGCATCAAATACAAAACAAACAACACACCTCTGCCAACAGCCTGCACACCCTCATACAACCAGACACCAGCACATGCCCAAGAAGAAAAGGAACCTCCAACCGAGTCAGCACCCCAAGAGACTTCAGAAACACACGCAAGGACACCACAGAAAGAGCACTCTCCCTGGCTGCACCAACAATCTGGAACACCCTCCCAGACGATTTGAGATCAATGACGGACCTCAAAGACTTTTGCAAACAACTGAAGACAACGCTGTTCACAGAACACTATGGACACGTCACATGAACTAACTACCAGGAACTACCAACATACCCCCCCTTCGACCCACTGATAAGAGAATGTATAACGGCACATGATGTTTCTTAACACTAAATGTATAGAAGAATGTAATATAGCACACGATGTATTATAGCGCACAATGTACATAGCTCAACCTAATCAAACACACAACACAACTTACACTTAAGTCACAATATAACCTTCACTGCATGAAAAACACTATCACTCCTTTTGATTGTTTGCTGTGATACCGCCTTGATTGTAAGATAAGGCGGATTAGAAATACCGTTAAATAAATAAAATAAAAATAAATAAATAAGAAAAACACCCCTCCGATTGCGGTCCCGATGCAGCTTACCTAAGTTAATTCTGCATTAGTGCTCCTGCAGCCAGATCAAATCGTGCCTCCTCTCCCGCCGCTAGCAGGAACTGAATCATGGCTTTGGAGGAACCGAGGAGTGTCCTGGGGCTCCCAGGCATGTCCTCCTCCGGGCAGTGTTGTGGCTCAGCTCACAAGATGAGACAGGCTCTGCCTCTGCTGCCCCTTCCAAGTTAACAGGGAAGTCACTCCGGACCTGACTTCTGTGTTCTAACTGCTGGACTTACTGCCCTGCTAGAGCAACCCAGGTCCTCCTTTTTCCTTCTTTTTTTTTTTTAATCTCTCTCTCCTGAGCAGGGAACCTATCCTAAAATGGTCCTTCCCAGTTGCTGAGTCAGAGGCTCTAGAGGGAGCTAGATAAGGTGTCAGCAAGACTCTGTGTAATTCAGTCCTCAGCTGCTGGAGGGGGCTGACTACCCTATGGTTCCTGGACTGGCCTGGAGAGACGAAGAGGAAGTGATACCTGGTTTTGGTATGTCCAAGCCAAATGTATAGGCTATACATATAAGAGCCAAATAACAGTGTCTATATGTAAATTTATACAGATTTGTGGTCCCATCCTTAGAACACCCTGACCCCGCTCTTCCCACTCTATATATAGTGGAATCTTGCACACAGTTATGGCCTGATATTCCTGCTCCCTCCAACACGAAGTTACAGGAACAGCAAGCTATGAGTGCACACATGTGCAAATACTTTAAGGCCTTGTTGCAGCCGCTTCAGTGGAAGTAGGTGGATGCTGGTTGGGTGGCATGGTGGTCCATGCAGTGGGGAGTCCTGAGGGAGCGGCATGGAGGGTCTGCCTAGGGCAGCAGAAACCCTCAGGCTGGCACTGGCCTTGGAGCCACATAAATGTTTTAGCTTGTGATAGTATATTTCATATCAATAACATTTGTGAATCTTTTCTGTCCTTATGACTTCACATCCACCAAATAACTGCAATTCTTCAAAATTATGTGTGTTAGCTAAATTAGGTCAAAACTATTTTGCTAAAAATCTCAAGCAGGCTGTATATGGCTCATGAGCCACTCTTTGGATACCCCTGTTCTAAGAGCTACACATATGTATAAACTTGGAGTCAGACCTGGAATATGCCGGGGCTACAAACTCACCATTAACAATATCAAAGGACTTCATGTCATGAGTGATGGGATGAACTAGTCCACCCTTTTCTAGGGTCTTGCACTCCCAGGGTTTATAGGGAAGTCAGAATTGTAAATTTGGACTTGCAATGGGACAGAACCAGGACTACCTCAGCCTTTCCTCAAAGCATGGAGTCATTCCCCGCTGTTTGCTCTAACCCCAGTATTACATTACGCCCCAGTTCTTTATACCCACATCCTGATTATCGAAGAGGAGTGCTCAGCAGGCTGAACTGCAATACTGCTCACACAAACCAGGCGAGATTCTCATATCTTGCACCGACTTCTCAAAGGTTTCATGGGCAAACCATACCCACTTCAAACTGGCAAAGACTTGTGTTTCAGGGCTAGAGCCTGAGCATTTGCCACAGTCCTAGATCCCCTGCTTCTTCTTGCTGGGTGACGAAGGGTTTATGGATGGATCATGAAATGAAAAATCACCATAGACAATCAATCAACCAGGTAATGAAATGCAGAGCAAGAGAGAAATGTGTAAATGGTTTGTATGCATAACATTAAACACCGTAAAATCTACCAAAACCATAGAGAGTTAGATCTTACCTTGATATTATTTGGTGGTGAGTTTTATTATCTGGATACCACTGAGGTGGAGATCCCAGGTTCCTCCAGCATGAACTGCACTTCCTCCCCATTCTTCTGATCCTCAGCAATCTAACTGCTAAACCATGCATCTTTCTCAGGGGGCAATTTCTCCAAATGGGTTTGTTTTGCTCATACCATGGCATCAATGAACCTCACTCCTAAGCCTCAGGGTATGTGGAGTAGGATCTCAGTCTCTCAAATTGAAATGCTCACTGTAGTATTTGTATTATACCAAAGAGAGGCTCCTTCTGGCGTTCATAAAATGTAACATGAATAGGCAACTTGCCAAGGTGCAATTGGAAATAACTCACTAAATGTGTTGAAATTGGGAGGGATCTTTCCAGTTTTTACATCAGTCCCTTCCATCAGGTTGAATTTATGTATAATGAACTCAGCCCCTGCTGTTGTACTACTCCCAGAGGAGCTCAATCTGTCCGTCACCCTCTGATTTCCATAACCCACAGAAGCTATCAATCTAGAGGGGGTGGGTCATGCCTGCGTCCTACTGTTGTCCATTGCTGTCTTACACCCAACAGAGACTGAATCTAGAAACAGTACCCTACCCCTGCTGTCCTGCACTCACAAAAGACAATTTTAGCTAACCTCCTCCCCTCCTATCTCCCTCTTATGATGCAAAATCTAAGGGTGGTAGTGCTTATACCCATACAGTTCTCTTATGTCAGCCTAAGCAATGTCTGCCCTAGTTCTGAATCTAGACTATTTTCTCAATCTTTTCCCTTCATGCCCATGCTCATGCTCATTTTCTTCATTCCTAAACCCTACTGCTTTTGTGTTTTACAGCTTGCCACATCTTCCTTGGAGTATAATCAGAAATGTGGTGCTGAGGGCACCGACAGACAATGAGATTTCCTCTACGGACAGTGACCAGATTATTCTGCAGCAAAATAAAGAAATTTTATTTGATGGTCAAAATGCACTACCATTGATATCAGCATTAGCTCACTGACTGGAATTGCTTGTGAGAAAAATGCACAGGCAAATGTACTGATGGGCATAGATGCTCATTCACAGTCATACATTTGCTGGAAACACTGATATCCTGTACATATTTTTGTTTGTATGAATAAGCAATAGTTAGCATTTGCCTGTGATTGAAGTGGAGTATATGGATGAATTTTATGATGTGTGGTAGGTTGTGTATAAATAGGTGTAAACTGGGTGATTTGATTTAGACAGGGAGGGGGGAGTTGGTTGATACTGATGGGTTTATGTGGGGGCTGTGAATAGTGGATTTTTGACTGGTGATAGTTATTTGGGTTGTCAAGAGCCGTAGGAGTTTATATTCTGTTCAATGGGTTGACCTGAGTTATATTATTGGGATTGCTATTAAAGGATTACTGATGTGCTGGGGTGCGATTATTCTCTGATAATTGGGATATGCGTTTGACAATTATGTTTCTATTTTACTTGGTTTATTTTTTTTACATTGTATTATTGCACTGTAATTGTGGATTTTATATTGTTTGTTTATGTGACGCACACTGCTGCAAATGGTCTAGAAGTTTGTTAAATAAATAGCCCTCTTCAAGATACACCTATAAGCATGTGCATATACACCCACATAAACCCATGTCTACTGAACTATGTACAGATGGAGACATATAAACAACTACAGGAAACAAGAACTGTGCAAAGCTGCATGTGTGTAATATATATAATAGTGAGGGAGAGAGAAGGTGGAGCATATTCAAGCCAACCAAAGCACCTATACTATCTATGATTATCTGCTCCCCAAAAACACTGACTGGATGGATGAATTCAGCTGCTACTGTAACAGGAAATGGGATGAATGCTGAAACAGAAGTGATACAATGCAGTTGACTATGTAGTAGAAGATATTTCCTCTGTTGATAAGGATTTACACATTGGTTATTCCTCCTTTTATAGTTGTTGTTCAATTGAAAAATTATGTGCCTGTGTTAGATGTTCACAAAGTTTACATATTTATTTATCTACATTTATATACCTTCTAGATGGTTACAGCAGATACGTACATAATAAAATATACCAAACAAAATACATCAAGGTAAAATTCACCCCTCCCTAGTCTTTAAAAATAGTAAGGAGGTGATTTTGGAAGCCCTATTCATGCTTTGGAAATAAGCGCAGAGACATACAAAGCACAGAGATGTCTCCAGAGCCATTTTAGAAACTGAGTCTGTGGATGTCCCCTGTGTGAGGGCATCCAAGTCTGAACGGGGGGCATGGCAGAGGTGTGGTAGAGGGGGTCCCATGAACTCAGAAACATCCTGGACATCTGGCATTGTGTCTAAGGTTATATCTGCTCTAGGCATGAACAGGCATCTGAAAAGACATTGTTTTTCCAAGCAAATGTCTGGAGGGTGTGGAGAAGGAGCTACACTAATACTCCCTTTATTTTACAATTTGTTAACAAACACGGATTGGGAATGGGACTCATATTTCCATTTTGCTAAGCCACTGGATGTCCCCTTAGGCTCACTTGCATGAGATGGATGCCCCCACTCCTCACTTTTCTATGGCTCGCTGGTGTGGACATCCACATTGGCCGATTTTCATAACATGGACATCCCCAGAGACATAAATGTCCCTGGAATTTTTATGCACACTCTGCCCTGGATTTGACTTGGATGTGCTATCTAAAATGCCACATCACAACTATTAAACCACAATGGAGGTCATTCCAAAACGTGGTTTGCAATGCTGCACATCCCGGTGGGACATGCAGTCCTGCAAGCTGCCTGGAACCTATTCCCTCTCCTGCCCGTCCTGTACTCTACGACGGAGAGAGCCAGCTGAAGGTGGGGTCTGGGCGGAGTGGGAGTGGGCCAGCCTGGCAGCACATATAGGGCTGATTCAGGTCATGGCCTTGTATGTGCTGCTGGGTCTGTGGGGTTGTGCTGCTTATACCACCGCAAAGGTGGTGGTATAAGCAGCACTTTTGGGGCAATTGGGGTCGGGCTGGTAAGTCGTGGGTCGGGCAGTGGGGGGGCTGAACCATGGCAGCTAAGAGAGCTTGCAGGGAAGACATCCTCGCAGGCAGGCAGGGGCATGCCAGGCCATCCTTGGGCCCGATTCTGGCTACCGCGAAAATGTTTTTTCCCAAGGTCCAGAATTAGGTCCAAACAGGCCCTTCTTGCCTGGGGCCATCCGGATAGGCTGGACTTACCCCTATGGGAATCAGGCCCCACATCACATCTTGTAGAACATTTAACTATCAAAAACAAACCCCCATAAGCCTGCTGAAAATAAGATTCCGTTAAAAGCTAACAATGTTTGATTTTTGCAAACAGACAGGGACAGATTATTCCAGAGCACCAGACCACAATTGCAAATGTACATCTCCGAGTCATTTCTTTAGGTATCATACTGGATGTATAATCATGCTGCACTGTTTCCATGATATAGTGATGTATGGGAGTTTACAGATTTGCTCAGTGTTCCTTCATTTTGAAAGTTCGAAGGGAGGCAAAGAGGTCTGCAGCAGTAGGTTCGTTATGCAAGTGCATTGTGAGGAGGAGGCAGAACCAAATGCCAGTCCTGAAGAGTCAAAAGTGCATTTGCAGATGTTCAATTACACGTTATCACACTCTGATAATATTGTCGAGATTGTGATGTTATCTCAATATTTCAAAACATATATCCATCCAAAATAACTAGGATAGTTACTTTAATTATACTTTATAAATTATAAGCAACAGGTCTCAGACTTAGCTGGGTGCTTTATTATTCAGATTTCAGCATATTATCTGAATATGCACCCTTATTAGCAGCAATGACCTTTAAAACGTCGCTCAATATGAGTGGCTTGTAACTTCCTAAACCAAGCTGTTACTGAATCGGTAATTGCAAAACAGTGCTTAACTTTCATACGCAAGTCCCCAATGCCACACCTCAGCGCTTTTTCTGCTTTTCACTGCTCTTCAGTTTCATCGGGGGGTTCTTTTTTGAAAGCACTAGTAACAAAATAGATGAAGGACATACTGATTATTCACATTCTCTCCAAACACATGTATTTCATCAAACTGAATTCATATATTAACTGTAGAAACATCCACTATCATAATACTTTTACCTCCATTGAACAAGACATCTCCATGAAGGTTTCTCACATTCTACGAGCCTGCTGGCTTTCCAAAAAACACCGCGCATGTGGACTATTTGTGCACTTCCTATTATGTGAGATTTAGGCGTATCATTCCATTAACCTGTGTGTCTTTCCCTCTATGTCAACTAGACGTTGTGACAAATTATATGCACACACTCCACTCAATTTGAGCATTTAAACCTTCCGGTATAACTGATCGCAAGTTATATATCCACCATTGCTCGCGGATCAAAAGAGTTTGTTCTTTCGACTTCCCGTTGTCACCTGAAACAATTTGATCAATACAAAAACAATGCAGTTCTTCAAACTTATGGTTAAATTCCAAACAGTGATCCACAATTGGTGCTTCTCTTTTCTTGCAATTTAATCTACTTCGATGTTCATTCATTCTTCCTTTCAAAGCTTGAACCTACATATATTAATTGACATGGACGCTGGATGCAGTAAATTACAAAACTGGAGACACAGGACGTCTGGCCTTTAAGATGATACGTTATACCATGATACTGAAACGCTGTCAACTCCTGGGTAATATTGCAAATTCTGCATTCACCACATTTCTTATGTCCATTCGTAATTCCCCGCTCGCTGTGTTGATTAAGGTCACAGCACAGCCGGGCTTAATTTTTCTTTTAAATTTTTATGACGCTGCCAAACACATCAGACCATTTTTTCTTCCATTCCTGGGATACTGCTTAAAACATTAGTTTTTTTTATAATCTGTTTAATTTTAGAACTATATAGGGAATACTTAGTAACTAAATTAATATTAGAACTAGATGTCACCGCTTTCTCCTGCGGATGCAACAATAAATCCCGATTACACAGGTACACTACCAAAAAACTGCCTCCAGTTTTGCAACTGATTCCTATAGATTTTGGGGTGCTGAATCCAGGAAAAATAGCCAAAATGTTCCATCACGTCACGTTTTCTTGCAAAATTAGATTTCTTACCCATATAAGGAATGTTCACATAATTTCTTTTTAGCCGACTGCAGTTTATTTTCTTGGCCCAAAATAGAGGTTGTAATGGTTAACTAACTAGAAACACTCCCTCATGATATTTTAGCATGTTTTGTATTCATTTTATACATTAACAGGACAATTGGGAGGCGGGGGGCTAAATCCAGTACTCGCGCTGGCGCATGTTCTTTCCTGTTCGCCTCGCCTCGTTCGCTCGCTCAAACACAGTGGTTGCGACATGAACGTTCCTGTCAAATTTCAGTTTCTTGCAAGTTCATTATTACCTTTTGTTTGCTCAGTCGTAATCCAGCTTTATTCCGAAGTGGTTCACTACAGTTGTAGTTTGCAGTGCTGTGTATTTGTGATGGCTCACAGAGCCAGAGGTTGCGTCAACTCTCCGGACAGTTTTTGTTTTATTTGTGGGGAATATACCGTGAAAAAGCGGCAGAGGAACATTTCTGCATTTATTAAAAAAGTATATTTCGCCTATTTCGGTTTGAAGTTAGGCGATCAAGACAAACCGTGGGCTCCTCACAAAGTGTGCAAGACATGTGAGGAAGATCTACGCTTATGGATGAAAGGTAAAAAACAAGCATTTCGTTTTGGAATACCTATGATGTGGCGTGAACAAAGAGACCACAGCAGTGACTGCTATTTTTGCTCTTGCATTGTGAAGGGATACAACTTAAAAAATAAGAACGTAATAAGTTACCCCAACCTTGCCTCAGCAATTAGGCCTATGCCTCATAGCAACGAAGTATCTGTGCCTGAACCACCAAAATCTTTGGATCATATTTGTGTGGACGGTTCTGATCATGATGAGACTCATCAGATGGCTTTTCCCGATGAGTCCAGTACTTCCGAGTTTGAAACTGAACCAGATCCGAAACCTGAACTTTTCTCTCAAGCTGAATTGAATGATTTAGTCCGGGATTTAGGACTCCCAAAAGATGCTGCCCAACTGCTAGGTTCTCGGCTTAAACAGAAAAATCTATTGTCACCAGGAACAACTTTTTATTGGTACCGCAACCGCGAGACACAATTTTTGAAGTATTTCAGCAAAGAGGAAAATTTGATATTTTGCAACGATTTATACGGAGTGATGGAAAAGTTTAAACTCAAGTATGATCCTGCTGAATGGCGGCTGTTCATTGATTCGTCAAAAGACAGCATAAAAGGTGTTCTTCTTCATAATGGCAACACATTCGCTTCAGTTCCTATTGCTCACTCTGTTATTCTCCAAGAAAAATACGAGAATTTGGCCCTGATTCTTCAGAAGATTCGTTATGATGAGCATAAGTGGATGATTTGTGGAGACTTTAAAATTCTATCCATGCTATTAGGGCAGCAATCCGGTTTCACCAAATATCCCTGCTTCCTTTGCTTGTGGGATAGCCGTGCCCGCGACCTACACTGGGGGAAAAAAGACTGGCCAATTCGGGAGTATTTGAGACCCGGTGAGAAAAATGTTCTTCATGAGAGCTTGGTACCTCGTGATAAAATTCTATTACCACCTCTCCACATTAAGTTGGGTCTCATTAAGCAATTCATCAAGTCCCTTCCAAAAGATGGTGAGTGCTTTCGGTACCTTTGCTCAAAGTTCCCCCGACTTTCTGAAGCAAAGCTAAAGGAAGGAGTGTTTGTTGGCCCTGATATAAGGAAACTCATTTCAGATGGAGCATTCGCTGAAACGATGTCTGAGAAGGAAAAAGAAGCCTGGGATTCCTTCAAGGATGTTGTTCTCAAATTCTTGGGGAACAGGCGGGATGAGAACTATAAGGATATTGTTGCCAGGATGCTCAATGCCTTCAAAGAACAAGGCTGTAACATGAGCCTGAAAGTCCATTTCTTGCACTCCCATGTGAACTACTTTCCCGAAAACCTGGGGGCGTACAGTGAAGAACAAGGTGAAAGGTTTCACCAGGACATCAAGGACGCAGAGAGAAGGTACCAAGGAAGATGGAACACACCACTATGATGGCTGATTTCTGCTGGTTGATGCTGCGGGAAACCCCAGATGAAAAATACGCTAAGCAGCGCACCAAGAGAAGCATTCAGGGGAAGAAGAAACGGGCCCACCAGGAGATTGATTGACCCAAGAATGACTTTAAAATCTAAACTGTGTTGACAAATATCGTGTTTTTACTAAACTTTGAAATAAAAATTTGCTAGTTATTACCACAGTGTCGGATCTCATTTATTAGAATTTTATTTTCACACCATCGGGTATTTGTCTTCATGTATTGCAATGGTGCGGTTTGCGTTTTCTATTCTTACATACATACCTGTACAACATTTTTTGCACATTTCTTTGCTTTGCTTTGCTTTGTGTCTAACCTCGCTCTTATATGCTCAATGTTTGTGCACATGTATGTGGCTGTTTTAAGTGCAGACAATTTTGCTACCATCACAGTGTGTTTTGTTGACATTACTCTATTCTTATGTGCTGCCTTGTTACAATTTTCTTTATTCTTATTTGAATAACTACTAAACAATTAGTATAAAGAATTCATCCAAGAAACTTTTATCTCGATCGCACTCAATCTGAAACGTTCACCTCAAACTGCTAACCCAATGTAGCAAAAAATCTGTACGTGATGGAGCAAATTGGTTACCAGATTTGGATTCAGCGCACCAAAAAAACGTAAAAATCAATCGAAACATTAGAGGCAGTTTAAAAAATTTTTTTTTTAGTGTACCTGTGTTATTGAACAGGGCTCTTTTATATGCCTGGTCAACCACCCGTTTAGGATACCCATGATTCAAAAAATTATATTCAATTACAGTCAAAAGGAGAATGGCAAGATCTTGCAATACTTTCTAGATAATTACACCATCCTACAACATCGACTTGATGGCACGCAACAACAAAGATTCGCCTTAGCTGAAAAGGAGCACATTAGGAAGCTATAGCAACAGGAGGTGGCAGCTTAGGAGTGGTGCCCTGGGTCCATCAAGCAAATTAAACATCAATACCGGGGGCTGCAAGAACACTAGAGAGCAGAAGACCGCTGGGATACTGTAGTAACCCATAGATAGGGTGCATGTGTATGGCGTCTTCTTGGGTTCAGAAAATGTCTTTGTAGCTCTGTATGCTGAATCTGGTGCAGTCATAATGCCAAACACCTCTGAAACACTTCTGGAGCTCATCTGTATTATGTATAGTATAGTGACAGCACCCAGGTCACAGCATGGCCAGAATATCAAACCTTTCCCAATGAGGCCTACCACAGATGCAATGACAATAGGAGACAGTGGTGCTTGTCCTTACTTGAGCAGACTAGAGGAAAGGCTCTAGTATCATGGGATAAGAAACTGTCTTTGGTCTCAGATGTTCATGATATTGCTACTGAAATGTGTAACAAAAGTAAGTCAGTAGTTTATAATCCCAAATCAAGGTCTAATGTCCAAGCTGTATGTTTTTCAAAACAATGTGATTAGCTTTGCATGAGCATTGTTAACTATTATTGTTTTTCCTCATCCCTGTACCTCTATACAACCCCCCCTTTTTTTCAAGTGTCTTCAAATCAATGCTGACTCCTTGTGACCCAGAAGCCCCTGGGGTTTCTTGGTATGGTATGACCAGAAGTAGATTGCCAGGCTTTTTCTTAGGAGGCAATGGAGGGTTGAAATGTTGTTGAAACGTAAGAATGGTCCCATTCCCCCTGGAAGATGAAAATGGGAGAATAACCTTTCTCCTGGAGGGGGAATTCAGTCCCTTAGAGTTAGGCAGGTGGGGGATCCAGTAGCCAGGAGTAGAACAACTTTGGAGAGGAGTGTGGCAAGTGTCAGATTAACAAGTGTCCTGTGTGCATTATAATGCCTAGCAATGCTTTTTGCATTAATACATATTACTGATGTCCAGACAAAGCCAGGACTAGACAAGTGGAAAAGGCAGTATACAGCAGCTATGAGGAATTAGAAGAAGAGATACAGGACCTGGTTCCTGCAACTGCATCATAGTCTCGGAGGCGGCAACTAGCTTTGAAGTGGAGTCAGCACCAGAATTACTGGCATCAATGGCACCACCAGCCTCCTGCAGTTAATTCCATTCTAACATCCTGCAACACCATCACACTCTTCCTACTATGTGACCACTCATTAACGTTGAGATAACAGTGCTTGGACAATATAATCTGCAAGAGCTTCAAATCTTTGAGAAAGAAGTTGTTATTGAACACCTATTGGATACAGAAGCTGCTGAAGTCCAGAGACAACATAACAAAGGTTCTGAATGAAAAGTCTGATTGGAAGCAGTGGCCCATGGAAATTCTGACAACATTCATCTTTGATCTCAGCTTGACCCCCCCTATGAAGGCTTTGAGAAATTACTGACAACAAAGCCTTTGCCTACCACCTCCACTGTATTTTGACTTTCAGAAAGCCTTTGACAAGGTCCCTCATCAGAGACTTTTGGCAAAACTAAAGAGTCATGGGATAGAAGGCAGTGTACTATTGTGGATCAGGAACTGGTTAAAAGATAGAAAGCAAAGGGTAGGGCTAAATGGCCAATTTTCCCAATGGAAAAAGGTGAATAGTGGAGTTCCCCAGGGATCTGTGCTGGGTCTGCTTCTTTTTGACATATTCATAAATGACCTGGAAAAGGGAATAATGAGTAAGGTTATCAAATTTGCAGATGATACAAAACTATTTAAAGTTGTTAAAACCCATGAGGATTGTGGAAAATTGCAAGAGGATCTTGATAAATTGGAAGACTGGGCATCAAAATGGCAGATGAAATTTAATGTGGACAAGTGCAAAGTTATGCACCTAGGGAAGAACAACCAAAACTAGGGTTACACAATGCAAGGTTCCACATTAGGAACCACCACCCAGGAAAAAAATGTAGGCGTCATTGTGGATAACATGTTAAAACCCTCTGCCCAGTGTGCAGCAGCGGCCAAGAGAGCAAATAGAATGCTAGGCATCATAAGGAAAGGAATGGAAAATAAAACAAAGGATATTATAATGCCTCTATATCGTTCCATGGTGAGACCGCACCTTGAATGTTGTATGCAATTCTGGTCGCCGTATCTTAAAAAGATATAGCGATATTAGAAAAGGTTCAGAGAAGAGCCACCAAAATGGTAAAGGGGATGGAAGGATACCCCTATGAAGAAAGGCTAAAAAGGTTAGGGCTCTTTAACCTGGAAAAGTGACGGCTGAGGGGAGATATGATAGAAGTCTATAAATTAATGAACAGAGTGGAACGGGTAAACGTAGATCAATTGTTTACGTTATCAGAATATAGAAAGACTAGGGGACATGCAATGAAGCTACAGGGTAAACTATTTAAGACTAATAAGAGAAAATATTTTTTCACTCAACATGTAACCAAACTCTGGAATTTGTTACCCGAGGATGTAGTAAAGGCCGTTAGTGTAGCTGGGTTTAAAAAAGAAGGTTTGGACAAGTTCCTGGAGGAAAGGTCCATAAACCATTATTAAAAAGGGACCCAGGATATTAATGCTTGACCCAATGCAAGCATTGTGGAACCTGTGTCTTTTGGGGAAACTGCTAGGTACGTATGACCTAGATTGGGCACTGTTGGAAACAGGATACTGGGCTTGATGCACCTTGGTCTGACCCAGTATGGCATATCCTATGTTATGTCACTGAATACAAACCCATCGGAACTTGCAGAAGTCCATATATAAGGAGGTTACAGACCAGAAGTAGAAGGCTGGAGTTGCACATTCATTCTGGGGGGGAGAGGATGCCATCTACTGCACCCCATAGCTAAACAGCCAGCAGAATATGAGAATTCCCCAGGGTGCAGCATTTTGATAAACAGAGTGGGTGGGGAAGGAATAATTGGAGACTGTTGCTGCCCTGAAAATGGTAAATGTGGTAAGAGGAAGGAGTCAGAAAACAAGCTTGGGTACTTACTTTAAAATTTGCAAGAGGAATTGCTTTTTGGTGAGGGTTTGGAACTGGCTTATTTTGAAAATGGATCAAGCAAAAATGAATGAAATTTAATTGGTGTTTCTTTTTATTTCATTTTCAAAATGAAATGAAATGGAAAATTTGAAATAAACATGAATTTTTAATACTAATCAGTCAACATTCCTAGTTTGAAGATGGAGTACGATTGATCAAATATTTTACTATTGTACAACCAATAAACTTTTTTTTTTTTTACTGGAAAGTGGACTGTGAGATCTATCATCTTAGGAAGATGGGAAGAAGCAGCAAACTGATATTTTTAAGTTTTCCATGTGTACATTATCCAAAAAGGAGTGATGTAAAATGTTTCATTTATGAAATGGAACTTGGCAACTGAACCACTTGTTCAGCACTAAAAAAACCTAGAAAGTCAGCTGAACAAATCTTTGGACTATTTACCCCATTTGGTGACAAATTTAGCATGCTCAAGCATCATTTGTACAACTTTTTGCTCATTAATATACATCTACACTGGAGGTTCCCAACATTTTTATGTTGTGTGGACTCCTTACCTTCAGCACTAAGCCTGTTCCCACTAGCCCTCTTTATCCCCCTTCCCCTTCCTTTGTTGACCAGTCTTTCTCACTCTCCCCCAGCCAGTTCTCTCTTTCCCCAGTCAATTCCCCCCAGCCTTTCTCTGTTTGTTCTTTCTTTTCTAGGTCCTATGGACCACAAGTTGGGAACCACTGACCTAAACAATACAACTTATTGTTCACATGCCAAAACATTCACGTGATATACTAAATCACCACAGCACCCTTCCCAAAATTAATGAAATAAAGTCACCTCTTTTTGTCGGATGGGACCAAGGGAAGTTAGAACAAATCCTAACCACACCAGATGGCACCATCCATTTTATTCATTAAACAAAGGCTGCAAAACAGCATAAAACATCACTTATCTCCTGAAGAATTTTTCAATTTCACTGCGATACATAATCCATTGAGAGTAAGGCACGACGTGCACGTTTCGGAGATGACTCCTGTATCAAGTGCAGTGCTCTTCACCATGTATCAACTTTATTCACAACTGGAGGTCCTCAAATTTCCTCTACCTAAACCCCTCTAAATCCACTGCCACCTGGATCACTTTTGGGGCTCCCTTCCCATTCCCTGGCTCCAGTGCTTGCTTCTACCATCATCCCTGTGGTTTAATTTTTTAGGTATTGCGGCATTATCCTAAACTCCTCCCTTTCCTTCACTGAACACACCTCTTCTACTGTTTGCCGCTCATTTTTCTAACTATGTCAGATTCATGCGGTTGGCCTCCTTTACCACTCTCCTTCTTTTTCTTGGTTTCACCCGACTCGACTATTGCAATATCATCCTAGCCGGTCTCCCACAATACCATCTCCACAGGCTCCAGTTACTTCAAAACACTACCACTCACATTCTCACCTTTTCCTCATGTTGCGATCATGTCTCCCCGCTTCTTGCCTGTTTTCACTGGTTACCCGTGTGCTTTAGGATTCAGTTCAAATTCTTTCTTTGTCCATAGGACCATCCACATCTCCACATCCCGATATCTTGCAGATCTACTTTATTTTCACACACCCCACCACCTTCTGAATTCCATCCACAAACACTGTCTGGTTCTCCCCTTTTTCACTCCGGCTCACCTTGAACGTACCCGCTGCTCTGCATTATTTTTTCTGGACCCCTCCTTCTGGAACTCCCTCCCACTTACTCTCCGCTCTGAGCCCTCCTTTCCTAGATTCAAATCTGCGTTAAACACACACCTTTTTCACCTAGCTTTCAATCTGCCTGATACCCCACCGTGATTGTTATATTTCCTCCCTTTGGTTCTCTTTCTCTCTCTCTGCCTTTTCTATTCTCTTTGCCTATTCGTTAACTCTCCCCTTCCTCTTTACTGTCCTATCCAACAATGGTGTCCTTTTCCTTTTTTCTTAGCAGTCATTTGTATTGTACACCACTTTTATGCTCTGGCCTAACCGGTATATTAAAAAGCTACTGGGGTTTCTGGTCCCACAGGTGCTCCTTGTGGTCTTGGGCAAGCCACTTAACCCTCCATTGCCCATGTTCCTTGTAAATAGTTATCTCCAAGTTATAATGCCCTGTTCAATGTAAACCGCCTTGATATCATGAAAGGCAGTATATAAGAAATGTTAAATAAATAAATAAAGATAACCGCCTACAGTAGCTGCTGCCCATTATAGGCAGTATATCAAGTAAATAAACTATCACAATATCAGCAATGGGATTTGAACCCCGTCTGCCTTGCTTCTGGCCCACTACTCTAACCATTTGGCTATCCTATATGTCTAGATTCTGAAATATGATTCTGGGGATGTCCTCCGTTATCCCCCCCCCCCCCCCAGTTCTCCCCCCCCCCCCCATCTCCAGCACCTCCATGTTTGTCAAATCATGTCTGCACCTGGATGTGCCTGCTTTCTTCCCAGACATCTCTCCTTGCACTTGGATGTCCTTTCTAAAATGTTTCTCAAGTCTCTGAACCCCCCAGCCGTGCCCCTCACCATTCTGCAACAATTTCTGCACCAATGGCTCTATACACAGGACAAACAAAGCAGGCAGCAGGGAACAACCTCGTGTTGTGCCTCGCTTTAATGTAAAGGGCTCCGACACCAGTCCTTTGTGAGCATCTGTGTTGTCATTCCTGCATAAAGCACCTGAATCCATTGCATAATCTGCTCCTCAAATCCAAACTCCCGCAGGCCCTATCATAAATATTCCCGGGATATGCTGTCAAATGCTTTTTCTATATCAAAACTGACCAGAGTTGCATCTGCTGCCCTAGATTGCTTTAAATGGGAACATGCAAGAAGAAACCTGGAGAAATTTTGCAATGGAACAACACTTTGCTAAGCCTGAACTCCCAGCTTCATACAGGAGGTAGTGCTGTGCAACTCACTGAAGAGACATCAGATGAATATAAGTAAAGCACAGGGCAGACTCAGGAAGGGGGAGTGTTGGAAGCAGATGCTGCGGCCATAAAACAGGCATAAAACTGTAAAGAATAAATCATATCAGGAGACAAAGCAACAGACACAGTTTGTGAGATGCTGCTTATTACAGTCTGTGCTGGCACCAGCCCGCGCTCCTTCAATCTTCTTAGGTCCAGAAACTGCACTGCATTGACACCAGCACCGTGATGAAGAGGCAGGGTAAGCAGGAGGAGTAAAAATAACATCCGTTTGCTAAGGGGGTGGAGGAAGGCAGTAGGTCTCCTCATCGTGATCTCCCACAGCACAAGGTGCTGGAAAGTGGGTCAAACTCCAGCTCTATTTCTCTCAGCTCATTTCGCTGGCACATCAAGAGACTTCAGTTTCTAAATCTGGAGCCGATCCTAGCCCTGGAAGGGGTGATTTTATGAATGATGTGAGCATAGCGGACAGATTTTACACCCTCTAGGCACTTGTGAAATTGCCCAGGGGTCTGCATGCATAAAGGCAGATGACCATGAAACCTAGTGTCCACTTTTATGTGATATACCTAGAGGCTGAGAAGAGGTGAAAGGGGGGCAGTATTTTATAAAAGATACACATACGTGCCGTTTTCTACTGGCACAGAAACGCACAATCTTACATTTGCCTTGCAGAAGGTACAGGGCAGGATATACTGTAAGATGTGCTAATTCAATGGCTCCCAAGAGTGTGTGTGTGTGTGTCTTTTTATCTGCTGCCTCCTCCGTGGTCAGCTTTCCTGTGTAATCAGAACCATGTGGGGCCCTGTTTGTGTGAGTTTTAAATATATTTATGATGGGCGGGAGGAGGGGGACAGAAGAGAACCCAACACACTTCTTTGCCTAAGGCTCATCAAAGGGTTAACTCTGCCCTGCCAAAGCATCTTGTTACAAAATGATCCTCAGAGATAGCAAATGTACGAATGACGAGTTAGAAATCTGTGTGTGGTTTATCTGTGTGCAGGATGAACTCTTGATGGTCGGGAGTCTATGGTACTTCTGTAATAAACCATACACCAATGGGAATTGGACTATGATATATCTGTGTTGAGGACTCTAGGATAGTGCTCAAGTCTGAGGTGCTTTTACTGTATAATGGAAGATGCACTGGAAGATTGGGTTTGTAATGTGCAGCTGAGTGTGTCCCTTAGCTCAGATACACCACACCCATTGTGTGACATATGGTTTACAGTATTTTGTGCAAGGGGTGGCCCAAGGGGGGTGCGGGGCCATGTGCGGAGATTCATTGTGAGACTTCATTTGCATAAGGAGCCTTATTTGCATAATGTGCTTTTAGTAAACATGCCTCTTAATGAGTGTCTGGATAAAGAAAGACTACCAGATTTCTAAATTACTATATTCCAGTGCCAACCGCCAGGCCCATTTAGGAAGTATTATAAACACTGACCATTTAGAACCCATAGCAAACCCACCGTATCATAACAGCACTACCAGGACTCAGAAAGCACCAAGCACAAAGAGAACAAGTGGGACAACAGAAACTACATGAACAGAATACCTCAGTTTGGTTACACATGCAGAACATAGACCGTCACCAAACAAAGAACAAGGGATCACAATTTAGAAATAGGAAGATAATAATTATATCGGGAACCCCAAAAGCCAAACATGAAATGTACAACAACACTGGAGAAATAAAACTATGCATTAATTTCCTCTTGCACTAAACAAAAATGCAAAGATGTTAGCGATACACATTTCCCAGACCAGACGTATTCCAATTAATAAATTCAAAATAAAAAATATTTTTCTACCTTTAGTTTGGGCATTTTATTTTTTAGTTGCAATTGCTCCAGTCACTTTCTTCTGGTTTCTTCGTGTCTTCTGCGAGCTGTCCATTTGTCCTTTCTTCTCTCTTCTAGATTTTTTCCATTCTCTCTCTATATCTGCTGTAACATACTGATCTTTCCATTTTGCTCTCTCCCCCATTTCTTTCCTTATTCCTTTATCATCCACTCAAATTTCACCCTTCCATTCTCAATCTCCACTTACTCTCCCAATACCCGGCCAATCGTAGATTTTTCTTCCCTCCCACACAAAATATCTTTTCCCCTCTCCATCTTCATTCCCCATCACCTTCTAGTCCTCCCCCAAAATCAACTCCCTTCTAGTTCTAGATCCACCCAGCAACCCCTCCCTTCTAGTCCCATTCCTCCATGCCCCTACAATAGCCCATTTCCAGTCCTAGCCCCCCATATGCTCCTTTCCAGTCCCATTCCAGCCCCCCCATCAGCCCCTTTCCAGTCCCATTCCAGCCCCCCCATCAGCCCATTTCCACTCCAAGCTCCCCCATCAGCCATTTTCCAATCCTAGACCCTCATCAGCCTATTTCCAGCTCTTTTCCAGCTCCCATCAGTCCACTTCCAGTCCTATTCCAGCCTCCAATCAGCCCATTTCCAGTCCAAGCTCCCCATCAGCCATTTCCAGTTCTATTCCAGTTCCCCATCAGCCCATTTCCAATCCTAGCCCCCCATCAGTCATTTCCATCCCAGCTTACCCTCCCATCACAGCCCATTTGCAGTCCAAGCTCCCCCCCATCACAGCCCATTTCAGTCCTAGCGCCCCCCCCCCCCACCTGCCGAAGACCCCCATGGCCGTCTAAGGGACTTCAGAGGGAGTCGGGAAAGCCTGCATGAGGTCACAGCTCCCTCTGCACAGCCACCAGCATGAAGGGTGTTTTCCCTCACGCTGGCGGCTGTTTCAGTGAAGTGCACTGAATGCCGGGAAAGGTTAAAGGGCATATCCCGGCACTCGCGCACGTCACAGAAACAGCCGCGAGTATGAAGTTCGCGCAGGGCCCTGTGTGAACAACATTCTCACACAATGGATGGGCCGACCCTGATTTTGTGTACATGTGCATGTCCTCCTTTGATCTGACCTACCCAGTTGTCTGAGCTGGAAAGCTGAGCTTATGGTGGATATTAGCAATGGCAGAGCAGGTGCTACCCAGTAAGCCGGGTAAGCGCAGTAGGGGGCTAACTGTGATTGCCTCAGCAGCGTAATAATTTTCAGTGCCCGAGAGAACAGCCTCTCCTGTGGATCGAAGAAGAGAAGGCCTCCAGCAGTGGAGTCGTGTTCTGCTTTTCACTCCACAGGACAGGTTGTTCCCCCAGGCTCTGAATACCATTGTGCTGTTCTCCGCAATTGCGGCCTTATTTTCTTCTTCGGCTTGTGGGACAGGCCGTTCCCACGGGCGCTGAAGGCCGAAGTCGTGTCCAGCAGTGTAGTGATGTTCATTGCCTGTGGAACAAGCTGTCCCACGGGCTGAAGAGGAGAAGGCTGTTATTGCAGCTAAAAGCGCTAAAGGAAGAGGAGCAGGGACTAGATACAAACAGGAAGTAGGAGGGACAAATTTAAAGACATAGGTGCTCCTTGTGGTCTTGGGCAAGCTACTTAACTATTTTACAGGGAACATGGGCAATGGAGGGTTATCTCCAAGTTATAATGCCCTGTTCAATGTAATTTCAGTCTGCTCAATGTAAACCACCTTGATATCATGAAAGGCGGTATATAAGAAATGTTAAATAAATAAATAAAGCTTGATATTGAGTTAGGGTGAGCTATGCACCAGATCGGCACATAGCCCTGCCCACTTACCCTTAACCCCAGATATTCAATGCTACGCTAATGGCATTGAATATCTGGTTTGGGCACCCTGGGGAAACTACTGCACAGCCTAACCAGGTAGCGGCGATATTGGACTGCTACCTGATTAACATTCCATGGCTAAGACTAGGCGAGCCAAAAGCTCGCCTAGTTTTAGCCATGGAGCGCCAACCTGGTAGTGGTCCACTAACCATTTTAGTAGCCACCCTCTGCACCTACTCCATCATGTTCACATCCTTTTGAAGGTGCCGTCTCCAGAACTGCACACTATACTCCAAATGAGGTTGCACCAAAGACTTATACAGAGGCACTATCACCTCCTTTTTCCTGCTAGCCATTCCTCTCCGTATGCACCCAAGCATCCTTATAGCTTTTGCAGTCGCCTTTTCTACCTGTTTAGCTACTTTAAGATCATCAGACACAACCACGCCTAGGTCCTGCTCTTCTTTAGTGGACAAAAGTACTTCACCCCCTATACTACATTGCTCCCTTGGATTGCTGCAGCCCAAATGCATGACCTTACATTTTTTAACATTAAATCCCAGCTGCCAAATTCTAGACCATTCTTCAAGCTTAGCTAGATCCCTCCTCATATTATCTTCACCTTCCTAGGTGTCTATTCTATTGCAGATTTTGGTATCATCATTGATGAAATACAGCAACCAAGCTCTCCAGCAGAGGAGAAGATGGGTGCCAACAGAATGTCGATGATTGGACACAAGTCACCAGGGCCTGCAGAATCACCAATCCAACTTCTCCAGTCCTTGAATTGGAGAACCATTATGCAGCCCTGGAAGTGGAGGAGGTGGAAGCATCCCTGGAAAGGGAAGAACCAGAGCTCAAGTACCCCAGAGTTGCAGAATCAGTGACCACAAGGAAGCGAAGGGTAGTGGTGGTTGGCGACTCTCTTCTAAGGGGTACTGAGACGTCCATCTGCCAACCAGACTTGATGTGAAGAGAGGTATGCTGTCTGCCTGGTGCCAAACTCCAAGATGTTACGGAGAGTTTGCCGAGACTCATCAAGCCCACTGACTATTGCCCAATGTTGCTAATCCATGTCGGAACAAATGATACTGCCAGGTATACCTCTGAGCATATGAAAAGTGACTTCATGGCTCTGGGACAGAGGGTGAAGCAGTTAGGTGCACAGGTGGTGTTCTCTTCAATCCTCCCTGTTGAGGGTAAAGGCCAAGGCAGAGAGGCTCGCATCCTGGAGATGAATGCATGGCTGCGTGGATGGTGTCATCAAGAGCGTTTTGGTTTCCTAGACCATGCGATGCTGCTCCAAGGGTTGTATAGCAGAGATGGCATCCATCTGTCCAAGAAAGGTTGACACGTCTTCAGTAGTAGACTGGCTAATCTACTGAAGAGGGCTTTAAACTAGATTCATTGGGGATGGGTGAAGAAAGCCCCCAAGTAAGTGAAAGCCTCCAGGTAAGTGATACATTAAATACCTTTATGGAAATGGGTAACAGGGGTAACATATGGAAAGCAGTGTGTATAAATGCCCGCAGCATGGGAAATAAGATCCCTGATGTTGAAGCTTTGGTGGGAGTGGCCGACTTGGATTTAGTGGCAGTTATATCCCAGTCATGGTTTTCTGTGAACCATGTTTCTGTAACTATACCTGGCTATACTTTATTCTGAAAGGACAGGGTAGGAAGAAGGAGAGGGAGTGGCACTATATGTAAAAAATACTATTAAAGATTTGGAATTACAGAGCTTAAAAGGGAGAGAGAGGAGGCATTTTGGGTTAAACTAGAAAGAGGGAAAGAGAAATCTATTTGCATTGGCGTGATATAGAGACCTCCCTCACAAGAGGAAGAGGATGACAGAGTTAATTGAAGACATACGCAGCATTGCTAGGAAAGGGGAAGTGCTACTGATAGGGGATTTCAATATGCCAGATGTTGTTTGGCACATTCCTGCTGCAGTATCATCTAGAAGTAAAGAGATCCTGGATTCTCTACAGGGAGAGCTATTCAGGCAATTGGTAACAGACCCCACATGTGAAGGGGCCATACTGGACTTGGTGCTTACCAATGGTGAAAATGTTTCTGATGAGAGATCATTTTGCATCCAGTGATCACCAGATGGTGTGGTTCAGTATTAGGACTAGGGCTGTTAGAATCCATTCAAAAGGTGAGGGTCTTAGACTTTAGGAAGACTAACTTTGCCAAGATGGGCCAATACCTCAGGGAGTTGTTAGCAGGATGGGAACAGCTGGGGAATGTAGAAAAACAGTGGGCAAAACTGAAAGGGGATATTTTAAGGGCAACCAACCTTTTTGTTAAAATGGTAAATAAAGGTAAAAGGAAAAGGAGATCGCTATGGCTTTCGAAAGAAGTAGCTGAAAAGGTGATCTTCATGAAATACAAGAGATCACAGAGAGAGGAAGACAGACATCTATATTTGGAAAAACTTAGAGAAGCTAGCAAAGTAGTCAGGAAAGCAAAGATTCAAAAAGAGGAGGAAATAGCCAATGCAATAAAATGGGGGGATAAGACATTTTTCAGATATGTTAGTGAGAAGAGGAAGTGCAAAAGTGGTATTGTCAAACTCAAGGGTGAAGTGGAGGAATATGTAGAGTTGATGAATATAAAGCGGAATTGCTTAACAAATATTTCTGTTCTGTGTTCACAGATGAAGAACCAGGAGCAGGACCTCAGAAAACACCCACAAACAGGAACAGAAGTGAGGGACATCTTGAACAATTTTCAGAAGACTGTGTTTGTGAGAAACTAGCTCAACTTAAAGTAGACAAAGCAATGAGACCGGATGGGATACACCCTATAGAATACTGAGGGAACTTGGGGACGTTCTAGCAGCTCCACTGACTGACCTTTTCAATGCCTCTTGGAGTCGGGAGTGGTGCCAAAGGATTGGAGAGAGGCTCATGTGGTGCCTTTACACAAAAGCGGAAGTAAGGATGTGTTTGAAAACTACAGGCCGGTTAGTTTAACTTCGATGGTAAATTATTGGAAACGCTGCTGAAAGAGAAAATAGTGAGGTTTCTGGAGTCCAATGGATTACAGGATCTGAGGCAGCATGTATTCACCATACAAATCTGATTAATTTCTTTGATTGAATGAGCAGGGGGTTGGATTGAGGGAGAGCCCTAGATGTGGTGTACTTGGATTTCAGTAAAGCCTTTGACTCTGTTTCGTACAGGCAACTTATAAACAAACTGAGCACCCTAGGAATGGACCCTAAAGTCACTGATTGGGTTAGAAATTGTTTGAAGGTGATGCAACAAAGGATATAGGTAAATGGAGCTCACTCTGAGGAGAGAAAGATTACCAGTGGTGTGCCCCAGGGATCTGTCCTTGGTCCAATTCTTTTTTTTTAACTTTAGAAGTTTTTATTAATTTTTCCAACACGTCAATTACATCAGGCAATGCACATCCTATTACTTTCAACCATATTCCTTCCACCCCTTCGTCTACTTTAATTCTAACCCCACCTTCCCCCCTTCCCTTCCCTTCCCCCTCCACTCCTTCTCCGTCCTTCCACCTGATCTCTCTTAGCCACCTCCCATACCCCTTCCCACCGTTTCTCCATTTGTCCCCCCCCCCTATCTTTCTTCTCCCCCATAATTTTATACATAAGACATATCTCCGACAATCTTTTAGCATAGCTGCTCATAGATGGTAAAATCATTCTATTCCAGTGCCAGGCTATTAACATCTTTGTTAGTGATATAGCGGAAGGGCTGTCGGGTAAGGTTTGCCTCTTTGCGGATGATACCAAAATCTGCAAAAGAGTAGACACTCAGGAAGGAGTAGATAACATGAGTAGGGATCTAGCTAAGCTTGAAGAATGGTCTAGAATTTGACAGATTTGAGATTTAATGCTAAAAAATGCAGGGTCATGCATTTAGGCGGCAAAAATCCAAAGGATGTCCACAAAGAAGAGCAGGACCTGGGCGTGATTGTGTCTGATGATCTTAAAGTAGCTAAACAGGTAGAAAAGGCGATGGCTAAAGCTAGAAGAATGCTTAGGGAGAGGAATGGCCAGAAGAAAAAAGGAGGTGATAGTGCCTCTGTATAAGTCTTTGGTGCGACCTCATTTGGCGTATTGTGTGCAGCTCTAGTGACCACACCTTCAAAAAGATATAAACAGGTTGGAGTTGCTGCAGAGGGTGGCTACTAAAATGGTTAGTGGTCTTTGTTATAAAGCATATGAGGACAGACTTAAAGATCTTGATATGTATACTTTAGAGGAAAGGCGGGATAGAGGAGATATGATAAAGATGTTTAAATATCTCCGTGGCATAAATGCACAAGAGAACCTCTTTCGACTGAAAGCAAGCTCTGCTATGAGGGGACATAGGATGAGGGTGAAAGGGAATAGACTCAGAAGTAGTATGCAGAAATATTTCTTTACGGAAAGAGTGGTAGATGCATGGAATAGTCTCCCAATAGAGGTGGTAGAGATGAGGATGATATCTGAATTTAAAAAAGTACGGGGCAGACACAGAAGATCTCTAAGGGAAAAGAGGGGACTATTGTACTAGTTGATATGGAAGGTCAGACTAGATAGGCCATGTGTTCTTTTTCTGCCATCATGTTTCTAAGAGGATGAAATCAAAGCAAAAACTTAAGTACCCTTTATATTCAATAGACAGAGAGGGGGCTGATCTGCATGGAGCGGCAGGTACAACCCTAAACACAGGTATAGAGGGAAGTGACCTGCACGGAGCTGCAGTTACGACACTTTAGCCACCTTAATGGGCAGACTAGATGGACCATACTGGCTTTATCTTCCTATGATATACTATGTCACTATTGAGGCTGGCGCGCCTCCACCAGGCGGTCACCTAGTGAAGACGGGCTCCCATCTTGTATCTTTTAGCTTTAAACGTGTAGTTGTGTATAAAAGCAGTCCAAGTGGTTTTAAAGCAACACAGGAATTTTTATTGATTTTTAACTTGGTGCAGTTTAGTAACAGTCCTTTGTAGAAGATTCCAAACTCAGCAACAGAAAACAAGGATATTTTCTCCCAAATAAAGTTCTTTACAAACAGTGTGTTTCAGTGGTATTATTTACAAGTAAATGTCTTTACTTCTTTCATTAGGAAATTTCTCATCTCAGAAACAACAGCTTTATTTGCAGTTAAAGCACACAACGGAACTCAGTAATTCTGTCGGCTCCCTTTAGCTGCTTCAGTTTAAAACACTTCTCAGCTGGTCAGCACAGAACTCAATTGCATCATCTACTTCTCTTCAACAGAGCTTTGCAAGTTTTAGACTAAGAGATTTCCTTTCTCTCTTTTCAAAGCTTTCAGCTATCATGAACCTGAGAACTGCTTCCTGAGATTCTTCCTAGTATTTTACTTCTTTCAATCAGCAGTAACACATAGAGCACATTCCGTTTCAGAGCAAGTGGAATCAGGGTCATCTTCCTTATAATCCACCTCCATTTCTTCCTCTGCACTGCCTGATTGTGGAACTTGAATACGTTCAGGTACTTTAAGGTTTATATGCTTTAACAGCTTAAACAGTTTCTCCCATTGAACTGCCTTTCTTTCTCTTGGTAAAACATTAACAGGCTTTGTTTGCTTGGCTTTATCTACAAAACCCTTCTTCCTGTTCTGCGTGCTAGCAGGTATAACTATCTCCTCAGTATCTGAGTCAGAGTTATAAGCATTAACTCTTTCCAACTTTCCTCTCCTACCTTGGAGCTTAACTGTGGGAGTTTCACAGCTGTGACATCTGTTGGAGGTAGCGTCCTCTGAGTCAGAGCTGCTCAGGGAATCACTGCAAGATTTTCTTCCAGCTTTCCTGGGCTTTCTCAGCCTAAAGATTTGTCTTTCTTCAGAAGAAGCTGAGCCTTCCTGTTCTAGCTTTCTTACAGCCAGCCTTTTGCCCTTCTCTCTCCTAGAAGGAAAGTACTCAGCCTGTCCTCTGGCCTTTCCCCAGCTGCTGCTTCTCAAGCTGTTCCCGTGGCTTCCAACACCTCCAAGGCTTCTAACAGTTCTACCGAGTCTATCACTTTCTGTTTGCTTAACCTTAAATGCTGGGCAGTGTGCCTCCCCCTCTGGCTCCACCCACAGGTGTCCCTTATCCTTACTTAGGGTTGCCATGGAGTCTGGGTGTGGCTTCAGCCTAGCTCTGCAAGCGTGGTTTCTTTCACTGCTTTTACTTTTGCACATGTGTTTAGGTGAGCCCATCCCCCTTAAAGAAGCAAAAGTTCATTTTTCCTCTATTTCCCAGGGCTGTGCTACACTCTCCTTACCACACTATGTAACATTTTGTAAAGCGTGGAATACTATCTGGGAAGCCCAGACCAGATGTATTCCATGCTTTAAAAAAAAGTGGAAGGAAGGCTAAAAAACTGCCAGCATGGTTTACAAGTGAGGTCAGAGAGGCTGTTGTAGCCAAAAATGCATCTTTCAGGAAACGGAAAAAGGAGCCAAATGACGAAAACTGGAAACATAAGCACTGGCAAGTTAGATGCCAGGCATTGATAGGGCAAAGAGAAAATGTGAAAAGAAAGCTTGCTGTGGAAGCAAAAATGCATAGTAAAAACTTTTTCAAGTACATCCATAGCAAAAATCTGTGATAGAGTCAGATGGACTATTAATTATGTGATGGAGGGATAAAAGGGGAACTAATAGGGGACAAGGCCATAGCAGAGAGACTGAATGAATTCTTTGCTTCGGTCTTTACTAATGGAAGATGCAGGGAGGTTATCCATGCCTGAAATAGTACTTAAAGGTGATGCATTGGAAGAAATTAAAGAAATATCGATAAACCGGGAAGATGTATTACAACCATTTGATAAACTGAAGAGTAGCAAATCACCTGTACTGGATGGTATACATCCGAAGATGTTGAAAGAACTGAAATATGAGATTGCAAACCTACTATTAGAATCTGTGAACTATCATTAAAATCATCTGTAATACCTAAAGATTAGTGAATGGCCAATGCAATGCCAATTTTTAAAAAGAGTTCAAGGAGCAATCTGGGAAACTACAGACCGGTCAGGCTGACATCAGTACCAGGCAAAATGGTACCATTATAAAGAACAAAATTACTGAACATGTTGATAGTCATGGTTTAATGGGAGAAAACCAATATGGATTTAGCCAACGAACCTCTTGTCTTACTAATCTGTTATATATTTTGAAGGTGTAAATAAACAGGTAGACCAAGGTGAGCCAGTTGATATATTGTATCTGGATTTTCAGAAAGCCTTTGACAAGGTCCCTCATGAGAGTCTCTTGATGAAATTAAAAAAAGTCATGGGATAGATAGGAGGCAGTATACTATTGTGGATTAGGAACTGGTTAAGAGATAGAAAGCATAGGGTAGGGCTAAATGGCCAATTTTCTCAATGGAGAAAGGTGAATGGTGGAGTATCTAAGGGATCTGTGCTGGGTCCACTGCTTTTTAACATATTTATAAATGACCTGAAAATGGGAACAACAAGTGAGGTGATCAAATTTGCAGATGACACAAAATTATTCAAAGTTGTTAAAACCCAAGAGGATTGTGAAAAATTGCAAGAGGACCTTGATAAATTGGATGACTTGACATTCAAATGGAAGATGGAATTTAATGTGGACAAGTGCATAGTTATGCACCTAGGAAAGAACAACACAAACTATAGTTACACGATGCAAGGTTCCACATTAGAAACCACCACCTAGGAAAAAGATTTAGGTGTCATCATGGATAACACATTGAAACACTTCTCCATCAGAAATGGAGAATAAAACAAAGGATATTATAATGCCTGTATATTGTTCCATGGCGAGACTGCACCTTGAATATTGTGTGCAATTCTGGTCGCAGTATCTTAAGAAGGATATAGCAGAATTAGAAAAGGAAGAAAGAAGAGTCATCAAAATGGTAAAGGGGATGGAAGATAACCCTATGAAGAAAGGCTAAAAAGGTTAGAGCTCTTCAACTTGGAAAAGAGACGGCTGAGTGGAGATATAATAGAGCTCTATAAATTAATGAATGGAATGGCAAAACATAGATTGATTGTTTACACCATCAAAAAGTAGACAGACTAGGGGACACACAATGAAACTACAATGTAATCCATTTAATACTAATAAGAGAAATTATTTTTTCACTCAACGCGTAATCAAACTCTGGAGGATGTAGTAAAAACTGTTAGAATAGCTGGCCTTAAAAAAAGTTTGGACAAGTCCCTAGAGGAAAGGTCCATAAACCATTATTAAAGAGGACCTGGGAAATCCACTGCTTGCCCCAGAAAAAGCATTGTGGAACCTGTGTGTCTTTTTTCGGAACCTGCCAGGAACATGTGACCTGGATTGGCCACTTTTGGTAATTGGAAACTGGGCTGATGGACCTTGGTTTGACCCAGTATGACATATCTTATGTTTTTATGTTACTATTGGCCGGCATCCAGGAACACAAATAATGGGGTTGGAAGGATGTCCAACCCCCGTTCAAGCCCTGGACGCAAATCCAAGCACAGCGCTCCCTGCACCTGGACATACACGGCCAATTCAGGTCATGGCCCTGTACATCCAGAGTGGCAGATTAGATGTGGGACTTATTCTTCCTCTGAGGTTGAATACATCTCATGAATGGAGGGGACTGGGCAGGGCAGCCCCATTGCAAAGGAGGAGCAGCTGCAGGAAGGCCCCCACCATCCAATCCTGGCCCTGGCAGACCCCGCTGAGGGTCAGACGGCAGGGAACGGTGAGTCTGGTCTCTGGCAGGCCTTGCAAGCTCCTGCTATGCAGCCCAGTGCTATGGCGATGGGACGCCACAGCACCGGCACACATGCAGGAGCTCTGTGTGGGGAAGACAAGCAGGCACTTGGATGTCGGCCAGTACAGAATGCTGATCATGCTGGCCCATCCAAATGCCTTGATTCTGCACTCGTGGGTTGCAGAATTGGGTCTAACTCTGGCCCGTATCTCTGCACATCTGGACGGTTCGGACGTGCAGGACACAGAATCGGGCTCCAAGTTACATAAGTTTAAGGAAAGGTAAGAAACACTCATCGACATAAAGAGGGTAGAAATGTATTTAACCATCCAGTAGTCTGAATCATCCAGTCCCAAAAGTCCATTTTGTAACAGTTTTTGTGTTGGATGAAAGCAGTCCCAGATTTAAACAATGTAATACTTTCCACGTGAAGTATAATACTCAGCATGGCCCATGTGTAGGCCAAGACACCTCAAAATCTACATCTACGTCAAAGTCAATTCATTTACTTGAGATATCGTTCATCATTACAAAATATTAAGTGGTTTACAACATTTAAAATAACAAAATCTTAACAGAAAACTCCCCCTTCCTCCTCTTCGCCTCATTCCAGGCCCCCAAACCAAAGGTCTGAACTACGGTTACCAGATTTTTTGCAGGCAAATCTAGGACACATATCCAAAGGGGGAGACGGGGGAGGGACACCTTAGAGGTTTGAGCAACAAGATGTGGAGGAGGGGAAAGAAGTCATTACCTTGCAGCCCCCCATCCATCCTATGACAGCAATAATATTACGTCCAAGCAGATAAATCGACAGAGAAATAGAAACAGTGGTGCTTTTCCCTCCTTACTGTTCAAAATATAAAGATAATGGATGGAAATTCTAAAAATGGACATTAATCAATAAATTGAAAAAAAAAATTTCTTTCCCCTCTGTCTTCATTGCTGGAATTGGAGACAGTAGGCTGCCAAAAAGGCGTGAATTGGGGACATAGCTCTAAAATCAAAATATTCGGACACATTTGGTAACCTTACCTTGAGCCCAGCCCCCAGTTCCTATAAAACAGATATTCTATGCAAGCTAAAAGCATCCTCCCTAGTAAAAGATAAATGCATCTCCATCAAGCCCGAGAGTTCGAACAGTCCCCACTGTTGTACAGCCCTGGTTGTACAGTAAGAGTTCAGCCTATCAACATGATATATCATACAGAGGACCTTAAACTATATCCGCCATATGACTGCTGGCCAGTGTATTTGTTTCAAAACAGGAGTTACATGATCCCATCTATGTGCCTTTAGTATCAACCCAACTGCTCTATTCTGTACAAACTGGAGCCTCCTCTGCTCCTTCTCTGGAAAGCCTATATACAACGAATTGCAATAGTCCATTCTACTAAACAACAGGGATACCAATAAGGCCACCAAATTAGCAAAGGACAAAAAGGTCTCAATTTACGAATCAACCACAATTATAAAACCAGACCCTACAGATCTGCGGTAAATCAAATAAAATATAACCATAACAGTTCAAAATTCCGTTCATCTGTAAACCACTTTGACCATGAGATAAAGTGGTCTATAAAATAGCTACAGTAAATAAACTGACAGCTTTCAGTATGAATCAATATTGACTCCTAAGCTAGTAATGGACTCACTAAGTGCCATGAAATCATCACCGTATTCAGGTCTATAAATTAGATACTCCATCTATGCAGCTCTCATGCCACATAAATATTAAAACGATATAGGGGACAATACTGACCGCTAAGCAACCCCCTATGTCAATGGATACATGGATGAAAGCTTACCTTGCCATTCTACACATTGCGATCTTCCTTCTAGAAAAGATGCAAACCAAGTCAGCACCTTATCCCGAAACGAGCTTGAAACAACCTATCAAACTACCAAGGTGGACAGCATCAAATGCTGTTCTAGATCTAATTGGATCCATAGGGCATCTAAACTTTAGTGATGATAGTCTAATGAAAAAAGGAAGAAACAAGTTGGTGCAAAAGTATTGGGCACCCCAGGTGAACCTTCGGCCTTACACCCCCTCGAGATTTTGATAATTAAATTCAACAGTCATGGTCATCCCAACTCCACTCCTCCCATAACAATATACGAGAAATTGGACATTATACTTTTAAATATTAAACATTTCTTTTTATGTATACGTGTGTACAGGTAAAAGAATGTGCCCATGGCTCTGAGTTTGTCAGGGTGTATTGTTGTGCTCTGACTGCTGCTCCTCTTTGCTGCCCCTCAGAAGATTCCGCCCTAGGCACCCACTTAGTCTTGCCTAATGGTTGAGCCAGCCCTCCATCTGGGCCAAGAAGAAGGCACTATTGAACTTATCCAATTGGGTGCGACCAGTGGAATCTATTTACATTCAATGGAACTTTTGGGAGCTGATTATGATTAGAAGTATGGTATAGTGAATGATAGCTGTAGTCTATTACCTTGTGGAACAATTAAACAGGGAATGGAGTCTAACCTGTCAAGCTCAAAACCAGGAGGACACTCCATGAAACTAAATGCCTGCAGACCAAAAAGAAATTGTAAACCATATTGTACTTTGCACTGATTGAATAATGCTCTGTATTGTTGTAACTAGATTGTAAGCTCGGACGAGCAAGCCTCTGACGAGCAGGGACTGTCTCTTGTATGTATGTCTGTACAGCGCTGCGTGCATGGTGCTATATAAGTGTTGAATAGTATTAGTAGTAGTAAATTGTAGAAAGCTTTTGTTCATGCAGTGCATAATTAAGCTGTGGAATCAGTTGCCAGAGGATGTGGTCAAAGCAACCCACATAGTAGGAGTTTCTGGAGGAAACGTACATAAAAGATTATTAGTCAGACCTATTGTTCATCTCTAGAAATGAACTATGGGAAACAGATCTACTTTTTGAGAACAGCTGGGGATTTGTGATCCAGAGTGGCCACTGTTAGAGACAGGATACTGGGCTTGATACTGGGCTGACTCAATACGGTTTTTCTTATTTTTATATATTATTATTAAATGGTATTTAGATCACAGCCTTCCAGTAGTAGTTCAAGACAAGTTACATTTAGGTACAGTAGGCATTCCCCTGTCCCCAGAGGGCTTACAATCTAAGTTAAGTGATTTACCTAAGGTCACAAGGAGTACCAGTGGAACATGAACCCTGGTCTTTCTGGTCCTAGGCTGCTGCCCTAACCACTAGGTTACTCCTGCGCTCCAATTTGTTCTGTCAACTTGTGTGCATACTGCTAGTTCCATGGTTATTTATTATATATGGCACTATTGCTTAAAATCAGCATAATTATGTTAAAGAAGAGACCCAACAGTTCCTTATTTTATTTAAGGAGCGGAAGTGATAGATATTCTGAGGACTACACACCTCAGTAGCCCTTCTAGGTTTCTCCTTTTCAGTCAAGCCATGCCTTCATGCTTGTCAAAAGTGCAGCTGGAGCACATGTTGATTTTAAGAATCTGCAGCCCTTCTCAATATGGCTGCCCTCATGGGATTACACCGTGTCCCTGATCACATGATTCAAGGAGTCAATGGGAATGCAAAGGAGGAATGGACAATCAGAGAACTGAAGAGCAAGGATTTTCAAATCTGTTTAGGAGTTGTTGTTTTTTTAGAGAGCAGAAATGCTGCCCGTGATTCTGTTCCATTTGGTTTGCTGGAATACTCGCTATTGAGTATCTCAGCTAGGCTGAGCAGCAGGATACAGGTGGCTGGCTGGGAATGGGAATAGCTCCAACTAGGGTTGCCAACCAGCCGGTTTTCAGCTGGCCTGGCCGGTTTTCCTGTGGTCGGGCCGGCTGCCAGCAGAGAACCGAAACCGGCCATTGAAAAGCCGGTTTTTTGCTCTGGCTGCGAGATTGGAGCGGCCAGAGCAGAAAACCTGCTTTGCGCTTGCGATCGCGATTGCGATCACAGTCCTGGCCCCCCCTTGCAGCCGCTGCTGCTGCTTCTTACAGAGCAGCGGCTGCAATAAAGTTAATTTAAAAGTAAGGAATCCTGTGAGGGGCCTTCCGGCCCTATGAAACTCCTTCTGCAGTGCCCGCACCTCTGATGTCACTTCCTTTTCAGCCAGGGACCCTGCAGAAGGAGTTTCATAGGAGCTGAGGGTTTCTCACAGGTTTCCTTACTTTTAAATTAACTTTATTGCAGCTGCTGCTCAGTAAGAAGCAGGAGCAGCAGCTGCACGGGAGGGGGGGACTACAAATGGGCTGTGATGGGGGGGACCTGTACTGGAAAAGGGCTATAGGGGGGGACTTGGACTGGAAATGGGTTGTGATGGGGGGGGGGGGGACCTTGAGTGGAAAAGGGCTATGGGGGGGGGGGGGGAACTTGGACTGGAAATGGGCTATGGTGGAGGGAGGGGGAACTTGGACTGGAAATAGGCTGTGATTAGGGGGGCTAGGACTGTAAATGGGCTGTGATTGGGGGGCAGGGGCTAGCACTGGAAATGGGCTTATGAAGAGCTGGAATAGGACTGGAAATGGGCTGATGTGGGACATGGGAGAATGGGACTAGAAGGGAGTGGATGCTGGGTGGGTCTAGAACTATAAGGGAACTGATTTTGGGGGAGGACTAGAATGGATGGGGAATGAGAATGGAGAGGGGAAAAATATTTTGTGTGGAAGAAAAGTCTATGATGGGTCGGGTATTGGGAGAGTAAGAGGGGCTTGAGAATGGAAGGGTGAAATTTAAATGGATGATAAAGGATAAGGAAAGAATTGGGGGAAAGAGCAAAAGGGAAACAATCAGTATGTTAAAGCAGATATAGAGAGAGAATGGAAGACATCTAAAAGAGAAGAAAGGACAAATGGATAGCTCGCAGAAGACACGAAGAAACCAGAAGAAAGTGACTGGAGCAATTGCAACTGAAAAATGAAATGCCCAAACAGAAGGTAGAAAATACTTTTTATTTTGAATTTATTAACTGGAATATGTCTGGTCTGGGAAGTGTGCATTCCTAACATCTTTGCATTTTTGTTTAGTGCAAGAGGAAATTACTTTATAGTTTTATTTCTCCAGTGTTGTACATTTCATGTTTGGATTTTGGGGTTCTCAGTTTAATTACACAGATACACTACCAAAAAACTGCCTCCAGTTTTGCAACTGATTCCTATAGATTTTGGGGTGCTGAATCCAGGAAAAATAGCCAAAATGTTCCATCACGTCACGTTTTCTTGCAAAATTAGATTTCTTACCCATATAAGGAATGTTCACATAATTTCTTTTTAGCCGACTGCAGTTTATTTTCTTGGCCCAAAATAGAGATTGTAATGGTTAACTAACTAGAAACACTCCCTCATGATATTTTAGAGTGTTTTGTATTCATTTTATACATTAACAGGACAATTGGGAGGCGGGGGGCTAAATCCAGTACTCGCGCTGGCACATGTTTTTTCCTGTTCGCCTCGCCTCGTTCGCTCGCTCAAACACGGTGGTTGCGACATGAACGTTCCTGTCAAATTTCAGTTTCTTGCAAGTTCATTATTACCTTTTGTTTGCTCAGTCGTAATCCAGCTTTATTCCGAAGTGGTTCACTACAGTTGTAGTTTGCAGTGCTGTGTATTTGTGATGGCTCACAGAGCCAGAGGTTGCGTCAACTCTCCGGACAGTTTTTGTTTTATTTGTGGGGAATATACCGTGAAAAAGCGGCAGAGGAACATTTCTGCATTTATTAAAAAAGTATATTTCGCCTATTTCGGTTTGAAGTTAGGCGATCAAGACAAACCGTGGGCTCCTCACAAAGTGTGCAAGACATGTGAGGAAGATCTACGCTTATGGATGAAAGATAAAAAACAAGCATTTCATTTCGGAATACCTATGATGTGGCGTGAACAAAGAGACCACAGCAGTGACTGCTATTTTTGCTCTTGCATTGTGAAGGGATACAACTTAAAAAATAAGAACGTAATAAGTTACCCCAACCTTCCCTCAGCAATTAGGCCTATGCCTCATAGCAACGAAGTACCTGTGCCTGAACCACCAAAATCTTTGGATCATATTTGTGTGGACGGTTCTGATCATGATGAGACTCATCAGATGGCTTTTCCCGATGAGTCCAGTACTTCCGAGTTTGAAACTGAACCAGATCCGAAACCTGAACTTTTCTCTCAAGCTGAATTGAATGATTTAGTCCGGGATTTAGGACTCCCAAAAGATGCTGCCCAACTGCTAGGTTCTCGGCTTAAACAGAAAAATCTATTGTCACCAGGAACAACTTTTTATTGGTACCGCAACCGCGAGACACAATTTTTGAAGTATTTCAGCAAAGAGGAAGATTTGGTATTTTGCAACAATATATACGGAGTGATGGAAAAGTTTAAACTCAAGAATGATCCTGCTGAATGGCGGCTGTTCATTGATTCATCAAAAGACAGCATAAAAGGTGTTCTTCTTCATAATGGCAACACATTCGCTTCAGTTCCTATTGCTCACTCTGTTATTCTCCAAGAAAAATACGAGAATTTGGCCCTGATTCTTCAGAAGATTCGTTATGATGAGCATAAGTGGATGATTTGTGGAGACTTTAAAATTCTATCCATGCTATTAGGGCAGCAATCCGGTTTCACCAAATATCCCTGCTTCCTTTGCTTGTGGGATAGCCGGGCCCGCGACCTACACTGGGGGAAAAAAGACTGGCCAATTCGGGAGTATTTGAGACCCGGTGAGAAAAATGTTCTTCATGAGAGCTTGGTACCTCGTGATAAAATTCTATTACCACCTCTCCACATTAAGTTGGGTCTCATTAAGCAATTCATCAAGTCCCTTCCAAAAGATGGTGAGTGTTTTCGGTACCTTTGCTCAAAGTTCCCCCGACTTTCTGAAGCAAAGCTAAAGGAAGGAGTGTTTGTTGGCCCTGATATAAGGAAACTCATTTCAGATGGAGCATTCGCTGAAACGATGTCTGAGAAGGAAAAGAAGCCTGGGATTCCTTCAAGGATGTTGTTCTCAAATTCTTGGGGAACAGGCGGGATGAGAACTATAAGGATATTGTTGCCAGGATGCTCAATGCCTTCAAAGAACAAGGCTGTAACATGAGCCTGAAAGTCCATTTCTTGCACCCCCATGTGAACTACTTTCCTGAAAACTTGGGGGCGTACAGTGAAGAACAAGGTGAAAGGTTTCACCAGGACATCAAGGATGCAGAGAGAAGGTACCAAGGAAGATGGAACACCACTATGATGGCTGATTTCTGCTGGTTGCTGCTGCGGGAAACCCCAGATGAAAAATACGCCAAGCAGCGCACCAAGAGAAGCATTCGGGAGAAGAAGAAACGGGCCCACCAGGAGATTGATTGACCCAAGAATGACTTTAAAATCTAAACTGTGTTGACAAATATCGTGTTTTTACTAAACTTTGAAATAAAAATTTGCTAGTTATTACCACAGTGTCGGATCTCATTTATTAGAATTTTATTTTCACACCATCGGGTGTTTGTCTTCATGTATTGCAATGGTGCGGTTTGCGTTTTCTATTCTTACATACATACCTGTACAACATTTTTTGCACATTTCTTTGCTTTGCTTTGTGTCTAACCTCGCTCTTATATGCTCAATGTTTGTGCACATGTATGTGGCTGTTTTAAGTGCAGACAATTTTGCTACCATCACAGTGTGTTTTGTTGACATTACTCTATTCTTATGTGCTGCCTTGTTACAATTTTCTTTATTCTTATTTGAATAACTACTAAACAATTAGTATAAAGAATTCATCCAAGAAACTTTTATCTCAATCGCACTCAATCTGAAACGTTCACCTCAAACTGCTAACCCAATGTAGCAAAAAATCTGTATGTGATGGAGCAAATTGGTTACCAGATTTGGATTCAGCGCACCAAAAAACATAAAAATCAATCGAAACATTAGAGGCAGTTTAAAAAAAATTTTTTTTAGTGTACCTGTGTTATTATCTGACCAAGGAAGTTAGCCTACACGTATCCTCGGTAATTTTTGTGGGTGGGGCTGGGGGCGGGCCTAGGGGAGGAGAATGGGTGGAGCATGGCGAGCCAAAGGTGTCAGGTTTTTCTCGGTGAAAAAGTTGGCAACCCTAGCTCCAACTCACTACGAGTTACAATGGGGCTTCTCTGCAGAGGCCTGGTCTTTAATGTTTTTGCTAAAAATGGTTTGCAGGCTGCTGTGAATTGTGACCAGAGCACTGTTTGAGCCCTTGCAAACATTAGTACATCCTCAGACTTTAGAGACTCCCACTACCACCTTACAAGCATAATTCTTCATCTGTTTCATATATAATCCTGTGAATTATAGCTACACACAAGTTCCTTGTCTTTTCCATCTTTAATTCTTGAAACTGCTGGAAGGAATATCCATTTGCACATCCCAGTCAAACTCTTTGTATGCTTCATTAGTGCCTCTTGCCTCCAGAAAGTATATGGACAATTATTTATATTCATGTATGTATATTACTGGATCCACTTATATAAATAATTATACACCCTTGAGTGAATTCACTGCTAATCTAAAGGTGCAACAGGCCTTGGAACTAGTAGATGTATCACTGAAAACCAGTTAGCTGTTTAAAACTGTTCATGGTTAACTCTTTCTGTGCAGCTATTTTATTCTTGATTCTCAAAATAATAGATTACATAATTTTACATAAGTATGTTTACTGACTCACAGACAAAGGGGTGAAGTATATTATTAGAATGCTCATTTCAGGGATAAATCTTGTCAGAAGTCTACTCTTGAAGGGAAATCAGTAATTATATAGACCACACTCATACACATACAGAATTAGGTATTTATGTCTTGTCTCAGATTGAGGGGGTTATTTTAGAAGCCCTATTAATGCTTTAGATGTCTGAAATAGGGAATGGAGACATCCAAAACATGGAGATGTCCTCAGAGCCATTTTAGAAGCCAGCTCTGTGGATGTCCCCAGGAACAGGGACATGGAGTAGGCGTGTCTGAGGTTTTCCCAGAACTTGGACATCCTCACCCAATTTCAGAAACACCATGGATATCCCAAGACGTGTCCAAGTATATACCAGATCCAGGCTCAAATAAGCCTCAGAAAAGAGCTTGTTTAGTCAGCCAGACATTTGGAGGGTGTGGAGAAGGAGGTATGTTTGTGTCCCCTACATTTTCCATATCTACAATGAACACTGACAAGGAAAGTTTATGTTTTGCTACACTGCTGAACATCCCCATCTGCTAGCTTACATAAGATGGACATCCCCACCCTACATTTTCCTAAGGGGGACAACTATGTGGCTGCTGGCGTGGACATCCACATCAGGTATGTCTATGTCACTAAAATCGGGTGGAGACATAGAAGTCTCTGGCATTTATTGGTGTTCTCTGCCCTGGACTTCCCCGATTTGACTTGAATGTCTGTAAAATTCTCTTTCACTTGTCTAGAATAATCAAAATATGTTATAAAGGTTTATAGACAGGATCTATGTTCAAGTGACTATCATTTATTAGCATGTTCCACAAAGCAATATGAAAGTCCCTGTCAGCATTGAGTGTGTCATCCCCATAGCTATTGCCACACTTGCTCCTTCTCTCATCCCCTTTCTTCCATCCCCTCTATCCCTCCCTCTCCTCCTCTTGACACTATCTCCTCCCTTCTCCTCTACTCTTCCCCTCTTTTTTCTCCATTCCCCAACCCTTGCACTCTATCCTCCCTTTTCTGTCCCCACTACTTTTTTCACTTTTTCCTCCCTTCTTTTCATCCACCTCCCCTTCCCCCTTTCATGCTCACTTCCCCCCTCCCAACTTTATACTTCCTCACCTCCTTTGGTAAAGCCATGGCCTCAGTGCTGCGGCAGACAATGCAGCACTTCAGTCATGGCTGTTCCTTCTGCTGTTGGTGGAGGGTGGGTCCCCATCAGCAGACAATGCAGCACTTTGGCCAGAGCTGTAGCTTTTCCCTCTTCTTCTGTGGTGAGGATTGGAGTCCCTATCAGAACGTTTAAGATGGCGCTGCTGTGGGACTCCTCTTGTCTTGTGCCATGCGAGTTAGAATCATAAGAACATAAGATATACTGGGTCAGACCAAGGTCCATCAAGCCCAGTATCCTGTTTCCAACAGTGGCCAATCTAGGTCACAAGTTTATTGACAGCCCCTGGAACATAGTTCCTATCAGTACCTAGCAGTTTCCCCAAAGGATACAGGTTCCACAATGCTTGTATTGTGGCAAGCAGTGGATTTCCCGGATCCCCTTTAATAATGGTTTATGGACCTTTCCTCCGGGAACTTTCCCAAAACTTTTTTAAGCCCAACTACACTAACAGCTTTTACTACATCTTCTAGTAATGAATTCCAGAGTTTGATTATGCATTGAATGAAAAAATATTTTCTCCTTTTAGTCTTAAATAGGTTACACTGTAGCTTCATTGCATGTCCCCTAGTCTTTGTTTACACCATCAAAATAAAGAATCGATCTATGTTTACCTGTTCCATTCCATTTATTAATTTATAGACCTCTATCATATCTCGCCTCAGCCGTTTCTTTTCCAGATTGAAGAGACCTAACCTTTTTAGCCTATCCTCATAGGGATATCCTTCCATCCTTTTTAACATTTTGGTGGCTCTTCTCAGTACCTTTTCTAATAACGCTATATCCTTTTTAAGATACGGTGACCAGAATTGTACAGAGACATTATAATATCCTTTGTTTTATTTTCCATTGCTTTCCTTATGATTCCTAACATTCTATTTGCTTTCTTGGCTGCCGCTGCACACTGGGCGGAGGGTTTCAACATGTTATCCACAACAACGCCTAAATCTTTTTCCTGGGTGGTGGTTCCTAATGTGGAACCTTGCATCGTGTAACCATAGTTTGGGTTGTTCTTTGCATAATTTTGCACTTGTCCAAATTAAACTTCATCTGCCATTTGAACATCCAGTCCAAATGGCAGATGAAGTTTAATTTGGACAAGTGCAAAGTTATGCAAAGAACAACCCAAACTATGGTTACACGATGCAAGATTCCACATTAGGAACCACCACCCAGGAAAAAGATTTAGGCGTTGTTGTGGATAACATGTTGAAACCCTCCGCCCAGTGTGCAGCGGCAGCCAAGGTCCAATTTATCAAGGTCCTCTTGCAATTTTTCAAAATCCCTGCAGACTTGTCAAGAGTGCCCATGCTCTTCTGGAGGTGGACCCTGACTTCCTTCCTGCCGACTGCATATTTTTCTGAACACATAGGTTTCTTTGTGGTCACCCAGCTAAAGAAATCAATCAGATTTGTCTGACAAGACTTGCCTCTAGTAAACCCATGCTGCCATGGATCCTGCAATGCATTGGACTTCTGAAACCTCACTATTCTCTCTTTTAGCAGCGTTTCCAATAACTTACTCACCACATAGGTTAGACCAACCGGCCTGTAGTTTTCAACCTCATTCTTACTTCTGCTTTTGTGTAAAGGGACCACATGTTCCTTTCTCCAGTCCTCTGGGTCCACCCCATTTTTTCAGCCCAGTCATCGGCAAGTAACTGCAACTCCAGAACATGGTATGAGGGGTTCTGTCGGGGGTTAAAACAAGTTCTCACGTTGCCTTTGGTACAGATACTTAATTCCGTGCCATTATATACACACCCAAAAAGTTGTAGGTCTATTTCACAGAGGATTCAGCTATTGCTATATGTATTATCTACTCCTCCAATATGTTCAAGGCTATTTACTTAATTAGTTGTGGATTTTCCGAAACCACTCTTTTCCACATATCTCACATCTGAGCTCGAAGATTGAACTGGGTCTCAGACTTTTATCAGTACATATTACGGGATTGGCTCCCCGCTGTACTATCTTTGCATCAACGACCACAGTTCTTATTGGTTTTCATACACATGCATTCAAAACTTAATATTGATTATCTCGATGGTATATTTCTGTAAGCTGTAAGTGAATGCAATGAGTAGGAAAGACTTATCTTATGATTTATCTTGTCTCTATGTTTATCTTGACTTGCCCCGACGCCACCATTCGGCACCGCATTTGCATTTCACGTAAATTTCATCAGGGGTTCAATAGAATACTGTAAATAAACACATCTGCTATGTAATGCCAAGACGAACAACAGTATCACTTGGATATTTTCAGCGTTCTTACACATACCTTATTGAATTGCAGAGACAACTCCTGCTAGCGCTATCCAGCGTGTGTATTATCGAGCTTGTCAGCTTCAAAAAAACGCCACGCATGCGGAGTAATGCTAACCTGGCCATTTAAATGTTTTGTGCTCTTAACCACATGACACATCCTGTCAACCACTCAGAGACATGCCCCCCATTCTATGGCATGGTTTAGACCTCCCGGGAATACTGTTCCTAAATGGTATATCCAGCGTTGTTCTCTGATGATCAATGATTGTTCTACGGTCTTGCCGTTCTGTCCGGTTAATACTCTATCGAGACAAAAACATCTAAGATCTTCAAATTCATGTTGATGCTGTAAACAATGTGCCACAATTGGGGCTTCCTGTACTCTGCATCGCAGACGACTACGGTGTTCATTCAATACGAACTTTAAATGATCGAATCATTTTGCCAATATACAACAATTGGCATGGGCACTTAATGCCATATACGACAAAACTAGTGTTGCAGGAAGTCAGTCTGATGGCGCAAATGATACGTAATATTATTATGTTCAAAGTCCAGAATGTCTTCCGATATAGGACATATATTGCATTCTCCACAGGGATGATGTCCTATATTACTTCTCAATGAAATATCAGATAATTACTAAACTTGGAATACCTTATAAGTAACATTAAGACGCACATAGACCTTCAAAGCATGGATCTCGATGCGTTAACTGAAAGCTGGAGCACCGGAATACAGACCGCAGCAAACCCCAAATGGAGCAACACCCCGAACCTGACCAGACAGCAATCCGAACCCTGGTACACTCAAGTCCTAGCCAAAATGAAGAGAGAACTCAGAAAGCATGAAAACAAATGGAGACGTACGAAATCTATCGAACATAGGGTGGAGTACCTCAACCTCCTCTCGAAGTACAAAGAAGAGGTGAACGCTGCGAAAAGGATGCACCACACAAACCTATTAAACAAAGCAATCAACAAACCCAGGGAACTTTTCGAGCTAGTGAAATCCCTAACGAAAACATCACAACCTGACCACCAGGATAACTCTATCGATCCACAAATGCTGGCCAACCACTACGCGAGCAAGCTGACTGCAACCCTACCCGACCCCTACAGGATGGAGGCAAACTGGGAAATCACTGTGGAACAAGAATTGACATGGAGAAACTTCCACAGGATCGATGAGCAACAAACAAGCAACATAATAACTAGCATCAATACCACCACCTCCCCGCTCGACCCCTGTCCCATTGCTTGGGTCAAGGCAGCAAAAAAAGACATAGTCCAACAAGTCTCACACATTGTAAACCAATCATTGCATCAAGGAATTATGCCCGACTAGCTCAAGAAATCGATAATAAGACCAGTACTAAAGAACAATAAACTCAACAAAACAGACCCAACATCTTACCGCCCCATCTCCAGCATATCCTTCTTAGCAAAAATCATCGAAAAAGCAGCCCTCATACAACTGCAAGAGCACCTGGATGAACACAACATACTTGACATGCAACAATACGGGTTCAGACGTAACCATGGGGTAGAAACACTTTTAATAGTTCTACTTAATAACCTCCACAAAGGCTTGGAAGACAGGAAGAAAACGTTCTTACTCATCTTCATTGACATCTCCGCCGCTTTCGATACTGTCCATCATGGTATCCTACTAAAAAAACTAGAATCAATAGGAATCTCGGGAACCACCCTTAAATGGTTCTCCTCCTATATAACGAACAGGAGTCCTCAGGTCCAATTCAATGGAGAAAAAGCAGAAGGGTTCACTCAAACGCAAGGCATACCCCAGGGATCGGCCCTCTCGGCACTCCTCTTCAACATCTACATGCAGCCCCTCTGTAGCATTTTCAAAAAACATAATATCAACTACCATATCTATGCAGATGATATTATGCTATACACTCAACTGGACACAACTGACCCAAAGTATACCCAGATTGAATCCTGCCTGTACGAGATGTTAGCATGGCTCCTACAAAACAACATGGCAATTAACCATAAGAAAACCGAAGTAATGTATATATCAAGTAAACCGAACTTTGAACCTCCTCCGACAGTCACCTTCTGTAACAACACTTACAACACAAAAAGTGAAATCAAATATCTGGGTGTCACACTCGACAGCAAACTACAAATGGAAAAACACCTGCGAAAAACCAACAAAGCCATCTTCCACAAGCTCAGAGTCCTACAACCACTGAGGAACTTAATCGAACCCTGTGATTTTCGGACGGTGGCGCAAGCACTCATTATGCCTCACTTAGACTACTGTAACGCCATATTACAGGGTCTGCCAAAGAAAACGCTAAATATTTTACAATTGGCCCAAAATGTGGCAGCAAGGGTCATCACACGAACCAGCATTGCTCAACACATCACACCTGTATTGATCGAGCTACATTGGCTACCTGTTGAGGCCAGGATACAATATAAAACTTTGGTAACCACATTCAAGCTCATACATGACCTAGCGCCATCATTCCTCTCAACCCTGGTCAGCAAGCAACCAACCAACAGAGACAGGAGAACTGTCAACTCTGACAAACTTCAAGTTCCTAGTAACATCAGATCAGTAAAAGCCAGTACCAGCAATAAAGCTTTCTCATTCTCAGCCCCACGAACCTGGAATCAACTACCACACGAACTATGAGCTATAAAAGACATAAATGCTTTCAGAAAGAAACTAAAAACCCATCTCTTCAAATATCACTATAACCAGATGTAATCCAAAGTGGAATCATGTAGCTGATCTGTATAAATGTAAATATTGTTAAAGCTGTAAATATGTAAATATGTAAACACAACCTTGAAGTGCCTAACCCTGCGTGGTGTGACAGACCCTAAATCTATGTATATATTGTCACAATTGTTTCTGTCCTGATTTGACATCTCCCAAATTTGTAATCAAACCGCTACTGATCGCTGGAAGTAGCGGTATATAAGTTTAAACTAAATAAATAAAAATAAATAAATAATGGTCTGAGCACGGTGGGACTAAGTTTCTCCTTGAAATTTTGATGTCTGGTCCAGACACATATGATTTTCTTATGATTCAACCCCGGTAATGTATTTATGACATTGAGATGACTTTTAATAATTTTTTAAATTTGTTTACTGTAAGGAGAATGTTTTGTTATTAAATTAATGTTGGTATCATCAGTTCGCTTCACTCTGCTGGTACTCAAAAGTAAAGCCCGATTATTGTATAAAGCTCTTTTATATGCAGAGGTAACAATCTGCTTAGGATATCCCCGATGCTGGAAATCCTGTATCAACCTGCGAGCTTGTTTTTTATATTCTGCAGGATCCGAGCAGTTTCTTCTGTAGCGGAAAGAGTCAACACCGTTTACGATTGAAGAAGCCATTAATAATGTAGCCGATTGGGAAGCATTGGTTAAATTACAAAAACGAATTGCAAGGTTAGAGTTACACAAACTGTCCTTAATCGAATACATCAGACGACAACATCGGATGTACAAAGAACCCAGAATGTTTATTACTAACACCGAATTTATTGAAACATGGAATGGCATTTTAAACAAATGCTCTCTCGATTTGATGGTTCTTATTATAGACACGGCAGCTAAAGATCTTGTACAAATGAATTCGGAAATGGAAACGCTGATTACCAGTTTGAAAGCACTGGAAACAAAAGAGCGATTTGAAGTTAAAATCAAAGAATCTTCAGAATCAGTACAGCAAGTTAAAGATGAAGTGAAAAAGATCAAAGCTAAAAAATTAAAACGAGATCATGACGATTATATGCCCGGGTACGTATACCCATGGATGAATTTAAAACGGAAACAGAAAAAAAAACTAAGAAACAGGTTGATTTTGATATTAACTTAGAAGATACTTATTGCATTCGCTTACAGCTTACAGAAATATACCATCGAGATAATCAATATTAAGTTTTGAATGCATGTGTATGAAAACCAATAAGAACTGTGGTCGTTGATGCAAAGATAGTACAGCGGGGAGCCAATCCCGTAATATGTACTGATAAAAGTCTGAGACCCAGTTCAATCTTCGAGCTCAGATGTGAGATATGTGGAAAAGAGTGGTTTTGGAAAATCCACAACTAATTAAGTAAATAGCCTTGAACATATTGGAGGAGTAGATAATACGTATAGCAATAGCTGAATCCTCTGTGAAATAGACCTACAACTTTTTGGGTATTAGTTCTGCTTTCTCGGCAGCAGGAAGCGCACGTCAGAGGGTTTGGGACTGACAGGGCTTCCAGCATGCTTGAACATGAGGCTCTGCGGCAGATTTATTTACCTTTTCACTGCCAACAACAGAAATAGCAGAAAGAAGGGAGCTGCTCCTGGAAGATTAGGGTGGCAGGAATGACAATGGCTGAAGGTTTGCTTGGGGGGGAGGGGCTGCAATGGGGGAGGCAGCAATGGCTGAAGATGTGTCTAGGGCAGCTAATCCCCAAGGAAGAGAAGGATGAGAATGAAAGAGGAAAAGATACACATCGAGGAATGGAGAAGGATATCCACTTTCATCAGAAGCTCTCCATCCTGTCGTGGTGTACCTTCTAACCAATCAGGTTTTCCAGGTATCCAAAATGAATATGCATGAGACAGATTTGCATGCCCATTGCCTCCACTGCATGCAAATCTCTCTCATGCATATTTATTGTGGATATCCTGGAAACCTAACTGGCTTGGGGTACACCAGGACAGAGGTGAGAACCTCTGATTAACAGTAACTATTTCCCATGCTATGATACGATTTACCCACCCTTATCTCCTGCAAATAGATCATCATCCTGTTCCACAACACTTTAGGTGAAAAACATAGATGTCATTTTATCAGTAACTATCACAGCCCTGGCAATGAACTAATTACTAAAATATATACTAAATCTGCACAAAATCTTTACAGTAACTTTCTGATGAGCCTGAGGAGAGCATGGCCACATCCCCCACGTCTCGAGTCTGCCACATCGCTTTATAAAAGTATCAGAGTTTGTAAAGACTGAGGCAAAAATCAATGAATCCCTCTCATAGCTCCCCTGAGTCAAACAAACTCACACTGTTCCAGTTTTACTGTAGAAAACACCGAAATGCATTATTCAGGCCCCTGCATCAGCAGCTAACCTTCCTCCTCCTCCGTCAGCAAACTGACAACTGAGCCATCATAAAATATTCAAACTTGGCCTCAGCTGGAACAGATGACACCTGAGATCAGGGCAGTGTTTACCCCTCCTTCTCTGTCATCAGATGAGATAAATCCAGGCAACCTCTATGCAAATCTGCAGAGAGCTCGGCAAGAAAATATGGTTGATATGGATAGAAGCAGGAAGAGAGAATAACAGAGTTAAAACATAGTAACATAGTATATGACGGCAGATAAAGACCAGCATGGTCCATCTAGTCTGCCCAGCAAGGTAGCAAGAGTAGGTGCGCCTGCTGCTCCGCGCAGGTCGCCCCTCTCCATGCCTTGGTTTAGGGGTCTACCCACCGCTCTGTGCAGGTCACCTCTGCTTGATGAGATATCAGAGACAGTTAAGTTTATTTTGATTTTATTCTCTTTCTATAAAGGGATCCGCTGTGTCTGTCCCATGCCATTTTGAATTCTGTCACTGTATTTACCCCCACCACTTCCATCGAGAAGGCATTGCAAGCATCCACCACCTTTCAGTGAAAAAGTATTTCCTGATGTTGCTTTTCAATTTGCCCCCTTGCATCTTCCTGTTATGCCCTCTAGTATTACAATTTCCCTGTATTTGAAAAATGTTTTTGTTTGTTCATTAATACTCGGCTAAGTGTTCAAAGGTCTGTATCATATCTCCCCTGGGTGAAAGGGGATAGATTCAGGAGTGATATGCAGAAATATTTCTTTTCATAAAGAGTGGTGGATTTGTGGAATAGTCTTCCAGTGGAGGTGGTAGAGATGAGGACAGTATCTGAATTCAAAAGAAGCATGGGACCAACACAGAGGATCTCTAAATGAAAAAAGGGGAATGTTGTAGTTGTTGATATGGAAGGACAGACTGGATAGAAACATGACGACAGAAAAAGACCACATGGCCTATGTCCCTCCTCTCCTCTAGAGTATACATATTTAGGTCTTGGAGGCTCTTTTCATACGCTTTCTAGCACAGGCTCCAAATCATTTTGGTCGCCTTCCTCTGAACCGTTTCCAGTCTTTTTATATCCTTTGTGAGATATGGTCTCCAAAACTGAATACAATATTCCAAGTGAGGTCTCACCAGCAACTTGTACGGTGGCATTAATACCTCCTCCTTTCTGCTGGTAATTCCTCTCTGTATGCAACTCAGCATCCTTCTGGCTTTGGCCATCACCTTTTCACACTGTTTCGCCACCTTGAAATCTTCAGAAACAATCACTCTGAGGTCCTTCTCCTGCTCCTTGCACACCAACCTGTTGCCCCCTATCACATACAATTCCCTTGGATTTCTGCATCCCAAGTGCATGATACTGCATTTCTTCACATTAAATCTTAACTGCCAAGCATTAGACCATTCTTCTAGCTTTTCAGATCTTTCCTCATGTTATTCACTCCCTCAGGAGAGTCCACTCTGTTGCAACTTTTCATGTCATCTGCAAAAAGACAGACATTTTCCATTCATTCCTTCAGCAATATCACTCACAAATAAATTGAACAGTACCAGTCCCAGGACTGATCCTTGGGGCATGCCACTAATCACCTTCCTTTTATCCGAGTGAATTCCATTTACCATCACCTTCTGTCAACTGTCAGTCAACCAATTTCTGATCCAGTTCTCCACCTTGGGACCCATTCCCAGGCTGGTCAGTTTATTGATAAGCCTCCTATGAGGAACAGTATCAAAGGCTTTGCTGAAATTTAGGTAGATCACATCCATTGCATGTCCTTGATCTAGTTCTCTGGTCACCCAGTCAAAGAACTCAATCAGATTTGTGTGGCATGATCATCCTTTGGTAAAACCATGTTGCCTCGGATCATGCAACCTATTGGTTTCGAGAAAGTCCACTATTCTGTTTTTAGGAGCGCCTCCATTACTTTTCACACCACTGAAGTAAGGCTTACTGGCCTGCAGTTTGCCACTTCTTCCCTATTACCACTTTTGTGAAGAGGTACCACATTGGTCTTTCTCCAATCCTGCAGAACATCTCCTGTCTCCAAGGATCTAATAAAAACATCCTTTAAAGTACCTTTAAAGAACCTCTCTGAGCTCTTTCAGTATCTTGGGATGTATCCCATCCGGTCCCATGGTTTTGTCCACTTTCAGTTTTGCAAGCTGTTCATCATCTTCTGTGAATGGTGTAGTACAGGGGTTGGCAAACTTTTTGACTCGAGGGCCGCAATGGGTTCATATATTGGACCCGGGGGCCGGACCAAGAGTAGATGGACGGTGTGTATGTGTGAATTAATATAAATTTTGGGATTCTGCAATAAAGATCTATAAATAAAAATAGGAGTTAAAACAGAAATTACTAAACACAACAGAAGAATAATAAAAATTAAAATAAGCAAGTGCAAATAATAGCGTGCAATTGAAGAAGAAGCAGATACCATCACGGACACTAGTCAGAAGGCCTCAGAAGATTACCATATTTTTCACCCTATAAGACGCATCTGCCCATAGGCTGCTTGTTATGTTGGCTAGCGCTTTCTTCTCTTCTAGCTGCATCACAAAATGACTGCCGGGCGCCGCATGGATCGCTCCTCACTAGCAGGCGCGCGGAAAGGCAGTTGACGTCATCTGACGTGACGTCAACTCCCTGCCTGCGCCTGCACGTACGGCTCAATCCGTACTCCGCCCACGGTCCCGCCCCCCCACTAGCTGCTGGCCGGCCCAGCCACTACCATGCCGTCCATACAGGCTTATGAATGTTGGGAGGGGCCGGATTAAAAGGTCTGCCAGGCCGTATACGGCCCGCGGGCCGTAGTTTGCCCACTCCTGGTGTAGTATCTACTCCATTTCTATTTGTCAATCACAGGTGGCCCTTCTTTAGGATTTTCTTTAGTAAAAACAGAACAGAAGTATTTGTATAGCATTTTCACTTTTTCAACTTCACTTTCCAAGAATCAGTTCTCAGCACTTTTGAGTCTTACAATTTCACCTCTGATCTTCCTCTTCTCCTGAATATACCTGAAAAAAGTTTTATCACCATGCTTTAGATCTTTCGCCATCTTTTCTTCTGTCTTTGATTTTGCTATCCTTATTTCTCTTGTCTCTTTTAGCTTTATCCTGTATTCTTTTCTGTGTTCCTCTGTTTGCGAACTTCTGAATTTTGTGAAAGCTGTGTTTTTTGCCTTTATTTGTGCAGCCACTTTTTTAGAAAACTAAATAGGTTTCCTTTTCCTTTTATTTACTTCCCTTACATACTGTATGTATTTGTTGCCCCTTTTATTGCCTCCTTTAGTTTAGACCATTGCAATTCCACATCCCTTACCTTCTCCCACCCTGCCATCTCTTCCTTCAGGTACTTGGCCATTTTACTGAAATCTGTGTTTTTGAAATCTAAGAGTTTGAGCTTGCAGTGATTAGACTCCGCCTTGGCTTTTATCTGAGACCACACCGTGTGATGATTGCTGCTGCTCACATGGGCACCCACCCGGACATTTGACACACTTTCTCCACCGGAGAGTACTAAAATCCAGCACTGAACTTTTCCTGGTCAGTTCCATCACCATTTGTCTAAGCAATGAATCTTGGAAGGCATCCACAATTTTTTTACTTCTTTCCAGATTTGTAATACTAGAGGGCAGATTTGTGGATTTCCAATCCACATCGGGTAGAATAAAGTCACCCAGTATGATCACTTCCCCTTTCATGGCTACCTCTGCAATATCAATAATCAAGTCTCTATCCATTTCTTTGGTTTGAGTTGGAGGCCTGTAGACTACACAAGTATGGATGACAGTGCCATCTCCTCTTTCCAACACAATCCACAGCGCTTCTTCTTTTCCCCTTGTCCCCCTGCATTTCAGCAGCTTTAATATTGCTTTTGAAATATGAGGCTATTCCTCCTCCTTTTCTGCCTTCTCGATCTCTCCTAAATAAATTATAGCCAGCTATGGCTAGATCCCATTCATGTGATTCAATAAACCATGTTTCTGTAATGGCCACAATGTCCAAATCCATTTCCACCATTAGGGCTTCCAGGTCAGGAACTTTGTTGGCTAGGTTTTGAGCATTTGTGCTCATCGCTTTCCAGCATTTGTTGACTGGCTTGCCTGGATTTTGTTTTACATGCCTCTTCCCAATTGCAATTGATGTGTGGGTTAATACTGTGGCTGTTTTCAATGTTATGCTGTTGCTTGCAGTGACGTCCTGAACTTGTCCTTCTTACATAAGATATGCCATACTGGGTCAGACCAAGGTCCATCAAGCCCAGTATCCTGTTTCCAACAGTGGCCAATCTAGGTCATACGTACCTAGCAGTTTCCCCAAAAGACACAGGTTCCGCAATGCTTGTACTGGGTCAGGCACTGATATCCTGGGTCCCTTCTTAACAATGGTTTATGGACCTTTCCTCCAGGAATTTGTCCAAACCTTTTTTTAAACCCAGCTACACTAACAGCCTTTACTACTTCCTCCGGTAACAAATTCCAGAGTTTGATTACACGTTGAGTGAAAAAATATTTTCTTTTATTAGTCTTAAATAGTTTACCCTGTAGCTTCATTGCATGTCCCCTAGTCTTTCTATATTCTGATAACGTAATCATCCCTCACCCCCTTTCCCTAGTTTAAATGCCTGTCCACAGACTTCCTGAATGTTTTACTTAGGTTCTTTTCCCTGCAACAGAGAGATGTAGTCTATCAGCACAGTATAGTCTCTTGTTGATCCATCCGTTTCCCCAGTCACCTGTATATCTAAATCCTTCTTGTTTGCACTAGGTTTTGAGCCATGTATTAAAGATGTTTATGCGATGCAGCCTTTCTGCCCCTTTACCATGAACAGGTAGAACTTCTGAGACTGCTACAGTGTTAGTAATGGGCTTGAGTTTCTCTCACAGAGTCTGGAAGTCCCTTTGAACTTCAGAGGCTCTGTTTCTAGCCAGGTCATTTGTACCCAAGTGGATGACAGTTTTGGAGTGCTCACTTTCTACACTCACTATACCAACAATTTGCTTCTTATTCCTGCTGGCTGAAGAGCCTGGAAGGCATTTGACCATCATCTCTCCTTTAAACTGTGTTCCCAGGTTGGTGTCTCTGATGATGGACTCTTCAAAACGGATATGACACAGTATACATGTAACTACTGTTCAGCTACTTCTGCTTCATGGCATATTCACGAACAGCAGATGAGGGGTAAGGGGGGCAGGGGTTAGGCCAGGAATTTGTAGAAGTTGTTGTAGTGCTTTATGAGGAAGACTGAAAAAGAAGAATGTATGCGTCAGGCCAGAAGAATGTATGCGTCAGGCCAGAAGAATGTATGGGTAGCCTAGAAGTTAGAAGAGTGGGTTAAGAATCAGGGAAGTTGTGTTCAAATTGAAGAGATGTAACTATTGACCTTGGACAAGCCATTTCACTCTCTATCGCCTTGGGTACAAACTAAGGGGCTCTTTGACTAAAATGCGCTAGGTTTTGGGACTAACACGCGTTTTGTGCCACAATCAACATATGTTAGGTCCCACTGCTCTGTGGTAAATGTTGGAGGAGTGGCCAGCATGTGTCTGACAGTTATTGCAGAGGCAGGCCCTTAGCATGTATTCGGACCTTTGTGAATTACTGCAGGTATACTTAATTCCGCCTACTGAGGTGGTGTTAGGTGCGCCTGCAGTAACTGCAACATTGATATTTAGCGCATGAAATGTCTCCCCATGCCCACTGCAATCTTCTCACCATGTCTGTTCCCCGCCCCTAACCCATCCATTCACCACCCCAATGCATACTTGGCTGCTGAAGTGACATTTTAGAAAGGACGTCCAGATGAAATCTGGGGTGTCCAGGGCAAAACACCCCAAAAAATGTCAGGGACGTTCAAATGTCGACCCGCTTTTGGAAACAAAATGGACAGCCGCACCGTCAGCCACATAGACATCCCCGCTAGAAAAACTGGGGTCAGGGACATCTATCCTATGCTGAATGCAAGCTATTTTGCATGCGGAGATGCGCACTAGTGTACCGAAGTGCAATCAAGTGTCCTATTTCCCTGCTGTTTTTATCATCATCAGTAAAAATACAGGGAGTTGGAGAGTGCCTTTTTCTCTATGCCCTCTGAGTGTCTGGATGGCAGAAGGAGAGTTTTTCTGATGCCTATTCGTGCCCTGGAGCAGGTGTAAATGGGCATGGCTTGAGACATGCAGGGAGTTTCTGACATCAGACAAGGACGTTCAAGTACTTGGGAATACCACTGACATGACTACACCATGCCCCCATTGTGCCAGGCACGTCCTTAGAACCACTTTCTAACATGGCTCCAGGGGCGTCTCCGTGCTTCGGACATCTGTATGCCCATTTTCAGACAGCCAAAGCATGGGTAGGCTTCTAAAATAACCCCCTTAGCACGCAAATCAGCGTGCAGTAAATGTGCCCCCATGGTAACATACTGCAGGCCCTTGCGAGAAAATGCACATCAACAGCTTGGTGCACTTTAGTAAAAGAACCCCTTAGATTCTAAGCCCTCTGGGGACAGGAACATATCTAGTGTAGCTGAATGTAACTCAAGTTGAGCTGCTACTGAGAACGTCCGAGCTAAATCCATAAAAAATTTATTTGTTTAATAGGCTTTTTTTTTTTACCACTTTATCATTTCAGTCCAAGTGGTTTACTGTACATTGTAACTTAAACTTGGTAATGTACATTAAATAGGGACATTGATAATTTGCATTTTTCTGAGGCAATGGAGGGTTAAGTGACTTGCCCAAGGCCACGAGGCGTGCTAGTGGGAATTGAACCCTGGTCTCTTGGTTCTGAAGCCAGTGCCCTAATCATTAGGCCACTCCTCCATTCTGCTGGAAAGAGCTGGGAGTTGCAGATGGAGAGGACAGCAAAGAAACCTAGAGCAGGGGAGGAATATGGGGGAGTGGGGTGGGGGTGGCTAGGAAGCAAGATACCTCCCACTAGACAAAGCAGGCAATTGCCTAGAGCAGCACAATTTTAGGGCTAGCAGCCGCAGCAAAAGGTAGCCAACTTAGCTGCTGCCACATATGTGTGTGGGTTCTGTACGTGGTATGGATCATGCAGGAGTTCCATTGGAAAAAAAGAGAGTGTGCATATGAAGGTATCTGAGCAATGCTGATTTAGAGAGCATTTATTTATTTATTTATTTAACAGTATTTCTAGACCGTCTTATCATAAAATCAAGGCGGTGTCACAACAAAACAATCAGAAGAAGTGGAGGGGGTTCATGCAGTGATGGGGGAGTGAGGTGCGGGGGGGGGTTCATGCAGGGAATGCAGGGGGGGTGGTGTGCGTGTGGGGGGTGTGTTCTAGATTAGGGGGGCTATGTACAGGGTGCGCTATGATACAGCATGTTCTATAATACTAGGTACTATTCAGCATGTTCTATAATACTAGGTACTATTCAGATAGGTCATGGGATAAATCCTGTGCCGATATACAATCTTTCGTCAGGGGGGGGGTCTTTGTTGAACAGACCTTGTTGATTAAGTGACGTGTCCATAATGTTCTATGAACAGAGCTGTCTTCAGCTGTTTGCGGAAGTCCTTGAGGTCCGTTGTCGCTCTCAGCTCGTCTGGGAGGGAGTTCCAAATGGTTGGGGCTGCCAGGGAGAGGGCTCTCTCTGTGGTGTCTTTTCGTGTTTTTCTGAAGTCCCTCGGTGTGTTGACTCTGTTGGAGGTTCCTTGTCTTCTCGGGCGGGTGCTGGTGTCTGGCTGAATGAGGGTGTGCAGGCTGTTGGCTGAAATGTGGTGTTTGATTTTGAATATGTTTATTATTGTTTTGTATTTAATGCGTGAGCTGATTGGAAGCCAGTGTAGGTCTTTGAGAACCGGGGTAATGTGGTCCTGTCTTGTTGAGCCAGAAATGATGCGTGCTGCGGTATTTTGGGCTAGTTGGAGCGGTTTGAGAGTTTGCTTTGGTAGGTCAAGGTAGATGGGGTTGCAGAAATCCATTAATGGGGTGATGAGTGCTTGGCATACCGTGCGGAAGTGTTCTGCGTCGAGGAGGGGTTTAAGCCGTCTGATGATTCTCATTCTATGGTATGCATTCTTGACCGTTTTGTTAACGTGAGACTTGAGATTTAGTTCGTTGTCCAGGGTTACTCCAAGGTATTTTACTTCGGATTTTATTGGAATGGTTGTGTCTGCTATTTTGATGTCCGGTGGGTGGATGAAGTCATGGTTGCGAGTGATTATTAGAGCCTCAGTCTTGCTGTAGTTGATTGAGAGGTTGTTGTTCGTGCACCAGTTTGTCATTTGTGTTAGGCAGTCAGTTATTCTCTTGTAGTCTGGGTTGTCGGTAGAGATAGGTGTGTATATCATGATGTCGTCTGCGTAGATGGTGTATTGAATGTTGTTCGCTTTCATGATGTCGCATATCGGTTGGATGTATATGTTGAACAGGAGTGCCGAGAGGGCGGATCCTTGAGGTACTCCTTGGCGGATTTTTATGGGTTGAGAGGTGTTGTGGCCTATCTTGACTATGTTGCCGCTGGGGCAGGAAAGCCCAGCATGTGATGGAAGGAGAGAGGAGTTAGTTTCATGCCACTGTGAGATTCAGAACAAAATGAGTCTGCATGACTGATCAGTGGGAGGATGCACTCAAAATACAACAGAGGCAATTCCATGGTGTAATGTGAGATACCAGTTAATTTCCCTGTAGACATCAATATCAGGCACATCCATGTTTGCAAATCATGCCTGAACTTGGACGTGCCTGCTTTTTTTCAGTCATTCTGACTTGGATGTCCCAGATTGCATGTGAACGTCCTTTGCAAAATGTGCCTTAAAATGAACATGTCGCTTCATGAATGATTCCAGGTCTCAAGATGCAGGGGGGGAAGAAGATGGTGTACTGGGGAGCTAGGGCAGTTTTTGCCCCAACTGTGAGTTAAACTGGAAGGCAAAGTAAATATCAGTGCTGCTTGACAATTTTATTCAGAAAGGCCAAGGCTGTGGCAGGGAAAACTTAGCCTCCTTGAGCCTCTCATGCAGGCTGCTTATGCCTGTGACCGTCACTTAGCGGAAGAACTTTGAGTTGTGGAGAGCTTCTCAGATGGTATCAGAATGACATTCAGCCTGGAAAGACTTGATGAAGTAATCTTCCTTAAAGTAAGACTAAGCCAAACTGAAAACATCTCTCTGACTGAAGATTGTAAAATAAAGGAACTTGAGTTGGAAGTTGTATAGAAATACTCGTATCTAGGTGGAACCAATACAATACAACACAACACTTAAAGAAATGACCAGCAAAGAGGCTGAAATTGATACAGAAAAGTGTTTTAACAGCACAGAATAAGACACAGGCTATCAATTAACTTGCAATCCCTAAACCGTCCCTATGGCCTCGGATTTGCGGGCTAGCCTCAAAGATCTCAAACTCTTGTAATTAAGAATTAGAAAACTCCTCTATAAAGATGGCCACATGACCTGCTGGTTCCGTTGGGTGCTAGTTGAGTTAAAGACGAAGGGGAAACTATGGGGGACTCCTCCCCAGTCACAGAAGACCCCTTCCAGTATTTCCCCCGGTTGTTGGTCCGATGGACTCTTTCCTACGGCTCCAGGAAGGGCCCTGAAAAGAAACTGGCATTAACCTGGCTATGTTGCCGCTGGGGCAGGAAAGCCCAGCATCTTCTTTGGAGTGCGATCTAATGCCAGATCTGCAACTCCCCTTGTTCTGCCTATGGATATCCTCAGTCTGAGTTCACCTGGGGCTGCCGGATCCATAGCAGGTTTGATGGCTTCTCTTGGGGAGGGGGGGGGGGGAAGTGTGCCCGTATCAAGTCAATCAGAGGATAAACAGCAAGGGTCACTGTTTGCGCTTCAGGAGGAGAGCAGAATGAATGGGTGGCGATTCCCGATTTGCCTCTTCAACGTCTGAGAAGAGCGAAATTTCTTCGGGGACTGCAGAGGCTCAAATGGAGTTTTGGGCTATCCCCCACTTTCTCTCCGGAGAGTCCAGAGCATATTACTTTGGACTCAATTTGGACTTCCATAACCAGGGTGGGTGAGTGTCTGGTCTCCCAAATGAATAAAACCTTGCAGTTAGCACACTGTGTGTACATGGAAAAATGAGGAAGGCATTGCAGTAATGAAGATAATGGTGGAAATTATTGATGGCAAGGCTCAGCAGAATGAATAGCATATTAACAGTATGGTTAAAGATATTACTGGTCAAAAATTTAAAACTGAGATGTTAGAAAAACAGATAAGAGCTACAAACTTGCATTTATTAAACTTTCCCAGATCACCTATGATTATTGCAAGGGAAATATTTAGAAGATATTTATCTGAAATCTTGGGAATTTCGCCCGAGTCTTCAACCTGGAAAAGAGATGGCTGAGGGGAGATATGATAGAGGTCTATAAATTAATGAATGGAGTGGAACGGGTAAACGTAGATCGATTGTTTACATCATCAGAATATAAAAAGACTAGGGGACATGCAATGAAGCGACAGGGTAACCTATTTAAGACTAATAAGAGAAAATATTTTTTCACTCAACGTGTAATCAAACTCTGGAATTTGTTACCGGAGGATATAGTAAAAGCCGTTAGTGTAGCTGGGTTTAAAAAAGGTTTGGACAAGTTCCTGGAGGAAAGGTCCATAAACAATTATTAAGAAGAGACCCAGGATATCACTGCTTGACCCAATACAAGCATTAAGGAACCTGTGTCTTTTGGGCGAAACTGCTAGGTACTTATGACTTAGATTGGCCACTGCTGGAAACAGGATACTGGGCTTGATGGACCTTGGTCTGACCCAGTATGGCATATCTTATGTTCTTATCCCCCCTTACCAAGATTTACTATGTACCCAAGTGAAAGAAATCTGTGGGAAAGGGGGCAAAATCTCCCGTTGGAGTGAACCGTCCTATGGATATTTGAAATGCTTTGAAGTTATTGGAAACATTGGTTTCAGATACAGTTCTACCTGCTACATTGATAATAACGTTGACCTTGTCTTCCGATCGGGGACAGGAAAATATTTATCAACAAATACATGCTGACTGGGAGTGGCTGCTCAAAATGTATTTTAAAAAGCGATCTGTCCTATTTAAAGGGATCTCTGTGCACATTTTTCCAGTTTTAGCTCAGGGCACACAGAAGAGAAGGGAATTTTTGATTCTGATGCCTGGGGTGACTCAGTTGGTTTTTTTAATTTTTTTCTCAAATTCCCGTGTAAATGTATGAAAACGTTACAGTCTTCACAGCTGGCCACCTTTATAAGTTCTCGTCTATCAGCTGTCACCTAGAAAGCTGGGTGGTGCTGTTTATATTTGCAGATTTCAGATGAGCTTGGTGTCTAGGCAGTTGTCTGTATTTGATTTTCATGTTGTAAAGTAGTATTTTATTTCTACTGAATCTTTCTCAGGTGTAGGGATAGAGAGATAATGGGTATAATTTATTTTTTTGTAAAAGTTTTTTCTTTAATGATTGATTTACTTGCTGATGTCTATTTCTCTTCAAGCACTGTTGCTTAAAATATATTTGTTGATAAACGCATAAATAAAAGATTTTTAAAAAGCCCTCCTCTATGCCTATCAAGTAATCCATAAGAACCAGTGTATGTCAAGACTATATGCCCCAAAAGCTAACGTAATACATTCTACATATACAACAACTATGACAGGCTTCCAAGTATATTTAATGGCATCAAGATATCCAAATATTCAAAAAATGGCAAAGTACAAAAGTGAATGCCAAAATTAATTTCCGTACTTCTGCTTGAACAAGCATTCGATAAGTAGAAGGAATGGGTGAGAATCTACCAGTATAGCGGAGAGATAGGAAGCATGATTTGAAACAATATAAACCTATTTAAAGAGTTTGATCAATAAACATGGAAAACCAATCACAGCACAAATCTGGTGGGAAAAACAAAGTTATTTCAGTAACTACAAGTACATGAAAACTTGACAGAGGACTAGTTAAGGAAAAGTGAACTTAAACCTAAACACAAGAAATTAGTAATTGCAGACAAAATGGTACAGAAAAAAATAGCATAACAGGCAAATGCAGAGTCTGTAAGAGAGATATGGAAATGGTTATCTTGATTCTTGGTGCAAAGAACTGAACAGAAAAAAAACAAAACGTCAGCATGGCTCATCCAGTGGAACTAGAATACTGTTGTACCACAAAAACACTGGGATCATGATTTTAGCATAACTGCATACAATAAAGGAGTCACTGGTCAACATTGAAATTGTTACTGACTTTAAAAGGCCCTAATCTGTAGTATCTTGGTGAGCTGAACACGAATATAACATAAAAAAAAATTATTGGCTCTCGTTTTGAAGATATTGCATGTAGTTCATTTTTGATGTTTCACCATGTAAATTTATCCAGTAGGACATCAACAACATGTAATATTGCATCACATTGCAAAATACCAGCATGCACACATCATCCAGAGTTGATTGCATCATTTTCTGATGCAATGCAATACTACTGCCAGACGGCTGCTGAAGCCATCTGACGTCAGGAGTGTACTATACGCAGTCAGAAAGGAAAGTAATCTTGTATTCTGTTCCGTTATTGAAAACCTCATGAATGCCTTAAAAATCACTCATGACCCACATCTTCGAAACTGAGTCTGAAGGCTGTGCTTTTGAACAATGGAAACCGTCTTCCATCTATTCCAGTAGCGCATGCCGTCCACATGAAAGAGACATACGATAACGTAAAGCATCTACTGACTTCCATTAACTATAACAAGTACAGCTGGCACCTCTGTGGTGACTTGAAGGTAGTTGCCCTTTTAATGGGACTGCAGCAGGGATATATAAAATACATGTGTTTCTTATGTGAATGGGATAGCCAAGCAAGGGATTGGCACTACTTGCGGAAGGAATGGAAATCGCAGACAAAATGTAACAGTTGGACAGAAGAATATCCAGCACCCAGCTCTGGTTGAGGCTCACAAAATCCTGCTACCACCCCTTCACATCAAACTAGGTTTGATGAAAAACTTCTTGAAAGCCATGGACCGCACTTCGCCAGCTTTCTGATACCTGCATGAAAAGTTCCCTCGACTCAGCGAAGCAAAGATTAAAGAAGGAGTTTTTGTGGGTCCTCAGATTCGAGAGCTCTTCAAAGATGACCGGTTCAACAACTTGCTGCAGGGTGATGCGAAACAAGCATGGAATGCTTTTCGCCTAGTGTCAACAAACTTTCTTGGGAATGTTAGGGCAGAAAACTACAAGGAACTAGTAGAAGACATGCTGATGAAGTATCAGAAACATGGATGCAATATGTCTCTAAAGATCCATTTCCTTGATTCCCATCTTGATTTCTTTCCTGACAACTGTGGTATGGTTAGTGATGAACATGGCAAACGTTTTCACCAGGATATCGCAACGATGGAGCAAAGATACCAGGGAAAATGGTCCACTACAATGCTGGCTGACTACTGCTGGACACTCCCCAGAGAAGCTCCAGAACAGCTGTACAAGAGATAGGCGAAAAAATCTAAGAAGTAGTCTATGACTTGGTTTTTTTTTACAGGTATTAACCGAAGGCCTATTATATTTACTATTGACATGCATTTCGTGATGTAAACATTAATTCTTGTAGATTACAAAAAAACTAGAGCCAACTTTGCAATTTCACTGTCATATTTGTGTTCAGCATATAAAAATTGATAAGAAACGACTATTTTTATTTCAGTAACATGACTTTTGTAAACATTTGTTGACCAGTGAGTTTGGATCAGCTGGGATATTCCTATTCCAAATGATAAAAAGCCAGATGCAAGAGAACTGGACATTGTAGTACAGAAGAAAAAAAATGAAGAAAAGATATGTCAGGACTGGGCAACTATTCTGTACAACATATAGAAAGAAAGAGGTAATCCTTAAGCATCAAGAAATGTAATCAGAGACCAAGAAAATGCGACAGAGAGACACTGGCCTTGTCCCAGTTGTCTTAGATGCCAGGCTTGATTACAAAGAACATCTAGATGCACCTTGATACGTTACCTGTATATATTTACAGGAGACCTTTTGGTACAAGAACACTAGTGGCAAATATTAGAGATAAGATCATATCCAGCATATCCTGATTTATCAGTGTGATGCATTCCATTTGGTGACCGTATCCTATGATCATTTTAACCCAAGAACAAATTGCAAAACAAGGGGGCCATGCTCTATGGTTAACACTCCACGGATTATATCATCTTCCATAACAGGGATCCCTCACCCAGTGAGGAGTAAATTTATGGAACATTTTGCTAGTGAAGACAAGTTTTTGGAAGAAAAAGATCAGTTAAACTCTGGTGAGGGATGCCGAGACTTAAATCAGTCAGCTCAGAAAAGAGTGGAGAAATAGCCTAATGGTTAGAGCAGTGGACTAGAATCAGTGTTTGAATCCCACTGTTGTGGCTTGTGATTTTGGGCAAATCACATGGAGGCCAATTCTGATGGAGAACAACACCGTGAGAGCACAGCTCACGCTAAACACAGAAGAACACAGTCACAAGCATGAGATAAGAGGAAAGACAGAGCCGCATGGTAATAAAGGACTCTGTCTTTCCTCTTATCTCACGCTTGTGGCCAATTCTGATGGGGCATGTCTGGGCCATCCAGGCATCCAGAAATCTGGACGGTCCGGGTAAGTACCCGATTTTGATCCCATGGGAGCTAGATGGTCTCGCAGGAGCAGAATCAGGGCATAGGGCCTGGACATCCCGGATGTGCCCCGATTCTGTCCTCCGGACATCCAGGCACTTCCCTGGATAGCCCAGCCAGGTTTCTGCAAGGGGCCGCTGTGCCGAGGCATCTTGCCATGGAACCTTGGCTCCATGCAGGAGCCATGATTGGCTGCAACCATCAAACTGCACGCCTCCCCACAGCCTGACCTCCGATCAGCCCTTCCGAGGCCAGGATCGAGCTGCGGGGAACCTCCTCCTCTGCTCACCTCAGTGTGGGGTCCCGGCATGATTGCATTTTTCAAATGTGAAAAGGAACATAGAATTAAGAATTTGGTAGGGAAAGAGATTTTGCCTATATGTTTTTCAGGAGTAGGTCAAGGTGAGTTGCATTAGGTATAGTAGGTATTTTCCTGTCCTCAGAGGGTTTACAATCTAGAGACAATAAAGAGTTCAGTCACTTGCCCAAGATCACAGGGAACAGCTGTGGAATTTGAACTAGGTTTTGCTGGTTCTCAGCCTATTACTCTAACCATGAGGCTATTCCTCCATTCCTAGCATGAACTTGAATAGTGGCTATAAATAAATAATCAATCAACTAAATAAATAATTTGGCCTAGCTTCTGTTTTTCCTGGGCAGGAGGGATAGGAAATAGACTTGTTTAGAGGTATCTAGGTCTACATTTTAAGAAAACAATTACCAATTACCATTATTTTTCTTTCCCCATCTTAAAGATTCCTTATGTCAAGTGAGAAATGAAACTGGCAGAATTAAAATTCATCTTGTTACGCAGAAGTAACAGTGTCAGCTAAATTAAACTAGCACCTGCCATGCTTTCCTTCCTGGGGGTTTTATTTACAACTTTCATTTCTTTTCTTAAGTTAAGATGTTTTATATCTTAAAAGTGTGCACTTTTTATAGTGTGAATATACTCCCCTTTCCCTCATTTTATAAAGTTTCCTTCCCTGAATCCACTTCCAACAAAGATGGTGGCTGGAGAGCCAGCCGACAGCCTGCCAGTGCTAGATGGCATGCAACTGGACCCTGCGGGTGCCCTTCCCAGCTGCCATTCCTGATGGTAATGGAACAGAGTCTGTGGCACTATTGAATTTCCACATAGATCTGTATGATGCCCACATGGAATTCTGAGCACAGCAGCATCACGATTTACCGACAGTTCCAACTATCCTATTGATTGAAAGAGTAAAATATAAGAACTAATATTAAATGAAACACTATCATAAAATGCTAAAAACCACTCTCTCCTCCGGAATTCAACAAAAACGAGATAATGAAGATTCTTATGATATCACTTCTCATAACTGTCAACTGGATTTTATATAAATGGAACATTTTATTCTGAAATCAAGAATAAACCCACTGCTGCTCCCTGTGATCTTGGGCAACTTACTTAACCCTCCATTGTCTCAGGTAAAAAAACTTAGGGCCCTTTTACTAAAGTGTGTTAAGCAGTTAATATACATTTTCACGCACAGTAACTATGCACAAGGGCCCACGGAAACTGTTACCATGAAGTCATGACAGTTACTGTTTGCTGCTTTGTGCTCTAACTGCCAGTTACATGTTGGGGTGGTGAATGGTGTGGAATTAGTGTGGGTGCAACTAATGTCACCTCAATAGGTGCACCTGTGGTAACTGCACTGTGGCTTAGGGTACAAATCCACGTGTTAACTGCCGTGAATATTTTGGCCATGCCCCAACAGTTACCACCAAGGCTTTGCACAGCGCGTGCTAGTTTTAACACTAAATGCATGGTAAGTAAAAAACCCTAATGTACTTTAGTTAAAGGGCCCCTAGGATTGTAAGCCCTCCAAGGGATAGAAAAAAATGCTATCCTGTACTGTTCCCGAAAGGAATTTGCTTTCAGCTCTCCTGAAAAAGGCTTGAATTAAATCCAAAATCCCTCCCCTACATTCAAGTAATCAATCCATCACATGTCTAATAGACTTTGAGAACTGATAGACTCTGTGTTTTGCTTTCTCCGTGCCTTTGTGCTTCTCTCTCACACCTCTGACCATCACCTGGATGCAGTCATAATGGCACCCAGCAGGGGTGCGCCGAGCCTTGCAAAAACAGATGACACAGCCATTCTCTCATTTCCCCAGTTTGACCGCTTTGGATACCCTGCTACCTGCAGTTCTTCATTATGGTGTTTCCCTGCAAATGACAGATTTTTATTTTTGCTTGGTGTAGGAGGCTGTACTAAGACCTTTCTCATTTTTTTTCTGCCACTGTCTTTCTTTCAATGAAGTCTCTATGCAGCGGAGTTAGCTCAGTAAAATTTCAGTCTTAAGCCCCCTGCCCATTCCTATTTGTCAATACCCCATCAATTCCACTCACATTGTGACTAATAATGATATGGTAGGACACTGAAGATGGAAATATCCACAGTATTCAACTCTTTTGGAGGTTTTTGAAACCTTGATTCTACTCTTGCATGTAAAGCCTTGTTCCCACTTGTCTGTTACAGCATTATGGAACCATCTTCTCCAATACATCTTTCTCAGTAATCAATCTCATACAGCGTATCAAAATTGTCGGCATCTCCCTTATTCTATATCATACATAATTAGCACCTAATACTTTTGTCTGTGCTGTGTGGTACAGATTGGCCAGAGATGCGATGGCAAGAAAAGTAGACAAACTAAAATGTACTTCTTTTTGACTACCATAACAAGTTGGAAAGGGCACACACTTAGTGTTACACAACAGTGTTTTCTCTTCTGCCCTAGACAATGTAGGGGAGTGTTGACAAAGACATGATGAAATGTGGCAGAGGTGTATGGATAGGGGAGTTTATGTGAGGTGACTACATTTGTATCTATGAGAAGGGTGTAGGCATATCTATATTTGTATATGTGGCAGATGGCTGTGAGAGGAGTATGATTATGAGTGGTGTGTTTAGCATGGGCGAGGGATGGGATATGTGAATGCAAAATGTGGGTATGGACAGAATCTTCACAGGATTTTGCTCAGTGAGAAACACACCTAAAAGAATACCTTTTTGATAACTTTTATTTCCACTCATTCAAGTGGACCAACTCAGCAACACATTATACAACATAGTCAACCTAGTCCTCTAGGACCCCCAGACCAGTCAAGATATCAGGATATCCACAATGAATATGCATACAATAGAAGCAGTGCATGAAGATCTCTCTCATGCATATTCATTGTGGATATCCTGAAAACCTGACTGACCTGTGGGTTCAGAGGACTGGGTTGAAAACCACTAAAAAATGTAAATTTGTCGTCCCCTTCTGTGCATCCTAACTAATCAATCAATTAGTAACAGAGGGCCAGGTAGTCACTCACTGACCTGGAACCTTTTATCCCCAACCCCGCACGTTTTCGTATTTGCTTCCTCTTCACAAACTGGAAACTGATACTGTTGCTACGTAAACAAAATGACTACAGACAATACCCCATTTTCTGTCTCATGTATCCTCAACAGCTCAGCTTCACACATACAGCATTCTGGGCTGGGGACGGGGGTTTGACCACAAACACACGACACGTTCAGAAGTAGCTGCCAGAAGCGACTCAAATCTCCGCCTCCCAACCACGACGTCACCACTCCACGCTTCTACAGCCTGAATGAAGCGGACGCTGCCCGGCGGGCTTCAGACGCGCCTCGGCCCCGCCCCCTCCCTCCCATTGGCCCACGCTTACGCGTCGCCGGTTTCCAGGGCAACGAGAGCGCGAGGCTCACTTTCCCCGGTCTCCAGGCTCAGACTTTAGCCGGCGGGCAGCCGGGGACCGGCATCTGGATCGAGAAGGCAGGGGGCGGCATGCTACCGGGCTCCGAGGGCGTCCCTCCCGGCCGCCGCTCCCCATGAATATGGGCGGCGTGTGCGGCACGGTGGTCCCCGGCGGCTCAGAGGACGAGCCGCTGCCCGACGACGTGGAGGAGCAGCTGAGCTGCGGGGACCAGACGCTGGAGCTGAGCGGGCGGCGCCTGAAGCGGCTTCCGGGCTCCGTGTGCGCGGTGCCCGATCTGCAGAAACTGTACGTCAGCGGCAACGGCCTCCGCGAGCTGCCCGAGGACGTCGGGCTGCTGGAAAACCTGCGCATCCTGGCCCTGGACTTCAACAAGCTGGAGCAGGTGCCCGAGGCCCTGTGCTACCTGCCCCGCCTCACGCGCCTCTACCTCGGCGGCAACCGGCTGCAGGACCTGCCCCCTTACTTCGGGCAGCTGCAGAGCCTGCGCTGCCTGTGGATCGAGGGCAACTACCTGCACCGCTTCCCGCGGGTGCTGCTGCGCATGCCGGGCCTCAGGTCCCTGCAGATGGGCGACAACCGCCTGCGGGGGCTCCCGCAGGACCTGCCCGCCGCCATGACCGGTCTGCGGGGCCTGTGGCTCTACGGCAACCGCTTCGAGGAGTTCCCGCGGGTGCTGCTGCGCATGGTGCTGCTCGAGATCCTCGACCTGGACCGCAACAAGCTCAGCGCCTTCCCCGACCTCAGCCACCTGCGCCGCCTCCGGCTCTTCTCCTACGACCACAACCCGGCCGCGTCGCCCCCCCTAGTGGCCGACGGAGTGACCCTGGTGGGCGAAGGGGCGCAGGACGCGATGGAGGCCCGGGCGCAGCGCGAGCAGAAGCGCCGCAGGGAGCAGGAGGAGGAGGAGGAGGAGGAGGACGAGAGGCGGCAGGTGGAGGCCATCCAGGGCATCCTGAAGAAGGGCTCCTCGCTGGCGGCCGAGGAGGACGCCGATGGCATCTCTGCCCTGGAGGAGGAGGAGGAAGAGTTTGAGGAAGGGATGCAAGACCCGTCCGAAGAGGAGACCTGAGGTGCAGACCTCGAAGCCACCACTGGACAGGACATTGTGGTCACTCACTGGCCGAGCAGACGGGACGTGGCCCCTCGCGTTCTTAAAAGCGAAAGATGGGCCCTCCTGCTAAGAACGGGGGCCACGGGCACCTGAAGGTGGAGGATGGGGCTCCCCCGCCCTCTCTGAAGAGGGATGGGGCCCCGAGACCCCGAGGACAGATGGAAGGACTCACGGCTTCAAGAAGGCCTGCGATCAGCTCAGTCAGGATTCACTGGGGGCTGTCCCCGTATCTTCTCTGAGGAAGGATCAGTGCGTGGGAGCCTAATAGCCCTAAAATACTTACATCCAGGGATGAGGCATTGCCTAAACTAAAGCGTCACTCTTGGGAGCAATACAGAACGCCAAGTGATGACTTATCTGCTGCTACTGCTTTTGTTTTACTTGCAATACAAAGTTTAATCCTAGAAGAGGTTATTTTCTCTTGTCCCTTTTTCAGTTTACTAAATTTGAGACAATGTCTCCTTCCATTTCTACCTTCTGCTACTGGAATCTAAGCTCCTGGAGAGACCCCAGGCAACTTTCCCAACTGTCAGCTTTGAAAATAAGCGGATGCTGGACCTTGTTTGTGCACAGTTCAGAGTAAAGTCTGCTTGCAGGCTTTGTATGGTGGGAACATGAGCCTGCTTGCTGCCCAGCCACGCAGGATTTTCCATTCCCATAAATGGGCAGAGACACTGAAACTGGTATCCAGCATGGGTGCGTGGGTTTGAGAGGGTTGGAGTGTAGGGGGAAAGGGGCTTTATGGTTTTGTTTTATTATCTGGTAGAGGATGCTGTTGCTTTTCCCGAAGTTCATAAAGATCCTTGTAATTACATTTGTACCAAATCAAAACAGTAAAGGCAAAAAAAAATAGCATGCATCAGTGGAAGGATTTTAATCCTCAGGGAATCTGGCCAGAGAGAGAAAACAAATGACAAAAATAAAACTATCAGTTCTCTCTGAGTCACTTGACATCTTCCTCCTGAAACAGCTCCAGTTTCTCACTTTTCTTAACTGCTTTATTTTTAACAGGTTGGGAATCAGTCTGTGCTCTAATTTTCCATGTCGACATTCACTCAGGGATCTGCAGCATCTCCGGGTATGACATCAGAGCCCTGTATCCATGGCAATGCCTGGTGATGTCATACACTGGGGCTAGAAGGTCAGCCTCTGCCCAGCAGGCCTGGTAAGGCAGAGGATGGGAGGGGGAAGGAGGAAGGCGATAGGTAATATTTCTAGCTTCCCAGCCGGTGCCAAAACACTTCAGTCCCCTATTGTCCAATAGGTGAGAGAGAGGGGAAATGCTGATATGATTTGTGACTAAAACTGGTTTCTTTTAAAGAGCTGAGAAACACACCGACTCTTCTCCTGTTCCTTGGCTCTCTAACAGGTCTCCTTTCTTGTTTTGTCTCAATATATCTATTTTGATTTTTTATTTTGGAATACAAGGCACATTTATTATAATTACACATCCTGTTTTTATGTTTCTTTTTCATTCCGAGTGCGCTTTCTAGCTCTTTTGCTATATTTATATTTATCAGTGCGATGTCTGCATGGGGTTCAATTAAGGATCAGCAGCAGAGCAGCTCCCTGATTTTTTTTTTTTGATGTATGATGATACGAGTGACTAAGTAGGAGAAGCTTTCAAAATTTGAAAAAAAAAATTCTTTTTGTAATATTTTGACTCACTAATATCACTTTTACTGATCTTGGAACCGAGGCTAGCTTAGCTCTGCTTAGGATCATAAACACTCCAGAATCTTCCCTAGGTACCACTCTGACACCAAGACAGGCATCAGTTAACAATGGAGAGAGGCACAGTCAGAAACAAGCCAATAAGACTACTTTTCCTTTCACATATTACAGAGCTGTATATGAATTGTAAGGTTACCTGATTTTTTTTGCAGGCAAATATGGGACATTTATCTGAAATAAGGTGTCCTTCCTTCCACCACCACAGTTCCAGGTTTGAGCAACAAGGCGTGAAAGAGGAGTCATTACCTTGCCCCCTTCCATCCATCCTATGGCAGCAAACACATCACTTCCAAGCAGAGAAATCGACAGAGAAATGAAAACAGTGATGCATGTCCTCCATACTGTGCAAAATATAAAGATAATGGATATAAATTCTAAAAACTGACATATTCAACTCACTAAATTGAAAATACATTTTTTCTACCTCCTCTGTTCATAGCTCTAAAATTGGGGACAATCTCCGAAAATAGCGGACCTTAATGAATTAGTTTCATAGGCTTAAACTGGTCACTATTATACTATTTCATGTCTACAAGTGAGAAAGACTTTGATTATTCACCAAACTCAAATGAATTGGATTAAAGTCTAGAGGAAGGATCTGTTTTCCAGTGTTTATTTTTCAGTAGGAGAAACAAGGTTACTTTTGTGTGTGTTTCAGCTCCTGCTAGGCAGTGCTGTGTTTTTTCAGTTGTGGTTTACCTTGCAATTAGCTGCTTATAAGCTATACAAAAAAAAAATCAAATCCAGTTGAACTGAGGATTAACAAAGTAGCGAGGATTGAGCAAGCATAAATTGAAGCCTAGGGAAAATATTTCCATTTTCTGTTGTATTCTTTCAAAAACCAAAAATCCAGCACTTAAGTCTTAGGATTTCACACTCGTCTTTGGTCACATCTGAATTGGACTAATTTCTTCTCTTCATCTAAATTACATCTTGGGTCTCTTCAGTGAATCAAATAATGTTCAGATGCAAAGAACTGTAATTCTAAGATCTGTTTCCATGCTCGGATTCTTGTGACCTAAGTTTTCTTCTCTTGATAGAAGAAAACTATTATGCAAATATTTCATGTGCTCACTTTTTATGCTATCGTTGAGAAATGGAGACATACCAAATGTTGTAAGTGATATTATTTTTGCACTGCTTCCCTGTTCTCTGGGAGTTCATTTCTCTTTCCTGAATCAGGTAGGAAAGTATCTAGAAGTGTTGGTAATCATTTGATCCACTTACTTTCTCATGGGATTTTGTTGTTTCTTAAAATAGATGGCATTATATTTTAATATTCTTTTATTTTCACACTAGGCTAAGATTATCCAGAAGAACTCTTTATAAAATGTATGGTCTGTTGCTTTTATTTAATTACATAGTAAATGATGACAAAAAAGGCCAATTAGCCCATCAAGTCTGCTCAGTTTAGTTTTAGTTATGAATCACATTTTCTCACTAATATCTTAAAATATTTAAGGGAGCCATTCCTATCTCACATATGAGGTCACAGTAGGAAAGGAAGGAACACTGATGATGAAAAAATCTGCTTTGTAAATGTACAGGAGATTGCTTATGTGAAGGTGATGGCCTTGGAAGGCAGGTTAGTTGCATTCACCGTTTTGAGGCTGTTATAAAGTACTTGTGATTCTCCATGGACAATACTGAAATGGCTCTTGCCAATGTCTCCAGTGACTTGTTCCTGTCAAAATCCAAGGGTCTTTACTCAGTCCTCATCCTTCTTGACCTCTCTGCTGCTTTTGACACTGTTGACCACAACCTTCTCCTTGATACCCTGTCCTCGCTTGGTTTTAAGGGCTCTGTACTATCCTGGTTCTCCTCTTATCTCTCCCATCGCTCTTTCGGTATTTCTTCTGGTGGCTCCCCCTCTGCTGCTATCCCGCTCTTGGTTGGTGTACCCCCAAGGATCTGTCTTGGGTCCACTCCTTTTCTCTCTCTATAACCAGTCCTGGTGTGCTGATCTCTTCCCATGGCTTTCAGTACCATCTTTATGCCGATGACTCGCAGATCTACCTCTCTACGCCTGAAATCTCTCTGGAAATCCAGCCCTGGATCTCTGCCTGCCTTTCTGACATTGCTGCTTGGATGTCTCACCGCCGCCTGAAATTGAACATGGCCAAAACGGAGTTTCTTATTTTTCCCCTGAAACCTCCTCTTCTCTTCCTCCTTTCTCAGTCTCTGTGGATAACTCTCCTTCCTATTTCCTCGGCTCACAACCTTGGGGTTGTCTTTGACTCCTCTCTCTCCTTCTCTACACACATTCATCTGATAACTAAGACCTGCCTTTTCTTTCTCTGTAACATCAACAAAATCTGCCCATTCCTTTCTGAACACACTGCTAAGACACTTATTCACTCCTTAATCACCTCCCGTCTAGACTACTGTAACCTACTCCTTGCTGGTCTCTCTTTGAATCATCTATCTCCCCTTCAATCTGTTCAACACTGCTGCATGGCTAATCTTCAGCCAGCCTCGTCATGCCCATATTACCCCTTTTCTCAAGTCACTTCACTGTCTCCCTATCAATTTCTGCATCCATTTCAAACTTCTGCTGACCTATAAGTGCATTCCTTCCTTGCATAAGCCCCATGTCCGCTCTTCTGGCAAATTGCTTCTATCTGTGCCCTTCTCTTCTACTGCTAACTCCAGACTTCACTCCTTTCACCTTGCTGCACCTTACGCCTGGAACAAACTATAATAATAATAATTAGTGGACCATTGACCTTTGGAGGGAGGAGTAGCCTAGTGGTTGGGGCAAGGTTCTTCAGGTCAGAAGGTCGGGGGTTCAAATCCCACTAGAGGACAGCAACCTTGGGCCGGAAGGACTGGGGTTTCTAGTCCCACAGATGCTCCTTGTGGTCTTGGGCAAGCCACTTAACCCTCCATAGCCCATGTTCCCTGTAAGTATTAGTGTATGTGTCTCATATCCCCGCGTGTTAAATGTATCCCCCAATTGTGTTGTGACTGCTTTGATTGAAGGATAAGGCGGTATACAAAAACTGTCTAAATAAATAAATGGGAAAAATACCTTCCTTGCATAAGCCCCATGTCCGTTTCCCTATTTATTGCCTCCCAGTAGAGGTTCAGCTATGCTCTTTACCACACCCACCTCACTCCCCACTGTCTACAAAATGATGCGTTTTTATTATACAATTAGATTTCTCTTCTAAAAACCCTTGGAGCCAATTGAATCATTGTGAAAGGCATGGTGGAGCAGTCCTCACTACCTTTCTTCTCTTATCTCTCCCTACATCCCCCCTCGGGAACTCCGCTGTTCTGGCAAATTGCTTCTATCTGTGCCCTTCTCTTCTATTGCTAACTCCAGTCTTTTCTCCTTTCACACCTTGCTGCACCTTACATCTGGAATAAACTACCTGTGTTTGTACGCCAGGCGCCTTCTCTGACCCTTTTCAAATCCAGGCTGAAAATTCTCCTCTTCGCTGCTCCTTTTGGATCTTGACTCATCTGATATCTTTGTTTCTTTACCATTCCCTCTAGATGTATCCCTGTCTACCGACTAGATTGTAAGTTCTGATGATCATGGACTGTGTATGTCTTGTAGCACTATACAGATGCTCAGTAGCAGCTGTAGTAGTAGTAGTAAGTCCTTATGTATGGGTGACGGAGTCCGTGCAGGAATGCTCTCTAGCTTCAGTTGGAAGCTTTTGGGATGTTCCACCATGTCTGTGCTGTGGCACCATCATGATTAAGTCTTCGTTTTTCTGCAGAGCCCATCGGATGCGTTCTGGTCATCCTCCACTTCAAAATCAATTTTTCTCCCTGCAGGGATCATGCGCTTCCGAGTATCATTAAATGCTGTTGTGTTTCTTTTCCTTTCTCCTTTCGGTTTCGTTGATTTGTCTTCTCCACCTTTTTGTGGCTCTTAGGCGCTGGTTCCACGGCCGGGCCTTGCTTTTTCAGCCGCAGAGACCGGTCACTAGCTTAGTAACTGTTCCTATATGCTAGGATCATGTCCACCAGATATGTTTCTGGTGCCCAGGAAATTTCGAGCAGATTGAAGGCTTCTGGGGCTGCTTTGGATGCAGGCAGGAGTCTCAACCCTACTTGGAACTGAGCACATGTAGTGCCCTGAAGCATCGGTTATCAATTGATCTCCATCTGGAGAGGAGAGGGATTCGGCATTGTGGATATTGGCGTCATTGAACTGAGCACTGACTCTGGTGTGTTGACATCGGAACCCAGCGGGGTGTAGCATTGAGAGCGCTGAATGTTTGCAGGGCCACCCTTTGACATGGGTACGACAGGAGGCTCATCCGATCATCAAGCCATGCTTGAACTGCTGATATCCCTGTACATATAGTGGGTACATTGGTTGGAGTAGCTGGGGCCCCACTGCCTTCAGAATGAGCAGACATGGAGAGGTGCCTTCAGAATGCCCTTGAGAGTCGTATCACGAATCGGAGGCCTTTGATGGGCTCTTGAGGAAAGCACCAAGGGGTTCTCACTGGTGCAGCATGCTGAGGCCTTGATGTCGGTTGCTCTGACATAGCCCATCTTCGGGTCGCACACCTTGTCTGCAAGGGATGCATTGACACTGAGGCATCAAAGAGCCCGACACCAATGCTGCTCCAGCTGATATGCCTGGGGCACCCACGCGATAAGCAGAGTATCAATGTACCCTTGCTCCCGATGGAGCTCTCAATTCCCTTGATGTTCAGGAGGAGTTCCAGTCGAAGATCAGTGGAGTGGGGGAATGACCTAGTGGTTAGAGCCCTGGCTTGGTAACCAAGATATCAGCATTCGATTCCTACTAGCATTCCTTATGGCCTTTGTATTGCACTTGTCTGGGAGATGGATTCCATAACTGAGTAACAAATGGGAGAACAATTCTCTGGGACCTCCATTGGACCTTTTCTGCCTCATGAACATTGAAAGTCTCCTTCTGAAGACATGACCTTCTAGGATTTTTTGGGGGATGTGGCCCAGACCATTCTGTTCTCCTCGAAAGACTGAAAGAGAAGGGCGTCTGCAACAATGCAGTAGGATGGTGTAAGTCTTATCTGGACGGGAGATGGCAATATGTGAAGTCTGGATCAGAAGAGTCAATACACTTCCATCAAAAGCAAGGGGTACCTCAAGGCTCCTCATTATCCTTCTTACTTTTCAATATCTACATGCAGCCCATCTGCAATATCATAAGATCATTCAACGTGAACTGCATGATATATGCAGATGACATTCTCTTATACATGCCTTTCTCCACATCCCACATGGACCTGACCCCACTCACAGACTGTTTCAACACAGTTTCAACATGGCTCCAGACACAGAACCTACGCATTCAACATAAAAAAACAGAGGTCCTATTCATCACCAGAGACTCCAACTTTATTCCCCCGTCCCACGTCAGTGTCAAGGAAGCTGATTTGCAAACTAAAGATGCAATAAAATACCTGGGAGTTACTCTGGACCAACGTCTAGATATGAAACACCACATAAGCAACATAGTCAAAGCCGTCTATTTCAAAATCCGTTCACTCAAACACCTACGCTCCCTGCTGGACCCAGACGATTTCCGATCCATATATCAAGCGCTAATCCTGCCGCATTTCGACTTTGCAAATGCCATATTACAAGGTCTCCCCCAATCCACACTGACCCCCTTACAGTTGGCCATGAATGCCGCAGCTAGGGTCCTTCACGGAGCATCCAGAAACGACCACGTGACCCCTATTCTCAAACAGCTGCACTGGCTACCGATCCATGGGAGGATCACCTTCAAATCCCTTCTATTAGCATTCAAGGCAATCAATGGTATTTCAACCACAAACAGGGCATTCAGTTTTTATGTCCCCAAATGCTGGAACGCTCTTCCCCCTGACATTAGGGCCATGACCAATCTATATCAGTTCAGGAAGGCTCTCAAAACCCACCTTTTCCTCCAATACTTCCCAGACAGCAATTGAACCCAGATATCCCTCCCAAGAAATGACCCAATCTAGAAATGCCCTTACATGTATTATCTGCAGTGTAAATAGCTTATGTATATAGTTAACCCTGTTATCCAAGTTTGTACTCCTGTTCGATGTAAAACCTGACAGCTTGTCGTTATGGTCGTTATGTTATGATGTAAACCGCGCTGATTCTAAATAGCGCGGTATATAAGAAACTAATAAATAAATAATAATTAAATAGAGATGGAGGAAGAACCCAGGGCAGAGGAGTTGGAAATCCTGCAGTACTTGACATCTACGGAAGCAGTGACCATGCCTGTACACCGCATTCTGTAGAGGGTGCAGATGAGGATGTGGGAAAGGACCCTCATGGGCCTCCACTGAGTAGAGCTACTGATCTACTGCTGCTGCTCATTTTTAGTGCTACAGGCAATGATCCCTCTAATTTTCTGTAGGCTGTGTGCGCATAAAATATCAGCTGTGCAGCTTTTGAAGGAAGGTTAAATTTTTGTGCGCCACATAATGACACTCGAAGTTATATACTTTAAAATTTGACTACACGTCAGAATACAGTATGTACACCACATTGATTGCACTAGAAAATATTGTAGAACTTGTGAAAACCATAAATACACAACAACTTTTAAATTTTAAGACATCTATGTTGTTTTCTATCAGAATCAGAACCATAATTTTTGTGCGCTCTGCTGTAAAGTATGTGCGCTCACTCTGCGAGGTGTGTGCGCGCGCACACGCGCACAGCTTAGAGGGAACAGTGGCTACAGGGTATACACAACACTGTACAGACACATGTAAAAGATGGTTTCTGCTCATCAGAGCTTACAGTCTACAGTAGTTAAGATAGACAGCACAACAGCTGGAGGACAAGGATATATCTAGGGCAATGGTAATGAAAAACATAGGAGACTAAGCAGACCAGCAGACTTGAAGAGGTGAATTTTCAGCCTGGATTTGAAAAGGGCCAGAGATGAAGTCTGATGCACACACTCAAGTAGTTTGTTCCAGGCATAAGGAGCAGCAAGGTGGAAGGATCAAAGTCTGGAGTTGGCAGTAGAAGAGATGGGCACAGATAGAAGGGATCAGCCAAAAGAATGGAGTTTCTGGGGGTGGGGGGCTGCAGGGAGAGATAAGAGGAAAGGTAGTGAGGAGCAGCAGAATGAGTGCACTTATAGGTCAGTAGGAGAAGTCTGAACTGGATAAAGAAATGGATAGCAAAGGCCGTACTGAGGCTTGGGACAGTTGGCATGATGATACTTATCACGCCATATTGACCAGATGACCTTGGTTCTTGCTCGTACTAAAGCTTTTCACTTGGGAAGTCCCCCACCTAGGCCATGCCCCAGATCTAGTTTTGCAGATCAGCGAGAATCTGCTACATTCCACTGTCCAGTCCTGGGCCCTCATAGCAAGGATGCTGAGAGGCTCGTCCTGGCAGAGTTCAATCTACCGGGCACCATAACTGGTTCCTGTTGGCCTCCAGGAAGGCCTTGATGGGGAGGTCTTACACCTGTAAGTGAAAAAGGTTTGCTGTCTGGTGTAAAGGCCAGACCCATGTTTCCTTTGTCCCAGAAAAAGACTGCTCGAGTTTCTTCTACACCTTTCTGACTCGGGCCTGAAGTCGAACTCTGTTTGAGTTCACCTCGGCACAATTGGGGCATACCATCGCGGGGTAGATGGGAAATCCATCTTGGCACAGCCTTTGATTGTTTGCTTCAGGCGAGGGCTGCTCCTCTTGAAGCATCTGTACAGCCCTCCACTGTGGCTGGGGACCTCAATGTGGTACTTAAATGGGTTACATTGTAGCTTCATTGCATGTCAACTAGTCTTTCTACTTTTTGATGGCATAAACAACCGATCTACATTTTCCCTTTCCATTTCATTCATCAATTTATAGACTTCTATCTTATCTCCCCTCAGCCGTCTCTTTTTCAAGTTGAAAAGCTCTAACCTTTTAAGCCTTTCCTCATAGAGGTATCCTTCTATCCTCTTTATCATTTTGGTGGCTCTTCTCTGTACCTTTTCTAATTCTGTTTTTAAAGATTTGGTGATCAGAATTGCACACACTATTCAAGGTGCATTCATACCATGGAACAATACAGAGGCATTATAATATCCTTGGTTTTATTCTCCATTCCTTTCCTTATGATACCTAGCATTCTATTTGCTTTCTTGGCCACTACTGCACACTGGGTAGAGGGTTTCAACATATTATCCACAATGACTCCTAAATCCTTTTCTTGGGCGGTGGTTGCTTATGGGGAACCTTGCATCGTGTAACTGCAGTTTGGGTTGTTCTTTCCTAAGTGCATCACTTTGCCCTTGTCCACATTAAATTTCATCTGCCATTTGGATATCCAATCTTTCATTTGATCAAGCGCAGCTCATGAGAGCTCCCTTTAGGCCACTCAACTCTGTTCACTGAAGTTCTTGACCTGAAAGGTCTTGTTTCTGGTATCAGTCACCTCAGTATGCCGAGTGAGCGAACTTCTAGCTCTGGTAGTTCATTCACCATATTCTAGATTCCACCATAATAGAGTGGTTCTGTGTACGCATCATTGTCTCTTTCCGAAGGTGGTTTTGGATTTTCTTCTCAATCAGTCAGTAGTGCTACCTACATTTTTTCAAGGCCTCACACTCCCAAGGGGGAAGCGGCATTGCACATGTTGGATTGCAAGTGGACTTTAGTCTTCTACTTGGAGCGGATAAAGGACCTTAGGAAATCCATCTGGCTTTTTATTTCTTTTGACCCCAGCAAGTTGGGGGCTGCTATTTCCAAACATTCTTTTTCAATTTTATTTTATTATATTTATTTACATTCTCTTATATACCGATCTATTCTGCATCAGTGTGGTTTACATTGAACAAACTGAAATTACATTGAACAGGGCATTATAACTTGGAGATAACTATTTACAGGGAACATGGGCTATGGAGGGTTAAGTGGCTTGCCCAAGACCGCAAGGAGCACCTGTGGGACTAGAAACCCCAGTCCTTCCGACCCAAGGTTGCTGTCCTCTAGTGGGATTTGAGCCCCCGACCTTCCGGCCTGAAGTACCTTGCCCCAACCACTAGGACACTCCTCCACTCCTAGCAGTAATTTGGCTAGCAGTATGCATTTTGTTCGCTTATGCTCAGGCAGGCCTGAGCCTTGATGGTCATGTCACAGCTTTGATAGTCCTATCCAAGCCATGGCTGCATCAGTGGCCAGTTTATGTTCCATCTCCATGGATGAAATCTGCAGGGCTTCAGTGTGGGCTTCTTCCCTCATGTTCATATCTCACTACCCCCTGGAAGGAGATTCCTGGCACGACAGTAACGTTTGGCCAATCTGTACTCCATTATCTGTTTGGGGATTAGAATCCAACTCTGTCCCCACAATGCTCTTCTATCCATCCAGGCTACCAAAAAAAAAAGAGAAGTACTAAAGAAAGAGAAGATGAGATGAGGTGTGAATTACCGTCTCTGTACATAGTTGTTGCATGCTCCACAATTAATGTTGCCCCTGTTTGGCTTCTTTGTGGCCTCTTTGGTTTTTGGTAACCTCTAGCTTGGGAGTCCCATACTTGAAGACTTACTTCCTGCTTGTCCATGCAGAAAACTTAGTTACTCACCTGTAGCAGGTGTTACTTCTGACTGGACGTTATGTAGGGCATGGGTTTCAGGTTGAATTTTCCTAATGCCAGAATGTGCTTTTGTACTTGAGATTGCCAAGTAGTTGATTTTGCCTCTTCCCTCACCCTCCCATTGATCTGCCAGGTCATTTTCACGGTCTGAAGAATGAACAAGAAAACAGTTTATAAAAAGAAATTGTTTTAGCCACCTGCAAGCATATGGAAGGAACAGTCTTGGCTCCCAGGTTGTCCTTTGCTCTGCATTATAGTCCCACTCATGTGTTTGTTACAGGAGTCTGTTGCTAGGAATAATGTTACTACTGTATCATTTGGCAATAGCGCAGGGCAAGAAGATGAGCTGTGAGACAGACGATCTTTTCAGAAACTCATGTACAAAAACATGTTGCATCCAGTAACAGATAACAAACCTGCAGAGAACTAGACAGGAATGAGGAAAGGAATGACAACGCTGCATTTAGAATATTATCCCAAGAGATGAAACTGCTCACAAAACGAAGGCTTTAAAATGTTTGTTTCCAGTTGAGGGTAGAGTGCAAGCTGCCTACATGCAGTTCTGGATTTCTATTTCTGTTGGAGCTTTTTCAGATTTGGAAAACTTCCAGTGGCAGTCTTCTAAATTAAATATATCTGCAGAGAACAGATCAAATCTATCTAAGCTACCAAGTGAAAGAGGTTAAGAGGTCTAATTCCACAGAATGTAAAACACTATATAAATCATGCAGAAAGTGCGTAGAAATAGTTCATTTGTCTTAGGCACCATAAAAAACCTTCAAACACACCCCTCAGCATGTTGCCTTTTTATATTATGCCTCACAGCTCTAGAAGGAAGTTCTCTGCGGCACAATGCTAGTATTAAGAAGAGCACTACATCATTTCTGGGAATCTAAGATCATACCCAGCATATCCTGGCTTAGGAGAAAGGTTTATTTTTCTCATGGCAAAACTATTCCAAGAAAGAAGCTGAACGTCATCTTATGAGATTTAATTCTGGTTCTGTACTGGGATTGCTTTCAGGCTCTTGCACTAACACACAGGGCATTGAGAGAAATGCAGGGCCGTGTTTCATGACTTGGAGTTTTGCTGGCGACACTGGGGGGAATCGTTGCTAAGTTTTCATCCAGAAGACGTCAGGTTCTCAGTTTTCTATTCTATTAGCCTTAGAGCTATGTTGAAAACATCTGCACTTGTTTTTTGTTTTAGTGTGTCTACCATAACTAAAGTAATCATGCAAAATAAAATCCACTATGTGGCGTGGCAGTTTCCTCCTGCATTCTTGCTCAATCAGAACTGGCCTATATGATGTGATGAGCCTTCATTCACAACTAGCCAGGGTCTTTCCCCCTATTTCCCTTCCTTCTATCCCATAGGGAACAGTATCAAGACATGAACCAGGAGCATCTGCCAAATTATGGGAGTCTGATTTACCATGGTATTTTAGTTGTTGGGTTTTGAACTTTATATAAGATACCCATATGTGAGAGTCCTTTTATCTACCAGATGTTCCCTGTCTGTTTTTGGAAACCGCTCTCTGGTTTGCCAGTTGACGGGTTTTTTTTTGCCAAAGGCTACAGACCAGGTCTCCCTCTGGAACCTGGTATGTATGTATCCTGAATCCAACCAGTAGGTGTCACTGTTGTATGATGGCTGAGACTCCTTCTCCCAGAGACTGTGAACAGTACTTGCATGACACCCCCACCCCTGGGAAAGACCAGCAGCTTTCTGAGCATGTTCTAAATGTCACTTCTTTTGGATCACAGAACCATTGGGGCTTGTTGAGGTCTGTTTGCAATATTTCTGAAGAAGTAAAGATGGATGCTTATACTATTTGCTAATCTGGATAGTAAAGGGAACTTATTGCATAACTAAAACCTTTTTTTAACCTGATTACTTTCACTTTTAACAGACTGCTATAGGGGATTACTTTTGATAAGTAATCCAATAGTTTGTTAGGGGAGAAAAGTATATACTTTTTTTGATACTTTTCCTACATTTTCCAATAGATATTTGATTAAAATTCAATATGTCTGCTAGTTTCTTGCAAACGACAATATGTCAGAAGCCTTCACCGTCCAAAGGGATTTTCCCATTCAGTGGTTGGGCCACAAAGAAATAAGGGACAGTATATAAAAATTGTGGGTGAGACCAAGACCTTCTTGGACTACATTCATGCATTTGTGAGCAGCTTTCAAGAGCTTTGCTGCCTTTGTCAAATCTTGTAAAAGTCTTTTGAGCACCGAGTCCAGCTTCTTTCTGGGAATTTAGCGGCATGTTTTTTAGCGTGCATCAGGCTTTTACAGCTAACGTGGGGTGTTAGTACAAAAAGCACCTCGTTAGCTGTAAAGGTTGTGCGTTGTCTGATTTGGATTGCGCCCAGCATTTCCCCAGCAAATAATGCGGTGTAAATACAGGGATTGCGACATGATAGCCAATGGGTGATGTCAGCTGCATCCGCAATTTCTGCAAAACGTGCAGCTACAGCATGCTTTCAACGTGCATGGTAACTTCACAGTACAAGCATACCCCTTTTCTGCCCACACCCTGCCCACTTGCATGAATAACAGATGGTCTGCAGATAGCGCAGGAAATCCCTGCATTCGGCCTGCATTCGTTGTTACCACGGTGTGCTTTTCCTACGCCCAATGATGTCATTTTTTTCTACTTACAAAGGGAAAACTCAAGGAAGCAAACCATGTTGGCACCAAAGCATTTAAAGTTTTTGCCTGACGTTGCTAAATTTAAGAAGGGGACCAGAATTATGGAGAAGCTTTTGCTTGGAGAATGCTTTTTGGTGGATTTGTTTTTCTCTGACAAGCAGGATGAATCAGCTATGCAAGTGGGAGGCATCGTTTGATGGAGCCAAGATGAGTGGCTCTCTTCGAGCTCTGGATTAGCTTCAGAAAAGTTTCTGAGCATACACAGCTCTTCCTGGCTTTATCACCCCTGCTCTAGTTATCTCATTTTTCTTTTTCTGCTTAGCAGAGAGGACATGAAAGTAGTTCTTTCTCACCCTATTTATACTGCATATATTTTTAATTGGAATTCTTTAGTATTGCTTGAGACCTACAGTGTGCTTCTTCAAAATTATTTTCTTTGTAGTTAATTTCACATTTTTTAACCCAACAGATCCTTAATGTTCCTGGTGGCTAAAATGATACTTGCTACTGTAGAAACTGCTAGGTACGTATGACCTAGATTGGCCACTGTTGGAAACAGAATACTGGGCTTGATGGACCTTGGTCTGACCCAGTATGGCATATCTTATGTTCTTATGTTCTTTACGTGTACTAATAGATTAGACACTCGCGTTCCATCCATTTGTCGAAGATTTAGTAAAAAAATCTTATTTTAGGCTTCAGTTATTGAGGAAATTAAAAACATTTTTAGATCCTAGTCCTGACTCTTATCAACAATTGTCATTCCTTTTTATTTGGATTGCCCAATAGCTATTACAACTCATACAAAATTCTACAGCATGACTGTTGTTAAATCTTAGTATGTGACAGCATATTACCCCAGCATTATCATCACTTCATTGACTCCACTGCTCACTTTTTCACAGTTGAATTTGGGTCACCTTTGTTTGTGTGCGCTAATCCTGACTGGGCTCACCAAGTTGTAAAATACAACCTTGGCTCTTCGGCTCTAATTCTCTAAATTTAAGTAAGGAATGAAATGAAAACCCACATACACAGAGAATTATACCAGTAACAGTACTACTTAAGGCCTTAAGGGAGAGAGACTCGCAGGCCTGCAAACTTGGGCAGTCTCCTTTGATCCCCCACCTTAACACCTTAGGAAAAAAGCTGCAACATTCTACAATTTCATCTGATCACTCTACACAAGCTTCTGCTTTAACAATCAAGCTAAACACTACATGTTTCAGATCAAAACTAGGCACAGAGATTGCTCATGCATAATTAGGGCAAGCTTCCTGCAAACAAAAAACATTCTGTCTCATTTTTTTCAGAAACATCTACAAAATGCGACCTTAGCTTGTATTACACATAATCTATTAGGCCAGGGGATCTCCAACTCCAGTCCTGGAAGCCCCTGCATTAGGCTGAGCAAAATTCTCACTCCAAATTTCTGAACCTTTCTCAAGTACCCCAGTACCCCACTTTGAGTCCCTTTCTACAATCTTCCAGTAGGATGGGATTCTAAGAACAAGCTTTGCTGATGGTACATTTTATTTATTTATTTACATTCTCTTATATACCGCGCTATTCTGCATCAGTGCGGTTTACATTGAACAAATTGAAATTACATTGAACAGGGCTTTATAACTTGGAGATAACTATTTTACAGGGAACATGGGCTATGGAGGGTTAAGTGCCTTGCCCAAGACCACAAGGAGCACCTGTGGGACTTAGAAACCCCAGTCCTTCCGGCCCAAGGTTGCTGTCCTCTAGTGGGATTTGAACCCCTGACCTTCCAGCCTGTAGTACCTTGTCCGAACCACTAGGCCACTCCTCCACTCCATGCCCCCTAAGGTTTAAAGGGGGTTATCAATAGAGCCTCTTCTTTGTCAGGACCCATATTGTGCTACACTTGATGTTACATTGTTGACAGATTTGTTGGATTTTAGAAAGAAATTGAAAGTCTTTTTTTGGTCAGACTTATTCTTGAATATTTTAATTTTTAGAATGATTGATTGTGGTGGTTTATTTTGCTTATTAAATATATTTCTTTGTCTTGTTTATGTGGTTTTAGTGCTATTTCATGTGTGGCTTTGTACCGTGCTAAGAATGATTTTAGATTAGCAGAATATAAATTTATGTAAACAAATACATGCAGATGTACAAACAAACATACAATTACAAATTAACTCCCTGGCCAAAAGATGGACCATGGCAAAATTATGCATTCAAAGAAACTTGGAGGCTGTTTTGCCTTGTCTTACTTTGCCATTCGTAAGTCACTTTTTCACCCAAATGCTCAAGGCTACATAAAATTGCTTTCACCTGAAAACAACATACCCTCTAAATTGTGTGGATGTCCACTGCCCAGATTCTTGCTGTCAGGGTTGGTGCAGTATTTTATTTATTTATTTTATTTAACTGTATTTATATCCCGCTTTTCACCGGGTCAAAGCAGCCCAACATCAAAAAAAAGGGGGGGGGGGGGAGACAGTAATCAATTCTAGGGTGGAGGGGCCGTCACCGGGGAGGCCAACATTAATGATCTGGACAGACATTAAGGACTTAAACAATGGACATCAGTCTCTCAGTAGGTAGATCTGTGGGTATGTTAGGGGGTCTGGAGGGGTAATCATTGATGGATGTTTGTTTCTGGTCTGAGGTATTCCTGGAATAGGATGGTTTTTAGTTGTTTTCTGAATGTTGAAGGATCGCTGTTGTTTCTGATTTGACTTGGTAGGGAGTTCCAGAGGGATGGTGCGTATAGTTCGAAGGCTCTGTTGCAGGTCCGTTGATTGTATTTGGTTCGTTCGTGGGGGATGGTGAGGGTGTTGGTGATGGTTTGTCTGGTTGTTGTGTTGTGGGTGGGTTGGGGCAGTAGAGTGTGGAGCTGGGAAGTCTGTGTTTGATAGAGGGCTTTGTGGATAAGTAGGGCTGATTTGTATTTGATTCTTGCTTCGAGAGGGAGTATGTGCAGTTCTCTCAGGACTGGGGTGATGTGGTATTGTTTTTTTGCTTTCTGGATAATTTTTGCTGTGGTATTTAAGGCAGTTCGTAGTGGGTTGGTGTGGTTAGTCCGTGATAGATTATATTGCAGTAGTCCAGGTGGGGGAGCATCATAGCTTGCATGACTGTCCTGAAGTCCTGTGGATCAATGAGAGGCCTGAGGCGTTGTACTGTTTTTGCCTTGTGGAATATTATTCCGGTAGTCTTTTTGATCTGTTGCTTGAGTATCTATGATGATTCCTAAGTATTTATGTGTGGTTGTATTTGTATTTGTGTGGTTCCTAAGTTGAGGTGTGGTGGTGGTGTGAAGTTTGGGTCCTTGGTTACTATGAGGGCTTCTGTTTTTTTTTATGTTGATGGATAGGTTGTTCCTTTGTAGCCAGCTGGAGACTTCTATGAAGCAGTCTGATAGGTGATTGTTTGTTGGGTTGGTGGTTGTGATTGGTCCATAGAGCATTATGTCATCTGCATAGATGTGGTAGTTGATGTTATGAGCACGTATGATTGGGAAGAGTGGTTGCAGGTAGATGTTGAAGAGCATGGCGGATAGTGTGAATCCTTGGGGTACTCCTTGATGTTGCTGAAAGGAGGGGGGAGGTTGCTATGCTTGTGTGGATCAGTTGTCTATTGGTCAAGTAGGAGTGGAACCACTGAAGTATGACGTTTTTGATGCCAATTTCTTGGAGCCTGTGTAGGAGGATGTTGTGGGAGATGTTGTTAAAGGCTGTGGATATGTCCAGGAAGATCATAGCGTATCTAGAGTGCTTGGTCTGTGTGCCCTTGCTGAGGGTGTTCATTAGTGAAGTCGACTCCGTGGAATGGACGGAAACTATGTTGTTGTGGTTCTAGTATGTTGTTGGTATCCAGGTGGTCTTGAAGTTGTTGTTGAACTATCTTCTCAATGATTTTGGCGGTGAATGGAAGACTTGCTATAGGCCTGAAGGAGGCGGGGTCAAGGGGGTCCAAGTTGTGTTTTTTTAGGGTTGGGCGGATAATGGAGGTTTTGAGGATGTCTGGCATGTGTCCTTGCCTGAGGGATTCTTTAACAAGGTGGGTTAGGGGTGTGCTTATGTCCTCCTTGGATTTCTTTATCCATTCTACAGGGCAGGGATCTAGTGGAGAGGTGGTAGTGTTTAGGCAAGAGATGGTGGATTCTGTGGTATCTCATGGTTTCAGTTGTACAGGGCAGGCAGGTCCTTTGGGAGTACTGCAGAATTTGTGCCATTGAAACTGAGATTGCTGCACCACCTCCGACTGTAGGGCCGCAGACTCTGGAATCCCATGCACGTTATAGAGGGAATGTTGCCCAAAAGTGAAATCTGGCCTTAAATATGATCATTTATTTTTGTCTGCATGTAGAAAATATAATCTTCCTTAGCGCCATAGTAATTGGTTCCCTTCTAAGAATAGAGGCACATTAGTATGGTATTGGTTCAGATGTTCCTTATATTTGAATGGTCTTACATTGGTCCAATATAAGGTGAGAATCTAGCATTTTAGGAAAAGTAATCTGTAATTTATCACATTGATGAACAGCTTAATCAATAACCCATGATTAAGTTGTTAAAACACAAGAGGATTATGAGAAATTGCAAGGGACCTTGAAAAATTGGGAGACTGGGCATCCAAATGGCAGATGAAATTTAATGTGGGCAAGTGCAAAGTTATGCACTTAGGAAAGAACAACCTAAACTACAGTTACACAATGCGGGTTCGATATTAGGAATCACCACTCAGGAAAAGGATCTGGGTGTCATCGTGGATAGTACGTTGAAACCCTCTGCCCAGTGTGCAGCCATGGTCAAAAAAAGCAAATAGAATGCTAGGAATCATAAGGCAAGGAACAGAAAATAAAACCAAGGATAATATAGTGCCTTTGATTTGCTCCATGGTATGACTGCACCTTGAATATTGTGTGCAATTCTGGTCACCATATCTTAAAAAGGATATAGCAGAATTGGAAAAGGTACAGAGTAGGGGGACCAAAATGGTAAAGGGGATACAAGAATATCCCTATGAGGAAAGGCTTAAAAGGTTAGGGCTCTTCAACTTGGAAAAGAGACAGCTTGAGGGGGAGATATGATAGAGGTCTATAAAATAATGAATGGAGCGGAATGGGTAAATGTAGATCTGTTTGTTCCCCTCAAAAAGTTGAAAGACTAGGGGACATGAAATGAAACTACATTGTGGCACATTTAAGACTAATTGAAGAAAATATAATATATATATTTTTTAATGCCGTCAAGTCAGTGCTGACTCCTGGTGACCCAGCCGCCTCTGGGTTTTCTTGGCAATATGTCACTGGAAGTAGATCGCCAGGCTTTTTCTTCCGAAGCAATGGAGGGTAAAGTGACTTGCCCAAGGTCACAAGGAGTGCCAATGGGAATCAAACCCTTGATCTTCTGGGTACTAGACAGTTACTCTAACCATTGTTTTACTCACCGCATAATCAAACTCTGGAATTCATTACTGGAGAATGTAGTAAAAGCTGTTAGCGCAGCTCCTGGGGCAAGCAGCATGGAATGTGTATACTTTTGGGAACCCGAGAGGTATTTGAGACCTGGAATGGCCACTGTTGGAAACAGGATACTGGGATTGATGGACCCTTGGTCTGACTCAGTATGGCATGTGTTGTGTTCTTCTGTAATTAGTTTTTCTTTACTTGTACAGTTCTTATTTTTTGTGTACTTTTTGTCTCATCATCTTCCTTCTTTTCCTCCAAGAATGTTGTTAAGTAAAGGGCAGAATGAAGGGCATTGTTTCCATTGACTGTTTCTTTACGGGATGTTGGTCCCATGGCATTGTTCTTTGCATTGGAATGAAAATGAAAAATCTAGGACTGGATCGAGTCTTGAGTTGACCTAGAGCAGAGTTAGCCAAACTAGTAGGCAAATCTGGGTTATTTTGATGCCATGTTAAACTTTACTAGTGTGGACACAGAGGAGAATGTAAATATAAAAACTTGCAGAGGCCCAAATAGTTTGGCACTTGTCTAAGGTTGTGCTTCTTCTCCTGCCTGTTTTTTTTTTCTAACTCTTTACCCACTGTCTCCATCCCCCATCCTCTGAGGGTCAGACAGTAGAGTAACAGAGCCCTGTGGGTGAATATAGCTGTTCTCTGGAAGAAGGCCAGGAACAAATCTAAGAAAAAATACATGCCCTTGGAATATAATGCACAATCACTCCATATTTGATAGATTAAATTAAAATCCCACATAAAGATATTAAAAGAGAAGATAGTTTGATAACGTAATAATATTGCTGCTATCTTGATTCCAGCTGTTATTGATGACCCTAGCTTGTAAAGGTAGTTCCCATTTGGGGCAATAACATTCCTTCCAGAACATTCCACATTCCTTTTTCTTCGGCCCCTGATAGTGATAAGAGGGATGTAGTGATTGGGGTGGTTCCTTTTTTGCCCAATGCTTCTGGGGTAATATGTATTTTGAAGAGACATTGGTATATTTTATCATTGCATAAGTGTTTTCAGAAGCCCTTGTTGGTGGCATATCGACGGTCCCGTACAATAGGGGATTGGTTAGTACAAACATATGAACGGGATGCTCTAGGGGCTCGGGGTTTGCATTGCGGTCACTATGCTTGTGGGCAGTGTGATTTTTGTTCTACTGCTTTACAGAGCTCGAGTTGGGAAGACCCACTTACGGGCTTACAATATTATTCCTCGCAATCTTCTGATTGTCATACAGCGTTTGTAGTGTAGCTTTTGCTTTGCCCGTGCAATTTAAAGTATGTAGGTAGTACTATTAGATCTGTTAGGAAACATCTGTTGGAACATCGTTCCAGGATTAATAGGAGACAGGAAGAGGCCCCTGGAGTGATACTTTGCCAGCAGGAAGAACATCAATTTGAGGATTTGCATTGGAGAGTTTTGGATGTGGTCCCCCAGTCAGTTCAAGGTGGTGATCGACGTGCCCACCTGCACTATAAGGAGCAGCAATGGATTTTTCGTTTGGGGTCTATGGCTCCGCATGGTATGAATATGGAAGTGGATTGGTGGGGTTTGTGGCTGTGATGAATAAAGTTTTCTGTTTTGGTTGCGAGTGGTTTCTGACGTCATCCTCATTTTGTGATTTAACTGGAACTACTAGCTGTGGGGTTCACATGCCTGAGGAAGAGCTGAAAAGTGGTTGTGCGGCTTGAAACACTATTAGTGTTGCGTGAACCCTTTGTTTCATGATACTGGAGGACTATAGTAATCGGCAGCACCGCCCGGGAAGGTTACATTGGGACAGATGTTTTGGAATTGAGTTTTCTGCCGGAACGATTTCTCCAGTTTTTCAACATCAGTCGAGTTAAGTACTTTTTTCTCTCTGTTTGTGGATTTCAAGTGGAGAGCATGACTGAGTATTTTAAATAAGCTTTCATTAGATGGGTTTTTACCCTACCTTTCGGACATAGAGTTCATTTGGATACTGTTACTGACAGCGACGAGTGTTGCTTTGTCAGGTTTCAGGGCCAGGGTATGGCCATCATTAAATGATTAAAATGGAGGGCTCACTTCGAGAAAAGGAAAGTTTCTTTTCATGGTGAGCGATCCAACAAAAATTGTGAGCGTTTGTTAGTGGTCTGAAGGGTTGGGAGTGGCCATTATTTAAAAAGGTTTGTTTTGGGGATCGGGTTAGTTCCAGTTGAAAGTGTTGGAAATCAAGAGAGTTTTTTTGGTGTTATTGGGGTTGATTTCCGGGGGTGTATAGTGTTGGAGTAATCATGTCCTGGCAATGTCCCAGTTTTTATACAGTTTCCTATTATTTCCTTTTCTAATTGGTCTTGTTTTATTTGATTCTTTTATGTGTCAAATATGTGTGCATATAGAATCCAAAACCATTTCACTGGCCACCGTTGTTTTTAGGAGATATTGGACATTAAGGGGTTGAACTGCAAGGGTGCCAATAATGTTGACCGCAACTGCATATTCATGAGATATATTTGCATACAGCTAGTGAAAGATCCAGGTTGATTTACATTATTTTTGAGCCACCTGAACTTTAAGCTTAGGGTATAGAATAAGGACTGGATGAACTTGGCATGAAAATAAAATGGAATCAGTTACTGACCTTATTTAGAGGGTCCTCCCTCCATAACACTCCCAGAGCCATCAAAAGTAGTTTTATCAACAAGTCAGTTTCTCCAAGGATCCTTATTTTCAGAAAAATGTGCTCACATCATCCTGCCTTCCCAATCCTAGACATTCTCTCTCCTTCTCCTCTCCCATTCTTCTTCAAAGCACCTCTCGCCTTCCTCTCCTGCTTTCATAAAGGAAGTTAATAAATCTTAATAAATAAAAACAGAGAATGTCTGGCCTCTAAAAGGCTTACAGTTAACGTTTTACTATAACCTCATAGTATGGTTCATGGCATAGAGCATGTATATAATCTGTAGCTCAGGGGTAGGTAAGATTGTTGACGCTTCCTTTTGTTTATCCTAAATTAATTTCCACTATATCCTCAGGGCTAGACCTCGCTTTTTCATGGTGTGGTGATGAGCTGAAGGATGAGTAGCCTAGTGGTTGGGGCAAGGTACTTCTGGCCGGAAGGTCGGGAGTTCAAATCCCACTGGAGGACAGCAACCTTGGGCCGGAAGGACTGGGGTTTCTAGTCCCACAGATGCTCCTTGTGGTCTTGGGCAAGCCACTTAACCCTCCATAGCCCATGTTCCCTGTAAGTATTAGTGTATGTGTCTCATATCCCCGCGTGTTAAATGTATCCCCTAATTGTGTTGTGACCGCTTTGATTGAAGGATAAGGCGGTATACAAAACTGTCTAAATAAATAAATAAATGTTGGAAAACACTGGTCTTTTTTTTTTTAATTAAAACTTTTTTGAAATATTTACAACAAACAAGTATACAGGAAATACGATCAGTAAACATCAGATAGGATGTATCAAATCGAAAAAGAAAACATACTGCATATCCATTAGGCCACATTTTAGGGAGAGAACAAAAAACACTTACGAAACAACTTATATCCAAGAAACATAGGAGTAAAAGTCCAAAATTTCAACCAAAACTTCTTTCTCACCTAAAAAAAACCCTCACCCCTGCCTGTTTCTCCCTATCAGCTAAAAATGCCTCCAACTGCGGAGAGTCCTGAAACATGACTAAACACCTACAGGGAGAATGTAAGAAAAAAGATGCCCCAAGGGCCAACACCCTCAGTCCAAGGGCCAAAAAAGTCCTTCTATGCAACTGGGTGGCCCTCGAGTCATCAGGATATAGTTGAATACGTGCAACACAAAAACCAAAAGCTTTATTCTTGAAGTAATTTTTAAACACAGACAGGGTCATTCTGAACCACGAATAGCGGCTTCAGGCCCCGACTAACTTCCCTGCTGGTTGTGCGGGGAAGTTAGTTGGGGGCGGGGGAGAAGCAGACCGGGGACAGAGAGTGGGCAGTCACTGACCCTGGACACACAGGGCCGATTCTAATGTCAGTCTTGAATGTCCAGGGCCGGCAAAATGGCCGGGGAAGTTATTCCACTCCCTTGGTGGAATAACCTCCCTGGACGTCATTTGTTGTCATCTGCATATACAAAAGGGCTGTACCTTAAAAATGTTTCTGGTGTGTATTTCTTACCTGTACTTTACAAATGAATTATAAATATCTTGTAACTTGGGGGCCATAACAACCTGATAAAGAGCCATGATATTGGACAAATCTAATTTTAGGTATGAGTGACGGACACCCTGGGGCCTGAAGTATGTGAAGGGATTAATGACTAACATGGCAGATCTACAGGTTTTCAAAGCCATGGAAAAGGAACCACATTACTTTGTAGTTTGTTACTGGTTTGTTTGGACTCACATGATGTGATCTAATCCACATCAGGTCCATTTAACTTGCCTTCAGCATTTTGTCTAATGTGTAAATTTTCTTTAAACTTAAGGTAATGGTAAATTCTTGTTTGCCTTTGTCTCTGGCTAGGAGAGATGGTGGTTTTTGGTTTCTTTCTACTCACTCTTCCTCTCCTCCTTGTTTCTTATGCTGATTAGCTCTGAAAGGAAAGTTTAAGTCTCTGTCTGGTTCCGACATCCTCACGATCCTCAGAGCATCCTTTATTCTCCATGGACAAGCAGGAATGAAGTCCTCACGTATGGGTGACGTCATCTAATGGAGCCCTGCGTAGGAACGCTCCCCAGATACCAGTTGAAGCTTTTTGGAGATTCCACCGCACATGCATACCATTTTCCCTCCTGCCGTGATGATGCCATCTTTGATTAGTCTTCGTTTTTCTGCGGAGCTCAACAGACATGTTTCAACATGTCTCCACCTCTGATAATTAATTTTTTCCCCTCTCAGGGATCCTGCCACCTTTCCAGGTTTCCCTGTGAACCTCTCTGCCTGCTGTCGTAGTTCTCTTCTCTTTTCCTTTTTGTTAATCCCTTTTTGATCATTTTAAGTTTTTTATTTGACCGTGACACCTCTGCCCCCTTCAGCATCGGTATGCTGGCCGTGCTCCAGCTCATTTCAAAATCATGCCATTGGATTTTACCATGGCTATTTTCCAGACGATATGTCCCAAAAGCTGACCAGCAGGTTTAAGATGTGTTCCTGTGTCAAGGATACAGATACACATAGCTGGCGCCTTGGACCTGATCATCAGCCCTCTTGTAAATTGTGTTTGCAGATGACAAAAAGAGGACTCAAGAGTTGAGAGGAGCAGCGCAGATCACTTTTTGATGCTCACAAGTGCGATCCATCAACATTGGCATTGACAGTACCAGTCTCAATGGCTTCAAAGGCTGCATTGGATGATGGTGATACATCGACATTGAGGAGTTCCCAAACCCTCTCGGAGTCGAGCACCCATAGTGCTCCAGAGCATTGGCCGTCAAGGATGAGGAAGGAGTTGGCTACATCGGAATCTGTTTAGGGATTACAATCCAACACAATCCCCTCTAAGCCCATTCTGTTCTGCTCAGGCTACCAAAAAAAAAAAAAAAATGGAAGCGAGAACAATTTCTATTGTACATAGTTCTGTATCTTGAGTTGCTGAGGCCTGTTGCCATTAGGCAGATGGAATGTTGCCCCTGTTGGGCTTGGCTGCTTTCTCTTTGGAGTTTGGTAGCCTCTAGCTAGGGATTCCTATATGTGAAGACTTCATTTCTGTTTGTACATGGAGAAATGGTAGTTACTGACCTGTAGCAGGTATTCTCCATGGACAGCAGAAATAAGTCCTCACAACCCTCCCATCTCCTCTGGGGGTTGTATTCTGCTATAGCTTTAGTATCAGACTAAACCAAGATGGCGCTGTGGCGGCAGGCAGGAAGATAGCACGCATGCATGGTAGACCTCCCAAAAGCTTCCACTTGTAGCTGGGGAGTGTTTCTGCATGCAGGGCCGGCCCATCCACTAGGCGGTCACCTAAGGTGGCAGACTCTGGACTGCATTACTGCCCCAACCCTCTGGGAAGTGGCAGCTGAACTGCTACTTCAGCACTGTCATGGGCTTTAAAATGCCCATGCACATGTGCATAGTTCTGGCCTGCCGTTCTGCCCGCCTTCCAAGAACGTTGCATTGGGGGGCTGTGAATGTGCATGAGCCTAGGCACTTTAAGTCCAGACGCAGCACTATAGTGGCAGTTCAGTTGCTGCCAGTTCAGTGCAATGGGGGGGGGGGAGGGGAGAGAGCGACATGGCAGGCTGGATGAAGGTGCAGTCTTTGGTGGAGGCGGTGGCATGGATGGTGTGCCTAGAGCGGCAGAAACCCTCATGCTGCCTCTGCCCGCATGCTGCTCCATCGGATGACATCACCCATACGTGATGATTTATTCCTGCTGTCTATGGAAAACACCTGCTACAGGTGAGTAACTGCCTTTTCTCACCCAGTGGCCCTATGTTTTCAGGTCAGCTAGATTGCTTTCTGCTAATTGGACAGGGCTTGTTAGTATGTTTATGTTTATTATACTTGATAAAAACCGCCTTTCACTGGAAGCAAAGCGGTGTACATTTAAAATTCAATAAATGAAGGCCAAGGCCAACGAAAAAGAAAAGAAATGTACAATGGTTGACAGGACAGCTAAAATCAAGAGAGACAGGACAAGACATAGACAAGGAGTAAGCTGGGAGGAGCAAGAAGAGGGCAGAGAGGTATCATACAAAAGGAGAGGGAACATTAAACGCTAAGGAGAACAGGTGGGTTTTTAACTGTTGTTTGAAGCTGGTGAATTGTGGATCAAGACGGAGGGCGGGAGGGAGGGCGTTCCAAAGGGCAGGGGCGGCAAAAAAGAAAGCGGAGGAGCGGGTAGATTGCAAGTGAGCACGGGAGGGTGAGGGAAGGGTAAGACGGTTGAGATGAAAGGAGCGGGGAGTGTATTTGGGAGAATGGAAGAAAAGGAGGTCCGTTAGATATTGGGGAGTGCTAGTATGAAAGGCTTTATGGGTCAGTATCAGAAGCTTGAAGGTGGTCCGGAAAGATATGGGCAACCAGTGAAGGTGAAAAAGCAAAGGAGTTATGTGATCCCGGGGAGAAGAGCAAGTGACCAGGCGCGCAGCAGTGTTCTGAATGCGACGAAGACGGGTAAGTTGACATTTTGGGAGACCGATAAAGAGGGAATTAGCAAAGTCCACCCGAGACATGACTAGGGAGAGAACCAAAGTAACCAGGGCTGAAGGAGAAAGAAAAGGACGAATAGAACGAATCTGACGGCGAAAGAAGAAAGATGTGTTGGTAACGTGCGAAATGTGAGAATGAAAGGACAGATCAGAGTCAAAAAGTACACCAAGGTACCGGAAGGTGGAGACCAGAGGTACAGGGGAGCCAGAAAAGGAAGGAGCCAAGGTGGGGGAAGGACCACCGTGCAAAAACCAGATAGCAATAGTTTTAGCAAGATTCAAGTGGAGACAGTTAGCTGATAGCCAATCAGCAACAGCAGTGAGACAAGAATCAAGAACAGAGAGATCAGGACAGGAAGGGGAAGTGTGATGGAGCAATAGAATGTCATCCGCATATAGAAAAGTAGATACACCAAACTGCTGGATCAGGGACGAAAGGGGAGCCAGGAAGAGGTTAAAAAGAAGAGGAGCAAGAACAGAGCCCTGAGGAACCCCACAAGAGAGAGTGTAGGGATCAGAAGAGGGGGAGGAGGAGGAAGGTGAAAGAACTGCGCAGGACCTGGAAGAGAGAAAAGAGTGGAACCAGTGAAGTACAGTGCTGCAGAGACCAGCATCCCGAAGCCGGTGAAGAAGAAGAGAATGGTCAACTAAATCAAAGGCAGCCGAGAGATCCAAAGCAACCGCCACCGAGATGTCACCACGATCGTGTGCTACATGCAAGGCGTTGGTGAAAGCAAGGAGGATAGTTTCAACACTGTGACCTGCACGAAACCCAGACTGACGGGGTGAAGGAAGTTAATAGAGTCGAGGTGATGGGATAGCTGAGCGAAAACAAATTTCTCCAAGAGTTTAGAGAGAAAAGGAAGATTTGAAACAGGGCGATAGTGAGCGGGGACCAGAGGATCAAGTATGAATGACTGAAACACAGGCAGGCAATCAGACCATGACTTCAGTGGATGCTTAGCTACAGACTTAACCTGCATTTCATTATCTCAAACAGGAAGCCAGCTAAAAGGCACAGTGTTTAGAATATGTATAAATAGCAGTGCTTCTGTATGACTGTGCTTCTGTCACTCTGCCAGAGGTGGAGATGCTGGATTCCAGCTCTCACAGTGGTCTCTGAACCTCCTGATTTCCAAATGAGCTTGGTGGTGTCTTTTTGGAAGCAAAGAGATGTAATCTTTCTATTTTTCTACTTCTACTACTACTGGGCCTTTGTATAGCACTACAAGATATACACAGCGCTGCACAGACACATGTAAAAGACGGTCCCTGCTCATCAGAGCTGACAATCTAGTCAAGACAGACAACACAGTAGCTGTAGACACTGGATAGATCTAGGGGGAATGGTAAGGAAACACAAAAGAGATCAGGTGAGTCAAGATCCAAAAGCAGCAGTGAAAAGGTGAGTTTTCAGCCTGGATTTGAAAAGGGCCAGAGAAGGCACCTGACGTACAGACTCAGGTAGTTTGTTCCAGGCATAAGGAGCAGCAAGGTGAAAGGAGTGAAGTCTGGAGTTAGCAATAGAAGAGAAGGGCACAGATAGAAGTGATTTACCAGTAGAGTGGAGTTACTGAGGAGGGTTGTAGGGAAAGATAAGAGAGGAAAGGTAGTGAGAAGCTGCAGAGTGAATGCACTTATAGGTCAGCAGGAGAAGTTGAACTGCATGCGAAAATGGATAGGGAGCCAATGAAGTGACTTGAGAAGAGGGGTAATATGAGCATGATGGGGCTGGCAGAAGATTACTTGCACAGCAGAGTGTTGAACAGATTGAAGGGAAGACAGATGATTCAGAGAGAGACCAGCAAAGAATAGGTTACAATCTCCAGCTGATTGGTGTACCAGAGCCCCTCCTCCAGTGCCCACTGCCCTTGGGTTACCTGAGTCTTGCAATGAGCTCCCCAGCCCGTAAGGCTCACGTCGGTCATCAGCAACACCCAATCTGGTGGATCCAATGGCATGCCCGCTGCCTCAGGCACAATCACCAGGTCAATCGCACTCTAATTGCTGGGGTGCATATCAGCCTCTTCAACAAGTGGTGATGCTGTGGTGACCACCTCGAGGGTAACGCCTACTGTAGTGGTCTCATATGTGTTCGAGTCCATGGCACTAAATCTAATGCTACCCCCATGGACCCGAGTAGTTGCAGATAGTACCATGCTGATGGCACCGCCATGGCGAGGAATCTTTGCACCTGAAATTGCAACTTTTGCACACTGTCTGCTGGTAGAGCGACAAGTCCCTGGCTGGTGTCAAAGTGCATTCCAAAATACACCAAGCTTTGAACTGGCTGCAAAAGACTCTTGGCCTCATTGGCCACCCAACTGAGCTTCCACAGAAGCTCCATCACTTTCCTTGTGGCGGAAATACTCTCCACTTCTGACTTTGTGTGAATCAGCCTGTCGCCCAGGTAGGGATGCACCAAAACCCTTGCTTTCTCAGAGCTGCCACCACCAGTACCATTATCTTGGTAAATGTCCTGGAGGCAGTGGCCAAACTGAACGGCAGAGCTTGGATTTGAAAGTGCCCCATAGGCAGCGCAAAGCGAAGGAACTGCTGATGCTCCGGCTGGATCAGAATGTGCAAATATGCTTCCGTGATATCTAATGCAGTAAGAAACTCTCATGTCCTTACCTTGGCTATCACAGAGCACAGCAAAATGTGGCACCTGCAAGGCTTGGTTGACATGCTTGAGATCTAGAATAGGTTGAAAGGAGCTGTCCTTTTTGGAACCACAAAATAGATGGAGTATCGACTTCAGCCACACTGGCCAGGTGGCACCATAACCACTGCTTGAAGGTCCAACAACCTCCACAAGGTCTCTTGAACTGCTGCTCTTTTGAGTGGAGCCTTGCAGGGCGATTGAATGAAGTCCTCAGAAAGAGCCTCCATAAACTCCAAGGTGTAACCTTCTCGAATGATCTCCAGAACTCACTGATTGGAGGTAATTTTGGCCCAGGCAAGATAAAACTGTTGTAAATTACCTCCCATTGGTACCATCACCATCTGGGGACCCCTGGCTTCATTATTGTTTCTTGAAAGGATCCTGAAGAGTGGAGTAGCAGCCCCTGCCGATCCCTCTGAACCCCTGAAAGGGCTGCCTTCTCTGTGGAAAACACCCCCTGTGGAAAGGAACCAAATCGGGACACATGAAATCTGTGATAATCCTTGGATTACCCTCTACCAGCACTCCCTTGCCTTGGTCCCTTAGGTTTATCTTCCGGCAAGCGAGTGCCCTTGGCATCCCCAAGGTTCTTAACCAATTTATCCAGGGATATCCCAAAAAGCAATCTCCCTTTGAAAGGCAACTTACTGAACTTAGACTTGGAAGAGACATCAGCTTTCCAGTTTCTCAACCACAGAAAATGGCGAGCCACAATGATGGAGGCCATGGTCTTAGCTGAGACCCAGACCAAGTCATAAAAGGCATCTGCCAAATATGGTGAGGCTGCTATAGCTTGGCTGCCTCCTGACTCGCTGTCTGCTGGTCTCCATCAACTGCCACCAGTCCCTGGAGCCAGCAGATAGAGGCCCTGGTCACGTAAGCTCCACAGATAGATGCCTGGAGGGTCAAGGCACAGGTATCAAAGGCTTGCTTGATCAAGGACTCGAGCTTTCAATGCCATGCCACCTTCCACAGGGATGGTGGTCTTTTTAGTGGCTACTGACACCAGAGCATCTACTTTGGGCATCTTCAAAAGTTCTCTCTCTTCCTCAGGAATCGGGTAGAGACGACCCAGAGCTCTACCCCCCGTGCAAGCCAGCCTCCGGAACTTCCCACTCTGTCTCTATCATCTTCTTAATCATGCGATGCACTGGAAAGCAGGCCTACATACCATTCAACACAGTCAAGCTCTATATATAGCAATAATAAACTGCTTTAAGGATGTTGCCCAGTGGCTAATGGAACACTCTCAATAAACTACAACAAGGCTGAGGTACTATTTATCACTAGAGATGAAACATTCAGCCCACCACCAGCTCTAAAAATAAATGACACAGACCTGAAAGTTCAACCCAAAGTCAAATACCTAGGCCAGCGATGGCGAACCTATGGCACGCGTGCCAGCTGTGGCACACGAAGGCCTTGCAGCTGGCACGCGGGAAGGTCGCACATTAAAAAAAAAAAAAAGCTGCCCGCTGCCGCCGCGGCGGCATGGAGTGTCCCGCGGGGCTCCCTCTGCCCGGCGGGACTCTCCCGGCGCTGCTCAGCCCCTCTCTGCCGGCTTGCAGAGACGCGAAGGGAGAGTCTCCCTCGGGTCTCTGTTAAGCCCGCAGGGGCTGATGGGAAATTTCCCATCTGCCCCTGCGGGCTTAAGAGAGACGCGAGGGAGACTCTCTCTCCCTTCGCGTCTCTGCAAGCCGGCAGAGAGGGGCTGAGCAGCGCCGGGAGAGTCCCGCTGGGCAGAGGGAGCCCCGCGGGACACTCCATGCCGCCGCGGCGGCCGGGGGCACCTTTTTTATTTTTTATTGCCAGGAGCCGAGGGCGGGGGGTTACGACTGGCAATGGGCGAGGGAGGGAGAGAGGGGGGTTAAGACTGGCAATGGGCTAGGGAGGGAGAGAGGGAGGGGGGTTAAGACTGGCAATGGGCTAGGGAGGGAGGGAAGTTAAGACTGGCAATGGGCTAGGGAGGGAGGGGGGTTGAGACTGGCAATGGGCTAGGGAGGGAGGGGGGTTGAGACTGGCAATGGGCTAGGGAGGGTGTGAGGGGGGTTGAGACTGGCAATGGGCTAGGGAGGGAGGGAGGGAGGTTAAGACTGGCAATGGGCTAGGGAGGGGGAGGGGGGTTGAGACTGGCAATGGGCTAGGGAGGGAGGGGGGTTGAGACTGGCAATGGGCTAGGGAGGGGGGGTTTAAGACTGGCAGTGGGCTGGGGAGGGGGTTAAGACGCAGTGGGCTATGGGGGGGAGTTATGACTAGCAATGGGCTGTGGGCTGATGAGGGCTGGCAATGGGCTATGAGCTGATGAGGGCTGTCTGGAAATGGGGTGATGGGGGGGTTAGGACTGGTAATGGGCTATGGGGGGGTTAAGACTGGTAGTGGGCTGATGGGGGTGTAGGACTGATAATGGGTTATGGGGGGGGCTAGGACAGGAAATGGGCTGATGGGGAGGGGTTAGGACTTGAGGTGGGCTGATGTGGTTAGGACTGGTAATGGGCTGTGGGCTGATGGGGGGTTTAGGACTGGCAATGGGCTATGGGGGGCTGACTGGAAATGGGCTGATGGGGGGTTAGGACTGGTAAAGGGTTATAGGGGGGGGGCTTAAACTGAAAATGGGGTGAGGGGGGTTAGGACTGGAAGTTGATTGACGGGGGGCTAGGACTGGTAATGGGTTGGGGTGTTGCTAGGACTGGAAATGGGCTGAGTGGAAGGGGAGGCTTGAACTGCAAATAGCTGATGGGGAGGGGGCTTGGAATGGAAATGGGCTGTGAGGGAAGGGAGCTAGGACTGAAAATGGGCTGATGGAACAGCTAGGATAGGACTGGAAATGGGCTGTTGGGGGGAGCTAAGATTGGAAATGGGCTGTGGTGGGGGCTTGAATTGAAATGGACTCATGGAGGGGCTAGAACTGGAAGTAGGCTCATGGGGGGGCTTGGACTGGAATTGGGCTGAGTGGAGGGGAGCTATGATTTGACATGGGCTGATGGTGGGGCTAGGAAATGAGTAGAAATCGGCTGATGGGGCGTCTAGGATTGAAAATGAGCTGATGAAGGGACTTGGACTGGAAATGGGCTGATGCAGGGACTAGAAGGGAATGGATGCTGGGTGAGACTGGAACTAGAAGGGAGCTGATGTTGGGGGAGGATTAGAATGGGATGGGGCTGGGAGAGTAAAATGGAGAGGGGAAAAATATTTTGTGTAGGAGGGATGAAAAATCTACAATTGGCCAGGTATTGGGAGAGTAATTGGGGATTGAGGATGGAGGGGTAAAATTTGTGTGGATGAAATAGGAATGAGGAAAGAGCAAAAGGAGAAAGATTAGTATGTTAAAGCAGATGTAGAGAGAGAGAGAATGGAAAAAAAACTAGAAGAGAGAAGAAAGGACAAATGGACAGCAGACGATGGAGAGTTAGCAGAAAACATGAAGAAACCAGAAGAAGGTGGCTGGACCAATTGCAACTGAAAAAAAAAATGCACAAAAGGTAGAAAGATATCTCTTTATTTTGAATTTATTAACTGGAATATGTCAGCTCTGGGAAATGTGCATCATTAACATCTGCGCTTTGTTTGGTACAAGAGGAAATTCCTATTTGACGTTGCCACTTGTTCTCTTTCCCCAGTATTCTCTGAAATGTATTGGTTTAATATTTGCAGTGTTGCCTTTTGATAGGTAGGGTATGGTGCTTTGTGAGTCCTGGTAATGCTGTCAGGATACGGCGGGTTTGCTATGGGTTCTAAATGGGCAGCGTTTGTAGTAGTTCCTAATGTGCCTGGCGGTTGGCACTGGATTATAGTAATGTAGAAATCTTTTAGTCTTTCTTTATCCATACACTCATTAAGAGACATGTTTACTAAAAGTTAGTGTATGGTAACATTATGCAAATATTTATGCAAATAAGACCACTTATGCAAATGACGTGCTGGCACTTTGAGGAAATTCTTTGGTTTTGTGCGGCAGTTTGGGCACTCGGGCTCAAAAAGGTTAGCCATCACTGACCTAGGCATAATACCGGACCAGCAATTAAACCTGAAGTCGCAGATTAACAAAACCATCAAGATGATATATCAAAAAATATGAACACTACAACACCTATGCCCTCTACTTGAACCACATGATTTCTGTTCAGTATTCCAGGAAATAATCTCCCCACATTTTGACTGCTGCAACATCATATACTTCAGAGACCACAAGCTACCCTTTACAAATGGCACAACACACGGCAGCCCATATCCCCATCCCCAAGGAGCTTCAAGATCCGAACATATGTCAATACTGAAACACCTATGTCAAGCTGAATCAAATACAAAATCCTGCTATTAATATTAAAAATTAATCACAACTAATCCTGTTTATGAAGTGTTCATAATGACAGGTGAAGCATTTGCAACTTTGCCAAAACACTGCGGTACGACTCATTTTTGGAGTCTGTAAATATACAGCAATAACTCCTGTACTTAATGATTTACATTGGCTTAGGGTTGCAGCTTGGTCTGCAGCTTGTCGTGCTGTGAGGGCTTGTGTGCATCAGTGATGCTGAGAGCTAAACTATCGGTAGTTTAACTACTGTCAGGGTCTCCCAAGATGGACAGGTCTCAACTGATATGCCAGACCAAGACAAACCACCCATTTGGGCAGCAGCAGAATGGGATAGTGTTGACGGTGGAGGATCACATTTCTGTGACAACGGCAACAACACCAAACTTAAACTGCGCGGAAGAAAGGCCCGGCAATCTACTTCTGTATCTTGCCATGAAAACCCAGTGGATAGTTACAACAAAACAAATTATGCTGTAGTGCTGGAAGATGAAACCCCCAGGTTGGAAGGCACTCAACTAGCTACTGGGGAAGAGCTGAAGACTTTTCAGAGTAAAGCCAGCATTTATGATGTGGTTGGATTAAAGCCCTCGGGACGTCTGACTGCTGATGTAGCTGCGCATGAAATGAGAGTCAGAAGCTGTAAAGATGTCTTACACATTGGAACATGGAACGTACGAAGCATGAACCAAGGGAAGTTGGAGGTGGTCAAGAATGAAATGGAAAGTGTACAACTTGATCTGTTGGGTGTCAGCGAACTGAAATGGACTGGCATCGGGTACTTTGCATCAGAAGATCACATGGTCTACTATGCTGGAAATGAAAGACAAAGAAGAAATGGTGTTGCATTTATAATAAAGAAGAAACTTGCAAGAACTGTAATGAAATACAATGCAGTTAGTGAACGCTTAATCTCTATTCGTCTACGAGGAATGCCTATCAACACAACTATAATTCAAGTATATGCCCCAACAACAGCTGCAGAAGAGAATGAAATTGAAGAGTTCTATGAACAAGTACAAGCTGAAATTGACAGAACATGCAAACAGGATATCCTGATAGTCATGGGTGATTGGAACGCAAAGGTTGGCAACAAAGAAGAAGACAAAGTAGTTGGAAAATATGGACTTGGCAACAGAAATGAAGCTGGAGAAGGACTGATAGAATTCTGCAAGACCAACGATCTATTCATCTCGAACACCTTCTTCCAGCAACACAAGCGGCGACTGTACACATGGACTTCACCCAATGGATTGTATAAAAATCAAATTGACTACATCTGTGGAAGTCAACGATGGAAAAGCTCTATAACATCAACAAAGACAAAACCTGGAGCTGACTGTGGTACAGATCATCAACTACTAGTATGCAAACTCAAGCTAAAGCTGAAAAAGAGCAAACCACTCATGAATGCAGCAAAATATGACCTTGAGAATATACCACTGGAATTTAAAGACTGCCTGCAAAATCGATTTGCTGCTTTAGATACAAATGATAGAGTTCCAGAAGAGTTATGGAATGACATCAAGAAGGTTGTGTTGGAAGAAAGCGAGAAGTCTCTACAAAAGGTAGAAAAGAAAAAATGGCCAAAATGGATGACGGAAGAAACTCTGAAAATTGCCCAGAAACGCAGAGAAGCTAAAGCCAGAGGAGAAAGAAAGACAATCACAGAACTCAACAGAGATTTCCAACGTGCAGCAAGACATGACAAGGAAAGGTACTACAATGATGCATGCAAGGAAATAGAAGCAGAAACTATTAGAGGAAGAACAAGATCAGCTTTCCTAAAGCTATGAGAGTTAAAGAAAAAGTTCCAGCCTCGAATTGGAATGTTACAAGATGCTCAAGGTTCTATGTTGAATGATGCTGAGAAGATCAAGAAAAGATGGAAGGAATATACAGAGTTTTTATATGATAAAGATCAAGTGGACCAACAGCCGTTTCAACCTGTACCTTATGATCTGGAACCATTGGTGATGAAAGAAGAAGTTGAAGCAGCATTGAAAGCCTTATCAAAGAACAAAGCACCAGGCATTGATTGCATTCCCATAGAAGTATTACAGCAATCTGATGCAGCTGTTACCGTACTTACAAGGCTCTGTCAAGAAATATGGAAGACAGCATCATGGCGAAGTGACTGGAAAAGATCTGTGTTTATACCAGTACTTAAGAAAGGTGGACAAAGGTGAGTCGGTTGATATTGTGTATCTGGACTTTCAGAAAGCCTTTGACAAGGTCCCTCATCAGAGACTTTTGGCAAAACTAAAGAGTCATGGGATAGGAGGCAGTGTACTATTGTGGATCAGGAACTGGTTAAAAGATAGAAAGCAGAGGGTAGGACTAAATGGCCAATTTTCCCAATGGAGAAAGGTGAATAGTGGTGTACCCCAGGGATCTGTGCTGGGTCCGCTGCTTTTTGACATATTCATAAATGACCTGGAAAGTGGAATAACGAGTGAGGTTATCAAATTTGCAGATGACAAAAAACTATTTAAAAGTTGTTAAAACCCAAGAGGATTGTGAAAAATTGCAAGAGGATCTTGATAAATTGGAAGACTGGGCATCAAAATGGCAGATGAAATTTAATGTGGACAAGTGCAAGGTTATGCACCTAGGGAAGAACAACCCAAACTATGGTTACACGATGCAAGGTTCCACATTAGGAACCACCACCCAGGAAAAAGATTTAGGCGTCATTGTGGATACCATGTTAAAACCCTCAGCCCAGTGTGCAGCGGCGGCCAAGAAAGCAAATAGAATGCTAGGTATGATAAGGAAAGGAATGGAAAATACAACAAAAGATATTATAATGCCTCTATATCGTTCCATGGTGAGACCACATCTTGAATATTGTGTGCAATTCTGGTCGCCGTATCTTAAAAAGGATATAGCGATTTTAGAAAAGGTTCAGGGAAAAGCCACCAAAATGGTAAAGGGGATGTAAGGATACTCCTATGAAGAAAGGCTAAAAAGGTTATGGCTCTTTAACCTGGAAAAGAGACGGCTGAGGGGAGATATGATAGAAGTCTATAAATTAATGAACGGAGTGGAACAGGTAAACGTAGATCGATTGTTTATGTTATCAGAATATAGAAAGACTAGGGGACATGCAATGAAGCTACAGGGTAAACTATTTAAGACTAATAAAAGAAAATATTTTTCACTCAACGTGTAATCAAACTCTGGAATTTGTTACTGGAGGATGTAGTAAAGGCTGTTAGTGTAGCTGGGTTTAAAAAAGGTTTGGACAAGTTCCTGGAGGAAAGGTCCATAAACCATTATTAAGAAGTGACCGAAGATATCAATGCTTGACCCAGTACAAGCATTGTGGAACTTGTGTCTCTTGGGGAAACTGCTAGGTACATATGACCTAGATTGGCCACTGTTGGAAACAGAATACTGGGCTTGATGGACCTTGGTCTGACCCAGTATGGCATATCTTATGTTCTTATGTTCTTATGTAGGTGATCCAACTGACTGTGGAAATTATCACACAATCGCTCTGATCCCACATGCCAGCAAGATTCTACTGAAGATTATTCAAAAGAGACTACAATCATACCTGGAACAAGAACTACCTGAAGTGCAAGCAGGGTTCAGAAAAGGGCGAGGAACGAGAGACATCATTGCGGATGTGGGATGGATCCTTGAAAAGACTAAAGAATACCAAAAGAATATCTATTTGTGCTTTATCGACTATAGCAAAGCTTTTGACTGTGAAAACCATGAGAAACTCTGGGCCACATTAAGAAGCATGGGTATACCAGAACACCTGATCGTTCTCTTGCACAATCTGTACATTGATCAAGAAGCAACAGTTCGAACGGAACAAGGAGAAACAGAATGGTTTAAAATAAGCAAAGCTGTAAGACAAGGCTGCATACTTTCCCCCTGCCTGTTTAATTTATATGCAGAACAAATCATCAGAGAAGCAGGACTGTATGAAGACAACAGAGGTGTGAAGATTGGTGGAAGACTCATCAACAACCTTCGCTATGCTGATGATACCACATTACTGGCTGAAAGTGAAGATGATCTGAAACATTTGCTTCTCACAATCAAAGAACATAGTCTCAAAATGGGCCTGCACCTTAATGTAAAGAAGACAAAGATCATGACAACTGGCAAAATCAACAGGTTCATCGTTGAAGGAGAAGAAATTGAAATCGTGAACAACTTTAACCTACTTGGATCAACTATCAATAAAGAAGCAACAAGCAGTCAAGAAATCATACGACGCATTGCTCTTGGCAGAATGGCTATGAAAGACCTAGATAAGATTCTCAAGAGCAGAGATGTCTCTCTCCATACAAAGATTCGACTTGTTCAAGCCATGGTATTTTCATTAACATCATATGGATGTGAAAGCTGGACAGTGAAAAAGATAGACAGGAAGAAAATTGATGCCTTTGAATTATGGTGCTGGCGGCGAATAGTTTGTATACCATGGACTGCCTGAAGAACAAACCAGTCTGTACTAGAGGAGATCAAACCTAAGCTTTCTTTAGAAGTTCAGATGACAAGACTTCGACTTTCATCCTTTGGACACATCATGCGGAGAGAGAGATCATTAGAGAAAGACATCATGCTTTGCAAGATAGAAGGTCAACGCAAAAGAGGAAGGCCAGCTATGAGATGGATCGATACAATAACAGCAGCTACGGGTACCAGTCTGTCAACAATGAGCCACCTGACTGAAGACCGAACACAATTTAGGATAGCTATCCAGAGGGTCGCCATGAGTCGACTCCGACTCGATGGCACTTAACAACAACAACAGGGTTTCAAAACATGTTCGTTTTAAGTTTTACACCTTTTTGAATAAATTTTTTAATGATTATGTACCTAAAATATTTTCTTCTTTGTTGCTGCCACTTTTAGCAATTAAGTCAAAACATCTACAGTCTTGTTGTGCTCTTTTATTTCCTCCATGTAAGGATATCGGTCTAAAATCCAGGTTCATACATATGATTCCTTACAAGGCAGTGGAACTTTGGTTGCAATTACCTATGTAGGTTAAGGATTCTCCGTCTATTGCACATTTTCGTAAAAGTTTGAAGTCATGGCTGTATGACTTAATGGATTACGATTTGTGTTTATGGTTCTTTCATCTTTTAATTTTTTCCTTCTTCTCTAATGTGTTAATTCTTGCTGAAGGCTTGGGATTGTAGCAGTATACAAGTACATGTTAGCACCACTGTCAATTTAATTCTAATTCTATTTCCCCTCACAAAAAGATTATTAGTGTGTGTCTGCTTTAAAAGAATCACTCTTAACAATAATATCAGAGTTTTAGGCCCAAGATAGGACTTTTCATGTTTCCTACATTATTTTCATCCCCAGCAATTTCAAGTACATGAGAGGTTTCAACTCCCCCCATTATTCAAGAAAACTGACTGATGAAACTTCTCTGATTGACTGGAAGAACACTCCCAGGGGTCATTCTGCTCCTTCCTCAGAATCCAGGAGCTGAAAAATGATACAAATTCTCCATGCAAGGAGAAAAAACCCCTACAGGTTTCATCACTTATTAACATGCCATGGTCTCCAGGCAGGGGGCGACCCAAGGGGGGTGCGAGGCCATGTGCGGAGACTCATTGTGGGGTCTCATTTGAATAAGGAGCTTCATTTGCATAAATATTAGCATAATGTTAACATGCCTCTTAATGAGTGTCTAGATAAAGAAAGACTACCAGATTTCTACATTACTATACTCCAGTGCCAACCGCCAGGCACATCAGGAAGTACTATAAACACTGCCCATTTAGAACCCATAGCAAACCCACCGAATCATAACAGCACCACCAGGACTCAGAAAGCACCAAACCCTACCTATCAGAAGGCAACACTACAAATATTAAACCAATACATCTCAGATAATACCAATACATCTCCTACTTGGGAAAGAGAACAAGTGGCAATGTCAAATAGAAACTACATGAACAGAATACCTCAGCTCGGTTACACATGCAGAACATAGACCGTCAGCAAACAAAGCGAGGTTACTTCCTTGTAACAGGGGTTCTCCGTGGACAGCAGGATAAGTCAGCCACACTTGGTGACGTCGTCTGACGGCACCGAGACAGAAGATCTCCAGGGACAAGCAGGAATGAGTCTTCACATATGGGGTACGTCGGCGCCAACGGAGCCCGCACGGAAATGCTCCCCAGCATCCAATCAGAAGCCTTTGGGAGCATTCCTCGCGCCTGCGCGGTGAGTTCCCGCCTTTCCCACTGCCTCTCCTCAGTTTTCGTTTTTCCGCGGAGCCAACAGGACGTACCTCCTGTCACCGCAGAAACTTTTTTCTTTAAAATCTTTATTTTCTTGTTTTGTGTGGTCGCGGCTGTCTTCCCCGCCGATACCGGTACCGCCGGTGCTTTATTCTTCTTTTTTCCTTTAGAGAAATAATTTCCCCTTCAGTTTTTTCTTTTATCTTTTGAGGCCTACTAGGCCTTTCCAACATGGAGCCTTCTTCCCCTAAGAAGTGCCCTCACTGTGGAAACTTGGTTTTCTTTTTAGACTCCAATGCCTGGTGTCTAACCTGTTTGGGTCCTGACCCTTTTTCCCCAGGTCCATGGGGCTTTAGCATCGGGAGAAGACCTTCTCTTTTTCGGGTATCCCTCAATGCCGTTTTTCCTCCTCGGGTGAGGTCCTCGGTTTACTCTTCTCTCCAGGATCAGGTAACCCACAAACAGTCTGTTAAGACTAGCCAATTCTTGAAGGGCAAGTCTCATGCCCAGCATGATGACGGCTCCGGCCTTGCCATCAAGACCCCATTGGCAATAAGACCCTGGCGGGAGTCTTCGGGCTCCAAAGCATTTACGGGGTTTCAGGTTGTTCCTGGGGTTCACTCCTCACAGAACATACCTGAGCCATGCTCGGGGGTGGTATCCGCTTCGAGCGGTACTGATCCCCCGGCATCGGCACCGGTGTCGAGTGCTCCACTCTTCACCAAGGATCGTCAGCTGGTGTCCTCGGTGCCTTCGGGGCCGATCGATACGACCCAGACTGGCTTTCCTGCATCCCAGCCATGCGCGGGGTTGGTACTGGCTTCGAGCGGTACCGCTCCCCCGGCATCGGCACCAATGTCGAGTGCTCCACTCACCACCAGGGATTGCGGTCTGGCTTCAAGCGGTACCGCTTCCCCGGCATCGGCACCAGTGTTGAGTGCTCCACTCTTCACCAGGGCTCGTCGTCTGGTATTCTCGGTACCTTTGGGACCGATCGACCCGACCCAGACTGGTTTTCCTGTTTCCCAGCCATGCGCGGGGTTGGTACCGGCTTCGAGAGGTGCCAATCCCCCGGCATCGGCACCGGTGTCGAGTGCTCCGCTCCTCACCAGGGATCATCGTCTGGAGTCCTCGGTGCCTTCGGGGCTGATCGATATGACCCAGTCTAGCTTTCCTGTATCCCAGCCAACCGCGGGGTCGATACCGGCGTCGAGCGGTAACAATGCCCCGGCATCGGCATCGGTGTCGAGTGTTCCACTCTTCACCGGGGATCGTCATGGGGTGTCCTGGGCACCATGCTTGGGGGGGGGGTACCGGCTTCGTGCGGTGCCGATACCCCGACATTGGCGCTGGTGTCGGGTGTTCCTCTCTTCACCGGGCGTCGTCCTCGGACGTCCTCGGTGCCTTCGGTACCGATCGATACGATTCCGATTGACCTTCATGTGGCGGCTTCACCGATTCCACCATCGACGCTCGTCTCGATGCCCAGTCTGGAATCCATATCCAGTCTAGATGACTTGGTTCCGATGCGTTTCGGAGCCGATCCTTGTCGCCTCCGACTACGCAGTATCGGGGATAATCACCAAAGCTCTCTGGTTACCTCAGTACCGCTTCGGCAACCTCCGATGCCTGCTACGAGGGCATTACCGTCCCTATGCCGGTACCGGTATCGATGTCGTTTCCTGCAGTTCCATCGGTGCCATCGATCCTTTCCATGCCTAGCTTGGAATCGATACCGGGAACCGACGATGCAGTACTAACTGCCTCGAATCAGAACTGTCAGTATCGTTTTCCATCTAGCAGGATTCCTTTTATGCTCCAGTCCAGTAGGTCTTCTGCTGTTCACGCTGCTCATTCAACCTCAACCTACCCTGAAATTGTTCCTCTGGGAGATCCTTCTTTTCAGAAATTTCTCCTTGACATGGCAACCTTTCTTGCCATTCCTATTCCTGGTCCTACTCTTGGCCAAGATCCTGCAGAAAAGGAAACCATAATGCTTCCTTTGCATCAGTCTTTGCAGGACCTTCTTCTGAGGATTTGGGAATCACCTTTAAAGGTTCCTGCGCCTTCTACTGCCATGAATGTTCTGTATCAGGTGCCTCCCTCTCCGGGGTTTCAGAAAAACCAACTTCCGCATCATTCCATTGTAGTGGAATCCGCAATGAGGAAGGTCAGAAGTAAGAAGAAGCATTCTTCTTTCCCACCAGGTCGTGCATCTAAAGCACTTGATGCCTTTGGACGTCAGACCTTCCAAACTTCTATGTTGGCTTCAAGAATTATTTCATATATATTTTTTATATGAGTCTCATGCTTCAGGAGGTCACAGAGCAGTTATCTCTTTTGTCTCCTTTTTTGTCGGAACCTAAGGCCTCTGACTATTCCTTGCTTATTAATCATAGCAGGAATATCTCTTGGTTTCTTTCCCGGGCTTCTCTAGACTCTTTTGAGTCTGTTAGCAGATCCTCTGCTATTGCCATTGGAGCGCACCGTACAGCGTGGCTGCAGGCTTCAGACTTGAGCAGATGGGCACAACACACACTGGGTAATTCTCCTTGTACTGGAGAAAATCTCTTCAATAAAGAGGCTTTACGTCAGGTTGCTCATTGCTCCACTGACTTCCCTGGTTCTGGAAACCATCCTAAGCCTTCTTGTTCCCCAGGACATAGGCAATGTCCTACCAAATCGTCTATCCCGAAGAAGAGAAAGTTTCATCCTTCTTCTACCCATCCTCCCGGTGTACCCAAGCAAGGGACATCTCATCCTAGTCTGAAGTCTCCAGACTCTATCCAGTAACCAGCACCCATAGGTTCCTGTGTATTGCACTCTACAGTTAACTTCTCCTCAGCGGAAGTTTATTCTTCAAACTCTACACAGGTTTTTCTTTCCCAGTATGCTGTGCTCTTGGGGTATTTTTGTCCATGGGTTACAGAATTCTCCCATTCTTACTACAACGAAGGGAGGTTGCAACTATCCCATGATAGTTCTGCCCCATATGGACATTTTTTTCCCTCAGCTGACCTTCCATAGGGTAAGCCACTTTCCGACCCCCTCTCTTCCAGGGTCTCCCCTGCTTGAGTTGGTGCCATACTGAAACACAGTGTAGACTGTTGTTTTCCTTCAATGCGTGCTCTGAACACCTCATCAGACAGGAACGGAAATCTTCTCCGCTGCCTTTGTCTGTTTTCTCTCTGTTTTCATACAGGAGAATCCCCTCTGTGGTTTGGTTCAGTTGCTGTATGTGCAGGAGTTCCAGGGTTTACCTTAGTGCTCATTGCCAGCTACTTGCAACTAGCTTGCATAATACTCTTCGCTGCAGCTTATCTTCTTCTAGCCATATCTTTTCCTAGGATATGGCAACACACCTGACTTCTGTCAGTTTTATCTATAATTCTCCTGCACAATGCTCTCTGCAATCCTCAGAGAAGCTTTCTGCTATGGGCCCTTGCTACAGAGCATTGAACTCTGTCTCTGAGGGTCTTTCAGATCCAGCGGACAAGTTTTTTCTACGTGTGTGTCCACAGAGTTTCCAATCTGGCCGGATTATACTCCTGTTCCTTCCAGCTTGGCATTATGTTTTCTACTCCACTTGGACAACGCATACTCTTTTATCGTACATGATACCCCTGAACCCCTTGGCTGGGTCACTTTGGTATCTTCGTCTCTGCGTTCTTCTTGTCCTTCGGACATATCAGAGTCCTAGGGTACTGCTGACGTACTCTTACCAGACTGCTGTTATCCTCTGGTTTTCACTCAACCATGCTGTTTCTTCCACTGACCTACAGAAATAGATCCTCTATATTTCTTCAGGTGGGTTTCACCCCCTATTATGGGATGAATTTTTTCCCATCACATTCCTAATCTGAATGTTTCTGTGGCTCAGTTGCAGGCATGCATTCTTAAAATTGTTTTCCTGTATGTATGTGCCCTGTGCATACATGGTTTTATGCCCTGGGTGGGCATCAGCCATCCCGCCTCTATCTATACATATATCTATCTCCATTTCTATATGTAGATTTATATGTATCACACTTGTCTAGACATATATATTCTCATATGTATAGATATGTATGTCTTTCCTTATATATATCCATATATATATATATATATCTAGGTATGCGCATATTGGGAGATGTCCATAGCACCCTATGTCTAACCTATCTCCCTGACTGTCGGTGCTTAGGTTTTTATTTTCTTATGGGGTCCAGACAGTCAACTTGCCTATTATAATATGGCTCAGTAACTGGGACTGGTTGTACTAACAATTACTGCTGTGACGTCAACAGCTTCTATTTTTGTTATACATTTCTTTTTCTATGCAGTCTCTCACTTCAATGTCTTCTTTTCTCCTACCAGCTAGGAAAGACAGTGTACATTTTCAGTATTCCTGCGTACACTTCTGTTCTCCTTGGGAATAGGGGCTTTTTTCCATACCCTCTCTTCCCCTCCAGACTGGGCTACTTTCCAGATCGGTCAGTTTTCTTTTGTTAGTCCTCAATGTTTATGACTCTGTACCTACAAGAGTTCTCAGCTTTTCCCATAAAGCTTTTCATTGGAGGCCTGCCGATCTTCTCCTGCCCCGGTTGACACCTGGGTCACCTGCCCATTCCAGATTGGAACTTCTTCCTCACTGCAGTGGAGTTACCTTGAAGATTCCGCTACTGCATCTCCTGTCTACTTCCTACAATCCAGTAGGTAAGCTCTGTATTGTGCTAGTTCATTAAATATTTACTGATACTTGACATACATTCTAAAGACTTTTTTTCCCTGTAGTCTTTAGATTCGCTGTTCCTCTGCAGCTCAGCTCTATTCAACTCCTACCCCCCATCCCCCAGGGGATGCCGGAGATCCAGGTTGGGAAATGCCGCCCTGTTCCATGGATACACATTTTATGGGATCTCCCCTGGCACCCGCAGCTAGGGAGTCCCCATATGTGAAGACTCATTCCTGCTTGTTCCTGGAGATAGCACAGTTACTTACCTGTAACAGGTGATCTCCGGAACAGCAGGAATTAGTCTTCACAACCCACCCACCTCCCCTAGGAGTTGTATCTATCTATTTCCTTTCGTCTTGCTCTCCTTCTGTCTCAGCTATGAAACTCAACTGAGGAGAGGCAGTGGGAAAGGCGGGAAGTCACCGCGCAGGCACGAGGGATGCTCCCAAAGGCTTCTGATTGGATGCTGGGGAGCATTTCCGGGTGGGCTCCGTCGGCGCCGACGTACCCCATATGTGAAGACTAATTCCTGCTGTTCCGGAGATCACCTGTTACAGGTAAGTAACTGTGCTTACTCTCCATAGCTCAGAAGGGCTTTCGCCCTTCTGAGTATGAGCCAACTGGCCCTACCCCCCAGCCCACCCCTAGCTAGCCAGTTCGTCACTAGCTGAGCCTTTGCCGCTAGGAGGCAGGCATCGGTCGGAGGTTGAACCCTTCCAGGGGAGGTGGGTGGGTATGTGTGGCTGACTTATCCTGCTGTCCACGGAGAACCCCTGTTACAGGTAAGTAACCTCGTTTTTTCCTAGGACAAGCAGGATGAGTCAGTCACACTTGGTGCCTCCCAAGCTGCCATGTGGTGAGGTGGAAGGGGGAGGCCAAGGGCCAGATCAGGTTCAGGGCGACACTTTACGAGGGCTGAGTGTCTTATTGGGCTCTGAACAGCACCGTTAGGTAGGGTAACACCGTGGTGCGCCTGGTGGTGGGACCAAACGTGCAGCGTGCATGCACACACTGCAATGTGTAGTGATAGTGGGCGTGCGCCCATGAGATGCAGTGTGTAATAATCATGGACGTGCAGCATGCCCGCATGTGCCGCCGCATTGATTGAGAGGGTATATGGTCTCGATGTGCAGCAGCTGAGATCTAGCAGTAGTGGTGAAGTAGTCACTGCGAGTAAGGTATCAATATCGGATGCGGTAGTCACTGCGAGTAAGGAGAGCCACAGCATCAATAACGGGCATCAATAATTGATTCGCTAAATATTAACACAGCCTAGTATTAACACAGCCACCACAGAGAGGAGGACACTGCGAGCAAGGAACAGCAGCAATCGGCCATGAGTAGTTCATGGCCTGGTCGGGTGTGTCCATGACAGCTAGGCGATGTATTTATCCATGTCACTACGCCTAGGTGGTGGTGCTTCTGGATAGGGTGTAGTGGTAGCCCAGTGGTCCTGCCCAAGTACGGCTGCTGGTTAGGGATGGACATTCGGTGCGGTTCCGTGCTTGCCCTAGGCATGGCTGGAGCCCCTGGCCAAGGTGGAGTTGTGTCCCTTGTTGCTGGTGTGCTGTTTCACGTACGTCCTGGGCGTATAGCTGAGTAGGGATGTGAAGCTATGCAGGGTATGGGGCCTGTCTCTACTCCTCCTGGGAGGGATCCTGCAGTCCGATGGCCTGGTTGGTGTGGCTTGGTCGTGGTAGCATAGAGTGTGTGACATGTGTGTCATCAGGACTAGCGGTTGGAGCGCTATCTGAGATGGCATCAGGACTAGTTCTGTCCTTGGGATGCTCAGTATGTTAGCCGGTTGAGTAGTGTGCCAGCTCGGCTGCCGAGCGCAATCGTCGGGGCTGCAAAGCCAGGAGATTGGGAAACCTGTCTGGTCGCTGGTACTTGTGCCAGGCGCTGTAGAACTTGTATGGTGATGGTGCGAAGGCACGAGTCTCCTTCGTATCACGCTGGTAAGTACAAGGCCACAGGGTCAGGTCTGAATTACAGGAGTGGCCTAGTGGTTGGGGCAAGGTACTTCAGACCGGAAGGTTGGGGGTTCAAATCCCACTAGAGCAGTGTTTTTCAACCTTTTTTGTGCAAAGGCACACTTTTTTCATGAAAAAAATCACGAGGCACACCACCATTAGAAAATGTTTAAAAAATTTACCTCTGTGCCTATATTGACTATATATAAAGTAATTCTCTTGAATAGGAATCAAACACTCACACCAACCCCCCTCCCCTGCTGGTTCACACCAACCCCCCTCCCCTGCTGGTTCACTCACACCACCCCCCCCCCCCTCCACTGCTGGTTCACTCACCCACCCCCCTGTCACTTACTCACCCCTCCTGCTGGGTCACTCACTCACTTACCCCCCTCCCCTGCTGGTTCACTCACACCATCGCCGCCCCCCTCCACTGCTGGTTAACTAACACTCCCTCCCCCTTGCTGGTTCACTCACACTCCCCCCCCCCCTTGCTGGTTCACTCACACACACACACACCCCCCTCTGCCCAAGCCGCTGCTTCTGCTTTGTACAGAGCAGCGGCTGCACTACACTTACATTGAAAAGTAAAGAGAAACTGTGTCAGGAGCCCTCCGGTCATCGCAGAGCCCGAGGAAGTGATGTCATGGGGGCGGGCTCCTCACAGGCTGTCTTTCCTTTTCAAATTAACTTTATTGCAGCTAAAGTTAATTTGAAAAGGAAAGACAGCCTGTGAGGAGCCCGCCCCCATGACATCACTTCCTCGGGCTCTGCATGATCGGAGGGCACCTGACACAGTTTCTCTTTACTTTTCAATGTAAGTGTAGTGCAGCCGCTGCTCTGTACAAAGCAGAACCAGCGGCTGCACTGCTATAGGGAATCGCGTTCGCGCCGCGGACTTCGGCACAAAAGCCGGTTTTTTGTTCTGGCCGCTCCCGATCTTGCGGCCAGAGCAAAAAAACGGCTTTTCAATGGCCGGTTTTACAACTGTGCTGGCAGCCGACCTGGCCATTGAAAAACCGGCCAGGCCGGCTGAAAACCGGCCGGTTGGCAACCCTAATTTGTGAGCCGAGGCCACATGTTACGGATGAAATTGGAATTTTTCCCACGGCACACCAGACAATATCTCACGGCACACTAGTGTGCCGCGGCACAGTGGTTGAAAAACGCTGCACTAGAGAACAGCAACCTTGGGCCAGAAGGACTGGGGTTTCTAGTCCCACAGGTGCTCCTTGTGGTCTTGGGCAAGCCACTTAACCCTCCATAGCCCATGTTCCCTGTAAAATAGTTATCTCCAAGTTATAATGCCCTGTTCAATGTAATTTCAGTTTGTTCAATGTAAACCGCACTGATGCAGAATAGCGCGGTATATAAGAGAATGTAAATAAATAAATAAATAAAAACCTGATGAGGATGGCTTGGGCTCTGTCCATTTTTAGCAGTTGCCCTTCATGTTTTCCACGTGGTGGGCAGGTGATCAGTGGTCCTTTCCCACATGGTGGAAGGTCGATCAGTGGTCAGTCCCACCTATGTAAGATGGAGCTGATGTCCAAGGTCGGTAGCTGTCCCTGATAGCGCCCCTTGCAGCCAGTCATGCCTGGATGAGTGGGTACTGCTTGCAGTGGTGAGTCAGGATTCAGAGTGGTAAGTCTTGTAAGGGAGTGGGAACCTGTTCCCTTTGTGTGCAGGTGTGGGATTATGGCCGCCTTGTTGACTATCAGGCCTTAGGGAAAAAAAACGTTGTGGCACTTTGGCGTGTGTTCTGCTGCCCAGGCGTGTGTTCTAATGCCCAACTGGGCCTGCAGTCAGGTCTTGAATCTGTGATGTTTGTTGATATGCACTAATGCTTGTGCAGCCAGGTCTTGATTGTTGATATGCCCTGTGCTTGTGTGTGTGTTACAGTGTTGTACTTGGGTTGATCTAAAGGAGTATATCTAGACCGGTGATCCCTGACTGGCATTGAGCCTGCCCCCCTGCACCGGTGTCCACAGTGGCTTAGGTTTTGGTGCCACTGTCCTGTGTCTTGAGTAGGAGTCACTCTGTAGGGGAAACATAGTGGTAGCCAGTTGCCCCTGTATCTGAAAGATATGCGATAGCCTGTTGCTCCCGTTCTTGAGGACTGAACGCAGCCTGGGGCTGCGGATCTTGGTTCTGCCATTGGCATTGGCAGCTGTGAAGTTTTTCTGGGATGCAGGCTTTGCACGGCAGCTGTGTAGTTTTGTCTGAGGTGCAGTCTTTGCACGGTAGGCACTGGTATTCAGTTAAAGTAGAGACATGTTCTGCAAGATCCTCAAGGGAGACCTGTGGCTCTATTGGGGAGTCACCCCGCGTCATATTGGCAGTGTGTCCCGCTAGTGTTACGGGAGAATTGCCTTGGACCCGGTGGTGCTGAAGTTGGCAGTGTGCCCTGCCAGTGTTATGGGAGGACTGCCTTGGACCCGGTGGTGGATTTGCTGGATCGTTGCCTATATCTCCCATGAAAGTCACAAGAGGCAGGAGACGTTGGATGAACAGATTCTTCTTTATTGTATAGAGACCCCAACGCGTTTCGGCAACGCCTTCTTCAGGGGGAAGGGATACAAATCTATCTTCATATACATAACAATGAAAAAATAGATAAATGATTATTAAAATGACAATATTAAAAATATTAAAAACATTAAAATAACGCACCTGGCATGTAGCGTGATAGAGAGACAAACATTCCTTTGAACATGCAAACTTTATGATAAACATATGATAAGACAATAAATAAGAATTAATTAAAACTCAAATTAAAACAAAACAACCAAAACGCAGGGCTGAGAAACCAACAGATAAAAATATTGCCAGAAAATTGGCAAACTGGATGAAGAGATGGGGAATTATACACTGAAAAACAAGATTATAATAAATAATATAATTCAATTAACATCAAGATCAACATATAAATAAATATTATAAAAAATGTTAAAAATATATAATATGTATATGTATGACTATATAGATAAGTTGTTAAAAAGAGATAAAAACATAACACCATGCATGATGGATAATGTGAGGCAATGATGATAAAAGTAATAATAATAACATTAAAATAAAATAGTAATGATAAAATACATAAATACATAATAATATTCCATTGGAAACAACAATAAGAGCCAATAAATTAGAAAGTGATAAATTGCATCTCATAATAATCTCATTAGCTAGAAAGCTACTAAGGTTAAATATCCAAATGCTGTGTGAAAAGGTTTTTTATGTTAACCTTTCAAAAATGATGGCTGGAGACTACTCAAAAACAAATATAAAGAGACTCCGTGGGGGATGGGAATAGTAAAATGCTATATATTTCTGCCAAGATAAAAACATAATAAAGGAGCATCTTTGATAGGGTCACCAAACGGTTTTGAAGCTATCACGGCACATCCGAATAGAGCTAGAATTGCAAGAATATTTAAAACGGCATGTAACCGTGCCACATAGGGGTGCGGGTTGCAAGAACAAATAAACGCCAATCAGAAAAACTTATTGATGGAAAACGGACGGCTTACTACTCAGTTTAACATGGCAGTGTATGCAACTAAATACAAAACATTATTAAAGTTGTTTTAAAAGTGTCACTAAAAAACGTGGATTTCAAAAGACCATAGAACTAGTGCTCAACACGATGATCGCTAATCGGGTAATGTGTATTGTAGCCCGTAGAGCAAGGTGAAACCATATATTTAAACTTAGATGAACAAATGGGGATTATAGAAATTGTCTTGGGGTTCACATGAGCACGCATTTTTAAAAGAGTCACACTTACCCAAAAGATTGTATCAAATGTACATGTGTGAATGAACCGGTAATTTAAAACCAGTAAATTTGTCGGCACTGCAACGACAAAGACAGTTAAAAATAAGTAAGAAACCGGTAAGACACTTCTACGTGATCTGGAATAACCAAAGTAGATATATATATGTATAATTGTATGTAAAATCTTCGAAGGAGGTTACATTTCAAAACCAGAAATCAAACCTGTAGCAGGGGTTCCGTCAGTGAGAATAGTCCACAACATCAGTTGCTTGCAAATGAAAGGGGAGGACAAGTGAAGACCGATTCTTTTAAAACGCCGATTCTCCCGCCAAAAAAGGGGGTGGATCGATGCGATGGGAGGAGCTTTAAAGTCAAAAAAATGACACATCAACATGACATTTCTAAAAAAGGGAGGATGTAATATATGACTAGTATTGTGTGAATAACTCACAGTTTATTTTGGTATAAAAGCTATAGATAAAATCATCACTATGGAGCCATTGGATATAATGGAAATATAATAAAAAATCACTCCTATATATGCATGGAACTGAATTTATTGATCAGGTTTACTACAAAAAAACTGCAAGATCCACTTCCTGATTTAGACCATGTGGTTCTAATGTATTAAGCTCATAAATAAAGCGTTGCTCAAATTTTAACAATATTTGGTCAATGTTACCTCCTCTCCAATGTGGAATAATTGTTTTAATGACTGCAAATTTTATGTCACTAATAGTATGTTTATATTGCAACCAGTGTGAAACTAATGGTTTTTCAGTCTGACACCTCTGTATATTACTTCTATGTTCTATAATACGTGTGCGAATCTGTCTAAGAGTCTTGCCTATATATAATTTATTGCAGGGGCATTGAATGAGGTAAATGACGTTGGTGGTTTTACAATTAGAATAATTTTGTAAATACAGTTTACGTCCAGAGGAAACATGTGTGAAAAAATTTTTGACCGTGATAACATGTACACAAACTGAGCACTTACCACAGCTATAATGTCCCTTCACTATGGGCGACGGTCTCAAAACTGGAAGAGCGGATGGAACCAAAAGATTAGTTAAGTTAGATGACCGTTTATAGGCAACCATTAGCTGCTTAGTGGCAAAAGAAGGTATGGTGGTAAGAAGATGCCACTCTTGTTTGAGGATATTCACAATAGCCTTAGACTGTCCTGAAAAAGTTAGGGCACAGACAATTTTATCTGTGTGTGAATTTGTTGTCTTACTCAAAAGTGTAGAATGATCGGTCATACGTGCTCTATGGTAGGCCTTCTGTATACAGGATTGGGGATAACCCCGTTGTTGAAACCTATTTTTCATATCATTGGCGTGGGTTTCAAAATCCACATTATTTGTACATAGACGTTTGATCCTTAGAAATTGACTAATGGGCAAATTCCTCTTCAGAGAGGGATTATGGTGACTATCGTACTTGAGTAGTGTATTGCGGTCTGTTGGCTTACGATATAAGGTGGTTGAGAAACCTGTAGAGGATTTACTAATTAATATGTCTAAATATGGGATTTCTTCCGTACTGTATGTCCCCTCAAACTGTAAGTGTGGATCTAATGAATTAAGCCAGATATGAAAATTGTGAAGTGTTTCAACCGAACCATTCCATACTACAAGAACATCATCGATGTAACGCTTCCAAAGACAAACATTGGATCGATATGGATGAAAGTTCAAAAATTTAGCTTCAAAATCAGTGACATATAAATTTGCCACGTCCGGTGCCATAGGGGACCCCATGGCCACCCCTTTTATCTGTTTATAGAAAACCCCTTTGAAACAAAAATAATTTTCTGTCATTGCCAGGGATGCAAGTTGAGTAAGAAAGTAAGTAGGTGTACGTGTTGGTTTTGGTCTCTTGATTAAGGTATTTGCTAGTACCTCTAGCGCTGCATGTTGAGGGATATTCGTATACAGAGATCTAATGTCAAATGTAACTAAGACCATCTGATTGTGAAAACCTTGAAATTGCTGAAGAATTTGTATGATATGGGTAGAATCCCTAACATATGATGGTGCCTGTGTAACAAAGGGCCTTAAATATGCATCTAAAAGTTTAGACAGAGGTTCAAAAAGTGACCCAATTGCAGACACAATGGGTCGTCCTGGGGGATTTTGTAGGGATTTATGAATTTTGGGGAGCATATATATGGTGGGTATGATAGGGTGTGACACAGTAAGAAAAGAAATTTCTTTAGGGGTCAAGTAACCAGCTTCTTTACCTATGTACAATAGTGTATCCACTTTTTGTCGCAATGGTTCAGTGGGATCATCATAAATTTTCAGGTAGTATTCTTTATCATTGAGTTGTCGCAAGATTTCTGTAACATAAGAATCTCTGTCTTGTACAACTATGGCACCACCTTTATCTGCCGGTTTTATAATAATGTTAAGGTTTGATCTTAGGCCTTGTAAGGCTGATTTTTGTGGGCCTGTGAAATTAATATGAATAAATTAATATGAATAAAATACAGTCTCTAAAATGCTTGTATGCAAATGCTAGAAGTCTACAAAACAAGATGGGAGAGTTAGAATATATAGCACTAAACGAGAGGTTAGATATGATTGGAATATCAGAGACATGGTGGAAGGAGGACAACCAGTGGGACACTGTGATACCTGGGTACAAACTATATCGAAATGATAGAGCTGATCAAATTGGTGGAGGGGTTGCGCTCTATGTTAGAGAGGGCATTGAGTCAGAAAGGATTAAAGTTTTGCAAGAAACAAGATTTGCTGTAGAATCTCTATGGATTGAAATTCCATGTAAAAAGGGGAAGGCGATGGCAGTGGGGGTGTACTATCGTCTGCCTGGCCAGAATGAACAAATGGATGATGAAATGCTCAAAGAAATCAAGGAAGCTAGCAAAAGTTACAGTGCAGTAATAATAATGGGTGATTTCAATTACCCCGGCATCGACTGGGTCAGTGTCACAACAGGACATGCTAGGGAGATAAAGTTCCTAGATGAAATAAATGACTGCTTCTTGGAGCAGCTGGTTCATGAACCGACCAGAGGGGAAGCAATATTAGACCTAGTCCTTAGTGGAACACCAGATGTAGTGCAAGAGATAAGGGTGTTGGGGCCACTTGGCAATAGTGATCATAGCATGATCGCCTTTGATTTAATTAGTGGAGGAGGGATAGTAAGGAAATCCACAGTACTACCCTTTAACTTTCGAAAGGGAGACTATGATAGAATGAGGAAAACAGTTAAGAAAAAACTAAAAGGAGCAGTTGCAAAGGTTAAAGACGTACATCAAGCTTGGGTGTTGTTGAAAAATACTATCTTGGAAGCCCAGACCAGCTGTATTCCACGCTTTAAGAAAAGTGGAAGGAAGTCCAAAAAATTGCCAGCATGGTTTAAAGCTGAGGTCAGAGAGGCTGTTGTTGCCAAAAAAGCATCTTTCAAGAAATGGAAAAAAGAGCCAAATGATGAAACCTGGAAACAGCACAAGCACTGGCAAGTCAAATGCAAGGCATTGATAAGGCAGGCAAAGAGAGAATTTGAGAAGAAGCTTGCTGCGGAAGCAAAAACGCGAAATAAAGACCTTTTCAAGTACATTCGTAGCAAAAAACCCGTGAGAGAGTCAGTTGGTCCATTAGATGATAAAGGGGTTAAAGGAGCACTAAGAGGCGACAAGGCGATAGCGGAGAGACTGAATGAATTCTTTGCTTCGGTCTTTACTGAGGAAGATGTAGGGATGTTACCCACGACTGAAGTGGTATTTAAAGGTGTGGAAGAATTGAAGGAAATATCGATACATCGGGAAGATGTCCTACAACTATTAGATAAACTGAAGAGTAGCAAATCACCTGGGCCGGATGGTATACATCCAAGGGTGTTGAAAGAACTGAAATTTGAGATTGCAGACCTGCTATCAGTAATCTGTGAACTATCATTAAAATCATCTCTAATACCTGAGGATTGGAGGATCGCCAATGTAACACCAATTTTTAAAAAGGGTTCGAGGGGTGATCCGGGAAACTACAGACCGGTGAGCCTGACATCAGTACCGGGAAAAATGGTAGAAACCATCATAAAGAATAAAATTACTCAGCATACAGATAGTCATGACCTAATGGGAGACAGCCAACATGGCTTTAGACAAGGAAGATCTTGTCTTACTAATCTGTTATGTTTTTTTGAAGGAGTGAATAAACAGGTGGACAAAGGTGAGTCGGTTGATATTGTGTATCTGGACTTTCAGAAAGCCTTTGACAAGGTCCCTCATGAGAGACTTTTGGCAAAACTAAAGAGTCATGGGATAGGAGGCAGTGTACTACTGTGGATCAGGAACTGGTTAAAAGATAGAAAGCAGAGGGTAGGGCTAAATGGCCAATTTTCCCAATGGAGAAAGGTGAATAGTGGTGTACCCCAGGGATCTGTGCTGGGTCCGCTGCTTTTTGACATATTCATAAATGACCTGGAAAGTGGAATAACGAGTGAGGTTATCAAATTTGCTGATGACACAAAACTATTTAAAGTTGTTAAAACCCAGGAGGATTGTGGAAAATTGCAAGAGGATCTTGATAAATTGGAAGACTGGGCATCAAAATGGCAGATGAAATTTAATGTGGAGAAGTGCAAGGTTATGCACCTAGGGAAGAACAACCCAAACTATGGTTACACGATGCAAGGTTCCACATTAGGAACCACCACCCAAGAAAAAGATTTAGGCGTCCTTGTGGATACCATGTTAAAACCCTCGGCCCAGTGTGCAGCGGCGGCCAAGAGAGCAAATAGAATGCTAGGTACGATAAGGAAAGGAATGGAAAATAAAACAAAAGATATTATAATGCCTCTATATCGTTCCATGGTGAGACCGCACCTTGAATATTGTGTGCAATTCTGGTCGCCATATCTTAAAAAGGATATAGCAATTTTAGAAAAGGTTCAGAGAAGAGCCACCAAAATGGTAAAGGGGATGGAAGGCTACTCCTATGAAGAAAGGCTAAAAAGGTTGGGGCTCTTTAACCTGGAAAAGAGACGGCTGAGGGGAGATATGATAGAAGTCTATAAATTAATGAACGGAGTGGAACGGGTAAACGTAGATCGATTGTTTACCTTATCAGAATATAGAAAGACTAGGGGACATGCAATGAAGCTACAGGGTAAACTATTTAAGACTAATAAAAGAAAATATTTTTTCACTCAACGTGTAATCAAACTCTGGAATTTGTTACCGGAGGATGTAGTAAAGGCTGTTAGTGTAGCTGGGTTTAAAAAAGGTTTGGACAAGTTCCTGGAGGAAAGGTCCATAAACCATTATTAAGAAGGGACCCAGGATATCAATGCTTGAACCAATACAAGCATTGTGGAACCTGTGTCCCTTGGGGTAACTGCTAGGTACGTATGACCTAGATTGGCCACTGTTGGAAACAGAATACTGGGCTTGATGGACCTTGGTCTGACCCAGTATGGCATATCTTATGTTCTTATGTTAGTGCTTATTAGATGTTTTATATAAGTTATCTATTTTATTCAAAACAATATTTTCAAAAGCTGATATCATGATATTGGGTTTAACTGGCGGTATCCAAGTGGAGGGTTTTTTTACGATAGAGGGATCGGTTGTATCAGACTGATGCTGATCAAAATAATCGATGATTTTTAGTTTTCGGAAAAATTTATATAATTCAATATGAGTTGCGAACTTATCATGAGATTTAGTGGGAATGAAAGAGAGACCTTTATTAAGAACCTCTAATTCCATGTCAGTTAGTTGGTGTTTGGAGAGATTAATGACTACATTTAGAGGTCCCAATCCAGGTGTCTTTTTGCCATTAATCCCTGGCTGTGCGTTCTTACTCTTTTTGAATACTGTTTGCTTGGTGAATATCGTGGTTGATTTTGTCGACGATGTGGTGACCTTGGGGACAAATCTCGTTTTCCTTTCTCCCATAATTTGTCCATTTGAAAATCCCGTCTAGAAACTTGGTTATTGACTTTAGGAGAGCGTCGTTCATTCGAAAATAAGGAGGCTGATGGGTTAATGTCTTCACGAGAATGGCGCCGTGTTCTTTTGTTATTCCTCTCTATTTCTGGAGTAGTGGACAGAGATCTATGTTTTGCCTTATCTCTTAAATGGTCTTTTTGTATTTGTTTTGGTGAGTAGGCTCTCTTATATGAAACACTACGTTTCCTATCTCTAAAATCTGACTTATTATAAGTCCAATAATAAACTGTATTCGACTTATAGTCTTCTTCATCCCTTTTCAATTTCTTAATCTTTTTATCTCTTCTATATTCTGCTGTATTCTGATCAAATTTGCGTTTTTCGATGTCAAACTGAACATCTTTCTTTTTAAGAACTTCACTCTTTTGTTCTATTTGAGGTTTTAAAACCTCAGCCCTGCGTTTGGAAGTATTAATTAAAAGAATCATCAAGTCCAGAGAACATTTGTTGAGTATCTTAATCCAGTTGGACATGAACGTAACATCATCTTTATACATGCCAGGTGCCTTCTGAACTCGTAATCCTCTCGGAATGATCTTCCTTCTACAAAGGGGTTGGGGTCTCTATACAATAAAGAAGAATCTGTTCATCCAACGTCTCCTGCCTCTTGTGACTCTCTGATCTCCCGCAGGAGCCTCTGCTCCCCCTGTGTGCCCTATATCTCCCATGAAGACATGGTAGAGGTCAGCTCATTGTCGATGTGTGGAGAGACACCAGGACATTATTTATTTATTTATTTATTGAGTCCGCTGCCACTACACGGCATTGCCTCGGGGTGTGAGGTAGCCCTGGCAGAGGAGTATGAGGGCATGAGGCACAGGCCAGCATATGGGAGCAGTTGCCCCTTGGCAGCAAGGGCAGCGCTGCAGAGTCCGAGGTGCTGCTGGGTCCGAGGGACTGGAGGTAGATGGAGGCTACTGGAGGCTAACTCGCCTCAGAAGCCCCAGCTTCAGAGCTGCTTTGTTATGTTACAAAAAAAAAAAAAAAGTATTTGCGGAATGGCCGCCTCACCCTTTCCTTGGACAGCTTCAGTTGTCCTACCCCTGGGAGCAGAGGCTGGTTTCTTGCCGGTGGAGGTGCACAGTACTGGGTGCACCATATACATCCCCGCAATCAGCGGAAGTTTCTGGGCTGTCCGGTCAATGCCGGACTGTTTGCTTATGAGAATGAGCTTGTCTTCTGGCTCCTGAAGCTCATGTACTAACCAGTGGGCTATGAGGATCTGACTCTGTGTTCTAGGAGATGCAGATGTCTTCTTCCAGCTTCTTAGATGTGGCTGGTGCATGGGAGACTCATCTGAGTCTGCCCAACCCTAGCCTTTAGGCTGCTCTTCTAACCTGTTGGGCAGGTACTGAGTGTGCTGCATTCATCAGAGGGGCTGTGCGTTTTCCTTTTTGAAGACTGAGGTAGATGTGGAGTTCCTGTATGGGTGTTTAATGTTCTGTGCAGGCTCTACTATTTACTATTTAGCATTTATATAGCACTACGCACGTAGCAGTGTACAGAAATATAAGCAAAAAGACAGTCCCTGCTTGTCAGAGCTTACAATCTAGTAATTAATAGACATTACATCAATAGGAAGCATTTGTAGAATTAACGAGACATAACTATATAAAAGTGTTGATCAGTGTTAAACCTTAACCACTCCAGTTATGTTTTAACTTTGAGGACACAGGTATTTTCTTTTCTACAGCAAATTGCTAAACATTATATAGAAATATACCTAATACAGTTTTCATTTGATTACATATATAAGCATGTAAGATTATACATGCAAGAGATAAGGCAATGCTTCTAAACCCCACAGGAAGAGACTGTCAGAGATTGCGTTTTTGCAGTGATGATTAGAGACAAAGGCCTGATTTAACAGATGTTTGTCTCTTAGGTACAGAACGAGAGGAAACTTGGGGTAACACACACCCTCTACCTCCTCACCCATTACAGTCCAGCTCACATCAGGGTGCTGATGAAACCCACTGAGATGACTAGGGCCAGGTAGCTGATCTTCACGCTTATTGCTCCGCTGATGTTGCACAGATCTGTCATCCGTTGGTGTAAACACCATGGTCTGACAGTAGGAGTCGTTTGCCCCTGAACAGGTATCTGCATTCAGGCAATTGTTGTAGCTAGATGCATCAGAACACAGGTTGCATTTCAAAGTATAAGCCGTGTGCAGGCACAGAGCTGCGGCCAGCAGGGAGAGCAGAGAGGTCGTCATCTTTCACTGATGCCTTCAGACTAGAGAGGGTAGATCCGCTTGTCGATGTCACTGCCTGTTGCCGAAAACAAACGGAGTAACTTTTGCTGCAAAGTCTGCATTGCAACTCGCAACTCTGTAAAAGTATGTGGCCAATTGGCCATTCTGGATCTGATCCTGGGCTCCTTCCGCCTTCGTTTCGAAGGGCTGCTGGAGGAGCTGGTGGCAAGAGCTGCCCGATTTAGTCCTGACTCTACTTGTGGTTTAAGGCGGCTGTGTTGATGCCATGGGTTGATAGTGGGAATCAAACCTTGGTCTCTGGTTACCAAGGCAGTGCTCTAAGCATTAGGCAACTCCTCCACTCCAGCATGCAAGAGGACCAGCAGGAGTGCTGCGAAGTAGCTATTCTGCCTCGCAAAGATTTCCTCTTCCCTAGCTGCGGTACAGGGTATCAAGGAGATTTTCCCTTCTCTAGCTGCTGCACAGGGTACCACTGGCAGGCAGTCAGTTGTTTGCAGGGTCAGAGGGACTTGAGGGTGACAGCCCAGCACCATAAGGAACACTTTCCCTCCTCATCAGAACCTGGACAATGCTCTGATCTGCGAGACGGTGAGGGGAGGGGCTACTGCCTCACTGCCAGGCTGGTACCGGGAGGTGTGATGCCATCATTGACATTGGTACCGATGGGAGGAAAAGAGCACACAGCACTAACGCCATCGGTGAGATGGCTGCGCTGATCACTCGCTCTGGGAGTGATGTCCCCCATCGGTGCTGTGGACTCTGCTGAGGCAGCTTTCCTGAGCAGGGGGAGCAGAGTTCGGGTGTTCCGGCGCCACAAGGAGGGTTGGAGGGGGATCCTCTTCAGTAGCTGGTTCCTCCTCGGCACCAAATGTGGCTAACTCATCCTGCTTGTCCTAGGAGAACAAGGGATCACAATTTAGAAATCAGAAGACAATAATTAAAGTGGGAACCCCAAAAGCCAAACATGAAATGTACACCACCACTGGAAAAATAAAACTATAAATTAATTACCTCTTGCACTAAACAAAAATGCAAAGACGTTAGCGATACTCATTTGTCAGAGCTAACATATTCCAGTTAATAAATTCAAAATAAAAAAGTATTTTCTACCTTTTGTTGTTTGGGCATTTTATTTTTCAATTGCAATTGCTCCAGTCACTTTCTTCTGGTTTCTTCTGTCTTCTGCTAACTCTCCATTGTCTGCTGTCCATTTGTCCTTTCTTCTCTCTTCTAGATTTTTTCCATTCTCTCTTCTACATCTGCTTTAACATACTGATCTTTCCCCTTTCGCTCTTTCCTCCATTTCTTTCTTTATTCCTTTATCATCCACTCAAATTTCAACCTTCCATCCTCAATCCCCACTTACTCTCCCAATACCCTGCCACTTGTAGATTTTTCTTCTCTCCCACACAAAATATCTTTCCCCCTCCATCCTTATTCCCCCAGCCCCATCCTCTTCTAGTCCTCCCCCAACATCAGCTCCCTTCTAGTTCCAACCCCACCCAGCATCTGCTCCCTTCTAGTTCCATTCTCCCACCCCCCGCATCAGCCCATTTCCAGTGCTAGCCCCCCCAATCAGCCATTTCCAGTCCTATTCCAGCCCCCATCAGCCCATTTCCAGTCCAAGCTCCCCACATCAGCGCATTTGCAATCCTAGCCCCCCATCAACCATTTGAAATACTAACCCCCCCATTAGCCATTTTCAATCCTATTCCAGTCTCACATCAGTCCATTTCCAGTCCAAGATCCCCCACACTCAGTCCATTTCCAGTCCTAGCCCTCCCCAAAAGCCCATTTCCAGTCCTAGCCCTCCCCATCAGTTCATTTGCAGTCCTAGCCCCCCCAAGCCTATTTCCAGTCCTAGCTCTCCCCATAAGTTCAGTTGCAGTCCTAGCCCCCCCCCATCAGCTCATTTCCAGTCCTAGCCCCCTTCCACTCAGCCCATTTCCAATCCTAGCCCCGCTCCCCACTCAGTCCATTTCCAATCTTAGGCCCTCCCAAGCCCATTTCAAGCCCTAGCCCCCCCTCCCTGAAGAGCCCCACGGCAGGCTTTAGGAGGCCCCGGCTCACTTCCCTACAGCAGCGCCCGGCAGGCTCAGAAACAGCTCCCTACAGCCGCTGAAGTGAAGAGAGTTGTTTTTCTTCACTTCGGCAGCTGTGTTGTAATGTAGGTTGCTGGCACGCTGGAGGTCAAAGGGCATTTCCTGTATCCAGGTACTCAGCGTGCCAGCTATCTACATTACAACACAGCTGCCAAAGTGAAGAAAAACAATGATCTTCACTTTGGCGGCTGTAGGGAGCTGTTTCTGAGCTTGCCGGGAGCCGCGAGCCACTGCAGAGAGGTGAGCAGGGAGCCGAACATGTGCAGGATGTTGTTGGCACAGGACCCCCTAAAGCGTGGGGCACTGTGCGAACAGCATTCTCGCACAATGGACGGGACTGCCCTGTCTCCATGCTCAGCCGCAAAAGCTTAAAGATATATTGAAGCCCTTTAGTCCAGTTCTACATTCCAACCCCAAGACCTTGTTTTCCAAACCCTAGACCTCCAAACCTATTTACGTGTCCCTCACCTCTCCCTGCTGTGGCCTGGCACCCACTGGCAGAAAAGCAGTGCCAGCAGCCTAGCACCTCTAACCCATTTCTTAAGTCACTGGCACCTCTCTTTCCCATACAGGTCAAGCTACAACCAAACATGTTTTGAAGTATCTGCTCTGTAGCTCTATGGAGAATGACATATTTGAAACAGTTGACTTATGGACTGCATGGGCAACAGTGGCAGGAGGAGTCAGTTAGGTTTGCTGGGCCATTGCTATTATTCTCCTGTCAGTGGAAAGGCAGATGAGGGAGATGGGGCGAGGCAGAACCAGTAGGAATACTCCAAAAATGGGGTAGGGACAAAAATAGGTAAGCAATCTTTTTGTAGGGGAAGTGCTCCCCCTGCTATTATATCCTTCCCCCTGGTGATGTCACTATCAGGGAAGCTGTATCATTTTTTTATAAGCATTGCATTAAACACTTTCAATCACAATGCTCCAAATGAATTACATACTGAAATTAATACAATGACAAACTGAACAACTGAGTAGCTCCTGAAATCCCACCTCCTATGATGCCCCCCAAATCCAGAACTCTCCTATTCCCTTCCTTATAATGACAGAAGTCCAGAAGACCTTAGAAAACATAGGAACAGAGAATAATGACAGCAGATAAGGACCATATGGTTTATTCAGTCTGACCATCCATGTCTCATGCTTTCTTGAATTCAGATACAGTCCTCGTCTCTACCAGCTCCGTTATTCCATGCATCTACCATTCTTTCTGTAAAGAAGCATTTCCTCAGATTGCTCTCAAGTCTACTGTCTTTCACCATCATCCTATGCCCCCTCTTTCCAGAGCTTTTCTTTCAATTGAAAGAGACTCTTCTGTGTATTTGTGCCATGGAGGTATTTAAACGTCTGTCATATCTCCCCCTCACGCCTTTCTTTGAAATTATACATATTGATAGTTTTAAGTCTGTCCCCATATGCTTTATAATAAAGACCACTGACCATTTTAGTAGCTGCCCTCTGCACCGATTCCATCTTGTTTATATCCTTTTGAAAGTGTGGTTTCCAGAATTATACACAATACTCCAAATGAGGTCTCAGCACTATCATCTCCTTCTTTTTGCTGGCCATTCTTTCCCAGACGTACCCAAGCATTCTTATGGCTTTTGCTGTCACCTTTTGGCCGCCTTATGATCATCAGAAACAGTCACCCTCAGGTCCTGCCTTTTTTCATAGAAGTACTTCGCCCCTATACTGTATCTGCTCCCTTGGAGTTTTGCATTTTTTAGCATTAAATCTCAGCTGCAAAATCCAACGGAGAGGTGCAGTATAGGGGGTGAAGTACTTCTGTCCACAAAAGAAGGGCAAGACCTGAGGTTGATTGTTTTTGATTATCTTTAAGGTGGCCTTAATAACTAAAAATATAGCTTCCTCCGCTAACCCTTATTACCACAAGGCTCAATTCAAAAAATGGGACAGCATTTCCAGTGGCAGCTCCATTGTTGCCTATGTTCTGCTCACTGTAGATCTGTGCAAAGAGCCAAGGGTCTATTTTCTTTCTGACGAGGAGGTAGTTGACCTCTTGTCTCAGGTCCTTTAGCAGCTCATGACAGAGTTCTGGTCCAAAATAATTACAAGCCAGTCTTCTATTAGAAGATAATTTGATGACCTGTGGCTCTGATAAAGATAATAGGATTTGCTTATGGTCACTAGACCAATCAGTATGTATACTCAACTACTAGTTATAGCAGTGGTTTCCAAACTATAGGTTGTGATTATCAGGCTGCAAAATCAGTTAATGGGATCAAAAAGGAACCAACGCGTCTCTTAAAGCCTTTGCTAGATACTTAAAAGATATGTAGCTTGTGCTCAAGTAGGGCTGGTATTAGATATGCTGGGGCCTAGAGCAGAACTTTGGGAGGGAACTTCAAATCCCACCAGTAGGCTTTCTCTCCTTAAAAAGCACACAGGTTTGAGTCCCCCTGTGACTTGAGGATCCAGAGCAATTGTTCTAGTTGAATTTTCCTCTCGCCAGTTCTTGGCCAAGGGCTGGCCTAGTTCAAATAGTGCCTTTCAGTGGGGGAGGGGAGATTGGTGTCCCCTTTGAAGACTTGCAGCATCTTGAGCCAGTAGGAAGCTTGTGTGCTTGCATCTTTCTGCTCTTGAGCTTATCGAGCTTCTCACTGCTTAGGCAGCAAAAGTGCGCAGGAGCACAAGAGGCAGCTTCTTGAGCTAACCCCGGGGACAAGCAGAGAGTCACAGCGATGCACTTCCATCATAGGAATACCCTTGGCTGGTTCCTTATTGCGCCCGACTATTAATTTTAGTAGTGTCACCCTCATGTTCCATGTGTTTCAACAGGGTTCCTAACATTTCAAAATATTTGGTAGCCTTCAAGCCTTCGCAGGGCAATTGTCAGCCATTACATATAAACAATTAATATCTTAACACAAAAAATGTTACATATTCCAGTTTCCGACCTGTGTGACCACTTTGAAAGATCTTAGTTTTTGTTTTCGTTCTTTCTTTCTTCTTCACCTTCTTGGATTGTTGTCCTTACAGAATCCCCTATTTACTTCCCTTCACGATCCCTCCTTCCTATGTCTAACCACAAAATGTTGTAATAATGTTAATATCACTAATTGAACCTTGCTAGACTGGGCATCTAAATGGCAAATGCAAAGTGATGCATATAGGGAAAAAATAATTCAAACTGTAGTTACACAATGCTGGGTTCCAAATTAGCAGCCACCATCCAGGAAAAGGATCTAAGAGTACTTTTGGATGATAAATTGAATCCTCTGCTCAGTGTGCAGCGGCAGTGAAAAAATACAAATAAAATGTTAGGAATAATGGATGATGTGGGGCACTGCATAACATCCAAGAGAAGGACTGGAGATCGGGGAGTTTTAGACCATGAATATGGCTATTGTTTTAACGTAGTAACATAGTATATGATGGCAGATAAAGACTATCATGGCCCATCTAGCCTGCCCAGCAAGGCGGCAAGAGTAACTGCACCTGCCGCTCCATGCAGTTCACCCCTCCCAATGTCTTTGTTTAGGGGTGTACCCATTACTCCACGCCGGTCACCCCTATTTGTTGAGATAGCCGAGACAATTAAGGTTAGTTTCATTTTATCCTGTTGCTATAAAGGGATCTACTGTGTCTGCCCCATGCCATTTTGAATTCTGTCACTGTATTTGCCCCCACCACTTCCATCAGGAGGGCATTCCAAGCATTCAAAACCCTTTCGGTGAAAAAGTATTTCCTGATGTTGCCTTTCAGTTTATCCCCTTGCAGCTCCTTGTTATGCCCTCTAGTTTTACAGCTTCCCCATCTTTGGAAGATGTTTGTTTGTTCATTAATTCTCTTTAAGTACTTAAAGGTCTGTATCATATCTCCCCTGTCCCTCCTCTCCTCTAGAGTGTACATATTTAGGTCTTCGTCTCTTCTCATATTTCTTCTGGCGCAGGCACCAAATCATTTTGGTCGCCTTCCTCTGAACCGTTTACAGTCTTTATATATCCTTTGTGAGATATGGTCTCCAAAACTGAACACAAATATTCTAAGTGAGACCTCGCCAATGACTTGTACAGTGGCATTAGTACTTCCTTCCTTTCTGTGGGTAATTCCTCTCTGTATGCAACCCAGCATCCTTCTGGCTTTGGCCACCGCCTTGTCACACCGTTTCACCACCTTGAGATCCTCAGAAACAATTACACCAAGGTCCTTCTCCTGGTCCATGCACACCAACCTCTCATCCCCTATCGCATACAATTTCCTTGGATTCCTGTTTCCCACATGCATGACACTGCACTTCTTCAAATTAAATCTTAACTGCCAAGCATTAGACCATTCTTCCAGCTTTTGTAGATCTTTCCTCATATTCCCCACTCAATCAGGGGAGTCCACTCTGTTGAAAATGTTCGTGTCATCTGAAAAAGACAGACTTTTCCATTCGGTCCTTCAACAATGTCACTCACTAATACATTGAACAGTACTGGTCCCATGGGGCATGCCACTAATCACTATCCTTTCATCCAAGTGAGTCCTGTTTAGCATCACCTTCTGTTGTCTGTCAATTAGCCAATTTCTGATCTAGTTCACCATCTTGGGACACATCCCCAGGCTGTTCAGTTTAATGATAAGCCTCCTATGAGAAAAAGTATCAAAGGCTTTGCTGAAATCTAGGTAGATCACATCCATCACATGCCCTTGATCTAGTTCTCTGATCACCCATTCAAAGAACTCAATCAGATTTGTTTGGCATGATCGCTCTTTGGTAAAACCATGTTGCCTCGGATCATGGAACCTATTGATTTCGAGAAAGTATACTATTCTCTCTTTCAGGAGCACCTCAATTACTTTTTCCACCACTGAGGTAAGACTTACTGACCTGTAGTTTGCCACTTCTTCCCTATTACCACTTTTGTGAAGAAATACCACATCAGCCCTTCTCCAATTCTGTGGAACTTCTCCTGTCTTCAAAACATCCTTTAAAGGCCCTGCCAGAACCTCTCTGAGCTCTTTCAGTATCCTGGGATGTATCACATCCGGACCCATGGCCTTGTCCATTTTCAGTTTCACAAGTTGTTCAAACACATCATCTTCTGTGAACGGTGTGGTATCTACACCATTCCCATATGTATATTTGTCATTCACAGGTGGTCCTTCTCCAGGATTTTCTTTAATAAAAGTAGAACAGAAGTATTTGTTCAGCATTTTCGCTTTTTCAATGTCACTTTCCATGAATCTGTTCTCGGCACTTTTGAGTTTTGCAATTCCACCTCTGATCTTCCTCTTCTCCTGAATATACCTGAAAAACGTTTTGTCATCAGCTTTAGATCTTTAGCCATCTTTTCTTCTGCCTTTGATTTTGCTATCCTTATTTCTCTTTTTGTCTCTTTTAGCTTTATCCTGTATTCTTTTCTGTGTTTCTCTGTTTGTGAACTTCTGAATTTTGTGAAGGCTGTGTTTTTTGCCTTTATTTGTGCAGCCACTTCTTTAGAAAACCAAATAGATTTCTTTCCTTTTATATGTATCTGTTACCCCTTTTTATTACCTCCTTTAGTTTAGCCCACTGCAGTTCCACTTCCCTTACCTCCTTCCACTCTGCCAACTCCTCCTTCAGGCACTTGGCCATCTTCCTGAAGTTGGTGTTTTTGAAGTCTAGGACTTTGAGCAGGCTGTGATTGGACTCTGTCTTGGCTTTTATCTTAAACCACACCATGTGATGATCGCTGCTGCTCACATGGGCACCCACCTGGACATTCAACACAGTATCAACACCTTAGAGGAAAGACGGGATAGAGGTGATATGATTGAGACGTTTAAATACCTCTGTGGCATAAATGTACATGGGGAGAGCCTCTTTCAATTGAAAGCAATCTCTGCTACGAGGGGACATGGGATGAGGGTGAAGGGGGATAGATTCAGAAGTGATATGCGGAAATATTTCTTTACGGAAAGAGTGGTGGATCCGTGGAATAGTCTCCCAGTGGAGGTGGTAGAGATGAGGACAGTATCTGAATTCAAAGAAGCATGGGACCAACACAGAGGATCATCACATCACAATCTCCCCCAAGTCATTTCTCAACTCTGTATATCCCCTCCCATGTCCATTCACACTACACATTCCTTCTCTTTGTCTCTCACTTCTACTAACCTTTTCTTTCTTTCTTTCCTTCCTCCTGTCCCATCCCTTCCTTCCCCCTCGCATTGCTTTTCTATTTCCACTCTCTCACATAAGCAACGTTTGAGTTTCATATTTGAGGGCAATGGATTTAATACCTCTCTGCCTACTCCTCTGCCGTATCCTACCCTGATCCCTCTCTATCCAGCTTCTATCCCTTTTAACATTTCTTTTTCTCAGCATTTCACTTTCCTTATTTATTTAAGAACATTTATAATCCACCAATCCAGCATCCACTCATGGGGGTTTACAATCCCTTTTCTTCATGTATGTCTGTCAACCTGCTTCTCTACAGCTTATTACATTTACTTACTCTTATCATCTTATGATTTTACTACCCCCCCACCCCCCGCTACTTTTCTTCTCCAGTCTCCTCTTTCCCTTCCTTTTCTAATTTCTTCATTCTGTCATGCCTCTTCTCTTTATTATTGATCCCTTTTTCTCCTCCTTTCTCATCTTCTAGGTTTCTTTTCAGCTCTCAGCTCATCTCTCTTCCTCTTTCTTGCAGTGGTGGTCACCCTCACCCAATCCCCTCATTACTCATGGCCACTTTCTCAGGTCCTCTCCTTGCCACTGTCTGTGAGTCTGTGTCTCCTCTTTCAACTCTATCGAATCCTCTGTTCTCCTCTGTCATCCCCATAGCCCGTGTCTAGGACTACTCCTCACCTTACCCTTGCCTAGCTCTACTCCCACGCTTTTGTCTCAGTCCCACCCAGCTCCTCCACCTATCCCATTTTCTGTTCCTCTTATGGATTTTTTCCTCCTAGCCAGCATCCATCTCCTCTCCCAGTCTTCACCACAATAATATCAAGAGATTTGGATAAGTTATTGGAGGAAAAGTCCCAAAATAATCAGCCAGGTAATCTTGGAAGCACCATTGCTCATCTATGGAAATGAACTATGAGAGATCTAATTTTGGGGGTAATGTAACTTGGACTGGCCACTGTCAGGGACAAGATATTGGGTTTGATGGACCTTGGTCTGACTCCGCATGGCTTTTATGTTTCTATATTCTCCCTCAGCTAGTATTTATTTAAACATGTCTCTCCCAAGCTGAAGACACAGTACACCATTTACACAAACCCCCCCATGATCTCCTTTTGCTGCCCCTCTTAGCCAGCACCCTTCACTACAAAGCGTCGCCAGTGATAAGAAGCAATTTCTGCTAGTCAAATGTCAGGTTGGCAAGGATAATGTTAAGACCGAAACATGAGACTTCATTTTTAACATTTGTTTTACAGCACAATTTGAGGTATGAGCAGAAAAGCCTTTTCCAGGATGACTGGTAATAGCAGGGCGGCTAGGTTAACAAGGCTAGATAAAGGCAATCTCGAAACATGTAATTAATATATTAGGAGAGAGTTTTGACTTGCCCTGAGAGAAAGGAGGTTAGAGAGATGCATTTTGCAATTATGTGACCAGAGATGCAGAGGAAAAAATAGCAACATGTGCTGAGATTATTAGAATTTTCTATGATACGGACTGTTGAATTTCCATTTCCTTAAGAATTTCCTAAATAAAAAACGGAAGCTGTTTCCTATTACTTGCTTATGAAATTACATAAGTTAAATAAAGAAGACAACGAAATGGTATTTGAAAATGTATCTATAATACTTTCAAGGATGAGAGCCAAATGTTAAACACTCTCAAAATGTAGCCGTCACTTGCTTGATCTGTTGTTCCCTTCTCTGTCATGATTGCCTGGGCGATTCTGGAACTTTTGTTGCAGGAAAAGACTCTTCTGAGGCTGAACCTCTTGGGTCTACTTTATTTCTCAAAAGCATATAAGGCAAGCATTAAATAACCTTCATTGGGTAACCCATCAGTTGTCAGATCAAATTTAAATTGGTAACATTATTCTACAAACGTTTGGGGGCTGTTGTTCCCTCTGCTTCACAGATGCCTGGCTGGAATATGTACCATCAGATTTTCAGTCTGCCACTCAGATGCTGATATCTGTACCACCATTGAAAGTGGCCTAACTAACGGAAATCAGATCCAGAGTCGTTGCACTGCAGATCCAACCTTGCTCACTGAAATTCATCAACTACATTCTTACGTGATTTTCGGAAAGCAGATGAAAACGTATTTCTTCTTGCAGACCTTCCTAAGTAGCTAATTCCGGGAGTTATTTTAGAAGCATCCCCATGTGTAAATAACAGCTTTTAGATGTGCAGATCACTTCACATTCATGAGCGATTTTAAAGAGCTGCTATTTACCTGTGATGATCCACACCGTGAAGAGATTGCAAGGAGACATGATTAAGCTATAAATGAGGGTCTGGTTTAGGCAGGCCTAAAATATAAATGTGTATGCCACTTTTTACAAGGGGAATACATGGGGATGTAAAAAATTCTATACATCTGCAGGTACACCTGCCCCGAGGCACACATTAGTGCCTGCTTGACGGGGCAGGTACAAATGCCGAGGCTAGCATTCCCCCCTCAGTCCCCTCCTGACACCCCTCTCCAACAAGAATTCCCACACTCAATGGCTCTGACATCAGTCCCCCTGTCCTCCTGACATCAATACACGCCCAGATGGCTCTCCTACCAAATCCCCCAATTCCACTCCTGGCTCTTACCAGGGTTCCTGGTAGTCTAGTCTAGTCAAGATCAATCCCCAGTAATGGCGGCCCCAGATTTAAAAAATGCATCCTTAACTTCTAGCGGTATCTCACAGTACTATCACTAGAGGGCAAGCCGGTCTTCAGATTTGTTATAATACTTTGTGACACTGTTCAGTTTATTATGGGGTAGATTCTGAGCAGCTTTAGCGGGGATGGACATTCCACCCACAGAGCTCCCCACATGTACAGTAGAGATGTGCGGGGAGCTCTGTATGGTGGCGGGCTGAGGGAGGCATGAGGGCAGGTCAGAGGTGTGACGCCTACCCTGGACGTACAGGACCAATTCCAGGGTTGGCCCTGTATGTCCAGGGTCGGCCATTTGGATGGGGGACTTATTCCACCTCGGAGGTGGAATAAGTCCCCCTGGATGGCATAATATGTGGGATCTGAGCCTGGGAAAATAGGTAAGGGAGTGCAGGGGATTCCCCGCGGCCCGACCCTGGCCACGGCAGACCCAATCAGGGGTTGGGCTGCGGGGAAAGAAGATTTTGGCGGTTGGCTGGTGATTGCGGCTCCTGAATGGAGCTGTGGTGGCATGGATGCCATGGCCAACAAGATGCCATGCCACCGCCGCTCCATGCAGGAGCCAGGCTGGGCTAGCTGGGTAAGTGCCGGGACATCCGGGGTACCTGAATCGTGGCACGTCCTGGACGTCCCAGCCTTATGCCACGATTCTGCTCCCATGGGGCTGTCCAGGCCCCGCGGGAGCAGAATCGGGTGCATCTCCGGGCCATCTGGATCTCTGGATGTCCGGACGGCCCGGGGACATGCATCCCTGAATTGGCCTCCACGTGTTTTTACATATTGTATTTTCTGTTGAGTTCTGTAATCCTTTGAGACCAAATTGTTTGTATCAGGAAAATATAAATGTGATAAATAAATAAATATTGTTAGCAGTCACCTATGCAGTCTGCTAGCGCAGTGTCACTCTCCCACAAATAAGCTTTACATACATGTTAGCACAGTCAGGGCCGGCCCGTCCATTGAGCGAGAATGTTGTTCGCACAGGGCCCCACGCGAACCACATTCTCGCTCAATGGACGGCTGCAGAGGGAGCCGGGAAAGCCCGCGCGAGGCCCCGGCTCCTTCTGCACAGCCCGCCAGCGTGAAGAGCCTTTACCTTCCCGCTGGCGGCTGTTTCAATGAAGCCGCGAATGCCGGGAGAGGTTAAAGGGCATTGCCTTTAACCTTTCCCGGCATTCACGGCTACATTGAAACAGCCGCCATTGCCTTTAACCTTTCCTGGCATTCGCGGCTTCATTGAAACAGCCGCCAGCGGGAAGGTAAAGGTTCTTCACACTGGCGGGCTGTGCAGAGGGAGCCGGGGCGTCGCGCAGGCTTCCCCGGCTCCCTCTGCAGCCCCCTAGATGGCGCGGGGCTCTTCGGAGGGGGGGCGGGGCGGCTAGGACTGGATGGGCGGTGATGGGGGGAAACGGACTGCTATTGGGCTGTGATGGGGGGGGGGAACGGGCTGGAACTGGGCTGTGTTGTGGGGGAGGGGTGGACTGCAATTGGGCTGTGATGGGGGGGAAACAGACTGCAATTGGGCTGTGGGGGGGGGACTGCAAGTGGGCTGTGATGGGGGGGAACGGACTGGAAATGGGCTGTGATGGGGGGGGGAATGGACTGCAGTTGGGCTTTGGGGGGGGGAGGAACGGACTCAAAAAAGGCTATCAGGGGGGGGAACGGACTGCAATTGGGAGGTCGGGGGACAACAAGTGGGATCTCATGTAGGGGGGTGGAAAGGACTGGAGATGGGCTGTGATGTGGGGGGGGGAACGGACTGGAAATGGGCTGTGATGGGGGGGGGAATGGACTGCAGTTGGGCTTTGGGGGGGGGAGGAACGGACTGAAAATGGGCTGTGATGGGGGGGAACGGACTGCAATTGGGCTGTGGGGGGACTGCAAGTGGGCTGTGATGGTGGGGGGGGGAACTGACTGGAGATGGGCTGTGATGTGGGGGGGGGAACGGACTGGAAATGGGCTGTGATGTGGGGGGGGGATGGACTGCAATTGGGCTGTGGGGGGGGGAGGACTGCAATTGGGCTGTGATGGTGGGGGGGAACAGACTGGAAATAGGCTGTGATGGGGGGAACAGACTACAATTGGGCTGTGATGGGGGACGACTGCAAATGGGCTGTGATGGTGGGGGGAATGGATGAAATGGGTTGTGATGGTGGGGGGGGGGACTTGGACTGAAAATGGGCTGATGGCTGGAATAGGGCGAAGTGGGCTGACGAGGGGGCTAGGATTGGAAATTAGCTGATGGGGGAGCGTGGAGTGGAAATGGGCTGATGGGGGACTGGAATGGAACTGGAAAAGAGCATATGGGGGGGCTAGGACTGGAAATGGGCTGATAAGGAGCTAGGATAGGACTGAAAATGGGCTGATGGGGGGAACGTGGACTGCAAATGGGTGATGGGCTGGAATAGGACTGGAAATGGGCTGATGGGGGCTGGAATAGGACTGGAAGTGGGCTGATGGAATAGGACTGGAAGTGGGCTGATGGGAGTTGGAATAGGGCTGGAAATGGGCTGATGGAGAGCTTGGAGTGGAAATGGGCTAATGGGGGCTGGAATGGAACTGGAAAACAGCATATGGGAGGCTAGGACTGGAAATGGGCTGATGTGGAAGCTTGGGAGACTTGGACTAGAAGGGGGCCGATGCTGGGTGGGTCTAGAACTATAAAGGAGCTGATTTTGGGGGAGGACTAGAAAGGGATGGGGAATGAGAATGGAGAGGGGAAAAGATATTTTGTGTGGGAGGGAAGAAACGTCTACGATGGGCTAGGTATTGGAAGAGTAAGTGGAGATTGAGAATGGAAGAGTGAAATTTGAGTGGATGATAAAGGAATAAGGAAAGAAATGGAGGAAAGAGCAAAAGGGGAAAGATCAGTATGTTAAAGCAGATACAGAGAAAAAATTTGGAAAAAAATCTAAAAGAGAAGAAAGGAAAATGGATAGCTTGCAGAAGACACAAAGAAACCAGAAGAAAATGACTGGAGCAATTGCAACCGAAAAGAAAATGCACAAGCAAAAAAAGGGAGAAAAATACTTTTTTATTTTGAATTTATTAACTGGAATATATCAGCTCTGGGAAATGTGCATCGTTAACGTCTTTTGTGTTTTGTTTAGTACAAGAGGAAATTAATTTATAGTTTTATTTCTCAGTGTTGTTGTACATCTCAAGTTTGGCTTTTGGGGTTCCCAGTTTAATTATTGTCTTTCTATTTATAAATTGTGTTCCCTTGTTCTTTGCTGACGGTCTATGTTCTGCATTTTAACCAAGCTGAGGTATTCTGTTCATGTAGTTTCTATTTGACCGTGTCACTTGTTCTCTTTCCCCAGTAGGAGATGCATTGGTATTCTCTGAAATGTATTGGTATAATATTTGCAGTGTTGCTTTTTGATAGGTAGGGTTTGGTGCTTTGTGACGGAGCTGTTATGATATGGTGTATTTGCTATGAGTTCTAAATGATCAGTGTTTATAGTACTTCTTAATGGGCCTGGCAGTTGGCACTGGAATATAGAAATCTGTTAGTCTTTCTTTATCCAGACACTCATTAAGAAGCATGTTTACTAAAAATGCAAGTTAACATTATGCAAGTATTTATGCAAATGAGGCTCCCTATGCAAATGAGGCCCCACAATTAATCTCCGCACATGGCCCCACACCCCCTTTGGGCCGCCCCTGAGCACAGTTCACTTCTTTTTGTTGGCCTTGTTCCTGCTGGCTGACAAACACTGCTAGCATGGCTGTACTTCCTCATGGTTGACAGCAACATAGCTTAGTTTGGCTCTTCCTCAGGTGTTGTATGCAGTGCTCTGCTCTTCTACAAATGCTGGCAACTGGACCTTTGTTCTGCTTTCTCATACAGTTGTTGTCGGCAGAGCATCTCACTCTTGCAGACATTGCCAGCTGGTTTCCACTCTGTTGTCTCACAAACACTGGCAAAATGGCTCCGCTGTCTTTTCTCAAAAGCAGGGCCAGCCCAAAGGTTTCTGCCGCCCCAGGTAGAAGCCCCAGCCATGCTGCCCCCCTGCCACCTCTGCCTCCGTCTTCAGGGGTGGGGGTGCAGCTTGGCTTGACATGGCAGCAGTTTAAAAGCTGCGGCAGGCACCCACAGCAGACCATGTGCTTTAGTACACATGGCCTGCTGCTTCTGACCCCCCTCTGATGCAACTTCCCGTCGGAGGAGGTTCAGAAGTGGTAGGTCATGTGTGCTGAAGGACATGGCCTGCCATAGATGCTGTGCCGTGCTGCCCATTGAGGTCTGCCGCCCTAGGCAGCTGCCAGTAGACAGGCCAGCCTTGCTCAAAAGTACCTAGAACAGTACAGAACAAAAAGAGGGAGATGTCTGAAGTGGGCAAGAAGAGGTTTCCTGGAGGCAGTCAAGATGACATGACTGACAACTGGAAGATATTCCTAACTAGATCAATGTGGGCAGGGGCAAGTGGGCAATGGGAGTAGGCCACGTGTTCTTTCTCTCCTGCTAACATCAATTTGAGTAGAGAAAGGCTCTAGCAGACAGGGCCAGCCCCAGAGTTGGTTCGGTGTTGACACCAAAGGCAGAGCTTAAGCCTTACACCCCCCTTGGCTGTCAAAATCTATTGTTTAGCTTTGAATGCCCTGCTTTTTTGCTGCCCCCTCAGAAGTTGCTGCTTTAGGTGATCGCCTAGTTTGTGTAATGGTTGGGCTGGCCCTGCTAACAGAGTCAACTGCTGAAAGCACAGCTATAATTAAAAAACATAAAGCTGCTTAAATTTTCCCTTTTGCTGTATTTTGCCATTTCATCATTCTTTGTTTTTCAAAAGAATAATGAATGGTGTATACCTCACCTTATGTCAGAGACTTCAAAGACTGGAGAAGGGACTTAGGCCTAGCTGATAGCATAAACCAGTGGTTGTCAACGCAGTCCTCTGGGACCCCCAGGCCAGTCAGGTTTTCAGGATATCCACAATGAATATGCATGAGATAGATCTGCATACAATGGAAGCAGTGCATGCAGATCTATCTCATGCGTATTCGTTGTGGATATCCTGAAAACCTAACAGGCCTGGGGATCCCAGAGGACTGGGTTGAGAAGCACTGGTATAAACTGAAATCTCCCTACCATAATCTTCTTATTCTAGTGGAGAGAATCCACAGTGAGGCTACAGGGGAAGATGTGTGCTTACTACTCTGCCAGCAGCCACTTATCCGGATAGTGGGTGTTGCTGTAAGTGCTGTAGGATATTTACCCCTTGGCTATTAAGCCCAAACAGTGTCAAACCTTTAAGAAGCTAATCTCTAAGGCAGGAGTATCAAACTCCAGTCCTGGAGGGCCACAAACCAGTCTGGTTTTCAGAATGTCCATAATGAATATTCATAAGCTATATTTACATACGATGGAGATAGTGCATTCAAATATACATATTCATTAGGGAAACCTGACTGGTTTGAGGCCCTTCAGGACTGGAGCTTGACACCCCTGCTCTAAGGCCACACACTTTAGCATTTTATAAAGCTTAGGGCCCGATATTCTTCTGGGCAGGCTATGTGCCCGTTGACTCTTAACCCCGGACATCCAATGCCAGGGTCATATGCAGCCCCAGCATTGAAAATCCAGCGATTGCCACACACACCAGAAGCCACACTAAGGAAGCCGGGCAGCAGCAGTATTGCATGCTGCCTGGATAGCTCCTGCGCTGAACGATAGGTGAGGGTTTTCTTCACCTATTTTTTTGGCACAGATCACTAACCGGGCAGCATGCAATATCGCTGCTGCCTGGTTATCATTTGCCGCCACCCTGGAATGCTGCCGACACGCCCTGATGATAACCGGATAGCATCAGGATGCGTAGGAGAGTTAGAAGGGAATATTCAACGGCATTAACTGTGTAAGTGCCGTTGAATATCCCGATTTAAGCATTTACACAGTTTACTGGGCTGTAAACCATGTAAATGCCTTTTGACTATCAAGCCCTGAAACGTTATTAAGGATAACTCCCCCTCACAGTCCTTTTAATAACCATATAAAAATAAAGGTGCAGACTGCAGTCCAGAAGGAGCATGGGAGCTCTTTAGCACCAAGAGGCCAATGGCAGACTCCTTGTGTGCTAAAGCTCAGTGCCAAGCTTTCCAAAGCAAGTTTGATGCAGAAATTTCTTTTCACCAATGCTATAAGCAAATATCACGCAAATAAGCTGTGCGCTAAAAGTCGGTGCTAAACCATGAAAACAATGTAGACACGTGCATAGGGCATGGCACTGGTGGATGCTATCCGGTAATACAAACAGCAATATTATTCTGTGCAGAAGGTTTGCTCAGAATAATAGCAGTATTCATAAAGAGTAATAATATTTTGCACAGAAATTCTGCAGAGAATATTGATGTTTATATGCCCAATAGCATTCCAGCAGATGCATATAGCATTGTTCCAATAATATTTCCACTGCCATTTCTTTTTCACCACTTCCTTCAACAAAGCCAGAAACAAGTTCCGGTTGGTGTACCCTGAAGACAGAGAAGAAACAGGCATACATTCCTTGTCAGCACTAATCACGGACCTATAAGTGAACCTTTTACTGTGCATCTCCTCAGACCTCGTATTACAGTCCAAGCACCGAGCTCAGTCTTCTGGTCTTCTGTGCACTTCTCTGCATCTGCACTCCATTATCATCCTTTTCAATGGCTGCTGTCTGCTCGTGGCTTTGCACACAGGTAGCTCATGTGCAAAATTTTTTCTTGCATTGGTAGCACTCATAATTGTGCGCTGAAACCAAGCTAATCTGTATGCAAATTGTAGCACACTTTTCTGCATCGGCCTTTGAGTGCTACATGAATGATTATCTGCCTTTTAGGGAGAGGTCATATGTGTGTATCCAGTACAAAGAGCTCCTGGGTCTTAGAGAAAGAGTATAGTCTATGGAGTCAGACCTGAAGGAGCCGAAGCAGACAGAGATCTATAAAGGAGACCCTCAAGGACAGTAGTAACGTGACCACTGTTAAAGTGCTTTGGAGGAACTAAGTCACCAGAAAGTAGAGTATAACCTCTGAGTGGCAAAAACTGATCCCATAGCTGTGACCTGCCTTCCAGGTGATGTGGTGTTCTGTTGTACTGAGGATGTATTTCCAATGGAGAATGCCAAGGAGGAAGGAAGGTTAGTGCTCTTCAGTTTGGAGAAGAGATGGCTGGGGAGGGTGGCAATGTTGTTGTTGTTGTTAACTGCTGTCAAGTCGATGTTGACTCATGGAGACCCTCTGGATAGTTGTCCTAAATTGTGTTCGGTCTTCAGTCAGGTGGCTCATTGTTGGCAGACTGGCACTGTAGCTGCTGTTATTGTATTGATCCATCTCATTGCTGGCCTTCCTCTTTTGCGTTGACCTTCTACCTTGCCAAGCATGATGTCTTTCTCTAATGATCTCTCTCTTCGCATGATGTATCCAAAGTATGAAAGTCAAAGTCTTGTTATTTGAGCTTCTAAAGAAAGCTTAGTTTTGATCTCTTCTAGTACTTCAGAAAATTAGAAGTGTGCTGTGGAACAAAGTAATAGGGAACAGTTACTTATACTTTCGAATAGCACAAGGACTGCATGAAACCAACTGATTGCAAATTTAAAGCAATTTTAAGACAGTATTTTTTCATTCACAATTAAGCTATGGAATTGCTTTAGGATGCAGCCAAGGGTAATAATTTAGCTAGATTTTAAAAAGGTTTGTACAAGATTTTAAAGGATAGGTCCATTATTAGTCAGATAGACTTGGGGGTTGCCACCTCATAAGAACCTATAATGTGTCATAGTGGATCTGACCAAAGGTCTATCTAGCTCAGCATTCAGTCTCTCGCAGTGGCCAGTCCTCATCACAAGTACCAGGATGGATTCCAAGGAGTAGACTCATTCCTTATTGCTCATACCCAAAGATTAACAGTGGCTTTCCCAAAACTACATGGATTAATAATAGTTTATGGATGCTTTCCTTCAGGAATTTGCCTTAATCCTTTTTCAGCCCATCTATGCTAACTGCCTTGATCCATTTTCCGGCAATAAATTCCACAGCTTCATTGTATGTTGAATTTAAAAAATACTTTCTCTAATTTGTTTAAAAGTGCTACCTGTTAGCTTCATGGAATACCCCTTTGTCTTAATATTATCTAAAAGGTAAACAACATAGAAACATAGAAATATGATGACAGAAAAAGACCACATGGCCTATCTAGTCTGTCCTTCCATAACATCTACAACAGTCCCCTTTTTTCCGTTAGAGATCCTCTGTGTTTGTCCCATGCTTTTTTGAATTCAGTTACTGTCCTCATCTCTACCACCTCCACTGGGAGACTATTCCACGGATCCACTACTCTTTCCGTAAAGAAATATTTTCGCATATCACTCCTGAATCTATCCCCCTTCACCCTCATCCCATGTCCCCTCATAGCAGAACTTGCTTTCAATTGAAAGAGGCTCTCCCCCTGAACATTTATGCCACGGAGGTATTTAAACATCTCAATCATATCACCTCTATCCCGCCTTTCCTCTAAGGTGTACATATTAAGATCTTTAAGTCTGTCCTCATATGCTTTATAATGAAGACCACTAACCATCTTAGTAGCCACCCTCTGCATCGACTCCATCCTGTTCACATCCTTTTGAAGGTGTGGTCTCCAGAATTGCACACTGTACTCCAAATGAGGTCGCACCAAAGACTTATACAGAGGCACTATTACTCCTTTTTTCTGCTAGCCATTCCTCTCCGTATGCACCCAAGCATTCTTCTAGCTTTTGCCGTCGCCTTTTCTACCTGTTTAGCTACTTTAAGATCATCAGACACAGCCACGCCCAGGTCCCGCTCTTCTTTAGTGGACAAAAGTACTTCACTCCCTATACTATATTGCTCCCTTGGATTGCTGCAGCCCAAATGCATGACCTTACATTTTTTAACATTAAATCCCAGCTGCCACATTCTAGACCATTCTTCAAGCTTAGCTAGATCCCTCCTGGGTGTCTACTCTATTGCAGATTTTGGTATCATCCGCAAAAAAGGCAAACCTTACCCGACAGTGTCAAAGGCTTTACTGAAATCTAAATACACCACATCTAGGGCTCTCCCTTGGTCCATCCTTTCCCTATTTACCCATTCCACTCCACTCCACTCATGGCTTTATAGATTTCAATCCTATCTCATCTCTGCCATCTCTTCTGCAAGCTGAAAAGCCCTAACCTCTTTAACCTTTCTTCACAGGGAAGCTGCTCCATCTCCTTTTTCATTTTGGTTGTCTTTCTCTGTACCCTTTCTAGTTTCACTATGGGTGGTAATTTTAGAAGCTTTATTAACAGTTTCCGGAGTGGAGGAATAGTCCAGTGGTTAGAGAACTGGCTTTTGATTTCCACTGATACTCCTTGTGGCCTTGGGTAAGTCTCTTAACCCTCCATTGCTTCAGAAGAAAGGTCTGGCAATCTACTTCCGGTCACATTGCCAAGAAAACCCAGGAGCTGCCGGGTTGCAAGGAGTCAGCACTGACTCTAAGGCACACATGGCATTTTGCATTAACAATTTCCACATGGAAAATCCAGTATTTACATGTGTAAATGGCAATTTTATAAAGGTCTAAATTTACAAATGGATGTCCATAATACATAGAAATTGCAAGGGGGCATGTTAGGTGCGTGATTAGGGTCTGCCCTGGGCGGGTCAAAAATCTACACATGTATTCCCTGTTTTCTATAGGGAATGCACACATATAACCAAAATTGTCCAGATCACGATTTAGAGTTTCCCTCTGAGATGTTGTTAGAAAGTGCTTGTTTCGGCTAGGAGAGAGTAAGAAGGGGGTTGTCCTTCTTAATCCCCTCTTCCCTGTTGCTCATTTTGTCCTCAAATTGAAATGAACTAAAGATAGCGGCCTCTGTAGTTAATTTGCAGTATTTAAACATCAGGTTTGCAAAATACCAACTTCCATGCGTAAGTTACAGGCAGTAGATGTAAAATACAAATGTAAGTTGTTGAGCTGTCTCTGTTGCTTTTCCACATGTAGATTTATAAGTTGGCTCTTCTGGCTCTACATGTTGGGAAATACACGCACACTCCTTAACATCCTTGTACGTATTTTAGAAAAGGCTGCTTGTTTGACATAGCCATTTCTAAAATACCATATAGGAAAAACATTGTTCCTCCGATGTAGTTTATATGATTCAATGCAGCAAATGTATAAAGAGCTGCTACACTGGACAGACAAGCCAAATGTTAAAGAACAGGATCAATGATCACCGACTTCTGATGCAAAACAGAATAGACCAAGGTGTGAATTCAGCCACTCCAGCATCTGCTGTTGGACAGCACTTCACAGGGCAAGAGCACAACATTGAGGATTTTGTGGTGAGGGTCCCGAGAGGAAGATTTAAATTTATTCTGGCCCATAAAATGTCGACAATAAGACACTTTGAATCAGACCAGACAGAACTCAATAAGAACACTGGCTTCCTGACACATTATAAACTATACATATTTAAAGCCTGATCACCAACAGGACTCAGCAAATACATGTACTTTCTGTCACACTATAAACATTTACAGCCTGGTCACCCTCTGATCAACCATCCATTCCCCCTCCCTCCTGTCTATTTTATTTATTTACAGTCTCTTTTATACCGCGCTATTCAACATCAGTGCGGTTTACATGAAACAGAATGACTAGCACAGTGCAGCAAGCTGATCTGTGTTTACAAAGAACAGGTACTACAACTTGGATAAAACTGGGGTAACTATTTACATCTAGGCGACACGTTATGTTGTGTCAAAAGTAATCGTAGTCATGGATGGCTTGCGGGGTATGTTGCTGTGGCTGTACTAGATGGGGGAGGGGGCTATAGGAGTGCTGTTTTCCGGGTAGTATTTGAGGAAGAGGTGGTGCTTCAATGCCTTCCCAAACTGGGTTAGGTCAGGGATTGCCCGGATGCTGGGTAGTAGGGTGTTCCAGCATCTGGGTGCATAGAACCTGAAAGCCCTTTTTGATTTTGCATGCGTGCATTGGGTTATTTCCTTTGGGATTACCAGTGTGTTGACTGCTGCAGATCATCTGGACATATTGGGGGACATGGTTTGGATAAGCTCTGCTAGTGATGTGGAGGAGAGCCCATTGATGGCCTTGAAAGTCAGCAGTAGGGTTTGAAAGCGAGTCTGCCATGTATAGGGAGCCAGTGGAGGTGCTTCAGGATGGGCGTAACATGATCGCTCCTAGAAGCCCCATGTAGAACTCTCGCCGCGGCATTCATCGCGAGTTGGAGCAGGTTCAGGGTGGATTGTGAGAGCCCTTGTGTGGATTGCATTAGCGTAATCAAAGTGCGGTATATGCGGTCTATGTAATGTTGTATTCATTCCTGTGTATATTTTGGGGTTTTTTTGTGCCTTATTGGGGGTTTTCTCTTAATTTTCTATATTTTGGTATCAACATCTGTTTCTTATGCTATTCTGACCTGAGGAAGAAGGTTTTACCTTTGAAAGTTAGTCTACAAATGTATTAAGTTAGTCCAGTGAAAAGATATCACATTATTTTCCTTTTTGTTTCTCTTTTTATTTAACTACCATTACAGTGGACTAACATGGCCTTCATATTTTTTATCTAAAATATCGTTGGGATTGTGTACATCCTGACCTTGGAGCCTCAATTTTGATGTCCATGTACCATCTAAAATTAGCTTTCACATCTTTTACTATGAGATGGGGCAATTAGAACTGCACGCATGAATCGATATAGAGACTTTATAACATTCTCTGTTTTATTCTCCATTTCTTTCCAAAGAATTCCTAACATTCTATTTGCTTTTTTTGGCCACAGTGGCCTGAGGAGCTTAACGTATTGTCCAAGGACTCCTGTATGGAACCCGCTTCTGGAAATGAGCAACTGGGAATAGACCTCCACAAGATGATGGGCTGGATATTTCCAAGAGAACTGAACTGACCATTGTTGAAAACAAGATGCTGGGATCAATGGACATTTGGTCGGACCGAGTATGGCATATTTTATATTCATATAGAATGTCAGCAGAGCTCAGCTCTATTCTCTCCCAGGTACTGTGTGGAGAAACTTTGCCAGGAACAATGCAGGTTACAAAAGTCAATAAATTTCAGAGTCGTCTGGTACCTCTCCAAATGCATTATAGTAAGATTAGTTGTGGCATGACACTAATTAATTGAAATTCATTGGATTTAATTCAAAGGTCTTTGGTCATCCATTCATTATAGATTATGAGACGTGCCGGAGGAAGCATTTGTTCACGCTGCCTTGAGAAAATATTTATGCACAAAATATGTTGGGGAAGTGACAGTCCTTTGTAATTGCCATTTGTTTTATGGGACAGTCTTTCTCATATAAAAAGTAAAGACTGGACTGGGTTGGTGGGTAAATGACAGTAGATTGCATTGCCGTGGAAGGTCCCCAGTTTGATTTTTGAATCAGCTCTTCTGCTCCCCAGGTCTACTGAGGCCTAGGATGCTGCAGAGACTGTGTTGACAGCATCCTGGGAGGAAGGAATTATGGTCGTTGCTGAAGGATGACACCAAGGGGTTCTTTTACTAACGGGCGGTAGCTGGCAGTATGCGTTCATGGCACATGCTAAAGGCACGTTGGGACATGCATTGCCAGCTAGTGCAAGGCCATAATAGCACGGGATGATTCCCGCACCAACTGTGTAACTCATGTTAGAGGTGCGAGTGGATGTGATGGGGAAGGGAGTGAACATGGTGAGCTCAGTGAGTTACTGATGTGCTCACGCATGGGTTCACCTAACACCACTCAATAGATGCCATTAGGTGAACCTCACTAATGCAGCACATGCGGTGGGACAGGGCTCTGTGTTAACTGCCAGGGAAATGTTTTCCATGCCCATGACAGTTAACATAAAGTTGTTGCACCTAACGCATCATGGTTTCAGCGCTGTTGGTGCAATAGATGGAACCACCTGTTAGTAAAAGATGCCCCAAGTATGTAGATTCACGTCCTATGATTGCAGGGTTCCAGAAAAAGTTTTAACATAGTAACATAGTATATGACAGCAAACAAAGACTAGTACGGTCTATCTGGTCTGCCCAGTAAGGTGTATCTGCTGCTCCGTGCAGATCACCCCCCTCTATGCCTTTGTTCAGGGTTGTAGCCGCAGCTCAATTCAGGTCACTCCTCTCTATTTGTTGAAGTATAAAAAATAGTTATGTTTAATTTGATTTTATCCTCTTGCTATAAAGGGATCCACTGTGTCTGTCCCATGCCATTCGGAATTCCGTCACTGTATTTGCCCCATTACCTCCATCGGGAGGGCATTCCAAGCATCCACCACCCTTTCAGTGAAAAAGTATTTCCTGACGTTGCTTTTATGTTCAAATCTTTTTATTTCTTAGAAACAGATGAAACAGTACATACAGCGGACAGATAAAGGCAAGATGGATCAAACAGAAAAGAACATGTGAGCATCAACTAAAGGAGACAGCATATGCCATAGACATAAGGTCCATCCTAAACATCAGTATCACTAGCCGCTGCCACATAGACTGCGGAGCAGACAAAGAAACAGCATAGATACCATATATTATTTAGAGTGATGTAAATGCATTTACTTACTTGCTTACTTACCCCCCCCCCCAAGCTTCCCATAGGAGAATATGCTCCCGTAGAAAAATAATTAACACTTGCTTGTACAAGGGAACCCCAACTAAACTAAACAGGCCATACAGTACCATACAGCGGGTGCCAGACACCGCGGGCATACCTCTCGGCTGCCTACAACAGGACCCTCCCCCCGGGGCTCCCCCTGTTGGTCCCCCCCTTCCCCTGTAGCCATTCAATCCACCCCAGCGCAGCCCAACCCAACCCAACCCCGTCCTCTATAACCACCAAGTGGCTACCACAAGCAGATCCAGGGTGTAGTCTTCGCCCAGATCTGCCCCCAAACGAGGGACCGCCGGGCCAAGCTGCTAAGAGAAAGAAAGAGGAAAGAAAGACAGAGACCCCCCTCCCCCTCCGTCCAACATCCCCCCCCACCCCTCCCTACCCGTACCATGCACTGAATGGAGGGGACCACACTACCGACCAGGGCTCCCAGAAACCTAAACCAAGCCAGACAGAAGCAACGGAAAGGGAGTAGAAAAACGTTCCCCAAAAAACCCCAGCTGCGAAGCAGCACCCAAAGATGGCCTTCAAACTCAGGGGTCCCCCAAAATACGACGGCGGACCCCAGCTGGTAGCAGCTGCAAATGAGGCCCCCAAGTCTGAAGAAAACGGGCCCATCGACGCTCGTTCCCCGCGGACGACATCCGTTCCATAAGCAGGAGTTTATGGAGCCTGACCCTCCAGATCCCAGAGACAGGACCCCTTACATCCAACCATTGCTGCAAGACTGTCATTCGGGTGGACATCAGCACCAAACGTAACCAATGCAACAACCAAACCCCTAGAGTAGACCCCCAGGTATCCTCCCATAAGTCTAGAACTAGGTGTCGCGCGGCAAGGGGTTCCAATTGCGGCACGCACCGGAGAAGATGAGCAGACACCCGACCCCAAAAAAGCTGAACCTTGGGGCAACGCCAAAACATATGTCCCAGCGTCGCCCGAGCGGCTCCACACCTGGGACAGCAGTGACTCTTCGCAATCCCAGCTTTCCACGCCCTGACTGGGGCGAAATAAAGTCGACGCATAAGACGGTATTGGGTATCCTGGTGTAAGACCTGCACACTCATTGTGGGGATAGCAGCCAGCCCCTCCAGGAGGGATTCCTCTCCTATCTCCTCACCCAAGTCCGCCGTCCAGGCCGCCGCCAGAGTACCAACATCAATGGGCGACGGCCCGTCCCATAACATTTTGTAGAGCACAGACACCCGGGTCCCCAAGGCACCCCCCAGAAGCGCCAATTCAAGCTTCGAGCAAACCTCCCCGTGTAATGCCCCCACCGGGACCGTACGGAGATAGCTCCGAAGTTGTGTGTACTGGAATATATCCCAACTCCCCAAGGAGTATTGCCGACGAAGCTCGGCAAAGGCCACCAGCTCACCACCGGAGGTCAGCACATGCTCCAAATTCACCAACCCGAGGTCCTCCCAGGACTTGAAGCGAGATCGCCCCATACCGGGCGCGAAATCAGCATTACCCCGAATGGGAAGATAGGGCGTATGATACGCTGAGATCCGGCGCCCCGCACAGAAAGACTGCCACGCCTTCCGAAATGGTTCTAAGAAGAGGCCCCGAATGACCGGCGGCACCTCCCGAAGCATTCTGGCATGCAACAAGTAACGTGGATGAAAGAGCGCCAACACAGCCTCCAGCATCTCCTTCGGGGACCAGTCGGCTAAGTCCCACAGCCAGTCCCGAACATACATTAATAAACAGGCCATATTGTATCGCCGAACATCTGGGAACCCCATTCCTCCTAGGGCCCAAGGTTGCCGTAGTATAGCCAGTCGGACTCTGGGCTTGCGGCCCCTCCACAGGAACCGATTAAAGAAGCGCTCTAATTGTCGGAGATCCGCGCGCCTTAGAAACAGCGGAAGAATCTGAAGGGGATAGAGAATCTTAGGGAAAAGCGCCATCTTACACAAAGCAACATGGCCCCCCAGAGATAGCGGTAGGTCCCGCCATCGGTCGACACAGGCAGACACCTCCCCTAGAATTTTGGTAACATTAAGCTGATAAAGATCACTCAGTCGCGCCGGCAAATAAATACCCAGATATTTAAAATGCCCCGCCGCCCATCGCAATGGGAACGGGCCCTGCCAGCCCGGTTGCCCTTCAGGAGCCAAGTACAGCGCTTCCGATTTATCAAGGTTAAGACGGAGACCGGAGGGTTCGCCATATTCCTTAATAAGGTGCAACAAATTGGGTAGTCCGGCCCGAGGGTCCCCCAAATGCACAAGCAAATTGTCAGCGAAGGCAGCGACGCGAAATTCTTCACAGCCCATCCAAATACCCCGAAACTGAGAGGAGGCCCGAATACGAAGGAGAAGAGGCTCAAGCGAGATTACAAACAGGAGAGGCGATAGCGGGCACCCCTGACGGGTCCCTTTTTGGATAGCGAAGTTGGCAGACATGACCCCATTAACCATAATAGCCCCTAGGGGATCCGCGTATAATAATTTGATCACGTCCACAAAGAAGCCTGCAAATCCCATCATCTCCAAAGTCTGATACATAAAGCCCCAGCTTACTCGATCAAACGCCTTCTCGGCATCAAAGCTGATGAGTAAAGAAGTCTCCCCCGCCAAGCGCCCAGCACTAAGGGATAATAAGATCCGCTGCAAACTGTAAGCAACCTGGCGCCCACGAACAAAACCCACCTGGTCCCGGTGAATCAAAGACAGTAAATAATTCGCTAATCGATCCGCCATGATCTTGGCCAAGAGTTTGATGTCAACATTAAGTAGGGAAATGGGACGATAAGAGCTCAGCAATAGGGGATCCCTCCCTGGTTTAGGCAAAATAGTGATCAAAGCTTTATTGGCCTCAAACGGGAACTTTCCACGATTTTTATTTTTATTTTATTTATTTATTTATGCACTAGATCCTCAAAATACCCTATAAGGGGAAGAACAACCACATCGCTCAGAACTTTGTAAAACTCGCCTCGGAACCCGTTGAACCCGGAGCCCTCCCATTCTTCAAATGCCGTATCGCCGCCTGGACCTCCTGACCGGATAGAGGCTGATTAAGGGCCTCCAAATGCTCCGCTGCCAATTGAGGGAGCCCACAGCCCTCAAGGAAAGAACGCCCCGCCGAGTCCCCCACCTCCTCGCTAGCATACAGTTTCCGAAAAAATTCGGTAAAGACCTTCTCAATAGTGGCTGTGTCGCGAGTGACAGTTCCATCGGACTGCCTGATGGCCCCGATCTGTCGAGAACCACCCGGGGGTCTTAATAAGGAAGACATCAACTTACCAGCTTTATTCCCAAACTTATAGAGTTTATATCGATAATACAACATCGATTTGTGAGCTCGTTGATGAAGAAGCGTCTCCAATTCTGTTTGCACCTCCCGGAGCCTACGTAAAGGTGCCCCTGTTCTAGAGCCCGCAGCCACCCGTCGCACCCGTCCCAACTCCCGCTCCAGCAATAATATCCGCTGATTCAATTGCCGACGCCGATGGCTTTGATAGCTAATGATATCCCCCCGGAGTACCGCCTTACCGGCTTCCCAAAAAAGTGCAGGGGAAATGTCCGGTGAGGTATTTAAAAGCTCATACTCTTTCCAACGGTCCTGCAAAAACGTCTCAAACCGCACATCTCCACATAGCTCCAGAGGATACCGCCATACTTTACTTAAGGGTGGACTACTCCCCCGCAAGTCCAGAACTACCATGGCATGATCCGAGATAACGAGAGGTCCAATACTCGCCTTTGAGACCCAACCAAAAAGCGATTCCGCAACGAGGAAAAAATCGATTCGAGACCATGTGCCGTGCGCTCGAGACATATGCGTATAGTCCCGGTCTCCAGGGTGCAGTGTCCTCCAAATATCTAGCAGATTATATGCTTCACACAGGCCCCGCAACCGCCGGTGCACCCGGGGAATCCCACTCTCCTGTGAGCCGGAACGATCGAGACTATTGTCCATGACAACATTGAAATCGCCACCTAGTATCACCTGGTATCCACTAGCCTCAGCCAGCAACTTAGAAAGATCCTGAAAAAAGTTAGCCTCATACACATTGGGCCCATAAACGGAACAGAGGAGCACTTTCCTCCCAGCAAGACTCCCCCACACACCGACATAGCGGCCGTTGGGATCAGAGACAACCTTTTTCTCTACCCAAGGGACAGATTTGGCGACGAGAATAACCACTCCTCACTTCTTCCCCACTGCAGGAGCCCCATAAACATGAGCTTTAAACCCTAGGCCTAACTTCTGATGTTCCACCAACGATTGATGAGTCTCCTGCAGCATTATGACATCCGCATGGTGGCGCTTCAAGTGCTGTAGAACCTCGGAGCGCTTCGCCGGAGAACCCAAACCACAAACATTCCAGGAAATCACTCGAGTTCCCTTATCCATAGCATATCAAGAAACCAAAGAGCCAAAGCGCAGACTCCCATTGCACATCTGAGCGGAGGCCCCCCCAGCCAAGAGCCCCCTCCCCTAATGTCTCAAACAACACAACTCTAGAAGCCCAAACTCTCCTCTCCAGCCATCCATTGCGGTTCATTCCCCCATTCACACTCTGATCCCAATCAAACAGTCTAATCCCCCCTCCCCCCCCCTCGCATATCTTATCCTCGTCTTGACACCCAAACCCCCTTCCCCCCCTCCCCCCTCCCTCCCTCCCCCCCAGCGTCTCCTCCTCCAACCCTACGCCAACATGAGCTGGCCCCACCTAGACTCCCTAAGCATGTAGGCCCCCCCGCCCCTCCCCGTTATCAACGCTATAGCCCATCCCACCCATCCGCCGGCCCACCACTGCCCCGCGAGCATGGAAATGTGACATTATCAAGAGGTACCCCCCATCGGGTGTACCTGGTAGTTAGGGGGAGCTACAATGGTCCCCCTGGCCTCCAAGGCCTCGGCAAGGAACATGGAAGGGCCCGTGCTGAGATTCGCCCTTCCTGCAGCGGGTCACCACCACCAACCCTCCCCTCAGCACCACTCCCACGGGAGAAGCCTAGCCCACCACCCTCCCCAGGGTTCTGTAAGGCAAGCGTAAGCACAGTAAATGTCCGGGAGGCACCTGTGGCCCCCAACCCAAGATCTCACAGGAGAGGCGGCCCTCCCAGGTATGGCCCGAGATTATATAGATCCAGCAGGCCCCACCAGTTATGCATCCCCCGTGCGAGGAATCCACCCATAGCCAGAGACTGATGAAATAGTCTGGCGAAACATACAGCATACTACTTCTCTTACTGCAAACTATTCAAGAAATACAAAGAATGTACTTGCAATAACAAAAGCAGAGCACAGAGCCACATAACACATTAGTGCCCCATCCACGTCCTCCCACGTAATACCAGCGGGTTAGGACGCATGCGCTCCTGTGGACTTAAAGCATCTGGCAACCGAGGGCGGAGTGACCGCGGCCCCACCAACATGTACTTCCCATAATATGGCAGAGCCTCTGCCCCGCTGATAGCCAGAGCCAAGGAGCTCACGGACCGCCGCGCCCAACCCCCCGGTGGTCTCCGCAGCCTCCCCACCCCGCACCCGGAGGGGAGAGGCCATTCATCCCCCCCCTCACCAAACCCCACCATATTGTGCCAGCACCACCCCCAAATGACCAAAGTACCCACATAAACAGCCAAAACTAAGAACAGCATATAACAGGAGAAAAAACTTAGAACTATATATAAGGCAAGAACGTTGCCGAGGGTTAACACAAAGCACAATTAAACAAAACACTTGAGACATATTTGGGAAGTAAGTCCTGCTCGCTGCAGCACCCCGGAAATCACTCATTCTCCCTGGGTGCTAGAGAACTGTTGCGGGTGTCTGTAAGATGTCTGTAAGAGGTTTTGACAGGACATTAACAGGATTCCAGGAGGACCCAGGCGCGGGCCCGGCCCAACGGCTGCCGCTCCACAGGAGAGGTTATCAGTAACCAGGCCCAAGGCCCTAACAGAGCCGGAAAGCTGAGGTTGTCCGAACAGTTCAATGAGACACATCGTCAAGCTCGTGCCAAATCCTAGCTGAGACTGTTATAGTAGTCACGAGCCTCTTCAGGGGAAGAGAACACCCGGTTCCCCCCATCACTGTGTACCCGTAAGATCGCTGGGTAAGCTAGCGTAAAACGGACGCCTCTCTCGATGAGCTTGCTGCACATGTCTTTGTAGGCCCTGTGCTTCAGGGAGACGCCAACTGAATAGTCCTGAAAAATTAAAATCTTACTGCTGGAGACTCCATTCCGCCTCAGTTGCCTCGAAGCTCTCAGCACTTCATCTTTTTGGGCGGCGTTGAGGAAGCGGGCAATCACCGCCCTCGGTTGATGATCACCTGCACGAGAGGGCCCCAGTCGGTGCGCTCGCTCCAGCACTATCTCTCCGGTATCCTCGGGCAAGGACAAGGTAGTGGACATCCACTGTTCCAGGTGACGTCGCAGGTCTCTGTCAGGTATGGATTCCTCGATACCAATGAACCGCAGGTTGTTCCTACGGCTGCGGTTCTCGAGGTCCTCTAGTTTTTCTTGGTGCTGAGCTAATGCCTCTTCTAGGCTTTTAATCCGGGCGATGTCCTGCACGCGCTGATCCTCCAAAGACCCTATACGGGTCTCGGCGTGCTCGACTCTTTTGGTGAAATCAGAGACCGCCTGAGCCACCTCCTGCATTTGGGTAGACAGGCCCCCCAGCCTCTCTTCCAGGGCCCCCACTACCGCTCTCGATACCTCCGCTACCAGCGCTGGGACTTCCAGCGGCCCCGGGGGCTCCTGCACGCCTTCCGCCATCTTGGCCTCCTCACCGCGTGTTCGATTTCGGCGGGGGATTTTTGTGGCCATGCGACAGACTCCGCAAAGGTGAGAATGTTGAGAGGGGTCTCCGATCTCCCACAAAGCTGCTCCCCCACTTTATCGCGAAGATGGGTAAAAATAGCGCAAGGTATCATCAGGGGGGAGGGAGCGGGCTCCGGAGCCGAGATGAGCGTGTCCTCTCAGCTCACCATGCCACCGGAAGTCTCCTGACGTTGCTTTTAAGTTTATCTCCTTGCAGGATCATTTTATGCCCTCTTGTATGACAGGTTCCCCTTCTTTGAAAAAGGGTTGTTTATTAATGACTTTTAAGTATTTAAATGTCTGCGTCATATCTTCCCTGTCCGTCCTGTCCTCTAGGGTATACATATTTAGGTCTTCATGTCTCTTCTCATAGATCATCTGACGCAAGCTCCAAATCATTTTGGTCACCTTCCTCTGAATCATTTCACATCATTTTATATCCTTTGTGATATACGGTCGCCAAAACTGAACACAATACTCCAAATAAAGACTCACCAATGACTTGTACAGGGGTATTAATACCTCCTCCTTTCTGCTGGTTATTCTTAGCTATGTGCAGCCCAGTATCCTTCTGGCTTTGGCTACTGCCTTGATGCATTGTTTCACCACCTTGAAATCCTCAGACACTAGCACTCCGAGGTCCCTCTCCTGGTCCATGCACACCAACTTCTTACCCCCTGTCAAATACAATTCCTTGGGATTTCTATATCTCAAGTGCATGACTCTGCACTTCTTCACACTAAATCTTAACTGCCAAGCATCAGACTATTTTTTCAGTGTTTGTAGATCTTTGCTCATGTTGTCTATTCCCTCAGAGGAGTCCACTGTTGCAAATTTTCATGTCATCTGCGCTATACAAATGATCAGTAGTAGGAGTAGTAGTAGTAGTATTGTTTTATATCTAACTTGCAAGTGCCTGGGCTCATTCTTATTTTCCTCATTAGAGTCTGCTTTCCATTTTCTGAAAGATGCCCCTTTGGCTTTACTGCCTCTTCCACCTGATTGTTATACCACACTGGCCATCGTTTGGCCTTCTTTTAACTTTTCTGAAATGCAGAAAATCTATTTTATCTGGGCTTCCAAACTATTGTGCTGATGCAAAAACCAGCGCGGCCTTTACGTGCAGATAATGCAACTTTTAGGCACAATTACCACCACTGTCAAATACAGAAAAGAGACGGATGCACGTGTAAACAGCAAAGGAAAACCTAGCATACACTTAACACCAATTTTTAAAAAGGGTTCCAGGGGTGATCCAGGAAAATACAGACCAGTGAGCCTGATGTCAGTACTGGAAAAAAATGGTAGAAACCATTCTGAAGAACAAAATTACTGAACATGTAGATAGTCATGGCTTAATGGGAGACAGTCAACATGGCTTTAGCCAAGGAAGGTCTTGTCTTACTAATCTGTTATGTTTTTTTGAAGGTGTGAATAAACAGGTAGACAAAAGTGAGCTGGTTGATATAGTGTATCTGGATTTTCAGAAAGCCTTTGACAAGGTCCCTCATGAGAGACTCTTGGCGAAATTAAAAAGTCATGGGATAGGAGGCAGGGTACTATTTTGGATCAGGAATTGGTTAAAAGATAGAAAGCAGAGGGTAGGGCTAAATGGCCAATTTTCTCAATGGAGAAAGATGAATAGGGGAGTACCCCAGAGATCTGTGCTGGGTCTGCTGCTTTTTAACATATTTGTAAGTAACCTGGAAATGGAAATAACGAGTGAGGTAATCAAATTTGCAGATGACACAAAGTTCTTCAAAGTTGTTAAGACCCATGAGGATTGTGAAAAACTGCAAGAGGACCTTGATAAATTGGAAGACTGGGCATCCAAATGGCAGATAAAATTTAATGTGGACAATTGCAAAGTTATGCACCTAGGAAAGAACAACCCAAACTATGGTTACACAATGCAAGGTCCAACATTAGGAACCACCATCCTGCAATTCATTGGTTCCTAGTCCCTTGAGAGGGAGGCACCATCGAATGACATGTGCAGCCAGGGCTTTTAAAATCTAGCCCCACTGCGGATGCAGTCGCGGGCGTGTGCCCGAAGGGAGCACGTGAGAAGCAGAAGAGGAGTATTTTATTGATATGGGTAAATGGAAAAGCAACTGTCTAAGTTGACATTTTCAAAAACATGTTAAAGTTATTGGTCCAATGAATACATTTGCTAAGGTTGGTTTGCCGTCTACAGACTTTCTTTCAACTCAACTGGGTCTTCTGAATCTGTAAGTACTCTGTCTCCAGTTTCATAGAAACATAGAAATATGATGACAGAAAAGGACAACATGACATATCTAGTCTGTCCTTCCATATCAACAACTACAACAGTCCCCTTTTTACCTTTAGAGATCCTCTGTGTTTGTCCCATGCTTTTTTAAATTCAGTTACTGTCCTCATCTCTACCACCTCCACTGGGAGACTATTCCATGGATCCACTACTCTTTCCATAAAGAAATATTTCCGCATATCACTCCTGAATCTATCTCCCTTCACCCTCATCCCATGTCCCCTCGTAGCAGAACTTGCTTTCAATTGAAAGAGGCTCTCTCCCTGAACATTTATGCCACGGAGGTATTTAAACATCTTAATCATATCACCTCTATCCCGCCTTTCCTCTAAGGTGTACATATTAGGATCCTTCAGTCTGCCCTCATATGCTTTATAATGAAGACCACTAATCATTTTAGTAGCCACCCTCTGCACCAACTCCATCCTGTTCACATCCTTTTGAAGGTACGGTCTCCAGAATTGCACACTATACTCCAAATGAGGTCGCACCAAAGACTTATACAGAGGCATTATCACCTCCTTTTTTCTGCTAGGCATTCCTCTCTGTATGCACCCAAGCATCCTTCTAGCTTTTGCCGTCGCCTTTTTTTACCTGTTTAGCTACTTTAAGATCATCAGACACAACCACACCTAGGTCCCGCTCTTCTTTAGTGGACAAAAGTACTTCACCCCTTATACTATATTGCTCCCTTGGATTGCTGCAGCCCAAATGCATGACCTTACATTTTTTAACATTAAATCCCAGCTGCCAAATTCTAGACCATTCTTCAAGCTTAGCTAGATCCCTCCTCATGTTATCTACACCTTCCTGGGTGTCTATTCTATTGCAGATTTTGGTGTCATCCGCAAAGAGGCAAACCTTACCCGACAGCTCTTCCGCTATATCACTAACAAAGATGTTAAAAAGAATCGGACCAAGGACAGATCCCTGGGGCACACCACTGGTAACATCCTTCTCCTCAGAGTGAGCTCCATTTACTTGTACTCTTTGTTGCCTCCCATCCAACCAATTTCTAACCCAAGCAGTAACTTTAGGGTCCATCCCTAGGGTGCTCAGTTTGTTTATAAGTCGCCTGTGAGGAACAGTGTCAAAGGCTTTACTGAAATCTAAATACACCATATCTAGGGCTCTCCCTCGGTCCAACTCCCTGGTCACCCAGTCAAACAAATCAATCAGATTTGTCTGACAAGACCTGCCTCTGGTGAATCCATGCTGCCTCAGATCCTGTAATCCGCTGGACTCCAGAAACCTCACTATTTTCTCTTTCAGCAGCATTTCCAATAATTTACTCACCACCGAAGTTAATCTAACCGGCCTGTAGTTTTCAACCACCTCCTTACTTCCGCTTTTGTGTAAAGGCACCACATGAGCCTCTCTCCAGTCCTTTGGCACCACTCCTTGGCAGATTATGACCCCGCCCGATCAAGGAAGAGACCTTAAGGAAGGATCCTCTTTTTTATTAGTTGAGGGGTTTTCTCCGATCTCTTCTATGCAACCCTTTGGAATCTTCTTTAAATGGTAGTATAATGCAACATACTGGTCCTTTGCCAAGTCCGATAGAGTTTTTTGCATCTTCTGATAAACCTGCAGTTGCATCTGATATTTCTTTGAAGGATATTTGGGAAGCTATTGTGCATGTGGATCAGTCTTTTCAATCTTCTTTGGGGAAAATATCTGATTTTTCAAAGAAAACGGTAGTGAAGCTTGCTGAACATGATGATGAGCTTGCTCATGTTCAGCAGTCTTCTCAGAAGATTGCTTCTCAATTTGCTGTTCTTCAGGCTTCACTACAAATCTTTTTTTCTGATGCAATGATGAATTTTTGCCAATTGGGATCCATGGATAATGTTTTGAGATCTAAGAATTTACGTTTTTTAAATTTTCCCTGTACACACTTCCTCTTGCCGCAAATTCTGTGGATAATGTGCAATGTTCTAAGATGTATTATATTTCTAAGGAGAAGCAGGAAGTGGCGAGGGGAAGTGTGGGTGTGGGAGATCAGTTGGATGTACTTCACCCAACAGATAGTGTAGATCTCTCTGAATTCCTGGAATCCTCTTTAGATAAAATTCCTTCTAGAGCTACTTTATTAGTATCCTTTGCCACTGAAACTGATAAAGATTGTATTTTATGTCTTTATTTTTCTAAAGGCTAGGATAAATTCTGTGGGCAGGTATTACAAGTCTTCCCAGATATTACTAGACTAACTCAGCAACTCAGGAAGGATTTTTTAGGGTTGCGCCCGCGGGTTTTGGCCGTGGGGGCATTTTTTTTGCTTAGGTTTCCCTGCAAGTGCTGCATTATACATCAGGGTAATAAATATGGTTTTTTTTAGGTCAAACAATTGGAAAATGTTTTGCAGGGGAAAGGTGGTTAATAGTTGTTTAGCTGGTATGAAATTGTTATTTGTATCCTTGATCAAGTAATAAGGGTTTAATAATTGTTTGCTGGGAACTTTTGTTTCTTTTGCATCCTTCTAATTGTGGTTTTCCATTTCTTGATGTTTATAGTGTTTTTTGTAAATCTTGCTAAATGTCAATAAAAAATAAAATTGAAACACCCCCCCCCCCCCCAAGCTTTCTTTAGAAGCTCAGATGACAAGACTTTGACTTTCATACTTTGGACACATCATGCAAAGAGAGAGATCGTTAGAGAAAGACATCATGCTTGGCAAAAAGGAAGGACGGTAATAAGATGGATCGATACAATAACAGCAGCTATGGGTGCCACTCTATCAACAATGAGCCTCCTGACTGAAGAACTAACACAGTTTAGGTCAATTATCCAGAGGGTAGCCATGAGTAGACAGCGACTTGACGGCACTTAACAACAATATTCCACATTGCATTTTGTTTGACTCTATGAAGATGCTAACTTTTAAAAATGAGATAGAGAATCTTTAAACTTAATCTTGGGGGAAAACCGACAGTTGCTCATGAGCGTATGATTCAGAGTATGGTTTTGGTTTATTAACATTTGATATACCGCCCTTTAAAATAATCAAAGCGGTTTACATACAGTACAACTAAAAACAATAAAAGATAGAAAAGAAATCCATTGTTATAATAAAAGAAGGGGACACTATCATACAGGAGGGAGGAAGAGAGATAAGGGAGAGAGAGTAAGAGGGTGTGGAGAAAGCAGGGCTATCCATAAGTGTTAATCAAGTGAAAGGTCAAACGCCTTCTGGAAAAGGTGAATCTACAGGGCAGATTTAAAACATGTTCCAGGTGGAGCTCAGGAGTCAGGTTATTCCAGTGATGTGGGGCACAGAAGTAGAAGGCTGAAACTGTGGTCAACTCGTACCTTGTTCGGGAAGCCAAAGGAAGGTAGAGACGGTTAGCGTGAATATTACAGAGGGTGTGTGGAGAAGCATGAGGGATAAGTAGGGAACACAGGTACAATGGTAAACCAGAATGCAATGTTTTGTGCATGAGAGTCAGAATTTTGAATTGAACATGGAAATATACTGGTAGCCAGTAATGTTGGAGGAACAAAGGGGTGGTGTGATCAAATTTTGTTGCTTGTGCTAGTAACCGGAGAGCTGTATTTTATACAGTTTGAAGCCTTCGTAAGTAGAATTCAGGGAGGCCAGCATAAATAACATTATAATAATTGAGATGGCTAATGACTAAACCCAAGATCAGATTGATGAATGCTGACGGACAGAGAAAAGAGCAGATCGAATGAATTTGGCATAAGGCAAAATAGGACTTCTTGATAACAGAGCTGACCTGATTGTGGAAGGTGAGGTGGGAGTCTATGACTCCAAGATATGTAAATGAGGAGGTTAAAGATAGTGGTCCAACAACAAAGCACTATTACCACATATAGCTGCAAGCAAACCAGTCCAAAGTGTGGTAAATTCAAACGTCTTTTTAAACAACAGCCAAGCCAGACAGCGCAGTGTCTTGGCAATGCCTTCTTCAGGGATTTTTTGGCACTCATTATTGGTTCATAGTGATAGATAATCCCTTGATGGAAGATGGCAACTTCTCAACCAAGTAGTGGAACATCATCTAGTGACGCAGCACAAGTAGGAGTTGAAGAGGAGCCAGTAAACCAAATAGTAACTGTTTTTTGTGGGTTGATCTTGAGTAGGTTGAGCTTAAGCCAGGAGGCTACCAAAGTTAGGCAGTTGTTAATAGGCAAAAGATCATGGCAGATAGGATGAGTGTGCCAAAGAGAAGAATGTCATTGTCATAATAATATGTGGTCACGCCAGCTTACTGAACAATTATGGAAAGTAGGGCAAGGAAAATGTTGTATAGTACTGGGGCAAGTACAGAACCTTGGGGGACTCCACAGGTGAATGGATAGGTACCTGAGAGCAGAGAGGAGTAGGAAACCTGAAAAGAGTGGTCAGTGAGAAAAGAATCGAACCAGTGCAACACAGCACTACAGAGACCAATATCATGAAGCCATGTGAAGAAAAGGGAGTGATCTACCAGGTCAAAGGCTGAGACAAACACAGAGGATCTCTAAAGGAAAAAAGGACACTATTGTAGTTGATGGACAGGCAGACTAGATAGACCATGTGATCTTTTTCTGCCATCATGTTTCTATGAAAGATCAAGGGAGACAGTGAGCGTGATATTGCCTTGTTCAAGGGAATGATATATTTCACTGAGAAGAGAGGCCATGATAGTTTCATTACTGTGGAATGGGTACGGTTAAAGTATATTGGTCTTGGCAAGATAGTCTGTTAGCTGGGCGAAGACGAGTTTCTCAGGAACTTCAGAGAGAAAAGAAAGGTTGGAGAATGGATGGTAATTAACAGTTAAGGTTTTATCAGATGACAGTTTCTTTAGCATGGGGTGAAGAATAGCCTTCTTCCAGGGGGAAGGCATTATACTGGAAGCAAGGCTGATAACGCTGGAGGGAGTAAGGCCAGGGAAGGAGATGTTAGCCAGGAGGAGGGAAGAGGATCAAGGAGACAGGTGGTTTTCTTGGATGAGTTAATTGCCTTCGTGAAATCAGAAAGAGAGACAGGAGTGAAAGTGTGCCAGCAATGAGTGAGTGAGTTGGGCATGGAAAGAAAGTTAGGATCACTAAGCATGACTGGTGAGATGAGTGGGGTAGGGTGCATTAAGAGCAGGGCATGTTGAAGATCAGAAACTTTTGAGCTGAAATAAGCCACCAGTTGCTTGGCAGAGGGGGTACACGAGGTATCTGGTAATTGGCGAAGACAAAGGAAATCAGAAACCACAGCATAAAGCTAGTGGGTTTGATTTGAGGAGGACAAGATACGACTGGAAAATACATTTTTCTTTGCAGTGGTAATACTTGTTTGGTAGTAAGCCAAATGTTCCTTAAAGCAGGTAAGAGAATTCTGAGAATGGGACTTACGCCAACGTCGCTTGGTCCTACGTAATTAAGAGCATAAAAGGCAAAGGCCAGAGTGGTACCAGGGATGTTTTTTTTTAGATTGAGGGAAGCACGAATGTAGGGGAGAAATGATGTCTAGAGCTGGGCCAAGAACTTGCTTCCAGATGTGAATCTGCTCGGTAACTGTTTGGGATGAGAAATTACTAGGAAGAATGGAGTCCGAGGGGGGGGGGGGGGGAGAGGGAAGCGAGAGAGTATCAGAGGTCATGTACCAGAAATAAGAGTAAGAGGAAAGGCTACTGGTAGCTTGATCATGACAAACAGCAGAATAGAATTTGAAGACTATACAATGATGGTCAGTCCAAGGAAGAGCTCTGGAGGATAGTGAACTCAGTGTAGGAGTAAAGTCTTCTGAGGCGATAATCAGGTTAAATGTGTGGCCAGCAGCGTGAGTGGGAAAATAAACATGCTAAGTAAGAGAGAAGTCAATGAGGATAGAGATGAGAGACCTGTCACAAAAGGTGACTGGAGAGTGATAATGGATGTTAAAGTCACCTAGGATCAGAAGTCGGGGTACTGAAGAGCCATTTTAGAGAGGGCAAGAAATAGCTGGTTCCAAGTTGTGGATGTAATCAAGGGAAGGCAGTAGAAAAGTGAAAGAAAAATAGGGGAAGGAGAGGAGAGATGAACCAGAAGAGATTCAGGGAAAGGTAGTGATGATGACGAAACCTCAATGATAGACACAAAAGATCTATAGATTAGAGCAACACCGACTCCGGCTCTAGACCTTATCTTTGTCCCACAGCAAATGCTCAGGGACAACTATCTTCCATCTCCAACACTCTCTACAGCAACTTGGTCCGACCATAAGATGATCACATTCTACATTTTACTTGCACTTGAAAGTTGCTTTTGGCTACAACATCAAAATAAAAACGCTTGATGCTTATAGGCTCCAGACGCAGCAAAGTAAATCTACCCCCTAAGAAGACATACTTGCCGAAACACTGCAAGTGTAGGGGTTTTAATAAAACTATTTTGGATTTTAGAGGCGTTTCAGCTCTGCCTTGCTTTCTTTGGACCCTAGAGAGAAAATGGAGGCATTCAAGAAGCACAAATGACCTTGACAATTATATGTCCAAAGTGCATGAGGACCAACCCTTAACAATTAGAAAAAGAAATACCATACTAAACTCATTTTGAACTCTCTAAATTATTCCAGAGAGTTAGAAATAATACAATCTTTATTGAAAAGCCCCACTCAAGACAACGTAGACAATGATCTATCCCTACAAATCCTAGCCAACTATTTTCAAAACCAAAGCTACCTGAGAAGCAACATAAAAGCTACAACCTCAACATATGAAGGCAATAATTCCACAATATTTACCTGGCAATCATTCACACCTGTATGACCTGAGCACTTTGAAAACATTATCACCAACTTAATACCACCACTTTCCCACTCAATCCATGCCGCATAGCAGACCACACACCGAGCTGCTCGCAACCTCCACTCCTGTCCAATCGGGACAGTGGGAGTTGCTCCTGGCCAATCCGGCCAGTGGGAGAGGAGGAACAGAGCCAGCAGAGGCCCATAAAGTGCGGCGTCCCTACCCCGAGGGAGCCGCATAGCAGACCACACACCGAGCTGCTCGCAACCTCCACTCCTGTCCAATCGGGACAGTGGGAGTTGCTCCTGGCCAATCCGGCCAGTGGGAGAGGAGGAACAGAGCCAGCAGAGGCCCATAAAGTGCGGCGTCCCTACCCCGAGGGAGCCGCATAGCAGACCACACACCGAGCTGCTCGCAACCTCCACTCCTGTCCAATCGGGACAGTGGGAGTTGCTCCTGGCCAATCCGGCCAGTGGGAGAGGAGGAACAGAGCCAGCAGAGGCCCATAAAGTGCGGCGTCCCTACCCCGAGGGAGCCGCATAGCAGACCACACACCGAGCTGCTCGCAACCTCCACTCCTGTCCAATCGGGACAGTGGGAGTTGCTCCTGGCCAATCCGGCCAGTGGGAGAGGAGGAACAGAGCCAGCAGAGGCCCATAAAGTGCGGCGTCCCTACCCCGAGGGAGCCGCATAGCAGACCACACACCGAGCTGCTCGCAACCTCCACTCCTGTCCAATCGGGACAGTGGGAGTTGCTCCTGGCCAATCCGGCCAGTGGGAGAGGAGGAACAGAGCCAGCAGAGGCCCATAAAGTGCGGCGTCCCTACCCCGAGGGAGCCGCATAGCAGACCACACACCGAGCTGCTCGCAACCTCCACTCCTGTCCAATCGGGACAGTGGGAGTTGCTCCTGGCCAATCCGGCCAGTGGGAGAGGAGGAACAGAGCCAGCAGAGGCCCATAAAGTGCGGCGTCCCTACCCGAGGGAGCCGCATAGCAGACCACACACCGAGCTGCTCGCAACCTCCACTCCTGTCCAATCGGGACAGTGGGAGTTGCTCCTGGCCAATCCGGCCAGTGGGAGAGGAGGAACAGAGCCAGCAGAGGCCCATAAAGTGCGGCGTCCCTACCCCGAGGGAGCCGCATAGCAGACCACACACCGAGCTGCTCGCAACCTCCACTCCTGTCCAATCGGGACAGTGGGAGTTGCTCCTGGCCAATCCGGCCAGTGGGAGAGGAGGAACAGAGCCAGCAGAGGCCCATAAAGTGCGGCGTCCCTACCCCGAGGGAGCCGCATAGCAGACCACACACCGAGCTGCTCGCAACCTCCACTCCTGTCCAATCGGGACAGTGGGAGTTGCTCCTGGCCAATCCGGCCAGTGGGAGAGGAGGAACAGAGCCAGCAGAGGCCCATAAAGTGCGGCGTCCCTACCCCGAGGGAGCCGCATAGCAGACCACACACCGAGCTGCTCGCAACCTCCACTCCTGTCCAATCGGGACAGTGGGAGTTGCTCCTGGCCAATCCGGCCAGTGGGAGAGGAGGAACAGAGCCAGCAGAGGCCCATAAAGTGCGGCGTCCCTACCCCGAGGGAGCCGCATAGCAGACCACACACCGAGCTGCTCGCAACCTCCACTCCTGTCCAATCGGGACAGTGGGAGTTGCTCCTGGCCAATCCGGCCAGTGGGAGAGGAGGAACAGAGCCAGCAGAGGCCCATAAAGTGCGGCGTCCCTACCCCGAGGGAGCCGCATAGCAGACCACACACCGAGCTGCTCGCAACCTCCACTCCTGTCCAATCGGGACAGTGGGAGTTGCTCCTGGCCAATCCGGCCAGTGGGAGAGGAGGAACAGAGCCAGCAGAGGCCCATAAAGTGCGGCGTCCCTACCCCGAGGGAGCCGCATAGCAGACCACACACCGAGCTGCTCGCAACCTCCACTCCTGTCCAATCGGGACAGTGGGAGTTGCTCCTGGCCAATCCGGCCAGTGGGAGAGGAGGAACAGAGCCAGCAGAGGCCCATAAAGTGCGGCGTCCCTACCCCGAGGGAGCCGCATAGCAGACCACACACCGAGCTGCTCGCAACCTCCACTCCTGTCCAATCGGGACAGTGGGAGTTGCTCCTGGCCAATCCGGCCAGTGGGAGAGGAGGAACAGAGCCAGCAGAGGCACATAAAGTGCGGCGTCCCTACAGGGCGCGCCCGCGCCTGAGGGCCTCGCCAGAGGGCCCTTTGGCGTGGCCCTTAGGCAGTGGCCATTGGCGTGGCCTACCCCTCGGAAAATCCCTACAACGGATGTGGCTCATACGATAAAATTACCAAATCCGCTGTCTCACGCGGCTGGAGCCCCCAGAGATGGGTGTGAGCTCGCCGTCAACACCGCTCTAGCATCTCGGGCTACCCCTGGAACAGTTGAACCTACAAAACAGAGAACATCAACACTACCAACGTCTCACTGCACAGAGCACCGCATGGTGGACCAACGAAATGTAAGTAGAACATATGGAATAGCACCGCCAAAGATACTGTTATACTGACCCAACTGACCCGACTGACCAACCATACACGTGAAACCAGACTGTAAAAACCTTGACAATCTGACTGTGGAACCAACCAAGGGGCACAGTTACACGATGTTCGGTAACACATACATGCCTTCCAAATGGGCTAATGTGTAAAGGCCGTATTACTGACCTAGCTCATCAGTAATTATAACTGAATCTGTCCACGTATAAATACAAATGTTGCGTATGTGGATAATATTGCTACGCTGTCATCAAAGCTAAAGGTCATACCAGTTAGTCTTAATGCTGCTATTGTGCTACTATTGTTATTGTTGATACAGCTACTACTAGTCTTAATGCTGCTATTGTGCTACTATTGTTATTGTTGATACAGCTACTACTATTCGATTTTGTTTATACAGATACTTAGTGTTACTACATAGTACTACAACATAGTTACCAGGGCTAACACCCAGACTGGTTATTTACACTGCTATTATTGTCCATATAGGTTGTTTACACTGCTAGTTTTGTCCATACTGGTTGTTTACACTGCTATTATTGTGTGGCTATTGTGCTACGTGTTTGCAAAGCTAAATAGTGCTGCTACTTAGGGCTGCTACGGAGTGCCACACGGTGCTATTTGTTTATACCAGGATACATAGTAATAAGCGAGGTTCATACTGTTACCTACACCTGCTAATCTTGACAATCAGCCTTGCTAATTCTAAGTGCTGCAAACATTTTCTTTCGATCCCTACACTTGGTATTGCTGCAAATATAGTTACAAAGGGTCCAAATAGAATTGGCGGACTAAACAACATTGGAAAGGTACATTAATTAGCTATAAAATGAAGATACCAATCCTATACATAGGTATATGCCTATTCACGCTAATCCATGCCCACACATTCAATCCAAACCTATACCATACACAACTATGCACTACACTCTACCTCCTCTACACCATACAAATGCCACAAACACTCCTACACACACCATACCACCAAAACATAGACACAGTAACATACCCACTCAAACACAGTGCCTACACTAACAGCCCTACGAGAAATCGGAGACGCCATAGGCCCAAAGCATCATCGACCCACATGCTCAGCCAACCACTGACACAAACCGCTAACAACCAGGCTAGGCAAGAGCTGCATAATATCACCCTCATCAATGCTCGATCAATCAGGAACAAGACACACATAATCCACGACATCATCACAGATAAGAAACCAGACATCCTATGTATAACCGAAACATGGGTCTCCAACACCGATGCAGCCATATTAAACCAGATCAGCAAACCTGGATACAACCTATACAACTGTCCCCGAACCCACAAAAAGGGTGGAGGGGTCCTCATAGTAGCTAAGAGCAACCTACAACTCGGAATTACTTATCAGAACTCAAACACAGACATAGACCTACTAAAGGTGGAAAACACCGCAGTATCCATCTGCCTAATATACAGGCCCCCCTCACCACAGCATGAGATACTTGCCTCAGCATTAGAAAACATTTCCGCAACGCAACCAAAAAAATTCCAGATCGTACTAGGAGACCTGAACCTAACATCAATTACAGCCACGCACGCAAACACTTTCCTGGACGCTATGACTCAGCTAGGATACCAACAACTAATAACAGAGCCCACCCATGAAAAGGGACACACACTGGACATGGTTTTCGCACCTGCAGGAAAGCAAGCCAACGTTGAGAAGCCTCTGATAGAGATCATACCATTACCCTGGTCGGACCACTACCAAATCAATGTGCAGATAAAGCTTCCTACCTTATCCAAAGACACAAAGGCAAAAAGAGCACCCCTTCAACAAAGAAGATTTAACAAACCAAATATGGAATGTCTCATTGAGACCATCAAATCCCACATAGACCTGGTTAAAACAGACCTCAACGATTTAACAAGCAGCTGGGATACCGGTATTCAGGCCATGGCGATCCCTAAAGAGAACCATACACCAAACGCAGCCAAACTAAAATCAGAACCTTGGTACAACATAACGCTGACCAGAATGAAAAGAGACCTTAGGAAACATGAAAGAAGGTGGAGACAAACCAAATCCATCGAGCTCAGATCTGTGTACCTCAACCTCCTATCAAAATACAAGGATGAAGTAAACACAGCAAAGAGGATACACCATACCAACATTCTAAGCAAAGCCATCAACAAACCACGTGAACTCTTTGCATTAGTTAAATCACTAACCAAAACAGCCACTCCGGAACATCCAGATAGCCTCATAAATCCACAAACGCTCGCAAACCACTACGCAAGCAAGCTGACTACCAACATCCCCAATCTCCCTATAGACACACAATGCCAAGGCACAGAGGTGGAGAGTAAACAAAAATGGAGTATTTTCCACAACATCGATGTGCAGCAAACCATCAACATACTAACCTCCATAAATACCACCACCTCCCCACTCGACCCCTGCCCAACAGCATGGATAAAAACAGCAAAAAAAGAGATCAGCCAGCAAATATCCCACATCATAAACCAGTCACTAAATCAAGGAATAATGCCTGACCAACTGAAACAATCTATAATAAGGCCAATCCTAAAGAACAACTCGCTCAACAAGGAAGACCCGACATCATACCGCCCCATCTCCAGCATTGCATTCCTTGCAAAGATCATTGAAAAAGCTGTGCTAATACAGCTTCAAGAGCATCTCGAGGACTGTGATACCCTAGATAAACAGCAATACGGGTTCAGAAGAAATCATGGAGTTGAGACGCTTTTGATAGCACTAATGAACAACCTCATCCAAGGCCTAGAGAACAGAGAGAAAATGTTTATACTCATTTTCATTGACATCTCTGCCGCCTTCGACACAGTACACCATAAGATCCTCCTCAACAAACTAGAAGATATAGGAATTGTGGGAACTCCCCTCAAATGGTTCTCCTCCTACATAACGAACAGAAGGCCGCAAGTACAATTTAATGGCGAAAAAGCTGAACCTTTCGCTCAAACGCAGGGCATACCCCAGGGTTCTGCCCTCTCGGCACTTCTGTTCAACATATACATGCGACCCCTCTGCGACATCTTCAAAAGACATAATATTAAATACCACATCTATGCGGATGATATTATGCTTTATACGCAACTAGATGCGGCCGACCCTCAATATACACTACTCGAAAAATGCCTGGATGAGATGTTAGGCTGGCTACAGAAAAACAACATGACAATAAACCATAAGAAAACAGAAGTCATGTACATATCCAGCAAACCAAACTTCAACCCCCCCCCCTACAATCACACTGTGCAATAACACGTACAGCACGAAAAATGAAATAAAATATCTGGGAGTCACACTCGACTGCAACCTGAAAATGGAGACACACCTACGCAAAACGAATAAAGCCATCTTCCATAAACTAAGAGTGTTACAACCACTAAGGAAAATAATAGAACCCGGTGATTTTCGGTCGGTAGCACAAGCTCTCATTATACCACACTTGGATTACTGTAATGCCATCTTACAAGGGCTGCCTAAAAAATCTCTAAAGATCCTGCAGATGGCCCAGAACGTAACAGCCAGGATCATAATGGGAACAAGCATTGCTGAACACATTACCCCCATTTTAATAGAGCTACACTGGCTACCAATTGCAGCCAGGATTCAATACAAGATATTAATGACCACCTTCAAGCTAATAAACAACTTATCCCCATCATTCCTATCCTCACTTATCAGCATGCAACCCACAAATAGGGACAGAAGAACCATCAACTCAGGAACCCTGCAAGTCCCCATCAACATCAGGACAGTGAAAACAATTACGAGTCATTGAGCCTTCTCTTTCTCTGCACCAACTATCTGGAATCAACTCCCCTGTGAGCTGCGCCTAACCAAGGACATCACCAAATTCAGAAAAGAGCTAAAAACACACTTATTCCGATGTCATTACAATCAAATATAACCTTCTACTGCTAGTGATTTGTAAAAAATGATATATGTTTAAATATGTTTTAAATATGTAAATATGTATATATAAATGTAAAAACGTATGATTCGTCCCCGAAGACGCCAATCATGTGTGCTGTGACCTCAGATCTATGTATATACCCCCCCCCCCAAGTCTTGATTGACTACCCCACAAAGATTAATCAAACCGCTGCTGATCGCTGGAAGTAGCGGTATATAAATGTGTAGTAAATAAAATAAATAAATAAATAAATGCCCTGTCAGTTGGATCAAAATAGCTCAAGCTGAATTGCTCCCCACCATACTTAAGATTGCATAGCTTTCTCTTATGCAAGGATATATGCCTCTTGAGTTCAAAAAAGCCTCCATCTGTCCAATAAGAAAAGGTACAGGATTAGACCCAAAGCAACCTAACTCGTATAGGCCTATCTCCAGTTTACCAGTCCTCACAAAGATAATTGAAAAATCTGTATGGCTTCAACTCTAGGACCATATTAACACACATGCCCCACTTGACCCTTACCAATATAGTTTCAGGCCCAACTATGGCGTGAAAACACTTTTAACAGCTCTCATGGACAGGCTTTTAAGGGGTACTAAAAAACCACATCAAGGGTTCAGTTTGATATTTCTGGATACCAAAACAGCCTTTGACTCTGTTCCGCACAATATGTTACTACTATGCCTACAGTCACTAGGATTGTGTGACACAACACTGAAATGGTTCAAATAGTATCTAACCGACCGTAAACAGAAAGTAACAATAGGAAATCAAAAGTCAGCCCCACACACAACACCAAGGAGTCCCTCAGGGTTCAGCCTTCTCCTAACTCCTATTCATTAATTTTTTTCAAACCTGTCTGCACAATTATTCAAAATCACAATGTGCATTACCACATTTATGTAGATGATGTAATGCTGTATGTTCCCTTCTCCACCACAAAACTAGTATGCATCTCCCTAATAAGATGCTTTAATGCTGTCACACAATGTCCATCAGAACACAATCTCTTCATAAACTACAATAAAACAAAGTTCTCTTTATCACCAGAGACACTAACTACAGCCCACCATCCACTAGAAGAGTTGCAGGGGCACAACTAAAGGTGAAGTCTGAAGTGCGGTACTTGAGAGTAGCCATAGACCAACAGCCGCAAATTAGTAACATTACAAAGATCATATACCATAAAATGAAAACAGTGAAGCATCTGCAAGCATTACTAGACTTCCAAGACTACCGCATGGTTTTTCAATCTCTAGTCCTACCATACCTCGATTACTGTAACATCCTCTTCCATTTTCCATAGCATTCTGCAGCTGCTGCTGAAGAATTAAAGTGAGCTTGGGCTTAGGCGCTGGCTTTATAAAGGAATGGAGAATAAAATGAAGGATGATATAATGCCTCTGTATCATTCCATGGTGCGACCACACCTTGAATATTGTGTGCAATTTTGGCCACCATATCTTAAAAAGGATATAGCAGAATTAGAAAAGGTACAGAGAAGAACCACCAAAATGGTAAAGGGGATGGAAGGATACCCCTATGAGGAGAGGCTTAAAAGGTTAGGGCTCTTCAACCTGGAAAAGAGATGACTGAGGGGAGATATGATAGAGGTCTATAATGTAATGAATGGAGTAGAACGGGTAAATATAGATCAGTTGTTTACGCCATAAAAATGAAAAGACTCAGGGACATGCAATGAAGCTACAATGTAACCCATTTAAGACTAATAAGAGCAAATATTTTTTCACTCAATGCATAATCAAACTCTGGAATTCGTTACCAGAGGAAAAGCTGTTAGTGTAGCTGGGTTTAAAAAAAAGGCTTAGACAAGTTTCTGGAGGAAAGGCCCATAAACCGTTATTAAAGTGGCCCGGAAAATCCACTGCTTGCCCCTGGACAAGCATTGTGGAACCTGTGTGCCTTTTTGGGAACCTGCTAGGTATTTATGACCTGCATTGGCCCCTGTTGGAAACAGGATACTGGGCTTGATGGACCTTGGTCTGACCCAGTATGGCATTTCTGATGTTCTTGTGTACATGGCCTACTGAAATACATACTACATCCTCTGCAGTTGGCTCAAAACACTGCTGCCCGCATTCTCTGCAATGCTGCTCAAGCCAGACACATAACTCCAATACTCAAACGGTTACACTAGCTGCCTGTCAAAGAAAGAGCGAAATATAGAGTCATACTGACAATATTCAAAATATTCCAAGGACTCTGATCGTTTTATCTCCAATTGTTATTAAATAGAACGCCCAACAACAGGTCTAGAAGAGCAAACCTCTAAAACACACACATAATACCTACCACAAACTTGAAGAGTAGCAAAACCACATCCAACAGGGCCTTAAGATCTTTTTGGCACCAAAATGAACACTTTAAACAGCGTCTTGGCTGACTGTGTATGATTTCTCTGCATTATTGAAGCGGATCGCTTTCACAGGTTTCCTGCAAGGCAAATGTATTTCCAGCGAGTCTTGTTTTTACCATTTTTTTATAATGTTCTTTTTTTTATTTATGCCCCTTTCAAGCTGCCAAATGTCTAGTCTTTTCATAATCAGACTATAATTAGCAATTTCTCTTTTAATAGAGCGGGTGAAACAACAGACCAATATTCAAATTCCTTGCTCTGATCTAAAGAGCTCTTAGAAAAACCTCTTAGATACTAAACACGTATTTATATGTAATTTTTAAGAGATATTTTGAATGAAGAGGAAAAAGACCTCAGTAATCACCCTAAGTCGGACATCATGACTTCAAAGGGAAAAGCTGACATCACATCAAAACTCAGCAATTCAAAAAGATAAGTGAATGGCTCATACATCAAAGATCAGAAAAAAACTCTTGAAAATAATATTGGAAGCATTCATTCAAAGCCATAATTGAAAAATAAAGCTTCATGAGCAGCAATAGCAAAACTTGTACTTAGCTCAATGTGAATGTAAAGATAAGTCTTCCCTTCAAGACCTGGTGTTTCGCTGAAGTGCTTCTTCAGGGAGTAAGACTTGAGCAAGCAATCGTATCTCTGGAACAAAAAAGAGAATTGCATCCAAAAATGTAACTTAACTGACTATCTCTCAACAAAACCCAAAAATAGCAAACAGGACACTGAAAAAAACTACAGAACCAGATGGCACTATGCATATTGTACATCTCTATACATCTTTTCTTGCATAAGATATATCTCTATACCAGGATCATTTTTTATGACAAATGAATTGGCAGCCAGTATATTTGTTTCAAAATAATTCCATCCTCTACAGCTCAAAAGATTTCTATTTGTAATAGTCAGGATCTGTTATAAAAGGGCTTGTTACAGAGGACAGCTCTTCTGAATGCCACTTGAATTGAGCCTTAGCCAAACCAAAAACTTAAAAGCATGCAAGGCTCTTTTTTTTATTCGATTGGTGTATGCAACATTAGAATCAGTAGCCAAACTACACATGCATTACAATTTTAAATAATATCTTCAATAAAAATTTCAGGGATAAAGTATCTTATCTAATTAATATTTCATTCTTGAGATTTTCCTGTTCTCCCTCTTTTCAGCAGATCAGCTTGTTATGTTCTAGTAATAGCAGTAGGACTGTGACTCCTTAACGTCTATTTGCAGGGAAACAGTTAGATTTGCAGTGAACTTTTTCAGTCATAATTTTTAGTCTCATGTCCAGGCCCAGATTTAATATAAGCAATATAGGCAACAGCCTAAGACACCACTTCTTGTGAAGGTGCAAAAGAAGACTCTTCCATGCTTTAGGGCTATATGCCCATATTGCTGCAAAGGGGTACTGTCATAGCAGTCTGCCTTATCCCAGGCTCTCCAATCTTCAGAAGGCAGGAGAAGTCCGGTCCTGTTTATTTAACCGTGCCCATGTCTGTTCATTATATTATAGCAGGGAGTCTCAACCCAGTCCTCGGGACATACCTCTCCAGTCAGGCATTCAGAATAACCATAATGAATATACATGTGAGAGATTTGATGAACTGCTTCCATTTCATGGAAATTTATCTCATGCATATTCAGTGTGGTTATCCTGATTGGCCAGGTGTGTCCCAAAGACTATAGATGTCAAAATCCATTTTGTATACAGTAGAATGTATAGTGCTTATCACTAATGAATATATCAAACAGTTTTAATGGGATGCATCATTCTATACCCTTATTCTCCTGTGAAATGAGTGTATGTTGAATGTTCTTTTCCTTCAAATAGACTGCTGATATATTCCTTGATAGTCTCTGTAGCAAGATATCCACTGGGTGGAGCTCTAGGATTGAGCTGGGAATTCATTCCCACTATGATGATAAAAGCTGGAGCTCACAAGAAATAAGATCTTTCATGACCTGGAAGTTTGGGAGTGGGTTGGAACGAGATGGGGGCAGCTCACAAATCATCCAAGAGAACAACACTGACAGAGTGCCTCAGAATTAAATTCTCCATCCCATCTGTTATTAGAAATACAGCCAATCAAATTCCTGGATTAGCTGATTCCCCCTCCCCTCATGTCATCTCATCTTTTCAATAAAATGCAATGGGGAATCTTATCTTCCCTATTCCCTCAGTATTTTTCTTTAGTGAAACTTCACATTGTATAAAGCACCTACAGGGCTGGAGCGACCCAATAGATGAACTGGGGGGGGGGGGGGGTGTCACCTAGAGTACCAGTGTTCCTAGAGCAGCCCATTGATGCCGCAGCCGCCCCTCTCAGGGACTTGTAAGTGGCAATAACATTTAAACCACAATGCAGCCCTTACCCAAACTCTCTGTCACTGTGTTGCAGTTCCTGCCCTCTATAACCTGCTGCTTTTGCCCCCATGCAAACCGGAAATCTGCACTGGAGGCGGCAGAAGTGGCAGGTCATAGAGATGGAGAGTTCAGGTAAGCACTGGATTGCAGTCTGCGGGTCCCAGAGAGGGCCGGCAGCAGCGGCACGGGTGACGAGACTGAGGGCTTGCCTAAGGCGCCTCTAATCCTGAGCACCTAGTAACATGGAACGCAGCGCTGTCAAGTTACCCAGTTCCAGGAGGGAGACCTTTTCATTCGTTCTGGTTTATTTGTTTATTTATTCATTAGACTTTATTAACCACCTTTAAGAAGAGAAGCACCCAAGGCAGTGTGTAATAGTTTTGAATTTACTTCCCATATAACCGTGGAATTTGTAGTCCCTGATTCCACTCATTGAAATCAGTGCTGCAGGTCCCAGGATTGACCTAAAATCTCCCTCCTTGAATTTGGCAACTTGGAAGCTCTGGGGGTCATTTTGAACTCCGTTTATGGATCTGGATGTCCGATCTGGACGTCGAGATCTGCTAAACGGCCGGGCAGCATGCCGGGGACAGAGCTCCCCGTATGTACAGGCAATTTGTACGGGGAGCTCTGTTCATGGGAGGGAGGGGGCAGGACAGAGGCGGGCGGTGGGTGACCCCGGATTCTGAGGTCAGCCCTTTATGTCCAGGGTCAGCCACGGAGATGGGGGACATTTTCCACCTCCATTCAGGAGCCTGTCTGTGCTAGACTGGAATTGGCAGGACATGCGGTTGATCAGAATCGGGCCACAGCCTGCATTCAGGCCGGTAGACCTGTGCTCGTGGGATCAGAATTGGGTCTTCCTCTGTATGCCCCGATTGTGATCGGCCATACAGGGTCTGGACAGCCAATACAGAATCGACCTCTCAGTGTATAGTTAGTATATCTTGCAAAAGGTGCATTTTACTAACTTACTAGTGAACATGGCCACCACAGTGGCTAAAGGAGCACCTCTATTCCTTTCCAGATTTCAAGTTCTGGGAACTGGTTATTGCTCCAGCGCTTCCTCTTCAGGAGAGAGGAGGGGAGGGGCTGGAGAAATGTTCTGCATTGTCTTGTAACCATTGGTATCTCTGCCATTGTTTACAATTGTTTTTTATCTTCTTTTTCTTATGGTGCATTTATAGTCACTTCAGACCCTGTCCGTAATCTTACAGGTCATTCGCTCTCACCGTCGCCCACTTTAAAAAATGTTAAGGTGTCGTATTGATTCTCATTTATCATTTAAGTCACAGATTTCTTTAATCATTTCGTCCTGTTTCTCATCATTCAGGTCCATTTGATCATTTCTCAATAAATCTGTATTAATTACTCTGGTTTATTTCCCTAGTAATTAGTTGCTTTGATTATTGCAACTCTCTATATAATTTCCTTCCTCCCTCAGCTATTAAACGGCTTCAACTAATTCAAAATGCATCTGTTAAGCTCATCGCATACTCTAGGAAGTTTGATCGTCTGATGTCCCCTTTGAAAGACAATCGCTGGCTTTCCATATCATACCGCATAAAATTCAAGAAGAAGATATCCAGTGGCTCCGGCTAAAGCGGATACAGCTGCTAGCCATTGCCATTTAACCTTGAACCTGGATATTCAATACTGGGGTCATATCCGGCCACCTGCATTGAATATCCAGGCTGGCTGGATAGTGAGTTAACCAGTAGGTGGCGAAATTCAGCCGTTGACTGGTTAGCTAAAGCAGCTAAAATTAGGCCAGCCATTATAATGCCTAATATCGCTGTCTCTGGAATGTCCCAAAACTAGCCGGCTACTGTCAGGGCCAACGCAGGGGATATTCAGCGGCACTAACCATGCCAATGCTGCTGAATATCTCACCGAGCGGCATTTAAGTAGTTTGCAAGCCTACTCTATGGATTTCCTGATCCACTTACATAAGGACAGAATCATCACTGAAAATTTTAAGAAAGCTTTAAAAACCTATTTTTAAAATTCCACATTTGGAGAGGATTAGATTGGGGTTGGTGTCCAACGGTGGAATCTGCCTTCTACTGCTCCTCACTAATTCTTCCCTTCAGTTGACTATTTTTATATGATTTTATCATCTTTCTTGTTTTTATTATATTTTTATAAACTTCTTTGATGAGACTGAGAAAGGTGGTATATCAGGTTTGAATAAACTATAATCTATTTTATCCCCCCACAGGATGGGAGGGGGTGAGGCTGGAGCAGATGCTGTAGGCAGCACATGAGGAGAAATATGAAAATAAACGACCAGAATCCGTCTCCATCATTAAACTTGAGCAAGCATTCCAAAGAGTGGGACTCCATCAGCATGCATGGGGAAGGAAGCAACAGAACCTGCAAAACAAGAGAGAGAAGTTGAAAAGAGCACATTTTTAGAGAGGTATTTTAAAAGCTTTATTCATGAGTGTGATATCGAATTGTGCAAATGATGGAGATGTCCCTGGAACTATTTTAGATAGCAGGTATGTACATATCTGTGATGGGATCTATAGAATGTTACCATCCCTCTCTAAAGGGATTATAAACAGCCCAAAGTTCAGGGCTAGGAGGGCGTGGCTTACAGGGAGCGGTTAAGAACCCAACAGGCTGCAGGAGGGAGAGGGGCCCGTGGAGCCAGAAGTCTTCCAAGGCAAGCCGTGCAGAGAGGTTCTGAGGTAAGAACATTAACTTTATACACACCACTTTGCAGATGTTGCCCTTTTTACCCATTTCTATAGAGATAGTTGAGTAAAAGGGGCGAACATCTGGAAAGCAGTGTGTATAAATGCCCGTAGCATGGGAAATAAGATCCCAGATGTTGAGGCTTTAATGGAACAGGCTGATTTGGATTTAGTGGTAGTTACAGAGCATGCTTCATGGACAACCATGACTGGGATGTAATTACCCATTTATAAAGAGATATTTCCCTCACTTGGTTTGCAGCCTGTCGTGCTGTGAGGGCTTGTGTGCATCAGTGATGCTGAGAGCTAAGCTATTGGCAGCTTAACTTCTGGCACGGTCTCCCAAGATGGACAGGTCTCAGCTGAGGTGCCAGACCAAGACAAACCATCCATCTGGGCAGCAGCAGAATGGGATGGTGTTGGCGGCGGAGGATAACATCTATGTGACAATGGCAACAGCACTAAAATTAAACTGCGTGGAAGGAAGGCCTGGCAATCTACTTCCATATCTTGCCATGAAAATACAATGGATAGCCACAACAAAACAAATTGTACTATAGTGCTGGAAGATAAGAGTCCCAGGTTGGAAGGCACTCAACTGGCTACTGGAGAGGAGCTGAAGAACTTTCAGAGTAAAGCTAGCATTTATGATGTGGTTCGATCAAAGCCCACGGGACGTCTGAGAGCTCATTTAGCTGCGCATGAAATAAGAGTCAGAAGCTGCAAAGATGTCTTACATATTGGGACATGGAACATATGAAGCATGAACCAAGGGAAGTTGGAGGTGGTGAAGAATGAAATGGAACACGACAACTTGATTTGTTGGGTGTCAGCGAACTAAAATGGACTGGCATTGAGTACTTTGCATCTAATGATCACATGGAGGCACATTCCAATGTGTGCATCCAGGCCCTTGTGCTGCCAGTCGGAATCGGGATGCCAAGAGGTAGACCTGATTCTGATCCTGCGGGGGCTAGACATGCCCCATGGGATCATAGTCGGGTCTAGAGCCTGTACATGCAGGTCGGGACCCAGTTCCGATTGGCCTGCATGCATAGCCACCTGCACGGTACCTCAATGATGCTCCTGAATGGAGCCGTGGTGCCATGGTGTCTCATGCCATGGCACCATGGCTCTATTCAGGAGTCATGATCCCCGGCTGTCGACCACTATCTTCTTTCCCTGCAGCCCGACCCCTGATCTGGCCTTCCATGGCGAGGGTCGGGCTGCAGAGAATCCCCTGCACCCTCTCACTTTTCTGCTGCTGCTCAGGCCTGTCATTCCCCAACGTCCAAGGGGACTTATTCCACCTCTGAGGTGGAATAAGTCCCCCATCCAGTTTGCTGACCCAGACATACAGGGACAACCTCAAAATCCCCCTGCACCCCCTCACCTCTCTGCCGCTGCCCGGGCCTGCCATCCCCTGACATCCAGGGGGACTTATTCCACCTCCGAGGTGGAACAAGTCCCCCATCTAGATCCGAGGCCCTGGACGTACAGGGCAGACTTCAGAATCAGCCATGTACGTCTGGGGTCGCGGACCGCCCACTGCCCGCCATCCGCAACACTCCCTCCTGCCCTGGTCTAAGTCCCCCCCCCCATACAAACTCCTTGTTTGTATGGGGAGGCTTTTTCCGGGGATGGAAGTGGGGCGACTAGCTATTCACAGTACAGAATAGACCCCATAGTCTATTATGCTGGAAATGAAAGACAAAGAAGAAATGGTGTTGTGTTTATAATTAAGAAGAAACTTGCAAGAACTATAATGAAATACAATGCAATCAGTGAACACTTAATTTCTTACAGTCTACAAGGAATGCCCATCAATAGAACTATAATTCAAGTATATGCCCCAACAATAGCTGCAGAAGAGGATGAAGTTGATGAGTTCTATGAACAAGTACAAGCTGAAATTGACAGAACATGCAAACAGGATATCCTGATAATCACAGGTGACTGGAACACAAAAGTTGGCAACAAAGAAGGTGGCAAAGTGGTTGGAAAATATGGATTTGGCAATAGAAATGAAGCTGGAGAAAGACTGATAGAATTCTGCAAGACCAACGATATATTCATCTCAAACACCTTCTTCTAGCAACACAAGCGGCGACTGTTCACATGGAAAAGCTCTATAACATCAACACAGACAAAACCTGGAGTATGCAAACTCAAACTAAAGTTGAAAAAGAGCAAACCACTCATGAATGTAGTAAAATATAACCTTGAGAATATACCACCAGAATTTAAAGACTGCTGGCAAAATCGATTTGCTGTTTTAGATACAAATGACAGAGTTCCAGAAGAGTTATGGGATGACATCAAGAAGGTTGTGTTGGAAGAATGTGAGAAATCTCTACAAAAGGTGAAAACGTAAAAACAGCCAAAATGGATGACCGAAGAAACGTTGAAAATTGCCCAGAAATGCAGAGAAGCTAAAGCCAGAGAAGAAAGAAAGACAATCACAGAACTCAACAGAGATTTCCAATGTGCAGCAAAACAGGACAAGGAGAAGTACTACAGTTATGCATGCAAGGAAACAGAAGCAGAAACTATTAGAGGAAGAACAAGATCGGCTTTCCTAAAGCCACAAGAGTTTAAGAAAAAATTCCATCCTCGAATAGGAATGTTACAAGATGCTCAAGGATCCATGCTGAATAATGCTGAGCAGATCAAGAAAAGGTGTAAAGAATATACAGTTATTATATGATAAAGAACAAGTGGACCAACAGCCATCAACCTATACCTTATGATCCGGAACCATTAGTGATGAAAGAAGAAGTTGAAGCAGCATTGAAAGCCTTATCAAAGAACAAAGCACCAGGCATTGATGGCATTCCCATTGAGTTATTACAGCAATCTGATGCAGCTGTTATCATACTTACAAGGCTATGCCAGGAAATTTGGAAGGCAACATCATGACCAAATGACTGGAAAAGATCTGTGGGCCCGATTTTCATTTGGGCAGTGCTATGTGCCGCATCGGCACATAGCCCGCACACCATGCGTCTAACCTGGACTTTCAATGCTGGGGTCTTATGCGGCCCCGGCATTGAAAATCTGGTTTGCGCCACACAACCTGGAAGCCACAGGAGCTAGCTGAGTAGTATGCTACCCGCTTAGCATCTGCGCCTGAAAGATAAGGGAGGAAAAATCTAAGCGGGTAGCATCAAAAATCGCTGTTACCCAGTTAGCCTTTCCTCTGTCCCCAACACGCCCTGATGCTAAATTCATAGTATCTGGGTGCGTTAGGGACTTATCCAGGATTTTTGAAAGGCACTACCCATTTTTGAAAGGGCAGTTACGCATGTAAATGCCTTTGAAAATGCAGCCCTGTGTTTATACCAATATTAAAGAAAGGTGATCCAACTGACTGTGAAAATGATCGCACAGTCACTCTGATCATACATGCCGGGGGGGGGGGGGGAAGGGGGATGGATGAAATGGAAATGGAGGACAGGTTAAACTTTCCTGGCATTCGCGGCGTCATTGAAACAGCGGCCAGTGTGAAGGAAAAGGCTCTTCATGCTGGCGATTGTTAGAGGGAGCCGGGGCCTCGTGCGTGCTTCCCCGGCTCTCTCTGCAGCCATCCATTGAACGAGAATGTGGTTCGCGTGGGGCCCTGTGTGAACAACATTCTCGCTCAATGGACGGGCCGGCCCTGGGAACAAGAACTGCCTGAAGTGCAAGCAGGGTTCAGGAAAGGGTGAGGAACCAGCGACATCATTGCGGATGTGAGATGGATCCTTAAAAAGCCTAAAGAATACAAAAAGGATATCTATTTGTGCTTTATTGACTACAGCAAGGCTTTTGACTGTGTAAACCATGAGAAACTTTGGACCATATTAAGAAGCATGGATATACCAGAACACCTGATAATTCTCTTGCACAGCCTTTTTCATTGATAAAGAAGCACCTGTTCGAACGGAACAAGGAGAAACAGAATGGTTTAAAATCAGCAAAGGTGTACAACAATGTTGCATACTTTCCCCCTATCTGTTTAATTTATATGCAGAACAAATCATCAGAGAAGCAGGACTGTATGAAGATGACCGAGGTGTAAAGATTGGCGGGAGACTCATCAACAACCTTCGCTATGCTGAAGATACCACATTACTGGCTGAAAGTGAAGACAATCTGAAACATTTGCTTCTCAAGATCAAGGAACATAGTCTTAAAATGGGCCTGCACCTTAATATAAAGAAGACAAAGATCCCGACAACTGGCAAAATCAATAAGTTCATTGTTGATGGAGAAAAAATTGAAATAGTGGACAACTTTAATCTACTTGGATCAACTATCAATAAAGAAAAAACAAGCAGTCAAGAAATCAGATGACGCATTACTCTTGGCAGAATGGCTATGAAGGACCTAGACAAGATTCTCAAGAGCAGAGATGTCTCTCTCCATACAAAGATTTGACTTGATCGAGCCATGGTATTTTCAATAACAGCATATGGATGTGAAAGTTGGACAGTGAAAAAGATAGACAGGAAGAAAATTGATGACTTTGAATTATGGTGCTGGCGATGAATACTGTGTACTCCATGGACTGCCCGAAGAAAAACCATTTAGTACTAGAGGAGATCAAACCTAAGCTTTCTTTAGAAGCTCAGATGACAAGATTTTGATTTTCATATTTTGGACATATCAAGCGAAGAGAAAGATCATTAGAGTAAGAAATCATGTTTGGCAAAGTAGAAGGTCAACGCAAAAGAGGAAGGCGAGCAATGAGATAGATTGATACAATAACATCAGCTATGGGTGCCACTCTATCAACAGTGAGCTGCCTGACTGAAGATCGAACACAGTTTAGAACAACTATCCAGAGGGTCACCATGAGTCGACACCAACTCGATGGCATGTAATAACAACAACATAGAGATATTTAATGTTTCACTTACCTAGGGTCTTTCTTCATCCATCCTCAATGAATCTAGTTTAAAGCCCTCTTCAAGTAGTTAGCCAGACTGCTACTGAAGATGGGTCGACCCTTCTTTTTTTGGACAGATGGACACCATCTCTGCTCTGTAGCCCTTGGAATATCATCCTATGGTCCAGGAAACCAAAACGCTCTTGATGACACCATCCACACAGCCATTCATTTATCTCCAGGATTCAAGCTTCTCTGTCTCCACTTTTATCCTCAACAGGGAAGAATGAATAGAACACCACCTGCGCACCTATATGCTTCACCCTCTGTTCCAGAGCCATGAAGTCACTTTTAATATGCTCAGAGGGATACCTGGCAGTATCATTAGTGCTGATATTGATGAGCAACATCGGGTAATAGTTAGTAGGCTTGATGAGTCTCGGCAAACTCTCTGTAACATCTCAGATTTTGGCACCTGGCAGACAGCACACCTCTCTGGACATCAAGTCTGGTCAGCAGATGGATGCCTCAATACCCCTCAGAAGAGAGTCACCAACCACCCTACCCTTTGCTTCGTTATGGTCACCGATTCTGCAACTTTGGGGTGGTCGAACTCTGGTTCTTTCCTTTCCTGGGATGCTTTCACCTCCTCCACTTCTAGGGCTGCATAATGTTTCTTCAATTCAAGGGCTGAAGGAGTTGGATTGGTGATTCTGCTGGCCCTGGTGACTCGTGTCCAGCTTTCATCTTTCTTCAGGCTCCCATGTTCACCTCTGTTGGATGTTTCAAGAAGCATCTCATCAAAGTACTTCTCATTGTGTTGAATGCTCCTCAGCCTTCCCACCTCTTCTCTCAGCTCCTCCACTTCTTTTCTGAGAGTTTCAGCAAGCAGGTATCCTGCACATAGAACCTGTCCTTCAACTGGCATAGGGATCTCTGTCTGGACAGAGGCAGAGGCTGTAATGGGTGTAACAGCTCTTATGTGTCTTGGCTAGATTGTACATTCCATAGAGCAAAGACTTTCCCTTATGTGTGTCTGTAAAGCCACCTAATAGCACTATATAAATAATTAATAGTAGTAAGTATATCATATGACACCTTCAACAGACTACTCCATACAGCCAGTATCTTTAATCAATACCCAGCTTCTTTGAAGAGGAATGCTACTGACAGCAGTTAGGGCACAGTTCCCGGAATGTTTTCTACTTCTAGTTCAAGAAAGTTAATTTCTCATAATTTAACAGTAGGGATGCCACAGTAAAAGAGTGTCAGCTATTATTCAGACATGACCAACGATATATTGCCAAATTCTTAGCAAAGGGCCTCAAAAAGGTTGGCTTTTAGGCTGAATTTGAATAGGCCAGAGAGGTTCATTTCAAGCGTATGGTGCAGTAGGGTGTAAGGAATGGAGTCTGGAGTTAGCTTGGAGGAGAAGGGCATGGATAACAGTGACTTGCTCAATGAACGGAGTTCCCAAAGAGGGGTATAGGGAGAGATAAGAGAAGAGAGGTAACGAAGAGCAGCAGACTGAATGTACTTGTAGGTCAGTAGGAGAAGCTTAAATTATACGTGGAAAGGGATAAGAAACCAATAAAGTCACTTAAGAAGAGGAGTTATATGAGTGTAATGACACTGGTGGAATATAAGTTGTGCAGCCGTGTTTTGAACACATTGAAGGGGAAAGAAATGACTTAGAGGGAGAACAGTGAGCAGTAACTTGTAATATTTATTTATTTCAAAGGCTTCTGTACCGTGGGTCTGAGACAATCTCCGTGGTTTACAATATAGCATATGAAATAATATAGCATATACATAAACAATAAAACCCAAACATAACTCAATAAAATATCATAAGAGGGCGGTGAAGAGGGTGTGGAGAAGGGCTTTTAGTAGTGTGTTCAGAAAGGAAAGGACAAATTTTGGTGGAGTAAGACATGACAGGTTTTAGCAGTGTGTTGGATATGTGTAGAGAAAGAAAGAAAGGAGTCAAAGATGGCCCCACACTTGCGAGCTGAGCGGAATGGGAAGGTGACATCATTATCCAGAGAAATGGTGAAAGGGAGGAGGTGGGAGGTGAGTTTAGAGCGCAAGATGACTGCACCATGTAATTAATGACATTACGACTTGTGATGTCACAGTTGCATCATATGATATTTCTTTTATTTCTGAGTGTTGCGCTCAGCACAGGTTCATCTATTTACACAGATACGGATCTTTCAGTAGTAACAGACACTGCCTAATTGTCATGCACATCACAGTTCTTCCCCCTTCCAACCTCAGTGCTGTTATGAGGGTCATTTTCAGTGGGAAAGAGGGTCAGATTATAATGCTTTACTGACATACACTGAACTAGATTAATGGTTTGTTTGAGGAGAGCAGGAAAATGAATTTATTTTCTTTTATATGAAAATGCTTATCTGATTCTCCTTAACATGGGGAAATTAAGAGTTTTAGCACATAGAGCATACCCATATCTGTTTTCAATGCATGATCTAGTAAAGTTAGGAGACAAAAGAGGAAAGAGAGAGAGGGAGCCTGGGAGACAGAGCACCTCAATGTCTTGCATCTATCAGCTTTATCTTAAGATGCAATGAGCAATAATATTTCTAGTTCTATCTTAAATTGATGATGAGTCCTAAGCTTTAATGAAGCATGTCCTGGAAGACGCTTCCAAGGAGCCACCTCTGCCACAGACACTCATTTCAAAAAGTGAACTTGCGAAACTGCCGCAATCTGCTTTCTGAAGTGCTCTTTAGGTTGTTTAAGAGGCCCATTACCATGTCACTGCCAGAGAATGTAATTTAGTCATCTATCACCCTAAACAACCACCACTACCTCTCAGCTGCCAGAAGAAATGATACTTTAGGTGGAAGAACAATGCCATTCATTTTCATATTTTCAATATCCTTGAAATACAGAAAACTATAGCCTGCTACTCCTAGAATGCTACTCCTTGTCTCTTCCTTCCCCCTTCTTTCTCTCATTCCTTCTGTTTTTCTTTGCTATTTTTCTTCCCTTTTATGATGAAAGGGTTGGAAATTAGCATTGAAAAACTATGTTCAGTGTGAACAGCCTGCAGTCATCTAATAACAACATAAACAAGTGCCTTATTTGATCGTATGTTCAGGTTGGTTTATTTATTTATGTAACCAAGTTCTATACTGCTACGCGCTCCCAATCAAATCAGTGCGGTTAACAAATAAAAAAAACCCCATGCATAATAAAAAACAATGCTAAGAAAAATGTAAGAGGGAAATAGCCAAGCTTTCAAAAAAACTGCCAGCATTCTTTAAAGGTGAGGTCAGATAGGCTGGTAGCCAAAAAATCATCTTTCAGGAAACTGAAAAAGGAGCCAAATGACGAAAACTGGAAACAACATAAGCACTGGCAAGTTAGATGCAAGGCATTGATAAGACATACAAAGAGAAAATTTGAAACAAATACTTCTGCTCTGTTTTTACTAAAGAAAGTCCTGGAGAAGGACCACCCGTGACTCCCAAATATTATAAAAATGGGAATGAAGTAGATACCACACCATACACAGAAGATGATGTGTTAGAACAACTTGCAAAACTGAAAGTGGACAAGCCCACGGGACCGGATAGGATACATCCCAGGATTCTGAAAGAGCTCAGAGAGGTTCTTGCAGGGTCGTTTAAAGGATGTTTTCAACAGATCCTTGGAAACAGGAGAGGTTCCTCAGGACTGGAGAACGCCTGATGTCATACCTCTACACAAAAGTGGTGACAGGGAAGAAGTGTCAAACTACAGGCCCATGAGCCTTACCTCGGTGGTGGGAAAAGTAATGGAGGCGCTCCTGAAAGAGCGAATAGTGAACTTTCTCAAAACCAACAGGTTGAAAGACCCGAGGCAACATGGTTTTACCGAAGGACGATCTTGCCAAACAAATCTGATTGACCGGGTGACCAGGGAGCTAGATCAGGGACATGCAATGGATGTCATCTACCTGGATTTCAGCAAAGCCTTTGATACTGTTCCTCATAGGAGGCTTATCAATAAAATCAGTAGCTTGGGGATGGATCCTAAGATGGTAAATTGGATCAGAAATTGGTTGACTGACAGACAACAGAGGGTGATGGTAAATGGAGCTCACTCGGATGAAGGGAAGGTGATTAGCGCGGTGCCCCAGGGGTCGGTCCTGGGCCCGGCACTGTTCAATGTATTTGTGAGTGATATTGCTGAAGGACCGAATGGAAAAGTATGTCTTTTTGCAGATGACACAAAAATTTGCAACAGAGTTGACTCCCCTGAGGGTTAGTTAACATGAGGAAAGATCTACAAAAGCTGGAAGAATGGTCTAATGCTTGGCAATTAAGATTTAATGCAAAGAAGTGCAGAGTCATGCACTTGGGTAGCAGAAATCCAAGGGAAATGTACGTGATAGGGGGTGAGAGGTTAGTATGCACGGATCAGGAGAAAGACCTTGGTGTGATTATTTCTGAAGATCTCAAGGTGGCAAAACAGTGTGACAAGGCAGTGGCAAAAGCCAGGAGGATGTTGGGCAGCATACAAAGAGGAATCACCAGCAGAAAGGAAGAGGTACTTATGCCACCGTACAAGTCACTGGTGAGGCCTCACTTGGAATACTGTGTTCAGTTTTGGAGACCGTATCTTGCAAAGGATGTAAAAAGACTGGAAACTGTTCAGAGGAAGGTGACCAAAATGATTTGGAGCCTGTGTCAGAAGCCTTATCAGAAGAGACTTGAAGACCTAAACATGTACACTTTGGAGGAGAGGAGGGACAGGGGAGATATGATTCAGACCTTTAAATACTTAAAGGGAAATAATGAACAACAAACCTCTTCCAAAGACGGGGAAGCTGTAAAACTAGAGGGCATAACAGGAAGTTGTGAGGTGGTAAATTGAAAGGCAATGTCAGGAAATACTTTTTCACAGAAAGGGTGGTGGATGCTTGGAATGGGGTGTCCTACATGGAGTGGTGGGTTCACCCCTAAACAGGGACGTGGGGAGGGGTGGCCTGTACAGAGCGGCAGGTGCACCTACTCTTGCCATCGTGCTGGGCAGACTAGATGGACCATGCTGGTCTTTATCTGCCGTCATTTACTATGTTACTATGAAAAAAAGGTTGCTGTAGAAGCAAAAATGCATAATAAAACCTTTTTCAAGTACATTCATAGCAAAAAGCCTGTGAGAGAGTCAGTTGGACCTTTAGATGGTAGAGGGGTAAAAGGGGCACTAAGTGGAGACAAGGCCATAGTGGAGAGATTGAATGAATTCTTTGCTTCGGTCTTTACTGAAGATGTAGGAAAGTTACCCATGACTGAAATGGTATTTAAAGTTGATGCATCAGAAGAATTGAAAGAAATATTGATAAAACAGGAAGATGTATTAAAACTGTTTGATAAACTAAAGAGTAGCAAACCACTTGGCCTGGATGGCATACATCTGAGCGTGTTGAAAGAACTGAAATATGAGATTGCAGACATACTGTTAGTAAACTGTGAACTATCATTAAAATCATCTGTAATCCCTGAAGACTGGCGAATGGCCAATGTAAGCCAGTTTTTAAAAAGGGTTCCAGGAGTGATCCGGTAAACTACAGACCAGTGAGCCTGACATCAGTACCATACAAAATGGTAGAAACCATTATAAAGAACACAATTACTGAACATGTAGATAGTCATGGTTTAATGGGAGACAACCAACATGGATTTAGCCAAAAATGTCTTGTTTTACTAATCTGTTATATTTTTTGAAGGTGTGAATAAACAGGTAGACAAAGGTGAGCCGGTTGATATAGTGTATCTGGATTTTTCAGAAAGCCTTCTACAAGTTCCATCATGAGAGACTCTTGGCTAAATTAAAAAGTCATGGGATAAGAGGCAGTGTATTATTGTGGATCAGAAACTGTTTAAGAGATAGAAAGCAGAGGGTAGGACTAAATGGACAATTTTCCCAATGGAGAAAGGTGAATAGTGGAATACCCCAGAGATCTATGCTGGGTCCATTGCTTTTTAACATATTTGTAAATGATCTGGAAATGGGAATAATGAGTGAGGTAAGCAAATTTGCAGATAACACAAAATTATTCAAAGTTGTTAAAAAAAGAGGATTGTGAAATATTGCAAGAGGACCTTGATAAATTGGAAGACTGGACATTCAAATGACAGATTAAATTTAATGTGGGTAAGTGCAAAGTTATGCACCTAGGAAAGAACAACCTAAGCTTTGATAACATGATGCAAGGTTCAACATTAGGAACCACCACCCAGGAAAAAGATTTAGGCATTATCGTGGATAACACATTGAAACCTCCACCCACTGTGCAGAGGCAGCCAAGAAGGCAAATAGAAAGCTAGGTATCATAAGGAAAGGAATGGAGAATAAAACAAAGGATATTGTAATGCCTCTGTATCGTTCCATGGTGCGACCTCACCTTGAATATTGTGTGCAATTCTGGTTGCCATATCTTAAAAAGGATATAGCAGAATTAGAAAAGGTACAAAGAAGAGCCACAAAAATGGTAAAGGAGATGGAAGGGTACTCCTATGAGGAGAGGCTAAAAGGTTAGGGCTAGTCAACCTGGAAAAGAGACGGCTGAGGGGAAATATGATAGAGGTCTATACATTAATGAATGGAGTGGAACAGGTAAACATGGAGCGATTGTTTACACCATCAAAAAGTAGAAAGACTAGGGGACATGCAATGAAGCTACAGAATAATCCATTTAAGATTAATAAGAGAAAATATTTTTTCACTCAACATGTATCAAACTCTAGAAGGGTTTGAAAGTCCCTTTGAACTGTAGTGGCACTGTTTTCTAGCCAGGTCATTTGTACCCAAGTGGATGATAACATCACTTTTGGAGTGCTCACTTTCAGCGCTAAGTACATCAACAATTTGGTTTGTATTCTTGCTAGATGAAGAGCCTGGGAGGCATTTGACTAACTTCCCTCCTTTGAACTGTGTTTCCAAGTAGGTGCCTCTGATGATGGAATCACCAAGTAGTAGTAGTTTTCTGTTCCTTTATAATTGGTGCTTTATCAGGAGATTGGGCATTGACTATTTTATTTAAGGGCCCTTGAGCTTCCCTGGCTTGGGCATCCTCATTAACCAAAGCAGAGAAGGCACTATGCAGTGATATCTCTTGATGTACAGGGTGTTTCTGCATTACCGGACGTAGTCTACCAGAGCCCACTGTGATCCATTTGTTCGAGTCTCTGTGGGAGCGGTGGAGGACTATGTTTGATTTGTATCCTAGAAGAGGTGTGTTTCATTGCAGCTACTTCTTCCCTTAATAGAGTCAATTCATTTTGTATGGCTGCCAACTTGAGGCATATAGGGCAAGCTCTTAGGTTCCAGATGATTGTCTCAGAATGAAAGCACCACAATTATTACTGGGCAGACTAGATGGACCATACTGGTCTTTATCTGCCGTCATTTACTATGTTACCATATTACCGGAGGATGTAGTAAAAGCTGTTAGTGTAGCTGGGTTTAAAAATGGTTTGGACAAGTTCCTGAAGGAAAGGTCCAGAAATCATTATTAAAGAAGACCCAGGAAATCCACTGCTTACCCCGGAACAAGCATTGTGGAACCTGTGTACCTTTTTAGGAACCTGCCAGGTACTTGTGACCTGGATTGGCCACTGTTGGAAACAGGATACTGGGCTTGATAGACCTTGGTCTGATCCAGTAGGGCATTTCATATGTTCTTATGTTCTTAATCTTTTCCTAAACAAAACAGCAAATGAAACAGATATCAATGTCAACGGTAACTTAGATCATAATTCAGCTGCTTTATACAGCAGAGCACACATAAAGCATTTCTTGCTAACAAAACCCCTACTCAATGGAAAACGGAAAGTTGGCATCTCTTGGAGATGTTTAGACTTAGTTCCCAATAATGGTAAAAAAAGATTCATAAAACTAACAGGAATATAGTCGTTAAAAAATCTGTACAACTGCACATAAAATTTAAACCTTATGCTCTCTGAAATCCTAAGCCAACGAAGCTTTCTAAATAAAGGAGAAACAGAAGTAAATCTAGAAAACTCAAAAATCAACCTAGTAGCTGATTTCTAACACACTTGCAACCTCCTAAGCTGTTGCAGAGAACACTTAATCAATACCAAGTTACTGTAATCCAAGAACATCAATACCGTACTCTTCACCAACAGCAAAATAAGGGCGAAGCCGTCTAAGATGCTGCATCTGGAAAAGAGATCTAGAGATAACTGAATTAACATGAATGTACCGTGCATATAACAAGACTGAGCTAACGGAATGCATATATCCAGAGTCATAGTTCTGTCTAAAGCGTAGGGTCATTTTACAAAAAGAACTCTAACTCTGAAATCAAGAGATATTGGATTACTATATCAAACAATAAACCACAGACTGAAGGTAAGAAACAGGGTACTCGGAGGAGGACAGGAAAAGATTAATAAGACTGTAGACCAAGAAAGAACACACAAATTTTCCTGTAGAATTGAAGACATAAAACATTTCCTCTTAGGCTGTACCTTTTTCATAGATAGAAGCATGCGGTTTGTTAACTGCATTGCTTGTCAGCAGGATGGATTAGTACCTGGAGCATGTATTACAGGGTATGTCTAGACACGGACAAGTTGGAGAGTGTCTATGACTGCTTTGCACAATTTCAGCTTTGCTACGCCCCACAGACCAGCTGTCACTGCCCCAGAAAGTCTCCACAGGCTAATGCTGGGATACAGAGGAAAGAGAGTGGGTAGGCAGCAGGGGAAAAGCGTGGCATGGGGGAAGCATCAGGTATGCTATCTCTGTGGCTGCCTGCCCCATTCTCAGTCCTGGTCTCCCTTCGCTGTGCATGGCCCTCTGGCTATAATTATGCATGCCTGGCAACTGTGTATAGAAAATGGATAGACGCAGTGATTTAAAGAGGTGTGTTTGATGAGGAAAAGTGCCCAGATAATTAACTTGCCCCTTTGTGCACCATGTTGGGTGCTAGGCCAATATATTTGATTGGATTAGTTGGATATTTTGTTCTGGCTTTTGCTGTTTCATTTTCTACCTTTGGATTAGAACCAGGGGTGGCCCGAGAGTGATGAGGGGCCATGTACCGAGGCTTATTGCAGGGCGTCATTTGCATAAGTATTTGCGTATCCACAGGGTCTCATTTGCATAAGTATTTGCATTACAACAACAACTGGACTTAGTTGGGCAGTGCTAAGACCTTTCTAACGATAAAGAGGGAAGCTATAAACTATGAAATATCCTGGTAACTATGAATTCAAATTATGATGCCTCAGGCTGTGCCAGAGTTGGAAAAGCCCAGAAATCAGCAACAGTGAAGCTATCAGGTCACAAGAGAAATTTAAACTGAGATGGTCCATTAAAGTCTGAGATTTCCTGGAATCTGACCACACAACATATTTGTAATTGAAGACCGATCCAGCAGCATCAAGAACACAAAACTGCAAATGTTAAATACTATCAATATTCCAGTACCCCCCCCCCCCCCGCCCCACCAACACCCTACTGTTGATTCCACACACGAAACAAAATGAAAAAGTGGGAACCACAGCAAAGAACGTATAGAGCAAATTTACCATTGCATAACAAGGAGCCTACCTAGAAAAGGGCAGCACCATCAACATTTCTGCGAGCTTTAGAAAATCCGTACACCTACCAGGAATACCGAACAAGCCAGAATACTAAAGACCCTTATATAGAAGCCCGTCACACATTTAGATCATAGATAGACTCTCACCAAGTACAGAATAAAAGACCACCAACTAAAAACAGAAATATGCAGACAAAAGTTAAACCGAAACCCCAAGAAGCCAGGCACTGCAACACCAGAGAAACAGAAAGATGCATATAAAGACAGCACATTGATTTAAACAAACGAACATATTCCAAACATTATACTGAAAATACATTTTTTTCTTCTTTTGTTGTCTGGCCATTTTATTTTTCTGACTGAACTGGTTCCAGTCTCTTTCCCACGTTCCTTATGTTTATCTTCCCATCAACTCCTTTCCATTTCTTCTCACTCCTCCTGTCTTCTTTTCTTCCTTCTCTGCATGTCTGATGATCTTTCTTTTTTCTCTCCTCTGCCTATCTATCTATTCATTTCCAGATTTTACTCCTCACTCTTCCTTTCTTTCACCCTCCACTCTTTTAGTCTCACACTTTTTTTTTACCTGTCACCTATCTCCCAGTTTTCCATCTCCCATTCTTAGCCCCTCTCTAGTGCTCCCATTGCCCTCACAGTCTCTTTCCTTTTCCTGCTTCCTATACCCTCTCTGCCTTTCACACACTCTCCAGCTCCCTGTTTCTATCCTCTATTCTCACCCCCTCACCTTCACCTGCCATGTTCTACCTCATGTCCCATCACCAGCTCCAGCCCTTTCCCTGGCATGCATCCCTCCCTCCCTAGTCCCCAGCTTATTCTTAAGTCTCTCACCCCCTGCTCAACCTCCTATTACCTTCTTTCACCATCTCCCCAGCCACATTACTACCCTCTCCCTCCTCCTTCAGAAATCCATCCCTTTCCATATCTCTCACCCTCTCTCTAGTCCTCCAAAGTAATTCACATTTGCTCTCAGCCTTACTCAGCCTTTTTTCTCTATTCTCTTACCTCCATCCCACACCCTCCCTCATATCTATCAGTTGGTAGATACTGTCCTCTCCAAATTCCTACTCAATCGCTTGAGTCCCCATCTCTGGTTCCTTGCTCTGCCTCCCACTCTGTCCATATTCCTATACCTTCACCCAATCTGATTGTGTGCTTTCTTCTACAGTTATCAAATTCTTCCTTTGTATTCCTCCTCCCTCATCCCTAATATTCATTCTTTCCTTGCTCCCCCTCCCCCTACATTCCTTACTATCAGTCCTGTAGTGCGGATCCCTTCCTTTCTCTCCTCTCACCCAGCCTCAGCATCCTCTTCCCAAGTCTCTGTTTTTGCCACCTCAGATCTTTATGATTTTCTCACTCTGCCCCCTTCCAGTCCCAGTACCATCCCGGTGTCAGCACCTTGTATTCCTAGCCACCCAGTGTCAGCTCTCTTCCAGTACCAGTCCCCCCCCCCCCGACTGTCCAGTCCCCTTCCAGTCTCAATACCATCCCCAACGTCAGTACCCTTCAGTCCCAGTCCCTCCCCTGCAACAGTCAAGCCCTTCTAGTCTCAGTCCCAGTCCCCCCAACTGTCTAGCCCCCTTCCAGTTCCAGTATCATCCTCAGTGACAGCTCCCCTCAGTCCCAGTCCCCCCTATACTTTCTAGCTTCCTTCCAGCCCCAGTACCATCCCCAGTGGCAGCTCCCATCCATCCCAGTCCTCCCCCACAGTACAGTCCCATTCCAGTCCCAGTGTCAGCTCTCCTCAGTTCCAGTCTCCCCTATACTGTCAGTACCATCCCCAGGGTCATGTCCTATCAGTCCCATTCCCTCCCCCCCCCCACTGTCTTACTCCTCTTCTAGTCTCAGAACCATCCTCAGTGGCAGCTCCCATCAGTCCCAGCCACTCCCCACTGTAGTCCTCTTACAGCCCCCCCCCTGTCTAGCATCTTCCAGTCCTTCCCCCCCTACCTCACCTCATTAACTGCAGTCCCAACCTGCCTCCCCCCACAACTATGCTGCCTCAAAAGTGGCAGGAGGAAAGGAAAATGCTCCCGCAGCTGATTGCAGTGATTGTGCACCTGTGGCTCTTAATTGGCAGCATGGGAAAACGGAGTCACGGACCCTAAGGTTGGCATGGGTCTCCTGTTGAGCAGGGCCCTGTACCATCAGCATGCACACACATGCATAGGGGGTGTGGACATATTGCCGAGAAAGGGACAGAGTTTATAATTCTAGCTGTTACTAGACATGGGGAGTATGCATGGAGTTTTCGGAGGGTCAAGGGATGTGTTGTTTGTTTCAATGTTCTTATATCTGACAGTCGTAGCTAAAAGATGCTATTCTGCTCACTTCAGAGGGCATTAAACTACTCTGAATATGCCCTCCTATACTTATTTAGGCCTGCCATTTATTTGCCTAGATTTATAAGCCTAATTTATAAGCCTGGTGCTCAAAATAAGTGCTAAGCGCCTAACATTTTTCCCACTCTAAATCCACCCCTTTGCCACACATTTTTTATGCTCCTAAATTTAGGAGTTTAGCAAACTTTTGAATATAAATTTAGGCACATAGCCCTAGTAAATTTCCAAAGAGGCCAATTTAGGAGCATAACTCTCAAAGTTAACAGCATAAATCCTCTGAATACTGGCTTTGCGTTGGTAGGGAAACCTACAGTTGCACAAATAATCTAGTATGTGCTGCACGATGGGCAGTTGTAGTAGCCTAGCTAATCCTCCATGTTAGTGTGAGATATGTTGACTGTTTGGAGAGGATTTTATTCCATCAGCGACTCTAATAGAAAATGCTTCATGATGTTTTGGAAAGAATGATTTGCTTGGAGTTCAGGAAGAACCTCTAGACTGTTATCTTTATTTTTATTTAGTCTTTTCATATACAGCTCAAGACACAGGTATCAGAGCGGTTTAAGATATTACAAATAATTGCTGCAAGTTTAGAAGGAAGAAAAGAATGAGAATGTTATAATAGGAAAGGAGAGAAACAAACAGTCATATCTAAGAAGAGAGTGGAGGGAAGACAGAAAGGAGAGGAGAGAGAGGGGAGGAGAGGAGGAGGAGGACAGAGGGAAGAACCAAGCTAGGTCTCAGGGAAGGAAAGGTCAAAAGCGGTGTGGAAGCGATAGGGTTTCAGCCATATATATCGTGTTGCTGCCTGTCAAGGATTTGGATAAAAGGCTTTTGTAAATGAAGGCCGCGGGGGCAGCGTCCCAGGCCGGCTGCCCGTAACCAGGCGGCGCGGCGAGATGCGGAGCCATGGTCCGCGGGCCAGGTGAGGCAGGATGACGCTGGGCAGCTTTTGAATTCATTGGCTCTCCACATTGTATGGGGTGAGGGGAGAGCCATTGAGAAGAGAGGTGGAGAAGGGCCTGCGGCACGAGGAGCCGGAAGACGGGGCCAGTAGAGAAGAGCTCCGGAGAGCGGCGGGTGCAGGAGCCTTGAGATCCGGGTCGGCGGTTGAGGGCAGGCAGCATGGGAGCGTCAGTAGACGGAGGGAAGTGGTCAGAGCAGGAGTCGGGAGGCAGCAGTCGGCAGCGGTCAACAGAGTGGGGGAGCAGGAGCACGTGGCTGAGTGCAGCACATCGTGCTGAAGGGCGGCCGGCACGCTGCAGCAGAGAGATCTCAAGCACAGCTGCGGGGACCAGAGAAGGCCTCGAGGCAAGTGGAGGGGTGGATTAGGGGGTGCAGGAAGGAAGCAAGTGGCTTAGTCGATTGATGGCAAGGGGGGGCCTGTCGGGACGGGGAGGGCTGGGGGGGGGGGCTTCCAGGCAGCAAGACAGGCAGGCTGGAGGTCGGGTTATAACAAGGGAGGTGGAGGAGGCCGAGCAGTCAAGGGAGGCAAGTGGGCTACGGAGGGGAAAGGGAACTGCAGGGGCAGGATTAAAGGCAAAGGGGGCGGGGATGCCTACAGGGAGAGGGGGGCATGGAGAGGGAGCGCGGGGGGCCAGGGCGAGGGCCTGGAGGCGAGGTGGTGGTGTCGAGCCGCAGCCAGTGGGAATGGGGGATGGGGAGTCGGGGGGGGGGGGAAGGGGTAGAAGGCCGGAGTGACCCTCGGGGATGACTAGTGAGGTGGGGGAAGAGGGGGCCATAGGTCAGCAGGGGGGGCCTTCAGGAGGAGGGACGTGGGGTTCTGGGGTGGCAGGGGGAGCCGGATACAGAGGCTATGCAGTTTAGGTGGCAGGGTAGTCACCCGGTGGGGGAGAGGGTAGTCGGACAGGGGGGTGAGCGGCAGGGGGGGGGGGATCCTGGCAACATTGGATGGGGCAGGCAGGGTTCATCACGGTCAGAATGGCTGGGGGCTTGGCAGCCAGCCTCGTTGTCGATGGTCCCTCCCCCGGTGTTCTTTTTTATGTCTCCACAGGTGCCGGCGATGATTCCATACACAGCAACGCAGGGAAGCAGAGGCCACGGGGGAGCAGAATGGCAGCAGCGCGGCATGGTGGACAGCTCGGTGGAACCGGTGACAGTTAACGAGCAGGTGGGGGAGCCAAGGGCCACAGGTGAGTCGCAAGAGGAAGCGGGGATGGGGAGGGGACTGGGGGGGTAGGAACGGGGGGAAAGGCGTGCAGGAAGCAGAAGCACGTGTGTTGGCAGTGGCATGGCTCAGACTCTTCTTCCTTGTCTTCTTCATCGATATTGTCATCATCCGCATTGGAAGGGGGCGGGGTAGGACAAGAGGTGGATGGTAAAGAAGGAGGGGTAGGCAGTGCGGGCGGCTGTGCCCTGTCATTAGCGGCATATGCGGAGTTAAGGGAGGGGGTACCAAGAAATTTGCGGCGCAAGATTAAGAAAAGGAGATATATTGATATTTTCTGATTGTTGGAGGGCCGGAGGCGGTCGGGGGATAGTAAGAAGAAAAAGAAGGAGGACGAAAAGGCCGGTCGTGTCAGGAAAGTGGCTAGGAATGTGGTGAACTGGACAAGAGCTTTTTTACGTTTGGCCAGCGTATGGGGGCATCACTTTCTGGAACAGTATGGGATGCTGTTAGCATTCGCGGATTCCATCCTGGAGGCCACGCATATGCATGAAGGATGGTTGTGGTTGAACTACGACGAGAAGTTCCGAGATAAAATGGAGGAGAATCGGTTTTTGTCGTGAGGTGCGCAAGATATTAATCTGTGGCTCACGCAAATGTCCGCTAAATCAGGGGTGGAGCGTATGGGAGGAAAACAGGGGGGGTGGGATAGCTGGGGGGACGGGACATTCCTTTCATCTGACAGGAGCCCCGTTACAGCAGAGAAGTGGAGGTACAGGAACAGGGGACGTGTGTTAGAGATTTGATAAGACATCTTGCCCCTTTCCGGATTGCAAGTTCCGACATGCATGTTCAAATTGTGGAGGAGGGCATTTGGCGGCAAAATGTATTAAAAAAGGGACAGCCCTGCTTAGTGGGCCAGCCCTTAAGTAATTGTGCTGTGAGCAGTCTGGCCGGTACCCCAAAAAGGGTGGAGGCGTTAATGGCCAGGCTGCAACAATACCCAAGGCAAAACGATAGGGAGGTGTTGGCAAAAGGGTTTCAGGAGGATTTTGTCATTCCAGTGGACGGTACGGTGGTAGCATGCATGTCACCCAATTCGCCTTCGGTGCGGCGTTGGGCACCTGTAGTGTGGGAGAAATTATTAAAAGAATTAGAGTTGGGGAGGATTGCAGGCCCGTTTGCGGAAAAGCCGTTCTCGAATTTGGTAGTGTCCCCATTGGGTATTATACCCAAAAAGGAAGTGGGGAAATTTAGATTAATTCATAATTTGTCATTCCCAGAAGGAACATCGGTCAACGATCACATACTGAAGGATAGCTGTACAATTAGATATGCGTTGTTTGACTGGGCGGTGGAATTGGTGAGGAAAACAGGGGCGAGGGCATGGATGGCGAAGGTAGATATTGAGTCGGCGTTCCGTCTGTTGCTGGTGCACCCAGACAGTTTTCCGTTGCTAGGATTTTGGTTTGAGGAGCAGTTTTATTTGGACAAATGCATGCCCATGGGATGCTCAGTGTCATGTGCCTACTTTGAAAAATTCAGTTCCTTCTTGCATTGGGCGTTGGTGCAGGAAGTGGGTTGTGCAAATACGGTGCATTATTTGGACGATTTTTTGCTTTGTGGGAGCAGAGCAGTCGGGGGAGTGTCGGCGGCTATTGGGCGGGTTCATGGACTTGGCCAGGGACTTGGGGGTGCCATTGGCGGAAGAAAAAATGGAGGGTCCGACGAGATGACTAACGTTTCTGGGAGTAGAATTGGATTCAAGGGCTATGGTGGCGAGGCTTCAGGATGAGAAGGTGACGAAGCTGCAGGTGTTAGTGGCCAATGCGTTGGTTTCCAGGAAGTTGAACTTGAGAGAGTTGCAGGCATTGATCGGTGCGTTGAATTTTGCATGCCGCATCATCCCGATGGGTAGGATGTTTCTGCGAAGGCTAGCAGGGGCAACAGCGGGGGTACGAAAACTGCATCATTGGATTAGGGTGTCCAAGGTGATGAAGGAAGATTTGTGGATCTGGGACATCTTTTTGCAGGAATTCAACGGCACATCAGTGATGATGGAGGCAGAAATGTTCTCAGGGGACTTACAGCTATTCTCAGATGCGGCTGGGGGGGCGGGTCTGGGCATCTATTTTGAAGGGGCATAGTGTGCAGACAGATGGCCCCAGACGTGGCAGGAAGCGGGTTTAGTCACTAACATTGCCTTCCTAGAGTTGTTTCCCATGCGGGTAGCATTGGAATTGTAGCCTGAGCGCTTGCGTAATAGACGGGTAGTGTAGTGGTGTGATAACGCGGCGATGGTGTGTGTAATAAATCAGTACATCCCTAGATGTGCGCCAGTTGCTGACTTAATGCAGGAGGTGGTACTAGCGTGTTTAAGGCTGAATGTTGTGATCAAAGCGCGTCATATTCCAGGCTGTACTAATGAGATCGCGGATGCTTTATCTTGTTTCCAGTGGGAGAGGTTCCGGAAGCTGGCACCAGGAGCCGAGGAGATTGGATTGCTGGTCCCAGATCACTTGTAGCAGATTGGCCTGAAGAGATGCTGAGTTTGCTGCAAGGCTTGGTAGCGAGAAGAACATGGTCAGCTTACCAGCGGGGTTGTGACATGGTGGAGGAGTTCTTGCGGGGCAAGGATGGTGACCGGACGCGGTGTCTGATTGGATGCTAGCAAATTATGTAGTGGAGGCTAGGAAAATGGGGTGGTCCAAGGCGGCGGTCCATTCGTAAAGGTGGTAGGGTGGATCCCAGTGGGGGGTGGGTTTTTGACGCGGAGGTTGATGCAAGGGTGAGGAGAGTGAACCCAACTCCTAAGGACAGCAGACGGCCGATTACTCACGACTTGTTGGTGAGGCTATGTGCAGCTCTCCCGGTGGTGGCAACTTCGGTGTATGAAGCGGCATTATTCAAGGCAGTGTTTTGTTTGCCATTTTTTGGGGCTTTCCGTATCGGGGAATTGGTAGCGGACTTTGGGAGGGCAGGGAGTGTTGGCGGCTTGCGGCGGCAGCAGGTTCAAGTGGAGAGAGGGTCGGTGTGGGTGCTGTTGGCACGCTCTAAGACCGACCAGCAGGGGCGGGGGTGGTGGGTGGTATGGCCTCCTTGCCCCGCCTAGGCGGTTGCCTATAGAAGGGAAAGGGGGCCCTTTCAATGTCCCCTTTATGTGAGCTCCCAGAGCTAGGGCTTCTGGGAGTTGTAGTTGCTTGTACTGAGTTGTAGTTTGAATAAATGATTAAGCCGAGGGTTTGAAAGCAACACAGGAAATTTATTTGCCTCCTTGGTTCAAGGAACTTCCATAGAAGCTTGGCACATCATATAAGGTAAGATACTTTTCCTCAAAAGAAAGATAACTTCTGTACAAAACTTTTTCCAGAGTCTCTAATTACACAGGTACACTACCAAAAAACTGCCTCCAGTTTTGCAACTGATTCCTATAGATTTTGGGGTGCTGAATCCAGGAAAAATAGCCAAAATGTTCCATCACGTCACGTTTTCTTGCAAAATTAGATTTCTTACCCATATAAGAAATGTTCACATAATTTCTTTTTAGCCGACTGCAGTTTATTTTCTTGGCCCAAAATAGAGGTTGTAATGGTTAACTAACTAGAAACACTCCCTCATGATATTTTAGAGTGTTTTGTATTCATTTTATACATTAACAGGACAATTGGGAGGCGGGGGCTAAATCCAGTACTCGCGCTGGCGCATGTTCTTTCCTGTTCGCCTCGCCTCGTTCGTTCGCTCAAACACGGTGGTTGCGACATGAACGTTCCTGTCAAATTTCAGTTTCTTGCAAGTTCATTATTACCTTTTGTTTGCTCAGTCATAATCCAGCTTTATTCCGAAGTGGTTCACTACAGTTGTAGTTTGCAGTGCTGTGTATTTGTGATGGCTCACAGAGCCAGAGGTTGCGTCAACTCTCCGGACAGTTTTTGTTTTATTTGTGGGGAATATACCGTGAAAAAGCGGCAGAGGAACATTTCTGCATTTATTAAAAAAGTATATTTCGCCTATTTCGGTTTGAAGTTAGGCGATCAAGACAAACCGTGGGCTCCTCACAAAGTGTGCAAGACATGTGAGGAAGATCTACGCTTATGGATGAAAGGTAAAAAACAAGGATTTCGTTTCGGAATACCTATGTTGTGGTGTGAACAAAGAGACCACAGCAGTGACTGCTATTTTTGCTCTTGCATTGTGAAGGGATACAACTTAAAAAATAAGAACGTAATAAGTTACCCCAACCTTCCCTCAGCAATTAGGCCTATGCCTCATAGCAACGAAGTACCTGTGCCTGAACCACCAAAATCTTTGGATCATATTTGTGTGGACGGTTCTGATCATGATGAGACTCATCAGATGGCTTTTCCCGATGAGTCCAGTACTTCCGAGTTTGAAACTGAACCAGATCCGAAACCTGAACTTTTCTCTCAAGCTGAATTGAATGATTTAGTCCGGGATTTAGGACTCCCAAAAGATGCTGCCCAACTGCTAGGTTCTCGGCTTAAACAGAAAAATCTATTGTCACCAGGAACAACTTTTTATTGGTACTGCAACCGCGAGACACAATTTTTGAAGTATTTCAGCAAAGAGGAAGATTTGGTATTTTGCAACGATATATACGGAGTGATGGAAAAGTTTAAACTCAAGTATGATCCTGCTGAATGGCGGCTGTTCATTGATTCGTCAAAAGACAGCATAAAAGGTGTTCTTCTTCATAATGGCAACACATTCGCTTCAGTTCCTATTGCTCACTCTGTTATTCTCCAAGAAAAATACGAGAATTTGGCCCTGATTCTTCAGAAGATTCATTATGATGAGCATTAGTGGATGATTTGTGGAGACTTTAAAATTCTATCCATGCTATTAGGGCAGCAATCCGGTTTCACCAAATATCCCTGCTTCCTTTGCTTGGGGGATAGCCGGGCCCGCGACCTACACTGGGGGAAAAAAGACTGGCCAATTCGGGAGTATTTGAGACCCGGTGAGAGAAATGTTCTTCATGAGAGCTTGGTACCTCGTGATAAAATTCTATTACCACCTCTCCACATTAAGTTGGGTCTCATTAAGCAATTCATCAAGTCCCTTCCAAAAGATGGTGAGTGCTTTCGGTACCTTTGCTCAAAGTTCCCCCGACTTTCTGAAGCAAAGCTAAAGGAAGGAGTGTTTGTTGGCCCTGATATAAGGAAACTCATTTCAGATGGAGCATTCGCTGAAACGATGTCTGAGAAGGAAAAAGAAGCCTGGGATTCCTTCAAGGATGTTGTTCTCAAATTCTTGGGGAACAGGCGGGATGAGAACTATAAGGATATTGTTGCCAGGATGCTCAATGCCTTCAAAGAACAAGGCTGTAACATGAGCCTGAAAGTCCATTTCTTGCACTCCCATGTGAACTACTTTCCCGAAAACTTGGGGGCGTACAGTGAAGAACAAGGTGAAAGGTTTCACCAGGATATCAAGGACGCAGAGAGAAGGTACCAAGGAAGATGGAACACCACTATGATGGCTGATTTCTGCTGGTTGCTGCTGCGGGAAACCCCAGATGAAAAATACGCCAAGCAGCGCACCAAGAGAAGCATTCGGGGGAAGAAGAAACGGGCCCACCAGGAGATTGATTGACCCAAGAATGACTTTAAAATCTAAACTGTGTTGACAAATATCGTGTTTTTACTAAACTTTGAAATAAAAATTTGCTAGTTATTACCACAGTGTCGGATCTCATTTATTAGAATTTTATTTTCACACCATCGGGTGTTTGTCTTCATGTATTGCAATGGTGCGGTTTGCGTTTTCTATTCTTACATACATACCTGTACAACATTTTTTGCACATTTCTTTGCTTTGCTTTGTGTCTAACCTCGCTCTTATATGCTCAATGTTTGTGCACATGTATGTGGCTGTTTTAAGTGCAGACAATTTTGCTACCATCACAGTGTGTTTTGTTGACATTACTCTATTCTTATGTGCTGCCTTGTTACAATTTTCTTTATTCTTATTTGAATAACTACTAAACAATTAGTATAAAGAATTCATCCAAGAAACTTTTATCTCGATCGCACTCAATCTGAAACATTCACCTCAAACTGCTAACCCAATGTAGCAAAAAATCTGTACGTGATGGAGCAAATTGGTTACCAGATTTGGATTCAGCGCACCAAAAAACGTAAAAATCAATCGAAACATTAGAGGCAGTTTAAAAAATTTTTTTTTTAGTGTACCTGTGTTACCTTTGCTTCCCTCAGCAAGGTAAATATCTCTTCACACCACAAATTATCACGTTACAGTCTCTGGCTAGCTTTAGCTTCAAACAGCGTTCTTTAAACTGCAACACTTATACTTTAAGCCAAAACAATGGTCTTTAAACTGCAGCACTTATACTTTAAGTTTTCCTTTTTTACTTGGATTATCACAGGTTTTGTTAATTGCTCCAGACACATTCAGAATGCAGTCCTGACGGTCTCATGCATTTTAAAACCACAGCAGCAACTTCATATCAAATCTTCTTAGGCTTGTTTTAACCACAGACATTCAAGCATAATAAGTCTGGGATTTTCTTCAGGTTTACAATCTATAGGTTTTCATTTTACCCTCCAAGATAAAGGACAGTCCATCTCACATTCTGAGAAATCAGATTCAATATCAGCCTCATCTATTTGCATACACTCACAGTCAGACTCTGCAGTCTCCGGACTGGAAACAGCTTGGGACAGCGTGGGTTTAATTTCTTCCAGCCGCTTAACAACCTGTTCCCAATGAGACCTCCCTCTTGGCTCAGGGGTCTTATCAGGGCACAGGAATTCCTTATCCCGTAGCAAGCTATTTAGAACTTCTAAAGAATTCAGCTCCTTTCTTTTAACAGCTCTCTTTAACAGACTTCCCCGAGGTAAACTTCTTTGACCCAGCTCCTCCTGGAAAGTCCCCGTACCTGGGTTATAGACAGCAGTCTCTTCAGGAATAAACCTCCTGCTTTCTAGACCAGCTGTAGCCTTTCTACCACACTGGCTCTGCTCAAGACTCTGTTGCTGGCTATGAGGAGAGTCTTCCCTTAAGCTGTCATTAGAGTACCTTTCTCTGGGCTCTCTGCTAGAATCCTTTCTTTCTGTTGCCTTCAGGATTTCTGCCACTTCTGTTTCTCTGCTGTTCTCTTGGTTGTGCTTGCTCCTGATTTCTCTTCCGTTCCCCCTTCCGTCTCTCTCACTTCCTGTTCTCTGGGGCTTAAATAAGTGGGGATGCCCTGCACCTTTCCACTCCTCCCTCAGCTGTCTCTCATTACCTCCCTTAGTTGCTATGGTGTTGGGGCGTGGCCTTAGGACAGCAGCTTTAGATATGTTTTTTTTCTCTCCAGCTGAACTTTTAAAGTCACGGCTCCCTGCACTTTCTTTCTGCCTGGAGGTAAAGGTCTGTGTTTTTTCTATTTCCCCAGGCTCTGGAGCAGATTCGTCACCACAGTGGTCCTGCAGGAGATGGCGGGGGTGCTGTCCTGCACAGTGGCTGCATTACGGGAGTACTTGTGCCAGCGACTGGAGGAGGAGGGTTTGTTCTTTATTCACAAGGATGCGCGGCTGCTGACGCATTTCCAGGTGACAGCTGTCTTAAGACTGGCCCTACGGCAGATAGGGGAGGTACCGCATCAATTTGTGGCACATTCATTCTGCATTGGGGCAGCAACAAGTGCAGCGGCGGCGGGTTTGTCGGACCAGGAGGTGCACTGCATTGGGCGATGGCGCTCTAGGGTGTTCCGAGGATATGTCCGATTGTAGAGGTAGTCGGGCGGGGTATGGTGGGGGCTAATTCTGTTTTTTCTTTTGCAGATAGAGGGCATGGTCCACATAGCTGTTGGCTGATCAGCCATACTTTTGTGCATTGGACAGGTCGGCGAGCGGCTGTGCGACCGGCAGGGGCTAATCTGGGCCTGGATCCAGAAGTGGTGTCTGAATTATGGCTGGGTGAGCGAGGTCTCCGTTGGACACAGTTGCTCCCTTTGCTTCGGCACCACGGGCGGCTGCAGACTGCACCGGACTTGATGTTGATACATTTGGGGGGCAACGACCTGTCAGCCTGGACCTGCAAGCAACTCATACGAGCGGTGCAGAAAGATTTGGAGGTGGTGCTGCAGTTGTTTCCAGGAGTAATACTGCTGTGGTCAGATATTATACAGCGGCCTAGCTGCCGCGACCAGAGGCACTGGTCGCGTGGTCTGACAAAAATCAACCGTCAGATTGGCCACTGGGTGTGTGCACATGGGGGGTACCAGGTGATGCATTCCTGGGTAGAAGTGGGCTGTGCGGGATTGTACGGGAGCGATGGTGTGCATTTATCCCTGGTAGGTTTGTATTTATTACTGAATGACTGGCAGGAGGCGTTGGAGTGGGTAGTGTTGAGGGATGCTCGCTGGTCGCAGCTTTGGGGGGGGGGGGGCGGCGCGGGGACAGTGAGGTCACCCGCGCTGGTGGCAGGATCCCGGAGGTTTCCAGGGTCTGGAGCCTTGGATAAACTTGGGACGGGGGTAGGGTACCCCCGACCCGGAGAACCTCTGGGCTGGCTTTTGCTAATTATATGGCGAAGTCAGGGGCCAAGTGGGGAGAGAAGTTGGAAAAGCGGAGGTGTGCGCACCTTGCTATTGACATGGCTGGTGAGGCATCATTACGCTGGGTATGCAAAATGATGGTTAATTTGATGTTGATTGTTAATTGGTTTCATGGTTCAATAAAGCTGCAACCAGAAGTGTTTACCAAAGGTATTGGTGTCCGAGTGTTTGTGGAAGGGGGGGGGGAGTGGAGGGGGTAGTCGTGAAGCATCGAGTCCAACCTGTTCCGGTTATGATATGATTTTAGACTGGACTTGGTAAATAAGTCTTTTTTTGATGACAAAAAACTGACAGTAACAACTAGATATGCTTGATTGTAGAGCTTTATGGAGTTCTTTGATGCAGCATGAGTCTATATGATTTTTTATGGGTGACTGATTTGACATGGACAGTCACCCATAAAAAATGGGAGGTAAATCCAAAGATAATAGACTAAAGACAGAGCAGGTAAATATTAAAAGCAGAAAATTGAATTGATGTTGTTATCAAAGAGGGATGTGTACAGCAAAAAAATGTTTGGCTTGTGTACATTTTAAACAAATTTGTTCCGATTTATGAGCATTTATCTTAGAAACATCCAGGTCTTAGGGCAGAGGACAAGGAACATACCCGGGGAGAAAGCTACTGGTGAATGAAGGTGTTTCCTGAGAGGAACCAGTTTGCAGCTGTATGAGGCTGAGAGCTGTAACTGTGAGGATACTGGATATCAAAGGTTGGACCCAGGAGCATAGGAGATGTAGAGGATCTCTTGAATGGAACTAATTGAAGGAGTGGAGAGAGATTTGTACCCACATCGTTGGAGTCGGGAGTGGTGCCAAAGGACTGGAGAGAGGCTCATGTGGTGCCTTTACACAAAAGCGGAAGTAAGGATGTGGTTGAAAACTACAGGCCGGTTAGTTTAACTTCGGTGGTGAGTAAATGATTGGAAACGCTGCTGAAAGAGAAAATAGTGAGGTTTCTGGAGTCCAGCAGATTACAGTATCCGAGGCAGCATGGATTCACCAGAGGCAGGTCTTGTCAGACAAATCTGATTGATTTGTTTGACTGTGTGACCAGGGAGTTGGACCGAGGGAGAGCCCTAGATGTGGTGTATTTAGATTTCAGTAAAGCCTTTGACACTGTTCCTCACAGGCGACTTATAAACAAACTGAGCACCCTAGGGATCAGGGGCGGCTCAAGGCAATCTGCTGCCTGAGGCGAAGTATGAAAGGCGCCCCCCCCACCTTAGAGGGGGGGCGGGACTTTTTCAGAAAGCCAATCAGAGACTGAACCAAACCAAAAAGCCGATTAGATTTTATGGGGGAAATGCAAGATGTTTGCACACAGGGCCATATCGAGCTGCAATTGCACCCTGTGTGACTTGCAGCTCGGACGCATGCCCCCCCTCTCCCTCATACCTCCGTCCAGCGCTGCCTGCTCTTTCCCTGCTACTGCCGCCCTCTGTTTTTTTCACGGAGGCGCCGGCAGCAGGGAAAGAACAGGCAGTGCTGGACAGAGGCATGGGGAGGAGGAGGGGGGCGTGCGCCCAATCTGAAAGGCGCCGACACTTTAAGAAGATCTGTCCCTCCCTACTCTGACATCATGTCGGAGAAGGGATGGACCAGACCTGCTTAAAGTGTTGAGAAAAAGGCTTAGGGAGCGCATTTTGTCTGCCTGCTATTGTCCTGTCAGCGGCGGCAGGGCAACAGCAGACAGCCGAAATGCGCCCCCCAAACCTTTCTGCCCTGTGCGGCTGCACCGCTTGCACAGGGCTAGTTACGGTCCTGTTTGCACATCAAGGAACTAAAAGACAGCAAGAACCAACAGCACAGTTTATAAAACTAAATTATAACTCATTTTTATTTTGTTGTTATAAACTGCATTATGGTTCTTGCTTTTTCTTTTTCAACATATATTTTGCATCCACAGTAGGTGCAGAGCAGAACCAAGACATTCACCCACAGAACTCATGATTCTGATTATCTCACTAACAACAACAACAACAACCACTATTCTCCAGTACCAAGCATATTGTGAACTAATACAACACCCTACAACAAAGAGCAAACCTACCTTTCCATACCATACCATATCAGCGCAAACTTCCAAAACTCACGTAAGGAGCCCATCGAAAAAAAGCATCACTGTAAATACTACAGTGGGCCCTGGAACATCCATACACCTATTTGAAAAGCTGAACAAGTCAAATTACTACAGTACAGAATAGATCTTTATGTACAAACTCCGTGTTAACAGAACACCTGACCTCAGTAAAACACTTGCAACATTGACCCTCACCAAGTACAGAATAAGTAACCACAATCTAAAGTAAAAATAGAAATATGTAGACTAAATTTAAATTGAAACCCAAAGAAGCCAGAGTCTACATGCAGTGCAATATCAGATAAATAAGAGAAGCAGTTCGTCAATACTGTGTAAAATATAAAAATAACACATAGTCCAATAACTAAAATTAAATACAATTATTTTTTCTACCTTTGTTGTCTGACCATTTTATTCTCTGATCATGTTGGTCCCGATCGGAGGCTTCAGCTTTCCTGTCTTCTCTTAGCTCTCTTTCTGTGGTCTATGGCCCATCTGCCATTTCTTACCTCTTCTTTTGTTTTCTTCACTTCCTTCCATCAACCCATTTCCAGTTCCCCTCCCCAGTATCAGCCCCCTTTCCAGTCCTTCCCTCCCAGTTCCTTCCAGTGTCAACCACCTTGCATTCCCATGACTGCAAATGGTGTCCATTCCCTTCCAGTCCCCCTCCTTCCCCACTGTCCAGCCCCTTCTAGTCCAAATACCATCCCAGATATCAGCTCACGTCCACTCTCTGTGCCACCCCCCCCAGTCAGCTCCCTTCCAGTCGCCCTACCCTCTGTCCATCCACCTTCCAGTGCCATTTGCATGTCAGATCCCTTCCAGCCTTCTCCCCATTACCCAACCACCTACCACTCCCACCCCCAAATGTCAGCTCCCTTCCAGTCCCCCTTCAGTACATCCCAGGTGTCAGCTCCTTTCCAGCCTCCTCCTTCCCCATTGTCAGCTCCCTTCGTGCTCCCTCCTTCCCCTGGCAGACCCTCTCATTATTTGCTCCCTTCCAGTCCTATTCTACCATCCTCCCGCATCAGCCCATTTGTAGCCCTAGCCCTAGTTTTCTTCCAGGGCCAGCAGCACTCTCCTCCCCTCCCCCTTTAGCCCATTTCCAGTCCTATCCCCCTTCAGCCCAGTCTAATCCTAGCCCCCCAATCAGCCCATTACCAGTCCTAGCTCATTTCCAGTGCTAGCCTCCCATCTGCTCATTACCAGTCCTAACCCCCCCAATAAGTCCATTTACTGTCCTAGCCCCCCTAATCAGCCCATTTCCAGTTCTAAACCCCCATCATCCCATTTCCACTCCTAGACCCCCCAATCAGCCCATTTCCAGTTCTAGCCCTGCATAGCCCAATACCAGTACTAGACCCCCCCATCAGCCCATTACCAGTCCTAAACACCCCACATCAGCCCACTTCCAGTCCTAACCCCCTCCATCAGCCCATTACCAGTCCTAGCCCCCCATCATCCCATTTCCAGTCCTAGCCCCCCATAGCCCATTACCAGTCCTAAACACCCCCATCAGCCCATTTCCAGTCCTAACTCCCTCCCTCAGCCCAATACTAGTCCTAACCCCTCCCACAACAGCCCATTACGTCCTAACCCCCATAGCCCATTACCAGTCCTAAACACCCTCATCAGCCCACTTCCTGTCCTAACCCCCCATCATTCCATTTCCAGTCCTAGACCCCCCATAGCCAATTACCAGTCCTAAACCCCTCATCAGCCCATTTCCAGTCCTAGACCCATAGCCCATTACCAGTCCTAACCCCCCATCAGCCCATTTCCAGTCCTAACCCCCATCAGCCCATTTCCAGTCCTACGGGGGCATCAGCCCATTTCCAGTCCTAACCCCCCCATCAGCAAATTTCCAGTCCTAGACCCCCATAGCCCATTACCAATCCTAACCCCCCATCAGCCCATTTCCAGTCCTAGCCCCCCATAGCCCATTACCAGTCCTAAACACCCCCCATCAGCCCATTTCCAGTCCTAACCCCCCATCAGCCCATTTCCAGTCCTAACCCCCCACCCATCAGCCCATTTCCAGTCCTAGCCCCCATCAGCCCATTTCCAGTCCTAACCCCCCACCCATCAGCCCATTTCCAGTCCTAGCCCGCATCAGCTCATTTCCAGTCCTAACCCCCCATCAGCCCACTTCATTATAAAGCATATGAGGACAGACGGAAGGATCTTAATATGTACACCTTAGAGGAAAGGCGGGATAGAGGTGATATGATTGAGATGTTTAAATATCTCTGTGGCATAAATGTTCAGGGAGAGAGCCTCTTTCAATTGAAAGCAAGTTCTGCTACGAGGGACATGGGATGAGGGTGAAGGGAGATAGATTCAGAAGTGATATGCGGGAATATTTCTTTATGGAAAGAGTAGTGGATCCGTGGAATAGTCTCCCAGTGGAGGTGGTAGAGATGAGGACAGTAACTGAATTCAAAAGAAGCATAGGACAAACACAGAGGATCTCTAAAGGTAAAAAGGGGACTGTTGTAGTTGTTGATATGGAAGGACAGACTAGATAGGCCATGTAGTCTTTTTCTATCATCATATTTCTATGTTTCTATTTCCAGTCCTAAACACCCCCCATCAGCTCACTTCCAGTCCTAGACCCCCCCATCAGCCCATTTCCAGTCCTAGACCCCCCATCAGCCCATTACCAGTCCTAAACACCCCCCATCAGCTCACTTGCAGTCCTACACCCCATCAGCCCACTTGCAGTCCTAGACCCCCCCATCAGCCCATTTCCAGTGCTAGCCCCCCATAGCCCATTACCAGTCCTAAACACCCACCCCCATCAGCCCACTTCCAGTCCTAACCACATTTTAATTTAATTTTGTTTTGTGGCCTAAAAGCTTCACTTTTGCTGACTTCTGGGCTTCTCCAGCTCTGGCATGATCCAATCCAGCCTGTGCACTATGATCCTGAATTCACAGCTACCAGGATTATTTTCTGGTGTGTGAATATGTTTGCAAATATTTTATGCAAATGAGGCCCCACAATAAGTCTCCGCACATGGCCCCCCATCATCCTCTGGCCACCCCTGCTCTCCACTCCTGTCTTCTTCACTGGCTTTCCTACATCCATCTCTGATGTTGATCTTTTCCTTTCAGCTTTCTTCCATTTATTTTTCTCTATCAACTCAGATTTCATTTCTCCTTTATATATCTGATTCTCAATCTTCCTCTTTTTACTGTGTCAACCTACCACTTTTTAACTTTTAACACAAACCTCTTACTATATTTCTCTAGCCTTCCCCAGCCACTTATTCCCCAGTCTGTAACGAACTCTTTCCCTCTTCCTCCCTCCCTGTGCTCAACATCGATCACCTTCTCTCCTGCCCTGTCTTGTCTCCCTCTCTCCCAAATCTTGTGCTTCTCCCATTTTTCTCATCCTATCCCCCCATGTCCAGCATTCCCCATCTCACTCTACCTTACGTCCAACATTTCCTCTCTCTCTCACCCCGTCCAGCATCTGCTCTCTGCTCCCCCACTTCCTGTCCAGCATCTGCTTCGCTCCCCCACTTCCTGTCCAGCATCTGCCATTTATCCTCCTATGCAGAGCCAGTGCTAACATTAGATGAACTAGGCAGTTACCTAGAGTTCCATCCCTCCGAGGGCTCCCCTGCACCCATTGCTGCTACTGACGCCCCTCTCCAGAAGTCTACTGCGGAGGGGGTATCAAAGCAGCAGATTGAATAAAATGAAACTGCGATGCAGCCCCAGAGATAGAGGTAAGTACTGCATCATGCTTTCAGGGTCAATTGCCGCTACTGTTGGCCCTGGTGAGAGGCGCCAGCAGTGGCAATGGGTGCGGGGGAGGGGGCAGCAGGAGGAGCAGGATGGAGGGCCCGCCTAGGATACCTCCAGTCTTTGCATCAGCCCTATCTCTATGACTCCTACCCTGTGTTCAGAAGCAATCTGCTCTCTATCCCTTTATGATCCCTACCCCATGTCAGGCCTCTGCTCTCTACCCCATATCCAGTATTTGCCCAACACCCCCTCCCCGTGTCCTGCACCCACCTTCCACCCCCACACTGTGTGTCCAGTATCTGCACTTCATTTCCCTTCGTGTCCAGCATCTGTCTTCCCCTCCACACTTCCTATTCAGCATTTGCTCACTATCCCCCCTTCATGTCCAATGTTTGCCCAGTATTTCTCTTCCAGACATTACACCTCCCCCTTTATAGAAACATATCAGCAGAAAAAGTCCACATGGCCTATCTAGTCTGCCCTTCCATATCAAATACTATCGTCCCTTTTTTTCCTTTAGAGATCCTCTGTGTTTGTCCCATACTTTCTTGAATCCAGATACTGTCCCCGTCTCTACTACCTCCACTGGGAGACTAGTCCACTCATCTACCACTCTTTCCGAAAGGAAATATTTCTGCATATTACTCCTGAGTCAATCCCCTTTCACCTCATCCTATGCCCCCTTGTTGCATTTAAACGTTTCTATCATATCTCCTCTATCCCGCCTTTCCTCTAACTTATACATATTAAGATCTTTAAGTCTGTCCCCATATGGTTTATAACAAAGACCACTAACCATTTTAGTAGCCACCCTCTGCACTGACTCCATCCTTCTTTATATCCTTTTGAAGGTGCGATCCCCAGAATTACACACAATACTCCAAATGAGGTCGCACCAGAAACTTATACAGAGGCACTATCACCTCTTTTTTTCTGCTGGCCATTCCTCTCCCTTTGCAACCAAGCTTTCTTTTGGCTTTCATCGTCACCTTTTCTATCTGTTTAGCTACTTTAAGATCATCAGAAACAATCACGCCCAGGTCCCGCTCTTCTTTCATGGACAGAAGTACTTCACCCTCTACACTGTACCACTCCCTTGGATTTGCAACTCAAATGCATAACCCTGTATTTTTTAGCATTAAATCTCAGCTGCCAAATTCATGACCACTCATTAAGCTTAGCTAGACCCCTCCTCATGTTATCTACTCCTTCCTGGGAGTCTACTCTATTGTAGATTTTGGTATCATCCGCAAAGAGGCAAACCTTACCCGACAGCCCTTCTGCTATATATCACTAATAAAGATATTAAAAAGAATCAGACCAAGGACAGATCCCTGCAGCACACCACTGGTAACATCCTTCTCCTCAGAGTGAGCTCCATCTACCTGTACACTTTGTCGCCTCCTACTACCTGTACACTTTGTTGCCTCCCACTCAACGAACTTTTAACTCAGTCACTTTAGAATCCAGCCCTAGGGGTGCCCAATTTATTAATAAACCGCCTGTGTGGAACAGTGCCAAAGGCTTTACTGAAATCTAAATACACCACATCTAGGGCTCTCCCTCTATCCAACTCTCTGGTCACCCAGTCAAAGAAATCAATTAAATTTGTCTGACAAGATCTGCCTCTGGTAAACCCATGCTGCCTCGTATGCTGCAAACCATTGGACTCCAGAGACCTCACTATCCTCTGTTTTAGCAGTGTTTCCATTAACTTACTCACGACAGAGGTCAGACTAACTGGCCTGTAGTTCTCAACCTCATCCTTATTTCCGCTGTTGTGAAAGGGACGACATGTGCCCTTCTCCAGTCTTCTGGGACCACTTCCAACTCTAAAGGAGCACTGAAAAGGTCAGTCAGTGGAGCCAGTAGAACATCCCCAAGTTCCTTCAATATTCTCGGTGTATCTCATCTGGTCCCATCATTTTGTCTACTTTTAGTTTAGCTAGTTCTTCACAAACACAGTCTTCTGAAAATTGTTCCAGATCCCCTTCCCTTTTACTCTTATTTGTGGATATTTCTGAGGTTTTGCTCCTGGACCTTCATCTGTGAACAAAGAACAAAAATATTTGTTAAGCAATTCCACTTTATCCTCATCCTAATTCTCATTAATATACCACTGCTCAACACAAACTGCTCAGAATTAACCTAACACTGTACATAGTTGTCTGTATGATAGTTCCATATGTTAACTGTACATAAGTTATTCTGTTCAATGTAAAATGTTTTTGTTCGATGTAAACCACCCCTGATCTCTGGAAGGGGCAGTATATAAAACTTGTTAAATAAATAAAAATAAATAAATAAATCAGCTTCTACATATTCCTCCCCTTCACCTTTGAGTCTGACAATACCACCTTTGCAGTTCCTCCTCTCACGAACATATCTGAAAAATGTCTTGTCCCCACATTTTATTGCATTGGCTATTTCTTTTCTTTTTGTATCGTTGCTTTCCTGACTACTTGCCTAGCTTCTCTAAGTTTTTCCAAATATTGCTGCTTGTCTTCCTCGCTCTGTGATCTCTTGTAGTTTATGAAGGCCTCCCTCTTTTTCTTCACCTTTTCTGCTACTTCTTTTGAGAACCAGAGTAGCCTCTTTTTCCTTTTACATTTACTTACCTTCCTAACAAAAAGATTTGTTGCCCTTAAAATGTCCCCTTTCAATTTTGCCCATTGCTTTTCCACATATCCCAGCTGTTCCCATCCCGCTAATGACTCCTTGAGGTATTGGCCAATATTTGCAAAGTTAGGTTTCCTAAAATCTAAGACCCTCGCTTCTGAATGGATTTTATCAGCCCTAATCCTAATACTGAATCACACCATCTGGTGATCACTGGATGCGAGATGATCTCCCACTATAACAGCTGCCCAGCATTTCCCTTCCAGCTATTCTCCTCCCTCCCCTTCATGTTCATCTATTCAGCATTTCCCTTCTAGCCATTTCCCCCACCCCCCCTCATGTACATCCGCCCAGCATTTCCCTTTTGGCCATTTTGCCCTACCCCCCTTCATGTTCATCTGTCCAGAATTTCCCTTCCAACCATTCCACAACCCCCCCAACGGCCGCTTTTTCCGTGTCTGCAGGGGCAGCGGCGTGATCCAATTTAATAAAAGAAAAAAACTTGCGTGCTGGGCTGCGTAGTCCAGTCCTGCACCCTCTGATGCAAAGCATGCGTCAAAGAGGAGTGGGACCAGACCAGCCTTCTCAGCTCAGGAGAGCCTGCATTTTTTTTCTTTTCAGTGGAGACCGCCGCTGTCACCGCAGACAGAGAAAAAGCAGGAGCAGTGGCGGCTGCACTGCGGGTAGGGGGCAGACATTAGCCATTTCTGCACGAGAGCCAGCTCATTTTGGAGGGAAATGACCCTCCTAATTCCCCCCCAAACTATACCCATGGGGGGCTTTGGATAGCAATTGTCACAGATTTGCCTGCAAAAAATCCGATAACCCTTAATTTATGCATAAGGATTTATGTGCCACTGAGCTGGTTCTGGAAGGCAAATAACAACCTATGTTACCTTTGTAAAATGAGTTTAAGATAGGCATTTTTTTCTAGCTATGATGTAGGCACCCTGTTATAAAATCAAGTTGTTACTGTGAACCTGTCATACTGTATATTGAAGAATAAGGGGAGTTTATGTATTTTCTAAGATTATATTTTTACTGCACTAGTATTTTGTATTTTCTGTCTACACTTGTACAGTGTTGAAACTGCAACCTCAATTAGAAAAAAATAACATCAATGTCAGAATTCTTTTTTTCTCTCATACGACTATGAATCTGCTTTGCATTCCTACCAGCTGATAATCTTGCTAGACATTTAAGGGGGTTGTTACTAAAGAGTGTTATGGGAATAGCAGATGTTTTTTGCCCCATACCATGCAGTTTAAGGCAAAAACATGTTACTTTATGTACACACAAATTAGCATCGCACCAAATGGTGAATAATGATGAGATGGCATGCATGCAAAACACCCCATTATTATTCAAATTGAATAATCACCGCAAGCTGCATTATTCATAGAAAAATGATGCCAGTTCAAATTCTGGAAGCATGGGCCACCAATACACAGCCTATGCTCCAGGCCACTTTCTTAAAGGACTGCATGAATTAAGTGCAACCAGTGGTCTCCACCCCCATCACCACCAAGTAGTCAAAGTGTTTTCCCAAGTAACCCTCTCAAACATGGCTTCCGCTCGCAACCCCCAAAATCCCACTCCTCCCCTTTAAGACCTCCTGAAACCCATTCAATTAACCTACTCCAAGGCCCCCATCAGGGCTCTCTTAACTCCATCCTGATGGCATAATGGGGCCTGGATGAAAACCATCTCAACTTGTTTCATCTGGCCCAGTCCGGTTCAAAATGGTACTCATGATCCGCTAGCAGTAATCTTGTGGTACTAACGCAGGTGTTGACCTCTAGTGGTAATACTATGAGACTCCTGCTAGGGGATCATGGGTGTCATTTTGAACCTAGTGCCAGCCTGACAGAATCAAGTGGAGGTTGCTTCCATCTGGGCCCCTCTAGACCACCAGGATTGGGAGCCTTAGAGTGGTAATGGGGGGTTGGATCAGGTTTTGGCAGGTCTTAAAGTGGAGGTGTGGGACTTTGATGGTGTTTTTAGGGAATGTAAGCCATGCATTAAGAGAGAGGTTAATTGATCGGGTGCCTTGACCAGTTGGTAGTGCCAGGGGGAGTGGGGATCACCGGACTATCAGTTACACCTTATACACACAGGGCTATTTTTATCTATAGGCAAAAGGGGCTTCCCTAGGCCCCGGCATAACAGGAGCCCAGCTGCCCACAAGTAAACTCTGACCTGAGCGTAGGCTGCTGAATTGATTGGCACTTACACTCTTCTGTGTCCAGAGGGCAGATCATCGATTGCTCTATCAGCCTGCATTAAGGCATGCTGCGCCATCCCATCTGCTATACCTCAACTTAACTGGCTAGAAGAGTCCTCGGCAGTATGCAGGACTCCCTCTGTTCTTTCCATCCCTCTCTCCTCCCATTGCTAGGTCTCCGCAGCTGCTCAAAAGAGATGAATGAGCTCTGTGCAGTACGCCAGCACCTCATACTGCATTCGGCAGCTTGCTTGTCTACCCTCTGAACAGGTGATCTCAGTAGTGGAGAAATCTGGTCAAGTAGAGGCAGGCGGGAAGCTGTTTCCAGCCTCTGCTCCTAGGACAGGGGGCTGTTCTGTGCTACTGACTGCAGTGCAGAAGCCAGTAGAGAAGTGAGATGGGGGTCCATCCAGTGCCCCACAGCAGCAGCAGCCAGGACCAGGCTAGCCAAAGCAGGGCTTGGCAAGTGAAAGACCAGCCAGGCAGGATACACACACCAGTGGAGCACAGGCCAATTCCAGCAGTTGAGTAGGGGATTGAGCAGGCGCAAAGAGCAGGAAATGTGGGGCAGCCTCAGGTAAGGAGTGAAAAATGGAAGCTTGCTAGTAGGTTCTGAGTTACTGAGTGAGAGAGCAGGAATGCATGGATTATAGGGAAAGGAAGAGCAAGGATTGGGCAATAGGATAGGGATGGAGAGCTGGAAAAATAAGAGGGCTCTTCAAAAGTTTGCCCGGGGCCCCAAAAGTGGTTAAGACGGCCCTGTACAAAGGCCATCTCTTTAAGAAAATGGCCAGAAGCATTGGGCCGTATGTTAAAGGTCCAATGCTCCTGGCTGGGGATTACAGTACTTTTCTCTTTGAATGATGCAGCTGTGGAGCTTATCACAAGCTGCATTATTCCTTTCCTTATCGTTCCTACAGTTTAGTCCTCCACCACTGGGTAGTGAACCTCCTCCTGCAGCTTGGAGACTGGGCATGTCAAAATCGTGACATCACTGGATATAGCCTGCTGGTCTCTCCCATCAGCCCCCAGTGTGTCCAGTCTCCATGCAGCAGGAAAACGTAGTGAGCCTAGGTGCTTGTCTCACTAGAGGAACAGATAAGGAGCACTTTAGTCAGGGTGTTAGCTTTGATTCTAAATTTGCCTTTGATTTTAATTTTAACTTTTATTTCCTTGGGTTTTAGGTTAATTTTCTTCAGTATTTGTTTTTTGGGGGTATGGCTCTTTAAAAAAAAAAAAGAAAAGAAAATAATAACAGAAGCCTCACGCCTGACTGCCTTCCTTATTTTCTTTCTGTGGGGCAGTAACTGAGGATCTCCCCTCCTTGAAGAGATGGGGGTGAGTTCCGCAGGCAGTATCCGCGTTTGGTGGGGCTGTGTGCTGAGGCAGAGAGCTGCAGCGATCACAGCACATTGCCTCTCTTAGCCGGGACAGTGTTTCTCGCCGCGGTGCTGTCAGATCACATCGCAGCTGGAGCAACCGCCTGATTCAAGTTCTGGAAGCGATCCTGGGGTCTCCAGCACGGCGGGTAAGAGCCCTTCACGTTTTGAGTGGGGGTTCGGATTTACTTTTAAACCGGCAGTTTTGGCGCCATTTTAAGCGCAACATACAGCAGCGCCATTTTAGGCCTCTGCTCTTTACCGCGTGGCGGGAGTTGCTGCAGCCGACGGGCCAAATCTGGAGGACCGTGCTGTGGGCAGAGAGCTTTCTCTCTCTTTTTTTCTGGTTCTCTCATTGTTCTTTTAACTTTTATTTCCTTTACTTTTCTTTGTTGTTGCTGAGGTTTTTTCCATCGCGGTCCCTTGAGGGGAGGGGGGCTCGGATGGTGCCTTAGGTCTGTGTTACTTGGGGGTGGCATTTCTGTGTATTTTCCTTTAAAAAAACACAACACTTTAAGAACAAGGGAATAGATTGCTTTCTATCCACGCTGCTTTGGGCACGGCAGTGGTTGAGGGCTCAACTGATGTCATCGCGCATTCAGTGTGTGGTCTGCTGGACACGCAGGGGCACGGTCGCTGACACCGGAGTTTGTCGGGGCTGTGTTGCAGTTTCTTCCACTATGGAACAGCAGATGAAGCAGGCGGGGGTTGTGGAGGTTCCGAGCCTGAAACCTGCGTCCGGAGGCGAGGCTGTAGTGGTTCCGCCTTAAGTGCCACCTCCGGAAGGTCTCGCAGGTCCTTCAGGTGCGGGGCTCACTGTAAGTTCCGAGTCACAGTTGGGGGACTTCTGTCCAGATTTTGTATTGCTAATGCACCAGGCCTTCTGTTTGAGGCGTCAGGGGAAGTTACCTGATCCTGGCCAGCTGTCGGCTCCAATACAGCCACTTCGCTCAGGGGACCCGGGGGGCGTCGCTCCGAGGGCTATTAAGAGAGCTGGGTCCGGTGAGTTCTCCCCTACAGATCTCGAGTGGCACGACATGGAAGAGACAGAGTTGGAGCTGGAAACTGGTATGGAGGACCTGGAAGAAGGTGAGATTCCTGAACCTGAGGATCAGGCGAAGATCATTCGGGTTTTCTGAAGGGAGGAGCTAACGGCTCTGATTACAGAGTCCCTTCAGACTTTAAATCTCGCCATGGCGCAACCAATGGATGTAGAGGATGTGGAAGATCCTGTTATTCAGGCGGTGAGGCAGACACAAGTGGTGCTTCCTGTGCACCGCGTGGTAGATCATATGATCCAGGAAGAGTGGGATCAACCTGAGGCAGGGCTCAGGGGGGTCTGCACCATGAACAGACTCTACCCCTTGGCAGATAAGCACAAAGAGAGATTCTGTTCCCCTCGGATTGATGAAGCGGTCTCGGCGGTCACAAAAAAGACCACTATTCCAGTGGAAGGTAACACAGCTTTAAAGGACGCACAGGATAGGAAAGTGGATGGTTTGTTGAAACAGTCCTTTGAAGCTAATGCTTTATCTTTACAGGCCTCCATTTGTCTTACTAATCTGTTATGTTTTTTTGAAGGAGTGAATAAACAGGTGGACAAAGGTGAGTCGGTTGATATTGTGTATCTGGACTTTCAGAAAGCCTTTGACAAGGTCCCTCATCAGAGACGTTTGGCAAAACTAAAGAGTCATGGGATAGGAGGCAGTGTACTATTGTGGATCAGGAACTGGTTAAAAGATAGAAAGCAGAGGGTAGGGCTAAATGGCCAATTTTCCCAATGGAGAAAGGTAAATAGTGGTGTACCCCAGGGATCTGTGCTGGGTCCGCTGCTTTTTGACATATTCATAAATGACCTGGAAAGTGGAATAACGAGTGAGGTTATCAAATTTGCAGATGACACAAAACTATTTAAAGTTGTTAAAACCCAAGAGGATTGTGAAAAATTGCAAGAGGATCTTGATAAATTGGAAGACTGGGCATCAAAATGGCAGATGAAATTTAATGTGGACAAGTGCAAGGTTATGCACCTAGGGAAGAACAATCCAAACTATGGTTACACGATGCAAGGTTCCACATTAGGAACCACCACCCAGGAAAAAGATTTAGGCGTCATTGTGGATACCATGTTAAAACCCTCGGCCCAGTGTGCAGCGGTGGCCAAGAGAGCAAATAGAATGCTAGGTATGATAAGGAAAGGAATGGAAAATAAAACAAAAGATATTATAATGCCTCTATATCGTTCCATGGTGAGACCGCACCTTGAATACTGTGTGCAATTCTGGTCGCCGTATCTTAAAAAGGATATAGCGATTTTAGAAAAGGTACAGAGAAGAGCCACCAAAATGGTAAAGGGGATGGAAGGATACTCCTATGAAGAAAGGCTAAAAAGGTTAGGGCTCTTTAACCTGGAAAAGAGACGGCTGAGGGGAGATATGATAGAAGTCTATAAATTAATGAACGGAGTGGAACGGGTAAACGTAGATAGATTGTTTACGTTATCAGAATATAGAAAGACTAGGGGACATGCAATGAAGCTACAGGGTAAACTATTTAAGACTAATAAAAGAAAATATTTTTTCACTCAACGTGTAATCAAACTCTGGAATTTGTTACCGGAGGATGTAGTAAAGGCTGTTAGTGTAGCTGGGTTTAAAAAAGGTTTGGACAAGTTCCTGGAGGAAAGGTCCATAAACCATTATTAAGAAGTGACCGAAGATATCAATGCTTGACCCAGTACAAGCATTGTGGAACTTGTGTCTCTTGGGGAAACTGCTAGGTACATATGACCTAGATTGGCCACTGTTGGAAACAGAATACTGGGCTTGATGGACCTTGGTCTGACCCAGTATGGCATATCTTATGTTCTTATTTTCTTATGTGGGGTGTGGGTGGCGAGAGCTTGTCTCGGGTGGTCTCAACACGTACGCCAGTCTCCGCATCTAGATCAAGAAGGCCTAAGGGAGATTGATCGCCTAGAGTCTGGGTCGGTGTATTTGGGAGATGTGCATTACGACCTGATCAGAGCGCTAGCCAATAGTATGGCTTCATTGGTCGCCACCCGTAGATCCTTGTGGTTGAGAAATTGGGCGGCCGATGGGTTGTCTAAGTCATGTCTTAGTAAGCTTCCTTTTAAGGGAAGGTTGTTGTTTGGAGAAGATTTTGACAAGTTGGTGAAGGATCTGGGTGAGTCTAAGGGGGGTAGACTCCCAGAGGATAAGCCTAAACAGGGAAACTCTTTACCGAACCTCCGGGGTCAGTTTAGAGATTTCAGAAGATTTTGGACTTCTAGGCCAGGTGGTTTCCAAAGAGGAAGATTTGCCTCCAGAGCCCAGGAGTTTTGTGGGTTTCGGGGAGCAAGTCGAGGTTTTGCAGTAGCTTCCGCAGCAACCGCTAGAAAACCACAATGAAAGGAGGCGGGTCCAGACGGAAAGTCACCCGATAGGGGGGTGTCTTTGGGAATTTCTTTCTGCCTGGACCCCAATCACGTCCGACCAATGGGTGTTGGAGATCATCCGCGAGGGTTACGTGCTGGAGTTGGCGAGGCCGATGTAGGGCTCATTTGTGATGTCTCCATGCAGAGGACAGCAAAAGTCACTAGCGATTCGTCGAACGTTAGACCGCCTTTTACAATTGGGAGCTGTCGTACCTGTCTCTACAGTGGATTACGGCATGGGTCGATACTCCATTTATTTCGTAGTACCAAAGAAAGACGGGTCGCTCCGACCTATTCTGGATTTAAAAGGGGTCAATCGCTGTCTTCGAGTACCACATTTCAGAATGGAAACGTTGCGGTCGGTCATCGTCCCAGTGCACCAGGGGGAGTTCTTGACCTCCCTCAATCTAACTGAGGTGTATTTACACATTCCCATCAGAGAATTTCATCAGAGGTTTCTACGGTTCGTGTTTCCTTGGGGACATTTTCAATTCCAGGTGTTACCCTTCGGTTTAGTGACGGCGCCGCGCACCTTCACCAAGATTATGGTGGTGGTGGTGGCGGCTTTGAGGAAAGAGGGGGTTCTAGTTCACCCCTATCTCAACGATTGGCTGATTCGGGCAAAGTCAGAGGCCGAGAGCGTTCGGGTTACAAACAAGGTGGTGAAGTTTCTCCAGAGTCTTGGTTGGGTGGTCAATGTGTCCAAGAGTCACCTAATTCCATCCCAGGATCTCGAATATCTGGGAGTCTGGTTCGACACGAGGAGCGGAGCGGTATTTCTGCCACTTCGCCGAGTCCAAGTACTGTGGCGTTTGGTTCGCAAGTTCAGGGCGACGTCCGCGCCTTCGGCATGGGATTACCTTCATGTGCTAGGAACCATGGTGGCAACGTTGGAGGTGGTGCTGTGGGCCAGGTTTCATATGCGGCCATTACAGAAAGCGCTGCTTTGCTGGTGGTCGCATCAGTCTGACTCGTTGAGCAAACGACTCCCTTGTCCGCTCTCAGTCCGACAATCCCTTCAGTGGTGGCTGCTTCCGGGAACTCTGACGGTGGGAATGCCTCTGGAACAGCCGGAGTGGCTTCCCTTGCTAACTTATGCGAGCCTTGCGGGATGGGGAGCACATTGCGGAGCTCGCTTTGTGCAGGGCACCTGGCCACTGCAGGAGAGCAAGTGGTCAATCAATTGGCTAGAACTCAGAGCGGTCAGTCTAGCGTTACAAGTGTTCGAGGCTATGGTGATCGGTCGAGTGGTGCGAGAACATCCAACAATTCCGCAATGGTGGCCTACATCAATCGGCAGGGCGGCACAGGGAGTGTGGCCATGGAGGAAGAGGTGGAGTCTCTTTTCTCTTGGATAGAAACCCGACTGTTAGCAATATCGGCGGCTCACATTGCAGGGAAGGACAATGTGATGGCAGATTTTCTCAGCAGAGTCCGAGTAGATGCCGGTGAATGGAAACTGCATCCGGACATCTTCCTCCGCATAGTTCAGAGATGGGGACAGCCCATAATGGATCTCATGGCAACCTTTCAGTCGGCGAAGATGAGTTGTTTCTTCAGCAGGCGCCACGAAAGGATGTCAGAAGGAATCGAAGCACTGATACAACGCTGGCCGTCGTCAGGACTCCTCTATGTTTTTCCCCCGTGGGCGCCGATAGGTCAAGTGGTTCAGCAGATCGAAGCTCATCGTGGAAAGGTGTTGCTGATGGTGCCGGATTGGCCAAGGTGCCTGTGGTACGCCGATCTCATTCAGTTGCTCGACGGGGATCCCTGGAGGTTACCGGTGTCGGAGAATCTGTTGTTGCAGGGGCCTCTGTGGATGCCTCAGGTGGATCAGTTTTCTCTTACGGAATGGCCATTGAAAGGGCAAGGTTGAGAAAGAAGGGTTACTCGGCTGCAGTCATTGCTACTTTGCTTCGAGCAAGGAAAAGGTCCATGTCTCTGACGTATGTGCGCATCTGGCGTATATTTGCGGACTGGTGCTTGCATAGGCAAGTACACGCATCTACGGTATCCATCTCCGTGGTGTTAAGTTTTCTGCAAGACGGGTTTGATAAGGGTCTGGCAGCAAGTTCCCTGAGAGTTCAATTAGCAGCCCTTTCGTGCTATAGAGGCAAAGTCCAGGGAGTGGCTCTGGGGTTGCATGCGGATGTTTCGCGTTTTCTTAAGGCAGTATCCAGACTGCGTCCTTCTCGTAGAGTCACAGTTCCTCCGTGGGATCTCAATTTGGTTTTGGGGGCGTTAGTTAAGCAACCATTTGAGCCATTATCTCAGGCATCTGTGAAAGATTTGACCTTAAAGACAGTGTTTTTGGTAGCCATCTGTTCGGCGCGGTGCATTTCAGAGCTGCAGGCGCTGTCATGTCAAGAGCCATTTTTGACTTTTTCCAGGGAGAAGGTGGTGTTGCGGCCAGTGCCGTCATTTTTACCTAAGGTAGTGTCTCCGTTTCATCTCAACCAAACGGTCTTCTCTTCCAACTATGAGTTTGGCAGAACGGAACGATTTGGACCATAGTTTATGCCATTTAGACATAAAACGCGTGTTGTGTCAGTATTTAAAAGTCTCAGAAATGTTTCACAAATCAGACCATCTGTTTGTGTTGTTCGGAGGTCCTCGCAAAGGGGAGGCAGCTGCGAATGCTCCCATTTCCAGGTGGATTAAGGAAGCAATTGCGTCTGCATATCTGTTGCAAGGTCGCCCAGTGCCAGCAGGCTTAAGAGCTCATTCTACTAGAGTTTGGTTCTGCCAGTGGAAATTTGTAAAGCGGCCACCTGGTCTTCGCTTCATACTTTCAGTAGGAACTACCGCCTGGATGTACTGGCGGCAAACGATGCCTGTTTCAGGTCAGCGGTGTTGCGTTCCGGTTGGAAAGGGCCCGCCCAATGATTACTGCTCTGTTACATACCAGTGGTGGAGGACTAAACTGTAGGAGCGATAAGGAAATAGAAATTATACTTACCTGGTAATTGTCATTCCTGGAGTGACTACAGTTTAGTCCTCATTCCCACCCAGGATGAAGCTGTTTGCAGTGATGGTTCACTTGGGAGAAGTGCAAGACTACAGGTGAGTTGAGTCTTTCATTAGGTCTTGTTGGGCTCTACTCTTCTTCTCGCTTTTCTGTCCATTATTCTCTCTCTTATAATTGGTCAGGCATAGAGTGCGAAAGAGGGTAAAAAAAAAAAAGAGAAAAGATAAATGGTTTCCTTCTTTCGGGAAGGGGGTTTCATAGTTAAACATGTCAGATTATGCGTTCAGTTTAAGTTTAAATTTGAAATTGAATTTGTTATGATAGCTACTTATTTGTTGCTCCTTTGAGTCTACTTTGTCAATAGTTCACTGGGGGCTGATGGGAGACCAGCAGGCTATATCACAATTTTGACATGTCCAGTCTCCAAGCTGCAGGAGGAGGTTCACTACCCAGTGGTGGAGGACTAAACTGTAGTCACTCCAGGAATGACAATTACCAGATAAGTGTAATTTCTATTTACAACAGCAGTTTCTAACTGAGTTCCAGCATGTTAGTGACTCCCGCAGTAAACTAAATATCTATGTGTACAGGCCAAAGGGTGCCTATTCCAAGCCTATTTTATAAAGACACCTAGATGTCTACATGACTTTATAAAATGCTGTCACAATTCCTGCAGAATTTGCACTTAAAATGAAGCCATGGATATTGACGCCTTCTCATAAGCACATGTAAATGTTTGCTCATAAAGTATGTATATACCTTGTGACTCCATCCAAACTCCTCTGAACATGCCTACACCCGGGTCGTGTAAAAGTATGGGTCTCATCATTGAGACTTTTATACCTGCGATAGTTATATATTTTGTTATGCCTGGGATCATAATGGTTCCCTGCATAATTATATGGGTTGCTTATCTGTAGTAAGATGTCCTTTATAATGTTCACACATTCCATGTAATGTTTTGTTCTGTTCTGTTCTATGTAAACCGTATTGAACATTGGAAATGTGGTATATAGAAACTTCTCAAATAAATAAATACATATACTGACTTATACATGTACAAATTTTGTTATTAAAATTATCCCCTTAGAAAGCAACCTTCAGGGAGTGGTGGAGTAGCCTAGAGGTAAGAGCAACAGCCTAGTACCCAAATCTGGGTTCAATTCCCACTGGTGCTCCTTGTGACCTTGGCCAAGTCACGTAACCCTCAGTTGTCTCAGGTACAAACTTAGATTGCAAGCCTTGAACCACCATTGGAAAGGCATGAGTTAAATACTAATAATTTAAATAATCAGAGAGAAAGCAACCTTCAATGACGTGCATGGGCCTGATAGTCCATGTAAATGCTACTCAGCTGAGTATTCAGTGGAACTTAGCATGGTTCGTGCTGCTAAATATCCATGGTTGCCACTGCTACCCACCACAATGCTAACCAGTTAGCACTGGGGCGGCACCTGTCACTAACCAGACAGTGGTGATATTGAGCCACTGCCCGGTTATTGACAAGCAGCTTAAGTAGGACACAACAAATGCTGGCCTTACTTTTAGCTGCAGAAGCTAAACGGGCTATGTGCTGCTGAACATCTCACTCGCCACAGTTAACGAGGTTAGCATGCCCCGTCAAACTCCTGTCTACTTTGGACATAGTGCAGTGATCCATTTATAAGTTGGAGCCTTTCTAGAATGTCCACTTGCACGTGATCACGAGTTATATGGATGCTTATACATGTTTAAATTGTGAATAGGGTGTCTAAAATAACCCCCATAGGATTTGGCTAAACTTTTTTTTGTTTTTCTTAAAAAAAAAATTGTACTTTGGATTGATCTCAGTTAACTGTGTGTCTGCGACTTTGATGTTCTCTTTAGCTAAAAGAGAAGGGTTGTTAGTAGTCAGACAACCAGTGTTAGTTAAGACACTGCATTTCTCATACAAAACAAGACATCAGGCAAGGAGAAATGAAGAAACAGCTCTTGTTTTTCGGTTTATTTTTTTTCTGTTTTTATACAAAATTATTTCTGCTTCATGAATTAACATAAATATCTTTAATCAAACACAATAAAAATGTAACAGCGGAATCTACCCGCGCTGCTGCTAGGAAATATCTGCCTATAGCATTTTCTATATTTTTATTTTTTTTTGTACACCATTAAATGGTCAACACATGAAAAGATACCTGAACAAGATACAGTGAATAGCTTCCATTTGTTGTTTTAAATAATCAGACAGTTGATAAAATTCGAGAAGGCTCCTTCTTTACAAAGCAACCAAATTGCAAGTCTAGCTGGAGGGTTTGGGTTGCATTCTCCCAGCCAATAATCCACTAGAATCCTGGGGACCTTCACTTTCAGTCCAACCAATCGAACTATCAGTGCAACTGTATCACTTATCAATGGAATAAGTGTGCTTAAAAAGACTTCTTATTTTACAGGTTTATTAACGCTCTATTAAAAATAGAAGAGATAAGTAAAGACAAAGCAAAAAAACAAACAAACAAACAAACAAACCCAACGCATTGGTAAAATATATAGTTTACACAGAGTGTTGTCTGTTACTAAGAGACTTAACAAATATGTATATGATGAAGCCATTTTTCTTGCATCCGAATGGCTGAGAGATGTAGTAGGTGGAGCCCTTAAATAAAAGGCTGTGGAACCATCCCCACTTCATTTCAATTTGGTTTTGTTTCTTTGTTAATGAGGTCCTTAGATAATGACATTCCCCGTTAGTGCTTATGCCACTTTGTCTTTCTTTCTCTTGTCTTTTTTCCCTCAAAGCAGATGGGGGACATGATTACCTAAAGTTCCTTTATACTGAGAAGAGATGACCTGAGTGAGAAAACAGTGATGCAAGCGAAATACACTGAAAGAATATGCCCATCATTTCCAGTTCATTATCACTAGGCAACTTGTACAAGAAAAACGTAGATCCTCCAGGTTCCAAGGTCACAGCTAGTGAAAATTATTTCTAGTACAAACAACAAGGGGGGAAGAGAGAAGAGGGAGGAGGAAGAAGGAAAGGGAGGGGAGGGTCCAACCTATTCAAGAGGTTGTAATTAGATGGGGTGGGAAAGGGATGCTTCACGTTCCTGCACCTCCTTTTCTGGTTGGTTTTATATTTGCTAACATTGACATTGTGTCAGTGCTAAGAACGAACACAATTCCAGTTAGATCGACGTGCCACATGGCCCCATGTTTTAAGGAACATGATAATCCACTCTTGATTTTGCCCTAGGCCATGCGTGAATTTCTTCAAAAAGAAGTAGAATTACAAGTCAATACAAGCAACAAGATAGAACCAAGAGTGTCCGTTATGATATGGAGCCAAGTGGCTACTCTAGGGATAACCCATGTCAAAATGGAAATTTCTTAGTAGGGAAACTTTTGAACAAGGAGGTAAAAAATAATGGACATAAATATGATTTCCTTGTAGATGGAGTCTCCTGTTATGGATATAATCTGAGCCTGTGCTATTGATTTTCCAATTGCATACATTATTTCTCAGTAAAAAAATGACTTCAGAAATGATTCAAAAGGCTCATTCTTGATGTTTGGTTCTTAAGAGTAGGGACTGAGGGGGGGGGGGGGAAGGGAGGGGGAATGTTCATTGGTGACAGCCAGCACATTTAAAGCAATTTGCCATTGTTGCTTAAAATTAGTCCCAGATATTTAATGCCGGGACCATATCTGGCCACAGGCATTTAATATCTGGATTGCTTGGATAGAGATTTAGCTTTCTAGTCCGCAGCGATAGTCAGCTGCTGGCCTGATAGCTAAACCAGCTAAAGATAGGCCTGCTTTTATTTTGCCTAACTTTAGCTGGTTTATTTATTTATTTTATTTATTTATTTGCATTCTCTTATATACCGTGCTATTCTGCATCAGCACGGTTTACATTGAACAAACTGAAATTACACTGAACAGGGCATTACAACTTGGAGATAACTATTTTACAGGGAACATGGGCTATGGAGGGTTAAGTGGCTTGCCCAAGACCACAAGGAGCACCTGTGGGACTAGAAACCCCAGTCCTTCTGGCCCAAGGTTGCTGTCCTCTAGTGGGATTTGAACCCCCGACCTTCCGGCCTGAAGTACCTTGCCCCAACCACTAGGCCACTCCTCCACTCCTAAGTTAACCGGCCAATGGCTGAGTATCACTGCTGCCTGGTGAACTCTGGTTGCCGCCCCCGCTCTGTCCCTGGAACACGCCAATGCTAAATGGTTAACATCGGGGGATACAAACTGATAGCAGGGGATATACACAGCACTAAACGGTTTAGTGCTGCTGAATATCCCAGTGACCACAGTTTAATTGGTTAGCAGGTCTGCTAACTGGTTAAACCGCTTTGAATATGCCCCTCTGGTATTCTAAACCATGACCGGAATCAGGGAAATCTAGGCCACCAGTACAGCGGCATGAAATAGCTGTTAAGCTGCATAATACCTATGAAGGTAATATGGACTCCTACTAGGAAAGAGAAAGCACATAGAGGTGAATGTAGAGAGAATCTACACTAAAACACTGGAGGAATACAAACTCTTTTCATTGCGTCTCCAAGAAATAATAATTCTGGGCCTGATATTCAAAGCCCTTAGCTTGTTGGCCAAGAGTTGGCTGGCTAAGGGTGCTGAACGGGATACTCAGAGGCACTATCTGGATGGAGCCGTTGAATATCTCTACAGACTGTCCTGGCACTATCTGGTTAGTGCTGGAGTGGTCTGTGGCTGGAGAGAAGGTATGTTGGTGCTAGGTTAGCCCATAATTCAGCCAGGACTTCTGTGGGCAACTGGGGCCACCTAAAAGGCTGTCCAGAAGTCCCAGCTGAATATTGGCCTAGATAATGCTGCTCAATACCCCACTGATATTTAAACACCATGGTATTTAAATATTGGCCCCTAAAGATTAAAGTTTTAAAGTCTTCAAGATTAGATTAGTATTTAGCAGTTACTGGGGGGAGATATTTATAACCTGGAAACTCCAATCAAGCTCCATTCAGCTGAGCGGCTTAGTGAGATTTCGTGAAGTTCATTAATTACAATAGAGGAACTGAGATACTTCTAGGTTTTGCTTTTCTTTATGCCCTGGGACATGAAGTAGATAAGGAAGACAGTCACTCCATCTAATGAGGGAGCTGTGAGATGTAACAGGGACAAACTGCTTTCTCTCCTGTCTTCCATCATCTGTTGTGATGGACAAGGACTGACTATTATAAATGTATTCCAGTCTTACAAACTTCATAGTAAGAAATTGGTACCAGCAATTTGCTAAATTTCCTCTAGGAGCACACATGATGGATCAAATAATTTTCCTTCTAAAGCAGAATAGCCAGTAACTCTTCATGCCAAATACTTTGCATAGTTCCCAATTCTCCAGGGTTTTTTTTAGGGGGAAGACTGCTTCTCTGCTCATAGAGTTTTCCTACTTGCTCCCTGCCAGGCATTTCACCAGGGACAGCATTAAGGGGTGTCAAGAAGTACAGCCATGCAGGGGGCCCTGTGCTCAAAGGTACCTCATGCTTGCTGATTCTGCTAATAAAAGAAGACTTGGTAATGTCACCTTTAGTCACCTCCTGTCTTCCACTCTTTAGTCACCTCCTGTCTTGACTATTGTAACCTACTCCTTGTTGGCCTCCCTCTGAATCATCTCTCTCCCCTTCAGTCTGTTCAACACTCTTCTGCGTGGCTAATCTTCCACCAGCCTCATCATGCTCATATTACCCCACTTCTGAAGTCACTTCATTGGCTCCCTATCCATTTCTGCATCCAGTTCAAACTTATCCTGCTGACCTATAAGCGCATTCACTCTGCAGCTCCTCACTACCTTTCCTCTCTCATCTCTCCTTACACCCCCCCCCCTCGGGAACTCATCTCTTCTGGAAAATCGCTTCTATCTGTGCCCTTCTCTTCTATTGCTAACTTCAGACTTTGCTCCTTTCACATTGCTGCTCCTTATGCCTGGAACAAATGATCTGAGTTTGTACATCAGGCGCCTTTCTCTGGCCCTTTTCAAATCCAGGTCGAAAACTCACCTCTTCGGTGCCGTTTTCGGATCTTGACTTGCCTGGTCTCCTTTGTGTTCTCTTACCATTCCCCCAGAGGTATCCCATGTCTACAGTCATTGTGTTGTCTGTCTTGACTAGATTGTAAGCTCTGATGATCAGGGACCGGCTTTTACATGTGTCTGTGCAGTGCTGTGTACGTCTTGTAGCTCTGTACAAATGCTCAGTAGTAGTATTAGTAGTTCATATGTCAATCAGATATTAACACAGTATCAGACTCCACTAATTAGGAGAAGCCACAGTAAGCTCCTATGTGTGTCTTAGGGGAAGAGAATAAGCTGTATTAAATCCATACCAAGTCTCAGCAAGGTGATGCTACAATTGACGTATGGTAGGGAAGAAAAAGAAGAATATATACTGGTCGCATATTGCCCAGGAAAAAAAAGGGCTCAATCATCTCTAGCCCTATATACTAGGGGTGGAGGTGGTTGTAACAATAGTGTAGACACTGCAGTTGAAGAAAATACCCCTGCAACAGATAAAGGTCATGGTGAACTTGATATGGAGATGCTGTAGCAAGAGATAGACTACAGACATTAATGAAAAATGTTAGAAGATTAACTACAATTAAGTGTATTGCCACAAATATAGAGGAGATAGCATTCTGTTAGAAGTAAATTTGAGAGACTGAGATCATACTTCATATACCATGGTTGAGGAGTGAGGTTCATGACCATCTTGATATGCACAAAACGAACCCATTTGGAGACACTGCCCCCAGAGAAAAAGAAGATCCTCAAGTACCAATAAATGCAGTCAGAGACCAAAAACATTTCTACTGAGTGCCTCCAGCCTGATTAAATGAATTTCCAAGTGCATCCTGATATATTGCCTCTGCGAATTACACCTTATGAACTCCAGAAGGAGGTTCTCTTCGGAGCAATGCAAGTATTGAGGTGAGCAACACACTGCCATAGGAATGAGGTTCATTACTGTCATGGTATATGGAAAATTACCCATTTGGAAATACTATCCCATGAGTGGCAGGAATTCTAGGCAAACATTGAGGGAAGTAAGCCCAACATGTACTCTTTGTTGAATTTTAAAAAATATTCATGCAGAATCAGGACCAGTGCAAGGAGATAAGGCATTTTAGGCAAACCTCATCCCTTGTGCTCCCTTCCCCCTCTCCAATGCCCATTTCTGCTGCTGCCAGATTACAAACAAGAAGTCAGCATTGGGAAGTCCAAGGGGGTGGAAGCAAATAGCCCCACATCATTGAAGTTGCAAGGTAAGCGCCATGAGACTGTTTGCAGCCATTGCTGTCACTGCAGGTCCTGGAAAGGGGTGGCAGGGATGGCGATGGACCTCCTCTGGACCAATGGTGCTCTAGGCAGCTGCTTAGTTCACCTAATCGTTGTGCCGGTGCTGTGCAGAATTCTTTTCCTAGCTCCAAAATATATATTGCTAAATGACAAATAGTAGGGAACAGTTGGAAGGGCAGGGAGAGTGCTTCCTGAGCTTGGATAGAATAAGTACACAGGCAAGATTTCTACCTTTCCCATCTCAGGAGGGCCATAATTGACTTCAAGTGGAGGTAGTTGGGGGCTCTTCAACTTGGAAAAGAAATGGTTGAGGGGGGATATGTTAGAGGTCTATAAATTAATGAATGGAATGGAATGGGTAAACATAGATTGGTTGTTTACACCATCAAAAAGTAGAAAGACTAAAGGACATACAATGAAGCTACAGTGTAACCCATTAAAGACTAATAAGAGAAACTATTTTTTTACTCAATGCGTAATTAAACTCTGGAATCCGTTACCAGAGGATGTAGCAAAAGCTGTTAGTGTAGCTGGGTTTAAAAAAGGTTTGGACAAGTTCCTGGAGGAAAGGTCCATAAATCATTATTAAAGAGGACCCAGGAAATCTACTGCTTGGCCCAGAATAAGCATGGTGGAACCTGTGAGCCTCTTTTGGAACCTGCTAAGTACTTGAGACCTGGATTGGCTACTTTTGGAAACAAGATACTGGGCTTGGTGGATCTTGGTCTGACCTAGTGAGGCATATTTTATGCTCTTATGTTCTAATACAGTGACAGAATTCAAGAAAAGGGTAAAAACTTTGGGTAAAAGACATGGGTACTGGTATGGTATGGGAACTTGTATGTAAAGGAGTCAATTAAACTAACATGGATAAGAAGTTATATTCTGCTGGAGAACAAATTTGTATGACTGACAGATAGGATATATCCTTAGGCAAGGAAACAAGACTAGGTAGATAGGATAGGCCAACTGATCCTTATTGCCCATCATAACTACGTTACTATTTCTCATATTGGAACAAAACTGTGGCAGTCTTTTATGTTCTACCATTTAACTAGTTCCTTACATCAAGACATTTGAATGGGTTCTAAAGATCACATTGCCTTTCAGCTCACTCAATTCTGACTTTCAAATGCTGCCCTGCTGTATAGATCCACAGCAAAGAGCTCAGATGATGCATGCACAGGGATGGAAGAGACCTACTGTGGTGATCCTTGCAGAACTCTGGATAGGCTCCTCATTGATACTGTCAATGCATTGTAGAATGAACAAAGAGCAGGCGGAAAGAATTTTTTCTTTTAAATAGAGCATGAAGCCCTTATAAAAGTTACACACTTTTTACTCCATAAAAGTAGATAGAAATATTAGAAATTCAGTAGATTAGAACAAACTCTAATTGGGTAATTTTATAACAGATAGTCTAGGTTGGGAGATCAAGTAGAGTCTATATTATAAAGACAAATAAAGCTCTTTTGCTAATGGCTTTAATGCGCCTTAATAAAGTTAATGCACATTAAGTGCCCACAGCCCTTTTATTTCTATGGGCACAATAACACTTCAGGTACGTTAACTGTATTAGCACATGTTAATCTTTAGTAAAAGGGCCCTATAGGTGCTTATATAGCTTTATAAATTAGCTTCACAAAACCTGCTTAAATTGCAGCTAAAATGCATTCATGTACATTTACACCAATTAGAGCCTGCGCTGCACCCTAGCTACTCCTCTGAATACGCTTATCCTCGGATAATGTACTTTTATACGTGGAGTATAATTTTATAAGAGGACTGTTATGCTCGTACAACAGGTTTTTTGTCCATATATTCCTTTATAAAATTACCCTGTGATAGCATAAGTAGGTTGTCAGGGTTTCTGGACCTGCAAGGACACCCTTTATTCCAACAAAGACCAGCTGAGTCCAGGTTCCAAACAAAACCAAAATCTGTATTTTTTAAAAAACACAAAAGAAATGCACTTCTTAATGTTTGAAACCTTCAAAGGGTATCGCAACTGGCTCATACATAAGAGAGAGCATTCTCCGGGGGCTTTCCTTATCTTTGTCTGATCTCTCTGCCTAACTCTCGGCCTGCCTATCACTCCAGGTTCCCAGACCATGTTTTGAAGGTGTGAATAAATAGGTAGACCAAGGTGAGCCAGTTGATATAGTGCACCTGGATTTTCAGAAAGCCTTTGGCAAGGTTCCTCATGAGAGACTCTTGGCCAAATTAAAAAGCAAATGGCGGTATATAAATGTTTTAAAATAAATAAATAAAAAGTCATGGGATTGTGACTCAGAAACTGGTTAAAAATAGAAAGCAGAGATTAGGGCTAAATGGCCAATTGTCTCAAAGGAGAAAGGTAAATAGTTGAGTACATCAATCTGTGCTGGGCTCGCTGCTTTTCAACATCTTCATAAATAACCTGGAAATGGAAACAACAAGTGAGGTGATCAGATTTGCAGATGACACAAAATTATTTAAAGTTACCCCTATGAGGAAAGGCTTAAAAGGTTAGGGCTTTTCAACTTGGAAAAGAGATGGCTGAGGGGAGATATGATAGAGGTCTATAAATTAATGAATGGAATGGAACCAGTAAATGTAGATCGGTTGTTTATGCCATCAAAAACTAGAAAGACTAGAGGACACACAATGAAGATACAATGTAACCCATTTAAGACTAATAAAAGAAAATATTTTTTTCACTCAACGTGTAATCAAACTCTGAAATTCATTATGGGAGGTTGTAGTAAAAGCTGTTAGTGTAGCTGGCTTTAAAGACGGTTTGAACAAGTTCCCGGAGGAAAGGTCCATAAACCATTATTAAAGAGAACCTGGAAAATCCACTGCTTGCTCCAGGATAAGCATTGTGCAACCTGTGTGCCTTTTGGGAACCTGCCAGGTACTTGTGACCTGGATTGGCCACTGTTGGAAACAGGATACTGGACTTGGACCTTGGTCTGACCCAGTATGGCATTTCTTATGCTGTTATGTTATGTTCATGTTCCTATTAATGTTTATGTTTATTAAAACTTGATATGTGGTTTAGTCTGTTATCCCTTAAGGAAGGCTGGAGATCCTGTCTTTTCACCTCTTCATACATCCATCTGCTCTGCTCAGGCTTCCTGGGTTGAGCACCTACCTCATTGGGGCCACCTTTTGGGAAAGAAAATCAGTGTTTTGATGGCCCTTGCCTACCTTATGTTGTATCTTGTATGTGAAGGGCTGGAAGCTTCAGAACCTCCACAGAACCTTTATTTTGGGGTATTTACTTGAGTGGTTGGTGATGCATTAGCTGGGTAACCTGTGTCCCAGCAGATAATAGCAGAATGCTGCTAATGCCCATTTTACTGACAGTGCTGCTTTAGGCACTTTCCAAGGGGAATAGTTTCTGGCTTGTAAAAGCCATTGGGTGTTCCTGACTATCCTTCTCCTAGGCCAGAATTCTTCCAAAGCCTATATAGGAGGCATCTGTCTGTATTATGTAGGGGCAATTAAAGTCAGGGCTCATCAGAACCAGTTGTGAGTACAGAGCAGCTTTTAACTCTTGAAAGGCCTCCCCAAGTGCTCCAGACCGGGAAATATTCTCTGGTGTTCTCTTCTGCAGCAGTCAGGTCAATAGTTCTGCCTTCTCTGTGAAGATTGGGATGACGTGCTGATGATATTCAAAAGCCCCAAGATTGCTCTCACTTGTTCTTTTCTCTGGGCAATGGGCACTCACATTATGGTGTCTACTTTCCGCATCTGTGGCTGGACCTTTCCCTTCCTTATTGAATAACTTAGCCTACTGGACCTCCGGTCTTCCTAGGAAGCATTTCTTATGATTTGTTCTTGTTCTAAATGGGCCTTCCAGTCTTGCACTGTGGAATACAGTGCTGTCAAGATAAGCTTCTGCATAGCTATCATGGAGCTGCAGGAGGTGGTCTCCAGATGCTGGAACATAGCCGAAGCTCTGTTAAGTCCAAATGGTAGCAGGGTAAACTGAATGAGCCCTTCAAAAGTCAGAAATGCTGTCATATCCTTTGCTGCTGGACCAAGGTGTACTTGCCAATACCGTTTTGTTGTGTCCAGTGAAGAGACAGAGATAAACTGGGCCATCCCTAGTTTTTCAAAGAGTTCATCAGGTAGGCTTCAAGCATAGTGACTTCATTAACCTTTCAAAAATCAATTCCAGGCTACTGCTTGCTTCTGGGCCTCCATAATCCAGTACAGTTACAGTCAGATGACTACTTCCAAGGCTATAACAATATTATAAGCAGCTTGATGAATTCCTCCAGGAATACTGCAGATGTCATCAGTGTTTTGGCTCACCAGCCATTCTAAATCAACTTTTTGTTTAGCCGATTAAAGGTCCTCAAAACAGGGCTTGTACCAGCTCAAGATTCAACTGCCCAAAACCTTCCCCCTGGAATAGAGCAGAGGTTGTAGAAACCCACTTCAAGAAATTCACATGGAAGATCTCAGCCTTTTTTCACTTATCCAATGGGGCTACTTTATAGTTCACAGGCCCTATCTTCTTATGACCCTATAAAGGTTTTGCCATTGACACAGTAGCTTACTGTTTAATGGCGATCATAGAACCAAGAATCAATTTCTTAGCTGGAGGACTCATGGGACCATGGAACGATTATATTCCTGGCTTTGTGTAGCTTGAGCTTTCTCCACTCACAGCCTGGCCACTTTTCTGGTCATCCTCAGATGCTCTTGCTTCCAAATGACATAGTCTACCAGGTTCTACCCCGAGCTCTGTTCCTCTTTACATGTCTCCTAGACTACATCCAGGATTCCTCTGGGCAGGGCCGCACCAAGATACCTTGTGCAACTAACAAATCTGATGCCTTCCCTTCCACCCAGTCATGTGCAGTAACTTATTATTTTTGTGCTTCTTGGAAGCTCAGTGGTGATATCAGTGCCCCTTTCTTACTTGCGCCCTGTGTGGCCACACCGCTCGCACTGCCCTAGGTACAACCCTGCCCCTGGGTCTCCTTCTGTAAAGCAATTCAAATAAGAGAAACTCCTTGAGCTCTGAGGGACTTCTCAGATGGCAACCAGTATGTATAGCAGCAATCAATCCTGGTTCCTGCCATCTTCAGGAACAAATTTCCTCAACATCTGGTTGATGGTTTTATTGAAGTACTCAATAAGCCCTTCCATCTGTGGGTGATGCACTGAGGTATTAAGACTTTTCACTTTCAACAATGCATAATCTTTCTGCATTACCTGAGACACAAAAAGGGTCCCTTAGTCTATTATAAACTATTTAGGCAAGTTGACTTGCGAGTCTCTTTTCTCTTAAAAGACCCTCTACCAGCTAGTTATGAGCAACTGTTGTTTTCCTTCACTATACATCTGGGGGGGGGGGGGGAGGGAGAAGCATTTTCAAAGACATTTGCACAGTTTGTAGACCTGCAAACCGTGCAAATGCTGCTCTACGGGTTATTCAACAGCACTACTATGGTTATTGTTGCTAAATATCTCCGATCCTACTGTTTTTCTTATATAGACTCTTAAGAAGCCTCAGTTTGCTCAATTAAAAGTTGTCCCTTCCTCAATTAACCTAAGTAGCATCCCACGTAATTTGGGTTTCTCAATTATGGCCTTGGTCTTTTAACTCAAAGCCTTTTACTTATTTTTTGTCTATGTGTGTGTTGACTAGCGTGTAGGGTTCAAGGAGCAGAGACGTTTACTTATGTGTCTGTACATTATTGCTCATGCCTGGTAACACTAGACAAACAACAATAATAAAATACCTGTACTGGTCCACTGAGCTACACAATCTATCTCAAAACCTTAACTACCTCTATCTATTTAAGAAATCTGTTTCTAAGCAATAAGGTGTCACATAACCGTACTGAATGCAACATAGCATGTTATTTAGATATAAGATTTGTCCATCATGTCAAATCTGTTTCCAAATGAATTTGACTCTCATTGGATTAAATGCATATGAATGATGAATTCTGCTGCTTACACATCCCTAAACCTGCTGCATAAAATGTGCTAAAAAAAGCACTTATAGCAAACGTCTTCTAAAAGTTCACTAGATTGAAAAGCTGCCTGAGTGTATGTGCCAGAAAAGGAAGAATTTTTATGCCCTCCTAAGAAACTAGAGATTTATAACTAAATTCTATTTTCTACAAAACACTTAGGCTTTCTTCTGGGTGTTATGTACCTAACTACCTGCCAGGACTATACCAAGCTAGAAATGCACCCTGCAAGACTCATGAACCTGGCACCTCCGTACCTCCCCAGCTACATGCACAAACTCACTCTTATCAGGCTACCTGGAAGGCCAGTGGTGATGCCAACCCCCATTCTGTACTTGTGCCCTTGGTATGGCCCTGTGCCCTCTAACCAGTCCTTTGTTAGACCTATCAGAGAACTGCTCCTCTGCACAGGATTCTCATGGGGTGGGGGGTTAAACGATGGTCTCTGGACATATGCCTGGTCACACATTTTGGAGAAAGTAACAGATTTAAAGCCATTCTCTTCTTATGAGGATGAGATCTGCTATATACCAGGGAGGAGCATTTCGACCTAGCATGGGTGAGTTAATGTGCTCCTTTGAAGATCTCAGTGGAAGACGTTTCTGGTCAACATTGTCACTAATTTGTTAATTGAAAGCTTCAGATCTGTAATCGGCACTGCTGCTCTTTTCTGCAGTCATTTTATTACTTAAAATATGCTTTGCCTTTATATAGAGTTACCAGTCAGTACTGCAATTTTTCTTTGTAAAGAGATCTCAAGAGTAGGAGAGTAGTAAACCATGCATATTAATGTTTCTCCTCTGCTCCAAAGGGCTCTGTGCATAGGCGTGCTGACTAATCAGTAACATGCTTTAGCATTGACTGCTCATTGACTGACTGCTGCTTTAAACTTACTAAGCAGCTGGTAGCAGCAGGGAGATGTTGCCGCTTCTTAGCAAACTTTATTTAGCTGAGATGCTTGATATTTATTCTAATAGGTTGCCAGCTGGAACCAGGTGTTAGAGAACAAGCTGTCATCCATAGTAATAAAGCTCTCAGCTCATTCCTCAAGTGGACTTCAAGCTTGCCCTACTAACCTATTTGGAAATCTAAATTACAAGTCTATGGGGCTTATTCAAAAAAATGACTTTTCTCCACTCTATGCCTACGGAAAACATCTCTGTTGAATAGGGCCCTATACACTGAACAACACAGACCCAATCCAAGCCTATTGTTGCTGGCCTCTCTTTTCTAGGGATCTGCACAGGCAAAAATGTTGTAGTTTGCATTGGAAATCCTCCCCCCCCATCTTATCCTCCACCCTTTCCTCAGCTCTCGAGCTTCACCTTCTCCTTCCTCTCTAAAACAACCTCATTCCCAATTCTGACATGCTGTCTCCACTCTCCCTCGCACTCGTTTTCTCCTTCTCCTTCTGTCCTCTGGTGACATTAATCCCAACCCTGGTCCCCCTTCACTTATCTCTCACTCCCTTATTAGTTCCTCTCTCCACCACTCTAATCCCATCCCCATCCCTCTCCTTTCCCCTTCCTCTCTCCCCTTCTCATGTGCTTTATGGAATGCTTATTCCATTTCTAATAAACTTCCCTTTACCCATGGTCTCTTTATCTCTCATGCTTTCCATCTTCTTGCTCTTACTGAAACTTGGCTCCTCCCTGATGACACACTGCTTCGGTTGCTGCCTTCTGCCATGGCGGCTATCAATTCTCCCACTCTTCTCGTCCTAATGGCCGTGGTGGTGGTGTTGCATTTCTACTTTCTCCTTCTTGCCAGTTTCAACCCCTCCTTTTCCCTTAATCTCATTCCTTTCCCTCCTTTGATGTACATTCCATCAGTCTTTTTAACCCCCTACCTCTCCAGATCTCTGTCATCTATAGACCCCTTGACGAGTACTCTTCTACTTTCCTCACTGTTTTTAACTTTTGGCTCTCCTTATTCCTGGATTATTCTTCCCCCTCCCTTATTCTTGCTGACTTTAATTTTCATATTGATAACCCCTTTGACCCCTATGCATCCAAGCTTCTTTCCCTTACCTCCTCTTTCCATTGCATTCGATAAGCAAAACTATTTTCTCCATCCGACTAACCATCCTCCCTCTAACCCTCAACATCTCTTTTCTATTCCTAATTCTCTTGGCACCTCCATCTCCAATTTCTCCTCTCTGCCCAAATCCTAGCAGACTATTTCTATGACAAAGTGCATAAGATTACTCTTCAATTCCCCACTAAATCTTCTTCACCCCCTCTCTATTACTAACTTTTCCCCTCAAACTCTATCACGCTTTCATCCTTTTCTAAAATCTCCGTTGAGGAAACCTCTCTTCTTCTTTCCTCCTCTAAACTCATGACCTGTTCTTCTGATCCTGTCCCCAACCATCTCCTCAACTCTCTCCTCCCCGTCATCCCTTTCATCTCACACATTCTCAACCTTTCGCTTTCTACTGCAACTTTCCCTGCAACCTTAAAGCATGCTGCAATCACTACTCTCCTCAAAAAATCCTCACTTAACCTATTTGTCCTAGTTATTGACCCATCTCCCTTCTCTCATTCATTTCCAAAATCCTTGAATGTGCAGTTCTCTACCACTGTTTCAAATTTCTCTCCTCTCAAGCTCTCCTTGATCCATTTACATCTGGTTTTCGGCCAGTACATTCTATTGAAACAGCTCTTGCCAAAGTCTCCAGTGATCTGTTCTTCACTATGTCCAAAGGCTTTTACTCAGTTCTGATTCTTCTTGATCTTTCTGCTGCTTTTGATACTGTTGACCACCTCCTCCTCCTTGACGCTTTATCCTCTCTTGGATTTAGAGGCCCTGTACTGTCTTGGTTCTCTTCTTATCTCTCCAATCGCTCTTTCAGTGTTTGTTCTGGAAGTTCCTCTTCTTCTGCCATCCCTCTCTCAGTTGGTGTACCTCAAGGTCTGTTCTTGGCCCTCTCCTTTTCTCTCTCTAAACCTAATCCCTGGTGCCCTCATC